>OZ026528.1:33175909-34570909 GCA_964019695.1 Loripinus fragilis
AGCAATCGAATAATGAACCACTAATGATAAAGATAATAAAACTTTATAGTTACCAAATTATGGATATCATTAATAAAATCCAATAACACTGATATAATCCAATATATTTTCATACACTTTAGATGTGTCAAGGGAAAAACCTGTTTGCATATGCAAAACAAGGACACTAATCAACTGAACAGTGAAAATCTAACAGTTGGTCAGTCTCTTTGTTTTCCAAAAGACACTATATGAAGTGTAGTGAATCAGTGATAGAATGCTTGACTCGAAACCAAGGGGGGTCTCCGGTTCGAACCTCATCAGCGTCACTGCGTTGTGGTCCTTGAGAAAGACACATTTATTCTAGCTTAGTACTGGTTCAATCAAGGAAGATCCGTCTCTGTTTAACTGAAAGATTGTTGATGGGCCATAAAGAATCAAATCAAACAAACAAAACAAAAACATTTTCTCTTGTCACTGTTCATTATAATTAATACTATTCATTTAAATTTGCTAGTTCATAATTAACTCGGTGTATGAGTGCAGACAATTCTTCTATAAGTTTGTTCACTTTTGTTATTCCTATTTTTAGATCATCTTCCAACTTATTCAATCTGAAAAAAAGTTAACTTTTATATTAGTTTGCATTCTTTCAAAGTGAAAAATAATTGCCTATAATCATAGAACTATATATTTTATTTTCACGCAAAAGGCTACAACAATAACTAGTGTTTATAAAAAAAAAAAATTTAAGTTGCAACAAAAAAACTAGTATTTGTAAAAAACAAAAAAAAACAAAGAAAAAAAAAAAAAACACAAAAACAAGGTTTCCTGTAATTGATTGAATTGGTAAATTGTACGTGAAATATGAGACAAAAATTAAATGACTTTGGTGCTATACGTACTTTTTATGTCTTCTATCTTCTGGTTGAATCGTAGGCGTTTTTAGGAGTTGTCTCTCCATTGTCATCGACACCGGGGTGTTTGTTAGACTCCCTCCTCCTCTGTTAAAAATATAAAAAATGCATTAACTTAAAGGGGGGGGGGTTCTGATTGAAATATTATTTAACACTTTATGTCAGTACGTTTGATGTTATTTTCATTGCGTAGAATATTTATTTATCTTGAGGGAGAGAGGGAGATATATATATATATATATATATATATATATATATATATATATATATATATATATATATATATATATATATATATATATATATATATATATATATATATATATATACGTACAACAATAGTTTTTTGTCCTCTGGCTCGACGGTGGATTCCTTACTAGAGTCGTCGCTTCTGTAAAAAGAGGTAAATTGTAGTAAGGACATAAGAAGGCGTGTAGTTAAGTAGTTAAAAACAATCTTTTTTTCTAAGTTATAACAGCTATTGAATACAGATATTTTATTGGAAGAGAGAGAGAGGGAGATGTATATATGTATACGTACAGGGTCAGGTTATTCCACCATTGGGATTCTATTATATCCATGGAGTCGTCGCTCCTGTAAAAAAAGGAAAATTTTAGTTATGATATCAGAAGGCATGTAGTTAAACATAATCTAGTTTCTTCGTAATAATAATTTTTAATACAGATCATTTATTGAGAGAGAGAGAGAGAGAGAGAGAGAGAGAGAGAGAAACACATACTTCTCTGGATGCTGTATTTCTGACATATCAGGCATTTTATTTGAATCCCCATCCAACCAGTCATCAAACACCTGAAGTGGTATCATGCTGGTGTATGACGGCGTCTCATATTCAGGGTGGTCTTTTAGTCTGAAAGTCAATAATAATAATAATAATAAAAATCAAATGAAATCATATATTTTCTTATATCAGAATGCGTATACTTTAAAAATTCTATTCTAAAAAAGAAACATATTAAAATGTTCTAAATTAACTCAAACTTACGTTTCATCAACGAATTTTTGTGCCATAGTTATGCTTTTTTTTTCTTACGATAAGTTTGGTAAAAAAATGGTGAGGGCGCTATGAGTAGTTATCTTTGAGGGATAACATCCTAAGGGTGCTGCTGAGTCAGCAAAAACACAAGAGGGATAACATCCTGAGGTTGCTGCTGAGTCAGCAAAAGTACAAGAGGGATAACATCCTGAGGCTGTCATTTTGCTAACGCCAGCAGGAATTCTGAGGCTGTCATTATGCTAACGTCAGCAGGAATTACATCCTGAGTGAATATGCTGACATAGGTATATACAGATATAGGAGGAAACATCCCGACGTATATCCTGAGGGTAAAAAAATCTACTTGGAACTGTTGGTGGCTCTGCATTTACATTATGAGTTGAATATACGTAATGCTCACCTGGCTTGCCACAGGCTTTGGCTGCATTACCCAACCAATGTAGAGCATTATAGAAAACTCGTTTTCTAATAATGTTCTACCCCTGCATTTGTTCAGATTCTGAACAAAATCCCTTCGAGGGTACAGTTAATAGCTGTAAGTTTTGTTGTTTTTTTTTAAAAAAAAAACTAAAAAATTAAGATAAATAAGTAGGATCGTTCTGCATTTTAAACAAGAGTTGTTAGACATTCCCACTGTTTCCATATGTGAAGAACGCTGGCGAGGCTTATAGTAGAAGCTTGCAAGTATTACCCATCTTCATTCAAGGAACTTAAAACGTGATCGTAGTACAAAATAATTAAGTATAATTGTGTGAGACAATTCAAACTCGTGCTGTCAGACATTCCCAACGTCTCCATACGAGGTGAAGAAGAAGGTTGACAATAGACGTGATCAAACGTACACCACACGTGTTGGAACCTATTTCTGGAACCTCCACGCACAATCACCACTATTTGGAAAGTCTCAACAGAAAAGTAATCCCAAGTTTTTCTTTAGGTAGCATATTTACTCCAGTTTTCAACACCTGAAGGTTCAAACAAGATCTTAAATTACGGGGTATGCAGTGATGCTTTGTTCTTCTTCTAGAAAATCATCACCGCAGTCCACATACAGGACCAACACCATATTACAGGTCTTACCGTCTCGAGTTCCCACTGGAAAGTTAAACCTTTTTTTGACTTTCACAATGGAAACCACACGGGGTCCCGTTTTCTTTATTCCAAATGATAAGACATTCTCGCAAAATAGTGTCTCCAACACTACCGCACGGGCTTGTCTTTCATTATAAAAATAACTGAGCCCTCTTACTTTATTTTGACATACATGTTTTTTAATGTAATGTGGCTTTCTAACAACGTAAGTCATTTTGAATTTAACTTGCTGTGAAAAATTTTAGACGTTGGTTGCTTTGCTTAATTTGTCCTCCTGATGTCTCGTGATGGTTGAGCGGCTCTTCCTGGCGGTGCCACGGGGTTGTCTGCGGTTTGTGATTGTAGTATTTCCTGATCATACTCACAAACTATTTTTTATACTTTCACTTTCTTTTCAAAACCAAAATTCTGGAACTACACCGGGCGGGGGTCCCGTTTCAATTATATATTTTTTAATCTTTAAGTAATTGTGTCATGTCAAAACTCAGTGAGCGAGGACACTTGAACTTTGACTGTAATGCTTTAAAAATGAGTGCTGAATTTGCTGTTTCTTTCAAAAAAAATTACCTCACCAGGTTATCATTTAAAATATGACATAGAAGTCTGCACCTTTCGTACAAGTTACGAAATACAGTTCTTAATAGTTCATTTGAACTTTCCAGTGTCAGCAAAAAAAAAGTTTTCCCATAGCCTAATAGCCATAGGGGCAGTGGAGTTAGAGGCTCACTGTATCTGGGGCACAGCTGATGAAAGGTGGTGCCCAACCTTTTGAAACAGGTACCTATTTTCTACTAGGTTTACAGAGACAGTTTTCCATTCGTTTATGGGGCAGCTGGGGCACCATCTCACGGCCCTACTTGCAGCATAACCGAGCTACTCTGACCATTCGTCCAAGGCATTTATTTAAGACTCAGGTGGGAGAAAAAAACTGAGTCTTAAATCTTGAAAACTCTCAAATTTGTATGTTCGGATTGGCTTCGTCAAATAACATTAACTCAACATTGATTAAAAAACTTAACGCTGAATCAACGTTGATTCAACATTCTCTTGTAAAACACCCAAACAAACTCATGCTATTATTTGTATGATAAAATAAGTAAAAGGTAGACCCTCTCAAAATACTTTAATTTTCAGGACACCTCAACTTTAACACCAGTGAAGCAAATAGTTTGATTTATGAGTTTTTCTGCAATCAGCCTAAAAAATAAACCATTCAAATATTGGGTAACATACTGAGTTGAGTGTGTGCAATAATTTCTTTTGCTTGTGAAATTTTAATCAATACAAATAAAGTTGCTGTTGTTTTTTTCTAATCATATATCACTTTTGATTTCGAGTGAGTCCAGTGGGAAAAAAATGGAGTCTTTCCTTTACACAGATTGTCTGTTGTTTAGCTTAGAATTTTTGGAAGAGCTCAGAAGAAATATGCCTGATGACTGTGATGTCAAGAAACAACTGTCGGGGAAAATTACATTATACAAATCACATTACACCAAAAATTTCATCGAACCCTGTGAATACACTGATCAGTGGTTCGAGATTTTTAAAGAACCCTTACTGGCTGAGTATGAGAATGTGCTAAATACCATTATCATAACCATTAAAAATGAGTATCAATGGAAACGGCAAATATTCACAATTTTTGCGATATGCTCATGCAATACACGACCACTTCCTTGATAGAGCCTCCGAACTAGTAACAGAGGCCACAATCTACCTAGAGATGTTGTTTTATTTTTAAGTGATATTTATTATAGATGAACGAACCAAGCCGAAGCAATAGAGGTTCCCTTCAGAGAACCTTAACTGAACAAAAAACAAAACAAATAAAGTTTTACTAATATAATTCAATGTTGGCTTTATATTGGCCATGACGGTCAGTTTTTTATATTGTTAATATTGTCATTTAAACGATTCGATGAACACAACTTTTCAACAGAACACCAGAACACAACTTCAGCACAACTCTAGTCAACTGTTCTTTATTCAATGTTTGAAACACAACTTTACACCGTATTTTCAACGTTTCACAAAAAAAAACATGTAACATAAACTTTATAACTCAAATTCTAGAATTATTGTACCTGCATGATTAGGTGGGGTACACAACCAAATCATGAATTTGTCAACAGACGATCAAAACTGCCACCCAGCAGTTGACATGCACGTAATATACTCCAATGAATATATCCTATCTGATTATAATGGTTAACAAACTGAAAGTTTTACCACAGATTTTCAACTTTCGCCTTTTCGTTTACAACTGCCGATGTAGAATTTGTCTCATCCTTGTACTGTTATCTATATAACCGTCATGGCAGAAAAGAAAGCGTGCTGATGATGTATGATAACACCTGTAATGAAAAGAAAAAGCAGCAGCAAACAACACCAAAATATACACCCTTTACATAATACTCAACGGCATGGTTCATTAAGTATCTATGGGTGGGTATAAAGGACGGGTCCGTTAAAATTGCAATGCACACAGGCGGCTGTCTCCTTCAGAAAGGACACCTTCAGCAAGGTCATTTGACATGTGTTTTCTGCTAAACGCATGCGCTTAACTATTTCAAAAAGGTACGTCTAGCTGGAGAAACAACTTCTGATAGAATTTAGCTTTTACAACATAAAGTTAGCTACCCACCCTGCACTCAAATAGCCAACTAATAATACTACCCTATAATAAATGAATTTAATTACCGAATGGAATTAAATTTTATTATTATAGATGAACGAACCAAGCCGAAGCAATAGAGGTTCCCTTCAGAGAACATTAACTGAACAAAAAACAAAACAAATAAAGTTTTACTAATATAATTCAATGTTGGCTTTATATTGGCCATGACGGTCAGTTTGTTATATTGTTAATATTGTCATTTAAATGATTCGATGTATTATTTATGAATATTTCAAGTCAACCTTTCAACATTACACATTATACAACTCTAGTCAACTGTTCTTTATTCAATGTTTGAAACACAACTTTACAACGTATTTTCAACGTTTCACAAAAAACATGTAACATAAACTTTATAACTCAAATTCTAGAATTAATGTACCTGCATGATTAGGTGGGGTACACAATCAAATCATGAATTTGTCAACAGACGATCAAAACTGCCACCCAGCAGTTGACATGCACGTAATATACTCCAATGAATATATCCTATCTGATTATAATGGTTAACAAACTGAAAGTTTTACCACAGATTTTCAACTTTCGCCACTGGTCGAGTAGATTCAATATCTATGTTCTATCTACAAGACCACTGCCAACAAGTTGAAAACCAAACCGCCATGGCCGCCAACGCTATGGAATGTCAATTATTCCACCACAATACGTTAAACAACAGGATAGACTGGTACTGCTGGATAATTAATAAATGTACATAAAGCTTCTTGAAATGTATTCAAAAAAATATCATTGCCAATGAAAGACAGGTGACAAGAATCTTTGTACAAACTAGGGAGTTTGTCATTAAAATCAGGGTGTTTTATGGCCTTGCCACCGTTTAGTATCATATGCTTTATTAAAGCACGATTAGTTCTAGAACGTATGTTTTCCATGGCTTCAATGTTCTCTGAATACCACCACTGAAGTCTGGGTAGAATATTCGTTTAAACTATACAAGTGTTAGGAAATAAGCTCATTAGGTTGCTCATAGTCTTCATCATTAACTGCCTTAGAGCACGTGCATTTAACCAACCAATATCATTACCTCCTGCATGAACGACTAGATAACGAGGGTGATTGTTTCCACTGTAATTATTCAAGGCTCGACAAATACCATCAACTTGTGTGAAGCTTAATCCAGGGTGGCCAACCCAAATGACGTTGTAGCCATAACTTCGTAAACCAAGATTGTCACCAAGAGGTCTTGACTTGACATATGTAAATGCCTTTTTAACCAGCGAGGAGCCAACAATCCAGATCATTGCAGCATCTGCAAAGCTTTGTTATTATGAACAAAAAACTCTTAAACAAAACTAAAATGATTAAAAGGGGGGAAAATAGCATATGCTCATGAGCCAACAATTACGTTTTTATTTTATCCAAGCGTATGTATCGACTATAGGAAGTACTTTGCTCGGACCATCTTCCCATTGATTTGATATCAGAATCTGCAACAAATTGAGCAGTAGCCAACGTGGCTGCACCAGTTCGGAAAGAATGACATTTGATACCCTGTGATAGGGGGGACCCTATGAACTTTACGACCTTGTTAAGAATGGATGAAAACTGGTAACACGTAACAGGCTGTCCGTCAAAATGACAAAATAATGGGCCTTGGACTTTTGGCCTGACTTTAAGAAACTGTTTAGTTAACGATACAGGGCAAATATGCTCTTCTTGACTTGGATAAAACAGCAACTTGGCTGATTTTCCCAGCTGATCCGTTTTTGAAAAACGCAACGTAATTTCGACGTTTTGCTCACGTCCGTATTATGTATTAAATGCGAATTATCACTTGATTTTCCGCATGCTATCATTTCACCTATGCGAAGAAACCAAAAAATGCTTTTGAAAAGGCTGTTGAGAAGAGAAGCGCCTCATATTTAGAAACTGTTACGTTTTTTAGGGCTAATGGAAAACCTTTGAGCATCTGCAGTGTAACTGGAGCTCTGCTGTCTTTCGTAGGATTCAACCGTTGAAAGCCTTTAAGCGTCTTTTTCACTACAAAGACATCAAATGGATCTGTTCCATCATTAAGCTTGGTATAAAAAGAAATACCAGAGAGGTAGGTTTTTGCTGATGAAAAAGAATAGCCCTCAGATGACAGATAAGCAATAAAATTAACAATATCATCAATGCTTGGTGGCCATGATCTATTGAAATTGTACTGTGCACGGAAAGCATCAAACTTAGAAACTGCCTGATTATATAACTTTACCGTATTTACAGCAAGTGATGCACTGAGTAATCGATCTACTTCGCTGGCAAAAGGTTCCAGAACTCTGTGGGAACAGCGATTGGTTGTTGGTCTGCTGCTGGCGCCAAGAGCTTGAATCTTTGCCACTGTTTTCGAGAAATGGAATCTGCTGTACCATTATTATCAGAAGAGACATGTACTGCATTGATATGAAAACTGTAGCATAATGACCATCTAACTATAGCTCTGACAAGAATCATAACCCGCTCAGCTTTAGCAGTCTTGGAGTTCAAAATGTGGACAACTGCCATGTTATCGCAAGCAAACTGAATACGCTTTGCCTTAAAACTTTCCTTCCACAAGCAAACTGCCAAAGCAATAGGAATCAACTCTAAAAATGTAATGTACCTTAGAAGATCAGATCTTGACCACTGGTCAGGCCAGGATAAATGGCACCAATGTCCGTCAAAGTAAACTCCACAACCCAAAGCAGATCCTCCTGCACTATCTGTATGCAATTTTAATGAATTAGTTGATAGCCATTCTTTGTCTTGCATGTAAGAAATATCATTGAACTCTGACAGAAATTGGTGCCACATCCTCAGATCTTCTTTAATGCCATTTGACAGCCTAATATGGTGAAACGGTTTGTTAATTCCTGACATTGATGCATACATGCGTCTTATGAAAGCCCTAGCTGATGGCATTGCTTTTGCACAGAAAGCAAGGGAGCCAGTCAAAGATTGCATCTCCCGCAGTTTAATTCGCTTCCGCCCAAGTGTACTTTCAATCAGTTCTAATAGCACCTGAACTTTCTCCTTTGGCATTTTTATTTCAAGAGAAACTGAATCCAACTGGTAGCCCAAATATGTTAAGCATGTACATGGCCAAACTGTTTTTTCTGTAGCAATTGGCAAATTTAACTCCCGACAAAGATCAATAAATTGATGCATGAGAGCTAAACAGGCATCCGTGTCACAAGGGCCAGCAAAAATAAGTCATCTAAGTAGTGATCACAATCAGCATTTCACAATTTGCAAGTGAAGCAGCCCGATATTTAATGGTCCAATTTAGGAATTTCGCAAACGCTTCCCAAGCTGCACATGAAAATTTTAAACCCATAGGTGCCATTTTATCAATGTAGTAGTTATGACCTAATTTTATCCCTAATAACAGAAATGCACGTTTTTCTAACGGAAGCAATCTAAACACACCTTTTACATCAAACTTCCCAAGAAGTGCTCCTTTACCTAGCATTTTAATAATTCCCTCAGCATTGTCGAAATTAGAATATGTCACCAAAGCTAATGCATCATCTATTCCGTCATTAACGCTCAAGCCGGCTGGATAAGACAAATGTGTAATAAGCCTGAACCCGCCAGTTTTCTTTGGAACTAAACCTATGGGAGAGCACCGTAGGTTTGAAATTGGTTTAAAGGGAAACGGGCCAGCCATTCGACCAAGCTCTACTTCTTGATCAAGCTTTTCATTAGCCAAAACTTCATTTTGCAATACTGATTTTAAATTTTTACATTCGCCTGAGTAAAAGGGACCATTGTAGTGCAATTTGAAACCAATTACGAAACCCTCCGCCAGAAAGGCTACATCTGATTTGTTTGGATAAATGTCTAAAAGCTTTTTCAGTGTTGGAACATTAATTGGCGTTTCCCCTAGGGCCCATATATCTTTGTTGGAATCGAAATCTACCAGGTCTAAACTGTCGACCTGGCTGCTGTCTTGGTTGAAACTGATATGGTTGCCGTGAGTAGTGCTGAAAAGAATGCTGCACCGGGGGAGCCACTGGTGCTGCAAAAATAAAAAATTCTGCTGTGCATACGACCTAGAACCTGAAAAATCAGGCGTTTTATTTCTGAGACCTGATTGGAATTTTGTTTCGTTGAAAAGATTGCAGGTGGAAGCAGGATGCTCCACCTTACATTTAATGCAAGCATGAGAATATCCACAATTCATCCTACCACAAAACGCCTTAAAATTATATTCATAACACGGGGCAGTAGATACGGCAGTGGCAGACAAATCGCCTGAAAGCCCACAAGAGAGCCAAAGATGCCCATCAATATTAGCGGAAGACCTGTTTGGGTCTTTAGCCATGCGTAACCTAAACTGTGTATCGTAAGTAGCCCATTTTTGTATTGGATTATTTGCTGCAGCACCCCTTATGATTGTCATATATTTCAACAGCTCTGTCGTTTTTTCTTTATGTCTGATGCCAAAAACCATTGTAAAATTTATGAAAGCATCGGTCCATAGCTCTATGCTATTAATGGGTACTTTGAATTTTGGAGACCCAGTTTTGACAGACAAATTATTATCAACTAATGTTAAAGTCCCCATAGATTCCGTATGCGGACAATAATTCTGACGCAGCAAATGAGCCAAATCTATGTACTCTGAATTCCAAATTTTTTGCTTCGATGCTTCTGATAAAAATATCTAAATCATTGAACGTGCATATTGGTAAAGGATCATGATCACACTCACCGTTAAATGTTACAGAAGATATGGTTGACTGCAAACCAGAGGACAGGGGGGGCGTCACTGGCCTCTGGCCTGATTCATATGAGAGTGACTGAAATGCAGGAGGTTCGGAATGGCCCATGGTCAAAGTTGCTGTATCAGCATTGGACTTCTTGGCTTGATAGGTTGTTTCGGCTGTAGACGTAGTAGTCACATGATCCCTTTTCTTCATCTTCTTATTTTTAACTGAGACATTCTCAACCGTCTGATGCAACTTCCTTTTTCTTGGTGGCATAACCTTAAAACGAGAACCACAAAGCGGTTTATTGTTTGTTTGTTTGATTCTTAACGACGCATCAACCCTTGTGGGTCATTAGCGTCAGACGGTATTAAACTAAACATGATGAAGATGGAAAAAGTAAAAATTTATAAGATAAAATAAAGGAAAGATGATGATGAGTCTGTATAATGATAATTATTTGCAATACGATTGTTGGCAGGAAGGACCACGCACAATATCTGACAGTCCCAAAGAGCTATTCAGATAACTGTACATGCTCTTTAAACTGAACAGAATACAACATTAAAAAATCTGTATTATGGTCTGATACAAATGTAAAACAAGACATGATTTTAAAAATAGCAATTAGATTTTGTTAAAAAGATTTATTTGTCTTAAAAATGTCATAATACTATCAATATGTATATCTTGAAATAATTCTTTCATGTTATTAACATGGAAGCAATTATTTCTTACTTGTGCGAAATCGCCACATTCTAAAAGGAAGTGACGTACAGTGAATGGTGCGTCGCAACCAACACATTGTGGATGCTCTTCACCTTGTAGTAAGTATGAATGAGTGACTCTTGTATGACCCAAGCGGAGTCGAGCTAAAACTACTTCTTCTCTTCTAATGTTTCGAACAACTGATTGATATTCACCAATAGTTGGTTTGATGTCAAGAAGTTTATTACCAATGCTGTTATTCCATGATGTTTGCCATTCTTCCAAGATATATTTATTGATAGATGGCTTAAAATTGGAAAATGGAATTTTAAAAGAAGTTGGTTCTAATGAAAGCGATGTTTTTGCTTGCTTATCTACCATCTCATTCCCTTGGATACCTATATGACTAGGAATCCAACAGAGAGCAATTTCTTTAAAAGCTAAAAGCTCATGACATTTTTCTAAAAGTTTCTGAATCTGTGGATTCTTTGAACTGGTATGGTTCATTGCTTTCAATACAGAAAGCGAGTCAGAAAATATAATAAATTTATTGTTAGCATCACAAGTGCTAATGAAATCTAAAGCTAGATCAATTGCTTTGGCTTCAGCAGTGAAAATTGATGAATCGTCAGGTATACGTTGCATATTACTATGGTTGTCTGATATAACAGCACAACCAACCTTTGAGTCTTCCTTTGACCCATCAGTATAAATTTGTTGGTAATTCTTATAACAACTTTGCATTTTTCTGAAATCATCTTTTAATATGTGTGGATTGGATTCAGATTTTTTCCCAGAATGTAAATCAAAAAGAATTTCAGGTGGTTTCATACACCAAGCTGGAATATTTGGTGTAAAATGTTTTTCAATATTTTGTGGTTTGATATTGGCAGATTCTACGAGTGGTGAAATTCTGATGCCAAACGATTTAATAGCTTTAGGTTTTTGTTCATATAAATCAACATAATTTGGTGGGAATGTAACTTCATGAGCAGGATTTGATGGGTTAGCAGCAAGTCTTATAGCATATTGCAAAGAGAGTTTCTCTCTTCGTGAGTATAGTGATGGTTCATCTGCTTCCACATAGAGACTAGCAACAGGAGAAGTTCTAAAAGCCCCTAGAGCTAATCTAAGTCCTTGGTTATGTATAGGATCAAGCATTTGAAGATATGATTTTCGTGCAGAGCCATATATAATACAGCCATAGTCTAATTTTGACCGGACTAGAGACCGATACAGCTTGAGAAGTGTAGTTCGGTCTGCACCCCAAGAAGTATGGGAAAGCACTTTTAAAAGATTCAATGCTTTTAAACATTTAGCTTTGAGATATTTAATATGGGGTATAAAACTGAGTTTTCTATCAAATAAAATGCCAAGGAATTTAGATTCCTCAACAACTGGAATAGGTGATCCATATAAATGTAAAACCGGATCATCATGTTGCTTGCGCAACTGACAGAAATGTACACACTGTGTTTTTGATTTGGAAAACTTAAAACCATTGCTTGTTGCCCAATTTTCAATCTTATTTAAATTTTGTTGCAGTTGGCGTTCAATCGTCGCCATGCTTTTTGAGCGATAACAGATACAGAAGTCATCAACGTATAATGAGCAATCAGTAAGATTACCTAAACATTTCACAACATCATTAATTTTAATGCTAAAAAGTGTTGTTGATAGAACGCCTCCTTGAGGTACACCTTGCTCCTGGTCGTAATAGTCAGACAGAGAGGAGCCAACTCGGACTTGCATGATGCGGTCTGCAAGGAAGTTTTCAATGAATGTAGGAAGTCTACCTCTTAATCCTAGTTTGTGGATATCTTTTAAAATGCCATATCTCCACGTGGTATCATAAGCTTTTTCCAAATCAAAAAACACAGCAACTACATGTTCCTTTTTAATAAAGGCATCACGTATGAAGGTTTCCAATCTAACTAAATTATCAGTTGTACTGCGGTCAGATCTGAAACCAGACTGGAACCGCGATATATGATTATTGGATTCTAAAAACCAAGTAAGTCTTTTATTTATCATTCTTTCAAGTGTTTTACATAGACAACTTGTTAAAGCTATAGGTCTATAATTATTAGGTTCCGCAGGATCTTTCCCAGGTTTGGGAATTGGGATTATGGTTGCTAAGGTCCAATCTTCTGGAAATTTACCAGTAGTCCAAATGTAATTAAATATATTCAAAAGAGTTTCAAGAGAAGTATCTGGGAGATGTTTAAGCATTTGATAGTGGATCTCATCAGGACCCGTGGCTGAGTCATGTGATAGTTGAATAGCTTCAACTAATTCATCTAAATTAAAATCTTTGTTGTAAATTTCATTATTTTGTGATTTAAAATTCAATTTAACTTTCTCTTGTTCGGTTTTGATCTTTCTGAAGGATTCAGAGTATTTGAATGATGATGAATTGTGACAAAAAGTTTCTCCTAAAGTGTCAGCAATGTCTGTTTTTGAAGTTGCTTTGCTGTCAGTACCCACCATGTTAAGATGTGTGTAACTGGGGGATTTGTTTTTTCCAGAGATTTTTCTTATCATATCCCAAACCTTTTTAATTGGTGTTTTATGATTGATTTTCGAAACATAAGATCTCCATGATTTACGCTTCGAAAGTTTAATTGTTCTACGGGCTTTAGCTCTAAATACTTTGATGTCATTGAAATTGTTGGTATTTGGAGATCTTTTGAATTTAGATAGAGCTTGCTTACGCTGTTTAATTGCTTCTTTACAGTCGTCATTGTACCATGGATTACTTTTAGTTGGATTTGTCGAAGTTTGAGGAATACATGCTTTAGATATTTCGATAAGAGAAGAGGTAAAATCAGCTATAGGATCTGAAGATTCTTTGAAGTTTTCTGGCACCAACTTACCAGTGCACAGAGTATTAAATAGATCCCAGTTGGCTCTATTTAATTTCCACTTTGGATTGTGATCCTCAGTGGAATAAGTGTTCTGTTCAATGATGATAGGGAAGTGATCACTACTGTGTTGGTCTTCACATACAGACCAATTATAATCAAGAAACAGTGATGGATGACAGAAGGAAAGATCAATAGATGTAAAAGACTTTGTACTTGGTGAATGATAAGTGTAAGACTTATCATTCATAATACAAATGTCATTCTTTGTAATGAAATTTTCGATAAGTTCACCTCTGGAATCATTGTTTTGACCACCCCAGAGGATATTGTGACCATTGAAGTCACCTAATAAAATATAAGGAGAAGGAAGTTGTTGCAGTAAATTGTCCAAGTGTTGGGAGTTAAGAGAAAACGATGGAGGAATATATACAGAACATATGGTTATTTCTCTGTCTAGAGTGACAGAAACAGCAGTTGCTTGTAGTTCTGTTTGTAAATCAATCTTTCTTTGTGGGAAAGATGATTTTACAAATATTGAGGCACCACCAGAGGGCCTCAGACAATCAGTATGAACATAGTTATATACATTAAAACCTCGTAATGAGATGTTATCATCTGGTTTAAGAAATGTCTCTTGAAAACAAAATACGGATGGATTATATTCGGAAATCAATAGAGATACTTCATTATAATTAGGTTTCAAACCTCGACAATTCCATTGAATAATTTTATGTTTAAAATCCATACTTGAAAATAATATTAAAAGAAGTACTAAAATAATGGTTAGATTGAAACCCTCCATTATTTCGTTACTGGTAATCTTGGCAGTGTGCCTTTAGGGAGATGGTCACTGGAAGAAGAGTCTGTGAATACCACAGACTCCTCTTCCATACACACCTCCTCATCATTTTTTTCAGCAAACACAGAATAAGGATTCTTTTCAGCTTGTTTTGCTTTTTCTGTTTGTTCTTTTTCTTTCTGTGCTTGTTCTTTTTGCCATTGCTGTTTTCTTTCTTCTTTTTGTTGTTTTTTAAGTTTGTCTTTCTCTTCTTTCTTCTTCTTCTCCTCATCTTTCTTTATCATTTCTAAGGTCGCCCCCTTAAGGGCTGGCCCAGAATGAGAGGAGTTACTTTTCCCTGGTTTAGGAGATGTGTTCTGTTTTTCCTTTGTGCCTTGTGTTTTCTCTGTTGTCTGTTTTAAGTATTCGTCAAAGCTGTCGTCTGTCTGTGTGGTTTTGTTTTCAGTTTGTGTTGATTTGTTGCAAGTGCCTGGTTTAACAGCACTTGCATAAGTTTGACCTGTGTAAAATTGCTCGTATTGTTTACGAGCATCAGGAAATGATAAGTTGTTTTCACATTTGATTTTGAGAATTTTCTTCTATTTCTCCCATTGTGGGCATTGCTTCGAGTTTGCAGGGTGATCACCTGAGCAGTTGACACATTTGGATGGTTTATTACACACGCCAGATGGTCCACAATGTTCAGGCTCACCGCAGTTGCAGCATACAGGGTGTCTACCACATTTATTTTCGTGGTGACCAAACACTTGACAACTGTAACATCTAAGTGGGTTTGGTATATAGACATCTACTTTCACTTGCATAAAGCCTATTTTAACAACTGTAGGTAAAGTAGGTGAGTTAAATGTAAGAACATATGTGTTGGTTAATTTAGTTTCACCATCACGACGTACAGTGATTCTACGTACATCCGTAACTCCCTGTTCAACCATGCCTTCCTTGATATCATCGCTTGTCACTCTGTTCAAGGCTGGACAGCGAATAATACCCTTGGATGTGTTCAAGGATGAATGGGGTGTTACGGAGCACTTAAGACCACAAAATGTCTTCATCTGAAGTAGATTTTTTTCGTGTGCTTCTTTAGCACATTGAATTAAAAGATCACCAGACCTTAGGTTCTTTATGCTCTTTGGTTCTCCTGCAATGCTCATTATGGTTTTATGTACAACAAACGGAGAAAGAGAAGAAATAGTCTCTCCTTCTTTTTCTGAATGGATTATTAAAAATCTGGGTACATAAGGTTTTTTGGTTGAGGTTGACGAACTTGACGAACATGATTTAGTTGGTTGAGAAGCTGGGTACGAGTTTTCAGAGTCAGTATCTGAATTTGCTATGTGACGTTTTTTTGCTTTTTGTTTAGCCATGTAGTTTAGTTGTTTGATTCATCCTCCATGCTCCCCACCCACCGTGGAGCCCAACAAGGGAGCACTTTAATGGAGTGGATTTCCGATCTCCAGTGCTAGAGATACATAGAAGGTATACTTGCACAAATAGAATCTGCACAATTGACCCGTTAAGCCACTGCCTTCCAGGATTATTTTATAAAAGAAAGAAAGTTTAAGATAATGGACACATGGTTGGCATCAGAACGATACTATAGAACGAAGATATAAGAAATATTTTTTTTTTACATTTTCAGAATCCTGGGGCTCAGCATGACAAAGCCGATTAGAAACACCGGGCCCTGTTTCCACCTCAGTCTACCCCGTCAAAGAGGCCAAAGAGACGTGTTGAGTCATACAGAATTTATAAACGTCCATATTCTGCATGCTCTCAGTCTTCCAGGCCATCCCCTTCGAGTTACGAGAAAGCCACCCACGGCAGACTGGTGGGTCCTACTCTTAGCACTCCCAGAGGAGACAAGTATTACAATCAATATCGTCCCCTGTGTGAAGTGTGCCCTAGAGACCGCGACAAGGTGGTAGGGACTCTCCAGGGACAAAGCGGTTTATGATGAGATATATCAAAGCTATGAAAGTATTGATTCATAAAACTTATATTTATTAGATTTTGTTTCATGCATTAATGTTTTTAGTGATGTGTATTTATTAGTTTGTTGTTGTTGTTGTTGTTTGGATAAATCATAATCATGTTTAATTCACAATGTAAAAACATTGAACGATGCCAATTGCTAATCAGCGACTGTTTAGTTCTCTCAAGATTGTTGTAAAATGATAGTGATGACTGATGTAATCCACATTCAACAGTTGATGTTTATTAAACTGAAAGAGAAAGATATTAACAACGTACTGGTTAGTCGCTAGTATCTCAATATAATACCCAGGAAAAACGGTTTGGTTAGGTTAACTAACTGTCTCGACATGACTCTGTCTTAGACAGGGACGTATAAGCCAAGGCCAACGTTAAAAACTTAACCATAAATTAACTGGAGTCCTGGGGCCTGTTGCATAAACCGTCATTAAAAGTTAACTGCCAGTTAAGTCGTCTTTAAGTCGCTGTTAACTTAATGCCGACTTTAACTCTGTTGCATAAAAGTCCATTAACTTTAAGTCGGCATTAAGTTCTCGTTAAAGCTGTCATTAACTAAAGTACCTCAGGGGGTACTTTAAAGCTGTCATTAATAATGGATTTCACTGCTGTACATGTGCATTTCCATGATTTGCATCCATTTTGTAATTCACTGAAAATTAGTAATCATAATCATAAAAACAGCTAAAAATGAGCATTCAAATGATTATGATTATTATTTCAAAGTGACTATTGGCTTCCAGTGCCTAACTACAATACGCTATGGGGCAAGGGATTGGGTGGGCATGCGCGGATCCGGGGGCGGGGGGGGGGGGAGAAGGTCTGGACCCCATCGAAAATCCAGCCTGATCTCCTAGATAACATAAATGGTGCGATTTTTTGTTGTTGCAATGCATGAGGTGGACCGGAATAGGGGATAGTGAAAAGCACACGTGTATCACAGTTTTGTACCTCATCCGATGACAACCGTCTGAAATTATTACTTATTTGATTGGTATGCTTTCTAGAAAACAATATAATGATTCTAAACTCGAAATTCTATAAAGAGTGCATTTGGGGAGAAAAAAAGAAAGAAACTAAACAACTACCATGACTACAGATGGCGGACAAAAGTACTCGTCACACTCACCGTATTAGCAAAATTATTCCTGGAAAACTATTGAAGCTACTATTATGAAAATAGTACCAAATGATAGCAAATTGGTTTTCGTAATACACATACTTACAGTAGTTTACTGTTGTCTATTAATTTCTTATACCAATCGTTCTAGCACAAAAACAAATAAATAAAATCATGCCATTTTTCCGATGACGTTAACGTTAGCGTCACTGGAAAAATAGTACTCACTTTGAACGCGTGTTAGATAGTTTAGAGCCAAAAGAGTAAGCATTTTGATATTTAATTGTATATTGTTATTTTCTATTTGCTATTCTGTGAAATTGCACCCATGCATTAACTATTTTTTTGTACCAAAAAATCTTGAAATACACTGTTATATACAGCAACGTCATGGAGTGACGAATACTTTTGTCCACCATATGTATGCTATATGCATGCTCTGTTGAACAAAGCTGCTTTCAAACATGCTTTTGAATTAGGTGTATAAATGATTAACGGTTAGCGAATTTTTATGGTTAATCTTACCGAATAGCTGAATGAGAGGTGCTAGTGATAGCGAATTTCGGCCTGAAATATATAATGATTAGCGATTTTGGGCCAAAAAATTACCGACGCGTTTAACGGTTAGCGAATAGTTTAACCCATTAACATTTGTAAGGGGTAAATCCTAGCGTCCTTTTTGTGGGACATTGGCAAACTGTGCAAAACCAGATCAGACGCCGCAAAATCAGGTTCTACACTGTTTGCTTACAGAAGTTTCTTTTTAAAAATGAACAAAAATGAAAAGTACCTCCAAACAACCCTTAAAACGGAAATGGACTGGTCCAATTGATAGAAGTGGGAAATTCCATTCGGCTTAAAAGGGTCCAACATATTTCATTGCATAATATGATACAGCAATGGGGTTGGGTCACAAGTCCTCACAGCATTAGTTACGACCCTTGCCCTAGTTAGCGAATTCGATGGAAAAAAGTTATTCCACTTCGCTTTTACAGAAAACTGTTACTGATTACATGTACTGATTTTCGGGGCTATTTTTTTACCTATTACTGATTTTTGGCCAAAACTTTACTGATTACTGATTTTTTGCCAAATTTTACTGATTAGCGATTTCTGGACATACATTTTACTGACTAGCGATTTGTGGGTCTAAATTTTACAGATTAGCGGTTTTGGGGTGTTACTGATTAGCGATTTCAGAGGCATCCCATTGAGACCCTCATAGCTATGGTCATGTCATGTCATGTCAGGACAATCAGTTCACCTAACCACAATTCTTTTCATGGGCAAGCTTGATAAAGTGCTTCGTGCACATACTTTCGCTTGTATTATATACAACTGACAACAACCCTTCTTGACTGAATCAACGGCAGGAGAATGACCGTAGAAATTATTTCACGAAAGTATGGGGCCGGGCCGGGATTGAACTAGCAACCCCTGAGTCTGCAGTCAAACACGCACCTAGTCAGACACGTTATCGACTGCGCTACGCCGCCCGGTGTCACTGTATTGTGTCCCTGAAAATTCGTGGTCACCGCCAAAAGGTGTGGTATTGCCGGGGGTAAATGCCTATAACGGCGCCTTTTAAAATATTTCTCTTAAACCCATCCATGCATTTTGTGGAGTAAGATGTGAGCATATGCGTGCGCTGTGTGAATTAACATATAAGCATATAAGCGATGCTATTATCCAATAGCAAAAAATGGACAGTAAAATGAAATAAAAATAAATAACAGCTTGTAGGTAGTGTTTTTTCCCCTTCCCTGCCATACAAACAGGCTGTGACGACCTTGTCTGTATTGTGCCAGGATGTTGGTTGTCATAGATAGAAAGCCCTATTTCTGGGATCCTATTTTATTTTGTGTTGATGAAATTTTAGGAGCACAGCACAGTGTAAGAGTGCTTGACTCGAAACCGAGAGGGTTGCGGTTCGAACATCACCCTCGTCAAGTGCTGCCTTGTGTCCTTGAGCAAGACCCATTAACTAATCCTTGCTTAGTTCTGGGTCAACCCAGGAAGACCCGTCTCGACATAACTGAAAAATTTGTGTACTGAGATGTAAAGATTCAAATCAAACAAATTGTGGTTTGAAGGGGTGCGCCGTTTTAAGTCACTGGCGGAAAATACAACAATGTCAACATGCATGTCCCATGGAAATGGATGTAAACAAAACAGCCGATGGTTTTAAAAAACGTTTTCTCCATAAAAGAGACACATCGTCGCATGTGCATTTCAACCATTTCTTTTATGGAACTATAACATCTTGATCTAGAACTGATGATGGGGTGAAAACCGTGTTTTTTCTAAAGTGAAATAAACGAAAGAAGCGGGTCACAAGTAAACTAAACTTACTGATTTAGTCCGAACATAGGACGAACCGACTTCCAACTCGAACAACATCCTTACGGCACAAAATAGAATAAATTGACATTTTCGGGATTTGATCTAGATTGTTTTTCTGCAAAGAAGTTTGTTTTTCCATATTCGCAAAACATGCCCGTTACAATTTATAGTTTACAAAGCTCAAGCTGTCGGTTTCGTCGAAGCGTCACTGTGACTGTGGTTAGCCGCCATATTGGAAGCTGTTGTTGGAGTATTTGCACGTGAAATGGTCTTAATGTCAGCTTAACCAATCTGTTAAGTCGTCATTAGTTAAGTTGACATTAAAAATGCTTTATGCAACGCAAAAATAATGCCAACTTAACTAATGGACTGGTAAAAGTTTAATGACAGCTTAAACCTTAATGATAGCTTAACTTTAATGATGGTTTATGCAACAGGGCCCTGGTAGTTATAAACATGCTAAATACTACACAAAAATAACATAATCTGTGGCCCTGATTTGATCTGAGTACACACAGCAGCAAATATTTACACTCTTGCAAGCTATAAAATGTATTTTTAAATATAAAAGTAGTTATATTTGAGGGATGACATCATGAGGGTGCTGCTGAGTCAGCAAAAACACAAGAGGGATAACATCCTGATGGTGCTGCTGAGTCAGCAAAAAGTACAAGAGGGATAACGTCCTGAGGCTGTCATTTTGCTAACGCCAGCAGGAATCCTGAGGCTGTCATTATGTTAACGTCAGCAGGAATAACATCTTGAGTGAATATGCTGACATAGGTATATACAGATATAGGACTAGACATCCCGACGTATATCCTAAGAATCGAGAAAAAAAATCTACTTCGAACTACTGAGTTGGTGGCTCTGCATTTACATTATGAGTTGAATATACGTAATGCTCACCTGGATTGCCACAGGCTTTGGCTGCATTACCCAACCAATGTAGAGCATTATAGAAAACTCGTTTTCTAATAATGTTCTACCCCTGCATTTGTTCAGATTCTGAACAAAATCCCTTCGAGGATACAGTTAATAGCTGTAAGTTTTGTTTAAAAAAATATATTAAAAAAATAAAACAAATAAGTAGGATCGTTCTGCATTTTAAACAAGAGTTGTTAGGCATTCCCACTGTTTCCATATGTGAAGTACGCTGGCGAGGCTTATAGTAGAAGCTAGCAAGTTATAATTACCCATCTTCATTCAAGGAACTTAAAACATGATCGTAGTACAAAATAATTAAGTATAATTGTGTGTGACAATTCAAACACGTGCTGCCAAACGTTCCCAACATCTCCATACGAGGCGAAGAAGAACCTTGGCAAATGTGATCAAACGTACACCACACGTGTTGGAACCAATTACTGGAACCTCCACGAACAATTACCACTCAACAGAGTGCAGAGTTCTCAATAACTCCGAGTATTTTACTCCAACTTTCTGTCACAGACTCTTACTATTTGGAAAGTCTCAACAGAAAAGTAATCCCAAGTTTTTCGTCAGGTAGCATATTTACTCCAGTTTTCAACACCTGAAGGTTAAAAAAAAATCTTAAATTATGGGGTATGCAGTGATGATTTGTTCTTCTACCAGAAAATCATCACCGCAGTCTACATACAGGACCAACACCATATTGCAGGTCTTGCCGTCTCGAGTTCCCACTGGAAAGTTAAACCTTTTTTTAACTTTAACAATGGGAACCCGACGGGGTCCCGTTTTCTTTATTCCAAATGATAAGACATTCCCGCTAAATAGTGTCTGCAACACTACCGCAAGTGCTTATCTTTCATTATAAAAATAACTGATTCCTCTTACTTTATTTTGACTTACGTGTTTTTTAATGTAATGTGGCTTTCTAACAATGTAAGTCATTTTGAATTTAACTTGCTGTGAAAATTTTAGTCGTTTTTATACTTTCATTTTCTTTTCAAAACCAAAATTCCAGAACTACACCGGGCGGGGGTCCTGTTTCAATTCTATATTTTTTAAATCTTTAATTAATTGTGTCATGTCAAAACTCATTGAGCGAGGACACTTAAACTTTGACTGTAATGCTTTAAAAATGAGTGCTGAATTTGCTGTTTCTTTCAAAAAATTATACCTCACCAGGTTATAATTTTAAAATATGGCCTAGAAGTCAACACCTTTTCGTACAAGTTACGAAATAGTTCTTAATAGTTCATTCGAACTTTTCAGTGTCAGCAAAAAAAAATCTAATGAGTACCCACAACCTATGTCTCGGAGCAAAAATAAGAAAAATAATCCATACCCCTGCAGTCTCAGAGCAAAAATAAAAAAATAATCCATACCCCTGCAAACCCCACCTTTTTTACAAAAAAATCTAATGAGTACCCACAACCTATGTCTCGGAGCAAAAATAAGAAAAATAATCCATACCCCCTGCAAACCCCACCTTTTTTTACAAAAAAAATCTAATGAGTACCCACAACCTATGTCTCGGAGCAAAAATAAGAAAAATAATCCATACCCCCTGCAAACCCCACCTATTTTACAAAAAAATAATCTAATGAGTACCCACAACCTATGTCTCGGAGCAAAAATAAGAAAAATAATCCATACCCCCTGCAAACCCCACCTTTTTTACAAAAAAATAATCTAATGAGTACCCACAACCTATGTCTAGGAGCAAAAATTAGAAAAATAATCCATTCCCCTGCAAACCCCCCACTTTTTACATTATAAGGTGGGGTTTTGTGGGGTGCTTATTACATGGGAGTGTTAACGTAATGATTATTTGTATGATACACTAAGTAAAAGGTAGACCCTCTCAAAATACTTTATTTCAGGACACCTCAACTTTAACACCAGTGAAGCAAATAGTTTGATTTATGAGTTTTTCTGCAATCAGCCTCAAAAATAAACCATTCAAATATTGGGTAACATACTGAGTTGAGTGTGGTGCAATAATTTCTTTTGCTTGTGAAATTTTTATTAATAAAAATAAAGTTGCTGTTGTTTTTTCCATCTTATATCACTTTTGATTTCGAGGGAGTCCAGTGGGGAAAAATGGAGTCTTTCCTTTACACAGATTGTCTGTTGTTTAGCTTAGAATTTCTGGAAGAGCTCAGAAGAAATATTCCTGATGACTGTGATGTCAAGAAACAACTGTCGCAGAAAATTACATTATACGAATCACATTACACAAAAAATTTAATCGAACCCTGTGAATACACTGATCAGTGGTTCGAGATTTTTAAAGAACCCTTACTGGCTGGGTATGAGAATGTGCTAAATACCATTATCATAACCATTAAAAAATGAGTATCAATGGAAACGTCAACTGATCACAAGTAATGGCTCTTTAAGACATCTTGACGTACGTTCATGGAGACTGTCCATTGTGAAAAGGTATTTATATTCGCAATTTTTGCGATATGCTAATGCAATACACGACCACTTCCTTGATAGAGCCTCCGAACTAGTAACAGAGGCTACAATCTGCCTAGAGATGTTGTTTTATTTTTAATTGATATTTATTTTGATCGTCCCTCATTTTGCAATGTTAACTTTCTTGACCTAGTACATAGACAGACATGCTGACCTAGATTTTCGTCAGTGAGTGAGTGGAAAGAAAAGATGCCTTAGCATGCAGAAAAGGTGCCTTATTAACTGAAGATTTCTCTCACTGTCTTATTAACCGAAGATTTCTCTCGTTTGTTTCTAAAGATGCAAGAACATATGAATATCTATAATATTTTACTGTAAAATTCCTCTGGACAGCCTAATCTGGACCTGCATTGTTTGTTCCAGTCATAGACATAGATCAATACATCAGTCATGGTTGGAAATTTAGCGAATATCATATATGCACCTGAGGAAACTGACTGTACTCATTTTACCCTGGAGAGTCCCTACCACCTTGTCGCGGTCTCTGGGGCACACTTCACACAGGGGACGATATTGATTGTAATTATTGTCTCCTCTGGGAGTGCTAAGAGTAGGACCCACCAGTCTGCCGTGGGTGGCTTTCTCGTAACTCGAAGGGGATGGCCTGGAAGACTGAGAGCATGCAGAATATGGACGTTTATAAATTCTGTATGACTCAACACGTCTCTTTGGCCTCTTTGACGGGGTAGACTGAGGTGGAAACACGGCCCGGTGTTTCTAATCGGCTTTGTCATGCTAAGCCCCAGGATTCTGAAAATGTAAAAAAAATATTTCTTATATCTTCGTTCTATAGTATCGTTCTGATGCCAACCATGTGTCCATTATCTTAAACTTTCTTTCTTTTATAAAATAATCCTGGAAGGCAGTGGCTTAACGGGTCAATTGTGCAGATTCTATTTGTGCAAGTATACCTTCTATGTATCTCTAGCACTGGAGATCGGAAATCCACTCCATTAAAGTGCTCCCTTGTTGGGCTCCACGGTGGGTTGGGAGCATGGAGGATGAATCAAACAACTAAACTACATGGCTAAACAAAAAGCAAAAAAACGTCACATAGCAAATTCAGATACTGACTCTGAAAACTCGTACCCAGTTTCTCAACCAACTAATTCAAGTTCGTCAAGTTCGTCTACCTCAACCAAAAAACCTTATGTACCCAGATTTTTAATAATCCATTCAGAAAAAGAAGGAGAGACTATTTCTTCTCTTTCTCCGTTTGTTGTACATAAAACAATAATGAGTATTGCAGGAGAACCAAAAAGCATCAAAAATCTAAGGTCTGGTGATCTTTTGATACAATGTGCAAAAGAGTCACACGAAAAAAATCTACTACAGATGAAGACATTTTGTGGTCTAAAATGCTCCGTAACACCCCATTCATCCTTGAACACATCCAAAGGTATTATTCGCTGTCCAGCCTTGAGCAGAGTGACAAGCGATGATATCAAGGAAGGCATGGTTGAACAGGGAGTTACGGATGTACGTAGAATCACTGTACGTCGTGATGGTGAAACAAAATTAACCAACACATATGTTCTTACATTCAACTCACCAAACTTACCTACAGTTGTTAAAATAGGCTTCATGCAAGTGAAAGTAGATGTCTATATACCAAACCCACTTCGGTGCTACCATTGTCAAGTGTTTGGTCACCACGAAAATAAATGTGGTAGACACGCTGTATGCTGCAACTGCGGTGAGCCTGAACATTGTGCACCATCTGGCGTGTGTGACAAACCAGCCAAATGTGTCAACTGCTCAGGGGATCATCCTGCAAACTCAAAGCAATGCCCACAATGGGAGAAAGAGAAGAAAATTCTCAAAATCAAATGCGAAAACAATCTATCATTTCCTGATGCTCGTAAGCAATACGAACAATTTTACACTGGTCAAACCTATGCAAGTGCTGTAAAACCAGGCACTTGCAACAAATCTACACAAACTGAAAACAAAACCACACAGACAGACGACAGCTTTGACGAATACTTAAAAAAACAAGAAAAATCACAATCAGATAAAACACCCAAAGAAACACCTAAGGGAAAACAGGGCAAGGAAGCTTCATCTCCTCGTCCAGGGCCAGCACTTAAGCCAGCAACCCTGGAAATGATGAAGAAGGAGGAGGAGAGGAAGAAAAAAGAAGAGAAAGACAGAATTAAAAAACAACAAAAAGAAGAAAGAAAACAGCAATGGCAAAAAGAACAAACAGAAAAAGCAAAACAAGCTGAAAAGAATCCTTATTCTGTGTTTGCTGAAAAAGATGATGAGGAGGTGTGTATGGAAGAGGAGTCTGTGGTATTCACAGACTCTTCTTCCAGTGACCATCTACCTAAAGGCACACTGCCAAGATTACCAGTAACGAAATAATGGAGGGTTTCAATCTAACCATTATTTTAGTACTTCTTTTAATATTATTTTCAAGTATGGATTTTAAACATAAAATTATTCAATGGAATTGTCGAGGTTTGAAGCCTAATTATAATGAAGTATCTCTATTGATTTCCGAATATAATCCATCCGTATTTTGTTTTCAAGAGACATTTCTTAAACCAGATGATAACATCTCATTACGAGGTTTTAATGTATATAACTATGTTCATACTGATTGTCTGAGGCCCTCTGGTGGTGCCTCAATATTTGTAAAATCATCTTTCCCACAAAGAAAGATTGATTTACAAACAGAACTACAAGCAACTGCTGTTTCTGTCACTCTAGACAGAGAAATAACCATATGTTCTGTATATATTCCTCCATCGTTTTCTCTTAACTCCCAACACTTGGACAATTTACTGCAACAACTTCCTTCTCCTTATATTTTATTAGGTGACTTCAATGGTCACAATATCCTCTGGGGTGGTCAAAACAATGATTCCAGAGGTGAACTTATCGAAAATTTCATTACAAAGAATGACATTTGTATTATGAATGATAAGTCTTACACTTATCATTCTTCAAGTACAAAGTCTTTTACATCTATTGATCTTTCCTTCTGTCATCCATCACTGTTTCTTGATTATAATTGGTCTGTATGTGAAGACCAACATAATAGTGATCACTTCCCTATCATCATTGAACAGAACACTTATTCCACTGAGGATCACAATCCAAAGTGGAAATTAAATAGAGCCAACTGGGATCTATTTAATACTCTGTGCACTGGTAAATTGGTGCCAGAAAACTTCAAAGAATCTTCTGATCCTATAGCGGATTTTACCTCTTCTCTTATCGAAATATCTAAAGAATGTATTCCTCAAACTTCGACAAATCCAACTAAAAGTAATCCATGGTACAATGACGACTGTAAAGAAGCAATTAAACAGCGCAAGCAAGCTCTATCTAAATTCAAAAGATCTCCAAATACCAACAATTTCAATGACATCAAATTATTTAGAGCTAAAGCCCGTAGAACAATTAAACTTTCGAAGCGTAAGTCATGGAGATCTTATGTTTCGAAAATCAATCATAAAACACCTATTAAAAAGGTTTGGGATATGATAAGAAAAATCTCTGGAAAAAACAAATCCCCCAGTTACACACATCTAAACATGGTGGGTACTGACAGCAAAGCAACTTCAAAAACAGACATTGCTGACACTTTAGGAGAAACTTTTTGTCACAATTCATCATCATTCAATTACTCTGAATCCTTCAGAAAGATTAAAACCGAACAAGAGAAAATTAAATTGAATTTTAAATCACAAAATAATGAAATTTATAACAAAGACTTTAATTTAGATGAATTAGTTGAAGCTATTCAACTATCACATGACTCAGCCACGGGTCCTGATGAGATCCACTATCAAATGCTTAAACATCTCCCAGAAAATTCTTTTGAAACCCTTTTGAATATATTTAATTACATTTGGACTACTGGTAAATTTCCAGAAGATTGGACCTTAGCAACCATAATCCCAATTCCCAAACCTGGGAAAGATCCTGCGGAACCTAATAATTATAGACCTATAGCTTTAACAAGTTGTCTATGTAAAACACTTGAAAGAATGATAAATAAAAGACTTACTTGGTTTTTAGAATCCAATAATCATATATCGCGGTTCCAGTCTGGTTTCAGATCTGACCGCAGTACAACTGATAATTTAGTTAGATTGGAAACCTTCATACGTGATGCCTTTATTAAAAAGGAACATGTAGTTGCTGTGTTTTTTGATTTGGAAAAAGCTTATGATACCACATGGAGATATGGCATTTTAAAAGATATCCACAAATTAGGATTAAGAGGTAGACTTCCTACATTCATTGAAAACTTCCTTGCAGACCGCGCCATGCAAGTCCGAGTTGGCTCCTCTATGTCTGACTATTATGACCAGGAGCAAGGTGTACCTCAAGGAGGCGTTCTATCAACAACTCTTTTTAGCATCAAAATTAATGATATTGTGAAATGTTTAGGTAATCTTACTGATTGCTCATTATACGTTGACGACTTCTGTATTTGTTATCGCTCGAAAAGCATGGCGACAATTGAACGTCAACTACAACAAAATTTGAATAAGATTTTGCGATGCACCATTCACTGTACGTCACTTTCTTTTGGATTGTGGCGATTTTGCACAAGTAAGAAATAATTGTTTCCATGTTGATAACATGAAACAGTTATTTCAAGATATACATATTGATAGTATTATGACTTTTTTAAGACAAATTAATCTTTTTAACAAAATCTAATTGCTATTTTTAAAATCATGTTTTGTTTTACATTTTTATCAGACCATAATACAGACTAGTTAAAGTTATACTTTGTTCAGTCAGAGAACATGTACAGTTATCTGAATAGCTCTTTGAAACTGTCAGATATTTTACGTGGTCTCTTCTGTCAACAACCATATTATAACTTATTTTCATTATACAAACTCATCATCACCATTTCTTTTATTTAATCATACAAATTTTTACTATTTCCATTCACATCATGTTTAGTTTAATACCGCTTGACGCTAATGACCCACAAGGGTTGATGCGTCGTTAAGCACCAAACAAACAAACAAATTTGAATAAGATTGAAAATTGGGCAACAAGCAATGGCTTTAAGTTTTCCAAATCAAAAACACAGTGTGTACATTTCTGTCAGTTGCGCAAGCAACATCATGATCCGGTTTTACATTTATATGGATCACCCATTCCAGTTGTAGAGGAATCTAAATTCCTTGGCATTTTATTTGATAGAAAACTCAGTTTTATACCCCATATTAAATATCTCAAAGCTAAATGTTTAAAAGCATTGAATCTTTTAAAAGTGCTTTCCCATACTTCTTGGGGTGCAGACCGAACTACACTTCTAAAGCTGTATCGGTCCCTAGTCCGGTCAAAATTAGACTATGGCTGTATCATATATGGCTCTGCACGAAAATCATATCTTCAAATGCTTGATCCTATACATAACCAAGGACTTAGATTAGCTTTAGGGGCTTTTAGAACTTCTCCTGTTGCTAGTCTCTATGTGGAAGCAGATGAACCATCACTATATTCACGAAGAGAGAAACTCTCTTTGCAATATGCCGTAAGACTTGCTGCTAACCCATCAAATCCTGCTCATGAAGTTACATTCCCACCAAATTATGTTAATTTATATGAACAAAAACCTAAAGCTATTAAATCATTTGGCATCAGAATTTCACCACTCTTAGAATCTGCCAATATCAAACCACAAAATATCGAAAAACATTTTACACCAAATATTCCAGCTTGGTGTATGAAACCACCTGAAATACTTTTTGATTTACATTCCGGGAAAAAATCTGAATCAAATCCACACATATTAAAAGATGATTTCAGAAAAATGCAAAGTCATTATAAAAATTACCAACAAATTTATACTGATGGGTCAAAGGAAGACTCAAAGGTTGGTTGTGCTGTTATATCAGACAACCATAGTAATATGCAACGTATACCTGACGATTCATCAATTTTCACTGCTGAAGCCAAAGCAATTGATCTAGCTTTAGATTATATTAGCACTTGTGATGCTAACAATAAATTTATTATATTTTCTGACTCGCTTTCTGTATTGAAAGCAATGAATCATACCAGTTCAAAGAATCCACAGATTCAGAAACTTTTAGAAAAATGTCATGAGCTTTTAGCTTATAAAGAAATTGTTCTCTGTTGGATTCCTAGTCATATAGGTATCCAAGGGAATGAGATGGTAGATAAGCAAGCAAAAACATCGCTTTCATTAGAACCAACTTCTTTTAAGATTCCATTTTCTAATTTTAAGCCATCTATCAATAAGTATATCTTGGAAGAATGGCAAACTTCATGGAATAACAGTATTGGAAATAAACTTCTAGACATAAAACCAACTATTGGTGAACAACAATCAGTTGTTCGAAACATTAGAAAAGAAGAAGTCGTTTTGGCTCGACTCCGTTTAGGTCATACAAGAATCACACATTCATACTTACTACTAGGTGAAGAGCAACCACAATGTGTTGGTTGCGATGCACCATTCACTGTACGTCACTTTCTTTTGGATTGTGGCGATTTTGCACAAGTAAGAAATAATTGTTTCCATGTTGATAACATGAAACAGTTATTTCAAGATATACATATTGATAGTATTATGACTTTTTTAAGACAAATAAATCTTTTTAACAAAATCTAATAAGTATTTTTAAAATCATGATTTGTTTTATATTTATATCAGACCATAATACAGACTAGTTAAAGTTATACTTTGTTCAGTCAAAGAACATGTACAGTTATCTGAATAGCTCTTTGAAACTGTCAGATATTGTACGTGGTCTCTCCTGTCAACAGCCATATTATAACTTATTTTCATTATACAAACTCATCATCATTTCTTTTATTTGATCATACAAATTTTTACTATTTCCATTCACATCATGTTTAGTTTAATACCGTTTGACGCTAATGACCCACAAGGGTTGATGCGTCGTTAAGCATCAAACAAACAAACAAACAAACTGTACTCATTTTAAACTGGGGCAATATATGCGAACTAGTTTTTATACTGCTGAAACAACATTTTGCAAACAAATAACTTAGTGTACACTTTGTACTCTAGATTGTATTAATATATTCAGCTTCAAAAATTATTTGAAGAAGGAATGTAGACTTTACTACGGTAAATCTATACCGATCGATAAATCTTGAATTATTGTTTTGAGATGACCCCACTGCCAAAACTTAATTTAGTCAGCCCATAATGAAAAGGGCACTTTATTGCCTAGGCAAACAGCAATGGTTCAGACAAACCTGCGTTTAGACTATTATAGAACCATTTAAAACCTTTCTTCCTGTAATTTCGGACAGCTGGTAACTGATAGCGGGTAAATTCTGACGGCGACATTGTTTCCTTAATATGTCAGTTGTTTTGGAATTTAAACAAAATTAACTGGGCAAACAGTGGAAATCCTGATGAGACGGCACATTATGAGGTCTGTTGTTTGGAATGGGCAGAGTGAAAATTGTGATGAAATAGCGCCGTCTCATCTGGATTTTTACTGTTTGCAATGGTATGTCCAAATTTACCTGCTGGGGATTTATGCCACAAGATTAGATGAATATTCTGATGTCGGTCTTCATTGATTTCCTATAATACTTGGTGATGATGCAAGAAATTCAAGACAAGCTGGGTTAACTCCATAAATATTTAGGCTATGACTGTAGAGTGTAGAGTGTAGTTGGGTAATTTCGGACAGCGGGTAAATTCGGACATACCATAGCAAACAGTGAAAATCCAGATGAGACGGGCAAATAGGGAGGTTCTGATCAGACTAGGCAGCCTGACATGTCATCCAAAATAATGGAATACCTTGTATCATGGCCCACTTTATTTCTCTTTGATGTGGTTCATTATTTCTCTTTGATGTGGTTCATTAACTTTTTTTAGTTTACATATGCTCCACTCCTCTAGGTGAATGGTTACAGCTGACTGTCATGTGATCTCGTTCTGCATGCAATGGGAGATTCCTCTTCAGGAATAACTTCCATTATAGTTGTTTCTTCTTCTGCTCCACCAGATGATGTGAAGCTTGTTTCACGATCTTGAGAATCATCAGGTAGAACAGAAGAAGAAACAGAACTTATGGTGATGTCCTGAAGATGAATCTCCGTGCCCGATGTGTTCGCAGGTGCTCTAGACCGTCTCTGTCGTCTCTTAATGACGATGATGATGATCATTATGATGATGATGATCATGATTGTGAGTCCTCCAGAGATAATGATGACTTAATTGACTAAAACAAAAAAAGAACAACGAAGTGTTATAAAACAATTACACTGCTTACTTTATTTGTAACAGAATATATTTTGGTGACCTTGAAGAAGAAATTTTGCTACTTTCTATTTTTTTAACTCTGTTATTTGAGGAGAAATTTGTATACATGTACTTATCAACAATTTTTTATCAAAATATTTCAAAAAATTGTTACAGGCAGCTTTACCAAAAATTGAAAAGTGAGGGAAATATATACTTAAATGTATCTTTATAGATAGGAAAATATGCATAAAGTATAGGGAAACATGTTTTATAGTGAAAGTCTACAGGAAAATATACAGAAAGTGCAAAGAGCACACTCAAGCATGTAAATTAACCCTTATCCTGCCAGTAAATATTGCATCTTAAAATGTTTATGATAGTGTCGTCTGCTGTGATAAAAGAATAAATACAGACAAAAGCTAAACAATGTGAACCCTGATTAGACTAATCCAGTCTGATCAGGGTGCATATTATTTGTAATAGATGACGTCAAAATGCTTGGTGGAGGACAAAGCAGACAACATTTGTCGTGAATGTCAGGAAAATGATTAAAAGGTCAATAAAGCGGTGCACAGGTACAACAAATGTGATTAATAGTATTACATATGATGGATGATGTTGGTTTTTTGTCTAGACAAAAACTTCTTTTGTAATAGAAGGTTGGGTGCTTTTGTCATTTAACGGCTTTGAAAACAAAACTAATTCTTGTTCATCTTGTTCACTGTTGTTGTCATCCCTGTTGTAAGTTCTATGTAATAGTTTTTGTCTAAACAAAAAGCCTAACACTATTAATATAAGGATAAAAAGACAAACTCCTACAACACACCATTCCCAATATACTGCAAAAGAGAGGTTTTATACATGTATGTACTCATGCATGAGTTAAATCAGCCAGAAAAGAAATATTAAAAAGCACTAGTAGCACAAATTAGGAATCCCACACACCAAAAACAGACATCTAGAAAAGGTGGTACTCACAAGACACTTTTTCCAAAGGAAGCTAAAATAGAAAGTATGATGAGATTTTTTTTTAAAAATAAAAAAGAATTTCTATATGACCCTCAGGGGGATCACATTTAGTTGATTCAATGCGTGTACCTCAGCCTAATTGTTCTAGTGGTTTGGTTCGAACCCATCAAACTTACATGGGACAGGATAGATCACCTGACAGTGCCTTGCCCATCACATTGCAGGGTAGTGCAACAGCTCTTACTGAACTTTCTTTTAGGCAAGCTAAAACAAAAGTCCCAACATGATAGACAGAGCTCTGCAATGGTTGATATAACACTTAAAAAATTTATGTTTTATATTAGGCTTAAATGAAATATATGTGTGGTTCCTGTTGCCTACCTACCCTAATTTTTTTAACCCTACCCTAAACATTACAATGGTCTTACGAGAAAAAATACCTAAAATTTCCTTGTTAAATGTTATAACAAAATTTAATACTTTCCCTACCTACCTTCCCTAAATTTTGTTGGTATGCAACAGGAACCACACATATATTTCATTTAGGCCTTACAAGCAAAATGCAGTACAATAACTTACCATTGGCTGCAGGTTCATGCGTAGTCTTAATCTCGTAATGGTCAGTAGCTGGCTCATAGGTAGTCGTAGTGGTCTCATCTAGCAGTGAAGGGCTATTAGTGCTAGAAGCAGTAGACTCATAGGCAGTAGTAGTCGTCTCATCTAGCAGTGAAGGGCTAGGAGCAGTAGACTCATGCGTAGTAGTCTCATCTAGCAGTGAAGGACTATTAGTGCTAGAAGCAGTAGACTCATAGGAGGTAGTAATAGTCTCATCTAGCAGTGAAGAGCTATTAGCGCTAGAAGCAGTAGACTCATGCGTAGTGGCAGTCTCGTAATGGTCAGTAGCTGCCTCATAGGTAGTAGTAGTGGTCTCATCTAGCAGTGAAGGGCTATTAGTGCTAGAAACAGTAGACTCATGCGTAGTGGCAGTCTCGTAATGGTCAGTAGCTGCCTCATAGGTAGTAGTAGTGGTCTCATCTAGCAGTGAAGGGCTATCAGTGCTAGAAGGAGTAGACTCATGCGTAGTCGCAGTCTCGTAATGGTTAGTAGATGCCTCATAGGTAGTAGTAGCGGTCTCATCTAGCAGTGAAGGGCTATCAGTGCTAGAAGCAGCTGGCTCATCACTAGTAGTAGTAGCTCTTGGACCTAAAATAAGCACCGTTGACATTACTTGACAACCTACATCACCACCACGTGATTCTAAAAATAAAATAATCTCGTACAGACAAAAAATATTGATACGGGCTACGTGCACTTTATAAAATTCAAATAGGCCTTGTAAGACCCCGAGATATATCTAATTCCTTACGGGCATCAAGATTATTTTGTTTAGAACTAAATGTGTATTATTTACTGTTTAAATCACATGGTCATGACAGGTTTCCATCATGATAAGGGTACACAGCAGATTTGAACACAGTACTCATGTTATTTTCAGGTAGGCTATTTTCCAAGGCTGTATTTCTGTTACGGTTCCTTGAATGATGGTGCCGTGTTTGCTTGTCTATGGTCTCTGACAGTTTGGTGATCTGTACTGCTGCCCAGTCTGTTTTTTTTTTGTTTCGTTCTTTTGTAATTTAAATATGAAAAAAATACTAAAAAACAGATGTTTTATGTATGAAAAATACTAAAAATAGATGTTTTATATTGTTTTAGAATTATTGTGTAGCTGAATGACCATCTATTGGCTATGAGCTGCTCATTTGGTTTACTTGAGAAACTTTAAGTTAGAAGACAGGGCTTTATCCTGCGTCTCACAGGGGCCGAAAACAGTCAACATTCCTAAAAGTTCTGCAATTCTTTCACAATCATGCAGAATTCCCGAATTGGGCAACTCACTTCTGTAATAAAATTTTTATTCCCAGTTTTTTGCAAAAAAGTCCCCTTCCCCAAAATACCTAGATAAAGCCCTGGAAGAAAGTATGGTTGATTCTTGTGTTTCCGTACAACCTCATGGATTTGTACACCCCCCAATAAAAGCAGCATTTTTCAAAATCAATATAACACCCTTGGTAGTGCTATTGATAAAACTAAGAGCTCTATAATCGATCAGCTAAAATAAGACATTTTTCAGGGCAAAAGAAAAAAACAAACTATAAACAGGGAATAGTCTGAAAAGAAGAATCACACTTAACATATAATTTATCAAAGCAAAAGTGAATGATATCACAGTGTCTGGTTGCCAAGAGCTGAGACCTCCTCAGGTGTTGGAAATCATGAGAATGAAGACTAAAACATGAGAATACATTTTCAGTCTTACCATAACAATGATGTTCTATGTCATCGTTGTGTAACGCCACGTGCTGTGATGTGTTCATTACGAGTCGCTCGCAAGTCATGGTGGACGCAAATAGGAATTTCACTCGAATATTAGAGTTGCACTCCTTAATATTTAACTTGCTTCCATGAAGCAATGAGTCATTGATTTCGATCACCACAACGCTACCTGTACACTCGTTGCCTGGGATAAGACATTGCGAATTAACATGGTTGCCTTTAAATATTCAATCCCTTTTCACTATATCAGTGCTTATCCTGTGGTTGCATTTAAGAATGCATGTTGCACAAGAATTAACAATACACGTCACAAGAAGAACACTTCGGACAACACTTCTTAGAGCAGCCATATTTGGTTGTTTCGCAATGACACAAAAACGGGTCAGTCTTATTACACCAGGACACCCCAGGATACCCCAGGACACATAAAATACACTCAAAGATAGCTTTATTCGATCATTTTTATTATGTTTTTAAATCAAATTAGGTTTATTTTCATTGAATGTGTCATAAAATCAAATATTACCAACTTACATAGTTTTACCAAAAGAGCATGTTAATAATGCATATTCGCACGTCTTGGGGTGTCCTAGGGTGTCCTGGGGTATTAAGACTGACCGCACAATAACTGCGTCAAACTCCCGCAGAACGGTCTAAGGGAAGCGACTCTTTAGAGTATACAGCCGTGTCGGTTCATAGAACTACCGAACTTGTTAAAAGCCGAATCGCACTTGTTTGGTCTGCTGCCAAATATGATTTTTAAAACCGAATCGCACTTGTTTTATCTGCTACGAATATTACTGTTGCAATCATATTTAATTGTTCGCCTGTTTCGATCTCTTTAAAAAGAAAAAAGGCTTGCCACGATGGGACTTGTAAATACAACAAAAACAACATTTCAAACAATGAAGGTACTGATCCCACTATGCAAAATAATACGATACAACCATGATCACACCTAAAACAGTGCAGACCCTGATTAGGCTGCACAGGACATAATATCAGTGGTAGTGCATCCCACTAGTGTAGGGAGGGTCGCAGGTTTGAGCCCCACCACTTATTTCCCCAAATATATATAATATAGTGTGGACCTATATCAGTTGCTGTTTTAAGAAACTCAGAAAGAAAAGACAACTGATTGAACAACTGGCCAGACGTTTATTTGGTGCTAGATCTAAAGTAATCAATTTATATATTTACATATATTAGGAAATATACACAAAATGACGAAGAATTTATATTATGACATTCTACACAGATTAGAGAAAACATTTATACTACATTAATTGTCATTATATATGTTTAGTCCGACAGTACATCTGTGTCACTACTTTCTGTGGCTTTCTGAGATTTTGTACGTTTTTTTGTTTCCGTTAATGGATTGGTATATGGATGTGTGCGCTTTTTCTTAGTTGCTTCTGTTTTCTGTGTGGAAAAGCACTTTCTGTCTCTGAATCACTATCCTGATGGGTAGCTGTCTTTTTGACTCCCTGCTTAACGCCAGTTTTTCTTTTTTTCGATTTTTTATCATCGTCTGTTGAGGCGTCACTGTCTGCCGAGGAAACTGGCTCCTTCTTTCGCTCATGTACGGGGGAAGCAAGAACCTTCCTCATTACAGATGGGAGTTTCTCTGTCATTTTTATGAATTCGTTGATTTCCTCTGTATTCAGAGTGACAGATTTGGCCTTTTTCAAATCAAAGCCACCACCCCTTTTAAAGCATTTACTGACGTCGGATAAATGCACGTAGCATTTATCGTTGAACGTATTAACAGTTACATCTTTGTAGTTAGATATAGATGCTTTCATTTTAATAAGGTCTCCCGCTTCATCTCGACCTGCCTTAAAAGTATGCTCGCCCGACATAGTTAAAAAGATCTGCGACTACTTATGCTAGAATGACGTTGTGTCTTATATCTTGCTCTTTATATACACAAGTCAAGAGCGTAAGCGACGGAGGAGTTATGCAACATTCGAAAAAATGCTGATTCAAATAAACGTTGGAATATGCTGACATTACAAAAAAAATTACTGGCTTAAACTGGGACACAAAGGAGGAGTTACACAACCGTCTGAAAAAAAATGCTGATTTAAATAAACGTTGGAATATGTTGATATTACATCAAAAAAGTTGACTGAGAAAGTGCTGATTCAGATATATTCTGCTGATTTGATATTTTTTTGTGCTTTCTTGCAGTTATGCAATAATAGTATAATATAAAGAGGGGATGCAAAATGCTCAAAGAAAGCTTCAGCAATGGCAGAACAGATGTTAAGTACGACAAAAAGGATTACTGGCTTAAACTGGGACATTAGTAAAAATACGATTACTATTAAAACTTTCAAGTCGATTAATTTAAAAAAGGAAAATAGTGAGATAAAAATCGAGTTTTTAGATGAAAATCGCAGAAGATGTCAGTTAAGTATGGCCACTTTCAATAACTTATGCGATTTAAGAGACCAGTATTGTACAAATGTCATCATTAGTTAAAGAAACAAATAAATGGAAATGCGAAACTATTCAAGCTGAGCATTATGCAGCATCCTACCCTACACTTTTGCTGGAATCTATTTCAAAATTCGAATTTGCCAAAGCATTGATCGCAAACTTGCCAGCAGTGCAAAGATTTAACTGTATAGGTTGTCAGCTCAAATCAACAGAACATCAATGTCTTTTGTTATCAACTGAAGAAAAACTTCAGCTCTGGTTCGATAATTTACTAGCTATGGTTGATGAACGTCATGTAACTCAAGAAATTGAAAAACATTGTAGTGTTTTTGACTTTATCGAGAAAAAATCCCTTGAACAGTTTATAGGCAAAATCTCTGACAATGACTTGTGTATAGAAATGAAAACAGACAAATGGAAAACTTCTCTCTTAGAAACAGCAATTCGTCTCACGCATCTTGAATCTAGATTTCAGTGAGTGATAAAAGGGAATTAGTTCAAAACTATATATTTACTAGTTGATGTTGTGTGTACTCGCATATTGATAAAAATATTTCGCTTAGTGCTTGAGGTGTAAGCTGCCTGATTACACATGGTGTACCACTCTTAGGGCGAAACACTTAGAGTTACAACTGAATAAGACTCGTTTGAAGGTGTTTGTCCCCGCGATAGAGTGGGAATATTATTCAGACCAATTGTTTATCAGGAGATTTCTTCATTATTGAAGGCACTTCTAATGAGTAGCAACAACCTATGATTCTATAAAGGAATAAGGAAATAATTCCAAATAACATCTGAAAAATCCACATTTCTACAGCCATATTATAGTCTATATTTTGCATGGGCGTGTTAACGTAATAGTGTATTATACTGTAGTTTTATTGTATTAATTGAGAGAATGAAATAAAATAAAAAACATCAACTTGTATGTATGATATATCCCAAATTTTGTTTTTATTGAAGTTTTACGGCCCTGTCAACAATCGGGTCGAATAGTTTACCTACTGACACTTCTTGGACAGGCTTATACATAAGTGGTTAACCAGTACAGTCTTTTCTCATAAACTGATAACTGCCCTTCTTGAACCAATGTCCTAAAATAACTTTAAGCTGGGTTATAAATCAATTTGTTCCCTTTCAGATTACCTAGTAACATTATGCATGGAGGATCTAACTGAATTCTCCACATTATTGGAGTTATATAAACATACAAAGGTGGCTTTTATATTTGTAGTAAAAATATGATTCTGACATTATTGTATTTATTTCACGAGTATGTGGCTAAGTCATTTATTCCCTATTACAAATTGAGAAGCGAAGCGTTTGAAGCATCAAACCGACTGATTGAATGTTGGGAAGAGCAATTCGCTAGAAAGAAAAGAAAATTGAAGAAAACACAGATATATCTTGAAAATGACAAAGAAACTGTCATATAGGCAAAAAAAGATCTTGAACAAATATTATTTTAACGTTTCTAATCCCGCTGCTTATGCTGGTTCCGAAAAGCTATTAAGAGTGCTAAACAAAAAAAATCCAAAGGTATTTACGAAATCGGCGATTGATGCCTGGTTAACGGGTGTGGATGCATATTCTGTTTCTAAAACACCCAGAAGGAGATTCAAGACACCGAAAATAGTCGTGACACATATACATGAACAGTTAGAAATAGATTTAGCTGCAGTTGAAAATTTGAGCAAATATAACGATGGTGTACGTTTTTTATTATTCATCCTTGACGTTTTCTCGCGTTATCTTTGGGTGAAACCACTGAAAGACAAACGAGGGCAGACCATATTGAATGCGCTGCGACCAATTATTACACAGCTGAAGGTCAAGAAGATCCGCAGTGACCACGGGAGTGAATTTGTGAATAAAGTCGTGCAAAACTATTTGAAGAAACGGATATCTATTTTTTTACGACAAATTCACCAGTCCATGCAGCCATGGTAGAAAGAGTTCAGGCCACATTTAAAAAGAAACTATACCGTTATTTACGTCACAAGAGAAATAACCGCTACATCGACGACCTCCAAAAACTTGTGGATAGTTATAACGCCACACCCCACAGAAGTTTGAATTACGTAGCACCCAATGACGTCAACAAAGAAAATGAAGCTGATATTTGGGCTTATATGTATTTAAAGAAGACGGGAAGCAAGGAGACAAGGAAAATCACTCCATTTCGTTTCAGAGTGGGTGACTACGTTCGTATTTCTTACCTCAGACACCCATTTAGAAAAACTTATGAACAACAATTTACAACGGAATTATTCAAGATTAAAAAACGTTGGCGTATTCAAGGATATCCATTTTACAAGTTATCGTCTTGGGATGGTAAAGAAACTATACAGGGTAATTTTTATGAGACAGACTTAACACCCGTTGATGCGTCAGACACAGACAAATTGTTCTTCATTGAGAAACTCATCAGAAAGAAAATAATAAATGGACAACTCCATTATCTTGTCAGGTGGGAAGGGTATCCCACGAGAATGAACTCTTACGTGTTAGCCAGCGAAATTAAGACATAAGCATGAAAAAATCAAAGAAACCTGATTCAAGCTTGCTCTTGATGACCACCAGTGTGGGAAAACAGCTGTTCACAAGTCTGTAATACTTCTGGAGAATCAGCATATCAGAATGGATCACTATGTTTACATTCGAAGTGATGACAGTGATGAATATTTCAAAGATAACGAAGCGTATAACTTTAAAATTCACTTGAAATCCCCGCTTGTGCTTACAGGAGCCTGGAAAGTTGGACTGACTGCTTTTTACACTAACATTAACGTAAAAGTGAGGGCAAATGATTCGATTTTATACTTGCATTGCAATTTTTGTAAAGAAAGTGTTGTACAGGGACAGTTACAGAGACTTCTGAGGTGTATATCAATGACAAAACAAAGTAAATGGGAGCATACATTTCAAAATGTGTACTATATCCCAATTTCACGAGAAGAACTATATGAAATGGAATTCTATATAAGAACCGGAGATGGAAAGCTGGCATCATTTCTGAATAAACCGGTGGCTATCGAACTTCATTTTAAACCGTATCCGTTTTTGTTTTGATTTTAGAGAAAGAAAACAAGAGAAGATGGATACTTCAAAACTGTATGTTCCTAATGCAGCACGTTTGATTATTTTTTTTAAGACAAAAAAGCGAGAAACAATCAGTCAGTCAGGTGGTGGACCTAACATATTACTTATAAATGAACTTTCAACGACAGCAGGCAAGTCAGAACCGAAACAGCAGCTGAATGTTAATCTCGTGTCACCCGTAGAGGCGGCTACTAGTCGGGCAGAAAAACAAGTAAAACAACGACGTAAAATGGTGAAGAGAAAATATATAAAAAGGAAACGTTAAGGGTATAAAACTCACAGTACTCGAAAAGTGAGCAAGAAGAACAGGAGGAATTGTCCAGGAGAAAAGTCAATAACAAGACAAAAAACAGGAGAAAATTCAATAACAAGACAAAAAAGAGGACACGTGACATTTTCGGTTAAAAATCTTAGTAGTGCTGGTTTCAAGTGACACATAAACATGTCAGTGGTTAATGTAGAAAGTTTTCACGAAGGACTACCTTCACAGCTGTCTTTATTCGATCTACCACCTACACAGGTAGCAGTCAGTGACACATACTATCAAGAAATTCGACCAGTTTCGCAGATATCAAATAACGCACCCTTGGAGTTCCACATCGCAGCAAGTAATAATTTGGATTTATCGGGCTCACAGATATATGTCAAACTGAAAGTAACAAAAGCAGATGGTAGTGCTCTTACAGCTAACGACAAGGTTGGACCAGTCAACCTATTTTTACACAGCCTCTTCTCAACCGTAGAGATTACATTACAAAATAAAGTAATACTTTCCTGTCCTAATTATCCATATCGAGCCATGATTCAGACCTTGCTTAATTATGGTGAAGAGGCGGATTACTCACAGCTACTTACAGCTCTTTTCGTCAAAGATGATAACGATTCCCCAGACGATACTGATCCAAAGGGAAATAATGCTGGCTTGTTAGAAAGATCAACTTACATAGCGACATCTAAATTGCTTGATATGCAAGGTGGTTTACACCATGACTTAACTCGTAGTTTTACACGTTACATCCTGAACCAAGTAGATGTTAAAATTAAACTTTACCGTTCATCAGCTGCATTCTGCTTATCATCGGGAGATGCTAGCCCAAACTATAAAATTGACCTCATTGACGTGTACTTACTGGCTAAAAAGGTGAAAGTCAACCCAGCGGTAATCTATGGGCACGCCGAAATGCTACAGACAACCAATGCAAAGTATCCATTCACACGAACAGAATGTAGGGTCCAAAGTATTCCACAGGGTAGCACGTCATTCCACTGGGACAATATATTTCAGGGACGCAAACCTTGCAGAATCATGGTTTGTTTCGTGAAAGAAACTGCTTTCAGTGGTGACTACAAAGCCAATCCCTATAATTTTCAGAATTGCGCTGTCAGGTCAATGACTCTGTACTGCGATGGTGTACCAGTGAACGGAGCGCCTTGGGATCTTGATTTTAAGAGAGATATCATGGCCAGAGCATATTCAGATTTGTTTCAGTTCGTCATGAAAACCAATGAAAACTTTGGCAATGATATGTCACTGAAGGATTTTAAGAATGGCTATTGCTTATTTACCTCCATCTAGAACCATTCTTCGATGGACAAAATACACACATGAACCTTTCAAAGACGGGAAATCTTCGATTAGTTGTTGATTTTGATACAGCGCTCACAGCTAGCACATCATGCTTGATCTATAGTGAATTTCAGAGTTTTTTTCCATCACAAAAGAAAGAGACATTTTAGCGGAATGAATACATCCCAGCTGCTCTGTGTGTTAAACTGCAACACTTTCTTAAAATATATAGAAAGAAATGTATTAGCAGCAGACCAGCTTCCAAAAGCTTCACTTCAGCATTTCCCAAGGGCTTTCATCGTGAACACTGACATTTCAAGTATGGAGGGAAAACACTGGGCTGCTTTCTACTTCGATGAATATAAGAATGGAGAATTCTTTGACAGTTATGGAAAATCCCCACAGAGTTACAAACAGGCCTTTTTGAACTTCTTGTCTCAAAATGCTCACAAATATCAATTTAATGACAAAAAACTACAAAACGATCGTTCGACAGTTTGTGGTGAATATTCGGTTCTCTATTTACTTTGTTAAAGCACGAGGATATACTATGCGGGAGATAGTTGATAGACTTTCATTTGATCACAGTGACCAATATGTACATGATTTGATAAAAAATGTCTTTTACATGTGCTTTTCATCTCCTCAGACCATTTGTACAAATAATCAGAATTGTAAGCCACTGATATAAATATTGGACTTTAAATTTGAGTTAATAAAATATTTTTATTCATACTTGGACTTCTCTTTTTTTCAATTCCTATAAAAAGACTCTGCAACTCATAGTACACGTCAGATTGACTTAACACAATGTCTCGAACAAGAATTATACCGTTTCAAACACCTTCAAATATTATAGTGGCTGCAAGCACAGGATGTGGTAAAACGCATCTAGTCTACCAACCTTTGCAAAATGCCTCTGTAATGTTTGAATCTGCACCTAAATCTGTAATTTATTGCTTTAATGTCTATCAAAAGCCTTTGTTCGACCAGATGAAAAATAGTAAGTGAGTATGATCAGGAAATACCACAATCACAAACTGCAGACAACCCCGTGGCACCGCGAGGAAGAGCCGCTCAACTATCACGAGACACCAGGAAGACAAATTAACCAAAGCAATCAGCTCTCTCTTCCCCATCAAGATGATTGCAATACTACAATGGACATAAAGTAACGTACAACAAAACATAGAACAACTGCAGACTCCCACAATGGGAGTAACAATAAACAAAAAGTCAACAACAACAGAACCACCGCCTTAGAACGGACAGCAGCCTAAGCTACCGGGGGGCTTAAATGCATTTTACTGGCACCAAATCTTCGCCCTAGATTCTGCTGTTGTTGAAATACAAGAAATGTTCAGCTCGCATGGCCCCCGAGTTTGCTTACCGCCTTGCCGTGGTTCGGGGGCTTAATTCGCACGGGGGACTTTATTTTAGAATAACTGTCCCCTCTGCTTAGAGCTAAAGGTAAGCCAGGCGCCCGCCCTCTGGCGCCCTAGAAATATGGATGGCTGCCCGGCACCACTGGGGACAGACTGTATGTACCTTCGTACTTAAGCAGGCCTGTTTGCGTCTCTTGTTTTGCAGACTTGAGAGGTGACAGGTTGGGGTTAAAGTCCTCACGCAAACCAGTGGTAACTGTCCGTAAAAGCGCAAATATATCAACTTGTTTTCATAAGTAACCAAAAGCTTAAATTTATCAAAATTATCTTACACTGTAAAGAAGATAAAAAACAAATATAGCAATTTTTATAACTGCTATCGTCTTAATTATTGAGTTCTATATCTTGTTGAACATTTATTTTTAAATTCTTACTTTATCTATATGACAGTTTTCATGATTAACTGCCCAGTACCTAAGTTACATTCTTTCTCTTATATTTTTAAAGTTCTGTATTGTAGAGCTTTAAAGTTCTCTATTGTAGGGATATCTTCAGATTTAACTTGAAGAGCAATTTACCTGTGAATATCTTTGCTAAATTCTAATATCTTATTAAAAAGAACATACTGTAGTTCTTTCTGTCTCAAATTCATTTATTTCTCTAATACTATTTGTGTCTTTTTTTCATTATCCACATTAAAACTCAAACAAGCTTAAATTGACCGAGTCTACTACAATCATTTCAAATTCATACTTTTTAGATAATCTATCACAGTTTATTTTCTAAACTGTACATCACAACCGGGCTTATACCGTGTCTGTAGGGTTAAAATATACAGATTGCTTTACCTCTGTAGTAGATAAGGTGAAAACCCTTATTAAAACAGTGTGTTGCCTGTTTGCCGTGGGTTTGCGACGTGTGAATGGGAGAAGAGAATCCTGGTAATTGAGGAAAGCCCAGGGATCTCCAGCTTTCCAACACATTACTTTGGTCTCTGATTCAGCTAGACGTGAGTCCAGTGCTAGGTCCTGCGCTGGATCAATCGGCTGGGTGGTCCATCTCTTGAAACCATCTTATTCTTTCTTCCTTCCGTCTATTTTAAAGTATCTTTTAGGTACGTAACCGGGTTTATTTTTTCTTCATATATCTTACTATTTGGTTTCAAGAGTGACTGCTCATGGGCTAATCTTGGGGCATATGGACCAGCGTTAAGATGGCTTCTGGCTGGACGAACAACTGGAAAATATGAACCGGAGTATGGTAGATATGTAACTTTAGCGTAGGAAATAGGAGATCCATTTCCAAAATACGTTCCCTTGTTGGACTCCACGGCAGGTGAAGAACATATCTATTGAAAATAAAATCACACACTATGGATTCTGAAATTACAACTTCCATGGTCCCCCCTTCCAACCCAGGCTCAAGTCTGGGTTCAACCCCAAATCGAGTATTATCAATGACTCAGGACAATTTTCCTGCAATTTCACATTCAAACTCGAACAACAAACGGCAACGACACGACTCTGACGACGACCCAAATACTTCGGCTTACTTCAAAAGTATAGACAACTTTGCTAGATTTTTAATTATAAAATCTGATGAGGGTGAAGATCCAATTACAAATTTGTCACCCTTTGTAATTGAAAAACAAATTGAGGCTATTTTAGGAACACCAAAATCCGTTAAAAAACTGAAAAACAAAACATTATTAGTAGAAACAAACAGAAAAACACAAACAGAAAATCTATTGAAAGTAAAGAAATTTTTTAACTTAAATGTCACAGTATCTGAACACAAAACCCTGAATACCTCAAAAGGAATTATCAAAGATAGAGCATTAAAAGGAGAAACAGAAGCAAACATATGTGAATATCTTCAAAGCCAAGGAGTAATTGCGGTCAAACGATTTACAATCAAGAAGAACTATGATACTATACCAACCAACACTCTTCTGCTGACTTTCAACTCAGTTACAGTGCCAAAATCACTTAAAATATTTTACAGAGTTATACCTGTAGAAATATATGTACCAAATCCTCTGAGGTGCTTCAACTGTCAGAGGTTTGGACATCATGAGAGTGATTGTCCTGTTGACTACGCGTCAGTATGCGATAAATGTGGTACAGGTGGATTTGACCATATACCAAGTAACTGTAAAAATCCAGTCAAATGCGTCAATTGTGGTCTTGATCATCTTTCTAGATCCAATGAATGTGAAATTTGGAAGAAAGAAAAAGAAATAATGAGAGTCAAAGTGACCAATAACATCACATACATTGAAGCTAGAAAGATGGTTGAACAAAAACCTGAAGACACTTTTTCGAGAATAGTACAGTCAACAATGACAAAAACAATTACAAAACCTGCTGTTACACAATTTTCAGAAAATGACTTCATCGTTTCGGCCAGCACAAAAACTATAACACCAACAAAATATAAGAAATCAAATAAACCTAAAACTTCTCAACAACCTTCAACATCAAAACCAAATACTAATTCTCAAACCAGTTCATCACAACCAAATAAACCTACAGATAGAGAATCAAGAGCCAGATCACGCACTAATGCAAGAAAAGACAGTCAATCTCCCAAAAGTAGAAAAAAAGATACAGATAGAAACATAAAAATTACAAGAGTTCCCGATAACTCTGTAAAAACAGATAATAAATTTGCAAGCTTAACAAACTCAGATCAGATGGAGGCAGAAGAGTACGTTGATAATACATCTAGCTCAAATAATAATAAGTAGCTGTCAGATACCAAATAAATCATGAAAGTTTCCATTCTTTTAGTATATTTGTTATTTTTATCAATTTTACCTCTGATGGATTTTAAGCATAGTATTATACAATGGAATTGTCGAGGTCTTAAACCAAAATTTGATGAAATATCTCTCTTACTGTCACAACACAAGGCGTCTGTTCTATGTCTTCAAGAAACTTTTTTAAAATTGGATGATAAAATAACCCTTAAAGGGTTTAACATTTACAATCATATACATACTGATTGTCAAAGGCCTTCAGGTGGTAGTTCTATCTTTGTTAAATCTTCCTGTCCTCAACGAAATATACAGTTAACTACAGAACTGAAGCAACTGCTGTTTCTGTTACGTTAGATAAAGAAATAACTATATGCTCTATTTATATTCCACCTTCGTTTTCCTTAAAAACTGAACATCTTGATTCTTTATTAAAACAACTTCCTTCTCCATATCTACTATTAGGTGACTTTAATGGTCATAATATTCTCTGGGGTAATAAAGAAAATAATTCCAGAGGCGAACTCATCGAAAATTTCATTACAAACAATGATATATGTCTTATGAATGACAAATCAAACACTTATATGCATGATCCAACAGGCTCTTTTTCTTCCATAGATCTTTCCTTTTGCCATCCATCCCTTTTCCTTGACTTTAATTGGTCTGTTTGTAAAGATCAACATCATAGTGATCATTTTCCTATCATCATTAAAAGTAATACTTCCACAGTAGAAGATCATAATCCAAAATGGAAACTAAATAAAGCTAATTGGGAAGCATTTCAATCTTTATGTACTGATAAAATAACTTTTGAAAATTTCAAAGATTCTTCAGACCCTTTATCTGATTTCACCTCTTCCCTTATTGATATATCTTCTAAATGTATACCAAAGACCTCGACAAATCCAACAAAAAGTAATCCATGGTACAATGATGAATGTAAAGAAGCTATTAAAACGAGGAAAAAAGCTCTAAATAAATTCAAAAAATATCCAACTAAGGACAATTTAAATGAAGTAAAAGTTTTTTAGAGCAAAGGCTCGCAGAACAATTAAGATATCGAAACGAAAGTCATGGCGTTCTTACGTTTCAAAAATTAATCACAAAACCCCTATAAAAAAAGTTTGGGATATGATAAGAAAAATATCTGGTAAGACAAAGTCACCCAGTTACACCCATTTAAACCATCCCGTTACAGAAACAAAATCAACAAGTAAATTTGATATAGCTGAAACCTTAGGAGAAACATTTCTAAACAATTCATGTTCAAGAAATTACTCTGAAAAATTTCAAAAAGTTAAAGCAGAACAAGAAAAAATTAAACTTAATTTCAAATCTGCAAATACTGAGGAATATAATAATCTTTTTAATTTTGATGAACTTTTGGATGCAATTAAACAATCACATGATTCTGCAACTGGACCAGATGACATACATTATCAAATGCTTAAACATCTCCCAGAGAGTTCCCTCCAAGCTCTTTTAGGTATATTTAATCATATATGGACTACTGGTGACTTTCCTGAAGACTGGCGATTAGCCACTGTAATACCTATACCCAAACCAGGGAAAGATCATGCTGAGCCAACCAATTATAGACCTATAGCTCTTACAAGTTGTCTTTGTAAAACGTTGGAAAGGATGATTAATAAAAGGTTGATATGGTATTTAGAATCCAACAATCTTTTATCACGGTATCAGTCGGATTTCCGAGCTGGCCGTAGTACAAATGATAATTTAGTTAAATTGGAAACTTTCATACGTGATGCCTTTGTTAAAAAGGAACACGTTGTAGCTGTCTTTTTTGACTTGGAAAAGGCATACGATACCACATGGAGATATGGCATTATGAAAGATATTCATAAACTAGGACTAAGAGGTAGACTACCTACTTTTATTGAAAGCTTCCTTGCTGATCGTGCAATGCAAGTGAGGGTGGGATCCACTCTTTCTGATTTATATGATCAGGAACAGGGGGTCCCACAGGGCGGTGTACTTTCTACAACTCTTTTCAATATTAAGATCAATGATATTGTAAAATGCCTAGATAATTTAACAGATTGCTCTCTCTATGTTGATGATTTTTGTATTTGCTTTCGATCAAAAAGTATGCGAACAATTGAAAGGCATCTACAGCAAAACTTAAATAAGATAGAACATTGGGCCACTAACAATGGCTTTAAATTTTCCAAGTCAAAAACACAGTGTGTACATTTCTGTCAGTTGCGAAAGCAACATGATGATCCAGTTCTTACATTATATGGATCACCTATTCCTGTTGTACAGGAATACAAATATCTTGGTTTGATATTTGACAAAAAGCTGAGTTTTATTCCGCATATTAAATACTTGAAGGCAAAGTGCCTTAAATCCTTGAACATATTGAAAGTTTTATCTCACACTACTTGGGGTGCAGATCGAACAACACTCTTACAATTATATCGATCTTTGATACGTTCAAAACTAGACTATGGATCCATTATTTATGGATCGGCAAGAAAATCTTATTTAGCTATGCTTGACCCTATCCATCATCAAGGTCTTAGATTAGCCTTAGGAGCATTTAGAACATCACCTACTGCAAGTCTTTATGTTGAGGCAGATGAGCCATCTTTAAATACACGTAGAGAAAAACTTTCTTTACAATATGCTATTAGAATTGCTGAAAATAATTCAAATCCAGCTCATGATGTGACCTTTCAGCCCAAATACACAGATCTTTATGAAAGCAAACCAAATTTTATTAAATCTTTTGGCGTCAGAACTTTACCAGTCCTGGAATCTGCAAACATAAACTTTAAAAACATAGATAAAACTTTTACACCAAATGTTCCAGCATGGTGTATAAATAAACCAAAACTTCTTTTCGATTTACACTCTGGTAAGAAATCAGAAACAAGTTCAATTATCATGAAATCTAATTTCCAGGAGCTAAAATCACATTACATGGACTATAAGCACATTTATACAGATGGTTCAAAAGATGATATGAAAGTAGGATGTGCAGTAGTATCTGACGACTTCTCTGAAACTATGCGAATTCCAGATGGGTCCTCAATTTTTACAGCAGAAGCAAAAGCTATTGATATAGCATTAGATCATATTGCCGATTGTGAAACTTCAAATAAATTTGTTATATTTTCAGACTCCCTTTCAGTTTTAAAATCTTTAGATCATACATCTTCAAAAAATCCCCAAATTCAAAAACTACTTGAAAAACATCATGATTTATCAGAATTTAATGAAATAGTTTACTGTTGGATCCCTAGCCACATTGTCATTGCTGGCAATGAAAGTGTGGATCAAAAAGCAAAAGATTCATTGAATTTACACCCAACAAACTTTTCAATACCTTATGCAAATTTTAAATCTTTTATCAATAGGTACATTTTAAACAAATGGCAAATTTTATGGAATAACAGTGTTGGTAATAAACTCTTTGAGATTAAACCTGTCATTGGACAATCTCAACCAGTAGTACGAAATGTCAGACAAGAAGAAGTCGTCCTTGCTCGTTTACGTATTGGTCATACAAGGATCACACACTCATATCTTTTAAAACGAGAGGAGCCACCGTATTGTTTTGGATGTGATACACTCTTTACAGTCCGCCATTTTCTACTTGAATGTGGTGATTTTTCTCATATAAGAAACAAATATTTTAATGTTGATACAATCAAACAATTGTTTAATGATGTACCTATTGATAATGTCTTTTTATTCTTAAAAGAGATTAATCTTTTTAACAAATTGTAGCTAATATTTTCCTTTGAACTGTTTACTTATTTAAACTTGCTTTCAGCATATCATTTTCTTTTTTGCAGGAGAAGATTATGTACAGTCATCTGATTAGCCTATGTTGTTGTCAGATATTGTACATGATCTTCGCTGTAAAATGATTACTATTTTATCGTCTTTGCTATACTCATATGTTTAATGTGTTAAATTGTTAATATTTTAGCTTTTCTATTATAGTTTTAATGTTCAGTAACACTTCTCTTACCTAACCTTGATGACGCTAATGACCCAAAAGGGTTGATGCGTCGTTAAACTCCAACTCATCATCATCATCATCATCAGCTCGCATGGAGGCAATCTAACTTATGCAATGTATCATCATGGAGTAACACTCTAATCAAATAACTACACCATGATGAAACAAAGAAAAAACTGAAGACTGAAATTGCAAACATAGAATTCTTCTAAGGGTTGCCAGGTAGAGAAAGCTTACATGAGTGGAATAAAATCAACAGTGGTCATAAAATAATCGTATTAGATGACCTTTTACAAAAGGCAAGCGCAAGTAGTGATATTGTTGACTTGTTCTGCGTACTGTCTAGCCATATGAACTATACAGTATTTTTTTTTAGTTCAAAACGTCTTTGGTGATTCGAAAAAGCTGAGAACGATATCACTGAATGCACATTATTCCGTCATCTTTAAAAATCAACGTCATCAAGGACAAGTCCAGACGTTAGGATCTCAAATTTTTCCTGTGCAAACGTCGTTTATCATGGATGCCTATAAAAAGGCCGTTTCACGACCATATGGCTATTTATTAATAGACATTCACCCGAGAGGAAACCCATCTTATGCTTTATGAAGCAATATTCTACCGAATGAAACCACGCTAGTGTACAAACCACTAAAATGAAAGCCGTAGAAGACCAAATACATTTTCTATACCTTTATACAACATCTTCTTGACAACAACATCATGCACTGATTAAAACAATGTCAAAGCTAGGGAGCGCAGTGGCTCAGTGGTAGAGTGCTTGACTCGAGACCGAAGGGCCGCGGTTCGAGCCTCACTGGCCTCACTGCGTTGTGGTCCTTGAGCAAGACACATTTATCCTAGCTTAGTACTGGTTCAACCCAGGAAGACCTGTCCCTATATAACTGAAAGATTGTTGATGGGACGTAAAGAATCAAATCAAACAAACAAACAATGTCAAAGCCACAGTTGCATGCTCTTCTAGAAGTGGTTTTCAATGAAAGGAACAGTTGAGCTTAGCAAGAGCAATAAAATTCTGCTTGGTCGTTATAAAATGATCATTCGACAAGCAGATTAGTTATACAGTTGGGTTTGAAGCGAATTGAAGATAGACATGGCTCAAGAGTTAGTCTTAATACCAAAAGAAGAGTATGAGTTATTATTGTCAAAACAGAAACGGACACCAGACTATATAATTAATCAAGATGAAGTAGCGTCAGTTAATCAATCGGTAAACAACAAACAGAACTCAACTTTAATGGAATCAAATAAAGAGGACTTGAGGCAAGGCAAAAAAGGAGGATAATGCGAAATTGGTGAAGGCTGTTCAAGAATCTAAATCTGCGATGAAAGGAGCAGGTATAAAATATGTGAGACAATCCATCGAACAGTTTTTAACACTTGCAGGATCAAAATACCAGAGAAAGAATTCCAAGTCAAAGGGAAAGAAATCCAAGACAAAGAGAAATTCGATCCAGCAGAGATGGATTCATTATTGAATATGCAGCATTTTTGGACTGTCGAGTTTTATGTGTTTACTTTGATTAATTCTCACGGAGGAGATGATGTACTTATCAAATTGCTGAGTCAAACAAAATTTTGATATTACTCAAACTGCTGAGACAAGCAAAACATTTGCCATCACGTGACATATTAGATACTTACTATATATAAGGGATGAGAGAACTACATTTATCAAACATTACTGATACCAGACATTTAGTTATAGTATCGTGAGAACAATGCATAATAATGATAAGAAGAAGAAGATTCATTGCCCTGTATGTGGAAAACAATTCAAGTTGGCTAAATATCGAAACTTACATAAGGCGACTCATTCCACATTGTATGAATGTAGAATTTGTGGTTGCAACTATACTAGATTAGTGAATTTACAAAGACACATGAAGATACCCAATATGAACAATCAACGAGGGGGACAATCCACACCAGCACCACCAGCGAGAATTGTAACAGACCACGCAACTCAAACGGCCATAAATAACAAGGTGCAAATTAACACTCTGGCCACGTAATCATGATCGCTATGACTTATTGTCGTTTTTGGCAAGCGCCAAAGAGAAGGTGAAGGGAACAATCAGGCTGCGAGCCAGACATACTGCAGTAAAATGGTACGTAGTTGCAAGAGTTCAACTTTATCGAGAGGACAACGAAGGAAACGTTGTTACAACTGAACCGTACTTTAGAAGTGTTACATACAGAACTCTAACGCCGACAGAGTTGACAGATCATCACTTAAACGAAGCCTTTCAGAAAGCCATGGCTGGATTAGAAAAATTCATTCACGAGTCTTCCGGATGGATTGTAAAATCAGTCAAATATCTCCAAGTACACACAGTTGACTATACACCATTAGCTGCCTCTAGCTTCATCGAGCTACCTACAACATTAAAAAGATCAAAGTCTATACTGAACATTAAAAATGAAGATAACAGTTGTTTCATATACTGTATTCTAGCAAAGCTATTCCCACATGTTTTGAACCCACATCGTGCATCTAGTTACATTGCGCATGAAAATGAATTAACACTCAATGGACTTACATTTCCAATGACTCTGTCACAGATAAATAAATTTGAAAGACTAAACAAAACGATATCAGTTAACGTGTTTGGGTTGAAAAACTCTGAAATAATTCCTCTTAGGATAACAAAAAACAACTGAAGACAACATCATATGAACTTGTTGCACATGAAAACAGATCAAACGTCACATTACTGCCTCGTCAGAGAGTTTGACACATTCTTAGGGAGGACCAAATCCAGGAAATGCAAACACTTTTTTTGTTACTTTTGCCTCAATGGTTTTACAAATATAAAATGTAGAAGTCATGGAGTGCAAAAGGTGGTCATGCCAGTTCAAGGACATAATGACACGGTGTCCTTTAAAGATTATTTAAAGCAGATGCGTTTACCATTTGTAATTTACTGTGATTTTGAGACATTAAATAGACGGATTGACACGTGTGAAAATGCTCCAAACAAGTCTCAGACTGTACCCAAAAAACTGCTAGATGTATCGAGCTTTGGCTATAAAGTTGTTTGCAGCGTGGATTCGAACTATACGAAGTCAGTTCGAATATACCGTGGCAAAGATGCATCGAGTAAATTTCTCAAATGTTTACTAGAGGAGCAAAGTGAAATCCAAGAGCTCCTGAAGAGAAACAAACCTATAAAAATGACATGCAAAGACATAAAACACTACCAAAAAGCCACTCACTGCTACATATATGGTGGAGGTTTTGAAGAGCCGCAAGACAAATGTCGCGAGCACTGTCATTTATCAGGGAAGTACAGGGGTGCTTCTCACATGACTTGTAATCTGGTTTACAAGACTCCATCTTTCATTCCAGTGGTGATTCATAACCTTGGTGGCTTTGACGGTCATTTGATTGCACAAAGTCTAGGTCAATTTGATGGAAAAATTAGCTGCATACCTCAAAATCTTGAAAAATACCTCAGTTTCAGTTTTCAAAATTTAAGGTTTATAGATTCCCTCCAGTTTCTGAGTGCGTCATTAGATGCATTGGTAGTGGACCTCAAAATGGACACTGAAAACCTAGACTATAATTTCAGACATTTTTTCTCGGAATTAATAATAGAGAAGACGCAAAAGGTTTACTTCAAAAGAATGCATATCCTTACGATTACATGGACTGAGAGACAAAGTTTGAAGAAACTCGTCTGCCGCCGATTGATTGTTTTTATTCGTCAATAAAGGACCAAGGGATTAGTCAAGATGAATACGATTGAGCCAGTCAGCTATTTAATTGCATGGGTCTGCGTAATCTGGGAGAATGGTCAGATCTGTATTTGAAGACGGACGTCCTACTGTTATGTTCGGTCTTCGAAGATTTCAGAGATGTGACAATGGACCAGTTTCAGCTAGACCCAGTGCATTTTTACAGCTCCCCTGGTCTCAGCTGGGCGGCCATGTTGAAGATGACAAAAGTAGAACTGCAACTTCTCACTGATATAGACATGTTGAATTTTGTAAGGAGAGGCCAGCGTGGTGGAATAAGCTTCATCTCTCACAGACACGCGGTGGCCAATAATCCACTAGTACCAAATTGCGACCTTTCAAAACCCCTTTCGTACATTCAACTTTTGGTAGGCTATGAGTCAACCATTGCCCAAAGGAGGTTTCAGATTTTTAAAAGAGCGAGAATTAGAACATCTTGACATTCTGAACATTCCAGATGATAACCATAAGGGCTACCTTGTCGAGGTTAGCCTTCGCTATCCGCAAAAAATTCATGACCTACACAACGGCTTCCCTCTTGCACCAGAAAAGAAGTGCATTGCCAACGATCAACTGTCTCCCTATGCTAAGGCTTTATGGATTCAACTTCATCCCTGTAGATCCAGAAAAATAGTCAGACGGCCTAAACAAGAGAAACTCATCACCGATCTACACGATAAAGATCATTACGTTGTTCTCTACAGAAATCTAAAACTGTACGTGCAACTTGGCATTGAAAATAAATCAATTCATAAGGCACTAGAGTTCAACCAAGATACTTGGCTTAAGTGCTACATTGATTTCAATACACAAAAAAGGAAAGTAGCCAAAACGCAGTTCAAAAAGAACTTTTACAAGATACTTAACTGTAGCGTGTTCGGCAAAATGATGGAGGACCAACTCAAGTATAAAAACATTTCCCTGGTTTCAAATCCTAAAGCACTGAAAAAAGTAACTTCAAAACCTACTTTCGAGACGTGTAAAATATTCCATGAAAAGCTCGTGGCTGCACAGTGTAGAAATGCAAGCTTTGCCATCACGAAACCAGTCTATGTCGGACAAGCTGTCTTAGACTTGAGCGAAGTCCTTATGTATGATTTCTACTATAACTATCTCAAAAGCAGGTATGGAGCCAAGTGCAATTTGTTGATGACGGACACGGATTCCTTCCTGTATGAGATTCGTGACACCAAGTCAGATTTATACATGGACAAGAGAGACTACATATATTTGTTTGACACATCGGATTATCCCCAGATCATTTTCTTCATTCAGACGGAAACAAAAAAAAAATTGGGGAAGTTCAAAGATGAAACGACTGGATCTGCACTTGAAAGATTTTGTGGTCTTCGATCAAAACTCTACGTCTATAAGGTGGTTAATAATGAAGAAGAGGTTAAAAAAGCAAAAGGTGTTTGTAAAGCCACCGTTAAGAAGAAGTTATATTTCACGTTATACGAAGAGGCATTATTCAAAAACAAAGAAACCGTGTTGTCGATGGACTTAATTCAAAGCCATTCGCATATACTAAATGTTGAAACTCTGTATAAAAAATGCCTATCAAATTTTGATGATAAACGATACTTAAAAGAGGATGGAGTTAGTAGTTATGCATATGGACATTATAAAATCAAAGAATAATTTTTGTTGTCGTTTTCTATAATACATCAATTTTGTAAACTCAACCGATTCTCAGGATATACGTCGGGATTTCTAATCCTATATCTGTATATACCTATGTCAGCAAATTCACTCAGGATGTTATTCCTGCTAACGTTAGCATAATGACAGCCTCAGAATTCCTGCTGGCGTTAGCAAAATGACAGCCTCAGGATGTTATCCCTCTTATACTTTTGCTGACTCAGCAGCAACCTCATGATGTTATCCCTCTTGTGTTTTTGCTGACTCAGCAGCACCCTCAGGATGTTATCCCTCAAAGACAACTACTATGATCCTCCTTAAATTCAAGGTCAAAATTGCTTCCTATAATGCATTTACAGGGGATTTTTTTAAAGAAAAGTTGTTTTTTGAATCCTCTTGAAATCAAAGTCATTATTCTCACTTGATATGTTAAACCTAATGAGACAATTACTATAAATAAGTTTCAAACCTTCGACCTTTCAGCCAAAGTCACCGTTAACATATTAAAACATAGTTTTCTCAGAAACCACCAGGCCAATCGAACTCAAATACCATTACATGTAAAGACTTCTTATGATAAGTTAGCCAAAATGTTTTCGAAATATTTTGGTCACATGACCAAGATGGCCACCAGACCCATAAATGGTTAAAACCCTTTAATAAGATCTTCTCAAGAACCAGAAAGCCAATGACCTTGGGACTTGGTATGTAGCATTGGGAATGTGGGGCCTACCAAAGTTGTTCAAATGAAGATTCTAAGTTGACCTTGACTTACTTAACGTCAAGGTCAAATTCGCTTCTTAATGAATTTAAATGGGAAATTTTATGAAAAGTTGATTTTTGAATACAATGTTGAAGCCCAAGTCATAATGTTAAACCAAATGAGATAATGGTTATAAATAAGTTTCAACCACCACGCCTATTTATACTAAAAACCTTTTAAATATCTTCTTCTCTGGAATCAAATGGCCTTGGGAATTGGTATATAGTACTGGGGATGTGGGTCCTACCAGGTTGCTCAAATGATCAATCTAGGTTTACCTTGACCTAATTTATGGCAAGGTCAAATTTGATTCTTAATGCATTTATAATGGAAAATCTTGAAATGTTCAGTTTGCTATATCTTTTTAAAGCGGAAAACATAATACTTGCGAGAAATGTTAAACCTAATGAGACAATGTTTTTATAAGTACCAAATGTCAAGCTGACATTTTATCCAAGGCCACTCATTTGGACTGCCACATACCTATTTAAACATCTTTTTCTCAGATATCACTGGGCTGTTTGATAGAGTATTCATTAGATTGATTTAGGTCACTTGACAAAAATGGCTGCAACCCCTAAATATGGTAAAGCAAATTATGTTTCATTATAAGCAGTAGTTGACATTGACCGATTTTAACATTATTAAAGAGATCAGGTGAGCGCTTCAGGACCTTGAGTTCCTCTAGTTTTTTTTAGTTATTGTCCTTTGACAATTTGGACTTAGAAAGCTTGATATCTCAAAAATTATTACATCTATGAGCTGATAATGAGTAGATTACCTGGTGAAAATTTAAAAAAAAGTTATTTTTTTAAATTATTGCCCTTTGAATATTTGGACATAGAAAGTTTGGTATCTCAAAAACTATTACAGCTAGGAGCTTCGAACTTGGGACAGCTGGAAGATAAAAGAAGTTATTTATTTTTTTCGAGTAATTGGCCTTTGCATTTTACGGGTAATTGCCGTATGCAAATTTGCACATAGAAAACTTGAAACAAATATTAATCTCGAAATGCATTACAGCTACTAGCCTAAGATTTGGTCAGCTGATAGAGGATGATGAGTAGATTACCTGGTGAGATCATCCTTATGGACAAGCATACGGTTTTGCGCACAGTATTTTATAAACACAATTTTCTAGTTAAAATGTAATTTAATTTAAAAGCATGGCAATAAAAAAGGACACCAATTTTTTTTATTATTATTTGATAACGAAAATAGAGTTTCCAAATAAATTGCAATTATCTTGCACTATCACTGTGAAGCCATGAAATAAATTCATTAGTTGGAAATGGATATAGTTCAGAAGGGGATTTCTGACACTTTATAGTCATTTGGTTTAAACATATTTTATTTCTCTATTTCAAATTGAAATGCAAGACATATACACATACAATAGCAATCTATAGGATTGGAATGAAAGCTTAGAGCTTATAGATTTCCTTTCCCATATAGTCATTTGTCCTAAACAAAAAAGTACTGGTGTTATTACTAGTCATTTGTCCCTGACACAATGCTTATCTATGTGCGGATCCAGAGGGGGGGACAGGGGTTCCGGACCCCCCCCCCCTGAAAAATCACAAATATATAGGTTTTTTTTAGCAATACTGATCCGGATCTCCTGAAAAATCACAAAGCTGCTAAGCCAGCATTCAATAATGGGCCATCATTCGCACGCCAGCGAAACGCCATTTAAATGGCGTTTCGCTGGTGGGCCGATCATGGCCCGAAATAAGTGGTATTTGAATCCACATATCAGCTTAAAAAAGTTGTTGTTTATGGTGCTGTACTCAGTTTGGTTCAAATTTAATAGCAAAGTTAATCAAACCTGAGGCGACCCTGAACGATTTATTCTTTAATCGCCCTTTGTGACAAAAAAGTCAATGTAAGAGGGGATATTACTGATAAGCAGCTTTGTTTCATGAGCACTGTCTACTCTAGGACACTCCATCATTTCTGCAAACTGGCGAAACACATCGTCCTTGACCTTTTGATATATTGAGAAGTAGGTGACTCGCTCTCTGCTGCAGCTTTCAGATGTCGCTTGTAGGCAGGATAGCTTGACTTGGGGGGGGACATTCAGCAGAGAAAGACATAAAAACTTTATTTGAAAATTAGAATATGTTGCTCCCACCATCCCATTTTCCCATCGAACAAGGAGGAAGAATTGACTTGTATTTTTAAGAAATAGATCAGCTCTAGTAGTGAATTGTTGTATAATAATTCACTGTTTGACGTCAGCTGTGAAGATCAAATCACAAGCGTAGCGCCAGTGATTTATCTTTGTACAACTGACCAACAAACGGGGGTTTATTACTCAGCAATTCGCACAAGGGGGCTGATCTATTTCGATTCTAACACACAATAAACGACGAAAACACATTTGAAGTCTTCAGCTTCTTCCTACTTTCTGTCATTGCACTGAGGAAATCCCGCCAATAGTTGGACTGTGTCACATACGTTTACAAGTACTTGTGTCGTCTTTCAAGCGTGAAAAGGACGTTACATCGTCTAACGCCATGACTGATGTCATTTTGCAGTTACAAATGACGTCAGCTAGTGTGCGTTTTCCTCGCGCTTTCAAAACTGTGAATTATTTAAGAAATAGATCTGCTCTAGCAGTGAATTATTGAGTAATCGGCCTATTTTACTGTTTGGAGGTCAGTTGTAAAGAAGATCAAATCACAAGCGTAGTGCAAGTGATTTATCTTTGTACAACTTACTAACAAGCAGTGAATTATTACTCAGCAATTCACGCACTGGAGCTGATCTGTTTCGATTCTAACACACAATAAACGACGAAAACACATTTGAAGTCTTCAGCTTCTTCCAACTTTCCGCCATTGCACTGAGGAAATCTCGCAAATAGTTGGACTGTGTCACATACATTTACAATTATTTGTAACGTCTTTCAACCGTGAATAGGACGTTACATCGTCTAACGCCATGACTGACGTCATTTTGCAGTCACAAATGACGTCAGCTAGCGTGCGTTTTCCTCGCGCTTTCAAAACTGTGAATTATTTAAGAAATAGATCAGCTCTAGCAGTGAATTGTTCAGTAGTAGGCTTATTCACTGTTTCGAGGTCAGTTGTAAAGAAGATCAAATCTGGAGCGCGTAGCGCGAGTGATATATCTTCGTACAACTTACTGACAAACAGTGAATTATTTCTCAGTAATTCACGCACTGGAGCTGATCTATTTCGATTCAAACACACAATAAACGTCGAAAACACATTTGAAGTCTTCAGCTTCTTCCAACTTTCCGCCATTGCACTGAAGAACTCCCGCCAATACTTAGACTACGTCGCATATGTTTTCATGTATTTGTAACGTCTTTCAAGCGTAAAAACGACGTTTCACCGTCTAACGCCATGAATGACGTCATTTTCCAGTAACAAATGACGTCAGATAGCACGCACTATTCTCGCGATTTCAAAACTGTGAATTATTGTTTGATATATTATGATTTTTAGCATTGACTCTTATAGGCGAGAGGGGTAGCAACATACGTCATAGCATGGATGTTGCAAACACGCAGTATGGCGCCATCTTTGATTTACAAGGGAAGTTTGTCCCTTCGTAAAATTATACAAATGAGTATCTGTGCCCAGAAATGGCGTTGCCTTTGTGATCATTCACCCACAAATATCGAAGCGATAGACTGCTAAAATTATCCTCGTGTCTCCCGCTTCGATTCTTGTAAAGGCAACGGCATATCTGGGCGTGACCATTATATATTCTGTTCAAGTGTGATGTTTTGCCTGCACTGCTTAGTTTTGACAGACACTCATTTTTATAATTTTACGAAGGGAAAAACATACCATGTAAATCAAAGATGGCGCCATACTATGTGTTTGCAACATCCATGCTATGACGTAGGTTGTTGTTACCCCTGGGCGAGGTGTGTTAGAATGTTTAGTATATCACGTTTTTTAACATTTACTATCGGCGAGGCGTGTTAAAATAACGGTTTAATGTTAGCGACTTTTAAAATTTCAAGTGGCTGCCCATCTTAACCCTTTATATACTGGAAACCCCTAAACGGATACTTTGATAGTGCTGCATTTCATCTGGGTCGTCACTGTTTGATAAGATTAAAACAATCCCCAGTAACAGAAACATATCATAAATCAAAAAACTATACTTGTGACCCCTTAAAGTACAAAGTGGACAGTCCCGTAATTATTGTATCAATATGTATGGGAGAATCCATCCGAATCCAAAGGGTGATAGCAGAGCAAACAAAGGTCATAATATGTAGCTTATGGAATATTACTAGTACAGTAAAACCTGTGTAAAACGTCCACTCTCAAATTTTAGAAAATTCTGTTTCCAGACCAATAATCGTTTAATGCTGGTCAAAAGTATTGCAGAATGCTCCAAGGGGAGCATTCTGCAATACTTTCGACCTTCATTAAGCTACCATTTGTCTTTAAGATATTCGTTTTGTCTATTTTGAAGGGCCGTTTAAACAGGCTTTACTGTATCTGTTTGATAATTTGATAAGAGATAATGCAGCACAAATCGTCCGAGCACCTTGGTTTATGCCATTAATTGTTAAGTGTGCTGATTAAAGTCGGGACTTCACAATGTCACATAAAGGTATGCTTAACGAGCAATGATTCGTTTGCTTTGATTCGTATTCTAAACGTCCCATTCAACAGTTTTTCACTCTTGTGCAGACGGGTATACCTGGGTTGAACCACACTAAGCAGCGATTAAGCGTCATGCTCAATGGCACAACACAGCGACTCCGCTGGCAGTGAGATTCGAGCTAGCGATCCTTCAATCCCTAATCGCCACCGACTGAGCAACAGAGCTCCACATCATGCGCGGATCCAAAGAGTTTTGTCAGAGGGGGTCCAACTTTGACAACGTTTGTTTTTTTTTTTGTTTTTTTTTTTTAAAGTTTGATGAAGGGAGGAAGGATCCAAATACCACTATTAGCGCCCATCAACGGCCCGAAAGCGAAACGCCATTTAAATGGCGTTTCGCTGGCGGGCCGATGATGGCCCAATATTTAATGCTGGATTGGTAGCTTTGTGATTTTAAGGGGATCCTGACCAGTGTTGCTAAGGAACCTTCAGTATATTTTTGTAATTTTCCAGGGGAGGGGGTCCGCCTATATTTTTGTAATTTTCCAGGGGAGGGGGTCCGGACCCCCTGCCCCCCCCCCCCCCCCCCTCTCTGGATCCGCACATGCACATCAGACAAAGCATTACAAAATCAACAGAATGAGTGGGCCCGAAGTGACGTCTCAGATCAGCATGGCCATCGGCCCAGTCTGCTCAAAGTTTTCCCTTGGGCTCAGTCGGTAACTAAGGAGATACACTTTCTTCATGCGGAGAGCGCAGACTAATTGGGCCGCGACGTGAGAAAACCTGTCTTCGGGGGTTTGCGAACAACACAGGCACAGACCAGCCTGCGCATCCGCGCAGTCTGATCAGCGCCTTTGTTATTCGCTTTTTGGGAAGTATTATATGTAAACTTGGTACAGGTGAAATTTCAATTTTCTAGCTAGTCTCTGTAGCTGAGGAGGCTGGTTTGAATCTCGCTTTGTCGGAAACCCCGAAGACAGGTTTTCTCGCGACAAGGCCCAATTGGACTACACTCACTAGATGTATTTGTTCATCACCTTGTGACTTCGCCGTTTATATCAGTGCATTTCCAGATTTTTTGCAAAAAATATTGCTACGAAACAAATGAAGCTATAGCCCTGATACTTCCTCTGACACAGTCACGTGATTAATTTTCTCATATACAATGTGAATATATTGTAAATCGCTTCAATTCTCTTAGAATAAAGTGAGTCACGACATGTGATTTCCAACAATGTGGCATTTTGACATGAATAGAGTCAGACGAGTCTGAGTAGCCTCATTTAAGCTTATAAACACCAAATGATGCTCGGTTAGTAGCCTAAGAGTCATAGTATATTCAAGCGACTAGTAAAGGCTCTGATCAGACTGCTCGTATGCGCAGGCTGATCTAAGCCTTTGCTGGTCGCACATACCATTTTGTTGGAAATCTCATGTTGCGTCTCAAATATAGAGGGGCAGACTCTTCAGAGCTTTCACAGCTCGCTTACACAAAGAGGCGAAGTTTCGCGAAAATAAACCCTCGCGAAAATTTCCGATATTACAGTACATAATTCTTACGTTATGTCCCATATTTACTTCCATACATGTAGGTCTGGATGCGAGGTTGGCTAATGGAGGAACTATGATCGTCGCGGAAGGATATCTACTAGAGTTGGAAAGAAGAGGTTATATGAAAGGAGGTCCGTTTGTACCGGAAGTAGTTTTAGATCACCCGGAAGTAGTTAGACAGGTGCACGAGGAGTTTGTTCACGCAGGCTCTGATGTTGTTTTAGCGTTCACGGTAAGTTATTATGACAGGCACGTGCGATTAAGGTACCAATCGCGAAAGCCTCCTGAAATCGTCAATGCTGATGTAGGCAGCCGGGCTTGAGGTGTACATGTTTGTCGGAGTCTTGCTTTACACCCAGTTTTTTGTGGTTGCGAGCAGCGAAGGCGCATTTGGGTAGTCTCGTCTGAGCCTTTGCTGATCGCATATGCGATAAATACCAGAATCCTGTGCAGCGACTATTTTCTATAAATAGCATTCGTACGGCCTAACTTTAATGGGGCGAATAAGTTTGGGACCATAGAGTAAGTTTGTTCGAAAAAGGGGCTGTCAAAGTCCCTGCATGACTGAAATACTGTTGAACATGACTTTAAGCCTTATATATTAACTCAAACAATCAAATAGATGAGTAGTCTGTGTCGCCAGTAGAACTTTACTTAATAATGTCACGATAAGGAACCACTGTATCCGATCAGCGCAGTCCTCGCGGATTGGTTGCAGTGAAAGAGCGCAAAATAGTGTACTTTGTTAAAAAGGCTATGTTTTGTCAATATTCTTCTTATGATAATATTCTTCGCCTTTAAAATCATTTATTCATCCAGCTTTGTATCTGCATAACACGATTTATATGAGTTAAGCGAGAAATGAACATTTCAAGATTTTTTCACGATAAAAGCATTAAGAAACAAATTTGACCTTGCTGTAAAAAGGTTAAAGTCAACCCAGGTTTATTATTTGTGCAAACCTGGGAGAGCACACATCCCTAATGCTACATTCCAACTCCAATGCCATTGGCCTTTTAGATCCATAGAAGAAGATATTTAAAGGGTTTTTACCTTTTATTGGCATGGCGGCCATCTTAGACAGGTGACCATTTACATTCGTTATAAATTTACTACACTGAGCTTAAGGAGTCTACACATGAAATTTGAAATCAATTGGCCAACTGGTTTCTGAGAAAACTATCTTTTAATATGTTGATGGGACTCCAAGATAGGCGATATAAGCTGAAATGTCGAAGGTCAACTTTGACCTCCGGACTTATTTATAGCCGTTCCCCATCAGGTTTAACATACCGAGTGAGAATAATGACATTGGCTTCAGTATTCCAAATCAACTTTTCATTTTTTCTCCAATTTAAATGCATTAGGAAGCAAATTTGACCCGGTGTTAAGTAGGTCAAGGTCATCATTTGAACAAACTTGGTAGGCCCCACATCCCAAATGTTACATTAAAAGTCCCAAGGTCGTCAGCCTTCTGGTTCTGGAGAAGGTTTTTAAAGGGTTTTAAATTGTAGAAATTTTGGCTTACTTATCGTTAGGAGTCTTCATATGAAATTTGAGCTCAATTGGAGTAGTAAATTATGTTTTAATATATTGATGGGACTCCAAAATGACCCGACCTTGGCTGAAAGTTCAAAGGTCAACCTTCACCTTATTGGAACTTATTTATAGTCATTGTCTCATTAAATCGAACAACATCTAGTGATTATAATAAAAGAACTTTTCAAAAAATCATCTTTTCAAAACAATTCCCATTAAAATGCATTAGGAAGCAAATTTGACCTTGACGTAAAGTAGGTCAAGGTCAAACTAGGACCATCATTTGAACAAACTAGGTAGGCCCCACATCCCAAATGTTACATACCAAGTTCATCAGCCTTCTGGTTCTGGAGAAGATTTTTAAAGGGGTTTTACCATATATGGGCGTGGCGGCCATCTTGGTCATGTAACCAGGACCATTTGTACAAAATTTGTTCTCCCATCCTAAACAGTCTCCATTTGAAATTTGAGTTCAATTGGTCAAGTGGTTTTAGAGGAGAAGATGTTGAAAATGTTGACGGACGGACGACGGAGTCATTTGTATACTAATAGCTCACCTCGGAGCCTTCGGCTCAGGTGGGCTAATAATCAGCAGGCTTAATTTTATATTAAATTAGTACTACGCTCACAGAGAAAAGATGCGGCTTATCGGACGAGAAGCGGATCTAGAGGCTCTAAATTCCACTGCATTAAAGATGGCGCGGGAAGTGGCAGACAAGCATGGTGTACTTATGGCGGGAAATCTATGCAACACAAACATATATGTTGCGGACGATGTCAGTACGCATGTAACGGTTGAATGCATGTTTAAGGTAACTTTACATTTCAATCATAATTCCTTTACATTTCCATTGTAGCTGCCATAGATGAAACCTAACATTCCCACACCGGGTATGCGGCAATCGAAAACGCCAATACTATCGAGGAATATAGATAAAAAATCGTTAGAAATAGAGTTTTCGATTGCCATTTGTCGCCAGACTGGCGACAAATGGCAATCGAAAACACTGTTTCTATCGATTTTTGATCCGTGATTGTTGATAGCGTTTTCGATTGCCGCCTATCCGGTGTGATTCCAGATGTCTGAATTTCTCAATGCGATACATTGAACAATCGCCGAATCTGGCAGACGCCTATATGCGAATTCACGTTAACGTCAGCCATTGACTGTATCTGTTTTTGTGTTCAACATATACCCTTAAATGAAAAATATTCTGAACTGTCTGTTTTCTGGCTATCTGATACAGAAAGCCGGATCAACGAACTGATGTTTTCTGATTCAGTATCACTATCCTTTAAAACGAGGCTATCGTCGGTAACCTGCTTTTGCGGCGACGTTAGGTACAGTAAATTTCAAGCATGGAACCAGAGACAGAAAACATGATTACGTAACGTCAAGAAACGTAACGTAATGGCAAACGTTCCTGCAATTTTTCGGGATGAAAGACCAACACAAATCATAAAATCAAAATAATGTCACAAAAACGTATATAATTAACATTTATTACAATATAGTAGTATTACTTGATCTGCTGCACAGTATCACGTCCCGTGAATGAGACCATACCATTGGACCACCCTCAACGCTTCGCGTCTCCGGTGATCCAATGGTATGAACTCATCCACTCGACGTGGTGCAGTGCGCCAGATCAAGTTACATTTGTGATAATGTGTATTTATCATAATAATTACGCGTCTGGGAGTGAAAAAACGCCGTGCAATAATTACACGTCATGATGATAGTAGCTTGATCTGGCGTACTTAATCACGTCAAGTGGATGAGGTCATGCCATCGGATCACCTGTGACGCGAAACGTCGAGGGCGTTCATATGGTATAACCTCATCTACGAGACGTGATACTGTACGCCAGATGAAATATCTATAATGATGTGTTTATTAAATACCTTTTTTCTGACATTTTTTTCTGATATTATAAATTATTTTGGTCTTTAATTTAGAAAAATAGTGCGGGAACGTTTGTCCCGTGCTTTTGTTTTAATGAATTTATTAAACTCGTTTATCTTTTTTCTCCAACTAGTATAATAAATACAATAAAACGTGAGCACCCATGTAAGATCCTCTATTTATTTGACAAAGCTATAGATCATCATGGAGGAATTTACGTTGTTTCGCTGGCTTGTTCCATAATTTATAAATTAGCATTTTCAATGGATAACGAGCGGTACTTAACACGCCAAGGTACCGCAAAGTGCACAATAGGGTGGTACAAGGTAACGTTGGTAGATAATAATACCACATGGTTGTTTACTTTGGTACCGCAAAGTAGATAGATATTAGTACCACAAAGTTGTTTATTTTGACCCCGCAAGGTTTGTAGACAAAACTTCAATTCACTTACCACTTTATTCATTAGCTGAAAACATAGTGAATCGAAAGATATATACTGCATATGGGGCATGATTGCTACGAATGCGTTATATGTGGCAAATAGTGCTCTACAAATTGTATATACTGTGTGCCAATGAGCCGACAGAGCTTAACCCATATATGCCTAGCGTCCTTTTTGTGGGACATTGGCAAACAGTGCAGACGCCGCCTGATCAGGTTTTCCACTGTTTACTTACAGAATTTGCAATTAAATTGAATTTAAAAAATACCATCGAACGGAAATGGACGTGTCCAACTGATAAAAGTAGGAAATTTCATTGGCTCAAATGTGCTTAACCCAAATTAGCCTAGCGTCCTTTTGCGGGACATTGGCAAACAGTACAAACCAAGGTCAGACGCCGCAGAACGCAGCGTCTGATCAGGTTCTCATCTGTGAATTCTAGAATTTCCAATTAAAATTGAATTAAAAAAATACCATCCAACGGAAATGGTCGGGCCCAACTGATAACAGTAGGAAATTCCATTCGGCTCAAAAGGGTTAGGAACAACTTTGGCCAGTGATGTTAATGTTCATTCTCGGGTTGGTGCTTTATTGCTGGGTGCACAGTGGAACAACTCCTCATGAGATTTCTCCAGAGAGAATAACAATGGCGTGAGAGTCCAGTGTCGTAGCCAGAGCGCTGAAAAAGTTACGCACATCAAAGGGAGACTACTGGATCAAGCAGCGAATATATTCAATTGCTTCCCTTTCAAAAATAGGGACTTCTCTTAAAGGAAAGAATTTGTCCCTTTAGGGCAAATTCTTTCCTTTAGGAGAAGTTCCTTGTGGTATAGAAAGTCACTTTCACAACATTAGGTGACCTCCCTTGAATGTTACTAGTTTTTATTTACGCACGTGCGCTAACTGCGTAATGGGAGCTACGCCAATGCAGACTTACAGGTGGGAATGCAGTTATGGTTTTACGCATACAACATTGTCTCAGAAAGTGTCGCGTTTGTGTTTCAGGAGCAAATAGAACTGGCAGTAAAGTACAACGCCGACTATATGGTGGCGGAGACGATTCATTATTACGGAGAAGCCCGAATTGCCCTAGATGCCATTAAGAAGTACGGAAAGGGTAAGTATAAAGTCTTCCACAGAGTCTGTTTTAGTTTCCCATTGATGGGCTAGTTTTAGTTTTCAATTTGAAGAACTGTTTGGCCCTTCCGTTACCCATGAATACAACCAAGACTGTGGGGATAAGCAGAATGGTCAAAGTCTTAGACGGGCACGGGTGCACATGCCAGCTAATACGAGGGACGTTTTTTATGTGCGTAGAGTAGTCGATTTAATGAAAACAACAAAAGTAAATGCATACATCATGTATATATTTGGAAAGATTGAGCTTTTATCTATACGTGCAACCTAAAAGTATTTCAAAATGCATTACTTTAATGACTTCCAAGGGGCAAATACATACCTACGAGGGACGTTTTTTTTTATATTCGTAGAGTGGTAGATTTAATGATAACAGCGAAAGTAAATGGATACATCATGTATATATTTGGAAAGATTGAGCTTTCATCTATACATGCAACCTAAAATTATTTCGAAATTCATTTCCTTAATGACTTCCAAGAGGGAAAGACATACCTATATATCGACGCTGGAAATATGGTAGAAATATTACTTATTCTCTGACAGAAAGTTAGTAAAAAAAAATGCTTGAAAATGGATACATAGCCATACACAGCTTCTTAAAATTTGACTGTAGATAAAGGACACTAAGTGCCACAATATTACATGACTGTTATAGCATATACGTAACAATTATTGGATGTGGAGGATTTATTTGGAACCTCAGCAAATTGTACAGTAGGCATATAAACTTTTATTGTAAAAAGTTGACACAAGTGGAAGTTGGATGTGGCTAAATGTGTTAGTTGTAAAGTACAATTATATTTTTCTTGTTTATATGGTAGATGGAAGTGTTATGGTAACTTTCATTTCAAAACAAAGTTAATACTTTTGTTTTATTAGAAATGAACTGCAAAAATATCCTAGGGAGTGCTAAAACATAAATGAAGTCATGGAGCGTTATTATATTCAGAAAATACACTAAACTGTTTTCATGACTCTTAACAGGTGTTGGAATTACTTAAATAAGAAATTTATGCAGACCTGATTGTTATTGTTTTTTCTACGTGGGGTTGATTTACCCCACCCCGTTTTTTGGGACGGATGCTGGCATCCGGACTCAATTTTAACACTTACAGTTTTTCAGTCACGTCGATTTTTCACACTTGCCGGGCCATACATTAAATATATGCTACACTCCTTGCAAATTTTCAGACATATAAGTTGCATGGTTTCAATATTAACAATTTAATTAGATGCATGATAAAGAGTCGTAAAGATCCTGACTAGTTTGTTCCTGAGAAGCCAACTGATCCGGATCTACAATGTTTTCCAGAACGGGGTATATCCGGATTCCGCAGGATAAAGGCTTAATGCAAACCGAACAACTTTCTGGAAAATATTACGCGTAAAAAGTAGTTCTTTTTTTCGTTGTTTTTTTATTATTTGCTATGCTTTGCAGTTTAGAAACTTCAGTTTGGGTATCGAAGCAATCATTTATTGCCAATTGCTAATTCAAATACAAATATATTTAAAAAATAATACCTTGCGCAGTAATATAATAATGATAGGCATATCGTAAAAGACATAGTGGACTTGCCATTGTAGTCTGCTTTCAATGACAACAAACAAACAAGTCGGCGTGTTTTTTACGCGGCTATGTATGTTAATAATATAACATTCATATAAATCAAGAATTATCTCAGCTGACCCCAAAAAGTCGCTTAAATATTGGGGATTAAATAATCTTACTTGTATGATTTCATTCGAAGTTTTACTTTATGCCTATCCCGCCAAAACGGTCATGTGATATACACACTACACGTATATGTAAATTATGTATACACAGCCAATCGCAACGCGATTTAGTACGTTCTATTTATATATATACAATTGGTCAGGCATTGATCAATTTTATGTTTTCGACAACGCTTAGAAAGTTGAAAATGTAAGAACAAATCTAAGTTTTCCCTTTTAATTCAACAAAGGAAACGATGATTAATTGTAAAATAAATAACAGCTCAGACCCAGTAATATAACAGGCAGATAAACTGTTCTCGTTCATTGTTTCCTATCGATGACGGGTGTAGGTCACCACTGTTCCACCATGATTAATAAGTATTGGCTTTTACAAAAGGAAGTGTGTATCAGTAAGCTAGGAGTACAGTATCATAATCATTATTCGGGTTGCTATATTGACATCAAGGGACGTTTACAAACAGTTTGCAATGTTCCATTGATGCCAGAAAATATATAATTGCATTGATTAGGTAGGCTACTGCGTTTGTGTTACATGCATGTTGTGCAATTTTCGACACAAAATGGGCCTCAACGCGACAAAAACCTGTCTTTGGGGCTTCTGAAAAACCGAGTCTAAAAGCAGTTTCCTCATCTACAGAGGCTAGCTAGAAAATTGAAATTTCACTTGTAGCAATTCTAGAAATGATACTTCCCAAAAAGCAAATGAAAAAGGCGCTGATCAGTCTACGCTAATGTGCAGGCTAGTCTTTTCGCACCCCCCAAGACAGGCTTTCACGTTCCGAGGCCCAAATATTTTTTTTTTATCTCAATGTCAGTTTATAGGGTGCCGTGTGTGCGAAAAAACATAAGCATAGAGCATTATGTTTCATACGACGAAAACAATAAATTGAAATTATCCTATTGTCTTTGATCCCTATTACCTTCTACCTGCCGCAAACAGATCAAGAAGGTCTTTTAACTATCGATCTTTATAATAGATAAATCAAACCAAAAGTAATTACTGATCATTACTCTTTCATTCTACAATTTGACTCAGTTTCACAAAAGTTTCAGTTTATATTGTCAGAATGGTTCATATTTGTCACATTGGACCGTACATTTGAACACTTAAGTGCATTTGAAAATGCCATTGAGCGCTACCAAAACAATGCCAGGTTGTCCACTGTTGACCCGCCAACCAAATGCCATAATGGAGTTTTGGTGACGGGCCGATGGTGGCCCACTTTTATATTTTTTTTCTGAGAATGTAGATTACGTACTGTTGTATAGAGATCATAGAACAGTAGCCAAAGCTCCTACGCATAATGAAAAGAAAGCTGGACAAACTGTTAACGTACTACGACATCTCTTTCAGCTGTACACATGACAGCAAATAGGCACCGTGTTTAGAGAACAGATCTACCTACTCAAGAGGTGCAACTCATGACTTTAGATCAGTCTGCACATCGCCATAATAACATCCAGACCACCAGATACTTTCAGGGGTGTTTAATAATAATAATCCCCAGAGTGACTCTACCACCTTGCCGTGGTCTCCGGGGCACACTTCACATTTGGGGACGATATTGATTGTAATACTTGTCCCCATCCGGGAGTGCCAAGAGTAGAGTCCCATCTGTTCACCGTGGGTGGCTTTCTCGGTAACTCGAAGGGGATGGCCTGGAAGACTGAGAGCATGCAGAATATGGGCGTATAAAATTCTGTATGACTCAACACGTCTCTTTGGCCTCTTTGACGGGGTAGACCCGAGGGGAAACACGGCCCGGTGTTTCTAATCGGTCTTGTCATGCTGAGCCCCAGGAAGCTGAAAATGTAAAAAAAAATGTTTCTTATATCTTCGTTCTATAGTATCGTTCTGATGCCAACCACGTGTCCATTATCTTATATATTCTTTCTTTTATAAAATATTCCTGGAAGGCAGTGGCTTAACGGGTCAATTGTGCAGATTTTATTTGTGCAAGTCTATTGTGCAGATACATTTGTACAAGTATAACTTCAATGTAGCCTTAGCACTGGAGATCGGAAATCCACTCCATTAAAGTGCTCCCTTGTTGGGCTCCACGGTGGGTGGGGAGCATGGAGGCTGAACCTTACAACCAAAAACGCATGGCTTCTAAATCAGCAAGAAAACGCTCGAAAAAGATATCTGACGATGATTCCGATGATGCTTACTTAGCTTCACAAACAAATAAATCAAGTTCTATGTCATCAAAACAACCATATGTTCCAAGATTTCTTATTATTCATTCTGAAGAAGAAGGAAAAGACATTTCTTCTCTTTCTCCTTTTTTAATACATAAGACAATCATAAATGTGGCAGGTGAACCAAAAAGTATCAAAACTCTTAGATCTTGTGATTTACTGATACAATGTGCCAAGGAATCACATGAGAAAAACCTTATGAAAATGAAGAAATTCTGTGACCTAAAGTGTACAGTGACTCCTCATTCTTCATTGAATGTCTCCAAGGGTATTGTTAGATGTCCTGCCCTAAACAAGCAGACACTTGACCATATTCTGGAGTTCATGAAGGAACAGGGAGTTACTGCTGTTCGTAGAATTAATGTTTTTCGTGATCATGCCTTAAAACCAACCAACACATTTGTATTTACTTTCAGTACTCCAGTTTTACCATCAATAGTTAAAATTGGTTTCATTCAGGCAAAAGTTGACGTATACATTCCTAACCCACTTAGGTGTTATCATTGTCAAATGTTTGGCCACCACGAACACAAGTGTGGCAGACAAGCTGTATGCGTCAACTGTGGTATGCCGGAACATTGTCCATCTGGTGAGTGTCAAAGACCTGCCAAATGTGCAAACTGTTCAGGCGATCACCCTGCCAACTCTAAGCAATGTCCAACATGGGAGAAAGAGAAGCAGATACTAAAGATTAAATGTGAACAGAACATCTCTTTTCCAGAGGCACGCAAACAATATGAACAGTTTTATGCAGTGCAAACATATGCAAGTGCAGTTAAGCCTAACACTTGCAACAAACAAACACAAACAGAAGACAAAGACACTCAAACAGATGACAGCTTTGACGAATACTTAAAACAACAAACAGTATCAGAAAAAACAAGCAAGGAAAAAACAAATGAAACAAAAGGGAAAAGAACTTCATCTCCTCGTCCAGGGCCAGCACTTAAGCCAGCAACCCTGGAAATGATGAAGAAGGAGGAGGAGAGGAAGAAAAAAGAAGAGAAAGACAGAATTAAAAAACAACAAAAAGAAGAAAGAAAACAGATATGGCAAAAAGAACAAGCACAGAAAGAAAAAAAAACAGAAAAAGCAAAACAAGCTGAAAAGAATCCTTATTCTGTGTTTGCTGAAAAAGATGATGAGGAGGTGTGTATGGAAGAGGAGTCTGTGGTATTCACAGACTCTTATTCCAGTGACCATCTCCCTAAAGGCACACTGCCAAGATTACCAGTAACGAAATAATGGAGGGTTTCAATCTAACCATTATTTTAGTACTTCTTTTAATATCATTTTCAAGTATGGATTTTAAACATAAAATTATTCAATGGAATTGTCGAGGTTTGAAACCTAATTATAATGAAGTATCTCTATTGATTTCCGAATATAATCCATCCGTATTTTGTTTTCAAGAGACATTTCTTAAACCAGATGATAACATCTCATTACGAGGTTTTAATATATATAACTATGTTCATACTGATTGTCTGAGGCCCTCTGGTGGTGCCTCAATATTTGTAAAATCATCTTTCCCACAAAGAAAGATTGATTTACAAACAGAACTACAAGCAACTGCTGTTTCTGTCACTCTAGACAGAGAAATAACATATGTTCTGTATATATTCCTCCATCGTTTTCTCTTAACTCCCAACACTTGGACAATTTACTGCAACAACTTCCTTCTCCTTATATTTTATTAGGTGACTTCAATGGTCACAATATCCTCTGGGGTGGTCAAAACAATGATTCCAGAGGTGAACTTATCGAAAATTTCATTACAAAGAATGACATTTGTATTATGAATGATAAGTCTTACACTTATCATTCTCCAAGTACAAAGTCTTTTACATCTATTGATCTTTCCTTCTGTCATCCATCACTGTTTCTTGATCATAATTGGTCTGTATGTGAAGACCAACACAATAGTGATCACTTCCCTATCATCATTGAACAGAACACTTTTTCCACTGAGGATCACAATCCAAAGTGGAAATAAAATAGAGCCAACTGGGATCTATTTAATACTCTGTGCACTGGTAAATTGGTGCCAGAAAACTTCAAAGAATCTTCTGATCCTATAGCTGATTTTACCTCTTCTCTTATCGAAATATCTAAAGAATGTATTCCTCAAACTTCGACAAATCCAACTAAAAGTAATCCATGGTACAACGACGACTGTAAAGAAGCAATTAAACAACGCAAGCAAGCTCTATCTAAATTCAAAAGATCTCCAAATACCAACAATTTCAATGACATCAAAGTATTTAGAGCTAAAGCCTGTAGAACAATTAAACTTTCGAAGCGTAAGTCATGGAGATCTTATGTTTCGAAAATAAATCATAAAACACCTATTAAAAATGTTTGGGATATAATAAGAAAAATCTCTGGAAAAAAACAAATCCCCCAGTTACACACATCTAAACATGGTGGGTACTGACAGCAAAGCAACTTCAAAAACAGACATTGCTGACACTTTAGGAGAAACTTTTTGTCACAATTCATCATCATTCAATTACTCTGAATCCTTCAGAAAGATTAAAACCGAACAAGAGAAAGTTAAATTGAATTTTAAATCACAAAATAATGAAATTTATAACAAAGATTTTAATTTAGATGAATTAGTTGAACCTATTCAACTATCACATGACTCAGCCACGGGTCCTGATGAGATCCACTATCAAATGCTTAAACATCTCCCAGATACTTCTCTTGAAACTCTTTTGAATATATTTAATTACATTTGGACTACTGGTAAATTTCCAGAAGATTGGACCTTAGCAACCATAATCCCAATTCCCAAACCTGGGAAAGATCCTGCGGAACCTAATAATTATAGACCTATAGCTTTAACAAGTTGTCTATGTAAAACACTTGAAAGAATGATAAATAAAAGACTTACTTGGTTTTTAGAATCCAATAATCATATATCGCGGTTCCAGTCTGGTTTCAGATCTGACCGCAGTACAACTGATAATTTAGTTAGATTGGAAACCTTCATACGTGATGCCTTTATAAAAAGGAAAATGTAGTTGCTGTGTTTTTTGATTTGGAAAAAGCTTATGATACCACGTGGAGATATGGCATTTTAAAAGATATCCACAAATTAGGATTAAGAGGTAGACTTCCTACATTCATTGAAAACTTCCTTGCAGACCACACCATGCAAGTCCGAGTTGGCTCCTCTCTGTCTGACTATTATGACCAGGAGCAAGGTGTACCTCAAGGAGGCGTTCTATCAACAACACTTTTTAGCATTAAAATTAATGATATATTGAAATGTTTAGGTAATCTTACTGATTGCTCATTATATGTTGATGACTTCTGTATCTGTTATCGCTCAAAAAGCATGGCGACGATTGAACGCCAACTGCAACAAAATTTAAATAAGATTGAAAATTGGGCAACAAGCAATGGTTTTAAGTTTTCCAAATCAAAAACACAGTGTGTACATTTCTGTCAGTTGCGCAAGCAACATGATGATCCGGTTTTACATTTATATGGATCACCTATTCCAGTTGTTGAGGAATCTAAATTCCTTGGCATTTTATTTGATAGAAAACTCAGTATTATACCCCATATTAAATATCTCAAAGCTAAATGTTTAAAAGCATTGAATCTTTTAAAAGTGCTTTCCCATACTTCTTGGGGTGCAGACGGAACTACACTTCTCAAGCTGTATCGGTCTCTAGTCCGGTCAAAATTAGACTATGGCTGTATTATATATGGCTCTGCACGAAAATCATATCTTCAAATGCTTGATCCTATACATAACCAAGGACTTAGATTAGCTTTAGGGGCTTTTAGAACTTCTCCTGTTGCTAGTCTCTATGTGGAAGCAGACGAACCATCACTATACTCACGAAGAGAGAAACTCTCTTTGCAATATGCTATAAGACTTGCTGCTAACCCATCAAATCCTGCTCATGAAGTTTCATTCCCACCAAATTATGTTAATTTATATGAACAAAAACCTAAAGCTATTAAATCATTTGACATCAGAATTTCACCACTCTTAGAATCTGCCAATATCAAACCACAAAATATTGAAAAACATTTACACCAAATATTCCAGCTTGGTGTATGAAACCACCTGAAATACTTTTTGATTTACATTCCGGGAAAAAATCTGAATCAAATCCACACATATTAAAAGATGATTTCAGAAAAATGCAAAGTCGTTATAAGAATTACCAACAAATTTATACTGATGGGTCAAAAGAAGACTCAAAGGTTGGTTGTGCTGTTATATCAGACAACCATAGTAATATGCAACGTATACCTGACGATTCATCAATTTTCACTGCTGAAGCCAAAGCAATTGATCTAGCTTTAGATTTCATTAGCACTTGTGATGCTAACAATAAATTTATTATATTTTCTGACTCGCTTTCTGTATTGAAAGCAATGACCCATACCAGTTCAAAGAATCCACAGATTCAGAAACTTTTAGAAAAATGTCATGAGCTTTTAGCTTATAAAGAAATTGCTCTCTGTTGGATTCCTAGTCATACAGGTATCCAAGGGAATGAGATGGTAGATAAGCAAGCAAGAACATCGCTTTCATTAGAACCAACTTCTTTTAAAATTCCATTTTCCAATTTTAAGCCATCTAACAATAAATATATCTTGGAAGAATGGCAAACTTCGTGGAATAACAGCATTGGTAATAAACTTCTTGACATCAAACCAACTATTGGTGAATATCAATCAGTTGTTCGAAACATTAGAAGAGAAGAAGTAGTTTTAGCTCGACTCCGCTTAGGTCATACAAGAGTCACTCATTCATACTTACTACAAGGTGAAGAGCTGCCACAATGTGTTGGTTGCGACGCACCATTCACTGTACGTCACTTCCTTTTGGAATGTGGCGACTTTGCACAAGTACGAAATAATTGCTTCCATGTTGATAACATGAAAGAATTATTTCAAGATATACATATTGATAGTATTATGACATTTTTAAGACAAATAAATCTTTTTAACAAAATCTAATTCCTATTTTTAAAATCATGTTTTGTTTTACATTTGTATCAGACCATAATACAGATTTTTTAATGTTGTATTCTGTTCAGTTAAAGAATATGTACAGTTATCTGAATAGCTCTTTGAAACTGTCAGATGTTGTACGTGGTCTCTCCTGTCAACAATCGTATTACAACTAATTATCATTATACAAACTCATCATCATCATTCCTTTTATTCTATCTTATAAATTTTTACTTTTTCCATCTTTATCATGTTTAGTTTAATACCATCTGACGCTAATGACCCACAAGGGTTGATGCGTCGTTAAGAACCAAACAAACAAACAAACAAAATAATAATAATAAAAACCTTTCTTCTAAATCAAGAAATACATAGTAGGTATTCAAAAATGATCACCTCAATGCCATTGAGTCGGTTCTTTTGAGCACCAACCCTCAACCCTAGCTGCTGCACTTGAATTACATATTGCACCATCCTCATGTATCAGTCCATTAAAAAGATATCTACTGCTCTATCATAAACTCGGTAAAACCATTAATGAGCCACTTCAACCGCCCCAGTATAACATGATATTTCATGCTATAGTTTTTCTTGTTAATATGGTTTTTAGCAGCGGCTACTGTTTTTTGTTGTTGATTTTTTTTTTCAATTTTAAATAGTCTGATTTTTTCTTGCTCGCTCCGCTCGCAAACTTACATATAAAGATCTAAATTCAAAGGTGCCAGATCGGCGGCGGCCTGCTAAAATCCTGTCATTTTATTGTAGCCTACCATATCTTTCGGTTCCTTTTTCTGAATGACGTCTATTGGAGTCATCTGAGCACTATGTGTTAATGCTCACAACAATTGCCAATTTTATCATACGGTCAAGCATTGTGGCACCGGATCAGAGCAGGCTGAAGCCTGATACACAGGATGAAACTTTTGTCTGCAACTTATGTATGCAACTTTTGTGTGTACCATACACTACTGTACAGACGATGCAACTTCACATTACCTGTTGCTCTTTCCCGCTAAAAGTGTGCATACTTTTTCAACATGGTGCTTACTGAGCATGCTGAGGAGGACGAAATTGCTGCCCCCATTGTGTCTGATGATCATTGCACTTGCAACGCAACATTTAAATGGACCGCGAATAATACGAAGTTTGGATTCAATGAAGAAATATAGGGCTCACCATATTGTACCTAGCTAAAAGACCCCTTTCTTAATTGTGTATGCACATTTGTAGAAATTACAGGTAAACTGACCTTCAGAAATAGACGAGCTGTGATTGGCTAATTGTCTGGAAAAATATGAGACAAGTTTCAGAAAATATAGCAATGTCCTATTCGATGAAACTGTTTCATGAAACTCCAAAAATCTCTTGAAAAATGTTTCTCGGACGTACACACGATGAAACTTTTGTCTGCAAATAATTATGTTCTTCGCATTTTCACAAAACAGTTTTTTTTTTCCAATCGCGCATGATATAGTCTACAATTTCGTTTAGAAAACCATTTGAAAGTTGAAGAAATGACATCGAAGTTCATTTTACCCATTCATTTCAAAATTTTATGACTTTGCCTGTTGAAAAAATGAAGCTTTCTGATAAAGAATTAAACTGCATGAAAATGTGCCAGAAGGCACCAAAGTGCGCGGATTTTTCAATAAATCCTAAGAAGCATGCCCCAGACCCCCTTACCCGCGCTTGGCACCTACAGAACTCGCATTCATGCATTCTGTGAATCAAAACACTCACATTAACTCTCAAACTCGTTGCTACGACCATAACGACCCCCCACGCCCTAGCATGGCTTCGCGTCTTCTGCGCTCGCATGAAAATATTTCATGTTTTAAATATTGCCCCTCCCCCCCCCCCAACATGGAATCCTGGATGCACCCCTGCGGTTCTATCGCTACAGTGTCAAACATTTGGGATCCAGATCAGGCTCAACGTTTTGTTTGGTCTGATCTGGGTCCAACCTGTTAGAAAAGATTATTATTTTGCGGGCTTCACCACTGGTATCATACCGAATTCTTGGCCGCGGATATTGTTCGACTAGTCTTTTCGCGGAGAATAAATAAACTGATATTGAAGGTAGGGGCTCTCATTTGAAATAGTTAAAACTTATTTACGAACACTTGTCAGGCGCGATTAAAGGCATATACATATTCTTGAATAGTCACTCTAACATCACATCATGGCTAAGGCATTACAGTACTTAACCCTTAAAGCGCCAAGAAAAAATGCATCTGAAAATGTCGTCTGCTGAAGTCGTCTGCATCATATAATTGCCTAACATTACTGACGAATCAAGTATAGAAGCAAACAGCGTTGACCCAGAACAGATAGGAGCAGTCTTGTCTGGGTCCACACTTTCTGCCATAGATGCTTCTTAAACATTTCGGCAGACGAGATAAGCAGACGACTTTTGTTGCGATTGGCGCTTAAAGGCTTAAATATGCGAGAAAAAAATGCAAATAGATCATGAACGAGTCCTTGAAATCGGGACACTTTTGGATTGATTGACAATTACACATTTTTACAGAAATGGTTTCTATATTTTTGCGTTTTTGGTGAAACGACATTTACTTGTTTTTACCTGTATGTTAATGATTTGGCTTAAATAAGCGTCGATTGTTTATGAGAACGGGATTTCTGCCCCTACCCCTTCAACGGTTGCAAGTCTAAACCATGGAGGTGCGTGGAAAAATACTATAGCGTCCGCAGGGTTTTGTTATCTGGCCGCGAGGCAGGGCTTTTTAGAACTGTTTTCCACATATTAATTAAAGTGGCAAGAACTAATAATGGGCTCAAAGGCACTTACAATTTGAAAGCCTGTATTTTCTACCAGCAGGGACAGCTGATACTGGTTCTATTGCGAGTTTGATGCAAATCTGAACCACGGGTTGAGAGCATGCTCCTAATCTTACCGCGGATGTGACCATTGTTGGCGTTGTTCATGGCCGTGGGGTTCTGCAATATGCTTTCTTGTCCACGAAAATCCTAAAAATCAAAACGTCAGAATCATCATGACAAAAGATAGGTAGCTGGTGTGCTGAAACGACTGGATCAAAACCCTGTTAGATCAGAATGTAGCCATTGGGTTTTCGCTTTTTTTTTATTTTCCTGTATGCTGATTTAGCACAATTATCTAGTTTCTACGGTAGTAGGATCGCCTGACCAAAGTGCTGAAGGTTGTGAGCAGCAAAATCTAGCTGTTTGTCTGTCTGTCCGTTAATCTGTCTGTCTGTATGTCGGTCTGCATTGGTTCTTCTTTCTTTTACTTATATGCTCGTTTAGCCTGCTTACATGTGTCTAGTAGCTCAGGTGGTTGGAGCGCCTGTCCAATGTTCTGAAGGCTGTGAGCAGCTTAATCTAGCCATTTCTGTCTGTCCACTTTCCAATGGCTGTCTGTCTCGCTTTTTCTGTCTGTTTCGTTCTTTGCTCTTTTGACTTTTTTGTATGCCTGTTTTGCTAGATTATCTAGTATCTCAGGTGGTAAGTGTGCCTGACCATATTTTGGATACTTTCAAGTTTTCTAAATACCTAGGCATGGCATTGGACCCAGCATCTACTCTTTACCCCCAAAATATAAGGAATATCAGTCATACCCAAAACATATTCGAACTTTAGCGACCCCAAAAACATTTTCCAAATCTGAACATTGACCTTAAAAAGCCCCAAATTGATAGAAATGACCCCCCAAAACGTACAAAAAATAAAGCATAATTTCATCATATCTCCAAACATATTTATTTTTCTGATCTCCTGCCCCCACCCCCCCCCCCCCCCAACAAAAAATGTAATTCAAAATTTTGAATCTCCAAAAATGGACAGAACCTACTTATATATGATAATATCAGTGTGCCACACCCCCCCCCCCCCCTCCCGCCAAAAAGCTGACTAGTGTTTAAGAGCAGTATGCAGCAAAATATAGCTGTCCTCAGTCAGTCAATCAATCAGTCAGTCAGCCAGCCTGCCCAATCAACCGCTTCAATTTCTTAGTGTAGACAGAGCCACTTTGTCAAAGTGTATTCTTGTCACAGAAGAGTATTTGCGTGTCCCAGGGGGCTTGGGAGGGGTGGGTAACTCTTTCTTTCTTCATACGAAGGGTCTGGCCCAGCATCTACCATTCACCCCAAAGAAATATCAGGAATTTCAAGGACCTCAAAAATATTTGAAATTTTAGCAACCCCCAAAAAATCCTTGACGTAAAGAAAAGACCCTAAAATGCATAGAAATTACACCTAAATATAGTCCAATTTCGTGGTGACCCCCCCCCCCCCTCCAGAAAAAAAAATATCCATATATCTTCATATCCCCAAAAATATTCATTTCTCTGAGGCTAGAGGTCAAAATCTAAGACATCTTATTTCCTTTTTAGAATCATTTCAGTTTGAACAACAGTGGCGAGTTCAATAATGTGAGCGTTTGCGGGCACACTTTAATGATGGTACCTACGAGGGATGTTCGAAATGAATTGCTTATTGTCCTATATCTCAATATCCACGTGGGACACGATAAAAACCAATATATACCTATATAGGTTTATTTAAGGTCTACACAATGGTGTATAAATGTACACGTTAGACTTAATGTAAGACACAACATTTGCCATATTAATACACGCAGTCATTGACCACTGTAATAAAAATAGTTGGTACATGTAGAAGAGTCAACCAGAAAGATGAAATAAGGGGTTACATCAAAGCTCGCTCAAAACTTGTCTGTTCTTTGAAGCAGCTGATGATTGAACTTTCTACTACTTACGGACCTTCTTGTGTGTCTTATGACACAGTTAGGCGCTGGAAAAATAAAATTTAATCTGGCTTAGAGTCCATCAAAAATGCACCAAAATCAGGAAGGCGAAAATTCGCAGCTTGTAAAGAAATCGTTTCAAAAATGAAGGAAATCATTTATGGAGATGCCAGATTTACAGTTTGTGATATTGCATGAAAAGTAGCCATGTCACTATCAACGGTTCACTTTATTTTGAAGAAACATTTAAAAGTCCAAAATATTTTTGCTAGATAGGTGCCACATCTGTTGACTGATGAACAGAACAGACAACGGGTTTAAGTGGCCGAAAAGCTGCTTAAAATGTTTCAAACTTATGACAAAAAGCAGTTTGCCAATGTCGTCCCAGATGAAAATCGGGTCTATTAATTTGAGCTGGTCAGAAAGGTTAGCAATAAAATCTTGGCCACTAAACATAGCAGACGCCCAATAATTGTCAAACGGTCTTTAAGTGCAAGGAAGGTTTGGTATGCAATTTTCTTCTCTGGTGAAGGAGTCGCAATAAAAGTGCTGGTGGAAAAGGGCAAAAACATCACTGGAAAGGACTACAAAGACATATAGTACTGGAGAAGCCTAAAACATATCAGAAACGACGCCCTGTCACTGGTTTTAAACATATCTGTCTTCTACATGGCAATGGCCCTGCTCATGCCTCTGAAATAGTTACAGTGTTTTGAAGAAAGAAAAAGTAACTATTTTGCCTCACCTCCTGCATTCCCTAGATCTTGCCCCATGTGATTTCTTTATGTTTCCGAAATTGAAATAATTCCTTGCTGGGCGGAAATACCAGTTATTTTATAGAACCATTTGTATTTGAAGAACATGTACTATTTCATTTTCTTACTTTCTGTGACTTTAGGCCTTCAGGTTCGTGACCAGATGTTCCACTCTTTTGAACAAAATGACTGCCAGAGCTCTAGCTAAGAAACTTCTTTTAACAGAATTTCCTCCTGAACAACTGGCCCAAAAGCAAGTTAATTTCACAGAACTGTCCCCTATGGTGTCTTCTACCAATTTTGCACAAATGGTTCCATTCCACTAAACAATGGATCCACAAAAGCTCCAGATAAGAAATGCCTTTGAATGATTTCTCCTCCTGAACCAATGATCCAAAATTTACAATAATTTCACAAACTTGGCCCTAATGATGCACTCTACCAAAATTATGCAATTGGTTTGGTTCTGCCATTAAGAGACTTCATTCAAGCTTGCACATAATGTCTATGGTGGCGATTAAGTAAAAGTAGGAAAAACATATACAAAAGTGGACAGAACTTTATCAAATCAGTTCTTGATTACCATTGATTTCTTTGAATAAGTGGGTGGATTTGTATTAGGTAAGATACTAGGAAACACTTTCCCTCATCCTCATAAGATCTTTAACCAACAGAAACCAAATGGAAATCTGAAGGAGACAAAAAACATGCCACGGTATTAGGAAACAAATTACAACTGTTTAGTTTTGGTTGTGCCAAACAATGTTAAGAGAAAATTGTTTACCACTTACCTGCCTGAAGAGCTTTCACAAACATTTATTGAGGGATCATTTTAACACTCTATAATAAAAGCGTTTGAAAATAAAGTTTGATTATTCACTTCTTAAGTTAGCAATTATTATCTGGTTTCTAGCATTGTTCAATAATGGATTACATTTGATAAACTCTCCCCAAAAAAGGCTGTTTTTGTCCAATGAACAAATGCCAATGTCGTCAGAAAGATTGCTTTCCAATTTCACTTTGTGGCAATATAATTGACCCTACATCAGAGACGGGACTTCCAGTTTCCATTTGCAGGTTATAGAAAAGATATCTAACTAGCAACCTCCCTATTTGAACACTTCAATGCAGCCGTCCCCACCAGTACTCTCAGTGCTTTGATTATAACATGGGGGTATGACAGTTCCGAAAGTTGCCAGATACACGTTTTAATTGATACCTTATATAACTGCTGACATAATGTGTTATGCAAAACCAGAAGAAATTATAAAAAATGTTCATAATCGTAATTTTAACAGATTTGATAACTAGCACTTGACTGAGATTATTTTGGTATATTGATGGGTGTTTGAAAATGGTTATATACTGACGTCAACTAAAAACGCCTCACTCATTATCACTGATTTCTAAGCGATGATAAAAGAAAATGAACAGCGACATACTGCTTCTTTATGTAGAGGTTGGGCGATGTTGGAAAATGACTTTAATTTGATATGCAGGTGACGCGTTATTCCGATGACGTCATACAGGCTCAACGTACACATGACGGCATTGTGTATCGATCGTTTAAGATTTCAATTTGAATTTTCACCCAGTTTGTGCCGTAAATGTTTTGCTAATCAAAGAACAAATTTGGAATATTTTTTCAAACAGTTGTGCTTGCGAGTAATATCTTTATGAAATTATTACGTCATATTAAAGACAACATGTAAGGTCCGTTATGAAACTTGCAAACATCCTCGTTTTCCTTTAAGTAATGGAATAAATGATAAGGGGGTACATTAGGTATTGTACACAGAATATGCCTACATAAAATTACGTTATTTAAGATAAGCTGTAACGCCCAATGGCCAGTCGTTGGTCTACGTTAACGTCATCCAAAACGGCCGTCTGGAACACGTGCCAGATTGCGTTTCCTCCGCAATCGTCGCTGGTTAAAGACTAAAGACTTTTGCAAAGGATTCGTAACAATCTTTTCACCCACTTTGCAGAGTCATGACATTTAAGTTTTACTGAAATGCATTGCGAAAGGTGGGTGGGGTAAGTTGTTTCTTTCAGCAGACGCATACAAACATTGTCTGAACATTATAAACGCATTTTTGGTAAAATAGAGACTGTTTTACAATGGTAAAACACGTTATTCTTGTCAACGGATTATGTCTGGAAACAAAGCAAATGTGGATAAAATCTTGTGTCGCACGAAATGGTGACCCATGTCTCAAACCGAGGTCGTTTTCTCAGCCTCAAATATTCTTTCAGCAATTTTGTTTTCATGAGATACGCTTGACTGGTAAGATGTTATAATGCACTAAAATCCATAACTTTAGTCTGATCAGTCTAAGAGATATTCACCTTTATTTTTAGATGAGGCGTTTTTTTCTTGACGTCAGTATAGAAGAGCAAACAAGATGTCTATAGTTTTGCTGCACTTGTCTACGGTTAACGTTTGAATTATTAATTTTTATGGCGCAAAAGAAAAATCGGCTTGACAAATGCTTATATCATCATAGCGAATTTATACATGCATGCGCAGTCATCTTAAGTGGGGCTAGAGCCTAGCAGAGCGGCTAAATTTTGCTCTGCTTCTTCATCACCGACTATGCTCCTAAGTTATCTGTGTGTGAGAGTGGCAGAAACTGTCAAGACTGTGCGCAGATAAATGTTTGGGACTTTATTGGTAGTACTAAAAACTCATGAGCTCGCTTTATCTGTGTTCTTTGAAAGCGTCTCGCGAGGCGCTTCCAATGAACGCATTAATAGTTTATATTCTTGTAGAAAATATAAAAACATGGATCTGTGTTGCATCAGAATTTGAACTTAGCAGATGCTCACGCAATATGCTCTTTGATTTCGGTGACTAAATGGCGAGTCTATCTCCCCTTTCCGATATGACATGTATTTTGTCATGTAGAATTCCTGGGCCACGTGCAACTAAAATCAATAGGTTGTCAATCTACATGTACAATCCTCGGGTCGACATGCGCCCAAAGCCACAGTTTTGGTATTCGTAAAGGAATCCTGCATACATGGCTGCGCAGCCATCTAGCGGGGCTAAGGGTCAGAGTCGTCATCGACGCCGCCAGTAGGCCGATAGTGGCCCGATCTTGGATACTGGATGGGTCTCTACTTTATGTCTATATTGTTGGAGGAGGCCCTTGCGATACTGCATGTGCGCAAGCTCGTCTGATCCCTCGGTGCAAGAATGAAAATCGCATGAGCATGCTATAATTTGTCAATGGGCTCATTGGAAGCGTCATGTCTCAAGAAATGATTCCGATGGGCAAGTGGTCAAAAAAAGGAAGAAAGAAAAACTAAAGCGACATAACAGACAATAATAAATTCAACAAACAAAAAAACTAATCGGTGTTCAAGTCAGTGAACTTACTGAGTTGGCTCGTACATACATGTAGCCCGGCGATCTTGATACCAAATTATTAAAAAACGCAAAACTGCGTTTCCGACAGTCAAAAATATCCTTTTGGATCGCAAAATTACATTTTTTGCAATCGATAACAATATATTTTGCGGATCACGATCATCGTTGATAACAAAGACATACAATTTATTATGCCCTATTGGCGGCTGCCAATGTGAGCCTACGATTATGTTTTCAACGGGTCTTCAACTTTCGAGGAACTCGTTGGAATATTGATAAGTGTGTTACAGTAGCCTATTGGTCCAGACTCGTCAATGTCTACCCCGAAACATAATTCAAATCGCTATCAAAGGCGATATATGTGCTGCATTATTCACTGCGACAATACAGTCAATACACAGTCATCGGACGAACTGCCCTCGTGACGTCACAAATCCAAGGGAAGTGACTCGCCGCTACAGAAATCAAGGGAGATAAGCAGGATAATAAATTATCGGCACTAATTAATTAAGGGTCTAATAAGCGAAGATATTCTTATTTTTTTTACCACAAAAATGATATGTATAGCTCTTAGTACAATTTTCTTCCAAAATTTACTGGATTTAGAACTTTAATATGAGCCAGTGCATACGATTTCCAACAATTTGTTATGTGCGACCAGCATAGCCTCAGATCAGCCTGCGCACACGCGCAGTCTGATCAGAGCCTTTGCTAGTCGCTTGAGTATTCTATGATTGTTAAGCTACTGACTGAGCACCATTTGGAGTTTCCAAGCTTAAAAGGAGGCTGCAGAGGCTCGTCCGAGTCTACACATGTCAAAATGTAAAATTGTTGGAAATCTAATGCACTGGCTCATATGTCCCCTTTAACAGCGTTTAATTTCCGAATGGCTGCGTGGTTGAATTGACATGGATTTTTGACCAGTGTCCTTTACTATGCCCTATTCAAAGCTATATATCTTGACCGAACTAAGCGCTAATGATGTAAAATTTATATCAGTTGATAGATAGAAGATAGACCTTTCAAAATATTTACACTTATGGTACCGTAAGTTCTATACGTGTAGTGATACAGCCCGATTCTACGAACATAAAAAATGGTCCTCGTAGCTTTTTTAGACATTGGCTCAATTTCTTCATAAGGATCGGTCAACGGTCCAGATAAACAACTTTGAGACGCGACAAGTGATTTCCAACAATGTGGTATTTCGATAAGGGTAGACTTGGCCGAGCCTGTTCAGCCCCCTTTTAAGCTAAGAAACTCCAAATGAGGTTCAGTGAGTAGCTCATCACTCATATAATAATGAATCGACTAACAAAGGCTCTGGTCAACATGTGCGTATGCGCAGGCTGGTCTGAGCTTTGCTGGTCGCACATACCAGATTGTTGGAAAGCTCATGTCGCGGATCGCTCGGTTTCACGAAATAAGTATCCCGTTATTACAAGATAGTTCTCACTTTATCAGTCAAGTTCAGTTTTGACCTCTATGTACCCTCCCGAGTTAAATGTTCAGGACTGATTCTGACACCGTAGCAGACTTCCTGGAATCTCCGGTACCAAATAAGCTCACACCAGTTTCTACCTCAACGGACTTTCCCCGTGTTATATGCATGGTATCCGACTGTCTCTGACACCGTCACAGACATAAAGGGTCTTTAAAGTCAAATACTTCCGATCAGTTTCGGCTTCTCTGGAAAGCAAAAAAGCACTGATTTTCAACTGTCCCTGATGCCATTACAGACTTCAGGGGATCCCTGGTGTCAAATATGTAAAACCAGTGTTGACCCCTATGGACCCTCAAGCTCAATGCAACAGTTTCTGGCGCCCTGGTAGACATCAAGGAAGCTCAGGTGCCAAACAAGATAAGACAAATATCTGCTCAAGTTATCACGTTGTAAAAAGTTCAGCATTTCGTTTTTACGAGCAAGTTATCTTGGTATAATGAGTACGTTATCCCGGTATAATGAGTTATTCGTCTCGTTATTACGAGTTAGTCATCTTATTATTACGAGTTAGGTAACTCGTTATAACGAGATATTTTACCATCTCATTATTTCGAGCTAGTTATCTCGTTATAATGGGTTAGTTATCTCGCCGTAACTAGATTTTTTTATCTTTTTTTTTCAAAGTGGACCTCCTTGGCTTTCGTAAATATGTTTCAAAGAGAATAAAGAATTATATGTGTAGGATTTTTCAGATACATGTACGTATGTGACCAGACCAGACCTAATACTCAATGGATTCTGAGTTAACTATCCAACAGACATGCCTTACACGTATCCCCAAAAATGCATGCTGAAATCTTTGCCTAATTTTGCACATTTTTGTTTTCTCGTCTGATTTTTTTTTTCAAAATTAACATTGTCAAAAAATCTTTAAGAATTACCATGGGAGTATCAAACAGTTTGGATCCAGATCAGGCACGACGTTTTCGTCGTGCCTGATCTGGATTAAACCTGTTTGGAAAGGTTATCAACAGGCCACACAAGTAGGCATAGAGTTAAACAATGAAATGAGCCAGTGTATGAGATTTCCAACAATGTGGTATGTACGACCACCAAAGCCTCAGATCAGCCTGCGCATACGCGCAGTCTGATCAGAGCCTTAGCTAGTCGATTGAGTATTCTATAATTGTTAAGCTACTGACTGAACACCATTTGGAGTTTCTAAGCTTGAAAGTAGGCTGCAGAGGCTCGTACGAGTCTACACTTGTCAAAATGTCAAATTGTTGGAAATCTCATGACGCGGCTCAAATGGAAGGTGTTATCAATTTCTAATTACACAGGTATGCCTGCAGTTATAACATTGTCGCTGCCGCCTTCAGGAATTCTACTAGATGGCATGTCAGCCGCGGAGGCCTGTAAGAAGTTAGAAGATGCTGGTGCTGCCGTCGTCGGCTTGAACTGTGGCATGGGACCACCTACTATGCTTCCTTTACTCAAAGAAATTGCCAAAGTATGCAAGGTAGTTATACATTGGCTATTGTCATGGCAACTAATTTTAACTCACCTGTTAGTGGCGAATTTGTCATCTGTTGATGATCTTTGCAAACAGTTTGGACCCAGAACAAGCCCGACAGTCAAACAGAGGAAAATCATAAGAGGAAATACAGTGTACAAGAGCATTAATTCTTACTAGTACATTTTGAGTTATTTACATGTACCTTATTCGCTTAAAATAAGTTTATATGCTTATTCAACAAATTTCTTTTATACGTAACAATACATTCAGACAGAACAATAAATGAGGGAGTGCAATCGACAAGAGTAATTCCTTTCGCCAATAATCATTTGAGTTGTTTCCCTTTTTCATTTGAAATGGAGGAAGTGCAGTACACCGGGACCATAACTAAAACAACAGCGTATAATTGTTAATTTTTATATAAGTTATGTTCCGTAGGCGATATCAATTCACCATTCTGAAAAACACGACTACTTAAATATTTTGTTTACTGGCACAGGTCACCCATGAAAACAGTTTGGACGCAGACCAGTCTTGACAAATTATCAGCCTGATCTGGATCCAAACTGTTTGACAACCTGAACGTGTTTTTTTTTCGAAAAAGACGATTTTGATAAGCAGAAGACAACAACTTCTCGGCATGCAAATGCTGTAAGGTAAACCTCGATTCGCTGTGGGAGATCGCATACATGCGATTTTGTTTGCGTGACTACGCCAAGTGCTAAATAGTGGTTTCATTTGGACTTAACTAGGTTCGGAAACATCTAATCATTGATTGCTTGTTATGTCTCGAGGGAGCCCTTAATTTAATTTATTAATCTCGGTCTCAATATACTTGTATACTGGGTCCGAGTCTTAACGGATACTTTGATAAGCGTTTCTCCCATTACGCAGATACGCAGGTGCGTATTGAAAACTGGACACATATAATGTGGAAATCAGGGTTGTTGTTTTCAAACATAAGGGGCTGCTGTTAACCCATAAAGCGCCACATATAATTTGCAGCAGACAACAATTTCAAATTTTGCCGCGTTTGCAAATATAACAAATAAGGCATGATATTTCATGAGAATCGTCTGCTAGCAGACGATTCTCATGAAATATCATACCTTATTTTTGTCGAAAACTTGGAAAGATGTCGCAAAATTTGTCGTCTGCTGTAGTCGTGATTGGCGCTTTAAGGGTTAAAGGAAAATTGAAATCACCTATTGCGAAAATTAGTTGTTTTTCGATCATAATTAAAGCTGCATACTCTGTAACTATGAATATTTTTCGAAAAATTTTATTTTCTTTTTAAATCATTTGAAAAAGTAGAATTAAGCTATGTTTTCACAATAAAAATGTTCAGTACTGCTGAAAACTGCATTGCAAAGTGAATTATCTTATCAAATAGGTGTATTGTTCTCTTGTTGGTAATTGTTTGCGTCCCTCCAATAATTCTAGACCGTTGAATTTTAACATAAACGCAGTTGTTTTTACAGTGGTAACTTGTTAAGATTTACGAAAATGGTTAAATGTTTACCTGAATTTGAGTATTTTTACTGTGTTCTTGAAAAATAAAAACATTATTTTTAAAATTAGAAGATCAAAAGTTAAAGACTATGCAGCTTTAAGAGGCTGCTCTTAAAGGAAAGAACTCACTCCTCTCAGGAGCGAATTCTATCGTTTGAGAAAAGTCCCTTTTATGAAAAGGGACGCAATTGATAAGAGTTACTGCCCATTTTAATGGTCTCCCTTCTGTGGGTGTAACTATTACAATGCAGTGGCCATGCCCATGACTTTTCAGGGTTTCAAATGATACGTCTATCGCAAGATGAAATTCAAAAATTACTAAAGCAAAACATATGTTGTGAATATATAAAAAGAACAGTTTGAATGAGACGGTTCTTTCGAGCACCCACAAAATATGTTCAAACAGATGGATAGGACAATGTTCTGAACTCAACTAATATGGACCCTTCCTTCTTTCAGGGCCCCATCGCAGCATTACCAGTTGTATACAGGACCTCAACAAAACAGCCAACGTATCAGATGCTTACTGTTCCGGGCACAAGTACGTAAGCAAATATGTGGTCACGTGGCTGAGATGTGTAGATCACGTGAATGGGAAAATGTCACGCGGATGAGATAAGGAAATTCGTGGATCAGCTGGTATTGTGCCATGAGTTTTAACCCTTTATAAACTGATACATGTCAATCATAAATGCCTAATTTTGCAAACAGTCGAGACAACCGATAGATGCGTCATTTAATTAGGGTCTACACTGATTGCTTAGACAAAACCTTTCTTCAGAAACATGTAGGGAAAGACAATATTTGTTAATTAGAACATGATACCAATGGACTGCAACTGTATGGTATCAAACCAGAATAAAGCATTTAGATACGCGGATCCAGATGGGTGGGGACTGGACTCGGGATCCCCTCTGTAAAATCACAAAGCTCAAGGTTTAAATGGTCTGGACCGCCTGGAAAAACACAAAGCTAAAGGTTTTAATGGTCTCGACCGCCTGGAAATTCACAAAGCTAAAGGTTTTAATGGTCTGGACCGCCTGGAAAATCGCAAAGCTAACGGTTTTAATGGTCTGGACCGCCTGGAAAATCGCAAAGCTAAAGGTTTTAATGATCTGGACCGCCTGGAAAATCACAAAGCTAAAGGTTTTAATGATCTGGACCGCCTGGAAAATCACAAAGCTAAAGGTTTTAATGGTCTGGACCGCCTGGAAAATCACAAAGCTAAAGGTTTTAATGGTCTGGACCGCCTGGAAAATCACATGCTAAAGGTTTTAATGGTCTGAACCGCCTGGAAAATCACAAAGCTAAAAGGTTTTAATGGTCTCGACCGCCTGGAAAATCACATGCTAAAGGTTTTAATGGTCTGAACCGCCTGGAAAATCACAAAGCTAAAAGGTTTTAATGGTCTGGACCGCCTGGAAAATCACAAAGCTAAAGGTTTTAATGATCTGGACTGCCTGGAAAATCACAAAGCTAAAGGTTTAAATGGTCTGGACAGCCTGGAAAATCACAAAGCTAAAAGGTTTAAATGGTCTGGACCGCCTGGAAAATCGCAAAGCTATAGGTTTTAATGGTCTGGACCGCCTGGACAATCACAAAGCTAAGAGGTTTAAATGGTCTGGACTGCCTGGAAAATCACAAAGCTAAAGGTTTTAATGATCTGGACTGCCTAGAAAACCACAAAGCTAAAGGTTTTAATGATCTGGACTGCCTGGAAAATCACAAAGCTAAAGGTTTAAATGGTCTGGACCGCCTGGAAAATCGCAAAGCTAAAGGTTTTAATGGTCTGGACCGCCTGGACAATCACAAAGCTAAGAGGTTTAAATGGTCTGGACTGCCTGGAAAATCACAAAGCTATAGGTTTTAATGGTCTGGACCGCCTGGAAAACCACAAAGCTATAGGTTTTAATGGTCTGGACCGCCTGGAAAACCACAAAGCTATAGGTTTTAATGGTCTGGACCGCCTGGAAAATCACAAAGCTAAAAGGTTTTAATGGTCTGGACTGCCTGGAAAATCGCAAAGCTATAGGTTTTAATGGTCTTGACCGCCTGGAAAACCACAAAGCTATAGGTTTAAATGGTCTGGACTGCCTGGAAAACCACAAAGCTAAAAGGTTTTAATGGTCTGGACTGCCTGGAAAATCACAAAGCTAAAAGGTTTTAATGGTCTGGACAATCACAAAGCTAAAAGGTTTTAATGGTCTGGACCGCCTGGACAATCACAAAGCTAAAAGGTTTTAATGGTCTGGACCGCCTGGAAAATCACAAAGCTAAAGGTTTTAATGGTCTGGACCGCCTGGAAAACCACAAAGCTAAAAGGTTTTAATGGTCTGGACCGCCTGGAAAATCGCAAAGCTAAATGTTTTAATGGTCTGGACTGCCTGGAAAATCACAAAGCTAAAGGTTTTAATGGTCTGGACCGCCTGGAAAACCACAAAGCTAAAAGGTTTTAATGGTCTGGACCGCCTGGAAAATCGCAAAGCTAAAGGTTTTAATGGTCTGGACTGCCTGGAAAATCACAAAGCTAAAGGTTTTAATGATCTGGACCGCCTGGAAAATCACAAAGCTAAAGGTTTTAATGGTCTGGACCGCCTGGGAAAAATCACAAAGCTAAAAGGTTTTAATGGTCTGGACTGCCTGGAAAATCGCAAAGCTATAGGTTTTAATGGTCTGGACCGCCTGGAAAACCACAAAGCTATAGGTTTAAATGGTCTGGACTGCCTGGAAAACCACAAAGCTAAAAGGTTTTAATGGTCTGGACTGCCTGGAAAATCACAAAGCTAAAAGGTTTTAATGGTCTGGACCGCCTGGACAATCACAAAGCTAAAAGGTTTTAATGGTCTGGACCGCCTGGACAATCACAAAGCTAAAAGGTTTTAATGGTCTGGACCGCCTGGAAAATCACAAAGCTAAATGTTTTAATGGTCTGGACCGCCTGGAAAACCACAAAGCTAAAAGGTTTTAATGGTCTGGACCGCCTGGAAAATCGCAAAGCTAAAGGTTTTAATGGTCTGGACTGCCTGGAAAATCACAAAGCTAAAGGTTTTAATGATCTGGACCGCCTGGAAAATCACAAAGCTAAAAGGTTTAAATGGTCTGGACCGCCTGGAAAATCAAAAAGCTTAAGGTTTAAATGGTCTTGACCGCCTGGAAAATCGCAAAGCTACAGAGCCAGCAATGTTGGATCACCATCGGCCGTCTGCGAAATGCAATTTAAATGGCGTTTCGCGGGCGGGCCGATGGTAGCCCGCTTTTAGTTGTACACTGGGGTTTCTTAGGAATACTGGTACGGACCCCCGTAAAATAAGTTGAAGACTAAAACGACGTCGGAACTGGACTCTGGAAAGTTTCGTATCCGAAAAGTTTCGTAAGTGGGTGTCCAGCTCTGACATCATTTACTAGTGCGCAGGTTCGCCTGAGGTTTATCTAATCGGAAACATAAATTTAAGAATTAAATGCAGGCGAAAACTTGCGACAGAAGGCGAAAACTTGCAGCCAAATGTACGCCTCAAGAATAAGGTAACTGCAGAAGAATTGCTACCAAGAAGTTTTACGCATGAATGATTAGTAGCATCATTGCCTGTGCTGCCAATATATTTATCAGCCAATTCATGGATTTCTGAATTGACCGAAGGCCAATCAATATTGACTTGAAGTCAACAGTATTCGTCTGAGGTCAGCTGTAGTAAGCGGAGGTCAAACCAGTATGACATAAACGCTTTGCCAGTAGAAATGCTATATAATATAGTCAGCCAGTTATTAGTGCAAAAATGTAATGAGATACCTTTTCCCGACAAATACACCTCCTAGCACCCCCAACATAAAAGAGTGAAATATTGGAGTATAATTGAGTTCACCTAAGTTCATTATAGTAAAAGAATGTCAAAGCATGCATAATAAGATAACCTTTTTAGTTCTAATGGATTATCCCAAATATATTGATACAAGAAAAATGGACTAGTCCATTCTGTATTTAGGGTCACATGTCAAAATTTCTATAAAATCATGTATTTATGTCCCTGAAGATTGTTTTTATCTAAGCCAACAGTGCAGATCCTGATTATCATGAGTCATTTGATCTGGGCCTTCACTGTTTGCCAAAGTACTTATTTACCGGTACAAAATAAGCATGGTTAACTCTATGCCTACTAGTGTCGTCTGCTGATAACCTTTGCGAACAGTTTGGACCCTGATCAAGCCTGACATTGGGCCTGATCTGGATCAAAACTGTTTAACACTCTGATGGTATTCCAGAAATATTTTTTTTGAAAGAAATCAGCAGACGAAAAAAAGCATGCCTTAAAAATATTATTCTGAGGGAACAGCCATGCCGATATTGATGATCAGAGTGGATCCTGATCAGGTGGCATTTTAGAAGCCAGCTGATGTATATTAAATAATCAGCATTACAAGGGTTAATCATTTACACCCTTCTCCATTCAGAAACACAAGGAATGCGTGATAAGCCAGCAGTCTGCAGTATAAAATTTCAAGAAGTCAGATTTTCCAAATTACTGAGCCTGAGGTCTGTCTAAAAGGGGAAAATAAGGACTAATTAAGTATCTGATGGTATCATAAATTGAATTCCTATTTGCAATAAAGGCATTAGAATCACATGGCAGAAGAACTTTGGCAATTTTTCTTTTGAGCCAAGTGGAACCGTAGTTTTTACAAACACAGCCCTTCTATTTTTACAGATTATTAACCCATGGGGAACCCCACTACAAAATGCTGAATTGTTGATAATATTTCCTATGTAATTACAAAAACTATGTTTTACCATAAATCTGTCAAGCAATACTCTTTCATACCTCTGATCTCTCACCATTTTCAAATACCAGAGTTTTTAGTTGGTTAGGGGGTCATGTCAGGTCGCTTTCTAATTCTCACACTTTTCTTTGTGGTTGAATAAAAATATTTAGGGTCGCCATAGGGAATTTTAATTTTGCATTTTGCATCATCAATACAAAAGGGTACTTTATATCCAATAATTTACCCAATGAGCACCTTGAGCCAAATGGAACAGCATATCAAATGTTGGAATTCCCATAATTTGGCATTGAGTAAACCTAGTACTGGAAAAATACTTCAGCAGAATCATTATTAATATGTTTTTGTTAGTTGTGTATGAAGTTCAGTCTATAAGGAATAATTTAACTATCATAATTCACAAAAATCTTTAATGTTAAAAGGCCAAAACTAAACCTCTTAAAGATCACTATCAAAGTTTTGGAAGATATATATCTAGGTATCTATAAATAGATTGTCAGCCAGTGTATACACTTAGGTAAATCTGGCTGTGGCGATGAAAATATCTTATACAAGCAGCTGCATTGTTTTATAAATAGTAAAAGTGGGAAAGAGGCATATGGACTACATTAGAGTTAGGAATAGCCTTGTCTGGCTGACAATGCATCTGAAAATGTCGTCTGCTGAAGTCGTCTGCTGCAAATAATTGCCTAACATTACTGACGAATTATGTATAGAAGCAAACAGTGTTGACAAAGAACAGACTGCTCCAATAGGAGCAGTCTGATCTGGGTCCACATTGTTTGCCATAGAGGCTTCTTAAACCTTTCAGCAGACGAGAAAAGCAGATGACTTTTGCTGCGATTGGCGCATTAAGGGTTAAATTGAGCCATGACACTGATTTCCAACAGTGTGTCATTTTGACAAGTGACAACACAGGCAAGCCTGTACAGCCTCCTTTTAAGCTTAGAAACAACATATGATGTTCAGTCAGTAGCTTAACACCATAGAACATTCGTGTGACTAACAAAGGCTCTGATCAGACTGCGCCTATGCACAGGCTGATCTGAGGCTTTTCTGTTTGCACACACCACATTAATATAAATCTCATGTCACGGCTCTACTATCTTGAATATTTATGTTCTAGGAGATAGTTCATGGATAATTTGAGGATATTTCTTGAAAACCAAACATCTATGTGTTTTGATCCACATCTGAACTAAGGGTGAGGTTGATACCCTGAAACAAGTTTAAGCCCTCCAGTACCGTTCCAAGGCGGAACTTCTTTTGTGGATCATTATTGTTATTCCTGTTTTGTGTTTGTCATGCTTTCTTGTCTTTTCATTGTAGCCTTGTGTCCTGGGTCAGGTGTGGTACTTGATTGAATCGAGTCCTGATCTTTACCTTATTGCTTACTTTGTTTTTATAATTGACATGAAATTTCCAACAATGTGGTATGTGCGACCAGCAAAGACTAAGATCAGCCTGTGCATTCCAAGAGAGTTTTGGTACCGACATCATTTGAGCCGTGACATGAGATTTCCAACAATGTGGTATGTGCGACCAGCAAATGCTCAGACCAGCCTGGGCATAAGCGCATACTGGTCAGAGCCTTTGCTAGTCGCTTGAATATTCTATAAACATTAAGCTACTGACTGAAAATCATTTGGAGTTTCTAAGCTTAAAAGGAGGCTGTACAGGCTCGTCCGATACACACTTGTCAAAATGCCACATTGTTGGAAATCACATGTCACGGCTCATTTGCAAATTCTAAGCTCAAAAAGAGTGCACAGGCTTGTCTGAGTCTTTTTGTCAAAATGCCATATTGTTGAAAATCACATGTCGCGGCCCATACATTAATAAAATCTGTGAAAATGTTCACTCAAAATTATATAACTTAATAACAAATGGTAGCTTAATGAAGGTCGAAAGTATTGATGAATGCTCCCCTTGGAGCATTCTGCAATACTTTTGACCTCCATTTGCTCCCCTTGGAGCATTCTGCAATACTTTTGACCTCCATTAAGCGATAATTTGTCATTAAAAGCAATATGTGGTCTTTTTGAGGGTGACCTTTTAACACAGGTTTTAATGTTTGCAGATATTCCAGCCTTCCCTAACGATCTTGCCTGTTGTCTCTGTAGCAGCGATGAAATAGAGGAATTCACTAAAGCCTGTAAGGAAATCGGCGTTCGATACATCGGTCTGTGCTGTGGCAACGCTTCCAACAAGCTACGAATCGTGGCGGAGACGTACGGACGAACACCACCAGCCAGCAAATTTTCCCCGGATTTGTCACAAAGCAATTATTACAATCAACTGCAGGGAACATATACTCAAAGCATGGTTTCAAATTAACCTCAGCTGAAAGAAATATACAGTAAAACCTGTCTAAAACGGCCACTCTCAAAAAGACCACAAATGGGTTTTCAAGACCAGTTATCGCTTAATGCAGGTCAAAAGTATTGCAGAATGCTCGTGGAGCATTCTGCAATACTTTCGACCTTCATTAATTAAGATCTTTGTTTTGTCTATTTTTGAGTGGCCGCTTAAGACAGGTTTTACTGTTTTTCACTATCTGTAGCTCGAAGTCGTGTTATCTGAGTTATTTGTTAATCGAATTAAATAAAGAATTGGCACGAAAATAATCTTTACCCCAAAATTGATTTAATATTTCCAGTGTAATTTCTTTCCCGTCAAATGATTGTATCGTCTCGTTGGTTTTATGTAGAGTATCAGATATGTTTAAGAGTTTTAATAGTTTTATTGATTAACCAACCCCCTAACAGGGGTACAAGTCATAAACAAACAAACAACAAAATATGAAACATTCATTCTGAGGAAAGTTTCAATTATATCATTCGCAATTTAATGTGCGTGCAGAGCTTCTCCATATTAATCCTTTGTATACTAATGGACTGCACCACCTGATTTGATTTTAATTGATTTGATTCTTCACGTCCCATCAACAATCTTTCCATTATAAGGGGACGGGTCTTCCTGGGTTGAACCAGTACTAAGCTAGGATTCATGTTCTTGCTTATGGACACAACACAGTGACGCCGGTGAGGCTCGAACCCGCGGCCCCTCGGTCGCGAGTCAAGCACTCTACCACTGAGCCACTGCGCTCCCTCCCCCTGATTTGATTTAATGAATTTTGGGTATCCCACCGCACACTTCCAGGAATGCCAGGCCATAATTTTTATACAAAAGTGTTGTGTTTTTACTCAAGATCTTTCAACCTTAACAATGTAGACCCCGACAAGATGCTGCATTGCGACACCTCGTCCGGGTATTTTACCGTTTGCTAAATCACCTGTTCAAGGGTTTCCAGTATGCAAAGGGTTACTGACCAAAAACATATTACCCTGATCAGTGAATTAACAGGACGGACAAGACTGTAGGTAAAAATGCATTATCAAAATAATCTTCCAATTTCTCATTCAAAACATTTCCTGAGTACTCAGAAGAACCGTCTAATATCAGTGATACGACTCCTCTGAGCACACAGAACACACATGTGCCTGAAAACTCATTGTACAAAGCTGAATGTGAGAGGGAGTCACTTTGATCATAATATAATTCCAAGTTGCTGCTGTGAATCGCCAAATCAAAATGTTGACACCCGCTTCTTATGTTGTGGAGGTTGAAGAAGATCATCCCACAGAAATGGACCCACTGAGCTCCCCGAACACAGATATAAATAAGTTCCTTGGCTAGGATAATAATTGGGCCTCGTCGCGACAAAACCTGTCTTCGGGGTTTCCCCAAAACCGAGACAAAAAGCGGTCTCCTGAGCTTCAGAGGCTAGCTAGAATATTGAAATTTTGCTTGGAGCAAGTTAAGATATGCTACTTTCAAATAAGCGAATACACATGAGCTCATCAGACTGCGCGGATGCGCAGGCTGGTCCGCGCCTGTGTTGTTCGCAAACCCCCGAAGCCAGGTTTTCTCGCATCAAGGCCCATATCACATTAGTCTGTTCTCTAGATATATGTCAGAAATCAAACAGATCAGTTACAATTCTCAACCAGGCCATGTTGAAGAACCGTCTCAATAAGACGACTCTATTTAGCACCCCAATCGCATGTGAAAATTGATGGCAATTACTCAAGAAATATCGTCAAGCTGCTGCTGCAAATCACCGAAGTCAAAAATCCCTCAAGAAGGCCCCCTGAGCCCCTACAACACAGATGAAAATAAATAGCACACAATGCAATGAGTATAATGCATTGGTGAAAGTTCCAATTTCCAAAATCCTGAACTTTAGAAATAAATTAAAATCTTAAACTTGCAATATGCCAGCAAAAACATTGCAATTTCAAGTTTACACATAAAACATGTGACCCCGGGGACAGGCAATTTTACGCCATGAGCATAATTTGAACAAATTTGGTAGAGGTCTACAAGGTGATGCGACATACCAAATATCAAAGCTCTAGGACTTATGGTTTCAGACAAGAAGATTTTTTCGATGTTTTTCCCTATATAAGCCTATGTAAACAATGTGACCCCAATCGGGCCATTTTTGGCCCCAGGGACATAATTTGAGCAAACTTGGTAGAGATCCACTAGGTGATGCTACAAACCAAATATCAAGACTCTAGGCCTTATGATTTCAGACAAGAAGATTTTTCAATATTTTTTCCCTATATAAACCTATGTAAAATATGTGACCCGGGGGTGGGGCCATTTTTGGCCACAGGGACATAATTTGAACAAACTTGGTAGAGGTCCACCAGGTGATGCTACATAAGAAATAACAAGGCTGTAGGCCTTATGGCTTCAGACAAGAAGATTTTTCCATGTTGTCCCTATGTAAGCCAATGTTAAACATGTGACCCCTGGGGCCAGGCCATTTTTGGCCCAAGGGGCATAATTTGAACAAACTTGGTAGAGGTCCACCAGGTGATTCTACATACCAAATATCAAGGCTCAAAGATTTTGGTTTCAGACAAGAAGAATTATTCATGTTTTCCCTATATAAGACTATGTAAAACATGTCACCCCTGGGGCAGGGCCAATTTTGGCCCCAGGGGTATAATTTAAACACACTTGGTAGAGGTCCACTAGGTGATGCTACATACTAAATATCAAAGCTCTAGGCATTGTGGTTTCAGAGCAGAAGATTTTTAAAGATTTTTAAAGTTTTTATCTTGAAAATCTATTTTTAGCCTATGTGACCTAGATATGCAATGGACCGGAACCATTTGAACAATTTTCAAAGAGGTCCATATCAGTATCATTCCTATCAAGTTTGGGCAAAATCCAACCAATAGTTTAGGAGGAGATGTCCTTTGAGGCAATTGTTGACGACGGACGACGACACACATCCGACGATCACAATAGCTCACCATGAGCCAATGGCTCAGGTGAGCAAAAATGGGGAGAGTATGATCAGGAAATACCACAATCACAGTTTGACAGAAGTACTAGAGTTTTGCTGTTGCGGATATAGTGGAAGAGACGATGATGCAGTAGACTGCTGGTATCCGCCTGGGCTCTGTTGATAACCCGTACTTTGCTGTTGCAGTTGTACTGGCCGAGATGTAGCAGCCTGTTGAAATCCACTGGGGCTAAGCTGTGATGGTGGAGGTTGCTGATATTTCTGTCCCATTTCATTCGATGTATAGTAAGCAGGTACCTGCTGGATGGTGGTGCTATTTTCCGGCTTTCTTTTCTTTGCCACTGGTGGACCAGCATTAATTAGAGCTTTTACTTGCCCAACCTTTGACGACATCATGTTTCTCAGCATATCCCCTTCTTTCATGTTAAGCGAAACGAATGTCAAAGCACCTTTTTTGAAAGTACCATCGTCCTAAGCATTTGTGTAATCGTTGATGTGCATATATGCCATCTTGGTTTTTGGTACCATAACTATGCCTTGCGTCTTCTGTCGCCCAAGTTTGCCACCGAGTTTGTGTAAAACTCCATTTTCATTACGAATTTCTTCAAACGTGCTACTCGCTGACATTTTTACGTTTACTTGCAAGTTGTGCTTATGCCTACTGAAGAGCTTGCTTATGTTAACTTGAGAGCTAGGCTCTCTCTCTCTCTCTCTCTATAAGTATTTATATATATATATATATATATATATATATATATATATATATATATATATATATATATATATATATATATATATATATATATGCTCAAAAGAAAAACTATTAACATATCTTTTTTTTGGTTGAATTGGCCTATTATCTGATCATTCAAATGCTCACTTCAAAGGACAGCTTTAATGTGTTTTTATCTGATATTTACCACGTTCACACATAGGATACTTTCAATGTGTGTTTTATATCTGAGCATTCCCACGTTTACTTCAAAGGACAGCTTTAATGTGTTTTTATCTGATATTTACCACGTTCACACATAGGATACTTTCAATGTGTGTTTTATATCTGATCATTCCCACGCTCACTTCAAACGATAGCTTAAATCTTTTTTTCATCTGATCATTCCAACGTTTACTTCAAATGACAGCTTTAATGTGTTTTATCTGATCAGTCCAATGCTCACTTCAAAGGATAGTTTTAATGTTGTTTTTTTATTTGTAGTGGGTAAGGAGACAAAACTTGAAAAATGAAAACATATCACCCATTCTATGGCCAGCTATGAGATCTAAGATCCCTTGTATCTAGAGGAGAATTCAGAAGATTATGTTTACAACCACTGCTGCACAGCATACTCTAGGAAGTGACTATCAAAGATATGTCTATGAATATTTGTATACACATCATTGTGGATTAAAACAATATTAATGTAAAAATATAGTGTTGAAAATGGCACAAAAATATAGTGTTGAAAATGGCACAAAAGAGATCTGTGAAAACATTTAGCGCATACCTTGCAACTCATGTAAGATAAAGTGAAAATTTTTAGCGCATACCTTGCAAATATGCTAATGTCAGATAAAGTGAAAAATTTTAGCGCATACCTTGCAAATATGCTCATGTCAGAGAAACCTCAGTGCCAGAACATTGTTTATTCATTCGACAATTAAAACACACAAGGGATTTTTTTTGTTATCTGTAGAACTTTCTTGGTGCCACACAGTACCTAGATAGAGAGACCCATTTCAGGAAATAGCTATTGTAACACTGTCAGCCTAAACTTGCTATGTTCACTGTCCACAAAATTTGTGGAAAATGAAAAATAAACAGACAGTACGTGATTCTTTACTGTAGTAGGACACAGAGTTACAAGGGTTGTTGTCAGTTCATTTTGATTCAGTAAAGGACACCAAGTGTACACATACAGTTATTTACTGTCCACCTGCAACACTTTCTGCAGATGATGCTATACTTTGCTTACAATTGCTAAGCAACGAACTAACGTGTACATTTCACTTGAGCTAACGCAAATCGATAGATTACTTGTGTATTAATCCTATCCTGATGCTAACGCAAATCGATAGATCACTGAAGATAGGATAAATACACAAGTGATCTATCGATTATAAGTCCTTGATAACTTTGTAAACAAAACGTGAGGTCACTGTAACTCTTGACTGGCAGGACAGTAATACTAAGCAGGTCTAGATTGGTTCAGATTAGACACAATGCCGTGAGTTCATTATATAGAGGATCTTGTATGAGTGCCCATTTATTGAATTTATTTAACGAGTCGGGGAAAAGTGATGAAATGCGAGGGGTGTTTAGCATTTATCTCTTTTTCAAAACGTGTTTAATAAATTCAATAAACAAGAGCACGAATTTTAGATTCCATTTCTCATATGATATAAAAATTATTTTGAAATCATATTTTTGTCGTGAAACCCGTTATGTTTTTGCCATATGCGAGAAGTTAAAAGTGTTATTTCATAGTGTTTCCCAAAATTCTGTAAACCACTAGTGGTTTATCGATTTTATTGCATGGCCATATTTCACTCTCATACGCGACGTCATATGATAATATAAAATAGTGACAAATAAACGACGCAAGGTAACAACACCAACAGCATTATTTCGTGACGATTTATTTTTAAAAAGGTTTGCTTGTTTCGTGCATGTCAGACCTATGCATACACAATTATTGAAGTGCACATGTTTATTTTATATTTTAGATATTCTTTGATGATGAACGATGAAGTTTTCGCAATTCTTTTGTTTAACCAAAGTTAAAAACTTGGTCATTAAGATCATTTAGTCTACTTTGAGCACTTCTCGAAATGTGTACACTTCTCGAAATGTGTATAAAAAAACCCTTGAAAGATATAATTTAAAAAGGCAATTTCAACGTCAAAACGTCATTAGATCCACCGATTTAAGAGAAGTTATATCATCATTATACAGTTTTACAGTAGTTTTCAGCAGCGCACAGATTGTTGGGGCATTGCAGCACTAATTTAACACAAACTTTCGTGCAGGAAAAAAATTCTGTCTTTTTTTTATCTCATCTACCTTAGATTTGTATAATCCTATTGCCAAAACTAAGTTTCTGTATTTAACAATCTTGTTTCATTAAATACTGCCAGATCATCCCACTAACTGACAATGCATTTTATTTCAGTACACATGAATGGCGTAAAATGGTAAGTTTTGAAACTCGTTCCCTTATGTCTCTTGAAACTGAATTCCAGGCTTTAGATTATGAAGACGAGTTAAGGCAACATTTCAGTCTGTGTCATTTGAGGAAATTATTAAAGAAATGAATTCAATTTTTGGAATGTTCATGGAATCATTAATACGTAGGGCATTTTGCAAAGTAAGTGAATAATATATAAAAATAAATATAAAAGCCTGGAGAATCTTGTCTCAGCCACAAAACAACTTACGATAAAGGAAGCTTCTGAATTTGAGGTAGAAAAATGGCTATGGCAAGATATTATTCAATGGAAAATCTAGTTGGTTCAAGGCAATTGCCTTGAGTGTGTGCATGAACTGATAATGCACTACAGCTGTCTTTTGTGCACGGGGATTAAAGACAAGTACTTCGATAGCTGTTCTCGTACTTTCATTAGGCAGCGTATGTGTGCTGGTACACAATTGAAAAAAAGAACTGAACCATGTCAAAAGCTAAGAACAAATAGGTCTACTTGGCAAGGGGTACAAAATGAAAGAGATCGCCAAAACCAACACATACAACGATATTTTGTTACGTTAAAACTGACATATGCTTACACAGGGTTTTCAATGACTTATGGATCAGGAACCCGGAGCCACTTGACAAATATTATGGTGAATAGTACGATCTGTCTACGCCAGTGGATGTACAAAAGGCATATCCATCAAACAGACCCAACGGATATCCTCTCTCTAACACCTAGCCAGAAAGAGTATCCCCTGCCACCACCATGAGAGAGACGTCAGAACAGCTACAGGAAAATTCAAACAAGCAATAAATGCAAGTCATTTTGACATATTAATGTTTACTGTAATGATCATAATAATTATACAAATTGTTCTGGGCAAACAACGCAGATTCAGATCAGAATGGAATATACTTCAACTATCATCTATAGGTTAGCAGGTTAACTTGAGCTTTGCCTGTGCTGATTTGATCGCATCTAAGCCCTATATACTGTCATACCATGTGATATATAGTGAATACTAGGTGAGCGTCTTTTGATATCAAGTTTACCAGGCAAGGTTGAGGACACTTGTTAACATCGCTAGAACCTGGTATTATATTTATCAGTTGACCCATTGTTTCACTCTTCAAGCTAGCGATTATGTTTTTTTTTTGTTTTTTTTTTTTTTGTGTTGATTCAGCGTCATTAGAGACGTCATTCAAGAAGTGCAATGTCATCATTACCCGATAGACAATGTTTATCAGGCAACGTGCAACAATGCAGTTAATATGAGAGATAACTGATAAACTGTCATAACAGGCGACATAATTTGATATATAGTCAAGTGAAAGAAATTGTATTTACATTACCACAAGCAAAAATCTACCCAAGAACCAGCTATCCATTTGTCATTCAAAACCACAAGCCACTTCCTGACCCCTGATGTAAGCCATATGGCCTCCAACAAGCAGATGAGGTGTTTGAATTAACCTCGATGTGCAGAGGCACGTTTTCAACAGTTATAAGTCCGTGGTTAACGATGGGTCTGAAGATGGGTCTGAAGACCTTCATAAACTTCCTGGGTGTGTCAAATGCAATTATAGTCAATTAACATGGTAGATGTGTTTGTATTAGCTTTCCAATGGGAATCAGCACAAGGCTGTATAATAAGGGAATTTATTCAGTTCTCTCTTCCTTTTGAGAATATAATTATTATATGTGCTTTTTCTGTGGGTTGACTTGGGATTTATGTAGTTTCAAAGTGTTTGCACATTATTAACGTGATTATTCGGATCATATGGAAGTTTATTTTGTTAAAAAAATCCTCAGTAATTACTAATGTGTTTTCATTGCTTTGATTCTTCATCAGCTAAGGTGATAAAGCCGTGTTTATTCCTCTGAAAACCAATAAATGTTTGTAGACTTGTTATCCATCTGGCACATTTAAAAGCTTGAGATCAAGCACCTGTGTACCTCAGCCGTGACTAAATGGAAGAACTTCCATGTAGAGGGGCCTATAATCAGCTATGCTTCCATTCAATTATTTCATTAAGTAATAATGGCTCTAGGTTATGAGAATGAGAGTTAAGGATATGAAGGATATATGTGGGAACTGGAATATACTAAGAAGAACTGTCTGAAAGACTTTCAGATCCAGAGGATGGTGATTTTAGGACATGCTAGAAGTGCAGACCTTTCATGGTGCACTTTCTGTTTTGTGCATCGATACCCAGACTCAAAGAAAGCACATGCTGCCAAGAACTGAGCACTATGTCTTTCATGGTGCACTTTCTGTTTTGTGCATCGGTGCAAAGACTCAAAGAAAGCACATGCTGCCAAGAACTAAGCAGTTTGTCTCAGAGTATTAAATGACAAATACAGTCCGCATTACATATGCCATTAGGACTTGATTTGTTTAAATCAACTTGTTCTGGAGACAGCCTATGTAAAATTGTTCAGCTACAAAAGACAGCCTGGTAGAGCTCTGGACATTCTATACCCTAAATAAGTAGTGTATAGCTGTAGATTTGACTCTCTTCATGTTATTGAGAACTAATGTCTTGTCTGCTTTGCTAACATTTTGGATCCAGATCAGATCCCAACCTTGGGAAAAGTAATTTTTCGAAGACTTTTTTTATCACTCATATCTAACGGCTTTCTGAAAGAACTTTATCAAACACACAAAACATGCCTGAGTTATATTAATATCAATTATTCCCTGATAAGCGAACTTCAATTGAAAAATCTGGAAGGCTGTAATTTTATCCCTAGCTATAAAATGGGCCTTGACGCGTGAAAACTGTCTTCAGTGGTTTATGAACCACGCAGTCTGATTAGGGCTTTTGTTAATTTAATGCTTTATTTATTTAACGAGGATTCCTAACAGCCCGAGGGCCACTAGTAGGTCTCCTCTAGGGCCTTCGTTATTTGTTGTTTGGTCAGTACCATATCTAAACTTACTACCAGCGAAATTTCAATTTTCTAGCTAGTCTCTGTAGCTGTGGAGACTGGTTTGTGTCTGTTTGGCGAAAATCCCGAAGTCGGTTTTCTTGCGTCACAACCCATATAAGGCTAATCGAGCTCGAGAAGCATTCCTCAGTGAGGCGATAAAAATCGCTTTTTACCAAAATGAATTGCATGGCAGAGAATCATGTGACTTTAGAGGATCAAACATTGTGGATACTTGTCAAAACCGCTCACTTCAGTTAAGCCTTTCTTTGATATTTCCCTTATTACTGATCTGATTGCCATGGGGTTTAAAGCAGATACACCGAAAAATAAAAGCAATATGTCCACCTTCAGCTAATAAGTTATTGACGAGCAACCAAAGTCAATAACTTTTTACCATATCTTTGTCCGAAAGTCACATATAATGGTCATATTTCAATCGTTTATCGAGGGTATTAATTCTTACCTGAATTCACGTTTTTTTCAATGGTATCCCCACAGTGAATTGGTATTTGTGAAGAGCTTGGCTTTCAGGTTATCAAAGTCTCATTCTCATCAAGTCAACCCTGAATGGGAAGTGCTGCCTTATTGTGGACATGCGAAAGGTGAATCATCTCTTTGAAAGCTCCACCTATCAAACAACTAAAAAGCACTTACAAAATAAAGTAACAAAGCTGAATGAAACTGTGATTTCTTTGCAAATGAAAATAAGCAAATGCAAACATAATTATCATATAAAGCTTCCGAATTGGCTCTAAAATTAAAGCAGATTCAAAACATATCCAAATAAAATACCTATCTTTATTTACAAAGCACCAAATTTTAGATAAAAATGGATAATTTTCTCGTGCAAAGTTCAGTTTGGTGAAACAAGTAGTGATAAAATGGCACTTCTGGCGCATGCTTTCGCCAAAAGGTCTCAAAATGCACCATTGCTTACAAATACTTTGGCTATAAAATGTGAATCTAAAAAAGGAAAAACAAAATATAAATTAAGAAACTCAATACTGTAATATTGAATATGAAGACATGAAAACTTAGGGAACTAATAAATTATAGACAAAATGTGCATAAGTGATGCTGCTTATCATGAATTAGCATCTGGGTATTGCCAGGGGAAGGCCACATTGTCCAGGAGCCTCAGAAATGTTCATGTTCCTGAGGTATATATTGCGAGGGATATTTTCATGATGTAACTTTGGGGACATATTATGTTATTCTGTATATTTTTTATTTTTAAAAACTTGCGAAAAGAATAGTTTTTTTAAAGTGCACATGCACTCTTTCACTCGATTAACTTGTATGTAAAAAGGTGTATCAAAATCAGGATTTTTATTTTACATTTTCAGAATCTTTTGAAAAGAATATCATTTAAATCCTTGATACGTTTTTTTCAAAAATGGATTTTTGAGAAAATACAGCTATTAATTTTAAAAGGAAATATCAGAAATGGAATTGTTTAAGTGCGCACTTTTGTACTACATATTTGGTATCAGGTTAAAGGTCTCATTAGGCGATTCCAAAAATGTTTATATCTTTTTAAAATTTATATTTGTGAGCAATTTTATTTTGGAAAATAGAAAAATCGAAATATGAAAACTGTCACGTTGTTATGGTTTTGTTTAAGACGCTCAAATTTTAGGCTCACAATCAAACTGAGTTACGTGTCACATTATTCATTTTCAGAGATAATATCCGTCAGGGGTGTGTTAAGCCTCTGTTGTATTTTTTTTATTAACAAAGAGCCGAACACTTTACAATTACCTGCTCAAACAAGCCAGGGATCATTCAGGATAATAAAACGCATACCCAGTAGTGTGCAGGACTCGACCACCTCTTGTTTTTTGCTCGTCATGTGATCAAGACACACAGGTCTACCTGGCCATGTGATCAGGCGTACCACTCAGACTTCTTTCTATCAGCCATCCCGTTCTTATTCGGGATTCAGACTGCATGCAATAAAGTGTAGAAAATAAACTTTGAAGCTCTTTGTCTACTATTTTCAGGATAAGAAGATGTAGAAGTCCCAAGCTTCAGCTGCCAGACCTGGGCATAGTGGCCAGGCCAAACCAACAAGCCCTGTCCGTGTACATGTTCATAGTGTCTGCAAAAATATTACAAGAATGAACAATGAAACAACGAGCAACAAACCAAAATAATATGTTTCGTCATCGAGGGCTTCATTCCAAATGTTTTCTCCCCTAATAAAGTTGTGGGAGAATCCAGGTAGTGGTTTCGGTCCTGGGTGGCTCAAATGCCCAACCCTAAAAACTACTATCTCCAAAGCCAGAAAGAGGAAATGTTGCACCAACCATGTCAGCCAGAATTCCGACCCCAGCAGCCTGAGGAACCTATTCTGCCAGCCAATCCAGGTCTACCCATGATGAGTAATCAGATTAGCCTTGAAAGCTACAAAGGGCAAGGTGAGGACCCACAGAAGTGGTCATCTTTTTTGAAAGGTGGAGCACCTTCATGAACCATAATGAGGAGCGTGCTGCCTTAGCGTTGCCTCTTCATTTAATCATTGGACCTGCTGAAAACAACATTTATTAACGGATTTAAGACAGCACAAACTGGGGACATTTTAGTCCTAAATATTTCGCAAAAATCAGATGAAAGTGCTTACGAGTATTTCTTGTGCTTCATTGACAGTAGCTGTACTAGGGACATACCCAAACCTCTGCAGATTTCTATACTGATGAAGGGACTTTGTCCATCACAGCTGACGCTAGTGATGCCGAAGAACCCTTAATCAGTTTTGTTTGTTTTGTTGCTAACAGCTATGGTCATGGTGCAGTCAGTTCACCTAACCACACTTTTCCTGAACAAGCTTGAACAGTTACGTTAACCAGTACTTGTTGCTCATACATTCACTTGTAACTGACAACAACCCTTCTTGAATGATTCAGCGTAAGCAGCTAATCAGCGAATAGACAATCTTTTCCAAGGAATCGAAGATGATGAAATGGCTATAAAACATGCTCAAACACACATTAAAACCGTTGCAACTAACATTCAAGACTCTTACACACATGCAAAAATTTACTGATAAGCCAACTTGAACACTCAAATCATCTGAACAATGAACTAGAAGAATTTAAACTAGATAAAATTTATCTCATCAAGGGGAAATTATCTCCCCTCCCTGTCAAGCCTGAACCCCTACAGGCAACTCTGCATGATATTCAAATATTACTTCAGAAGTACCCTGGTTTTGGTCTAGCGTATCAGGATCTTCAAGATATTTATTAATCAGGGAATTTCTTATTTACTAAAAACCATTGCAATATTTATATTACAATTAGGCTCCCTGTAACATTTCGTCAAAAAACCATTTCAGCTGTACAAGCTTAATTCAGTCCCTGGCCCTATCAATGAAACTTCAATGCCGGCTGCAACCTTGCTTGACCTGCCAGCATATTTGCTTATGTTGAATGATATGAACTTTATGCTTCCTTAACTGAACTAGAAATTATCATGTGCTGCGAAAAACGTCAGATGTGCTGTCCTTTTAATATTGCACTCAGACCGGTTATGGCACTGCTTATATTATATTTTGTCTATTCTGAAACAGAACATACTTAAGCCAGTAAATGTATCAACACCAGCATTCAGAATATATGATCATGGAATTAATCAAGTTTTAGCTGATGACACTAAGACACATTTAAACCTTCTTAAAATAGGCACAAGAGCTTAAATTGACATATTTAAATCATAGTCAGAACAAATGCTTGATCGGTGTTGTGCTAAGGTATTCAAAAGTGTGTTCTCTGTGCAGTATCTGACTATATATGAACTATTTACACTTGTTAGATCTAATCCACCTAATAGTTTGTGATTAGTGATATTTTATTGTATTGTTATTTAAATCTACTAAGCAAGTGACACTGGATGTAATGTGTTATAAACAGGAATGTTACCCTACTGAGTAGCAGATATTTACAATGTACCCCAAGAGAAAGTGTAGTTATATACATAGCACAAGTTCTAAAAGTACCTGGTTTAAAAAGGGACGACACCCACTCTTACCTAAGTTGAAAATAGACACTGGTACTGGAATAAAGAGGGTCCACTCAGAATTGTACAGCCCAGTCTCGCAGAATTTTGTGACGCGTGCTGTGCTACAGCGTTTACAATGACTCAAAACACTACCCAGCAAGTTAAGACCTGTAATAAAAGCAAACAAGCTTGGGTCAAACTAACTCTGAGTAAAATATTGTTGTCAATTTAAATAAACTGTCAGATCTGGTATCTATATTTCAACATGACTGTAGAGACCCATCAGCTGAGGTAAAATAGAAAGTAGAAAAGGATTATGTAATACATCAATGGTACAGTGCAAAACCTGTAACTTTGTTAATAGTTTACCTCCATAGAAAAGGCACATAGACACAAGTCTGGCACATTAAATGATGCTTTAGTCATACCTATCCTTAAATCTAAAATGGGAGCAAATGACATTTGCTATTTGCTTAGCTACATGAACATAAGGCCACCTGCATTAGTGGTATCCAAAACAAAGTAAGCCAACTGGCCGACCATGTCATACAGTTAAACAAAGCATCCATGTCACAGAATCAGAGGTATATTCGACAAACAAAGCAAATGACTGGAGATGAACCTCTTGTTAATGTTGAAGCAGACATGGCCTACAATAACAGACCACAGGCCAGCTTTGAGGCTGTAACACAGTCTTTTTGACCAGTTATTTCTCAAGACTCGCGCAAGAAACTACCAAACGACTAAGCCTGTGACTCGCACCTATGATTTATTTTGTTTGTTTGGTGCGTCAGACGGTATTAAAGTAAACATAATATGGATGGAAAAGTAACTAGAGGACCTGAAGGTCCTGAGGCGCTCACCTGATCTCCTTAATAATGTTACAATAGGTCAAGGTCAACTACAGCTTATAATGGAACAAATTTTGTTTTACCATATATGGGGATTGCAGACATTTTGGTCAAGTGACTTAAACAATCTAATGAATAATCCATCAAACAGCCCAGTGATTTCTGAGAAACAGATGTTTAGATAGGTGTGTGGCAGTCCAAATGAGTGGCCTTGGATAAAAGGTCACAGGTCAGCTTGGCTTTTGGTACTTAATACAAGATTTTTCCCAAATAAATGCATTAGGAATCAAATTTGACCTTGCCATAAAGTAGGTCAAGGTCAACCTAGATTAATCATTTGTGCAAATCTGGTAGGGCCCATATCCCCAATGCTACATATACCAAGTCCCAAGGCCATTGGCCTTTTGGTTCCAGAGAAGAAGACATTTAAAGGGTTTTTACCATCGCCGTTTTACGTTTGCACGGATTGATATATCATATGCGCGGGTTTTTTTTCTACGAAAGCGCAGAAAAAGTACTATCATATGCGCGTTTAAATTGGGCGGTTTTTAATTACTTTTATATGTCACTTGGACAGGTTAGACATACTATAGTCGTATCTCGTTATCAAAACCATAGAAAAGATAACGAGATTCAACTATAGTGCTTCCGTTCGCCAGGCGTTGAATTCAACGTCTGTTGTACACCGCCATGATATATCTCCGGATTTCAGAACACCGTCAATTCTATATATAAAGCCATCATAAATCAAACTTTTCTTTCCTTTATTCGTATCAGAGATTTTAAAATCCATGGTTAAGTTAAAAATCCTGGTTAAAATACAAGTTTAAAAACAAAATACGAAAACGTCTAAAACTTTTACAAACCTTCTAAAACATGACTTAGATAACGGTTATATCTGAGCAAGACGGTTGTGAACACAGTTAAGCTGGGCTATTATATCGATAATTAGCCTTAAGGCGAGCCGCGCAAATGATACCTTATTTTCAAGCGCTTTGCATACAACGTCACAGTATGATTTCCGCGCTTATGATATACGGCCTTTACCATATATGGGCGTGGTGGCCATCTTGGTCATGTGACAAGTACACTTGGTATAAATTTTGGCTAACCTATCATAAGGAGTCTTCATATGAAATTTGAGTTCAAATGGCCAAGTGGTTTCTGAGGAAACTATGTTTTGATGTGTTGATGGGACTCCAATATGAGCAACCTTGGCTGATAAGTTAAAGGTGAACCTTGACCTTTGAAACTTATTTATAGCCATTGTCTCGTTTGGTTTAACATATCAAGTGAGAATAATGACTTTGGCCTCAACAATTTTCAAAAAAAAAATCCCATTTAAATGAATTAGGAAGCAAATTTGACCTTGGCGTTAAGTAGGTCAAGGTCAACTTAGGTTCACCATTTGAACAAACTTGGTAGGCCCCACATCCCAAATGCTACATACCAAGTCCCAAGGTCATCGGCCTTCTGGTTCTGGAGAAGAAGATTTTTAAATGGTTTTTACCATATATGGGCATGGCGGCCATCTTGGTCATGTGACCAAAATATTTTGCATAAATTTTTGCTAACTTATCATAAGGAGTCTTTTCACATGAAATTTGAGTTCAATTGGGCCAACGGTTTGTGAGAAAACTATGTTTTAATATATTGATGGGACTCCAATATGAGCGACCTAAGCTGAAAGGTCAAAGGGCAACCTTGACCTTTTGAACTTATTTATAGCCATTGTCTCATTTGGTTAAACATGTCAAGTGAGAATAATGACTAAAGCTTCCACAGTTTTCAAAAAAATCAACTTTTCATAAATTTTCCCATTTTAATGCATTACGAAGCAAATTTGACCTTGACGTTAAGTAGGTCAAGGTCAACCTAGGATCATCATTTGAACAAACTTAGTAGGCCCCACAACCCCAATGCTACATACCAAGTCCCAAGGTCATCGGCCTTCTGGTTCTGGAGAAGAAGTTTTTTTAAGGGTTTTTACCATATATGGGCGTGGCGGCCATCTTGGTCATGTGACCAAGACCATTTGAACAAACTTTCGTTCCCCCATCCTAAGGAGCCTCCATATGAAATATGAGTTCAATTGTCCCAGTAGTTTCAGAGGAGAAGATGTTTGAAAATGTCGACGGACGACCGACGGACGGACGACGGAGTCACTGGTATACTATTAGCTCACCACTGAGCCTTCGGCTCAGTTGAGCTAAAAATTTGTAAAATAAAATGAAAGGAATTATGATGATGAGACAGGAGATACCACGTACAATATCTGACAGTTTCAAAGAGCTATTCAGATAACTGTTACACAGGCTACATCATTTCAAGCCACCAGACGACCAAGACAACAGAGCCCCCAAGGAATGAACCACTAGTTCTCCAACAGGGTCCACCAGCTGCTTTCAACAACCATTTCCACCTCGACAGAACAGCCTGTGAACTTTGGGGCGTGAGAGAGGTCTCAACGGTGGCATTGGACGACATTCTTAGGGACCATTGTTGCCTGCTCCAAATAATCCTGTTACTCTGATAGGAGGGGTCATAGTTTTCTGCGACCAGGGAACTACACTCAGCATCTCTTTGATGGATGGAAGGTGGAAAGGAGCTGTGGGTCTTCACCCTAAAAGTTTCAACTATGATGAGGCATATTTGGACCAAGTTAGAACATTAGTCCAGTCGAACCCACTTGTGGCAGCTTTAGGGGAGATCAGTTTGGACCGCACTGTTCCAGACTTTTTGTGGGATGAACAAGAGAGGACCTTCCAACGTTTGTTAACCTTTTGCCACCCAGAGAAAGTCTTGGTTCTTCACCCGAGAGGGTATTCCAAAGTACACTCGTCAGACGTTCTCAATACCGGCCTACAAAATGTTCGAAAAGCATGCTCCAGGGACAAGAGAATACATTTACATTGTTTCACTGGTAGACGTATTGATGTGGAGAATTGGTTGGGGGATTTCCCGAATTGCTATTTCATTTTTTCAGCCTAAATGTCGTCCTTCAATGATCAACAAATAGAAGGCCTGAAAGCTGTCTCTAATGATTTCTAACTTGGGAGGAGTTGTTGGCTATCACAGTGACCAATGGCCAGCGACTATGCCTGTAATCCATATATTACAGTATGTTGGGGACTACCCCGTAACACTTTTCATTGTCACCAGGTTTTGTAATTTGTTTTGAAGCAAAAATGGTTCTTTTTAAAGAATATCAAGTTCAAGAATTAAGCAAATATCATCTTCACTGCAGCTTAGTGCAGAAATACATTGGAACCTGGATTTATTTTGGGTCTATGGCCCGTACCTTGAATTTTGGCTGAGAACCCATTATCACCTCTAAATTGTTAATATGGGGAGGAGTGTGGTGCGAGTGCACCTGTTTGAGTGGGTAGATATCCCAGATAAAGGAAACGGAAGTGGGGAGCGGCTGGGTAGTCTGGAGCGGAAGTGGGGAGTTCCTGGAGAGTGGAGCAATATCCGGTGATCTACGATGAAAGAGCAAGGCGTCTCCATGTTTATGATATCTAGTGTCTGGTGACATCTGCGCTCCAGAAGACATCGAAGCTGGATCACCACCCACTGTTATAGTACGTATATTTCTTTACAACTTGATATGTGATCTCTGACAGCGGAATAGTCCCCTTTATAGAAATTCGTTTTACAGTGTTACTTATTATTATTCAAACTACATAATTAATCAACTGTGAAGGAAATATGATCACTAGCACCTAAGCTCGAGCCATAGGAGACATTCTGAATTATTTCTGATTGATCAGTTATGAAGAGATCAAGTATATTTGATGTTTGGCCTTGTCTGTATCTTGTAGGTAAGTAATAAATTGTCAAAAAATTATCCAGGAGGCATTAAATGAATTTAAACGAAACATGATTGTTACTTTCTGTAGTGGTCCAATACTCCCAATTAATGAAATTAAAGTCACCCACTATTACTGTACTGTACCTAGGAAAATACAGTGCCATGCCATCCGAAGCACATCGTAAAAAAATACCAATAATTGAGGGAACAACATGAAAAGCATAATTGCTGATCAAGTTTTAATGCAGTTGCAAAACAAAAATACAACATTATATAGGGAAAATGTTATAGAAAGATAGCGGACAGATAATTAGTAATATTTTATTTTCTTTGATTAACCTCGTACTGGGTCCGAGGAATAACGCAAACGCAATTAACGCACATGATCATGGGTTTTGATGTAAGATTTCTAACTAATTCACGGAACGTAAGGACATGCGCAACATCATGCTCTAATCAAAGATAATTTACAGACAAGCAAAATTATTACGATTCTTTATCATGCTTACTGTGAAAATATTACACAATACAGAAGGGAAATGTGTATGTAGTAGCTGCGCAGCGTTTGTTGACGGATTGAAGAGAAATAGAAAACGTACACCTGTTGTACAACTTTTAAGCTTTATTTCATACAAAGGATCATTGACACTTGCTATGGGTAAATGCCTATGGTTTTCAGTAAAAATAAAAGTTTGTCAATCGTTCCTTTCTTCACCTTGAAGCTACCCTGACCTGAGTACTTTATGGCTGTGAAATCCGTTTTCGATATTAAATGCTTCAAAGATATAAAATTTTGGGTAGAACAATCAGTTTTACATTACAATATATAGAAATCCGAAAATATTTTTTAAAATATCATTCCCCCCCGTGTGCCAGCAAAAGCTTTGGCATGTATATGTGTTACCATATTTTACACATTGTATGGAAGTGGCTTACTGGCACACGGGGGGGGGGGGGGAAAGATGTTCAGCAGCCCAAAAACCCGGGGCCTAAGCCCATAAAATGCCTTTTCTACCAAATAAAAAATTACTGACAGTAATGAAGTTCTCTAGAACCAACCTCCTAAATTGCTTTGTTTTCTGTGCTAGTTTAATATAAAGTACTTAAAGATTAAAAGTAGAATTAGCAAGGTTTTAAGCATTTTTTCATAAGAAAAAATCTCACTGTTATTAAATGACATATTCTTTTGCAAACGTCCTGTACTTATCTATTTAAATGCTAGGGAATCGTTCATGTTTTTATTTTCGTCTGCTGATTTTCTTCAAAATTGAGTTTTTAAAAATAAACCACCCAGGACCACCATCGGAGTATCAAACAGTTTGGATCCAGATCAAGACCGACATTCTGTTGGTCTTCATCTGGGTTCAAACTGTTTGCACAAGGCTATTGGCAGACGACAAAATTATCCACTGGCATGCAAAGAGTTCTAACAGGTAAATACTTTAGTGTTCAATATATTGTCTCATATAGGTAAATACATGAATATATATACCATAAATATTCGGACACTTTAAATACATTTAACATACTATGCCCTTTAAACAAAGCAAAAGTAATATTCAAAGGATCTAGTTAGAATCAGTTTTACTTTCAAATGCTAAATGGGACACTTTCTTTCCTTCAAAAATATTTATTTCTTTTGTTGAGCTTTCATTTTTGTATTATTTACGGTACATGTAGTCAAAAATGCATAGGTAACTTCTAAATTATCTCCCCAAAATCATTTTATTACAAAACATATTTTGTTTTTAAAACAATTTCATCAATTATCGTGATCCGTTGATACTCTGCATATGGTATTTTCAATAGATATCACCATGCCTACCAAATAAATCAAGAAAACGTGCAGAAATCACTTTTTAAAGCACTTTTTATTTTCATAAAATTTCAGACCCCCTCCCCTTTCTACCCGCCATAACTCTCGAGTGCGTAGGAATTTTGAAAATATTTTGCTAGCTGGCTCTTGCCATTAGATTCACATATTGCACTGATACTACATGCACCACACTAGAAGCTCAAAAGCAGCGTTCTGGGAATCAGAAAAATAGGCGTATAAGGCCCAAACCGTCAATGATCCTTTTAAGTGTAAACGAAGAATACAGCAAAACATCAAACGGCGACATGGTTTTTAAAAGGAGAAATAAGTTAAAGCAATATTTATTGCTTGCAATTAGTTTTTGAAATAGTTTAAACCTAACATAGGTCCGTTCATTATTGGTCGGGTCTGAAAGCCTCTCTCTGCCCAGCCGAGCTGCCGACCTAAATAATTTATTTTTTCAAATTCATCCTCGGTGGAGATTTTAAATTATTAAATTTAATTTAAAATCACCACATAGACTAAAAGCGATAAGTGGAACAATAATAATAATAGTAAATAACAATAATTTTGATTTTATTGCCAATTTATTGCTTCAGTGACCTATATAATTCTTATATAGGTCACTGATTGCTTGCAGGGGGTTTTAAAGCCACAGCCGAGTGAATCGAGGTTTCAGATGATTTTTATTGGACATTTGAGAGGACTAGAAGCGAGTTTGGCAAACATTCTGAAAATAAAAGATAATTGAAGAAAAAAGTTTAAAGGAACCTTACTTAAAATGCGTTAATTTCACGGATATGGTCATTTTCCCAAAGGCCACGTCCAGTTCTATTTATAGACATGTTGATTAACCTTAATGAAATGGCATTTAGATCCAAATTATAACTATTAACTATCATTATTAATGTTCCACATATTTCTTATGGTCTATGTGATGATTTTAGATACAATTTATTATTGAAAAATCTCCACAGAGGATGATATTTAAACATTATTGGGACTTTCCCATGTACTACGGTACTATTTTACCTGGTACGGTACATTTCGTCGGTTTTTGTACGCTGTATTTTTTAAACTTTTACACTCTAGCAGGAGGCTCAAAAACCTATTTTTAAAAGAAAGTTATAATTTTTTAACCCGACCTTACATATCTCTTTACAGTAATTGTTCCCTACTTAAGACAGTTGTATCAGAGTGTGTACATAAGACCCAGATCAGCCTGCTCTCAGTGACGAGTCAAGTCTCTGTTTATTATATCCATTTTGAAAACAATTCATCCATCAGATACGTGAGCGGTCTATAAGCTTCTGCTTTCCTGCATGCTAAATATACATTTCCCATGTTCGATTTTACTTAAACCTGAACGTCAGGTGTGGCTCCATATAGCTTTTTTGGGTCAATTGCTGACAACTTATTAGAAATGGATAATCTGACCTTTTTGAAACCTTTTATGTTAGGTACAATTTAGATGAGCATGCACCATGCAGAAAAAGAAAGTAGTCATAAACTGATGGCTATGATCGCCAGAATAAATATGAAATTGGACCAAAAGAAAACAAATCTAAAACAAGAGACCTCTAGATTAAAACAAGATTTTGTTTCCTTACAAAATCAGCATGTTCAACTTCAAAATGACCACATGCAAAATGTAAAGTGATAACTTACAATTGAACAATGATTTACAGGAATTGAAAAATGAAATCGAGATTCTTAAGTCAGACAAAATCCATTTGATAACAACATTGAGAAACCTGAAGCAAGAGTTTATAGCCCTTCAGCAAACAAATCACAAATGACTAGTACTTGAAAATTGCAAAACCTAATAACCTCGCAATCTCCAAGCTGATGATAACGTAGATGATTATGATTTTCGAATCGTCATAGTCTGCCAGTGATTGGTAAGTCTGACTTTAATATCCCTCGACGAAGTCGGAAGGATATAGTTTTGGCGTTGTCCGTGCATCTTTCCATCCATTTCGTACGTCCATACTTTTTGTCTGTCCGGAACCATATCTCAGTACCTATTGGTCAGAGTTGATTCATTCTTGATACAAATGATTTGTACCATGGACTCTCGATATTCTCTAAGTTTGGTCAAAATCGACCCTTTAACACTCGAGTTATTGCCCTTGTTTTAGTATAGGCAATTATAAGGTAAAACCTATATTAGCTTTTTGGTGTGTTGATCTGAAAATTTCATCAAAGCTAATATATTTAACAAATTCTCACTATAGACCATGATTGCCAAGTTCCTATAGATAAGCATGGCAGTGTCAAAGTTTTACCCCACCCCCTTTAAAGGTCAAATATTTTAATTTGTAAACTAAGGCAATTGTTAAAGCTGTATAGCCTGTAACTTTTTTGATATTCTCATTTTGGAAAAAAAGTTTCATTTATTCAAGAATAGAGTGAAAATACTCAAATTCAGGTAAAAATTTTACCATTTTCATAAATCTTAACAAATTATCACTATCAAAACAACAGCATTTATGTTCAAAATCAACTCTAGAATTATTGGAGGGACGCAAATAATTCCCAACAAGAGAAAAATCACCTGTTTTTATAAGATAATTCACTTTTCCATGCAGTTTTCAGCTGTAATGGACATATTTATTGTGAAAACATAACTTAATTCTATTTTTACAAATGATTTAAAAAGATTTTTTTCGAAAAATGTTCATAGTTACAGATCTAGCCTCTTTATTAATTTTGCTGAAATTTTGAATCCAGGCAGAGCAGCAATAGATATCAAACGTATCAAACAGGATTTCAGTTTGAAGGCCTGGGTCCGAGCCTGTTGGGTAGGGCCGAGGCCATAATTAAACTTTTTCAGAATATAGTCATGTTGCATATCAAATTAAAGCTGACGACGCTGGCAGCAACATTGAGCAAATATTTTGCCCACAGACACACAAGTTTCTGAATCTGTGGAATTTTTGAACTGGTATGGTTCATTGCTTTCAATACAGAAAGCGAGTCAGAAAATGTAATAAATTTATTGTTAGCATCACAAGTGCTTATGAAATCTAAAGCTAGATCAACTGCTTTGGCTTCAGCAGTGAAAATTGATGAGTCGTCAGGTATACGTTGCATATTACTATGGTTGTCTGATATAACAGCACAACCAACCTTTGAGTCTTCCTTTGACCCATCAGTATAAATTTGTTGGTAATTCTTATAACGACTTTGCATTTTTCTAAAATCATCTTTTAATATGTGTGGATTTGATCCAGATTTTTTCCCGGAATGTAAATCAAAAAGAATTTCAGGTGGTTTCATACACCAAGCTGGAATGTTTGGTGTAAATGTTTTTCAATATTTTGTGGTTTGATATTGGCAGATTCTAAGAGTGGTGAAATTCTGATGCCAAATGATTTATTAGCTTTAGGTTTTTGTTCATATAAATCAACATAATTTGGTGGGAATGTAACTTCATGAATCAGAGTAAAACAGACATTGGAACATTGATACGAAGAGATATAAGAGGGAAAGTTTGCACATTTTTGTTTTGAAAATTTATTGTTAGTTAATTTTGAAGTACATATTGAAATTATGGCTGTCAAGAACGGACTACTTTTATGTTCTAGATGTGGACAGCAATTCAATCGTAAATTCAATTGCGAAGGACACTAACAGACATGTACAGACTTTAAAAAGAGCGACTGTACTATTTGTCAAAAATGAAGATAACCTATGAAATCTTCAAAATCGCAAGTCCTCCATGCCTTTTTGGAATTGTAAAATATCATTCTGGTTAATCCTGTTTTAAAGTCTCTTTTTCTCTGTGTTCCTCTCCATCAAAGTAAATATGCGATGAGAAGCGTGTTTTTTTCTGAATCATGCATTTCTTTGGTCAGCTCAACTGAGTTAAGCACAAATGCTTTCATGAAGGATAAATTATCTATTCTTAAATAATGGCTGGTTGTTAAGAAAGTAGCAATGTTCTAGTTTGATAGCAACTTGTTGAAACATGTTCTTTGGTTTGATTTATATAAATTTTATATAGGTCTCTAAGACACACGTTTTATCATATGACGTCGCGTCTGGGAGTGAAATAACGCCATGCAATAAAATCGATAAACCACTAGTGGTTTATAGATTTATGGGGAAACGTTATGACGTCCATAACAACGTTGCGTACATAATGACAAAATTATAACGTTTTTACGCCAGAAATCAGATTTCAAAGTATTTCTCATATGATAAATTAAATCTAACATTCGTGCTCTTGTATTATTGAATTTATTAAACTCGTTGCGAAAAAGAGATAAAATGCTCGGCAAGCCTCGCATTTTATCTCTTTTCCCAAACTCGTTTAATAAATTCAATAAAACATGAGCACTCATGTAAGATCCTCTATGTGGCAGGAAGAAGATGTGACAATCAAGGAGTATCTTCTGATTCATAGAAAGTTCCTTTGGTCCACTATTGAAGATTTTGTTAGTTTGATTTTATTCTTTACGCCCCATCAACAATCTTTCTGTTAAACAGGGACGGGTCTTCCTGTGTTGAACCAGTACTAAGCTAGGATAAATGTGTCTTGCTCAAAGACCACAACGCAGTGACGCCAGTGAAGCTTTAACCTGCTGCCCCTCAATTTCGAGTCAAGCACTCTACCACTGAGCCACTGCGCTCCCTACACTCTTGATGAATTCAGGTTTTGTGATATAGCTCTCTAAGGCCCACGTTGCAAATATTTGTGGCAGGAAGATGGTATGACATAATTTTTTGTGGACACTCTTAAAGAGTTGAGGTTATGCAATATGGGATTTGAACTCTGACCATACAGGGAGAGCCTCAACAAAGCGTGAACAGGGCTTTTGGTCCATTTTTGTCATAGTGTTGGTTCGTAATTGTAAAGTAGATTGTTTGGTTGCGAAGTAATGCATATTGGAAAAAAAGTACCACACTTTTCCAAAATGCTCAACATAAAGGACACAGAATTTGGTGTTATAGTGAAATCCTTGTTCAATTTCGCGCAGAAAAGGGAAACTTTAATTTTACATGTCTCCATTGCTCTGGAGGAAAAAAAAGACTCTTCGAAAGAAAACAGATCATCTGAAGGGCATGTATGATTCCAGTGTTTACAAGTTGGATTCTTTTTTCGCCGACAAGTTAATACATTTCCCAAGGGATGTGTGAGTGCATGTATGTATTATGAATGGAACAACCATTAGACAAAGTTACTCTCGGGATTGTGTATATAAAAACTAAATTATTTTAAATAGCGAACATTTTTTTAAATATATTTTTGGTTATACTTAGGTTTTATTAAAACTTATTTTTAAGATAATACTAATTGATGAACGTTTATGGTGGTATTTTTCGTTAAATTAATTGTTGTTTGGTTTGGTTATTACCAAAAGTTTCCCGTTATTTCCAGTCGTTTTTTTGTAGTTTTCTCTTCTTCATTAATTTCTTTCTTTCTTAAGTCATTACTTTTGTCAGACCAAATTCATATAGATTGTGATCTATCTCTTTAAAAGTCAGAGAGGTCCTTTCACCTCTCCTTGTCATATATGATGAAACGATTTTAATAAGGTACAAGGCAGGTTAGAACACCTAAGTGGCCATGTTTTACTTTCTCTTTAAATTTTTCGATTTAAATGAAAAAAGCAACAAAAACTCTGCAATATATAGATTAATATATCGTTACAATGTTCGTTAGTTATTGACATGGATATATATAATTTGAAGAATGTAAATTAGTTATGTGGAAAGGACTTATTTATATAGCAACATTTAATAAAGTATTGAAAATCAAAAATATCTTAATTCAATTTATCATTAACAATGTTCGTTAGTAATTGACATGGAATTGATAATTAAAAATGGATATATATAATTGGAAGAATGTAAATTAGTTATTATGTCGAAAGAACTTATTTATATAGTCAACAAATAATAAAGTATTAAAAATCAAAAAAATATCTTAATTTAATTTAAAACCGTCCACACAGAAAAGAAACTTCTAATTATGCGTATTAATTATTATATCTATAAAACATATTAATTATTGATATATGACATCGATAATTAAGAAGTCTATATAATTAAGAAATTTCAAAAAACATTTACTGTATAACAATGCATATTCCGTACAGCATATGTTAATTATTGATGCATGAAATCAATAGTTAAAAAGCCAACATAAATTAAGAAATAATCATAATAGTGAAATAATCATAATAACGAAATAATCATACTAAATTTTTAAGTCGACATACAAATATTGCAAATAATGGTATATATTTTTACAACGTTTGTTAATTATTTGTGTATGAAATCTACGGAAGCGTATATGCGCCACCACTTGCTACTTAAATCCGTCAGAAAAAGACTGATTTTCGCGCTAAATATTTTATTTTTTCTGGCGTTAATATCTACCTTTTCGATATGTTTTACTTGAAAAAGCTAATAAACAACACGGCAAGAAGCATAAAGTTATTGCAATGTGCTAATATTATGTCGCAATGACTTGATATTTTCGTTTATTGTTACATAATTAATTCTCCTTCGAAAAAATGTTCACGCAATTCGAAAAGAAATCGCTATTTAACTCTTCATTAAAGCTCTTTGCGAGAAGAGTTTTAGCTGCCTACGCCACACCTTTAGTACTCTGAGACTGTTGAAGACGGGAGGTCTGACGATGGTCAAAAAAGGCTTTTTCTGAAACAAAAGGTAAGTATTTAATTATTTTCAAAGTGTTTTTATAGTAGTATATATCTCATAATACAGATAAGTTGGCTAACTGAACAGTATTATAAATATTACCTGTGCAAATCACAGATTTTGGATAATTGTTTTGCCTCCATGTGCCACGTGGCGTGGTGGTTTGAATTAGGTTGGTTGAGGAAAGGTTCAACGGAGTGTGCGAGTGTCTTTATAATTATGACTATAATTCACCTTGACTATCACATTATGAATTATGTTAGGTGAGTTGTTGTAGGGCTATTTTTGAACCGTATTTTTTTACACTTCGTAAATTTCAGGCCGAAGAATTGGTACCAATTCTCACATCGCGTGAATAATTGGTACCAATACGTCACAGATTTCATACCAATATTTTTCATGTGTGAGAGAAATATGCATGTAGTAAAATTTCATATGGCAATCATGCAAATTCCTCACATCGATAAAGTATCCCACAAAGCTGCTGCATTCTACATTGGCTCGCATACCATAGTTAGAAGTTGCAGACAACTATATATCTAAATGAGATTCTTCACATGTGTGAATTGTTGGTACCAATTCTTCTCATGCGTTAGGAACTGGTACCAATTCTGTACATGTAAGAGGAATTGGTACCGATTCTACACATTTAAAAATGAATTACTTAACAATTTTTACACATGTAAGAGGAATTGGTACCAATTTTTCATACATGATAGATGAATAAGTACCAATTATTCACACTAGAATTCCGAGAATCGGATGTGTCGCCTCAAACAAGGCAAATTTGTCGAATTTATATCCAGGCGAAGGGTTATTTTAGAGAAACTTATAAATCACTTAACATAAATCCCATTTCTCCAACCCCTAAGTTCACCTTGGGTCGGGGGTTTTCTGCGAGCAAAATAGTTGTTACCATGTTGCTGCATTTGAGATTCCCTTTAATTTGTTATGCAACATGACCATGTTCTGAAAAAGTTGAGTTTTGATCTTTTGACCCCATACCCTAGGGTCCTGTGGGAGGGATTTGCGTGCAAAATCTTTGCTACCATGTTGCTGCATTCATGATTCCCTTTAATTTGATATGCAACACAGCCATGTTCTGAAAAGGTTGACATTTGACCTACTGACCCATCCCGAGGGTCGGAGGAGGGGGTAGGGGTCTCCGGGCAAAACACTTGCTACCTTACTGCTGCATTTTGTGATTCCCTTTAAATTGATATGCAACATGACCATGTTCTAAAAAGTTGATTTTTGACCTATTGACCCCATCCCCTGGGTCGGGGGTGTCTGCGAGCAAAATATTTGCTACCATATTGCTGGATTCATGATTCTCTTTAATTTGATAGCCCTTAGTTCTAATGTGGAACAAGACACATAGATGTTTGGTTTGCATGAAATACCTCTAACTTATCCATGAATTATCTCCTTAAACATATAAATTAGGATATAAAAAGGAGATAAAGCAAAGATAAGGACTCACACATAAAACTGAATACCTGAGCCAAAGAAATCCAATAGTTAAACTCCTGTGGGCCTGACAACAGCCAAAACATCAGGCCCAACCATCTCATCCATTTTTAAGTCCGAACTGTCATTGAGGCATACACGTAAACATATCTAATTTACCGCAGGGTTCTTTAACCTGCACAATGGGTGCCTTTCCCTATACACTTAAAGATTCGAAGGACGGCACGCTTTTGTAGTGTAAAGTATAGCTTACATACGTTATAAATATATTGAGCAATAGCTTTAAAAGTTGCAATTCTTCTTCGATTTTAGCGACCCAAACGCAAAAGTTGTATTCATTCATTGGCTTTTCAAGTGTCTCAATTCGAAGGTAGCCATTTTCGGTACAACCATGCCTAATTAAAATTATATCTTATATCTCCCCAAATCATATGCTATTGGTACATAAAAGAACCACATTAATGACAAAAAGTTTTAAATCTATATCTAGTATAGCGGCCATATTGGATATTGTCATTTGGAAGAATAAAAAACTACCTGATGACCTGATGCCCAAAAATATCAGCTTGAAGTGTTAATATGAAACATTATACAGATGACAACCATGATGATCATATTTTTTTTGTTACCTCTTTGAACCTCTATAATGTCTAGATGCAACTAACAAAATGCCAGCATTATACGACTTGAAGTTGGAGAATAAAATATGAAAATCGATTGTTTTTCAAAATGATCACCATGGCAGTTATTTTGTGAAACCCTTTTATCATTAAATCATATTCTTATATAACTAAGTAAATACCTATGCACGTTTGGTTGAAATACATCAAACCGATCATACTTCAAAGCGTTACCAAAAAGCTACACTCACGCTGACAGGGCCTTTACCATTCTCAAATTGGACAGGATTTGCACTTAACGCTGATTCACTGTGTACAGTGCAAGGGTCTCAGAAAGATAGGAGGCATCGGTATAACGAATACATTTTCTCATGTTTTACCCATGTTATGATACCTTAATGTTTACATTTTAATGCATAGCTACCTTATACTTGTGCATGCTAATATGACTTGTGCTTGCACATGTTATAATATTATGATGTCTCTGGGAAAAATATAACTAAAATAACTCTTAAATTGGTCAAACAAAGACTTATTTGATACTACTAAATAGTTGTTTTATTTTGTAGGTGATTGACTTTGTGTTTACTGTTGGTAGTTTGGATGCAGTGTTCCCAGAGCCTGGTAAAATACAAGTATAACAGATTTTGTTTGGTACTATTTTGCACAAAGCTACATCAATAGAGACATCCTGATAATCGCACACTATATATCAATCGGTGTCAGAACATTACAACAACGAATATCAACAAGACACAATTCATGTTGCTGACAATGTCAAAGTTCCATCAGAGCTGCTGTAGCAAAAATAATGATATTGCACAGTTTTGTTTACATTTGTCATGGTTATAGATCTTTATGGATACAAGATGTGGTGTGAGAGTACAACAGAAAACAGTAATTTTATTTTAAAGACAATGGATCCTGATGGTGAACGACTTTGTAGTATTCACAAACAAAGAAGGCGTGGTCCCAATTTCTTGGTACATATGGTTAGTTATTACAATCTCCTACCATATGGGTTTCCAATTCATGGTGCTAAAGATGGGTTCTCCAGGGAGATAATGTGGGGCTCAGACTTTTAACACCATAATAAATCCAAGTATGTGGCAAGACTGTATCACGACTACAAGCACATAAAGCAAATCAGGAGAATCCTAAGGATGATAAGAAAAGATGCTGGCACAGAAAACTCGCTTGTGGAAGACATTCGAATTCTACTAAGATATCAACATGATGATAAAGTTGCGGGATCAAGAAGCTTTTCTTTATGTCGTTCTTCTCTAAATCAGCTTAAAGAAGCATTGTGGAGCTGTGTTATCGCATTTTAGTAGAAATATCTAGTAAATGCGATAACATTTTATAGTGCTAGCTACGACCATCCTGGTTCTGTATCTCAAATGTTATAGAAATCACTTAGACATATTCTGTAGTTACTGGAACTGTCAAAGAGTCAAAGCCAAGAACAGCAGCGACGTGCAGTCTTGAACACAAGATGTTATATATCATTAATCCATTGTACTTGGCTCTAATGGCTACTTTCTTAGTACAATTGAGTACAATGGGTGAATGGTATGAGTCAATGATATGCTTGATGATCAGTATTTTTGTGCTGTTCCATACAATAATTGAGATGATCAATTTTAGGACAAGAAGAAGAAGTATCAGAGATGGTTCTACTTCCTCAGTCGACAGAGGATAATGAATTACTTTTTAAGGCATTACTTGCACGGTTTTAGTTAACGAGCCAGTATCTTATATATCCAGCAGGCTTATATAAGCCCCCCGGTGGCTTAGGCTGCTGTCCGTTCTAAGGCGGTGGTTCTGTTGTTGTTGACTTTTTGTTTATTGTTGCTCCCATTGTGGGAGTCTGTAATTGTTCTATGTTTTGTTGTACGTTACTTTATATCCATTTTAGTATTGCAATCATCTTGATGGGGAAGAGAGAGCTGATTGCTTTGCTTAATTTGTCTTCCTGGTGTCTCGTGGTGGTTGGGCGGCTCTTCCTCACGGTGCCACTGGGTTGTCTGCAGTTTGTGATTGTGGTATTTCCTGATCATACTCATTTACGAGGGGTGATCAGAAAGTTCGCGGAAAAGTGCTATTAAATCGCATTGCTTTTATCGATTGCAATGAAAATTCATAAATATAAACTACCATTCATAGCAAGTTGACTGAAATTGAAATTAAGAACAGGTGACGTCAGACTTATGAGCACGAGGCGCCGCTGTGACGTCACTTCGCTGGAACCGGCCCATCTGTTCCCCTGGGTTGCTTCTTGGCGCTAAAACTCGTAGTTGTGCTTGAAGTGATTGGTATTTTTAACGGAAAATAATGTTCCGTCATTCTTTGAACATAATATGAGGTTTTTATGTTATTCCGCTGCGCTATGCATTCAAATTAATAGGTTTCAGTCCAAATGGCAGGCTTAAAATGCGTCAATTTTTAGAATTTTTGTGTATATTAAATTAAAAATCTTATTTTCTTGTCAGTGTTCATCACAATAATTATAATATCAGACTCAACTATCAATAATAGATCTACTGTCCTGAAAAGGGTGTTTTTCGAAGTGTGTAAATAGTTTATTTTAAATAATTGACATGCCAAAAACAGGCAATGGGTTCATAGAAGTTGAATGCTCTGCCTTTTGACAGTACTGTTATTCGTTTTGATTTAGAATACCATCCGTTAGATATAAATCTTTGAAAGTTTGCATAGAAGAGGAGTAAATATATTTTTAAATATGAATGGAATGCAATATGGGCCATCAGCGCTTAACAAAATTTTACAAAACGTTGAAATTTAAGTGGTTGTGTAGTAAAACGTCAAAATGCAACGTAAAATGGGCCGGTTTGCGCTAGATAGCGTTGCCTTGACGACAGCTGTAACGCACGTAGATGACTAACCTCAAGCATGTTGTAACCGATCAACTGCATATATATTGCAGTATTATGTGCTGTAATTCCAGCTCTATTGCTCAACCGATGTAGAAATGGCAGCATCTGTCCGCGTATTTTTTGAACACCCCTCGTACTATTTATTATATGTCATTTATGTGGTTTATTTATCTATTTTACGTTTCTATGATAAAGGTATAGGTTATATTTTGTATTTGCTATATAATATACATTCGCAACTCTATTTTGAATATTATATGACCAGAACATAATATAACTACACCTGTATAGCCCTGACCAAGTTGTTTCCTATGGTTGTGGCACACTGGATTTAGATTTTGAAATATGCATATATTATGTTGCATTTTATTGAACTTTCTTAATAGAAGGGTTTCGGTAGAAAATTATTGGTGTGTGAAAAATAGTTTGACAGTTTTTAAGCTCAAATAAAATAAATATTCTAAGATGTATATTGTTACTCAGTTTCCCTAAAATCGAACATGTAATTGTGTATGAAATGGTTTCTATGATGATATAATCATGAGATCAAAATGATCCGCCATGTACATCCTAGATCCGATTCCATTGAATGGGCCAAAGAGCACAGAATGTTCATTGAGGAGACTGTCATTTCTATTCTAGCCATGTTTGAGTTCAGATTGTAATGCAGTACACTAAGCATTCAGTTAAGAGCCAAACAACCAGTGCATTCACCATCTGACAGGAGTCTTTGGTATTAGCGGTTTCTCATAGCTAAAATTCTTCGCTTTCTTTCTACAGGCAACAAAGGCTCTCCTGATTAGACTGTGTAAATGCCTAAGCATATCGGTCAATTTTCTTTGTTCAAAAACATAGCTTTTCTTCAATTTATGATTTTGCTCACACGTCAAAAATGTTTCTGAAACTTTATTGATATATGAGATAAGAACACAGTTAACAAGCATCATATAGCCTTGGCTTAAAAAACTGTCTTTGGTATTCCTGTCAATGTCATGAACCATTGAAAATTAAAAAGTAAATCCTATGAAAATAGATTCTGCGACCGTTTCTGAACTACGCTTAAGTTATTAACTCTAATTTATAGAGGCAAACATTGAGTATGACTTGGAAATACCACATCACACACTGTATTCCAAACTAGGGTAATGCGATGTCAAGAAGACACTTGAAGTAAAGCGGTAAAATCTCGCTTTCCCAGCGTGAGGATAAAAAGTAGAAAGGCACTGAATACTTCACAACATGATTCAAGGAAGGGCATTTATCTCTTCCCAGCCATTTGGGAAATTGTCATCTCAAAGCTTATCTTCTGGCGTATATGTTATTTTAAAGCATATACCTAGTTTTTTGTGAACAAATATACCCACGCAAACTGTTTGGACCCATGAAAGAATCCATAGGACCAGTTGGTAAAGTGTGCCTTCCATCTGCACCTTTCAGAGGCTGGGCTGTCTGGGAGTTAAAAATAACGTTATACACAGTAAGATAAATTTTATTATGTGACCATCCAAGGTCAAGCATGTGATAAATAACCTATTGTCATCTCCACCCCATAGGCAATTATTGTGAGAGATGTGAACATCAATAAGTCTAAAAAGAAAATGAGATCACATTACGAACTTTAGACAGATTTTAAGCATATCTGGCATTGACCATTGACCGCAAGGTCATATTGGCAATCTGAATAGCATTCATTGTGCCAACTATTTTAATATTTAAGATACCCTGAATCTAAAATGAAACGATTAAATTTTATGTGACCTATCATTTGACCCTGAGGTAATATAAGTGACCTAAATTACATAAGTAAGATAGGGAGCAAAGATCAGCAATCGATACAATAAAGTACTACACCTAAGTAACATATTGCCATCTACATCCCTAGGCAATAGTTGTTCCAAATACGAACATCACCTACAATATAACCACTGGTGCCCAACTCCCTCACAAAGATTTTAAAAATTTCACCAACATGTCATCATGAAACGATTCCGATAACAGAAGGAGACAGTTAAATTTAATTCATTTAACATTTATCGGTTATAAATGTCAAATGTATGCTTCAATTGTTTGAATACTGCCAGATGTATTTCCCAATTCGAATTTCTTAGTCGTATATCGTTTATGATGAAAAAAAACAACACCAACTTAATTGCTGCATTTTTCACAGCATTGTGACGGGTTGGACACTAATCAGAGTTTTGATATCACTGTCTCTTTAAGACAATATCAAAGATTGGACTTTGATATAGTCATGGTCTGGCTACGATAGTCACAGTATGAATAAGACAGTTTAACTGCAGTATTAATCCAGCTTTTTTAAGAATATGTTGACCAAATTGCATGTTAATCAAGGAACGGTAAAATATTTTTTAGCTTGTTACCATATTGTCCTAATTCATATTCATCAAAATAAAAATATACAATAATTAATTTTCATTGTAAAACATACTTGAATACTGACTTAGTTTGAATAACCATGCTAGTATGTTTATTGGTAGAGGTTGATGTGTTCAGTACTTTCCCTGTTATGGATTAGGAAATAAATAACACAATACTTGGACAAGAAATTCAACGATTCTTGTTTAATGAAGTGCTTACACAATAGTATTACTCAAATTGATAAATACTCCTAAGGAATCTTCTAACGCATACACTTTGGTGTTTGCATTTTCCTAAAAACTTGAGTTTCAAATTAAAAATTACTTTTGAATACATTAGAACAATGTTTCGCGGTAATGCACGGTTATTTCCAGAGACAACTGACTCAGAACACTTCAAATATTAAAGTTTGAGATGAAAACTTCAAAAACGAAAGTCAAATATTTACCATTTTTAAACAACAGAATGGCAATTTGTCAAGTTTTCCATTTTTATGACATATGAATATTAAGTCATAAAAAAGGAAAAATCATCCAACTTCTATCTTCTACATTAATACAATTATAAGGACAATACGCACACACAAGTAGTTTGATAATCATTAACAATCACATCGCATATGTGCTCGATTGGGTTTCGATCAAGGTAGCATGATGGTCATGGTAAATTAATTCTGCTAGCTTACAGCAGAGTCCTACTGACGGTACTCCAAGTGTGGATTTTTAGCTCACCAGAGCCGAAGGCTTGGGGTCAGCTTATAAGATGGGACTCGAGCCGGCGTGCGTCCGTGCGTCGGTGTGTCCATGCGTCCACACTTTCAAACATGAATATCTCTTAGACCAGTCGGCCGATCGCAATCAAATTTCATCAGGAGCATTATTGGGGTAGTGGATTGACTGCATTAGGTTTTGGGCAAGATCAGTTTAGAACTCTGGTTTCCATGGCAACAGATAGCTCCCATAGGGTTATAATGGGGAAAATCTTGTGACCACACTAGTTCCTTCATTTTTTACCGGTTCTTCTTTATACTTGCAGGTAACGAGGACGACCATAAAATCTCGAATGGGTTCAAAATTCCACAGGATCTGACCGGGGACTTATGAGTCAGCTGCCCTTGAGCATCTTGGAAAATCCCCATAGACTGATAATGGGAGAAATGTTGTGACTACTCTAGTGCCTTCATTTTTAGATGGATCTTCATCATTCCTGCAGGTAACAAGACCAACCATAAAAGCTTGGATGAGTTTGATTTTCGGCAAGATTCCATCACTGACTTCGGAGTTAGCTGCCCTTGAGCGTCTGAAAAATCAATGAATAATGTTGTGACCACTCTAGCGCCTTCATTTTCGATTGAATCTTCTTCATTCTTGCAGGCAACAAGGAAACACATATAATCTCGGGTGGGTTTGAAATTCGGACAGATCAGACCTTGGACTGTGGAGTTAGCTGCCCTTGAGCGTCGGGAAACGTCCCCATAGACTGGGAGAAATGTTGTGACCACTCTAGTGCCTTCATTTTTGGATGGATCTTCTTCATTCTTGCAGGTAACAAGACCAACCATACAAGCTTGGATGAGTTTTGAATTTCGGCAAGATCCCATCACCTATTATAGAGTAACAAAGACAACCATTAAAACTTGGATAAGTTTTAAATTTAAGTAGATCCAACCTCAGACTGTGGAGTTAACTGCCCTTGAGCGTCATAAAAATTTGCATAGACTTACAATGGAAGATCTCTTGTGACCACTCTAGCACCTTCAATTTTTGAATGGATCTTCCTCATTCTGGAAGGTAACACGGTAACCCATAAAAGCTTGAATGAGTTTGATTATCCGCAACACTCGACCACCAACTACAGAGTTAGCTGCACTTGAGCATCGAAAATATAGCTGTATATTGTTTTGACCACTCTAGCGCCTTCATTTTTCATTTGATTTTTTTCACCCTTGTAGGTTATCAGGACATACATTAAAGTATGGATTGGTCAGATACTATCACTGACTACGGAGTTAGCTGCCATTGGGCATCTGAAAAATATACTTTCACCATTTTTAGTTAGATCTTTTAAATACTGGCAGATAACCAGAACTGACATAATATCTTATGTGTTTGAACTAGTTCCTGGTCATTGTTTTAAGTTCAGGGTTACCTGCCTTTGAGCATCATAAATAATGGTATCTCCAAACACTATGCTGGCTCCAAGGTGAGCGATCGTTGCCCATTGGGCTACTTGTGTTTGAACTAGTTCCTGGTCATTGTTTTAAGTTCAGGGTTACCTGCCTTTGAGCATCATAAATAATGGTATCTCCAAACACTATGCTGGCTCCAAGGTGAGCGATCGTTGCCCATTGGGCTACTTGTGTAAAAATTGATCTGACCAAAATCACATTAAAAAGTGCGTATGATCAGGAAATGCAGGAAATGCCAAAATCACACAATGCAGACCAACCCATGGCACCATGAGGAAGATACACAGAACAATAAGTCAAATGACATTAAAATTCAATTAAAGTAAAGCAACCAGCTCTTTCTTCCCAGCGAGATAATTGCAAAACTAGAAACGACACTAAGTAATGCATAGCAAAACAAGGACCAAACATAAAATATTTTGGGCAACACCGCATTAGAACGCTCAGCCGAAGTCACTGGGGGCTTACATTATTTTACTGCCAAATGCATATATGAAATATTCGTCCTAGATTCAGCAGTAAAATGTTAAACCAGAAACAGAAATGTTAAGCTTGCGTGGAGGCCTCCTTACTTACATGTATCCAATGTATCATCACTGGGATACAATCAAAGGGCGTGTAACGGTTTTGTATTACAAATGGCCCACTTTTAAAGTAAAAAATCGATTGTAAAGAAATCTCTCCAAAATATTACCAAATAATACCTAAGAGTCTCTAGTTTAATGTCCACAATTTAATTTCTTCATTAAAATGTATTTTTATGATAAATTTTGGGGTTAAATGCATGCCCTATCAACCACACTTAACACTAAGTCTATGGTAAAACCAAACACCCTCGTGTACTTCGTGACTCAATTACACACATGTCCACATGTGGAACCGGATAAAACTATTTCTCATTGTATTGTGCATATAGTATTACACAATAAAATGGTAACTCTGAGTCGGTTCCGCATGCGGCAAATACCGTAAAAATACTTTTTCTGAAAATTTTATCCTGAAATGTACTATTCAATTCATACTTATCAAAGCACTGAGAGGACTAAAATCACTGGAGAGACGTAAGATTCCCGTCCAAAAATGGAATACAATGTACATATTAGCAACCTCGTATCAATTTTATTTCTTACAAACAGTCTTTGGATATATTGCGTTTGAAAAGCAAATACAACAACATTTCAGTAATTGTGAGTCTTATTTGAGAGAGAGAGAGAGAGAGAGAGAGAGAGAGAGAGAGAGACCAGCGGAGAGAGAAGGTGCAAGGAGAGAAATTTTGATGTGCCCCCTTCTTTAACTGATACATAGATTTCTGGAAACAGTACTTTGGTACAATCTGCTTTTTGAAAGATAGCTCATCGCCACTTTTGTTTTGGCATGGTCCATCGCTTTGAATTAAGATTGTCAAAAATGGCAAATTATGTGATCATTCTTTGGCGCATTAGGGAAAAATAATCAATTATTGATATTCTCAAATTACAGGGCAGACACTGTTTAATATGGCCATACTAGAGTAGTTAGGAATGGAAAGTATATAACATTAGATGGAGTTGTCCCCCACCCACTTAAAGGAGCTATGTGACGCTGGTGATCTTGGAATTAAGGTCAATACTACCGAATTCTAGTCATTGGTTAGGAAGATAGAGTACAGACAAGCCCTTTTTTTTAAAAAAAAAATATATGTCCCTGGTGACCTTGTAAATAAGGTCGAGGTCACCAAAATCTTATAATTCGTTTTGGCTGTCCGAGATAAGTATCTGTACAAGTTTCGATGAAATTCATCTAGCGGTTCATAAGGTAGAGCATAAGCTACTTCACAGCACAGATATCGGAATCATTTGATATGATTCCAAAACTTTGATAGAACTGTATCAGTTTAATGGTAATATTATTTAAGTGAGGTTATTTGAACAAAAAGGAGCTGGTGTGATTTATACAAATGCACACTCTCAACATATATTGTAACTGACCCTCAAAGCTAACTCCTATCTATATGTTTTGAAGTTCGTAACTTCTCATGTACATATATGATGTATATAGGTGGCGCAGATATTGTCGCAAATAAACCAATGTAATTCTTTGATTTAGATTTGTTCTTTTCAATTCATTGCTATTTATGCAAGAAAGCATGTATAAAAAAACAGCCAATGGCCTGAATGCAAACGCCACAGGCATTTTATTCATAATGAGTGTAATGCGCTTTTCATGCTTACATGTGCACAATATCTGTGCTTAACTGTTTGTTTCCTCAATGAATATCGCTCTCGTAAAGTGTTTGCAAAAAAATGCAGTTTTTTACAACAACCACTTATCTGCAGATGGTTAATAGTCACTGGTACCAACAAACACATACATCTAATATACAAGGATCGAAATACTCTATTTTAGATGTTCATTCACCTTTATCAAAACACAATGTAGGTTGTTCAAACGGTTCCGAAATCCCTGCTTTGACGGAAGTTGTCACCCTTGAAATAGATGGCTGCACCACAAATTCTTGAAACATGACTCAGTGTTTTAATGCTCTACATCATTGCTCTAGGTTACAGTGAACCATATTTCAGTCATGACGTTTCCTCGGTTGAACATGTATTATGCAATAAAGATGAAGGGTCTTGCACAATTACACAAAACATATGTTTCTTCGGGATTGTGAACTGCGACCCCTTAGTCACACGTAAGATAATAGGTAAGTAATATAGACCACAGCGCTATCACGACTGTTGGATATCTGAGCTAGGACATGCGTAAAATATGGAGCAGATATGCTTTCTGTACATGTAACCTATGACCGCCTGCTTTGACATGGCCTTAAAGTATTCATTTAATCTGCATGTTCATCCACAAAGGTGCACAGTTTTGTGAATTAATCTTATAATCGAATCAGGCGTTTGGAAGATACGTCACAGACACAAAACTGTGACATACAGACGGACTGACCGATGAACAGACAGATATACAGTACTCACATGTATCTATTTAATAATTGTGGCTATGAGCAAAAAATGTTCAAAGCTTCCATTATCTTTTCTGTAGCTTTATAACTATTTATATTCATGTTTCATACCAATCCAGCAAAAAAAAGGTTGCGCATGTAATGCCGCGTTTAACATGTTACATGCACGCTTGTGTACATGTCGTACTGATTATATTGATATGAATACACCGGAATGGGCTTATTTGAGTTATTGATTAACTGGAAAAGGCGATAAAACACTAAATATTCAATATACATTACACCTAAAAAACAACATATCATCAAGGTAATCGTAAACACAGTATTTAGTCAAGTTTTAGCATAATTTTTAATGAATATTGGTAGTGTTAGCTCAAATTACGACATAGACATGACGAGTATAAACACACGCATGTTTGGTATTATGTTTGAGGTCCGTTTGCTTGTTGCATCTTAAAAATATCCACATTCATAAGCAAACCTCTGTTTATACACACTAGTTAGAAACTTTAATTCATGTGACTGCATATGCCGTCGTTAATTCAAAAACATGCTCATGTGAAAGGGCAAAGATCAAACCACCATATATTTAAATTTCAGCCAAATCCATCGTGGGCCAAAAAACGGCCAAACCGTTACACGTCCTTTATGAACATACCGTGATGAAACAAAGAAAATGGGTCTCAACTCACAGACAGTCAGAGCTAAAGAAAATCCCCAGTTGAGCGACGGTGGGCCCAACCAAAGACAAACAACAGGCACTGACCCACCGATGAGTTTTTTACCAGGGTCCATTGATTCTGGAGCATGAGTCACCGTGAATTTTATGAATTTCTTATAACAAAATGACGTTTTAAATTGTTCAGCATGACAAATTAATTAAAATTGCCTCACTGAAACGCAAACTTGAGCCTAAATTCCAATTTTAGTGACTTTCGATGTTGACCCTTTCAAATTGAATAAGCTGTATATTGCATAATACCCAAGGAATTGTTCTGAAAATTTCACACATGATGTCAATATTACTGAATTTTTGTTTAACAACAGAATGATGATTACGTAAAACATAATTAAGCTTTTGTAGTATATTGTTTACTGAATGCGTTAGAAGATTTCTTAAGTATAAGATGACAACTCTACTTAACACATCTAGTTTCTACCGTTAAAGCTACATCTAACACCAATTTTACACTTTATATGTAAAATTATTAATAGTATAAATTCATACAGAAGAGAAACCTTATGACAAGTCAATTCATACAGGAGAAAGACCTTATATCTATGATTTCATAATTGGTTCAAATGCTTCATTAAAAACCAGTTCAAGAAGTTACCCCCTATCATACATATTGGTTAAAATTAACTTTTTGCCCAAAGAAACATTTGCCCACATAGATATTTTCCTGTAAGACGGATGAAGATATTCATCAAAGAGCAACATTTATACTGTAGCTAGTTGCGTAGTCTAGACATACAACTTCGTTTCTTAGCCTCAATCGTTCATGTAGAACACTGTTTTGTGATATCACGGACCAGACTCTGTTACACTTTATTCTCGTCACGGCACCACTGTGTGGTTTTAATGTACCCGAATGCCATATATGCTTGTAGTCTCAATGTTACTTTTTATACATCCTCTAAGAGGGTAGGAATGGAGAGGGTGGCGAGGGAAGGATAGGTCTTGTAATTCTGGCAAGTCAGGTGGAAGTGATAAGGTATCATAGTGACAAGACATGACAAGATTATTTTTCATTGGGCGATAAACTATAATTAACCGACTATTTGTGGTAGACAGGTTGGATGATTGTAATGGATGGCTGTTGATAGAGTGCGATAAGTAGGGGTATGATAGATTATCTTAAACCTAAAACCATGCCTTCCCACCAACTTTAACCTACCATTTCTAACTATAATCCATACTACATGGTTGTATAGTGCAGTTGGTAACGTGTCTGGCTACAGATGCGAGTCTGGCTGCAGATCAAGGGGTGACAAGTTCGATCCTTGCCGTTCTAATACTTTCTTGGAGATTAATCATGAAATAGTTTCTAGTGCCATTCTCCTCCGTTTGGCTGAATCATTCAAGAAGGGCTGTTGCCAGTTACAAGCGAAGCTATGTGCATGAAGTACTGGCTAATCGCTTGTTCAAGCCTGTCCAGGAAAAAGTGTGGTTAGGTTAACTGAACGTCCTGCCATGACCATAGCTGTTGAATGGAGGCGAAAAGCAACAAAACAAACAAACAAACTATAATCTTTAACGATGAAAACCACTTCCTTGTATGTGGGTGACTGGAGAATTCAGAGAATGTTGTCAACAGGATAATTTATTATTCAATAATTCACTGAAAAGGACTTATAGAGAGTTAATAGATTCAAAGTAAGTAGGGTATAAGGATCAGGAATCGATACAATCAAGTACCACACCTGACCTAGGTTACTATTGGGAAAGTGACAAAGTTACAGTTATACACCACAAACGAGAGCCAAGAAGTCAGTCATTTCCCAACAGGTGACCACGAGGCATAAATAAACAGATGCGCACAAAGGCATAGCAAACACATAACAGAAAAAAACATAAAAGATCCTCAAAAGAAGTACCGCATTGGAACAGCCAGTAAAATATTTTTACTGGAGGGCTTAAACTGGTTTTGCGGCGCCAACTTCCCCTTTAATTCAGATGTAGAACAAGACACAAAGATATTTGGTTTGCATGAAGACCCCTTATTTATCAGTAATTCATCTCTCAAAACATATAAATCAAGATATAAAAAGGAGATAAAGCAAAGATAAGGTCTCAACAAAAATAAAACTGCAAACTAAAAGACTTGTAATATTAGAAGGACCCCAGGACCTCGTATGGGAAAGTTCCAGAACAAGAAAACATTACATACAAGTGAACCAAGTAGTCAGCCCTTTGCCCACAGATGACCACAGGGGCTGCAAAAAAAGAGGCATGGCAGTATGACAAAGACAAAAGCAAACGATTAAGATACACAAAAGAAGCACCGCCTTGGAACTGTAAATAATAAAACTACTGGAAGGCATAAACTAGTTTCATGGTACAAACCTAAAAATAGTAAGTGAGTTTGATCAGGAAATAACACAATCACAAACCGCAGACAACCCCGTGGCAGAGCGAGAAAGAGCCGCTCAACCATCACGAGACACCAGGAGGACAAATTAAGCAAAGCAACTAGCTCTCTCTTCCCCATCAAGATGATTGCAATACTAGAATGGACATAAAGTAACGTACAACAAAACATAGAACAATTACAGACTCCTACAAGGGGAGTAACAATAAACAAGAAGTCAACAACAACAGAACCACCGCCTTTATTCTGATGTAGATCAAGACATATATGTTTGGTTTGCATGAAAGATCCATAATTCATCAATTAATCATCTCCTAGTACATATAAATCAACATACACAATGGAGATAAATCAAAAATCAGGTCTTAATAGAACACACAGCTGAATATACCTGAAGAAAAGCGATCCAACACTTAAAAGCCTATGGGCCCGACAACAGACGAAAAATCAGGCACCAACCATTTCATTTATGGATATGACTTTATGTCAGAACCATAGTATAATCTGAGGTCCGACCATCGGATGGCCAATCAAAGAGGAACGCAAAGTGGCCAATCGTTATTGGGTCAATTACCAAGCATTCGCAGTTTGCTCCCCCGAGTTTGCTTACCGCCTTGCCGTGGTTCGGGGGCTTAATTCGCACGGGGGACTTTATTTTTGAATAACTGTCCCCTCTGCTTAGAGCTAAAGGTAAGCCAGGCGCCCGCCCTCTGGCGCCCTAGAAATATGGATGGCTGCCCGGCACCACTGGGGACAGACTGTATGTACCTTCGTACTTAAGCAGGCCTGTTTGCGTCTCTTGTTTTGCAGACTTGAGAGGTGACAGGTTGGGGTTAAAGTCCTCACGCAAACCAGTGGTAAGTGTCCGTAAAAGCGCAAATGTATCAACTTGTTTTCATAAATAACCAAAAGCTTAAATTTATCAAAAATTGTCTTACACCAGTAAAACTGTAAAGAAGATAAAAGTCAAATGTAGTAATTTTTATAACTGCTATCGACTTAATTATTGAGTTCCATATCTTGTTGAACATTTATTTTTAAATTTTTACTTTATCTATATGACAGTTTTCATGATTAACTGTCCAGTACCTAAGTTACATTCTTGCTGTTATATTTTTAAAGTTCTGTAATGTAGAGCTTTAAAGTTCTCTATTGTAGGGATATCTTCAGATTTTACTTGAAGAGCAATTTACCTGTGAATATCTTTGCTAAATTCCAATATCTCATTCAAAAGAACATACTGAAGTTCTTTCTGTCTCACATTCATTTATTTCTCTAATACTATCTGTGTCTTTTTTTCATTATCCACATTAAAACTCAAACAGGCTTAAATTGACCGAGTCTACTACAATCATTTCAATTTTAAACTTTTTAAATAATCTATCTCAGTTTATTTTCTAAACTGTACATCACAACCGGGCTTATACCCTGTCTGTAGGGTTAAAATATACAGATTGCTTTACCTCTGTAGTAGATAAGGTGAAAACCCTTATTAAAACAGTGTGCTGCCTGTTTGCCGTGGGTTTGCGACGCGTGAATGGGAGAAGAGAATCCTGGTAATTGAGGAAAGCCCAGGGATCTCCAGCTTTCCAACACATTACTTTGGTCTCTGATTCAGCTAGACGTGAGTCCAGTGCTAGGTCCGGCGCTGGATCAATCGGCTGGGTGGTCCATCTCTTTAAACCATCTTATTCTTTCTTCCTTCCATCTATTTTAAAGTATCTTTTAGGTACGTAACCGGGTTTATTTTTTCTTCATATATCTTACTATTTGGTTTCAAGGGTGACTGCTCATGGGCTAATCTTGGGGCATATGGACCAGCGTTAAGATGGCTTCTGGCTGGACGAACAACTGGAAAATATGAACCGGAGTATGGTAGATATGTAACTTTAGCGTAGGAAATAGGAGATCCATTTCCAAAATACGTTCCCTTGTTGGACTCCACGGCGGGTGAAGAGCATATCTATTGAAAATAAAATCACACACTATGGATTCTGAAATTACAACTTCCATGGTCCCCCCTTCCAACCCAGGCTCAAGTCTGGGTTCAACCCCAAATCGAGTATTATCAATGACTCAGGACAATTTTCCTGCAATTTCACATTCAAACTCGAACAACAAACGGCAACGACACGACTCTGACGACGACCCAAATACTTCGGCTTACTTCAAAAGTATAGACAACTTTGCTAGATTTTTAATTATAAAATCTGATGAGGGTGAAGATCCAATTACAAATTTGTCACCCTTTGTAATTGAAAAACAAATTGAGGCTATTTTAGGAACACCAAAATCTGTTAAAAAACTGAAAAACAAAACATTATTAGTAGAAACAAACAGAAAAACACAAACAGAAAATCTATTGAAAGTAAAGAAATTTTTTAACTTAAATGTCACAGTATCTGAGCACAAAACCCTAAATACCTCAAAAGGAATTATCAAAGATAGAGCATTAAAAGGAGAAACAGAAGCAAACATATGTGAATATCTTCAAAGCCAAGGAGTAATTGCGGTCAAACGATTTACAATCAAGAAGAACTATGATACTATACCAACCAACACTCTTCTGCTGACTTTCAACTCAGTTACAGTGCCAAAATCACTTAAAATATTTTACAGAGTTATACCTGTAGAAATATATGTACCAAATCCTCTGAGGTGCTTCAACTGTCAGAGGTTTGGACATCATGAGAGTGATTGTCCTGTTGACTACGCGTCAGTATGCGATAAATGTGGTACAGGTGGATTTGACCATATACCAAGTAACTGTAAAAATCCAGTCAAATGCGTCAATTGTGGTCTTGATCATCTTTCTAGATCCAATGAATGTGAAATTTGGAAGAAAGAAAAAGAAATAATGAGAGTCAAAGTGACCAATAACATCACATACATTGAAGCTAGAAAGATGGTTGAACAAAAACCTGAAGACACTTTTTCGAGAATAGTGCAGTCAACAATGACAAAAACAATTACAAAACCTGCTGTTACACAATTTTCAGAAAATGACTTCATCGTTTCGGCCAGTACAAAAACTATAACACCAACAAAATATAAGAAATCAAATAAACCTAAAACTTCTCAACAACCTTCAACATCAAAACCAAATACTAATTCTCAAACCAGTTCATCACAACCAAAAAAACCTACAGATAGAGAATCAAGAGCCAGATCACGCACTAATACCAGAAAAAACAGTCAATCTCCCAAAAGTGGTAAAAAAGATACAGATAGAAACATAAAAATTACAAGAGTTCCTGATAACTCTGTAAAAACAGATAATAAATTTGCAAGCTTAACAAACTCAGATCAGATGGAAGCAGAAGAGTACGTTGATAATACATCTAGCACAGAAAATAATAAGTAGCTGTTAGATACCAAATAAATCATGAAAGTTTCCATTCTTTTAGTATATTTGTTATTTTTATCAATTTTACCTCTGATGGATTTTAAGCATAGTATTATACAATGGAATTGTCGAGGTCTTAAACCAAAATTTGATGAAATATCTCTCTTACTGTCACAACACAAGGCGTCTGTTCTATGTCTTCAAGAAACTTTTTTAAAATTGGATGATAAAATAACCCTTAAAGGGTTTAACATTTACAATCATATACATACTGATTGTCAAAGACCTTCAGGTGGTAGTTCTATCTTTGTTAAATCTTCCTGTCCTCAACGAAATATACAGTTAACTACAGAACTGCAGGCAACTGCTGTTTCTGTTACGTTAGATAAAGAAATAACTATATGTTCTATTTATATTCCACCTTCTTTTTCCTTAAAAACTGAACATCTTGATTCTTTATTAAAACAACTTCCTTCTCCATATCTACTATTAGGTGACTTTAATGGTCATAATATTCTCTGGGGTAATAAAGAAAATAATTCCAGAGGCGAACTCATTGAAAATTTCATTACAAACAATGATATATGTCTTATGAATGACAAATCAAACACTTATATGCATCATCCAACAGGCTCTTTCTCTTCCATAGATCTTTCCTTATGCCATCCATCCCTTTTTCTTGACTTTAATTGGTCTGTCTGTAAAGATCAACATCATAGTGATCATTTTCCTATCGTCATTAAAAGTAATACTTCCACAGTAGAAGATCATAATCCGAAATGGAAACTAAATAAAGCTAATTGGGAAGTATTTCAATCTTTATGTACTGATACAATAACTTTAGAGAGTTTCAAAGATTCTTCAGACCCTTTGTCTGATTTCACCTCTTCCCTTATTGATATATCTTCCAAATGTATACCTAAGACCTCGACAAATCCAACAAGAAGTAATCCATGGTACAATGATGAATGTAAAGAAGCTATTAAAACGAGGAAAAAAGCTCTAAATAAATTCAAAAAATATCCAACTAAGGACAATTTAAATGATGTTAAAGTATTTAGAGCAAAGGCCCGCAGAACAATTAAGATATCGAAACGAAAGTCATGGCGTTCTTACGTTTCAAAAATTAATCACAAAACCCCTATAAAAAAAGTTTGGGATATGATAAGAAAAATATCTGGTAAGACAAAATCACCCAGTTACACCCATTTAAACCATCCCGTTACAGAAACAAAAGCAACAAGTAAATTTGATATAGCTGAAACCTTAGGAGAAACATTTCTAAACAATTCATGTTCAAGAAATTACTCTGAAAAATTTCAAAAAGTTAAAGCAGAACAAGAAAAAATTAAACTTAATTTCAAGTCTGCAAATACTGAGGAATATAATAATCTTTTTAATTTTGATGAACTTTTGGATGCAATTAAACAATCACATGATTCTGCAACTGGACCGGATGAAATACATTATCAAATGCTTAAACATCTTCCAGAGAGTTCCCTCCAAGCTCTTTTAGGTATATTTAATCATATATGGACTACTGGTGATTTTCCTGAAGACTGGCGATTAGCCACTGTAATACCTATACCCAAACCAGGGAAAGATCATGCTGAGCCAACCAATTATAGACCTATAGCTCTTACAAGTTGTCTTTGTAAAACGTTGGAAAGGATGATTAATAAAAGGTTGATTTGGTATTTAGAATCCAACAATCTTTTATCACGGTATCAGTCGGGTTTCCGAGCTGGCCGTAGTACAAATGATAATTTAGTTAAATTGGAAACTTTCATACGTGATGCCTTTGTTAAAAAGGAACACGTTGTAGCTGTCTTTTTTGACTTGGAAAAAGCATACGATACCACATGGAGATATGGCATTATGAAAGATATTCATAAACTAGGACTAAGAGGTAGACTACCTACTTTTATTGAAAGCTTCCTTGCTGATCGCGCAATGCAAGTGAGGGTGGGATCCACTCTTTCTGATTTATATGATCAGGAACAGGGGGTCCCACAGGGCGGTGTACTTTCTACAACTCTTTTTAATATTAAAATCAATGATATTGTTAAATGCCTAGATAATTTAACAGATTGCTCTCTCTATGTTGATGATTTTTGTATTTGCTTTCGATCTAAAAGTATGCGAACAATTGAAAGGCATCTACAGCAAAACTTAAACAAGATAGAACATTGGGCCACTAATAATGGCTTTAAATTTTCCAAGTCAAAAACACAGTGTGTACATTTCTGTCAATTGCGAAAGCAACATGATGATCCAGTTCTTACATTATATGGATCGCCTATTCCTGTTGTACAGGAATACAAATATCTTGGTTTGATATTTGACAAAAAGCTTAGTTTTATCCCGCATATTAAATACTTAAAGGCAAAGTGCCTTAAATCCTTGAACATATTAAAAGTTTTATCTCACACTACTTGGGGTGCAGATCGAACAACACTCTTACAATTATATCGATCTTTGATACGTTCAAAACTAGACTATGGATCCATTGTTTATGGATCGGCAAGAAAATCTTATTTAGCTATGCTTGACCCTATCCATCATCAAGGTCTTAGATTAGCCTTAGGAGCTTTTAGAACATCGCCTACTGCAAGTCTGTATGTTGAGGCAGATGAGCCATCTTTAAATACACGTAGAGAAAAACTTTCTTTACAATATGCTATAAGAATTGCTGAAAATAATTCAAATCCAGCTCATGATGTGACATTTCAACCAAACTACATGGACCTTTATGAAAGTAAACCAAATTTTATTAAATCTTTTGGTGTTAGAATTTTACCAGTCCTAGAATCAGCAAACATCAATTTTAATAACATAGATAAAACTTTTACACCAAATGTACCAGCCTGGTGTATAAATAAACCAAAACTTCTCTTCGATTTACACTCTAGTAAGAAGTCAGAAACCAGTCCTATTATCATGAAATCTAATTTCCAGGAGCTAAAATCACATTACATGGACTATAAGCACATTTATACAGATGGTTCAAAAGATGATATGAAAGTAGGATGTGCAGTAGTATCTGACGACTTCTCTGAAACTATGCGGATTCCAGATGGGTCCTCAATTTTTACAGCAGAAGCAAAAGCTATTGATTTAGCATTAGATCTTATTGCCGATTGTGTAACTTCTAAGAAATTTGTAATATTTTCAGACTCTCTTTCAGTATTAAAATCTTTAGATCATACTTCTTCGAAAAATCCCCAAATTCAAAAATTACTTGAAAAACATCATGATTTATCAGAATTTAATGAAATAGTTTACTGTTGGATCCCTAGCCACATTGGCATTGCAGGCAATGAAAGTGTGGATCAAAAAGCAAAAGATTCACTGAATTTACACCCTACAGACTTTTCAATACCTTATGCAAATTTTAAATCTTTTATCAATAGATACATTTTAAACAAATGGCAAATTTTATGGAATAACAGTGTTGGTAATAAACTCTTTGAGATTAAACCTGTCATTGGACAATCTCAACCAGTAGTAAGAAATATCAGACAAGAAGAAGTTGTCCTGGCTCGTTTACGTATTGGCCATACAAGGATCACACACTCATATCTATTAAAACGAGAGGAGCCACCGTATTGTTTTGGATGTGATACACTCTTTACAGTCCGCCATTTTCTACTTGAATGTGGTGATTTTTCACATATAAGAAACAAATATTTTCATGTTGATACAATCAAACAATTGTTTAATGATGTACCTATTGATAATGTCTTTTTATTCTTAAAAGAGATTAATCTTTTTAACAAATTGTAGCTATTTTCCTTTGAACTATTTATTTTTTAACTTGCTTTCAGCATATCATTTCTTTTGTTTGCAGGAGAAGAACATGTAAAGTCATCTGATTAGCCTATGTTGTTGTCAGATATTGTACATGGTCTTCGCTGTAAAATGGTAACTATTTTATCGTCTTGGATATACTCATATGTTTAATGTGTTAAATTGTCAATTTTTTTAGCTAATCTATTATAATTTTAATGTTCAGCAATATCTCTCTACCTAACCTTGATGACGCTAATGACCCAAAAGGGTTGATGCGTCGTTAAACTCCAACTCATCATCATCATCATCGCAGTTTGCTGAAATACATAAAAGTTATAGCCAATCTTTTTATAATGAGAAATTATTTAAATAAACTTCTTAATGCCAACAACTTTCTTTAATTTATCACCAAGTCGCAATAAAACTCTGGTTGGAAAGACCCTGCCGTAAGAGAGATTTAAGTCTGACATTGAATTTAGATATCAAGTCAAAGTATCCGAAATACAACTACGAAAAACGTTTGGGAAGTTTATGATACAGATAGGCTTGTTTAAGAAGTTTCTGAGTTATAGCTAATTCTAGTTCTTGTACGACAACAGAACTTTCTAAATTGTTAACCTCGTGTCTTACAGCTGTCAAAAACATGTTATCAAGTATTGTGAAAAGATATATGAGAGATCTGGTAAAAACCTATTTTGGTCTACTAAAAATTCAGGTGAAATTTTAGATAAACTTAAAGCCAGAGATTTCAATGCGACCAGTTTATCTACTTAAGATTTTTCTACTTTTTACACTACTTTACCTCATAATTTAATTAGAAATAAACTTATTGATCTTTTTGAAAGAACCTTCCAGAGAGAAGGCTCTCATTACTTTGCATGTAATGACAGAAATGCATTTTTACAGCAGAAAACCTAAAAAAATATCATGCACGGTCTTGTCAAAATGTACAGTGAGCCACTTTAGTTACGCACCACTTATAAAATGTAACATTTCTCGAAAAAGAAATATGATATTTTTATTCTGAGACTACCAGTGTAAAGCGCATTTACATTTGCATGAGCCACTGAAATTTCATTGTGATCAGATCATAAACGAATGAGAAAATAGATCTTGAAGGGCACAACCCTCAAAACACCATTTCACATTGCATTATTTCGAATGAAACTTCGATCGCATTGCATATTTTCAGGGTCGAAATTCTGCTATGCCAGAGATGAGAGCCGATTTATTCTTGGCAATATCTAAGACTGGAGTGTGTTTGTTAACTTCATCATTTTTTTTAATAGTTTTACTATTTTGGTTCCCAGCTGGCCAAGGTTTGAAAAAAGTTGGGTTTAATATGGTTTTTAAGTTAGTTAAAATTTCGTATGATTCTGAGTAAACGAGTAATCAAAACTTTTCTTTTATAAATTCATTTTAAACAACCATGTATCCGCCGTTTATTTTCGTAAAAAAATAATGGATTTATTGGCGTCATGGTTTTGACGTTAGTGATGACGTCACTACTACGAAGGCTATAAGACGTGTCAATGATAAGATGTTTTAGTGTTTTGATACTTCTATGTCAACAAGTGACTCATAACAAAACAATTTGCAAAGGAAACCCCGTTTGATTATTTTAACTGTCGTCAATATGACGTCAAAACGAGCATTTCTTCCAAAAGTAACAGTGCTACTAAACTCAACGACTGAAAAAAGGGATTGTACTCAAATAAAATAATTATTTTTGGTGTTTTTCTGTCACAACGATCACCATGGATAATTCCTAGCGCAAAACGCAAATAGAAAATATAGACGTTCAGGTAAAATAAATGCACGTGCGTTTTTGTCAAAATTGCCTTTGACGTAGCAGAATGTTTTGCATGAGTGATTTCGATATTTTATTTTGATGTTATCAAACAGATAAAATGTCAATAAGTAAAGTACCATAGAGAATTTTTGATTCCAGCACTTTTGTCAAAAAATGTGGGCCCTGAAAAAGTGGTGCGTAACTAAAGTGGCTCACTGTATGTGATGCGCTGACCTTTTTGTTGGACAACATTTTTATTCGATTTGGCACCAAGCTGTATAGACAAGTAGTTTGGATTCCTATGGACACTAATTGTGCTCCCCTGGTTGCAGATTTATTCCTAATTTGTTATGAGAGGGACTTTATGATGTCTCTTTCTGATGATAATCAGGCTGATGACATTGATGCGTTTAATTCTACATCCAGATATTTGGATGATATTGTAAACATTAATAATATTTATTTTGACAATATAGTTAGTCAAATATACCCTTCAGAGCTCAAACTAAATAAAACCAATACCGCTGATACTGAAGCCGCATTTTTAGACTTGCATTTGTCTATTTCTGTTGATATTATTTCTACCAAAATTTATGATAAGCGTGATGACTTTGATTTTGAAATTGTCAATTTCCCATTTTAGATGGTGATGTTCCTCGCTCTACATCCAATGGAGTCTATATCTCTCAACTCATTCGTTTTGCTCGAGCATCTAGCTATGTTGCTAACTTCAACACTCGCAATAAATTGTTAACTCAGAAGCTTCTTAAACAAGGCTATCGGTATCATAAACTTCGCAAAACCTTTCCTAAATTTTATAGACGGTACTATGATTTGATTTCTAAATTCCAAGTTGGACTGTAATCTCTCTTGCGCCAAGGACTTTAGGAAACTGATTTCTATGGTGACTTGGTGTATACTTTGAAGAAAATTGTTGGCTCTAATAATTTTTCAGCGCAGTTCATTAAAATAATTTCCCATTATAAAAAGATTGGCTATAACATTAATGTATTGCAACAGACTGCATGCTTGGTGGTCAACCCAATCACGGTTGGCAGCTTTGCTTTCCTCTTTAATTGCACGCCCGACGACGCCACTTCAGGCTCTATGATGGTTCCTACTTAAAGACTTATCTATTGATGAGATGGTTAGGGCCTGATGCTTTGGCTGTTTGTCAGGCCCTCTGGGGTTTTCCTGTTGGATTTCTTTTGCTCCGGTATTCAGTTTTATTAACTGTTGAGTCCTTATCTTTGCTTTATCTCCTTGTTATACCTTGATTTATATGTTTTAGGAGATGATGCATTGATAAGTTAGGGGTCTTTCATGCAAACCAAATATCTATGTGTCTTAATCCATATCTGAATTAAGGGTGAGGTTGGCGCCGTTAAACCGGTTTAAGCCCTCCAGTAAAATATTTTACTGACCGTTCTAAGGCGGTACTTATTAAGTTGATCTTTTATGTTTTTTTCTGTCTTGTGTTTGCTATGTCTTTGTGCGCGTATGTTTATATGTGCTTTGCGGTCACCTGCTGGGAAAGGGTTGGCCTCTTGGCTCTCGTTTGTGGTGTATATCTGTGAATTTGTCACTTTCCAATTGGTATCCTGGGTCAGTTGTTGTACTTGATTGTATCGATTCCTGATCTTTGCACCCTTACTTACTTTTAAAATTTTTCGCGAATGTTGAAGTCTGCATCAAGACTAGATGCTCTAGCAAATCGGATAAATTGACAAATATAAACCCCATAGAGTGTAGAGTGAGTAACATCACCGTCTAAAAATGGGAATCTAACGATTTCATAATCAAAACTGTCATGTTCATTGTAAATTTTGGTAGAAACAATATCATTAGAAATGGAAAAAAAGTCCAAAAACGCAGCTTTGGTATAAGAGGTATTAGCTTTATTAAGTTGGAGCTCTGAAGAATATATCTGAATTAATATATTGTCAAAAATGTATTATTTATGCATAAAATATCATCCAGATATGTGGATGTAGTGTTAAACCCCTTAATAATATCAGCCTGTTGATTATCAGAAAGATACATCATAAAGTCCTCCCATAACAAAATTAGAACAAATCTGCAATTAGGGGAGCACAATGGACTCCCAACAACTTGTCTATCCAATCAATCGACCCCAGTTGTATAAAAATGCTGTCAACCAAACATACATTTTGACAAGACCATGCATGATATGTTTTTGGCTGTTTTGATGTGATAAACGTATTTCTGTCATTACATGCAATGTAAGAAGAGCCTTCTCTTTTGAAGTTTCTTTCAATAAGAACCGTTAGTTTATCATTAATTAAATTATGAGGTTAAGTAATTTAAAGAGTTGAAAAATCGTAGACAAACTGGTCGCATTGAAATCCCTAGTTTTAAGTTTATCTAATACTTCACCTGAATTTTTACTAGACCAAAATAGATTCTTATCAGACCGGTCATTAACTTTTTTGCAGTGCTCAATTACATGCTTTGTGATAGCGGTAAGACATGAAGTTAACAAGGACCTCAGACAATCTTAATGACGAATTGCCCATGATAATGGCCGGAGAAAAGTTTCTAAGAAAATGATATTTTTTCCATGGAAAGATTAGTAAGTTCAGCCCGAATTATCCACAAAAATGCTTTTCTCATTGGACAAGTACCAATATAGAAATATGGGCTGAAAATCTGTGTTTGCTATTCAGCATATAGGAAATAGAAAAAAGTTTTTTTTAAGTACTTTCCAACGTGAGCAAACTAATCATTTTGCATACAGTTGTAGTTTCACATCATACACAACTTAAAAACAGGGATGATTGGTCACGGGGTGGGGTGCAGTTGGTTAAGGCTGTCAAAATGCTTAAACAAATTATTACAAAAGCAGCTTATTGGGCGTTATTTTGTAAAAACTTGTAGCTAAACATCAATTTACAAGTGCATGTATACAGTATGTAGTTATGATACACCTCAGTGAACAGAACAGACTGATTGAACTGGAATCATAACTGGTATAATATATGTGTAAGTCATTTATAGGTAATAGTCAAAAGTCTTGGACAGCGGGGTTTGTGTTTCTCAGCTAGTCCAGTTTGCTGGGGCATCTAGCTGTGTTGCTGATTTCAAAACTCGCTGCTTGATGTTAACTAAAAAACTTCTTAAACAAGAATATTGGTATCATTAACTTTGCAAAACTGATTTACTAAATTTTACCCTGAAAACTATGGTTTGGTGTCTGGGTTTGATATTGAGCTTGGGTTTCTTTTGACCCAGGGATCTATGGTGGCAACTTAGTGCATAAGCTAAAAAAACTGTTGCCTCTAATAATTTTTCAGCGTCGTTCATTAAAATAGTTTTACATTTTAAGAGATTTTTATAACATTAAAGTGGTGGGCTGCATGCTTTGTGGTCAACTCGGTAGCTAGCAGTTGGCAACTTTGCTTTCCTCTTTAGTTGTACACTGGCGGGACAAACCTCAGGCGCTGTGACAGTTCTTACTTAGAGATTTGTCAATAGATGTGATGGGGTTGTGGCCTGGTGTTGTGTCTACCAGGGTTTGATTGTTGGGTTTCTTTTGCTCCTGTATTCAGTTGTATATGCTGTCGAGTCTTTATCTTGGTTTCATCTACTTTTTATATCTCCATTTGTATTTTCTAGTGGATGATGCATCGATGGTTTGGGGATCTCTCACCCAAACCAAACATATATTTGTCTTGATTCACTTCAGAAATAAGGGTAAGGTTGGCACCCTCAAACATATTCAGGCCCATCAGTAAATTTTTTACTGGCAATTCTTTTGTGGATCTTTTTTGTTATTTTGAATTTCATATCAGTTATGCTGTCTTGCCTGTTCCTTGCAGCCTTGTGATCACCTGCTGGGACAGGACTGAACTCTTGGCTCTATTTACGTGATATTTTCTTTCGTTTTTGTCACTTTCCTGTGTGGTTTCCTGGGTCAGGTACGACATTTGATTGCATCAATTACTGAGCTTTGCTTTCTTCTTTACCTTGTGTGAAGCACAGCTTACTTATATGCTATAATAATGGTAACTGGTAATTACACGTGAGAGTGCAACAGGAACATCGAGGACTGGCTAGTTTATGTACTGTTTGCAAAAAGTAGGATATATTCGAATACTAACAATTATATTTTGTTTGATTTGATTATTTACGTCCCATCAAAAATGTTTCAGTTATGTAGGGACGGGTCTTCCTGGGTTGAATCAGTACTAAGCTAGGATTATTGTTTCTTGCTCAAGAACACAACAAAGTGACGCCGGTGAGGCTCAAACGCACCGCCCCTCGCTCTCGAGTCAGGTACTATACCACTGAGCCACTGCGCTTCCTAAAAAGTTGTCGCTTACACAACCAATGCAAACTAGTAATACATTTTGTAAGCAAAGCGATGTCACAGACAGCAAGCATATGTAGGATTGATACAGTCATGTGTTTCTCAGACAACAATATTTCGACCAGGGGTTGACTCTCATTTTTCACAAGTATATCTTGTTAACGGTTATACAGCAAACAGTATCCCATATTCTTTACTTTTTTAAGTTCAGAATATGTTTTTTCTCTCTTAGTCCTCAGTTTCAGATCCATATGGCTAAAATATCTAACAATTTTCAGTGGATCATCACAGTTTTAAAATGTTGTCTTCGCCTAATTTAACAGAATTGACGATTATGGTACTAAGAATGCATGTAAGCAGACAAATCTGCGGCGTCGGCTGCTGCCCGTTTTAAGGCGTCGGTTCTGTTGTTGATAACTAATTGTTCATAGGGACTGCCATTGCTTGTGGTGTTCTTGATGGTGGTCCTTTTTTGTTGTGTAGTATTAAGTGTCCTTTCTAGTATTGCAATCATCTTGCTTGGCTTTACTTCACCGTTATTCTTAAGTGCATGTGATTGTTAGTGTTCAGTGCTGTAGTGTGTGATTTGTCTTTTACTGGCCATAGTCACTTACTTTCTGAAGAATTTAGTGGGTTCATTACAGTGCAGTGTAATTCCCATCGTATTATATATCGAAAGTATTATAGATAAAGGCCCAGGCCCAGGGCCCGGAATTACAATGCATCCTTAAAGTTAAGGAAGACTTAAGATAAGTATTGATATTTCAACATGCTATATCAAATGCTAAATATATTGCCTGGATCGATGCAGTGCTTGTATTCAGAGATATCAATGTGATCTACAGAAAAATGAAACTGTTTTGATTTTAATCAGTTTGAAACGTTACTTTTCGCATCCTGAAAAATCAATACTTAACTTAAGTCTTCCTTAACTTTAAGGAGGCGTTGTAATTCCGGGCCCAGGAGTGTTAGGACATTTCGTATATAACGCAAGTATAACTTTCCCTAAATCTCAGACTGATCGCAAACAAGGCAGACCTATTTGACTCGACACTGCCCCTTTGTTGCCCAGACCTGGTCCGCTGTTTGTATGCAGAAAGGAATTTATGGGAATTGAAGGAACAACTCTGCAAGGTCTTTGAGCTAATTGCTGTTCATGTACTTTTATTATTTAAAAGAAACAATTTCAACAATTGCTTGATCATTATCTAAATCAGAGAAATAATTTCTACAATTGCTTGATCGCATCAACATAGCATTTAAAACAATCGTCTTTGTTCCTCTTATTTCACAATATTTAAGGGAGAAAATGTGAAAACAACTATCATCTGCGTTTTCTGCATTATAATGTCAATATATTTATTGGCAATAATGAGATAAATAGAAGCAAGCCTTTAAAATTATTAGCATTGCTTATTATTTATTTGGCACGAAATGTATTTAAAAACAACACGCGCTAATTATGTTATCAAAAATGAAATATTTTGTGATTGTGTCATAATTATGTATAGTTCTTTGATAAATAGCATTAATTTCGTTAAAAGTTAAAAACAATCTCGAAGTGCCAAAATATAATTTTATCAAAACAACATACTCAACATGCTCAGCTAAACATTTATACAGCTCGGTTCTTATTTCTTCTTATTGCAGGAAGTAATACATTCAAGATGCAAAATGTTCTAATGAAAAGCAATAGTTTTAAGCAAAATGCAAAAATATTGCTACAACTCCTTTATAGCAATATCTTTTTTGCCAGGAACTCCATACTTTTTTGGTCAATTGAGATACTTATTTGCCAGACAAGAAAATAAGACTTGCATGCTGTTTCTTTAATCCGTTTGTCGACAAAAGATTGACCATTGAAATAAAAATTACTATCTAAACGCAATATGTTTGAATATTCTAAATATTATCGCATCAAATCCACTTTTTTCTGACATTTTCGCCAGAAAACAGTCTTTTTCTGACGGATTTAAGTAGCAAGTGGTGGCGCATATACGCTTCCGTAGAAATCAATATTAAACAAGTCAACGAGATTATTCAAGTTGACATATAAACTTGCTAATAATGGGTATTAGCTATATATTTATAAAATGTTGGTTAATTATTGACAGATGAAATAAATAATTAAAAAGTCGACAAAAAAGAAAATTAAATATCATATCGACAGCATTTATATTTAGTTATTGATATGTAGAAATTGATAATTAAAAAAAGTCAATATATAAATATGAAAAATCTAAAAAAAACGAATATTAAAATAGTTGTTTATTAACATCTTTTACGTATTCTTTCGTATGTTAGAATTTTCTGTTTTTTTTTTGTTTTTTTTCGGACGATCGCTGATCTCCACTAATCATCTCTTCTTTTATTTCTGAATAAATCGAAGGAATATTTTATTAATATCTGATCGCTTTCAATTAATTGAAATATAATTAATTGGATTGTGATTATTATGTAACTTTAAGTAGGCAACTCATTCCACAGTAGTTCTCGGTTATTTCTAGATCATTAAGATAAGGAACTATTCCACTGTTGTTCTCAGTTACTTCTAGATCATTAAGATTAGGAATAAGCTGTGTTCTCTTCACAATAAAGTCCACTGTTGTTCTCAGTTATTTCTAGATCATTAAGATTAGGAATAAGCTGTGTTCTCTTCACAATATCCCCCGAGTTTGCTTACCGCCTTGCCGTGGTTCGGGGGCTTAATTCGCACAGGGGACTTTATTTTTGAATAACTGTCCCCTCTGCTTAGAGCTAAAGGTAAGCCAGGCGCCCGCCCTCTGGCGCCCTAGAAATATGGATGGCTGCCCGGCACCACTGGGGACAGACTGTATGTACCTTCGTACGTAAGCAGGCCTGTTTGCGTCTCTTGTTTTGCAGACTTGAGAGGTGACAGGTTGGGGTTAAAGTCCTCACGCAAACCAGTGGTAACTGTCCGTAAAAGCGCAAATATATCAACTTGTTTTCATAAATAACCAAAAGCTTAAATTTATCAAAAATTGTCTTACACCAGTAAAACTGTAAAGAAGATAAAAGTCAAATGTAGCAATTTTTATAACTGCTATCGATTTAATTATTGAGTTCCATATATTGTTGAACATTTATTTTTAAACTCTTACTTTATGTATATGACAGTTTTCATGATTAACTGTCCAGTACCTATATTACATTCTTGCTCTTATATTTTTAAAGTTCTGTATTGTAGAGCTTTAAAGTTCTCTATTGTAGGGGTATCTTCAGATTTAACTTGAAGAGCAATTTACCTGTGAATATCTTTGCTAAATTCCAATATCTCATTCAAAAGAACATACTGAAGTTCTTTCTGTCTCACATTCATTTATTTCTCTAATACTATCTGTGTCTTTTTTTCATTATCCACATTAAAACTCAAACAGGCTTAAATTGACCGAGTCTACTACAAACATTTCAATTTTAAACTTTTTAAATAATCTATCTCAGTTTATTTTCTAAACTGTACATCACAACCGGGCTTATACCCTGTCTGTAGGGTTAAAATATACAGATTGCTTTACCTCTGTAGTAGATAAGGTGAAAACCCTTATTAAAACAGTGTGCTGCCTGTTTGCCGTGGGTTTGCGACGCGTGAATGGGAGAAGAGAATCCTGACAATTGAGGAAAGCCCAGGGATCTCCAGCTTTCCAACACATTGTTTTGGTCTCGGATTCAGCTAGACGTGAGTCCAGTGCTAGGTCCGGCGCTGGATCAATCGGCTGGGTGGTCCATCTCTTGAAACCATCTTATTCTTTCTTCCTTCTGTCTATTTCAAAGTATCTTTTAGGTACATAACCGGGTTCAATTTTTCTTTATATATATCTTTCTATTTGGTTTCAAGAGTGACTGCTCATGGGCTAATCTTGGGGCATATAGACCAGCGTTAACAAGGCTTCTGAGAGCGGTGAGGGGGGTCTTAAAATTTTTGGGTGGGGACGTCCAGTAAATGTTAAATCTGTTTCTTAAGGGATTTAGTGTTTGATATGTATTGGACGTTAATCTTAAGCCGGACGAACTACTGGAAAATATGAACCGGAGTATAGTAGATATGTAACTTTAATGTAGGAAATAGGAGAGCCATTTCCAAATTACATTCCCTTGTTGGGCTCCACGGTGGGTGAAGTGCATATCTATCGAACACTTAAACCAACATCATGGATCATGCTGAATTAAATTCTACCATGGTCCCCCCTTCTACCCCAAGCCAAGGCCTGGGTTCGACCCCCAATCCTGTATTACCATTAATTCAGGACTATCCTACTCTTTCTCAGACAAACTCAACAAATAAACGTCAAAGACATGATTCAGATGATGAGATCAACACTGCTACTTTTTTCAAACCTCCAGAAAATTTTCCAAAATTTCTAATCATTAAATCTGAAAATCAAGAAAAACCTATAACAACATTATCACCATTTGTCATAGAGAAGCAAATTGAGGCAGCTATTGGAACTCCCAAAACAGTAAAAAAGTTAAAAAATGGAACACTACTAGTTGAAACTACCAGAAAAATACAGACTGAAAATCTTCTAAAAATGAAAACATTCTTCAATTTACCAGTGACAGTTTCTGAACATAAAACTTTAAATACATCAAAAGGAATAATTAGGGACAGGACATTGAAAGGAGAGTCAGAGGAAAACATTGCTGAGTATTTGAAAAATCAAGGTGTTATAGCTGTCAAGCGCTTCACTATCAAGAAAGGACATAGCTACATAGAGACAAACACACTGTTATTAACATTCAATATGATAACTGTGCCAAAGAATTTAAGAATCTTCTATCGCTTTGTCCCGGTAGATGTGTATATACCAAATCCTCTGCGATGTTTTAATTGCCAGAGGTTTGGTCACCATGAGCTGAATTGCCCTGAGGATATTGGTTCTGTATGTGAAAATTGTGGAATGGGCAATCATGATCATCTCACTAGCAGATGCAAAAACCCACCACAATGTGTGAACTGTGGTCAAAATCATGTATCAAAATCAAATGAATGTGTAATCTGGAAAAAGGAAAAAGAGATCATGAAAATAAAAGTGACAAAAAACTTAACATACTTAGAAGCAAGGTCACTATATGAAACACAACCAGAAGTCACTTATTCAAAAATCATTCAATCAGCTCAAATCACTAAACCAGAAACAAAAGACAAGGGGTCCCAAACAGATGAAAAAGATACACTGATAACACCAAGTTCAAAAATAATAACACCAAGAAAACAAAAAACAACAAGCACATCAACTCAACCAAAAGCAACATCCTCAAATGCAAAACCAATATCTTCAACTAGTTCACAAGGCAAACCAAATAAGTCACAGTCAGCTGAAAAAAGTAGCAGAGAATCTAGATCAATGTCAAAATCACGCCCACGAAATAGGAGCAATAGTAAGTCTCCTAGGGCCAGTCAAAAGAAAGAAAAACCAGTAAGAATTACAAGAGTACAAGATGAATCCATAAAACTTACAAATACATACAATGGCTTAGAAGAAATGGAGGAAGACCCTCCACAAAAACCACAATAAATCAATATGAAAGTTTCCAAGTATTTCGTTTTAATCATTTATTCCTTTCTTATAACAAACATGGATTTTAAACACAATATAATTCAGTGGAATTGTCGAGGCCTAAAACCCAAATTAGATGAAATATCCCTTTTGATATCACAATATAACCCTTCTGTATTTTGTCTTCAAGAAACATTCTTAAAACCTGATGACACAATAACTCTTAAAGGTTTTGATACATATAATTATATACATTCTAACTGCCAAAAACCTTCTGGCGGTAGCTCTATTTTTGTTAAATCTTCTTGTCCTCAACGAAATATACAGTTAACTACAGAACTGCAGGCAACTGCTGTTTCTGTTACGTTAGATAAAGAAATAACTATATGTTCTATTTATATTCCACCTTCTTTTTCCTTAAAAACTGAACATCTTGACTCCTTATTAAAACAACTTCCTCCTCCATATCTACTCTTAGGTGACTTTAATGGTCATAATATTCTCTGGGGTAATAAAGAAAATAATTCCAGAGGCGAACTCATTGAAAATTTCATTACAAACAATGATATCTGTCTTATGAATGACAAGTCATACACATATATGCACCATCCAACAGGCTCTTTCTCTTCTATAGATCTTTCCTTATGTCATCCATCTCTTTTCCTTGACTTTAGTTGGTCTGTCTGTAAAGATCAACATCATAGTGATCATTTTCCTATCGTCATTCAAAGTAATACTTCCACAGTAGAAGATCATAATCCAAAATGGAAACTAAATAAAGCTAATTGGGAAGTATTTCAATCTTTATGTACTGAAACAATAACTTTAGAAAGTTTCAAAGATTCTTCAAACCCTTTGTCTGATTTCACCTCTTCCCTTATTGATATATCTTCTAAATGTATACCCAAGACCTCGACAAATCCAACAAAAAGTAATCCATGGTACAATGATGAATGTAAAGAAGCTATTAAAACGAGGAAAAAAGCTCTAAATAAATTCAAAAAATATCCAACTAAGGACAATTTAAATGAAGTAAAAGTATTTAGAGCAAAGGCTCGCAGAACAATTAAGATATCGAAACGAAAGTCATGGCGTTCTTACGTTTCAAAAATTAATCACAAAACCCCTATAAAAAAAGTTTGGGATATGATAAGAAAAATATCTGGTAAGACAAAGTCACCCAGCTACACCCATTTAAACCATCCAGTTACAGAAACAAAATCAACAAGTAAATTTGATATAGCTGAAACCTTAGGAGAAACATTTCTAAACAATTCATGTTCAAGAAATTACTCTGAAAAATTTCAAAAAGTTAAAGCAGAACAAGAAAAAATTAAACTTAATTTCAAATCTGCAAATACTGAGGAATATAATAATATTTTTAATTTTGATGAACTTTTGGATGCAATTAAACAATCACATGATTCTGCAACTGGACCAGATGACATACATTATCAAATGCTTAAACATCTCCCAGAGAGTTCCCTCCAAGCTCTTTTAGGTATATTTAATCATATATGGACTACTGGTGACTTTCCTGAAGACTGGCGATTAGCCACTGTAATACCTATACCCAAACCAGGGAAAGATCATGCTGAGCCAACCAATTATAGACCTATAGCCCTTACAAGTTGTCTTTGTAAAACTTTAGAAAGGATGATTAATAAAAGGTTGATTTGGTATTTAGAATCCAACAATCTTTTATCACGGTATCAGTCGGGTTTCCGAGCTGGCCGTAGTACAAATGATAATTTAGTTAAATTGGAAACTTTCATACGTGATGCCTTTGTTAAAAAGGAACACGTTGTAGCTGTCTTTTTTGACTTGGAAAAGGCATACGATACCACATGGAGATATGGCATTATGAAAGATATTCATAAACTAGGACTAAGAGGTAGACTACCTACTTTTATTGAAAGCTTCCTTGCTGATCGCGCAATGCAAGTGAGGGTGGGATCCACTCTTTCTGATTTATATGATCAGGAACAGGGGGTCCCACAGGGCGGTGTACTTTCTACAACTCTTTTCAATATTAAGATCAATGATATTGTTAAATGCCTAGATAATTTAACAGATTGCTCTCTCTATGTTGATGATTTTTGTATTTGCTTTCGATCAAAAAGTATACGAACAATTGAAAGGCATCTACAGCAAAACTTAAATAAGATAGAACATTGGGCCACTAACAATGGCTTTAAATTTTCCAAGTCAAAAACACAGTGTGTACATTTCTGTCAGTTGCGAAAGCAACATGATGATCCAGTTCTTACATTATATGGAACACCTATTCCTGTTGTACAGGAATACAAATATCTTGGTTTAATATTTGACAAAAAGCTGAGTTTTATTCCACATATTAAATACTTGAAGGCAAAGTGCCTTAAATCCTTGAACATATTGAAAGTTTTATCTCACACTACTTGGGGTGCAGATCGAACAACACTCTTACAATTATATCGATCTTTGATACGTTCAAAACTAGACTATGGATCCATTGTTTATGGATCGGCAAGAAAATCTTATTTAGCTATGCTTGACCCTATCCATCATCAAGGTCTTAGATTAGCCTTAGGAGCATTTAGAACATCACCTACTGCAAGTCTTTATGTTGAGGCAGATGAGCCATCTTTAAATACACGTAGAGAAAAACTTTCTTTACAATATGCTATTAGAATTGCTGAAAATAATTCAAATCCAGCTCATGATGTGACCTTTCAGCCCAAATACACAGATCTTTATGAAAGCAAACCAAATTTTATTAAATCTTTTGGCGTCAGAACTTTACCAGTCCTGGAATCTGCAGACATAAACTTTAAAAACATAGATAAAACTTTTACACCAAATATACCAGCATGGTGTATAAATAAACCAAAACTTATTTTCGATTTACACTCTGGTAAGAAATCAGAAACAAGTCCAATTATCATGAAATCTAATTTCCAGGAGCTAAAATCACATTACATGGACTATAAGCATATTTATACAGATGGTTCAAAAGACGATATGAAAGTAGGATGCGCAGTAGTATCTGATGACTTCTCTGAAACTATACGAATTCCAGATGGGTCCTCAATTTTTACAGCAGAAGCAAAAGCTATAGATTTAGCATTAGATCTTATTGCCGACTGTGAAACTTCTAACAAATTTATTATATTTTCAGACTCCCTATCAGTATTAAAATCTTTAGATCATACATCTTCAAAAAATCCCCAAATTCAAAAACTACTTGAAAAACATCATGAATTATCAGAATTAAATGAAATAGTTTACTGTTGGATCCCTAGCCACATTGGCATTGCTGGCAATGAAAGTGTGGATCAAAAAGCAAAAGATTCATTGAATTTACACCCAACAAACTTTTCAATACCATATGCAAATTTTAAATCTTTTATCAATAGGTACATTTTAAACAAATGGCAAATTTTATGGAATAACAGTGTTGGTAATAAACTCTTTGAGATTAAACCTGTCATTGGACAATCTCAACCAGTAGTACGAAATGTCAGACAGGAGGAAGTAGTCCTTGCTCGTCTACGTATTGGTCATACAAGGATCACACACTCTTATCTTTTAAAACAAGAGGAGCCACCGTATTGTTTTGGATGTGATACACTCTTTACAGTCCGCCATTTTCTACTTGAATGTGGTGATTTTTCTCATATAAGAAACAAATACTTTCATGTTGATACAATCAAACAATTGTTTAGTGATGTACCTATTGATAATGTCTTTTTATTCTTAAAAGAGATTAATCTTTTTAACAAATTGTAGCTATTATTTTCCTTTGAACTGTTTATTTTTTTTTAAACTCACTTTCATCATATCATTTTTTATTTGCAGGAAAAGATCATGTATAGTCATCTGATTAGCCTATGTTGTTGTCAGATATTGTACATGATCTTCGCCGTAAAATGATTACTATTTTATCGTCTTTGCTATACTCATGTTTTATGTGTCAAATTGTTAATATTTTAGCTTATCTATTATAGTTTTAATGTTCAGTAATACTTCTTTTACCTAACCTTGATGACGCTAATGACCCAAAAGGGTTGATGCGTCGTTAAACTCCAACTCATCATCATCATCTCTTCACAATATAGTTTTATACCTAGATCATTATTCATTTACGAACCGCTCCTCTAAATCTCATCATGTTTATGTTTGGTTATTTCTCCTAAAAATATTTCTCTTAATTTATTACTTTTGTACCCCTTTCTACTACGGTTCAAACTACGGAAGCGTATATACGCCACCACTTGCTACTTAAATCCGTCAGAAAAATACTGTTTTTCGCACTAAATATTTTATTTTTTCTCGCGTTAATATCAACCTTTTCGATATGTTTTACTTGAGAAAGCGAATAAAAAACACGACACGATGCATTAAGTTATTGCAATGTGCTATTATTATGTCGCATTGTCTTGATATTTTCGTTTATTGTTACATAATTAATACTCTTTCAAGAAAATGTTTACGTAATTCGAAGAGATATCGCTACTAAACAATTCATTAAAGCTCTTTGCGAGAAGAGTTTTAGCTGTCTACGCCATACCTTTAGTACTCTGAGGCTGTTGAAGATAGGAGGTTTGACGATGGTCGAAAAAAGGATTTTTTTCTGGGACAAAAGGTAAGTATTTAATCATTTCAAAGTGTTTTTATAGTAGTATACATCTCATAACATAGAGAAGGTGACTACTGTACAGTATAATATATATATTAACTTTGTAAATCGCAGATTTTGAATAACTGTTTTGCCTCTACGTGCCACGTGGCGTGGTTGTTTGAATTGGGTTGGTTGTGGAAAGTTTCAACGTGGTGTGCCAGTGAGTGTTTTTATAATTATGACTAGAATCCACCCTGGCGAGCACAAGGTCTATTTTCAACCGTAATTCTTTACACTTCGTAAATTTCAAGCCGATGAATTGGTACCAATTCTCACATCGCGTGAATGATTGGTACCAATACGTCACCGATTTCATACCAATAGTTTTCATGTGTGAGAGAAATATGCATGTAGTCAAAATTCATGTGGCAATCATGCAAATTCCTCACATCGATAAAGTATCCCACAAAGCTGCTGCATTCTACATTGGCACGCATTCCATGGTTAGAAGTCGCAGGCAACTATATATCTAAATGAGATTCTTCACATGTGTGAATTATTGGTACCAATTCTTCTCATGCGTGAGGAACTTGTACCAATTTTTTGGTTTTGATGTAATAGGAATTAGTACCAATTCTACACATGTTAGACGAATTGGTACCAATTTTTCACACATGAAAGAGGAAAAATTAGTACCAATTATTCACTCTAGAATTCCGAGATTAGGATGTGTTGCCTTGCCAAACAGAAGTCAAACAAGGCAAATATGTCAAATTTATATCCCGGGCAAAGGGTTACCGTAGAAAACTTATAAATCACAAAACATAAATCCCATTTCTCCAACCCCTAAGTTCACCTTGAGTGGGGGCGTGTCTGCGAGCAAAATATGTGTTACAATGTTGCTGCATTCATGATTCCCTTTAATTTGATATGCAACATGACAATGTTCTGAAAAAGTTGACTTTTGACCTATTGGCCTGGTCAGGGGCATGGGGCCAGGCAAAATAGTTGCTACCATGTTGCTGCATTTCGTGATTCCATTTAATTTGATATGCAACATGACCATGCTCTGAAAAAGTTGAATTTCGACCTATTGTCCCATCCCTAGGGTTCTGGGGGAGGGGGTATGCGGGCAAAATATTTGCTACCATGTTGCTGCATTTGTGATTCTCTTTAATTTGATATTTACGTGACCATATTCTGAAAAGTTGAACCTTAACCTATTGACCCCATCCCTAGGGTCGGGGATGACTGCGGGCAAAATATTTGCTACCATGTTGCTGCATTTGTGATTCTATCTTTTTGATATGTAACATGACAATATTCTGAAAAAATTGAACTTTGACCAAGTGACTCAATCCCCAGGGTCGTCTGCGGGCAGGGTGTCTGCGGGCAAAATATTGCAGCATTTGTGATTCTCTTTAATTTGATAAGAAACATGACCATGTACTGAAAAAAATGATTTGTTTACCTACTGATCCCATCCACAGGGTCGGGGGTGTAGGTGGGGGCGGGCCTGCGGGCAAAATATTTGCTACCATGTTGCTGCATCCGGGATTCTCTTTAATTTTGATATGCAACATGACCATGTTCTGAAAAAGTTGAATTTTGACCTACTGACCCCATACTCAGGGTCGGGGCGAGAGGTAGGCATCTCCGGGCAGATATTTACTGCCTTGCTGCTGCATTTTCTGATTCCCTTTAAATTGATATTCAATGTGACCATGTTCTGAAAAAGGTAAATTTTGACCTATTGGCCCCATCCCCTGGGTCGGGCTGTCTGCGAGCAAAATATTTGGTACTATGTTGCTGCATTCGTGATTCTCTTTAATTTGATATACACCATGACCATGCTCTGATAAAGGTGAATTTTTACCTACTGACCCCATTCTCAGGGTCAGGGGTATGGGGGTCTGCGCGCAAAATATTTGCCACCGTGTAGCTGCATTCGTGATTTTCTTTTATTTGATATGCAACATGTCCATGTACTTAAAAAATGTTTTGACCTACTGACCCCATCCCTAGGGTGTGTGTGTGGGGGGGGGGGGGTAGTGGGCGACCAAAATATTTCTCTTTAATTTGATAAGTAACATGACCATGTACTGAAAAAAATGATTTTTTACCTACTGATCCCATCCACAGGGTCGGGGTACCGGTGTAGATGGGGGCGGGTCTGCGGGCAAAATATTTGCTACCACGTTGCTGCATTCGTGATTCTCATTAATTTGATATGCAACATAACCGTGTTCTGAAAAAGTTGAATTTTGACCTTTTGACCCCACTCCCTAAGTCTCGGGGGTACAGACACAGGCCTTCGATCGAAAATCACGTTTGATATGTTTCGTATTTTTGTACCTCTGTATGAATGCGAAATTTCAGTAAAAATATTGACAACTTACTGAGTTATAGCGAAATTTAAATATTCGACCTTTGACCCCACCTAAAGGGTCAGGGGGGTGGGGTAATTTTTTATCACTGTCATGCTTATCTACAGGCACTTGGTAATCATGGTCCATAGCGGACATTTGTCAGATATTATAGGTTTGGAGAAATGTGAAGTTTATACCACAAAAAAAGGCCAATATAGCTTTTGCATTAGCTTTAACCTAAGTCAAAAAAGGGCCATAGCTCAGTAAAAAAATTGCAAATGACCTCTAATTTCAAGCTTGACCTGTATCTTTTTTATGCTTTACCCTTCCTTAAAATTTGAAAGGAATGGATGCATCCCTTCAAAAGTTATTGACCGGAAACCACAAATTGACAATTTAGCTAAAATCTAAGTCAAAAAGGGTCATAACTCAGTAAAAAATTTGCGGATTACCCCCCCCCCCCCTTATCAAACTTGACCTGTATTTTATAATGCATGACTCTTTTGTAAAGTTTAAATGAAATTGATGCATCCCTTCAAGAGTTTTCGATCGGAAATAAAAAAGTGTGGCGCCGCGGACGACGACGACGCATGATCCCTTTGCAGGAGGCACAATAAAAACCAGGTCACAGATGTGACGAACACTTAGCAATTCTTTCCATGCCAGAAAGTATCAATAAATTCTTCACATGTATGAGGATTTTGTATTATTTTTCACATGTATGAGGATTTCTTCGTATCTGAGAAAAAAGTAACACAAGTTCTTCACAGAAGTTATTCACACGTCAGAAAGCACCCAAAATCTATTATCGTTGACCATACGAAATGATAAATTTACAGTTCAACAAGGCTATCTTTGAATAGAGCTGCTCCATAGCTGTATTCGAAGGAAGCCTACGAATACAGCTACTGCGTAGCCTAAGAATACACCTACTGAAGCGTTCGAATATACCATAGCTGTATACATATCTAGAAGCATAACATGTTTTCACCGAATACAGCTATCCTTGCTTAAAATTATTGACTTACTCTTACTTTAATCAAAACTCATAGCAGCTATTCTGTGGGACAATGTTGCTTTGGCTACAGCATTCCCCAAACCAATTAACTTTTTGTTCTTTCCCTTTATCTATATACTGCCTGAAGCCCTCACAAGCATAATCGTCAGGTATACTTTGTACACACTGGGTAGCGAGATGAAAGAACGTAAGAAGGCAAAGATCATAAATCAATATACGCCTGACCAAGGGCACCACATGAGCAATTGACAAAACACAAAAAGCTTCACATACAAGCAAACCAAGAGGTTGACCATTTCCAAGCAGAGGCCCACGAGGCTGCAATGAACAGACAAGAAAGCATGACAAGCACGAAGCATAAAATCTTAATAACAAAAATGATCCACAAGAGAAGCACCGCCTTGGAACGGTCAGGAAAACTATTTTACTGCAGGGCTTAAACAAGTTTCACAGTACCATCGCCTTTAGTTCGAATATGGAATAAGACACATAAATGTTTGGTTTGCATGAAATACCTCTAACTTATCCATAAATTATCTCCATAAACAAAAAAAATGATTTAAAAAAGGACTTAAAGCAAACATAAGGACTCAACCGTACATAAAACTGAATACCGGAGCAAAAGAAATCCAATAGTTAAACCCCCGTGGGTCTGACAGCAGCCAAAGCGTCAGGCCCCAACCATCGCATCCATATATACGTCCTTACGTCCGAACTGTCATAGAGGCGTACATGTAACCATATCTAAACTAACGCAGGGTTTTTTAACCTGCACAAGGGGTGTCTTTCCCTGCACAGGGTATATCCACTTAACGATTCCAAGGACGGTACGCTTTTCTAGTGTAAAGTATAGTTACATACGTTATATAAATATATTAAGCAATAGGTTTAATAGTTGCAATTCTTCTTCGAATTTAGCTACTCAAACGCATCGGCTTATCAAGTATCTCAATTCAAAGGTAGCCATTTTCGGTACGACTGTGCCTAATTTAAAGTATATCTTAATTTCCCCTTATGCTATTGGTACTTAAAAGAACCACATTAATGACAAAAAGTTTTAAATCTAATTCTAGTATAGTGGCCATATTGAATATTGTCATTTGGTCGAATAAAAACTACCAGATGACCTGATGCCCAAAAATATCAGCTTGATGTGTCAATATGAAACATTATAGAGATGACCACCATGGTGATAGCATTTTGATGTTACATCTTTGAGCCCCTATAATATCTAGATGCAACTAACAAAATGCCAGCATTATACAACTGGAAGTTGGGGAATAAAATATGAAAATCGATTGTTATTCAAAATGACCACCATGGCAGTTATTTTGTGAAACACTGTTATCATTGAATTATGTTCTTATATATAAGTCCTTCCAATATTATATCTGTGCCAGTTCAGTCAAAATATTTTTATTGGTTCAGAAGACAGGACAGACAATGTGCCGGTTCAGTCTTAATATTTTTATTAGTTCAGAAGACAGAACGGACAAGGCTATTCTATAGATTTAAATGAGTCTGGCGACCTTGTAAACTAGGTCAAAGTCACCAAAATGTAATCAGCCATTATGCCCACCCGATGGTATATCTTTACCAGTATGGTCTGAATCTATTCATTGGTTCAGAAGAGAGACTGCCTTAAAGGCTTATTCATATAGCTACGTTTGTTTATGACCCTGGTGACCTCGAGTATTAGGTAAATGTCATGAAAATATAATAATTCCTTTCGATTGGCCTAAGTAAATATCTGTGCACGTTTGGTTGAAATACATCAAACGGTTCAGCTACACTCACGCTGACAGGATCTTTACCAGTTTCAAAGGACAGGATTCCCACTAAACGATGATCCACAGTGTATTTAAGTGTCTGTTAGTGCAAAGGTCTCGGACTGATTGGAGGAATCCATACTATGAATACATTTTCTCATGTTTTACCCATGTTGTGATACCTTAATATTCACATTTTGCTTATACTTGTGCATGCTAATACGACTTGTGCTTGCACAAGTTATATGATGTTTCTGAAATAAAATAATAAATAAATAAAATAGCTCTTAAATTGGTAAAACAAAGACTTATTTGATACTACTAAATTGTTGTTATATTTTGTAGGCGATTGACTTTGTGCTTACTATTGGTAGTGTGGATGCAGTGTTCCCAGAGCCTGGTAAAATACAAGTTTAACAGATTTTGTTTGGTACTATTTTGAACAAGGCTACATCAATACGGACATCCTGTATATCAATCGGTGTCAGGACATTACAACAACGAATATCAACAAGACACAATTCATGTTGCTGACAATGTCAAAGTTCCATCAGAGCTGCTGTATCAAAAATAATGAAATTATTGTTTACGTTTGTCAAGGTTGTAGATCTTTATGGATACAATATGTGGTGTGAGAGTACAACAGAAAACAGCAATGCTTATTTTAAAGACAATGGATCCTGATGGTGAACGACTTTGTAGTTTTCACAAACAAAGTAGGAGTGGTTCCGATTTGTTGGTACATATGGATAGTTATTACAATCTCCTACCATAAGAGTTTCCCATTCCTGGTGCTAAAGATGGGTTCTCCAAGGATATACCGTGGAGCTAAGACTTTTAACACCAAAAAATCCCAGGTATGTGGCAGGACTGTATTACGATTACAAGCACACAAAGCAAATCAGGAGAATACCAAGGATGATAAGAAGAGAGGCTGGCACAGAAAACTCGCTTGTGAAAGACATTCGAATTCTACTAAGATATTAACATGATGATAAAGTTGCAGGATCAAGAAGATTTTCTTTATGTCGTTCTTCTGTAAATCAGCTAAAAGAAGCATTGTGGAGCTGTGTAATGCGCGTTTTAGAAGACAGATCTGGTAGATGAGATAACATTTTATAGTGCTTGCTACGACCATCATGGCTTGGTCTCTCAAATGTTATAAAAAATCACTTAGACATATTCTGTAGTTACTAGAACTGCTACATAATTAGGGCCAATAACAGCAGTGACGTGCAGTCTGGAACACAAGATGTTACAAATCATTAATTCATTGTACTTTGCTCTAGTGACTACTTCTCAGTACAATCGTGTACAATGGGTGAATGGTATGAGTCAATTAATTGCGTGATGATCAGTATTGATGTGCTGTCCCATACAATATCTGTGATGATCAATATAAGGGCGAAAAGCAGAAGTATCAGATATGGTTCTACTTCCTTAGTCGTCAGAGGATAATGAATTGCTTTTTAAGGCATTGCTTGAACAGCTTTAGGAAACAAGCCAGTACCTTATAAATCAAGCAAGATTGTATGTCATTTATGTGGTTTATTTAACTATTATGCGTTTCTATGATAAATGTATAGGTTATATTTTGTATATGTTATATAATATACATTCTCAGCTCCATTGTAAATATTTTATAACCAGTACATAACATAGTATAACCTGTATAGCCCTGACCCAGCTGTTTCCATTGGTTGTGACACACTAGATTTAGATTTTGAAACATATATTATGTTGCTATTTATTGATCTTTCGGAATAGAAGGGTTCCGGTAAACAATTATTGGTGTGAAAAAAATAGTTTGACCATTTTTAAGCTCAAATAAAATAAACAATCTAAGATGTATTGTGTTACTCAGTTTCCTTAAAATCGAATATGTAATTGTGTAAACATGGTTTCTATGATGTTATAATCATGTGATGAAAATGACCCTCCATGTACATCCTAGATCTGATTTAACTGAATGGGCCCAAGAAGTCAGAATGTTCATGAATAGACTGTCATTTCTATTCTAGCCATGTATGCGTTCAGATATTAATGCATTACACTAAGCATTCAGTTAAGACTCAGACAACCAGTACATACACTATCTGACAGGAGTCTTTGGTGATATGCGATTCTCATAGCTGAAATTCTTAGCTTTCTTTCTACAGGCAACAAATACTCTCCTGATTAGACTGTGTAAATGCCTTTACTAAGCATATCGGACAATTCTCTTTGTGCAAAAACATAGCGTTTCTTCAATTTATGGTTTTGCTCACAAGTCAAAAATGCTTCTGATACTTTATTCATATATGAGATAAGAACCCAGTTAACAAACATCATATAGCATTGGCTTAAGAAAAGCTGTCTTTGGGGTTCCTGTCAATGCCATGAGTCATTAAAAATAAGTCCTATTGCAGAAAGTTCTGAAAAAAGATTCTGCGACCGTTTCTGAACTACGTTTCTGAACTACTTTGGTTATAAACTCTAATTTATAGAGGTAACATTGAGTAAGACTTGGAAATGCCACAATCACGCACTATATACCAAACTAGGGTAACGTGACGTCAAGATGACAGTTTAAGTAAAGAAGCCAACTCTCTCTTCCCCAAAATAGAAAGGCACTGAATACTGCACAACATGGTTCAAGGAAGGGTATTTATCTTTTCCCCGCCATTCAGGAAATTGTCATCTCTAAGCTTATCTTCTAGCGTATATGTTCTTTTAAAGCATATGCCTTTTATTTTGCGAACAATTTATCAGCACAAACTGTTTGGACCCATGAGAAAATCCAGTTGGTAAAGTGTGCCTTTCCATCTGCACTTTTCGGAGGCTGGGCTGTCTGGGATTTAAGAATAACGTTATACACCATGAGATAATTTTTATTATGTGACCATCTGAGGTCATACATGTGATAAATAGCCTATTGTCATCTCCACCCCATACGCAATTATTGTGAGAAATATGAACATCAATGAGTCTAAAAGGAAAATGAGATCACCTTACGAGTTTTAGACAGATTTTAAGCATATCTGACATTGACCATTGACCGCAAGGTCATATTGGTAATCTGAATAGCGTTCATTGCGCCAAATATTTTAATATTTAAAATACACTGAATCTAAAAATGAAGATTTAACTTTATGTGACCTTGTCATTTGGCCCGAGGTCATATAAGTGACCTAAAGAACATAAGTAAGAAAGGGGACAAAGATCAGCAATCGATACAATCAAGTACTACACCTAAATAACATATTGCCATCTACATCCCTAGGCAATAGTTATTCCAAATATCAACATCACCTTATAAAAATGAATAACGAGTCCACAGTAAGAGCATCAGTGACTGACAATGAGCAACTGCACCACTGGTGCCCAACTCCTTCACAAATATTTGAAAAAAAAAATCACCAACAGGTCATCATGAAACAATTTGGACGGATAACAGAAAGAGACAGTTAAATTTAATTTAACATTTTATCTGCTATAAATGTCAAATATATGCTTTAATTGTTTAAATAGTGCAAGGTGTATTTCCCACTTTGAATTTCTTAGTTGTATATCGTTTCTGATGAAAAAAACAACAACAACGCCAACTGCATTTTTCACAGCATGGTGATGGTTTGGACAGCGATCAGAGTTTTGATATCACTGTCTCTTTAAGACAATGTCAAAGATTGGACTTTGATATAGTCATGGTCTGGCTAAGATAGTCACAGCATGGCTAAGACAGTTTAACTGCAGAGTTAATCCAGTTTCCACTACATATGTTTTATATTGTTCCGTTTCTCATAATTTTGAGTTGAATTACTCAATACTTAATGGCTTTATTGTATAATCCGCTGAACTGGGTCCCGAACTGGGGACTTAAGTTATTTGTTAAGACCCAGATTGGACAGAACGCAACCTCTCAGCAGTCTTTACTATTTTTGATGTCACGACTCTTGTGTTTGTGCTGCGTGGTTACTGTTAAAAGTTTCCCCGTACTTGCATTTAATGTCGTTATTATTACTATAGTCAGGATTGCACGACGGTGGGTCGGGCCTCAGACTCTATGACGGCTCTGACGTAAAGCTTTAATCGGTGGGTTGGTGCCTGATGCTTATCTGTAGCTGGACCCACCGTGGCTCAACTTGAGGTTTTCTTTAGCTCTGACTATCTGTGAGTCATGAGCCCTTTTCTTTGTTTCATCATGGTGTAGTAATTTGATTAGAGTGTTTTTCCATGATGATACATTGCATTAGTTAGATGGCCTCCATGCAAGCTGAACATTTTTTGTACTTCAACAACAGCAGAATCTAGGGCAAAGATTTGGTACCAGTAAAATGCATTTAAGCCCCCCGGTGGCTTAGGCTGCTGTCCGTTCTAAGGCGGTGGTTCTGTTGTTGTTGACTTTCTTTTTATTGTTACTCCCATTGTGGGTGTCTGTAATTGTTCTATGTTTTGTTGTACGTTACTCTATGTCCATTTTAGTATTGCAATCATCTTGATGGGGAAGAGAGAGCTGATTGCTTTGCTTAATTTGTCTTCCTGGTGTGTCGTGATGGTTGAGCGGCTCTTCCTCACGGTGCTACGGGGTTGTCTGCAGTTTGTGATTGTGGTATTTCCTGATCATACTCATTTACTATTTTTGTTGCTGGCTTCAGAATACCATTAAATTTTCAAGCATTTTTACATATCTAAATGCAATAATAAGATAACAGTGATGAAAAATAGTAAGTGAGTATAAACATGGTTTACTGCTACATAAACATCTTATAGGCCCCTGGGGGTTCTGAAAACCCTTGCTTTACACTCTCAGGTTTCAGCGCCACTATTGGGGCCCACCAGATGTTAATGCATAGAAAATCATGTTTGACCCCTATATAATTATACCTCACGTGAAATCCCATACAAACTTCCATAGATGAGCCACTGCTATGGCTTCGAGGAATATTGCCGGAATAATCAAACAGAACATAGATTAAAAACAGTGAAAAGTCTACACCAGTAGCAGAGAAAGTTCAGATGCCACACCATTGGATGTTAAGTTCACTAATTTTACAGCGTATATAGTTATTATAAAAAAGTCCTACCGCAATAATAAGAAACGCGAAAATCTGGGATATTATTTTATTACATGCATTTTTCCGAACATTAAGCTCAAATCTGGATTTAGAATATCCTGCAGTGTCAGAAAAAAAATGTTTGAAAATTCTACGTCCACTGCCCTGACCCCTAATCTCTTGGGAATTTCGACATTATTAGGCTTTCTGAAAAGCGGGGGGAATTTAAATGGTGTAACAGCCATGTGACGGCCTATATATCTGTACTTAAATTTCTACAGGTAAGTGTCAGAAGCATCACACATTTTAAAATCTTGATTGCTTTGTACATGCCAGTTTCATTTTTAAGCACTGCCATTCAGTTGTAAGTACCGATTCAATCAGCGTAGACCCAGATCCAACTGATCCAATACGATCAGTTTGATCCGGATAAATACTGTTTGCTATATTTGTAAGGACATTTTCTACTAAAACAGCGTGATGTGGCTATTATTGACAGTTTTATAAAACAACTTTTACGGTGGTAAACGGCCTAAACACTATCAACTACACATATGTAATTTTAAAGTCGGCCATTCAAGTACTGCAGAACCATAATAGTTTTTTCACACAATGGATTAGCTAGGTCTATCCAAGGATTATCCCCGTCAAGTGTCAAATAAGTGGAATAAAAATGCCCAAATTCTACCATCAGAATTATTAGAACAAAAATTAACCGTAATACCAGGCAATATCTTTTTGTCAAAATACTGCCTGAAATGATTCACGATTATTGAATACTCAATGTGATATAAATTGAAAACGTACATCTGAAGTCATTTATTCGCGATCCTAATTTATGCAGCAGTACTGTATATGTACGATACACTTTATGTTATACTGAACAAAAGTGAAAACGCTATACTAAAAACGAAAAGTATTTATTAAAGATTAATAACGTTTCCTAGACATCCAGCAAGAAATTCTTCGAAACTCCACCAATTTGTCTCTTTTGAAGTTTGAATTATGTTCCTTATTGTGTTTAAAGCTTTATTCACTGAATTTTGCAAGTGCGCATGTGCAAAAAAGATTGTTATGCTTATCAGAATTCGTCATACTTGGGTTGCATTATTACACAAGAAAACTGTTTTTATCACTTGAAACAAGCTCAAAAATCAATTTCGAATTTATCAAGTATGTAAAAAAATTGGAAAATGTCTGCCTTTGATAAAAACAAATAGGGAATATTATATAAATATTAAGTTCCCTGATTGAGTGATAGTCGAAAATATCATCCTGAGGAATGTGATCAGGGGCGTAGCCAGAGGCTTTATCAAGTTGAAGCCCACCAAAAATATTTGGAGAATTAAGAGATACACGTATATGACCTAGTTACTTAATTTTTCAGATAGCGAAGAATAAAGATGCTGATCAGACTGCGCGGATGTTGTTCGCAATCAACAAAAGTCATGGTGTCTCAAGATGTCAATGAAGCCCTTTGGTTCCTGGCCTCCGCCTGGCTACGCGCCTGCCTCCGTTGATAATCACATTTCCAGAGATGATATTTTCAACTATCACCCAATCAGAGAATGTAATATTTATTTTATTATACCGAACATTAGATCCTTTATTTCCTACCGTCTTAGGCCTACCATGGTCAGGGGAGTTCCAAAGGGAAAATGATGCACAGCCTCATATCTATATGCATGAATGAAAACACATCTTTCACAACAGTGTTCTTTTGAGTAGTTTGAATGCTCGATCTGATCATGATGTTCGATGAAACGAGTTACGCCATAAAATGTCGACGACGCCAAACTTAATACCAAGCAGCGTCATTTAAGTGGGATACTGTACAAGATGTGGATTTGTTGCAAAAATAGAAAATTTCGCCAAATCTACTCAAATTTGGTCTCAACGTGTTCCTCTTGTCCTAACTAAGAAGACGAGTACCTACACTTAATGTTTCTGACCATAAACAACGAAGTTATTGGGAGTGGAAAGTGGCCAAGTCATGACTCATGTCCGCCATTGCTATTGAACGTCTCCTGACGTGAACGAACCGTACACGCATCGGCGTTGCGCATCAGACGAACGACTGATATTTTTGACTATCACCCGCTGCTATGACAAACGAGTGAGAGTATTCAGCGTCGCTACAGTAGCGAGTGATAGTGTAAAATGCTTTTGATATTTTGTTTTTTGGGGGTAGGGCGTTTCTATACCAGACTGAAAAATCCCCATTTATACCAAAGTAAGAGAGAAAACAAAGATCAGGAATTTATACAATTACCACACTTAACACAGGACACCATATGGGAAAAAGACAAAAGCACAAGTACCATCCCATATAAGAGAGCGAATATGTTAACACTTTCCCAACAGATGACCACAAGGCTGCAATTAAAATATATCACAGAAGGCAATGTCAAACACAAGAATCACCACCTTGGAACGGTCAGTAAGAAAATTACTGGAGAGCTTAAACTAATTTCACGGTGTCAGCCTTCCCATTTGTTTTGGTGATTTGAGACACATAGCTGTTTGGTTTGCATGAATTATCCCTAACTTATCCATGAACTATCTCCTAGAACATATAACTCAAGGTATTAAAGAGGAAGTAAAACAAAAAGGACTCAACAATACTTAAAACTGAATACAAGAGCAAAATAAACCAATAGTTCAACCTCTGTTGGGTTGACAACAGATGTAGCATCAGGTCCCAACCAACCTATCTATAGATAAATCTTTAAAGTCTTTGAAATAGTAGATAAACTTAAGCTAGGGATTCCAATGTGACCAGTTTGTTTACATATACACTACTGTACCTCATAATTTAATTTAAGGCGATATGGAAAGTCAAATATACCCCGCAGGACTTCAGTGACATAAAGCCAATACCACTAATATTGAAGCCTCGTATTTTACATACATTTGACTAAAATTTAGGATAAGCGTGACGATTATGATTTTGAAATTGTCAGTTTCCCATTTAAGATGGTGATGTTCCTAGCTCTACATCCTATGGAGGTTATATTTCTCAACTCATCCGATTTGCTAGAGCTAGCTATGTTACTGCTTTCAAAACTTGCAATTTACTGTTTACTCAGAAACTTCTTAATCAAGGTAATATGTCTCATAAACTTCGCAAAACTTTTTCAAAATGTTACCGCTGATGCTATGGTATTCAAATTCAATATTGGACTTAAATCTTTCTTCAGAACCAGAGTTTTACGGCGACTAAGTGTATAAATGAATGGAAATTGTTGGCTCCAATAATTTTTTGATGCAGTTTATTAAAATAATTTCTCATTATAAGATTTGTTATAAAATAAATGTATTGCGTCCGACTGCATGCTTGGTGGTAAACCAAATCACCGTGAGCAACTTTGCTTTCCTCTTTAATTTTAACGCTGGCGGGTTGACCTAAGATTCTATGATGGTTTTGATTTAAAGACTTATTTAAAGATGAGAGAGTTAAAGACTGATGCTTTGTATGTGGTTGTGCACACCTGCATTTAACGATTGGAATATTTTACTTCAGTATTCAGATGAATATACTGTTGAGTTCTTATCTTTGTTTCATCTCTTTTTTTTAATCTTGATTTATATTTACTGAGAGATGATACATCGATCAGTTAGGGATCTTTCACGCAAACCAAACATCATTTGTCTTGATCCATATCAAAAATAAGGGTGCAGTTGGCGCCCTCAAAAATGTTTGGGCACTCCAGTAACTTTTTACTGACCATTTTAAGAAGGTGCTTCTTTTGTTGATCCTTTATTTGCTATTTGTGTTTCATGCCTGAGAAGGGGCTGACCCATTTTGTGTGTGATGTTTTCTTTAGTTTTTGTCACTTCTCATATGGAAATATCTTTTAATTGGACCAATAAGTTTATCTTAAATAAAATTTTGAGTCAACCCATTTATACAGAATGTATTTTCCCCTCCTTATTAATTGGACCAGTCCATTTCCGTTGCAATGGTTGTTGGATGGTATTTTCATCTTTATTCAATTTCTAATATAATATTCTGTAAGCAAATAGTTTAAAAGTAAGAAAGACGGCAAAGATCAGGAAACGATTAAATCCAGTACCAAACCTGACCCAGGATACCACATTGGAAAGTAACAAAAATACAAAAAACATCACCAACAAGAGCCAAGAGGTCAGTCCTTTCCCAGCAGGTGAACACAATGCAGCAATGAATAGACGCGAAAGCATGAGAAACATAAGACGCAAAAACACAAATGATCCACGAAAGAAGTACCGCCTTGGAATGGTCATAAAACCCTGAGCTGATGCTCCTTTATGCGTCGTTTAATCTGCGTATAGACTGTTTGCCTATGTCCCACCAAAAGGTCGCATTGTATATATCGTGTAAGTAATGTAAAGAGTTGAAAAAAATCGTATGCAGACAAATTGGTAGCAGTGCTTTAAATTTATCTTTTACTTAACGTGAATTTTAATAGAACAAAATAGGTTGTTACCAGAGCTTTCATATTTTTTCGTGGAACCTTATTACATGCTTTTTGATAGTATTGGAATCAATATTCACATAGGTATTGGTAATGATTTTATTAAAATTATACATAGTATATCTAATAGATTTATTTTATTTATGGCTAATGTTTAGGAATTTCTGTATAATTAAAGTAATTTGGAACAAAGTTTATCACGGATCCATTTATTTTAAAGATACTATGTAAATCAAAAAACTTCATACTTTTGTTAATGAGTAGAATTTTAATAAAATGGCATTTATTGATGACCTCAGAATCGATATAAGAACAAAGAAAATGCAGAACATAACATAACACCTTGTAAAAAGGGATTCGTTTTAATGATTTGTTAGCTATATTGTAAATTTATTAGCCTCTAACTCTACATTGCGTAAAACTGAGCAAGGTAAATAACTAAGAAATGAATGTAAACTATGGTTACCGTCCTTATCCAAAACAACTGAAAGATATTTTAGAGAAGTATTAATGCTTTCTTCTGCACATAATTCACACTTAACGTTGTTTTTTTTCTACGTTAACCATGAGATCTAACTTAACGCTTCTTACATTCAAAAGAGAAAGAACATCAAAATCGGACATTTTAGAAATATTATATTTTTGGCATAGATGTATCCTATGATTAAAACCCTCAGGAAAATGTGATTGCCATAATTTTATCCATTTTAATTCAGTTTCGAGTTTTTATATCTTGATTTAGACGAAGTATTTGGATCATAAATGATGTTTTCAGTTTTCAACTTTGCTAGGTGAATGGCCTGTTTGGTATAATTGGCAATACAGAAAAGTATCAATTTTTAGGCCTTTTCATCTTAATAAAGTACTCATGAAATCTAGTCTCTAAGGATCGACCAGACTGCCAAACATATTGCATGCCACAATAAGTATAAAATTAACCAGATCAGATGATGTTCAGTTCAAACCATAATTATTGATTATGGAGAACTGTCTACTATATACAGATGAGGTAATGGTAGGTTTTGTACATACATGTGTGCAACAGACACACCATTTGGCATTGCAATTAGAAAACATTGAGAAACTTTCCTCGTCTCTTGAACACATTGAATGGTTTAGCATACTTCCTAAGAATAGGTGACCCAAGAGGGGATGCCCTAATGGAAATGCCTTAATTCCCAAGCATGGGAAAGGAGAAACAGAATCGTAGCATATCACTTAACACATGCTACAAATGATTGAAACATTCTTGTTTTGACTGCACTCTGATTTGGTTAGATGTACAAAAATCAAAAGATAACAAATAAAGGTTAATGCTAATGTAATAATCAGTAACACAAGCGACAAATATATGCATAATAACAGTTTATTAATATTCCATTTGTGTGGCCTGGTCTCCTCTCACTCCCCCAAAGACCCTTGCAAATTCGATTGAAACTAAAGCTTGAGGAGATCCCAGAAGAGACAACTAAGAAATGCCTATGGAATAGGGCATGATAATTACCTGATTAATCCAATGCATAAGGTGAATGGGCTCAACCAATTGGCAGTCGACCCCACCAGATACAGCCAATAGAAAGGTAATCTCACCATGGTACATGGAAGTGATCATATCTGTTGCTTAGGGTAGGATGACCCCGACTCTTTATGGAATATTAATGCAGAAGGCGAATTATCGCTCCCTAGATTAATTCTTAATGATGAAAGGCGACTGATCTCACCAAGTTTGGCAGATGATTCCACTAGATACAGACAATAGAAAAGTGATCTCTGCTTTGAACAGGTAAGTGATCTTACCTTTAGCTATATGTCATGAAACGAATTTGCCTCTTGATTAGCATAAATGTTAAAGGAATTCAGAACTACATGTATATTCTATTAGCCTCATGATTCGAATAAATGACAAGCTATATTCTATTGGTGTAGCTTTTAATTTGGCATATCATAGTCTCCTCTATACTAACTAAAGATTGTTTTAACTATTACAGAGACATGGAGGGTACACAATGAAATAATTGATCTGATCAAATGTAAACCAATGAGAACTTGACATAAATTAATACCAATATATGATCACCTCGTGCAATGTACTTGCCGTCCAGCAAAACCCAGTCCTGTGCAAGAGGTATAAACGCTGTGGATTACCTACATTGGGAGATGGGTGGCATTCCAACACCCAGTGATCAATTTTGATATGCTGCCATCCACAGAATATAAACCTTTTTCAAAGCTATACCAATTTTTGTAAGCACAATTAAATGATTTGAAAAATCTCATGAATAAAAATTGCCCTGTTCATTATTTTTTTTCATATGCGCACTTGTGACAAAGGTCTAGTTTGACTGAAAATCCAAGTTTACTCAATACTGGATGAACCTTACCGTCATACATTCCAATCTATTTGATGAACTGTTTTGAAAGGTCAGTCCATTACAGTAATGAATAATCAATAAACGACTGAAAAGTGGTGGCGTTGGGGCGTTTGCTGGGTTAAGCATTCTGCCTTGCCTTGTACGGTTTAATGGGCAAAAGTTAAGCAGTCTTTCAGAAAAGTTGTCTCTCAATCCACGTTTTTTTTGGTTAAAATGCAAAAATATGCTTTTTTGAAGCAAAAATGGTTTTGAGTGAAGTTTTATATCAAATTTAATTTCAGTTGGTAACAAACGAGTTAAGCCGACTGCAAAATACCAACAAAGACTTGAAATTGTGTCAAAAGTAGATGTCTTAAGCATTTTTTAAAATATCATATTTTTTATAGTATTTTGAAATTCATTTGTAGCTCGTGCTAAAATTGTTGTACGCATTTTATTTTATCTTTACAAGACAGTCCAAACAGTATAGAACCCTGCCATCTTTCTAACTTTGATTCGTGGTATTTATGGTGACAAACATTTCACTGCTGCTGCGCACTTCTGGTTTGAATGTAAAACTTAAAAGTCAATTTGACTGTACTTTGCTTTATTTTTTTCAAATTCTAAAGTAGAACAGTGACATCTAGTAGTAATGAATGCTCGCTGAAAATTTCAATGCCGTGTTGCAGATATTAAGGCGTGCAGAACAGTGCCAACTTCCTATCAAAATTGTATGCATAAAGCTTGATTCCTATGATCTAGCTGCTGGTAGTGTTTGTCTTCATGCTATTACGTAACAGAAGCGAGGATTGGAGCAAATCATTTGAAGCATGTATGTTTCTGATCACGGCAGTCAGACACATCTTCAAACAAACAAAAATACAAATGTATTGCGTCTCTGTGGAAAATTTCATATTGTAGAGAAAATGTGACATTTTGAAATGAGGGTACCTTTACTCTAGCAGCATCTGTGCAAGAAGTACCAGTCATTTTTAAATGAAATGACCTGCAGAGTCTTGGTTGGTCTATAGAAGCATGCATTTTGTATAACCCAATCTTATTTTCAAAACTAGTGTACAAATGTAAGGTGACTAATTAGAAATTTTGCAAAGTGTATATTTTGTATTTGGTCAAAATTTGAATTATAATTTTAATACGTTGCGATCTTTGTCAAGATACTATTTCAACATAAAAACTGCCCATATATGTTAAGAATATGTTGGCCAAATTGCATGAACATAAAGGAACGGTAACATATTTTCTTACATGTAAACATATTGTCCTAATTCATAAAAATAAAAATTAACAACAATTATGTTTCATTATAAACCATACTTGAATACTGACTTAGTTTGAATAACCATGCTTATTTTAGTGACAGAGGTTGATGTGTTCAGTATTTTTCCCTGTTATGGATTGGCAAATAAATAACACTATTCTTTGATTGTAAACTTCAACGAGTTTTGTTTAATGAAGTGCTTACACAATAGTATTGCCCAAATTGATACAATATGATGAGAACTCTACTTAACTAATCTAGTTTCTACCGTTAAAGCTACATCTAGCACCAATTTTACACTTTATATGTATAATTATTAAGAATATAAATTCATACAGAAGACAAAACTTGTGACAGGTCAATTCACACAGAAGAAGAAACTTACATCTATGATTTCATTATTGGTCAAAGGCTTCATTAAAGATCCAATTCAAAAAGTTACTCCCTATCATACCTATTGGTTAAAAATAACATTTTGTTCAAAGAAGCAGTTGGCCACAAAGCTATTGTTCTGTAAGACTAATGAAGATATTCATCAAAGAGTAACATTTATACTTTAGCTAGCTGCGTTGTCCAGACATACAACTTCGTTTCTTGGTCTCACTTGTTCATGCAGAACACTGTTCTGTGATATCACTCACCCAACTCTGTTACACTTTATCCTGGTCACGGCACCACTGTGTGGTTATAATGTACCCGAATGCTTTATATGCTTGTAATCTCAACGTTACTTTTTATACATCCTCTAAGAGGGTAGGAATTGAGAGGGTGGCGAGGGAAGGTTAGGTCTTGTAATTCTAGAAAGCCAGGTGGGAGTGATAGGTATCAAAGTGACAAGACGAAAGACATGACAAGATTTATTTTGAGTGGACCATAAACTAAACTGTAATTAACAGACAATTTTTGGTAGACATATTGGATAATTGTATTGGATAGCTGTTGATAGAGTGCGATAAGTAGGGGTATGATAGATGATCTTAAACCTAAAACCATGCCTTCCCACCAACTTTTACCTACCATTTCTAACTATAATCCATACTACATGGTTGCGTAGTGCAGTTGGTAACGTGTCTGGCTACAGATGTGAGTCTGACTGCAGATCAAGGGGTCACAAATTCGATACTGTCCGTTCAAATACTTTCGTGGAAATTGATCATGATATAGTTTCTAGTGTCATTCTTCTCCGTTTGGCCCAAATCATTCAAGAAGGGTTGTTGCCAGTTACAAGCGAAAAAATATGCATGAAGTACTGGCTTGGAAAAAGTGTGGTAAGGTTTACTGAACGTCCTGCCATGACCATAGCTGTTGAATTGGGGCGTAAAGCAACAAAAAAAACTATAATCCTTAACGATAAAAATCACTTCCTTACCCTAACTTAGGAGACTCATAAAAGTATCACGAATCTACCTTCACATTTCATGTATAATCTTTTCTGCATTAAACTGTTGGATATGTTCAACGAACATGAGAGAGCTGATTTTTTTCAGGACTTCTGTGTTATTAGCTGCATAAGGACTGTGGGTGACAGGATAATACAGAGATGTTGTCGACTGGATAATTTTATTTTTCAATAATTCACAGAATAGGACGTAAGAGAGTTAATCGATACAAAGACTTGTAATATTAGAAGGACTCTAGGACCTCATATGGGAAAGTGACAGAACAAGAAAACATTACACACAAGTAAACCAAGAGGTCAACCCTAAGCCAACAGATGACCACAGGGGTTGCAGAAAAGAGGCACGGCAAAGACAAAAACACACAAATAAGATCCACAAAAGAAGCACCGCCTTGGAATGGTAAATAAGAAAACTACTTGAAGGCTTAAACTAGTTTCACGGTACCAGCCTCGCCTTTAATTCTGACATAGAACAAGACATGGATGTTTGGTTTGCGTGAAAGATCCATGATTTAACCTTTATCATCTCCTAGTACATATAAATCAAGATATAGAATGGAAATAAATCTAAGATCAGGACTTACAACTGAATACCTGAGCAAAAGTAATCCAACACTTAAAAGCTGATGGGCCGGAAAACAGACGAAGCATCAGGCACCAACCATTTGATATATGGATACGGCTTTAAGTCAGAACCATAATAGAATCTGAGGTCTGACCAGCAAAGAGGAAAGCAAAGTTGCAAATCGTTATTGGTTTAATTACCAAGCATACGCAATTTGTTGAAATACATAAATGTTATAGCCAATCTTTTTATAATGAGACATTATTATGATAAACTGTGATAAACATTTCTTAATGCCAACGGTTTTCTTTAATTTATCACTAAGTCGCCACAAAACTCTGGTTTGGAAAGACCCTGGCGCAAGAGATTTAAGTCTGCCATTGAGTTTAGATATCAAGTCAAAGCATCGGCAATACAACTAAGAAAACATTTGCGAAGTTTATGATACAGATAGGCTTGTTTAAGAAGTTTATAAAGTTAAATATTTTTACAAGTGTTGAAGTCTGCAACATGACTAGATGCTCTAGCAGATCAGATAAGTTGACAAATATAAACTCCATATGATGTAGAGTGAGTAACATCACCATCTAAAAATGGAAAACTAACGATTTCATAATCAAAACCGCCATATTTATCGTAATTTTGGTAGAAACAATATCATTAGAAACGGAAAAATGCAAGTCCAAAAACACAGCTTTGGTATCAGAGGTATTAGTTATTACGTTGGAGCTCTGAAGAGTACATCTGAATTAATATATCGTCAAAAAGTGTATTATGTATGCATAAAATATCATCCAAATATCTAGATGTAGTGTTAAACCCCTGAATAATGTAAGCCTATTGGTCATCAGAAAGATACATCATAAAGCCCCTCTCATAACAAAATTAGAATGAATCTGCAATTTGGGGAGCACAATGGAATCCAAACAACTTGTCTATCCAATAAAGTGACCCCTATCGTATAAAAATGCATTTCAACCAAACAATCATTTTAACAAGACCGTGCATGATATATTTCAGCTGTTCTGAAGTGAAAACGTGTTTCTGTCATTTCATGCAAGGTAAGGAGAGCCTTCTCTTTGGAAATTTGTTCAATCAGAACAGTTAGTTTATCATTGATTAAAATATGAGGTTAAGTAGTTTAAAGAGTGGAAAAGCATATGTAGACAAACTGACGGCATTGAAATCCCTAGTTTTAAGTTTATCTAATACTTCACCTGAATGTTTACTAGACCAAAATAGATTCTTATCAGACTAGTCATTAACTTTTTCGCAGTGCTTTATTACATGATTTTTGATAGTGGTAAGACAAGAAGTTAACAAGGATCTCTGACAGTCTTAAAGAAGAATTGCCCATAAAAAATGGCCATAGACAGTTTCTTAGAAAAGGATATTTTTTTCCATCGAAAGATTAGTAGGTACAGCCCGAATTATCGGCAAAAATACTTTTCTCATTGGACAAGTACCGATTTAGAAGTATGGGGTGAAAACTCTGCTTTTGTCATTATCTAGGAAATAGAAAAAAACTATTTGAAGTGCTTTTCCCCGTGAGCAAACTTATCCTTTTGTTTCACATTACACACAATTTACAAACTGGGATGATTGGCCAGGGTATGGGGTGCGGTGGGGTGAAGGCTGTCAAAATGCTTAAAAACAAATTCTTACAAAAGTTTATTAAGCGTTATTTTGTATAAACATGTAGCTAATCATCAATTTACAATTGCATGTATACAGTATGTAGTTCTGATACACCTTAGTGAACAGGACAGACTGATTGAGCTGGAATCATAACATGTATAATCTATGTGTTAGCCATTTACAGGTAATAGTCAAAAGTCTTTCACAGCGGGGTTCGTAATGTGTTAATTTGATTAGAGTGTTTCTGCATGATGATACATTGCAATGGTTAGAAGGCGTCCATGCGAGCTGAACATTTCTTGTACTTCAACAACAGCAGAATTTAGGGCGAAAATTTGGTACCAGTTAAATGTATTTAAGCGTCCCCCCCCCCCCCCCTGGTGGCTTAGACTGCTGTCTGTTCTAAGGCGGTGGTTCTGTTGTTGACTTGTTGTTTACTGTTACTCCCATTGTGGGAGTTTGTAATTGTTCCATGTTTTGTTGAATGTTACTTTATGCCCCTTCTAGTTTTGCAATCATCTTGATGGGGAAGAGAGAGCTGGTCGCTTTGCTTAGTTTATCTTTCTGGTGTCTCGTGATTATTGTGTGGCTTTTCCTCGTGGTGCCATGGCTTTGTCTGCACTTTGTGATTGTGGTATTTCCTGATCATACTCACTTACTATTTTTTCGTGTTTCTCAGCTTGTCCAGTTTGCTGTGTTGCTGATTTCGGCACTCTCTGTTGGCCGTTAACTCAAAAACTTCTTAAACAAGGCTAAGGTATCATAAACTTGGCAAACCTTTTTTACTAAATTGTATCCGGCATACAATGGTTTTGATATAGGGCTTTGGTCTCTTTTGACCCAGGGATCTATGGTGGCGACTGAGTGCAAAAGATAAAGAAAATTGTTGGCTCTAATATTTTTTCAGCGTAGTTAATTAAAATAGTTTTTCATTTTAAGAGATGTGTTATAACAATATAGTGGTGGGCTGCATGCTTGGTGGTCAACTCGGTAGCTAGCAGTTGGCAACTTTGCTTTCCTCTTTAGTTGCACACTGGCGGATCTTACCTCAGGCTCTGTGACAGTTCTTACGTAGAGACTTGTCGATAGATGGGGTGTGGTTGAGGCCTGGTCTTGTGACTACCAGGGTTTGATTGTTGGATTTATTTTGCTCCAGTATTCAGTTGTATATGCTGTTGAGTCCTTATCTTGGTTTCGTCTACTTTTTATATCTCAATTAGTATTATCTAGTGGATGATGCATCGATGGGTTGGGGATCTCTCATGCAAACCAAACATATATACTATTGTCATAAAGTTAAGCATATTCCATTTGATAACACCACTTAGGTTTTAGAAACGGTAAGAACGGAACTTTTGAGAGATACCAACAATTTGTTGTGGTGGACAACAAAAGCAGAATAACAGCGATTTGATAAAGAAAAGCCGTGGAATCTGACGTGTTTCCAGGCTGCAAACACCTTACAAAAAATACCCATAAATTTTACAAAATTCGATGAAAATAGCATGGAGGCCAAGAGTCAGCAAAACTTTTACAATAAGGCCGCGATAGTTGTAATTTCTTCAAAACTTACTCTTTGGAACATACACTTTCTGGATCTGGTGCAAAAGTCACGAAATGGCTCACAATAATCCACTACTTCCGGTTTATGTTGTGTATAGCCTTCACACTGTCGAATAACAACTTGGCACATTTTCATCATTAAAATCACTGGGTACATGCGTTCAGGACATGAAATCCTGTCCCATTCATGTAGTAGAGTCTAGCAAAATTCACAATGATTTTTATACGGCTTGTTTTTGGTTTCAAACACGTCAGCCGAGCTTGTCCCGCACGTGTTAGATAGGGTTCAAGTCCCACAACAAGCTTGACCATGGAAGACTAGTGATGTTCTGTTGATTTTTGTATTCCTCGATGATGCGAGTACAGTGAGGTCTTGCAATGTCATCTCGGAGCACCATGATCTGGCCATCTAGCGAGTCCAAGGGTGACCTAACACCAGATTCCAGGATTTCGTCCTGGTACTTTTGAGCGTTCAAAGTCCCAGTAACCACCTTTAACTGTACCAGGTGGTCATCAGATAATGCATCACTAACCATAATGCTTCAGCAACAATTCCTTGCACTCAAAAGTCAATGTAGACCGTTTCCTTTTTGTAATACTGCCATTCTCACTATGTTTTTTCAACGGTCTGCTTACAACACTCTGAGACACGTTTTATACCATTGCAATGTCATCTTGTTTCATGCCAGCGTTCCTAATGACAATTTTCACATTCTGTCCTCTTTCTTCTTTGTAGATGTATCAAACATACGCGGTCTAAGGCTATCTCATGACTCAACAGCAAAAGAAATTCATTCTTGCATATCAACTTCTGGACAGTACTGTGTCCTAAGCTTCCCGTTCATGGTCGGTAGTGAATGAAACTAAACGAACTTATCCAAATTTGGTAGCCAAAATACAAGGGTACATGTCGAATAAAACCCAAGTCTCAAATTATTTTTCATTACTTCGAAAATGGGGATCGTATATTAATATGCTTAACTTTATGGCAATAGTATATTTGTCTTGATTCACTTCAGAAATAATGGTGAAGTTGGCACCCTATAACATAATTAGGCCCACTGGTAATTTTTTACTGGCTGTTCTTCTATGGATCTTTTTGTTATTGGAATTTAATATCAGTTATGCTGTCTTGTCTGTTCCTTGCGATCTCCTGCTGGAAAAGGGCTTACCTCTTGGCTCTCTTTACGTGATATTTTCTTTCGTTGTTGTCACTTTCCTGTGTGGTTTCCTTGGTCATATGTGGCATTTAATTGCATCGATTCCTGATTTTTGCTTTCTTCCTTACCTTGTGTGAAGTACAGCTTACTTATATGCTATAATGATGGTAACTCATGATTACATATAAGAGTGCTACAGGAACATGGAGGACTGGCTAGTGTATGCACTGTTTGCAAAAAGTAGGATAAATTCGAACATTAAAAATTATGTCACTTACACAACCAATGTTAACTAGTATTACATTTTCTAATCAGCAAGTGATCTCATGCATATTAGGATTGATCCAGTCATGTGTTTCTCAGACAACAATATTTCGAACAGGGGTTGACTCTCGTATATCACAAGGTTGACTCTCATATTTCACAAGTATATCTTGTTGACGGTAATAAAGCAAACAATATCCCCTATTCTTTACTTTTTGTAAGTTCAGAATATTTTTTTCTCTCTTAGTCCTCAGTTTCAGATCCATATGGCTAAAATAATTTACAAGTTTCAGTGAATCGTCACAGTTTTTAAATGTTTTCTTCGCCTAACTTAACAGAATTGACGATTATGGTACTAAGATTGCATCCATAGCAGACAAATCTGCGGCATCGGCTGCTGCCCGTTCTAAGGCGTTGGTTCTGTTGTTGTTAACTCATTGTTCATTGGAACTGCCATTGTTTGCGGGGTTCTTGATGGTGGTCCATTTTTGTTGTGTAGTATTAAGTGTCCTTTCTAGTATTGCAATCCTCTTGTTTGGCTTTACTTTTCCCTTCTTCTTAAGTGCATGTGATTGTTAGTGTTCAGGGCTGTAGTGTGTGATTTGTCGTTTACTGTTCATAGTCAGTTACTTTCTGAAGAAGTTAGCGTGTTCATTACAGTGCAGTATAATTCCCATCTTATTATATTTCGAAAGTATTATAGATGAAGGCCCATGAGTGTTAGGACATTTCATATAGCGCACGTATAACTTGCCCTTAATCTCAGACTGATCGCAAACAAGGCAGGCCTATAAGACTCGACACTGTTCCTTTGTTGCCCAGACCTGGTCCGCTGTTTATGCTAACACTGATATATGCAGAAAGGATTCATGAGAATTGAAGAAACAATTCTGCAAGGTCTTTGAACTAATTGCAACAGACTTCATGCTTGGTGGTCAACCCAATAAAGGTTGACAACTTTGCTTTCCTCTTTAATTGCACGCCGGTGGGGTGGGACTTCAGACTCTATGACGGTTCCGGCTTAAAGACTTATCAATTGATGGGATGGTAGGGGTCTGATGCTTTGGCTATTTTTGTGGGACCCACCGGGGATTACCTGTTGGATTATTTTTGCTCCAGTATAGTTTTATTTACTGTTGAGTCCTTATCTTTGCTTTATCTCCTTGTTATATCTTGATTTATATGTTCTGGGAGATGATGCATTGATAAGTAAGGGGCCTTTCATGCAAACCAAATATCTATGTGTCTTGATCCACATCTAAATTAAGGGGTGGGTTTGCGCCATGGGGCCGGTTTGAGTTCTTCAGTAAAATAGTTTACCGACCGTTCCAAGGCCGTAATTCTTTTGTAGATCTTTTATGTTTTGTCTGTCTTGTGTTTGCTATGCCTTTGTGCGCGTCTGTTTGTATGTGCCTTGTAGTCACCTGCTGGGAAAGGGCTGACCTCTTGGCTTGCGTTTGTGGTGTCTAACTGTGAGTTTGTCACTTTCATATTGGTATCCTGGGTAAGGTATTGTACTTGATTGTATCGATTCCTGATCTTTGCACCCTTACTTACTTTCATGTACTTTTATTATTTAAAAGAAATAATTTCAACATTTGCTTGATCAGATCTAAATCAGAGAAATAATTTCTACAACTGCTTGATCGCATCAACATTGCGTTTAAAACAATTGTCTTATTTCACAATATTTAAGAGAGAAAATGTGAAAACAACTATCACCTGCGTTTTCTTCGCTACAATGTCAATATAATTATTGGCAAAAATGATATAACTAGAAGCAAGACTTTAAAATTATTAGCACTGCTAATTATTTATTTGGCACGAAACTTATTTAAGAACAACACGCGATAATTATGTTATCAAAAGTAAAATATTTTGTGATCGCGTCATAATTATGTATAGTTCTTTGATAAATAGCATTAATTTCGTTAAAAGTTTTAAAAAATCTCGAAGTGCCAAATATAATTTTATCAAAACAACATAATCAACAGGCTCAGCTAAACATTTATACAGCTTGCTTCTTATTTCTTCTTATTGCAGGAAGTAATACTGCCAATGTGCAAAAAGTTCTAACGAAAAGCAATAGTTTTAAGCTAGATGCAAAAATATTGCTACAACTCCTTTATAGCAACATCTTTTTTGCGAGGAGCTACATACTTTTTTGGTCAATTGAGATAATAATTTGCCAGACAAGAAAATAAGACGTGCATGCTGTTTCTTTAATCCGTTTGTCGACAAAAGATTGACCATTGAAATAAAAATTACTATCTTAACGCAATATATTTGAATATTCTAAATATTATCGCATTAAATCCACTTATTTCTGACATTTTCGCCAGAAAACAGTCTTTTTCTGACAGATTTAAGTAGCAAGTGGTGGCGCATATACGCTTCCGTATCAAACAGAAGAATATACTGTAGGTGTCCAACATGGTAAGAGAAATTTGCCACGTTGTGGTTTAATCGTTTTCAAAATACTCTCCATTCGCCTTTGTGGTCTTATCAATGTGGAAAACATCCTTTCTTTAGTTCAATTTAATTAAAATATCTTTGTCTATTTTCTACAATTATTGTCTTAAATACAAATCTGTACTTCACTTATTGCCATATTTCTTTTTTGTGTTCTACTGTTTTTTTTTGTTTGGAACATACATCGGGTGTACATGGTATACAATGGCGCTAAAATCTAGTTGCGGTATTTATAAAAATAACAATGGTTTTATATATTTTTAGCTCACCTGAGCCGAAGGCTCATGGGTGAGCTAATAGTATACCAGTCACTCTGTTGTCCGTCCGTCGTCTGTCGTCCGTCCGTCAACATTTTCAAACATCTTCTCCTCTGAAACCACTGGGCCAATTAAACTCAAATTTCATATGGAGACTCCTTAGGACACGGGAACAAAAGTTTGTTCAAATTGTCCTGGTCACATGACCAAGATGGCCGCCATGCCTATATATGGTAAAAACCCTTAAAAAATCTTCTTCTCCAGAACCAGAAGGCCGATGACCTTGGGACTTGGTATGTAGCATTGGGGGTGTTGGGCCTACCGACCTACTTAACGTCAAGGTCAAATTTGCTCCCTTATACATTTAAATGGGAATTTTTTTGAAAAGTTGATTTTTTTGAATACTGTTGAAGCCAAAGTCATTATTCTAACTTGATATGTTAAAACTAATGAGACAATGCCTATAAATAAGTTTCAAAGGTCAAGGTTGACCTTTGCCCTCTCAGCCAAGGTCGCTCATGTTGTGGTCCAATCAATATTTTAAAACTTAGTTTTCTCACAAGCCATTGACCCAATTAAACTCAAATTTCATGTGAAGACTCCTTATGATAAGATAGCCAAAATTTATTCAAAACATTTAGGTCACACTACTAAGATGGCCACCACGCCCATATATGGTAAAAACCCTTTAAAAATCTTCTTCTCCAGAACCAGAAGGCCGATGACCTTGGGACTTGGTATGTAGCATTGGGGTGTTGGGCCTACCAAGTTTGTTCAAATAATGATCCTAGGTTGACCTTGACCTACTTAACATCAAGGTCAAATTTGCTTCCTAATGCATTTAAATGGGAATTTTTTTGAAAAGTTGATTTTTTGCATACTGTTTAAGCCAAGGTTATTATTCTTACTTAATATGTTAAAACTAATGAGACAATGGCTATAAATAAGTTTAAAGGTCAAGGTTGACCTTTGACCTTTCAGCCAAGGTGGCTCATATTGGAGTCCCAATAACATATTTAAACATAGTTTTCTCAGAAACTACTAGGCCAATGGAAATCAAATTTCATATGACCACTCCTTATGATTGGTTTGCCAAAATTTGTACAAATTGTTATTGTCACATGACTAAGATGGCCACCAAGCCCATATATGGTAAAAACTATTTAAATATCTACTTCTCTGGAACCAAAACGTCAATGGCCTTGGGACTTACTATGTAGCATTGAGGATGTGGTGCCTACCATGTTTGCACAAATGATGAATCTAGGTTGACCTTGACCTACTTTATGGCATGGTCAAATTTGATCCCTAATGCATTTATAATGGGAAAATCTTAAAATGTTCATTTTTCTATAACTGTTTTAGCCAAAATCATAATACCTGTAAGAAATATTTAACCTAATGAGACAATGGTTTTATATAAGTACCAAATGTCAAGCTGACCTGTGACCTTTAATCCAAGGCCACTCATTTGGACCACTACATACCTATCTAAACGTCTTTTCTCAGAAATCACTGGGCTGTTAGATTGTTTAGGTTAGTGGACCAAAATGGCTGCAACCCCCATATATGGTAAAACAAAATATGTTTCATTATAAGCTGTAGTTGACCTTGACCTGTTTTACAATTATTAAGAAGATCAGGTGAGCGCCTCAGGACCTTCAGGTCCTCTAGTTCAATAATGCTACTGCCAGTACGTCTTTTTCCTTCATCTTTTAGGCAATCAATTTCTTTTTTATTGTTTAAACTTCAATATAACATGGCTTTTGTCTAGTCACATTCAACTGTCAAAACATAGGACATTGATGGTATAAGCTGTACAAATTTAAAATCGTTCATTCAAACAATGAATAAATCATACAGAGTAAAATATCGCATATTGACATATAAACTTGCTAATAATGGGTATTAGCTATATATTTATAAAATGTCGGTTAATTATTGACAGATGAAATAAATAATTAAAAAGTCGACAAAAAAGAAAATTAAATAACATATCGACAGCATTTATATTTAGTTATTGATATGTAGAAATTGATAATTAAAAAAAATCAATATATAAATATGAAAAATCTGAAAAAAACGAATATTAAAATAGTTGTTTATTAATATCTTTTACGTATTCTTTCGTATGTTAGAATTTTCTGGTTCATTTTTTTTTTCGGCCGATCGCTGATCTCCACTAATCATCTCTTCTTTTATTTCTGAATAAATCGAAGGAATATTTTATTAATATCTGATCGCTTTATTGAAATATAATTAATTGGATTGTGATTATTATGTAACTTTAAGTAGGCAACTCATTCCACAGTAGTTCTCGGTTATTTCTAGATCATTAAGATAAGAAATAAGGAACTATTCCACTGTTGTTCTCAGTTACTTCTAGATCATTAAGATTAGGGATAAGCTGTGTTCTCTTCACAATAAAGTCCACTGTTGTTCTCAGTTATTTCTAGATCATTAAGATTAGGAATAAGCTGTGTTCTCTTCACTATATAGTTTTATACCTAGATCATTATTCATTTACGAACCGCTCCTCTAAATCTCATCTTGTTTATGTTTGGTTATTTCTCCTAAAAATATTTCTCTTAATTTATTACTTTTGTACCCCTTTCTACTACGGTTCAAACAGAAGAATATACTGTAGGTGTCCAACATGGTAAGAGAAATTTGCCACGTTGTGGTTTAATCGTTTTCAAAATACTCTCCATTCGCCTTTGTGGTCTTATCAATGTGGAAAACATCCTTTCTTTAGTTCAATTTAATTAAAATATCTTTGTCTATTTTCTACGGAAGCGTATATACGCCACCACTTGCTACTTAAATCCGTCAGAAAAAGACTGTTTTTCGCGCTAAATATTTTATTTTTTCTCGCGTTAATATCAACCTTTTCGATATGTTTTACTTGAAAAAGCAAATAAAAAACACGACACGATGCATTAAGTTATTGCAATTTGCTATTATTATGTCGCATTGTCTTGATATTTTCGTGTATTGTTACATAATTATTACTCTTTCGAGAAAATGTTTACGCAATTCGAAAAGAAATCGCTAATAAACAATTCATTAAAGCTCTTTGTGAGAAGAGTTTTAGCTGTCTACGCCATACCTTTAGTACTCGGAGGCTGTTGAAGACACGAGGTCTGACGATGGTCGAAAAAAGGAGTTTTTTCTGTGACAAAAGGTAAGTTTTTAATTATTTCAAAGTGTTTTTATAGTAGTATATATCTCATTATATAGGGAAGGTGATTACTGTACAGTATAATATATATATTAACTGTGTAAATCACAGATTTTAGATAACTGTTTTGCCTCTACGTGCCACGTGGCGTGGTTGTTTGAATTGGGTAGGTTGTGGAAAGTTTCAACGCCGTGAACGGTGTGTGCAAGTGAGTGTCTTTAAAATTATCACTAGAATTCACCTTGACTAGCACAAGGAGTGTTGTTGTAGGGCTATTTTCAACCGTAATTTTTACACTTCGTAAATTTCAGGCGAAGAATTGGTACCAATTCTCACATTGCGTGATTAAATGGTACCAATACGTCACCGATTTCATACCAATATTTTTCATATGTGAGAGAAATATGCACGTAGTCAAATTTCATGTTGCAATCATGCAAATTCCTCACATCGATAAAGTACCCCACAAAGCTGCTGCATTCTACATTGGCACGCATTCCATAGTTAGAGGTCACAGGCAACTATATATCAAAATGAGATTCTTCACATGTGTGAATTATTGGTACCAATTCTTCTCTTTGTGCGGAATTGGTGCCAATTCTTCTCATGCGTGAGGTGCTGGTACCAATTTTTTACATGTAAGAGGAATTAGTACCAATTCTACACATGTAAGATGAATTGGTACCAATTTTTCACACATGAAAGAGGAATAAGTACCAATTATTCACACAAGAATTCCGAGATAAGGATGTGTTGTCTTGCCAAACAGAAGTCAAACAAGGCAAATATGTCAAATTTATATCCTGGGCAAAGGGTAATTTTAGAAAACTCATAAATCACAAAACATAAATCCCATTTCTCCAGCCCCCTAAGTTCACCTTGGGTGGGGGCGTGTCTGCGAGCAAAATATTTGTTTCCATGTTGCTGCATTCATGATTCCCTTTAATTTGATATGCAACATGACAATGTTCTGAAAAAGTTGACTTTTGACCTATTGGCCGGGTCAGGGACATGGGGGTCTGCAGGCAAAATAGTACTACCATGTTGCTGCATTTCGTGATTCCATTTAATTAGATATGCAACATGACCATGTTCTGAAAAAGCTGAATTTTGACCTATTAGCCCGGTCAGGGGCGAGTGTATGTGTGTGTGGGGGGGGATCTGCGGACAAAATATTTGCTACCATGTTGCTTCATTTCGTGATTCCATTTAATTTGGTATGCAACATGACCATGTTCTGAAAAAGTTGAATTTTGACCTATTGTCCCATCCCTAGGGTTCTGGGGGAGGGGGTATGCGGGCAAAATATTTTCTACCATTTTGCTGTATTTGTGATTCTCTTTAATTTGATATGCACCGTGACCATATTCTGAAAAAGTTGAACCTTAACCTATTGACCCCATCCTTAGCGTCGGGGATGACTGCGGGCAAAATATTTGCTACCATGTTGCTGCATTTGTGATTATCTTTAATTTGATATATAACGTGAACATGTTCTGAAAAAGTTGACCTTTGACCAAGTGACTCCAATCCCCAGGGTTGGGGGTGGGGTAGTTGGGTAGGGGTCTGTGGGCAAAATATTTGCTACCATGCTGCTGCTGAAAAAGTTGAATTTTGACCTATTGACCCCATCCCCAGGTTCCCTATGTGTCGGTTTTGCTTTGCAGGAGGCACAATAAAATCCAGGTCACAGATATGACGAATACTTAGCAATTCTTTCCATGCCAGAAAGTACCAATAAATTCTTCACATGTATGAGAATTTTGTACCATTTTTCACTTGTATGAGGATTTGCTGCCGATTTTTTGTATCTGAGAAAAAATTAACACAAGTTCTTCTTAGGTGTGACACATACAAACCATTTTATATTCACACGTCAGAAAGCACCCAAAATGTATTATCGTTGACCATACGAAATGATAAATTTAAAGTTCAACAAGGCTATCTTTGAATAGAGCTACTTCGTAGCTGTATTCGAAGGAAGCCTACGAATACAGCTACTGCGTAGCCTAAGAATACACCTACTGTAGCGTTCGAATATACCATAGCTGTATACATATCTAGAAGCATAACATATTTAAATCGAATACAGCTATCCTTGCTTAAAATTATTGACTTACTCTTACTTTAATCAAAACTCATAGCAGCTATTCAATGGGGCAATGTTGCTTTGGTTACAGCATTCCCCAAACCTATAAACTTTTTGTTCTTTCTCTTTATCTATATACTGCCTTAAGCCCTCACAAGTATTATCGTCAGGTAAACTTTGCACACAGTGGGTAGCGAGATGAAAGAACGTAAGAAGGCAAAGATCATAAATCAATATACGCTTGACCAAGGGAACCACATGAAAAATTGACAAAACACAAAAAATTCACATACAAGCAAACCAAGAGGTTAGCCATTTCCAAGCAGCTGCCCACGAGGCTGCAATGAACAGACAAGAAAGCATGACAAGCACGATGCATAAATAACAAAAATGATTCACAAAAAAGCACCGCCTTGGAACGGTCAGGAAAACTATTTTTACTGCAGGGCTTAAACAAGTTTCACAGTACCATCCCCCTTAGTTCTAATGTGGAACAAGACACATAGATGTTTGGTTTGCATGAAATACCTCTAACTTATCCATGAATTTTCTTCTAAATCATATAAATTAAGATTAAAAATTGGAGTTAAAGCAAACATAAGGACTCAACAGTACATACAACTGAATACCGGAGCAAAAGAAATCCAATAGTAAAACCCCCCTGGGTCTGACAAAAGCCAAAGCGTCAGGCCCCAACCATCTCATCCATATATAAGTCCTTAAGTCCGAACTGTCATAAAGGCGTACACGAAACCATATCTAAATTAACGCAGTGTTCTTTAACCTGCACAATGGGTGTCTTTCCCTGCACAGGGGGTATCCACTTAACGATTCGAAGGACGGTACGCTTTTCTAGTGTAAAGTATAGCTTACATACGTTATATAAATATATTATGCAATAGGTTTAATAGTTGCACTTTTTCGAATTTAGCTACTCAAACTCATCGGCTTATCAAGTATCTCAATTTGAAGGTAGCCATTTTCGGTACGACGGTGCCTAATTTAAAGTGTATCTTATTTTCCCCATATGCTATTGGTTCTTAAAAGAATCGCATTAATGACAAAAAGTTTTAAATCTAATTCTAGTATAGTGGCCATATTGGATATTGTCATTTGGCCGAACAAAAACTACCAGATGACCTGATGCCCAAAAATATCAGCTTGATGTGTCAATATGAAACATTATACAGATGACCACCATGGTGATCGCATTTTTGATGTTACATCTTTGAACCCCTATAATATCTAGATGCAACTAACAAAAATGCCAGCATTATACAACTGGAAGTTGGGAATAAAATATGAAAATCGATTGTTTTTCAAAATGACCACCATGGCAATTATTTTGTGAAACCCTGTTATCATTAAATTATATTTTTATATATAAGTCCTTCCAATATTATATCTGTGCCAGTTCAGCTCTTTCGCTGCCAATGTCGCCGATATGCGACCAACGGCAGAGTGCCAATGTCGCATTAATGCGACTTGGACATGTGGTTTGTTTCAGTGATGTGTATAACTCTATTTTGCGACATATCATTGCAAACAGGGGAGATAACCTAAACATAAGACCTGTTTTTGGCAAACAAACCAGGAAATGGCAAAAAAAATCGTAAAAAAGGTTATTTTCTCAATTTTAAAGCGAGCTAAATCAATTTTACTGAAAATTGTGGCTGAATGGCTGCTGCCAGCTTCACCCTAGATGAGGTATGATAATGGAATATAATCATTCCAGTGATATAAGTGATATGAAATATACTATTTGGAGGATATAAATTGCATAAGGAAAACAACTACTTACAAAAAAGTGTTTTGGGGAATTTTCTACAATATGTTGATCAAAATATGGCAAATTAATTATAAGTAGGTCATATAAGATCAGTGTCATTCAAGGTCAAGGTCACCTGATCCGTCTGCCCATTGAAAATTATGCTATCATGCTAAACAGTATATGTGCAATATTTGGTCAAAGTTTCACCATGACATTCAACCAAATAATGATTTTATACTATTTAAACAGCTTGACCCTCTGTTGTGACATTACTCAAAATATATTTGGCACTGAGAAGTACGTTTCCCCAGAAATTTGGCAGCGAAAGAGTCAGTCAACATATTTTTATTGGTTCAGAAGACAGGACAGACAATGTGCCGGTTCAGTCTTAATATTTTTATTGGTCCAGAAGACAGAACAGAAAAGGCTATTCTATAGATTTAAATGAATCTGACGACCTTGTAACTAGGTCAAAGTCACCAAAATTTAATCAGCCATTATGCCCTCCCAATGGTATATCTTTACCAGTATGGTCTGAATCTATTTATTGGTTCAGAAGAGCGAGTGCCTTAAAGGCTTATTCATTTAGCTACGTTTGTATATGACCCTGGTGACTTCGAATATTAGGTCAATGTCATGAAAATATAATAATTCCTTTCGATTGGCCTAAGTAAATATCTATGCACGTTTGGTTGAAATACATCAAACGGTTCAGCTACACTCACGCTGACAGGATCTTTACCATTTTCAAAGTTGGACAGGATTCCCACTAAACGATGATCTACTGTGTATTTAAGTGTCTGTCAGTGCAAGGGTCTCGGACTGATGGGAGGCATCGATACTATGAATACATTTTCTCATGTTTTACCCATGTTGTGATACCTTAATATTCACATTTTGCTTATACTTGTGTATGCTAATACGACTTGTGCTTGCACATGTTATGTGATGTTTCTGAAATAAAATAATAAATAAAAAAATAACTCTTAAATTAGTAAAACAAAGACTTATTTGATACTACTAACTTGTTGTTGTATTTTGTAGGCGATTGACTTTGTGCTTACTATTGGTAGTGTGGATGCAGTGTTTCCAGAGCCTGGTAAAATACAAGTATAACAGATTTTGTTTGGTCTACTTTAAACAAGGCTACATCAATACAGACATCCTGTATATCAATCGGTGTCAGGACATTACAACAACGAATATCAACAAGACACAATTCGTGTTGCTGACAATGTCAAAATTCCATCACAGCTGCTGTATCAGAAATAATGAAATTGCACAGTTTTGTTTACGTTTGTCAAGGTTGTAGAACTTTATGGATACAATATGTGGTGTGAGAGTACAACAGAAAACAGCAAGACGTATTTTGAAGACAATTGATCCTGATAGTAAACGACTTTGTAGTATTCACAAGCAAAGTAGGCGTGGTTCCGATTTCTTGGTACAAATGGATAGTTATTACAATCTCCTACCATAAGAGTTTCCCATTCCTGGTGCTAAAGAAAGGTTCTCCAAGGATATTCTCTGGGGCTAAGACTTTTAACACCAAAATAATCCCAAGTATGTGGCAGGACTGTATTACGATTACAAGCACACAAAGCAAATCAGGAGAATTCCAAGGATGATAAGAAGAGAGGCTGGCACAGAAAACTCGCTTGTGAAAGACATTCGAATTCTATTAAGATATCAACATGATGATAAAGTTGCAGGATCAATAATCTTTTCTTTATGTCGTTCTTCTGCAGATCAGCTAAAAGAAGCATTGTGGAGCTGTGTAATGCGCATTTTAGAAGACATATCTGGTAGATGAGATACCATTTTATAGTGCTAGCTACGGCCATCATGGCTTGGTCTCTCAAATGTTATACAAAATCACTTAGACATATTCTGTCGTTACTGGAACTGCCACAGAATCAGTGCCAAGAACAGCAGTGGCGTTCAGTCTGGAACACAAGATGTTACATATCATTAATTCATTGTACTTTGCTCTAGTGACTACATTCACATTGCAATCGTGTACAGTGGGTGAATGGTATGAGTCAATTATATGCGTAATGATCAGTATTGATGTGCTGTCCCATACAATAACTGTGATTATCAATATAAGGGCGAAAAGCAGAAGTATCAGAGATGGTTCTACTTCCTCAGTCGTCAGAGGATAATGAATTGCTTTTAAGGCATTGCTTGCACAGTTTTAGTGAACAAGCCAGTACCTTATAAATCCAGCAGGATTTTATGTCATCTATGTAGCGTATATATCTATTTTGCGGTTCTATGATAAAGGTATAGGTTATGTTTTGTATAGGTTATATAATATACATTCTCAACTCCATTGTAAATATTTCATAACCAGTACATAACATAGTATAGCTTGTATAGCCCTGATCCAGCTATTTCCTATGGTTGTGGCACACTAGATTTAGATTTTGAAACATATATTGTGTTGCTTTTTATTGAACTTTCGAAATAGAAGGGTTTCGGTAAACAATTATTGGTCTGAGAAAAAATAGTTTGACCATTGTTTAAGCTCAAATAAAATAAATAATCTAAGATGTATATTGTTACTCAGTTTCCTTAAAATCGAACATGTAATTGTGTAGACATGGTTTCTATGAAGTTATAATCATGTGATGCAAATGACCCTCCATGTACATCATAGATGTTGATTCAATTGAATGGGCCCAAGAGCTCAGAATGTTCATTGAATAGATCGTCATTTTTATTCTAGCCATGTATGCGTTCAGATTTTAATGCATTACACTAAGCATTCAGTTAAGACTCAGACAACCAGTGCATTCACGATCTGACAGGAGTCTTTGGTGTTACGCGATTATCTTAGCTGAAATTCTTAGCTTTCTTTCTACAGGCAACAAAGACTCTCCTGATTAGACTATGTAAATGCCTATACTAAGCATATGTGACAGGTCTTTTTGTGCAAAAAACATAGGTTGTCTTCTATTTATGGTTTTGCTCACACGTCAAAAATGATTCTGATACTTTATTGATATATGAAATAAGAACACAGTTAACAAGCATCATATAGCCTTGGCTTAAGAAAAGCTGTCTTTGGGTTTCCTGTCAATGTCATGAGTCATTAAAAATAAGTCCTATGACAGAAAGTTCTGAAAATAGATTCTACAACCGTTTCTGAACTACGCTTAAGTTATAAACTCTAATTTATAGAGGCAAACATTGAGTAAGATTTGGAAATGCCACAATCATAAACTCTAATTTATAGAGGCAAACATTGAGTAAGACTTGGAAATGCCACAATCACACACTGTATATCAAACCAGGGTAATGTGACGTCAAGATGACAATTTAAGTAAAGCAGCCAACTCTCTCTTCCCCAAAGTAGAAAGGCACTGAATACTGCGCAACATGGTTCAAGGAAGGGTATTTATTTTTTCCCCGCCATTCAGGAAATTGCCATCTCTAAGCTTATATTCTAGCATATATGTTCTTTTAAAGCATATACCTAGTATTTTGCGAACAATTTATCAACACAAACTGTTTGGACCTATGAGAAAATCCATAGGACCAGTTGGTAAAGTGTGCCTTTCCATCTACACTTTGCGGAGGATGGGCTGTCTGGGATTTAAGAATAACGTTATCCACCATAAGATAATTTTTATTATGTGACCATCCAAGGTCATACATGTGATACATAGCCTATTGTCATCTTCACCCCATACGCAATTATTGTGAGAGATATAAACATCAATGAGTCTAAAAGGAAAATGAGATCAACTAACGAGTTTTAGACAGATTCTAAGCATATCTGACATTGACCATTGACCGCAAGGTCATATTGGTAATCTGAATAGCATTCATTGTGCCAAATATTTTGATATTTAAAATACCCTAAATCTAAAAAATGAAGATTTAACTTTATATGACCTTTTCATTTGGCCCCCGAGGTCATATAAGTGACCAAAAAAACATGGGTAAGAAAGTGGGCAAAGATCAGCAATCGATACAATCAAGTACTACACCTAAATAACATATTGCAATCTACATCCCTAGGCAATAGTTGTTCCAAATATGAAAATCACCTTATAAAGATGAATAAGGAGTCCACAGTACGAGCATCAGTGACTGACAAGGACTGACTGCACCACTGGTGCCCATCTCCTTCACAAATATTTAAAAAAATCACCATTAGGTCATCATGAAACAATTTCGACGGATAACAGAAGGAGACAGTTAAATTTAATTTAATTTAACATTTTATCTGCTATAAATATCAAATATATGCTTTAGTTGTTTAAATAGTGCAAGATGTATTTCCCACTTCGAATTTCTTAGTTGTATATTGTTTCTGATGAAAACAACAACAACGCCAACTGCATTTTTCACAGCATTGTGATGCTTTGGACAGCGATCAGAGTTTTGATATCACTGTCTCTTTAAGACAATGTCAAAGATTGGACTTTGATATAGTCATGGTCTGGCTAAGATGGTCACAGTATGGCTAAGACAGTTTAACTGCAGAGTTAATCCAGTTTTTCACTACATATGTTTTATATTGTTCCTTTTCTCATAATTTTGAGTTGAATTACTCAATACTTAATGGCTTTATTGTATAATCCTCTAAACTGGGTTCCGAACTGGGGACATAAGTTATTTGTTAAGACCCAGATTGGACGCCATAGAACGCAACCTCTTGGCAGTCTTTGTTGCTGGCTTCAGAAAACCATAACATTTTCAAGCATTTTTACATTTCTTAATGTAATCATCAGATAAAAGTGATGAAAAATAGTAAGTGAGTATAAACATGCTTTACTGCTACATAAACATCTTATAGGCCCCTGGGGGTTCTGAAAACCCTTGCTTTACACTCTCAGGTTTCAGCGCCACTTTTGGGGCCAACCAGAGGTTAATGCATAGAAAATCATGTTTGACCCCTATATAATTATACCTTTAGTGAAATCCCATACAAACCTCCATAGATGAGCCACTGATATGGCTTTGAGGAATCTTGCCATCCCCACCCCCTGACAAAATATTAGTCTGTACGATCATTTACTTCTCCGCAACAATTTTGCTACTACTTTCGCAGTGGCAGTTCAGCTGCCACCACATTGGATTTAAAGTTACACCCTTTTTACATCGCCCCCTGCTGAAAAAATAAGATGATATACTTGCTGTGGCTAGCCTGCACTTTTTGGGCTGATTCAGCCAACCCTTCGCTTCTCACAGATACACGCTAAGTACAAATTCTCATGAGTAGAGTTGTCCTAATTTCAAATAATTTCAGGTAATGAATTGCCAAGATTTAAGATTCAAAGGTTTGTGTGTTTTGGGTCAAAAAATAAATTAACCTGTTAACGCGGATTACAACAAATAGCATCTGCTCTTTGTAATTGCTGAAATGATCAGGCTGCGTCTACAACTGGCATAAGTCAGTATTATTAGTACATGTACATGTAGAATCTACATGCAATGATGCATCTTAAATGGTGTCTGCTGCATATCTCTGATAAATGCAGCAGGCACCATCTTAAGATGCATTATTGCAGGCGCTATAAGGATTAACTGATCAAGGATGAATGACAAATACATACTGATCTGTTGTCCATCTTGATAATTTACCACTGAAGGAACAATGAAAGGACCTCGGACAGTCTTAATGAAGGATTGCCCATAAAAATCGCCAGAAAAAAAGTTCAAAGAAAACGATAGTTTTTCCATCAAAATGATAGTAGGTCCAACTCTCGAATTATCCGCAAAAGTGTTTTTCTCATTGGACAAGTACCTATTTAAAAATATGGGTTGAAAACCCTGTTTTTGCTATTCAACATATAGAAAATAGAAAAAGTTTTACTGAAGTGCTTCCCCCCCCCCTCGTGACCAAACTAATCCTTTTGCATAGTGTTAAAGTTTTACATTTCACACATCATATAAAAATGGCATGATTGGTCACGGGGGGGGGGGGGGGGGACGATGTCAAAATGGTCAAAAACAATTTATTATAAAAACGTATTAGGATCTTATTTTGCACAAACCTGTAGGTAAATATCAATTTACAATGGCATGTATCCAGGGCTTTAGTTATGATTGCGTACCAAGTAATTAATTGTCTTAAATCTCAACCAAAACATATGTTGTGGGTACTCAAAAGAACCGTCGCAATGAGACGGTTCTTTTAAGCACCAAATTATAGGTTAAATATGATGATTTAGAAAATATTTAGAAAAAAATAAGCTCAAAATTGCGTTTATCTAGACTCTGATATATATATATATATATATACAGTATGCAGGTATGATACACCTCAGTGAACATGTCAGATACACAACAGGTAATTGTCAAAAGTTATGGACAGCATACTAATTTAGAAGAAGGATGAAATCTTCTCAACCTGAATTTTATGCAAACACATCACTTTCGTCTCAAGTTTTATTCCCCAAACATTATATTTTCATGTATTTAGGTGAATACCCGGCGAATTTTTGACTATCTGTGAAATAAAATTTTGTCACAAAAAATACCCCCACCCCCTAAACCCTAATTTCCTGGCATACTCATGCAATATTTTCAAAATATTTTTATTTTGCTGTCAAATATGCATTATCCTAGCCACAGGTTGTCAAAATTTGGGCAGATTGAATAGGAGACTGTCCGATGTCCTTTGTGGAAATGGATAAGTTTCCCATGATACAATATTTCAAATAGTTGTACAAGCAATATTATAAACATAATTCAATAATAAAGCAATGCATGGGCGGATTCATGTTGAACATTACAACCTGTCATTGTTGTAGTTACCTATGGATCAAAACATTTAAACAGAACATAGATAACAAACAGTGAAAAGTCTACACCAGTAGCAGAGAAAGTTCAGATGCCACACCATTGGATGTAAAGTTCACTAATTTTACAGCGTATATATTTTTTACCTATTTATACTCCCACATTTATGCCGAGTGGTTTATAATTTTAATCTTTCCGTTAATCCGTTTGTCTGTTGGTAATTTGTTCATTCGTTCTTGACAATGACAACGTTTTTGATTAAATTTTCTCCAGTGATGTGTATCTCAGTAACCATTGATCAGAAAGCACTGATATTTGAAACGTAGTTAACCTGGCGGGTTGACATTTACATCATGACGTCAGACCACAGGGTCCTTGCCCCTCTGTGAGACTGGAGGTCAAAATATAGCACATCTTTTAAAAGTATGACAAAGTTTTTAGTAAGAGTTTCTCGAGTGGTACATATCTCTGTAAACCCATATCAGAAATCATTCATATTTGGACAATAGTAACCCTGTATCATTGGCATTTTCTTCGTGCTTCCAGATATAACGGTCCCTGCCCCTTGGTGAGACTGGAGGTAAAAATCTAGGACATCATTAAAAGCTGATTTGTTTCTTTTCTGACTTACACAGATATCTAACCTACCATTTGTTAGAAAGCATTCATGCAGTGGACAATTGGTACCATTTATAGTTGACTTTGACTTGACGGATTCAGAGCCTTGGGTTGATGCCCCAGGGTGGGGTTAGAGGACACAATCTAGATTGTTTTCTTTTATAAAATCATTTGTGTTGAACAATAGATACTAATGAAGACTGGCTTTCTCTGTGTGACCTCACACGTTAGGGTTCATTAAACAGAGTGGGGCTGGAGGTCAACATTAATGTCACCTTTAAAGTGCTATTTTATTTTTTCTGACTTATGCATATATTTTACCAACCATTGATTAGAAAGCATTCATGCCCATCCCCTGGGGCTAAACCAGGGTAGGGGGAGGTCACAATCAAGGACACCTTTGAGAAAGTTTTTTTTATATTTTTCATCTAACCCCCAATAAACATTTATGGGCATTTGATATCTTTTATGACAGGCTTCGACTGGGCAGCTTCAAACTCTTTGGTTCTTGTCCTGGGGTGGGTTTGAGGTCAAATTTAATGTCAATGACATCTTAAAGATCTTTTGTATGTAGTCATTTGAATTTAACAACCTACGTTTTTCAGGCTGACTTTCTCTCCGCTATATCAGTCCTCGTAATTTATGACCCAGGGTAGGGCTAGAGGTCAAATCTTGGACATATTTCAAAAGTGCTGGTTTATTTTACTGCTTTGTGTAGATATTTTACCAACATTGACAATATTCATATTTGGTATCATGCATGACTGACTTCCACTTGACTACTTTAGATACATGGTTACTTGCAAGAGTTCAAAATCTAGGACGTCTTTAGATTTGGGGGGGGGGGGGGGCATGGGGGAGTTTGGACTGGGACAGAAAGGACACTAGCTAGGGATATACATGCCTCTCAAAACTCTTTTTCAAGTAATTGATCCTCTGACGAAAAATTGCTTGATATTTTAGCTCCTTCTACCCCATTAGCCCGTCCACGGCTGCATCACTTTAAATTATTGTTTAGACTTTCATGCAACTTTAAGAGATTCTTTGTAAAGACAGTGGAAAATTGGTGGTCCAAACATTAATTCTCAAATCACTTTTGCTGTCTTTGAATTTATGTGAGTCGCGCATTCCAGTCCGTTTTTATATTGAGTCACCTAATCCCATCCCACCACATGGAGTACAATACTGTCCATTAATTGTAATGTACACTACCACTGCTTTACAAAAATGCAAAAACATTTTGCATAGAATTGCATGCTTTTGATATTTTGTTTTTGGGGGGTAGGACGTTTCTATACCAGACTATAAAATCCCCATTTACACCAAAGTAAGAGAGAAGGCAAAGATCAGGAATGTATACGATCAAGTACCTCACTTATCACAGGACACCATATGGGAAAAAGACAAAAGCGCAAGAACCATCCCATATAAGAGAGCGAAGATGTTAACACTTTCCCAACAGGTGACCACAAGGCTGCAATTAAAATATATCACAGAAGGCAATGACAAACACAAGAATCACCACCTTGGAACGATCAGAAAGAAAATTACTGGAGAGCTTAAACTAATTTCACGGTGTCAGCCTTCCCCTTTGTTTTGGTGATTCAAGACACATAGCTGTTTGGTTTGTATGAACTATCCCTATCTTATCCAAGAACTATCTCCTAGAACATATAACTCAAGGTATAAAAAGGAAATAAAACAAAAAGGACTCAACAGTACATAAAACTGAATACAAGAGCAAAATAAACCAACAGTTCAACCTCAGTTGGATTGACAACAGACGTAGCATCAGGTCCCAACCATCCCGTCTATAGATAAATCTTTAAAGTCTTTGAAATATTAGATAAACTTTAAGCTAGATTTTCCAATGTGACCAGTTTGTTTACATATACACTACTTCACCTCATAATTTAATTTAATGCGACATGGAAAGTCAAATATACCCTGCAGAATTTCAGTTTCATAAAGCCAATACCACTAATACTGAAGCCTCGTTTTTTACTTACAGTTGACCCAAATTTATGATAAGCGGGACGATTATGATTTTGAAATTGTCAGTTTCCCATTTTAGATGGTGATGTTCCTAGCTCGACATCCTATGGAGGTTATATTTCTCAACTCATCCGATTTGCTAGAGCTAGCTTTGTTACTGCTTTCAACACTCGCAGTTTACTGTTAACTCAGAAACTTCTTCATCAAGGTAATATGTCTCATAAACTTTGCAAAACTTTTTCAAAATTTTACCGCTGATGCTATGATTTGGTATACAAATTCAATATTGGACTTAAATCTCTTTTCAGAACCAGAGTTTTACGGCGACTTAGTGTATTAATGAATGGAAACTGGTGACTCCAATAATTGTTTGATGCAGTTTGTTAAAATGATTTCTCATTATAAGATTTGTTATAAAATAAATGCATTGTGCCCGACTGCATGCTTGGTGGCAAACCCAATCACCGTTAGCAACTTTGCTTTCCTCTTTAATTTTAACGCTGGCGGGTTGACCTAAGATTCTATGATGGTTTTGATTTAAAGTAAGTAAGGGTGCAAAGATCAGGAATCAATACAATCAAGTACCATATATGACCCAGGATACCAATGGGAAAGTGACAAACTCACAGTTAGACACACAAATGAGAGCCAAGAGGTCAGCCCTTTCCCAGCAGGTGACCAAAAACACATATAAACAGACGCACACAAAGACATAGCAAACACAAGACAGAATAAAAAAAATAAAAGATCCACAAAAGAAGTACCGCCTTGGAACGGTCAGTAAAATATTTTACTGGAGGGCTTAAACCGGTTTAACGGCGCCAACCTCACCTTAATTCAAATATGGATCAAGACACATAGATGTTTGGTTTGCATGAAAGACCCCTTACTTATCAATGCATCATCTCCTAAAACAGATAAATTAAGATATAACTTATTTAAAGATGAGAGAGTTAGGGCGTGATGCTGTGTCTGTGGTTGGGCCCACCTGCATATAACGATTGGAATTATTTTACTTCAGTATTCAATTGAATATACTGTTGAGTTATTATCTTTGTTTCATCTATTTTTTAATCTTGATTTATATTTACTAAGAGACGATACATCGATCAGTTAGGGATCTTTCACGCAAACCAAACATTATTTGTCTTGATCCATATCAAAAATAAGGGTGCAGTTGGCGCCTTCAAACATGTTTGGGCACTCCAGTAACTTTTACTGACCTTTCTAAGAAGGTGCTTCTTTTGTTGATCCTTTTTTGCTATTTGTGTTTCATGCCTAAGGAGGGGCTAACCTCTTTTGTGTGTGATGTTTTCTTTAGTTTTTGTCACTTGTCATATGGAAAGATCTTTGACTAAGACCAATAAGTTTATCTTAAATCAAATTTTGAGTCAATTCATTTATACAGAATGTATTTTCCCATCCCTATCGATTGGACCAGTCCATTTCCGTTGCAATGGTTGTTGGATGGTATTTTCATCTTTGTTCAATTTCTGATATAGTATTTTGTAAGCAAATAGTTTAAAAGTAAAAAGGACAGCATTGATCAGAAAACGATACAATCAAGCACCACACCTGTTTCAGGATACCAGATTGGAAAGTAACAAAAATACAATAAACATCACCAAGAAGAGCAAAGAGGTCAGTCCTTTCCCAGCAGGTGAACACAATGCAGCAATGAATAGACGCGAAAGCATGAGAAACATAAGGCACAAAAATACAAATGATCCACGAAAGAAGTACCACCTTTGAATGGTCATAATAACCTGAGCTGATGCTCCTGTATGCGTCGTTTGATCTGGGTATAGACATAGGTATTTGCCTATGTCCCACCAAAAGGTTGCATTGTATATATGGTGTAAGTAATGTAAAGAGTGGAAAAAATCATATGCAGACAATCTGGTCGCAGTGCTTTAAATTTATCTTTTACTTAACCAGAATGTTTAATAGAACAAAATAGATTGTTACCAGATCTTTCATACTTTTTTTCGCGGTTTTATTACATGCTTTTTGATAGTATTGGAATCAATTTTCACATAGGTATTGGTAATGATTTTATTAAAATTATACACAGTATATCTAATAGATTTATTTTATTTATGGCTAATGTTAAGGAATTTCTGTATGATTAAAGAAATTTGGAACAAAGGAAATCAAGGATTCAATAATTTTAAAGATACTATGTAAATCGAAAAACTTCAAACTTTTGTTAATGAATGGAATTATAATAAAATGGCATTTATTGATGACTTCAGAATCGATATAAGGACAAAGCAAATGCTGAACATAACATAACACCTTGTCAAAAGGGCTTCGTTTTATGATTTGTTAGCTATATTGTAAATTTATTAGCCTCTAACTCTAAATTGCATAAAACTGAGCAAGGTAAATAACTAAGAAATTAATGTAAATTATGGTGACCGCCCTTATCCAAAACAACTGAAAGATATTTTAGAGAAGTATTAATGCTTTCTTATGCACATAATTTACACTAAACATTGCTGTTTTTTTTCTTCGTTAACCATGAGATCTAACTTAACGCTTCTTACATTCAAAAGAGAAAGAACATCAAAATCGGACATTTTTGAAATATTATATTTTTGGCATAGATGTATCTTATGATTAAAACCAAATAGAAAATGTAATTGCCATCATTTTATCCAATTTAACTCAGTTTCGAGTTTTTATATTTAATTTAGATGAAGAATTTGGATCATAAATGATGTTTTCAGTTTTCAACTTTGCTAGGTGAATGGCCTGTTTGGTATAAATGGCAATACATAAAAGTGTCAAGTTTAAGGCATTTTCATCTTAATAAAGTACTCATGAAATCAAGCCTTTAAGGACCGACCAGACTGCCCAACATATTGCATGCCACAATTAGTATAAAATAAACCAGATCAGATGATGCTAAGTTCAAAACATAATTATTGATTATGGAGAACTGTCTACCATATACAGATGAGGTAATGGTAGGTTTTGTATATAAATGTGTGCAACAGACACGCCATTTGGCATTGCAATTGGAAATCATTGAGAAACATTCCTCGTCTCTTGAACACATTGAATGGTTTAGTATACTTCCTAAGAATAGGTGACCCAAGAGGGTATACCCTAATGAAAATGCCTTAATTCCCAAGCATGGAAAAGGAGAAACAAAATCGTAGCATATCACTTAACAAAGGCTAAAATGATTGAACCATTCTTGTTTTGACTGCACTCTGATTTAGTTAGATGTACAAAAATCAAAAGATAACAATAAAGGTTAATGCTAATGTAATAATCAGTAACACAAGCGACAAATATATGCACAATAACAGTTTATTAATATTCCATTTGTGTGGCCTGGTCTCCTCTCACTCCCCCAAACACTATTGAAACTAAAGCTTGAGGAGATCCCCGAAGTAACAACTAAAGATTGTCTATGGAATAGAGCATGATAATTACCTGATTAATTCAAGGCATAAGGTAAATGGGCTCACCCAATTGGAAGGTAACCTTACCAAATACAGCCAATAGAAAGGTAATCTCACCATGGAACATGGAAGTGATCATATCTGTTGCTTAGGGTAGGATGACACCAACCCTTTACGGAATATTAATGCAGAAGGCGAAATATCACGCCCCTAGATTAATTCTTAATGATGAAAGGCGTCTGATCTTACCAAGTTTGGCAGATGATTCCACTAGATACAAACAATAGGAAAGTGATCTCTCATTTGAACATGTAAGTGATCTTACCTTTAGCTATATGTCATGAAACGAATTTGCCTCATGATTTGAAAAACTGAAAAAGGACTTAAGAACTATATTCTATTTGTGTAGCCTCATGATTTGAATAAATGACAAGCTATATTCTAATGGTGTGGCTGTTGATTTATCATAATATCATAGTCTCCCCTATACTAACTAAAGATTGTTTTAACCATGAAATCATTGATCTGATCAAATATAAACAAATGAGAACTTGACATAAATTAATTCCAATGTATGATTACCCGTGCAATGTACTTGCCGTCCAGCAAAACCCACTCCTGTGCAAAAGGTATAAAAAAACAACTGTGGCTTACCTACATTGGGAGGTGGGTGGCAATCCAACACCAAGTGATCAATTTTGATATGCTGCCGTCCACAGAATATAAACCTTTTTCAAGGCTATACCAATTTTTGTAAGCACAATTATTTAATAAATGATTTGAAAGAATCTCATGAATTAAAATTGCCCCGTCTATTAATTATTTTCATGTGCGCATTCATCTAGCACTTGTGACAAAGGTCTAGTTTGACTGAAAAATCCAAGTTTACTCAATACTGGATGAACCGTCGTACATTCCAATCTATTTGATGAAATGTTTGGAAAGGTCAGTCTATTATAGTAATGAATAACCAATAAACGACTGAAAAGTGGGTGGCGTTTGGGCGTTGGCTGGGTTAAGCATTCTGCCTCGCATAGCGAATTCCTGTCCCAAAATTTCTATCTGATAATTAGCCAAGCTGGCCAATAGAAAAGAGCCTATGCGTATCTGTATAAACCTGCTGAAATGGAACGCTATCATATGCAAAGTTGGCTGGACATGATTTAAATCCACCCTAATTTAACTGTTATAAAACCTAATATATGATAAATTATGCGTGTAACAAGTGCCTTCGTTATGGCACATCTGCGATCCGAAAAACATGATGATACAGTCTGTTTGTTTGTGGTCATAGTTCACAGCCCCATACAGTCTGCTGAGTACATTGAGCACGAACTTAACCAATTGGTTTTCACAAGACCTCTTACGCTGGAAACGATGATGGTAGTCCTTGAATAAATACTTCTGAGCTAACATTCAGATTTATTTATGTACAGATATATGGGCCAGGATATGACAAAAGGTACTTTATGGTTGTGTTCATCAAAATCTAGCTCATGGTGTCTCTGCAAAGTACTATCTCTTAAGAGCATTTCCTAAAAATTGTAAGCAGTTATCTTCAATATTGACGAATATATGGAGGTTTGAAGCAACATATGTAATACGGTTTACAACGTGACGTCAAGAAGGACGTTAAACTTAATATGACGCTGGTCTCCAGTTGCTTGTTGGTTATTTTTGACTAAGTAAAAATATCTAACAAATATAATGTACTCACAGGCGTTATCTATGTTATAAAGTAAATGTAAATGAAAATGTATGAATTTATACTTTCTAAGTTGTTTTATAGACAATTAAAATGGCCCACTCTTCATTATGAATCCTTGTAGGTATTATGGCCTAGTTGTTACCATGGCAACAAGCAGCATACAAAACTTTAAATTTAATCAGAATTATTTGCTACTTTGATTACATCAAGCGATAGGAACATTTTCGAGGTAATATAAAAGCATGTGCAATTTGTTATTTTAGGTGTTTTTCAAATGTCTATCATGTAATAATTGCTGGGATGCCTTAGGTCCCTTTTCTTAGATCCGCGCTCATATCTAAGTGCAATACATGTGAATTATAGCATACACATTAAATTAATTATATAACAAATGAACATGTAAAGCACAAAGGGGCTATGACAATGTATGGGAAAATAACATGGGTGACTGCCCACGCTTGAAATTTGATAATATTACGCTGATATCGCTGTGGGTATGACTATTATATTTATGGTGCAGTTGAGTTTTGAGCTGGACCCACCGTGGCTCAACTTGATGTTTTCTTTAGCTGTGACTATCTGTGAGTCATGAGCCCTTTTCTTTGTTTCATCATGGTGCAGTAATTTGATTAGAGTGTTTTTCCATGATGATACATTGCATTAGTTAGATGGCCTCCATGCGAGCTGAACATTTCCTGTACTTCAACAACAGCAGAATCTAGGGCGAAGATTTGGTGCCAGTAAAATGCATTTAAGCCCCCCGGTGGCTTAGGCTGCTGTCCGTTCTAAGGCGGTGGTTCTGTTGTTGTTGACTTTTTGTTTATTGTTATTCCCATTGTGGGAGTCTGTAATTGTTCTATGTTTTGTTGTATGTTACTTTGTGTCCATTCTAGTATTGCAATCATCTTGATGGGGAAGAGAGAGCTGATTGCTTTGCTTAATTTGTCTTCCTGGTGTCTCGTGATGGTTGAGCGGCTCTTCCTCGCGGTGCCACGGGATTGTCTGCAGTTTGTGATTGTGGTATTTCCTGATCATGCTCACTTACTATTTTTATGCAATTCCATTTTAATTAAAGCCGTCATGTATGATATCACTACCACACCTTAGTATACCCTGTTATTAATATTTCTACAGTTATTGGCATATCGTGTAACGGACGCAAAATATTTTATGAAATAACGATATCATCAATAAATTCGTTGATACTATAAAAGGCTTTGTTATGCCCCCGCCATTTGTAATGGGGGGGGGGGCATATAGCATCACCCTTGTCAGTACGTCCTGTACGTACGAAAAAGGGTTTCCGGGCGATATCTTTTGAATACATTGGTGCATTGGATTCATGTTTCATACACAGGTATATAATCATAAAATATAGGTCACGTTCGATTACGGATAAAATCCACCAATTATTATCAGAGTTATGGCCCTTGATCTCCATTTGCAAAATGGTTTCTGGGCAATATCTTTTGAAAACAGTAATGTATTGGATTCATATTTCATACACAGTATATAATCATAAAATACAGGTCAAGTTCGATGACGGATAAAATCAACTGATTATTATCAGAGTTATGGCCCTTGATCTCGGTATGAAAAATGTTTTCCTGGCGATATCTTTTGAATACATTGGTGAATTGGATTCATATTTCACATACAGGTATATAACTATAAAATACACGTCAGGTTCGATAAAGGATAAAATCCCCGATTATTATCAGAGTTATGGCCCTTGATCTGCGTATGAAAACGGTTTCTAGGCGATATCTTTTGAATACATTGGTGTATTGGATTCATATTTCATACACAGGTATAGAATCATAAAATACAGGTAAAGTTCCATTACGGATAAAATCCACCGATTATTATTAGAGTCATGGCCCTTTGTTAATGACAATGCCCTATTTATGGGAATTTGGCAATAGCGGGGGCATCCGTGTCCCATGGACACATTTCTAGTTATGTATCAGGATAGTGGACAAAATTTATTTTTATGTCATGGTACCCCAAATTTCAACTGTACACTTAACAAAATTTCTAATTGGTCCCCCGAGTTTGCTTACCGCCTTGCCGTGGTTCGGGGGCTTAATTTGCACAGGGGACTTTATTTTTGAATAACTGTCCCCTCTGCTTAGAGCTAAAGGTAAGCCAGGCGCTCGCCCTCTGGCGCCCTAGAAATATGGATGGCTGCCCGGCACCACTGGGGACAGACTGTATGTACCTTTGTACTTAAGCAGGCTTGTTTGCGTCTCTTGTTTTGCAGACTTGAGAGGTGACAGGTTGGGGTTAAAGTCCTCACGCAAACCAGTGGTAACTGTCCGTAAAAACGCAACTATATCAACTTGTTTTCATAAGTAACCAAAAGTTTTAAATTTATCAAAAATTGTCTTACGCTAGTAAAACTGTAAAGAAGATGTAAGTCAAATATAGCAATTTTTTATAACTGCTATCGTTTTAATTATTGAGTTCTATATCTTGTTAAACATTCATTTTTAAACTCTTACTTTATCTCTATGACAGTTTTCATGATTAACTGTCCAGTACCTAAGTTACATTCTTGCTCTTATTTTTTTTAAAGCTCTGTATTCTAGAGCTTTAAAGTTCTCTATTATAAGGATATCTTCAGATTTATCTTGAAGAGCAATTTACCTGTGAAATATCTTTGCTAAATTCCAATATCTTATTCAAAAGAACATACTGTAGTTCTTTCTGTCTCAAAATCATTTATTTCTCAAATACTATTTGTATCTTTTTTCATTATCAACATTAAAAATCAAACAGGCTTAAATTGACCGAGTATACCACAATCATCTCAATTTCAAACTTTTTAAATAATCTATCACAGTTTATTTTCCAAACTGTACATCACAACCGGGCTTATACCGTGTCTGTAGGGTTAAAATATACAGATTGCTTTACCTCTGTAGTAGATAAGGTGAAAATCCTTATTAAAACAGTGTGCTGCCTGTTTGCCGTGGGTTTGCGACGCGTGAATGGGAGAAGAGAATCCTGACAATTGAGGAAAGCCCGGGGATCTCCAGTTTTCCAACACATTGTTTTGGTCTCGGATTCAGCTAGACGTGAGTCCAGTGCTAGGTCCGGCGCTGGATCAATCGGCTGGGTGGTCCATCTCTAGAAACCATCTTATTCTTTCTTCCTTCTATCTTATTGAAAGTATCTTTTAGGTACGTAACCGGGTTAATCTCTTTTTTATATCTTCCTATTTGGTTTCAAGAGTGACTGCTCATGGGCTAATCCTGGGGCATATGGACCAGCGTTAGGAAGGCTTTTGAGAGTGGTGAGGGGGGTCATAAAACTTTGGGTGGGGACGTCCAATAAATGTTAAATCTTTTTCTTTAAGGAATCAGTATTTCATATGTATTGGACGTAAATCTTAAGCTGGGTGAACAACTGGGAAATATGAACCGGAGTATAATAAGTACGTAGCTTTAACGTAGGAAATAGGAGAACCATTTCCATATTACGTTCCCTTGTTGGACTCCTCGGTGGGTGAAGCGCATACTTATCGAATCTATATCCAAACACTATGGATCATGCTGAAAAATTTTCAACCATGGTCCCTCCGACCCCAGGCCATGGCCTGGGTTTGACCCCTAAACCAAGTTCGTCAACTACTTCAACGAACAAAAGACAAAGACCGGATTCCGACGATGAAACAGCCACCTCCACATTTTTCAAATCATCTGAAAACTTTGCAAAATATCTAGTCATTAAATCTGTAGACTATGAAAAACCAATTACATCCCTTTCACCGTTTGTAATTGAGAAGCAAATTGAAGCAACTATTGGTACACCTAAATCTGTCAAAAAGTTAAAAAATAAAACCCTTTTAATAGAAACAAATAGAAAAGCTCAAACTGACAATCTACTTAAAATGACCACTTTTTTCAACATTCCAGTTACAGTTACTGAACACAATACCTTGAATTCATCAAAAGGAATTATTAGAGATAGGGCTTTGAAAGGTCTCCCGGAACAAGAAATATTAGAATACCTGAAAGATCAAGGAGTAACAGCAGTCAAGAGATTCACCATTAAAAAAGATCAAGGAGTTATTGAGACTAACACACTTTTGCTCACCTTCAATATGATAAATGTTCCCAAAAATCTCAAAATATTCTACAGAATTATACCTGTTGATATATACATTCCAAATCCTTTACGTTGCTTCAATTGCCAGAAGTTTTCTCATCATGAGAACAACTGTCCTGAAGATATAGGTTCAGTTTGTGAAAAATGTGGAGTAGGACACTATGACCATTTGGCAAGTAAATGCAAAAATCCAGTAAAATGTGTGAACTGTGGAAAAGATCATCTTTCCAGATCAAACGAATGTGAGATCTGGAAAAAAGAAAAAGAAATTATGAAAATTAAAGTCACTCAAAATTTATCATTCTTTGAAGCAAGAAAAATTTTTGAAAATAAACCTGAAGTTACCTTTGCAACTATTGTTCAATCATCACAAATTAAAAAACCTGAAACAAAAGCAACAGAAACACATTTTGATGAAAAGGATTTTAACATAACAGCCAGCTCCAAAGTCATTATACCAACAAAATACAAGCAAAACAAACAAGCCAAAAATACAGCAACAACATCAAAACCAATTCCGCAGTCACAGAAATCAGATGAAAAAGCAAGTAGAGAGTCTAGGTCTAGGCAAAGAAATTCCCCTAGTTCTAGACAAAAAAGTAAATCGCCAAAAAACAGTAAATCACCAAAAAACAGCCAAAATGGTCATCAAAAAGATAAACCTATCAGACTTGTAAGATTGCAAGATAACTCAATCAAACTTACAAATCGATTTGAAGATATAGAACAAATGGAATCCGAAAGTTCACCAAATACATAAACAATGGCAGTTTCCAATTTAATACTTATAATATTTCTTTCCTTCAACTTACCTTGCATGGATTTTAAACATAATATAATACAATGGAATTGTCGAGGTCTAAAACCCAAATTTGATGAAATATCACTCTTACTTTCACAACAGAAACCTTCTGTTTTTTGTCTTCAAGAAACTTTTTTAAAACCTGATGACAAAATTACTCTTAAAGGTTTTAACATCTATAATCATATACATTCTAACTGCCAAAGACCTTCTGGCGGTAGTTCTATTTTTGTTAAATCTTCTTGTCCACAACGAAATATACAGTTAACTACAGAACTGCAGGCAACTGCTGTTTCTGTTACGTTAGATAAAGAAATAACTATATGTTCTATTTATATTCCACCTTCTTTTTCCTTAAAAACTGAACATCTTGATTCTTTATTAAAGCAACTTCCTTCTCCATATCTACTCTTAGGTGACTTTAATGGTCATAATATTCTCTGGGGTAATAAAGAAAATAATTCCAGAGGCGAACTCATTGAAAATTTTATTACAAACAATGATATATGTCTTATGAATGACAAGTCCTACACATATATGCACGATCCAACAGGCTCTTTCTCTTCTATAGATCTTTCCTTATGCCACCCATCACTTTTTCTTGACTTTAATTGGTCTGTATGTAAAGATCAACACCATAGTGATCATTTTCCTATCCTTATTGAAAGTAATACTACCACAATAGAGGATCATAATCCCAAATGGAAATTGAATAAAGCCAATTGGGAATTATTTCACTGTTTATGCTCAGATAAAATATCAACTGAAAATTTCAAAGATTCTTCAGACCCTTTGTCTGATTTCACCTCTTCCCTTATTGATATATCTTCCAAATGTATACCTAAGACCTCGACAAATCCAACAAAAAGTAATCCATGGTACAATGATGAATGTAAAGAAGCTATTAAAACGAGGAAAAAAGCTCTAAATAAATTCAAAAAATATCCAACTAAGGACAATTTAAATGATGTTAAAGTATTTAGAGCAAAGGCTCGCAGAACAATTAAGATATCGAAACGAAAGTCATGGCGTTCTTACGTTTCAAAAATTAATCACAAAACCCCTATAAAAAAAGTTTGGGATATGATAAGAAAAATATCTGGTAAGACAAAATCACCCAGTTACACCCATTTAAACCATCCCGTTACAGAAACAAAAGCAACAAGTAAATTTGATATAGCTGAAACCTTAGGAGAAACATTTTTAAACAATTCATGTTCAAGAAATTACTCTGAAAAATTTCAAAAAGTTAAAGCAGAACAAGAAAAAATTAAACTTAATTTCAAGTCTGCAAATACTGAGGAATATAATAATCTTTTTAATTTTGATGAACTTTTGGATGCAATTAAACAATCACATGATTCTGCAACTGGACCGGATGAAATACATTATCGAATGCTTAAACATCTTCCAGAGAGTTCCCTCCAAGCTCTTTTAGGTATATTTAATCATATATGGACTACTGGTGATTTTCCTGAAGACTGGCGATTAGCCACTGTAATACCTATACCCAAACCAGGGAAAGATCATGCTGAGCCAACCAATTATAGACCTATAGCTCTTACAAGTTGTCTTTGTAAAACGTTGGAAAGGATGATTAATAAAAGGTTGATTTGGTATTTAGAATCCAACAATCTTTTATCACGGTATCAGTCGGGTTTCCGAGCTGGCCGTAGTACAAATGATAATTTAGTTAAATTGGAAACTTTCATACGTGATGCCTTTGTTAAAAAGGAACACGTTGTAGCTGTCTTTTTTGACTTGGAAAAAGCATACGATACCACATGGAGATATGGCATTATGAAAGATATTCATAAACTAGGACTAAGAGGTAGACTACCTACTTTTATTGAAAGCTTCCTTGCTGATCGCGCAATGCAAGTGAGGGTGGGATCCACTCTTTCTGATTTATATGATCAGGAACAGGGGGTCCCACAGGGCGGTGTACTTTCTACAACTCTTTTTAATATTAAAATCAATGATATCGTTAAATGCCTAGATAATTTAACAGACTGCTCTCTCTATGTTGATGATTTTTGTATTTGTTTTCGATCAAAGAGTATGCGAACAATTGAAAGGCATCTACAGCAAAACTTAAACAAGATAGAACATTGGGCCACTAACAATGGCTTTAAATTTTCCAAGTCAAAAACACAGTGTGTACATTTCTGTCAGTTGCGAAAGCAACATGATGATCCAGTTCTTACATTATATGGATCGCCTATTCCTGTTGTACAGGAATACAAATATCTTGGTTTGATATTTGACAAAAAGCTTAGTTTTATCTCGCATATTAAATACTTGAAGGCAAAGTGCCTTAAATCCTTGAACATATTGAAAGTTTTATCTCACACTACTTGGGGTGCAGATCGAACAACACTCTTACAATTATATCGATCTTTGATACGTTCAAAACTAGACTATGGATCCATTGTTTATGGATCGGCAAGAAAATCTTATTTAGCTATGCTTGACCCTATCCATCATCAAGGTCTTAGATTAGCCTTAGGAGCATTTAGAACATCACCTACTGCAAGTCTTTATGTTGAGGCAGATGAGCCATCTTTAAATACACGTAGAGAAAAACTTTCTTTACAATATGCTATTAGAATTGCTGAAAATAATTCAAATCCAGCTCATGATGTGACCTTTCAGCCCAAATACACAGATCTTTATGAAAGAAAACCAAATTTTATTAAATCTTTTGGCGTCAGAACTTTACCAGTCCTGGAATCTGCAAACATAAACTTTAAAAACATAGATAAAACTTTTACACCAAATATACCAGCATGGTGTATAAATAAACTAAAAATTATTTTCGATTTACACTCTGGTAAGAAATCAGAAACAAGTCCAATTATCATGAAATCTAATTTCCAGGAGCTAAAATCACATTACATGGACTATAAGCACATTTATACAGATGGTTCAAAAGACGATATGAAAGTAGGATGCGCAGTAGTATCTGATGACTTCTCTGAAACTATGCGAATTCCAGATGGGTCCTCAATTTTTACAGCAGAAGCAAAAGCTATAGATTTAGCATTAGATCTTATTGCCGACTATGAAACTTCTAACAAATTTATTATATTTTCAGACTCCCTATCAGTATTAAAATCTTTAGATCATACATCTTCAAAAAATCCCCAAATTCAAAAAATACTTGAAAAACATCATGAATTATCAGAATTAAATGAAATAGTTTACTGTTGGATCCCTAGCCACATTGGCATTGCTGGCAATGAAAGTGTGGATCAAAAAGCAAAAGATTCATTGAATTTACACCCAACAAACTTTTCAATACCTTATGCAAATTTTAAATCTTTTATCAATAGGTATATTTTAAACAAATGGCAGATTTTATGGAATAACAGTGTTGGTAATAAACTCTTTGAGATTAAACCTGTCATTGGACAATCTCAACCAGTAGTACGAAATGTCAGACAGGAGGAAGTCGTCCTTGCTCGTCTACGTATTGGTCATACAAGGATCACACACTCTTATCTTTTAAAACGAGAGGAGCCACCGTATTGTTTTGGATGTGATACACTCTTTACAGTCCGCCATTTTCTACTTGAATGTGGTGATTTTTCTCATATAAGAAACAAATACTTTCATGTTGATAGAATCAAACAATTGTTTAATGATGTACCTATTGAAAATGTCTTTTTATTCTTAAAAGAGATTAATCTTTTTAACAAATTGTAGCTATTATTCTCCTTTGAACTGTTTACTTATTTAAACTTACTTTCATCATATCATTGTCTTTTTTGCAGGAGAAGATCATGTATAGTCATCTGATTAGCCTATGTTGTTGTCAGATATTGTACATGATCTTCGCTGTAAAATGATTATTATTTTATCGTCTTTGTTATACTCATATGTTTTATGTGTCAAATTGTTAATATTTTAGCTTATCTATTATAATTTTAATGTTCAGTAATACTTCTCTTACCTAACCTTGATGACGCTAATGACCCAAAAGGGTTGATGCGTCGTTAAACTCCAACTCATCATCATCTAATTGGTCACTTTTTAAGTTCATTATTTCTGACCAAGCGCTAATAACATTGGATTTTTTTTTTTGCTTAGATATGTGCGGTTTAATGGGCAAAAGTTTAGCGGTCTTCCAGAAAAGTTGTCTCTCAATCCACGTTTTTTTTGTTAAAAATGCAAAAGTATGCTTTTTTGAAGAAAAATGGTTTGAGTGAAGTTTTATATCAAATTTAATTTCAGTTGGTAACAAACGGGTTTAGCCGACTTTAAAATAACAACAAAGACTTGAAATTGTGACAAAAGTAGATGTCTTACGCATTTTATGAAATATCATATTTTTATAGTATTTTGAAATTCATTTGTTGCTCGTGCTCAAATTGTTTTACGCATTTTATTTTATCTTAACAAGATAGTTCAAACAGAACAGAAAAGAACATTTTCGTCTTTTTAACTTTGATTCATGCATTTTATGGTGACAAACATTTCACTGCTGCTGCGCACTGTCGGCTTGAATGTAAAACTAAAAAGTCAATTTGACTGTACTTTGCATTATTTTTTTTCAATTTCTAAAGCAGAACAGTGACATCTAGTAGTAATGAATACTCGCTGAAAATTTCAATGCTGTGTCGCAGATAATCAGGCATGCAGAACAGTGCCAACTTCCTTTCAAAATTATATGCATAAAGCTTGATTCCTATAATCTAGCTGCTGGTAGTGTTTGTCTTCATGCTTTTACATAACAGAAACGAGGATTGGAGCAAATCATTTGAAGCATGTTTGTTTCTGATCACGGCAGTCAGACACATCTTCAAACAAACAAAAAAACAAATGGATGGCGTCTCTGTAGAATATTTCATATTGTAGAAAAAATGTGACATTTTGAAATGAGGGTACCTTTACTCCAGCATCATCTGTGCAAGAAGTACCAGTCATTTTTAAATGAAATGACCTGCAGAGTCTTGGTTGGTCTATAGAAGCATGAATTTTGTATGACATAATCTTACTTTCAAAACTAGCGTAAAAATGGAAGGTGACCAATTAGAAAATTTGCAAAGTGTATATTTTGTATTTGGTCAAAATTGAAATTACAATTTTAATACGTTGTGATCTTTGTCAAGATACCATTTCAACATAAAAAATGCCCATATATGTTTAGAATATGTTGACCAAATTGCATGAAAATAAAGGAACGGTAACATATTTTCTTACTTGTAAACATATTGTCCTAATTCGTCAAAATAAAAATAAGCAACAATTATGTTTCAGTATAAAACATAATTGAATACTGACTTAGTTTTGAATAACCATGCTTATTTTAGTGGTAGATGTTGATGTGTTCAGCATTTTTCCCTGTTATGGATTGGCAAATAAATAACACCATACTTTGATTGTAAAATTCAACGATTCTTGTTTAATGAAGTGCTTACACAATAGTATTGTCCAAATTGATACAATATGGTGAGACCTCTACTTAACTCATCTAGTTTCTACCGTTAAAGCTACATCTAGCACCAATTCTACACCTTGTATGTAAGATTATTAAGAATATATACTCATACAGAAGACAAACCTTGTGACAGGTCAATTCATACCGGAGAAGAATCTTATATATATGATTTCATAGTTGGTCAAAGGCTTCATTAAAAATCCAGTTCAAATATTTTCCCCCTATCATACCTATTGGTTAGAATTAACATTTTGTTCAAAGAAGCATTTGGCCACAAAGCTATTGTTCTGTAAGATGGATGAAGATATTATACTTTAGCTAGCTGCGTAGTCCAGACATACAACTTCGTTTCTTGGTCTCACTTGTTCATGTAGAACACTGTTCTGTGATATCACTCACCAGACTCTGTTACACTTTATCCTGGTCAGGGCACCACTGTTTGTTTATAATGTACCCGAATGTCATATATGCTTGTAGTCTCAATGCTACTTGTTATACATCCTCTAAGAGGGTAGGAATGGAGAGGGTGGCGAGAGAAGGTTAGGTCTTGTAATTCTAGAAAGCCAGGTGGAAGTGATAGGTATCATAGTGACAAGACGAAAGGCATGACAGGATCTATTTTGAGTGAATCATAAACTAAACTATACTTAACTGACTATTTGTGGTAGACAGATTGGATGATTGTATTGGAAAGTTGTTGATAGAGTGCGATAAGTAGGGGTATGATAGATGATCTTAAACCTAAAACCATGCCTTTCCACCAACTTTAACCTACCATTTCTAACTATAATCCATACTACATGGTTGCGTAGTGCAGTTGGTAGCGTGTCTGGCTACAGATGCGAGTCTGACTGCAGATCAAGGGGTCACAAGTTTGATACTGTCCGTTCCAATACTTTCGTAGAAATTGATCATGAAATAGTTTCTAGTGTCCTTCTTGTCCGTTTGGCCCAATCATTCAAGAAGGGTTGTTGCCAGTTACAAGCGAAAGTATATGCACGAAGTACTGGCTAACCGCTTGTTCAATCCTGCCCAGGAAAAAGTGTGGTAAGGTTTACTGAACGTCTTGCCATGACCTTAGCTGTTGAAATGGGGCGTAAAGCAACAAAACAAACTAACAAACTATAATTCTTAACGATAAAATCCACTTCCTTACCCTAACTTAGGAGACTCATAAAACTATCACGAATCTACCTTCACCTTTACTGTATAACCTTTTCTGCACTAAACTGTTGGATTTGTTCAACGGACATGAGAGAGCTTGATTTTTTTTCAGGACCTCTGTGTTATTGGCTGCATACAGGATAGTACAGAGAATGTTGTCGACTGGATAATTGTATTTTTCAATAATTCACAGAATAGGACGTAAGAGAGTTAATAGATACAAAGACTTGTAATATTAGAAGGACTCTAGGACCTCATATGGGAAAGTGACAGAGCAAGAAAACATTACATACAAGTAAACCAAGTAGTCAGCCTTTGCCAACAGATGACCACAGGGGCTGCAGAAAAGAGGCATGGCAGTATGACAAAGACAAAAACACACAAATAAGATCCACAAAAGAAGCACCGTCTTGGAACGGTAAATAAGAAAACTACTTAAAGGCCTAAACTAGTTTCACGGTACCAGCCTAGCCTTTAATTTTGATATAGATCAAGACATGGATGTTTGGTTTGCATGAAATATCCATAATTTATCCTTAATCATATCCTAGTATATATAAATCAAGATATAGAATAGAAATACATCTAAGATCAGGACTTACAACTGAATACCTGAGCAAAAGCAATCCAACACTTAAAAGCCGATGGGCCGGAAAACAGACAAAGCATCAGGCACCAACCATTTGATATATGGACAGGGCTTTAAGTCAGAACCATAATAGAATCTGAGGTCCGAGCAGCTGACTTCCAATCAAAGAGGAAAGCAAAGTTGTCAATCGTTGTTGGGTTAAATACCAAACATATGCAGTTTGTTGAAATGCATAAATGTTATAGCCAATCTTTATAATCTCTGAAAAATTATTTTGATAAACTGTGATAATATTTTCTTAATGACAATTGTTTTCTATAATGTATCACTAAGTTGCTACAAAAATCTGGTTCTGAAAGACCCTGGCGCAACAGAGATTTAAGTCTGCCATTGAGTTTAGATTTCAAGTCAAAGCATCGGCAATACAACTAAGAAAAACATTTGCGAAGTTTATGATACAGATAGGCTTGTTTAAGAAGTTTATTAGTTAAATATTTTTATGAGAGTTGAAATCTGCAACATGACTAGATGCTCTAGCACATTGGATAAGTTGACAAATATAAAACCCATATGATGTAGGGTGAGTAACATCACAATCTAAAATTGGGAAGCTAACAATTTCATAATCAAAACCGCCATATTTATCGTAAATTTTGGTAGAAACAATATCATTAGAAACGGAAAAATGCAAGTCCAAAAACACAGCTTTGGTATCAGAGGTATTAGCTTTATTAAGTTGGAGCTCTGAAGAGTACATCTGAATTAATATATCGTCAAAAGTGTATTATGTATGCTTAAAATATCATCCAAATATCTGGATGTAGTGTTAAACCCCTGAATAATATAAGCCTGTTGATCATCAGAAAGAGACATCATAAAGTCCATCTCATATCAAAATTAGAATAAATCTGCAATCTGGGGAGCGCAATGGAATCCCAACAACATGTCTATCAAATTAAGTGACCCCAATCGTATATGCATTCCAGCCAAACAATCATTTTTACAAGACCGTGCATGATATAATTTGGCTGTTCTGCAGTGAAACACGTGTTTCTGTCATTTCATGCAAGGTAAGGAGAGCCTTCTCTTTGGAAATTTCGTTCAAGCAGAACAGTTAGTTTATCATTAACTAAAATATGACGTTAAGTAGTTTAAAGAGTGGAAAAAGCATATGTAGACAAACTGACTGCATTGAAATCCCTAGTTTTAAGTTTATCTAATACTTCACCGGAATGTTTACTAGACAAAAATAGATTCTTATCAGACTAGCCATTAACTTTTTCGCAGTGCTTTATTACATTGTTTTTGATAGCGGTAAGATAAGAAGTTAACATGGATCTCTGACAGTCTTAATGAAGAATTGCCCATAGAAATGGCCATAGACAGTTTCTAGGAAAGGGATATTTTTTCCATCGAAAGATAAGTAGGTACAGCCCGAATTATCGGCAAAAATGCTTTTCTCATTGGACAAGTGCCGATTTAGAAATATGGGCTGAAAACTCTGCTTTTGTTATTATATAAGAAATAAAAAAAATATTTGAAGTGCTTTCATCCGTGAGCAAACTTATTCTTTTGCATATGGTTGTAGTTTCACATTACACACAACCTACAAACTGGGATGATTGGTCAGGGTATGGAATGCGGTGGTGTGAAGGCTGTCAAAATGCTCAAAACAAATAATACAAAAGCTTATTAAGCGTTATTTTGTATAAACATGTAGCTTATTATCAATTTATAATTGTATGTATACAGTATGTAGTTCTGATACACCTCAGTGAACAGGACAAAATGATTGAATTGGAATCATAACATGTATAATCCATGTGTAAGCCATTTACAGGTAACAGTCAAAAGTCTTTGACAGCGGGGTTTGTAGTGTGTTAATTTGATTAGAGTGTTTCTTCATGATGATACATTGCAATAGTTCCATGCGAGCTGAACATTTCTTGTACTTTAACAACAGCAGAAGCTAGGGCGAAGATTTGGTACCAGTAAAATGCATATAAGTTCCCCTCCAGTGGCTTAGGCTGCTGTCCGTTCTAAGGCGGTGGTTCTGTTGTTGACTTGTTGTTTACTGTTACTCCCATTGTGGGAGTCTGTAATTGTTCTATGTTTTGTTGTATGTTACTTTATGCCCCTTCTAGTTTTGCAATCATCTTGATGGGGAAGAGAGAGCTGGTTGCTTTGCTTAGTTTGTCTTCCTCGTGATTGGTGTTTGGCTTTTCCTAGTGGTGCCATGGGTTTGTCTGCAGTTTATGATTGTGGTATTTCCTGATGATACTCACTTACTTTTTTTTTTTTTTTTTTTTTTTTTCCCTGGAGAGTCCCTACCACCTTGTCGCGGTCTCTGGGGCACACTTCACACAGGGGACGATATTGATTGTAATTATTGTCTCCTCTGGGAGTGCTAAGAGTAGGACCCACCAGTCTGCCGTGGGTGGCTTTCTCGTAACTCGAAGGGGATGGCCTGGAAGACTGAGAGCATGCAGAATATGGACGTTTATAAATTCTGTATGACTCAACACGTCTCTTTGGCCTCTTTGACGGGGTAGACTGAGGTGGAAACACGGCCCGGTGTTTCTAATCGGCTTTGTCATGCTGAGCCCCAGGATTCTGAAAATGTAAAAAAAATATATTTCTTATATCTTCGTTCTATAGTATCGTTCTGATGCCAACCATGTGTCCATTATCTTAAACTTTCTTTCTTTTATAAAATAATCCTGGAAGGCAGTGGCTTAACGGGTCAATTGTGCAGATTCTATTTGTGCAAGTATACCTTCTATGTAACTCTAGCACTGGAGGTCGGAAAGCCACTCCATTAAAGTGCTCCCTTGTTGGGCTCCACGGTGGGTGGAGAGCATGGAGGATGAATCAAACAAACAAACTACATGGCTAAACAAAAAGCAAAAAAACGTCACATAGCAAATTCAGATACTGACTCTGAAAACTCGTACCCAGCTTCTCAACCAACTACTTCAAGTTCGTCTACCTCAAACAAAAAACCTTATGTACCCAGATTTTTAATAATTCATTCAGAAAAGGAAGATGAAAGTATTTCTTCTCTTTCTCCATTCCTTGTACATAAAACTATAATGAGTTTGACAGGTGAACCCAAAAGCATAAAAAATCTACGGTCTGGTGACCTTCTGATACAGTGTGCGAAGGAAAAACATGAGACAACTCTTCTTAATTTGAAGAACTTCTGCGGACTGAAATGCAAAGTGACCCCACATTCTTCCTTGAACATATCCAAGGGTATTGTTCGCTGTCCTGCCTTGAACAGGCAGACTTGTGAGCATATTCTGGAGTTCATGGGAGAACAGGGTGTCACAGATGTTCGTAGAATCAGTGTCTTCCGTGATGGAGCAAAGAAAATGACAAACACATTTGTATTCACGTTCAATTCACCAGTTTTACCATCAGTAGTAAAAATAGGTTTTATGCAAGTCAAAGTTGACGTATATATACCAAATCCACTTCGTTGTTATCAATGTCAAGTGTTTGGCCACCACGAGAACAAGTGTGGCAGACAGGCTATATGCGTCAACTGCAGTATGCCTGAGCATTGCCCAGTTGGCCAGTGTCAAAGACCAGCCAAGTGTGTAAACTGCTCAGGGGAACACCCTGCCAACTCTAAACAGTGCCCAGCTTGGGAGAAAGAGAAGAAAATACTTAAGATAAAATGTGAACAGAACATCTCGTTCCCAGAAGCTCGAAAACAATATGAGCAATTTTATGATACTAGATCATATGCAAGTGCTGTAAAACCAGGCACTTGCAACAAATCAACACAAACTGTAAACAAAACCACACAGACAGACGACAGCTTTGACGAATACTTAAAAAAACAAGAAAAATCAACATCAGAAAAAACACCCAAAGAAACACCTAAGGGAAAACAAGACAAAAATACTTCATCTCCTCGTCCAGGGCCAGCACTTAAGCCAGCAACCCTGGAAATGATGAAGAAGGAGGAGGAGAGGAAGAAAAAAGAAGAGAAAGACAAACTTAAAAAACAACAAAAAGAAGAAAGAAAACAGCAATGGCAAAAAGAACAAGCACAGAAAGAAAAAGAACAAATGGAAAAAGCAAAACAAGCTGAAATGAATCCATATTCTGTGTTTGCTGAAAAAGATGGCGAGGAGGTCATGGACGATGAGTCTGTGGTTTTCACAGAGCCATCTTCCAGTGATCACCTCCCTAAAGGCACACTATCACGATTACCATTAACTTAAATAATGGAGGGTTTCAATCTAACCATTATTTTATTACTCATTTTAATATTATTTTCAAGTATGGATTTTAAACATAAAATTATACAATGGAATTGTCGAGGTTTGAAACCTAATTATAATGAAGTATCATTATTGATTTCTGAATATAACCCATCTGTATTTTGTTTTCAAAGACATTTCTTAAGCCAGATGATAACATATCATTAAAAGGTTTTAATGTATACAACTATGTTCATACTGACTGTTTGAGGCCCTCTGGCGGTGCCTCAATATTTGTAAAATCATCTTTCCCACAAAGAAAGATTGATTTACAAACACAACTACAAGCAACTGCTGTTTCTGTTACTCTAGACAGAGAAATAACCATATGTTCTGTATATATTCCTCCATCGTTTTCTCTTAACTCCCAACATTTGGACAATTTACTGCAACAACTTCCTTCTCCTTATATTTTATTAGGTGACTTCAATGGTCACAATATCCTCTGGGGTGGTCAAAACAATGATTCCAGAGGTGAACTTATTGAAAATTTCATTACAAAGAACGACATTTGTATTATGAATGATAAGTCTTACACTTATCATTCTCCAAGTACAAAGTCTTTTACATCTATTGATCTTTCCTTATGTCATCCATCACTGTTTCTTGATTATAATTGGTCTGTATGTGAAGACCAACACAATAGTGATCACTTCCCTATCATCATTGAACAGAACACTTATTCCACTGAGGATCACAATCCAAAGTGGAAATTAAATAGAGCCAACTGGGATCTATTTAATACTCTGTGCACTGGTAAATTGGTGCCAGAAAACTTCAAAGAATCTTCTGATCCTATAGCTGATTTTACCTCTTCTCTTATCGAAATATCTAAAGAATGTATTCCTCAAACTTCGACAAATCCAACTAAAAGTAATCCATGGTACAATGATGACTGTAAAGAAGCAATTAAACAGCGCAAGCAAGCTCTATCTAAATTCAAAAGATCTCCAAATACCAACAATTTCAATGACATCAAAGTATTTAGAGCTAAAGCCCGTAGAACAATTAAACTTTCGAAGCGTAAATCATGGAGATCTTATGTTTCGAAAATCAATCATAAAACACCTATTAAAAAGGTTTGGGATATGATAAGAAAAATCTCTGGAAAAAACAAATCCCCCAGTTACACACATCTAAACATGGTGGGTACTGACAGCAAAGCAACTTCAAAAACAGACATTGCTGACACTTTAGGAGAAACTTTTTGTCACAATTCATCATCATTCAATTACTCTGAATCCTTCAGAAAGATTAAAACCGAACAAGAGAAAGTCAAATTGAATTTTAAATCACAAAATAATGAAATTTACAACAAAGATTTTAATTTAGATGAATTAGTTGAAGCTATTCAACTATCACATGACTCAGCCACGGGTCCTGATGAGATCCACTATCAAATGCTTAAACATCTCCCAGATACTTCTCTTGAAACTCTTTTGAATATATTTAATTACATTTGGACTACTGGTAAATTTCCAGAAGATTGGATCTTAGCAACCATAATCCCAATTCCCAAACCAGGGAAAGATCCTGCGGAACCTAATAACTATAGACCTATAGCTTTAACAAGTTGTCTATGTAAAACACTTGAAAGAATGATAAATAAAAGACTTACTTGGTTTTTAGAATCCAATAATCATATATCGCGGTTTCAGTCTGGTTTCAGATCTGGCCGCAGTACAACTGATAATTTAGTTAGATTGGAAACCTTCATACGTGATGCCTTTATTAAAAAGGAACATGTAGTTGCTGTGTTTTTTGATTTGGAAAAAGCTTATGATACCACGTGGAGATATGGCATTTTAAAAGATATCCACAAACTAGGATTAAGAGGTAGACTTCCTACATTCATTGAAGGCTTCCTTGCAGACCGCGCCATGCAAGTCCGAGTTGGCTCCTCTCTGTCTGACTATTATGACCAGGAGCAAGGTGTACCTCAAGGGGGCGTTCTATCTACAACACTTTTTAGTATCAAAATTAATGATATTGTGAAATGTTTAGGTAATCTTACTGATTGCTCATTATACGTTGACGACTTCTGTATCTGTTATCGCTCGAAAAGCATGGCGACAATTGAACGTCAACTACAACAAAATTTGAATAAGATTGAAAATTGGGCAACAAGCAATGGCTTTAAGTTTTCCAAATCAAAAACACAGTGTGTACATTTCTGTCAGTTGCGCAAGCAACATGATGATCCAGTTTTACATTTATATGGATCACCTATTCCAGTTGTTGAGGAATCTAAATTCCTTGGCATTTTATTTGATAGAAAACTCAGTTTTATACCCCATATTAAATATCTCAAAGCTAAATGTTTAAAAGCATTGAATCTTTTAAAAGTGCTCTCCCATACGTCTTGGGGTGCAGACCGAACTACACTTCTCAAGCTTTATCGGTCTCTAGTCCGGTCAAAATTAGACTATGGCTGTATTATATATGGCTCTGCACGAAAATCATATCTTCAAATGCTTGATCCTATACATAACCAAGGACTTAGATTAGCTTTAGGGGCTTTTAGAACTTCTCCTGTTGCTAGTCTCTATGTGGAAGCAGATGAACCATCACTATACTCACGAAGAGAGAAACTCTCTTTGCAATATGCTATAAGACTTGCTGCTAACCCATCAAATCCTGCTCATGAAGTTACATTCCCACCAAATTATGTTAATTTATATGAACAAAAACCTAAAGCTATTAAATCATTTGGCATCAGAATTTCACCACTCTTAGAATCTGCAAATATCAAACCACAAAATATTGAAAAACATTTTACACCAAATATACCAGCTTGGTGTATGAAACCACCTGAAATACTTTTTGATTTACATTCTGGGAAAAAATCTGAATCAAATCCACACATATTAAAAGATGATTTCAGAAAAATGCAAAGTCGTTATAAGAATTACCAACACATTTATACTGATGGGTCAAAGGAAGACTCAAAGGTTGGTTGTGCTGTTATATCAGACAACCATAGTAATATGCAACGTATACCTGACGATTCATCAATTTTCACTGCTGAAGCCAAAGCAATTGATCTAGCTTTAGATTTCATTAGCACTTGTGATGCTAACAATAAATTTATTATATTTTCTGACTCGCTTTCTGTATTGAAAGCAATGAACCATACCAGTTCAAAGAATCCACAGATTCAGAAACTATTAGAAAAATGTCATGAGCTTTTAGCTTTTAAAGAAATTGCTCTCTGTTGGATTCCTAGTCATATAGGTATCCAAGGGAATGAGATGGTAGATAAGCAAGCAAAAACATCGCTTTCATTAGAACCAACTTCTTTTAAGATTCCATTTTCTAATTTTAAGCCATCTATCAATAAATATATCTTGGAAGAATGGCAAACTTCATGGAACAACAGCATTGGAAATAAACTTCTTGACATAAAACCAACTATCGGTGAACAACAATCAGTTGTTCGAAACATTAGAAAAGAAGAAGTCGTTTTGGCTCGACTCCGTTTAGGTCATACAAGAGTCACACATTCATACTTACTACTAGGTGAAGAGCAACCACACTGTGTTGGTTGCGATGCACCATTCACTGTACGTCACTTTCTTTTGGATTGTGGCGATTTTGCACAAGTAAGAAATAATTGTTTCCATGTTGATAACATGAAACAGTTATTTCAAGATATACATATTGATAGTATTATGACTTTTTTAAGACAAATAAATCTTTTTAACAAAATCTAATAAGTATTTTTAAAATCATGTTTTGTTTTACATTTTTATCAGACCATAATACAGACTAGTTAAAGTTATACTTTGTTCAGTCAGAGAACATGTACAGTTATCTGAATAGCTCTTTGAAACTGTCAGATATTGTACGTGGTCTCTTCTGTCAACAACCATATTATAACTTATTTTCATTATACAAACTCATCATCATCATTTCTTTTATTTAATCATACAAATTTTTACTATTTCCATTCACATCATGTTTAATTTAATACCGCTTGACGCTAATGACCCACAAGGGTTGATGCGTCGTTAAGCACCAAACAAACAAACAAACAAACTTACTTTTTTTTTCGTGTTTCTCAGCTTGTCCAGTTAGCTGTGTTGCTGATTTGAGCACTCTCTGTTGGCCGTTAACTCAAAAACTTCTTAAACAAGGCTATCGGTATCATTAACATTTGGCATTTGATTGCATCGATTCCTGATTTTTGCTTTCCTCCTTACCTTGTGTGAAGCACACTTACTAATATGCTATAATGATGGTAACTGATGATTACACGTAAGAGTGCTACAGAAACATAGAGAACTGGCTAGCGTATGTACTGTTTGCAAAAGAAGGATAAATTCGAACATTAAAAATTATATCACTTACACAACCAATGTTAACTAGTATTACATTTCTAATTAGCAAAGTGATCTCACAGATAGCATGCATTTGTAGTATTTATCCAGTCATGTGTTTCTCAGACAACAATATTTCGACCAGGGGTTGACTCTCATATTTCACATGGTTGACTTTCATATTTCACAAGTAAATCTAGTTGACGGTAAAAAAGCAAACAATACCCAATATTCTTTACTTTTTGTACGTTCAGAATATTTTGTTCTCTCTTAGTCCTCAGTTTCAGGTCCATATGGCTAAAATATCTAACAAGTTTCAGTGAATCGTCACAGTTTTTAAATGTTGTCTTCGCCTAACTTAACAGAATTGATGATTGTGGTACTAAGAATGCATCCATAGCAGACAAATCTGCGGCATAGGCTGCTGCCTGTTCTAAGGCGTTGGTTCTGTTGTTGTTAACTCATTGTTCATTGGGACTGCCATTGTTTGCGGGATTCTTGATGGTGGTCCATGTTTGTTGTGTAGTATTAAGTGCCCTTTCTAGTATTGCAATCCTCTTGTTTGGCTTTACTTACCCTTCTTCTTAAGTGCATGTGATTGTTAGTGTTCAGGGCTGTAGTGTGTGATTTGCCGTTTACTGATCATAGTCAGTTACTTTCTGAAGACGTTAGCGGGTTCATTACAGTGCAGTATAATTCCCATCTTATTATGTATCGAAAGTATTATAGATGAAGGCCCAGGAGTGTTAGGACATATCACATAGCGCACATATAACTTTCCCTAAATCTCAGACTGATCGCAAACAAGGCAGACCTATAAGACTCGACACTGTTCCTTTGTTGCCCATACCTGGTCCGCTGTTTATGCTAACACTGATGTATGCAGAAAGGAATTTATGAGAATTGAAGAAACAACTCTGCAAGGTCTTTGAACTAATTGCAACAGACTGCATTCTTGGTGGTCAACCCAATCACGGTTGGCAACTTTGCTTTCCTCTTTAATTGCACGCCGGTGGGTGGGACTTCAGACTCTATGACGGTTCCGACTTAAAGACTTATCTATTGATGAGATGGTAGGGGCCTGATGCTTTGACTGTTTTTGTCAGGCCCACCGGGGTTTACCTGTTAGATTTCTTTTGCTCCTGTATACAGCTTTATTTACTGTTGAGTCCTTATCTTTGCTTTATCTCTTTGTTATATCTTGAATTATATGTTCTGGTAGATGATGCATTGATAAGTTAGGGGCCTTTCATGCAAACCAAATATCTATGTGTCTTGATCCACATCTAAATTAAGGGGGGGGGGGGTCAGGTGTGGTACTTGATTGTATCGATTCCTGATCTTTGCACCTTTACTTACTTTCATGTACTTTTTTTATTTAAAAGAAATAATTTCAACAATTGCTTGATCAGATCTAAATCAGAGAAATAATTTTTACAACTGCTTGATCGCATCAACATGGCGTTTAAAACAATCATCTTCTTTCGTCTTATATCACAATATTTAAGAGAGAAAATGTGAAAACAACTATCACCTGCGTTTTCTTCGTTATAATGTCAATATATTTATTGGCAAAACTGATATAACTAGAAGCAAGACTTTAAAATTATTAGCACTTCTTATTATTTATTTGGCACAAAATTTATTTAAAAACAACACGCGATAATTATGTTATCAAAAGTAAAATATTTTGTGATCGCGTCATAATTATGTATAGTTCTTTGATAAATAGCATTAATTTCGTTAAAAGTTTTAAAAAATCCCGTAGAGCCAAATATAATTTTATCAAAACAACATATTCAACTGGCTTAGCTAAACATTTATACAGCTCGCTTCTTATTTCTTCTTATTGCAGGAAGTATTACTTTCAAGGTGCAAAACGTTCTAACGAAAAGCAATAGTTTTAAGCTAGATGCAAAAATATTGCTACAACTCCTTTAAAGCAGTATCTTTTTTGCGAGGAGCAACATACTTTTTTGGTCAATTGAGATAATAAATTGCCAGACAAGAAAATAAGACCTGCATGCTGTTTCTTTAATCCGTTTGTCGACAAAAGATCGACCATTGAAATAAAAATTACTATCTAAACGCAATATATTTGAATATTCTAAATATTATCGCATCAAATCCACTTATTTCTGACATTTTCGCCAGAAAACAGTCTTTTTCTGACGGATTTAAGTAGCAAGTGGTGGCGCATATACGCTTCCGTAATTTTCTACAATTATTGTCTTAAATACAAATCTGTACTTCACTTATTGCCATATTTCTTTTTTGTGTTCTACTGTTTTTTTTTTGTTTGGAACATACATCGGGTGTACATGGTATACGATGGCGCTAAAATCTAGTTGCGGTATTTATAATAATAACAATGGTTTTATATATTTTTCAATAATGCTACTGACAGTACGTCTTTTTCCTTCATCTTTTAGGCAATCAATTTCTTTTTTATTGTTTAAACTTCAATATAACATGGCTTTTGTCTAGTCACATTCAACTGTCAAAACATAGGACATTGATGGTATAAGCTGTACAAATTTAAAATCGTTCATTCAAACAATGAATAAATCATACTACGGAAGCGTATATACGCCACCACTTGCTACTTAAATCCGCCAGAAAAAGACTGTTTTTCGCGCTAAATATTTTATTTTTTCTCGCGTTAATATCAATCTTTTCGATATGTTTTACTTGAAAAAGCAAATAAAAAACACGACACGATGCATTAAGTTATTGCAATTTGCTATTATTATGTCGCATTGTCTTGATATTTTCGTGTATTGTTACATAATTATTACTCTTTCGAGAAAATGTTTACGCAATTCGAAAAGAAATCGCTAATAAACAATTCATTAAAGCTCTTTGTGAGAAGAGTTTTAGCTGTCTACGCCATACCTTTAGTACTCGGAGGCTGTTGAAGACACGAGGTCTGACGATGGTCGAAAAAAGGAGTTTTTTCTGTGACAAAAGGTAAGTTTTTAATTATTTCAAAGTGTTTTTATAGTAGTATATATCTCATTATATAGAGAAGGTGATTACTGTACAGTATAATATATATATTAACTGTGTAAATCACAGATTTTAGATAACTGTTTTGCCTCTACGTGCCACGTGGCGTGGTTGTTTGAATTGGGTTGGTTGTGGAAAGTTTCAACGCCGTGAACGGTGTGTGCAAGTGAGTGACTTTAAAATTATCACTAGAATTCACCTTGACTAGCACAAGGAGTGTTGTTGTAGGGCTATTTTCAACCGTAATTTTTACACTTCGTAAATTTCAGGCGAAGAATTGGTACCAATTCTCACATTGCGTGATTAAATGGTACCAATACGCCACCGATTTCATACCAATATTTTTCATGTGAGAGAAATATGCACGTAGTCAAATTTCATGTTGCAATCATGCAAATTCCTCACATCGATAAAGTACCCCACAAAGCTGCTGCATTCTACATTGGCACGCATTCCATAGTTAGAAGTCAAAGGCAACTATATATCAAAATGAGATTCTTCACATGTGTGAATTATTGGTACCAATTCTTCTCTTAGTGCGGAATTGGTGCCAATTCTTCTCATGCGTGAGGTGCTGGTACCAATTTTTTTACATGTAAGAGGAATTAGTACCAATTCTACACATGTAAGATGAATTGGTACCAATTATTCACACGAGAATTCCGAGATAAGGATGTGTTGTCTTGCCAAACAGAAGTCAAACAAGGCAAATATGTCAAATTTATATCCCGGGCAAAGGGTAATTTTAGAAAACTCATAAATCACAAAACATAAATCCCATTTCTCCAGCCCCCTAAGTTCACCTTGGGTTGGGGCGTGTCTGCGAGCAAAATATTTGTTTCCATGTTGCTGCATTCATGATTCCCTTTAATTTGATATGCAACATGACAATGTTCTGAAAAAGTTGACTTTTGACCTATTGGGGGTCTGCAGGCAAAATAGTTGCTACCATGTTGCTGCATTTCGTGATTCCATTTAAGTAGATATGCAACATGACCATGTTCTGAAAAAGCTGAATTTTGACCTATTAGCCCGGTCAGGGGCGAGTGTATGTGTGTGTGTGGGGGGATCTGCGGACAAAATATTTGCTACCATGTTGCTTCATTTCGTGATTCCATTTAATTTGGTATGCAACATGACCATGTTCTGAAAAAGTTGAATTTTGACCTATTGTCCCATCCCTAGGGTTCTGGGGGAGGGGGTATGCGGGCAAAATATTTTCTACCATGTTGCTGTATTCGTGATTCTCTTTAATTTGATATGCACCGTGACCATATTCTGAAAAAGTTGAACCTTAGCCTATTGACCCCATCCTTAGCGTCGGGGATGACTGCGGGCAAAATATTTGCTACCATGTTGCTGCATTTGTGATTATCTTTAATTTGATATATAACGTGACCATGTTCTGAAAAAGTTGACCTTTGACCAAGTGACTCCAATCCCCAGGGTTGGGGATGGGGTAGTTGGGTAGGGGTCTGTGGGCAAAATATTTGCTACCATGCTGCTGCCCCCGAGTTTGCTTACCGCCTTGCCGTGGTTCGGGGGCTTAATTTGCACGGGGGACTTTATTTTTGAATAACTGTCCCCTCTGCTTAGAGCTAAAGGTAAGCCAGGCGCCCGCCCTCTGGCGCCCTAGAAATATGGATGGCTGCCCGGCACCACTGGGGACAGACTGTATGTACCTTCGTACTTAAGCAGGCCTGTTTGCGTCTCTCGTTTTGCAGACTTGAGAGGTGACAGGTTGGGGTTAAAGTCCTCACGCAAACCAGTGGTAACTGTCCGTAAAAGCGCAAATATATCAACTTGTTTTCATAAATAACCAAAAGCTTAAATTTATCAAAAATTGTCTTACACCAGTAAAACTGTAAAGAAGATAAAAGTCAAATGTAGCAATTTTTATAACTGCTATCGACTTAATTATTGAGTTCCATATCTTGTTGAACATTTAGTTTTAAACTCTTACTTTATCTATATGACAGTTTTCATGATTAACTGTCCAGTACCTAAGTTACATTCTTGCTCTTATATTTTTAAAGTTCTGTATTGTAGAGCTTTAAAGTTCTCTATTGTAGGGATATCTTCAGATTTAACTTGAAGAGCAATTTACCTGTGAATATCTTTGCTAAGTTCCAATATCTCATTCAAAAGAACATACTGAAGTTCTTTCTGTCTCACATTCATTTATTTCTCTAATACTATCTGTGTCTTTTTTTCATTATCCACATTAAAACTCAAACAGGCTTAAATTGACCGAGTCTACTACAATCATTTCAATTTTAAACTTTTTAAATAATCTATCTCAGTTTATTTTCTAAACTGTACATCACAACCGGGCTTATACCCTGTCTGTAGGGTTAAAATATACAGATTGCTTTACCTCTGTAGTAGATAAGGTGAAAACCCTTATTAAAACAGTGTGCTGCCTGTTTGCCGTGGGTTTGCGACGCGTGAATGGGAGAAGAGAATCCTGACAATTGAGGAAAGCCCAGGGATCTCCAGCTTTCCAACACATTGTTTTGGTCTCGGATTCAGCTAGACGTGAGTCCAGTGCTAGGTCCGGCGCTGGATCAATCGGCTGGGTGGTCCATCTCTTGAAACCATCTTATTCTTTCTTCCTTCTGTCTATTTCAAAGTATCTTTTAGGTACATAACCGGGTTCAATTTTTCTTTATATATATCTTTCTATTTGGTTTCAAGAGTGACTGCTCATGGGCTAATCTTGGGGCATATGGACCAGCGTTAAGAAGGCTTCTGGCTGGACGAACAACTGGAAAATATGAACCGGAGTATGGTAGATATGTAACTTTAGCGTAGGAAATAGGAGATCCATTTCCATATTACGTTCCCTTGTTGGGCTCCACGGCGGGTGAAGAGCATATCTATTGAAAATAAAATCACACACTATGGATTCTGAATTTACAACTTCCATGGTCCCCCCTTCCAACCCAGGCTCTAGTCTGGGTTCAACCCCAAATCGAGTATTAACAATGACTCATGACAACTTTCCACCCGTTACACAATCAACTTCGACAAACAAACGGCAACGACCCGATTCTGATGATGAACAAACAACTTCAACATACTTCAAAACTTCAGACAACTTCGCCAAATTTTTGGTTATAAAATCAGAAGATGAGACTCCGATTACAAATTTGTCACCTTTTGTAATAGAAAAGCAAATTGAGGCCATTATAGGAACACCCAAGTCTGTCAAAAAATTAAAAAACAAAACTTTATTGGTTGAAACCACCAGAAAAACTCAAACTGAAAATCTATTAAAAATCAAGAAATTTTTCAACTTAAATGTAAATGTTTCTGAGCACAAAACCTTAAACACTTCAAAAGGTATAATAAAGGACAGAACACTTAAGGGAGAAACTGAAGCCAATATTTGTGAATACCTTCAAAACCAAGGAGTCATTGCCGTCAAAAGATTCACAATCAAGAAAAACTATGATGTGATAGAAACCAATACTCTTCTGCTGACATTTAACACAGTAACAGTACCAAAATCACTGAAAATATTTTACAGAGTCATACCTGTAGATATATACGTACCGAATCCTCTAAGGTGCTTCAACTGTCAGAGGTTCGGACACCATGAAAGTGATTGTCCTGTTGACTATGCATCAGTTTGCGAAAAGTGTGGAACAGGTGGATTTGACCACATTGCAAGTAATTGTAAAAACCAAGTTAAATGCGTGAATTGTGGTCTTGATCATCTGTCTAGATCCAATGAATGTGATGTTTGGAAAAAAGAAAAAGAAATAATGAGAATCAAAGTGACCAATAACATCACATACATTGAAGCTAGAAAGATGGTAGAACAAAAAACCTGAAGACACTTTTTCGAGAATAGTGCGGTCAACAATGACAAAAACTGTTACAAAACCTGCAACTACACAATTTTCAGAAAATGACTTCATCATTTCGGCCAGTACAAAAACTGTAATACCAACAAAATATAAGAAAACAAATAAACCAAAAACTTCACAACAACCTTCAACATCAAAACCAAATACTAAATCCCAAACCAGCTCATCTAATTCCGAAACCAGTTCATCACAAGCAAATAAACCTACAGATAGAGCCCCCGAGTTTGCTTACCGCCTTGCCGTGGTTCGGGGGCTTAATTCGCACGGGGGACTTTATTTTTGAATAACTGTCCCCTCTGCTTAGAACTAAAGGTAAGCCAGGCGCTCGCCCTCTGGCGCCCTAGAAATATGGATGGCTGCCCGGCACCACTGGGGACAGACTGTATGTACCTTCGTACGTAAGCAGGCCTGTTTGCGTCTCTTGTTTTGCAGACTTGAGAGGTGACAGGTTGGGGTTAGAGTCCTCACGCAAACCAGTGGTAACTGTCCGTACAATTCGCAACTATAGCAACCTTTTTCATAAATAACCAAAAGCTCAAATTTATCAAAAACTGTATTACACTAGTAAAACTGTAAAGAAGATAAAAGTCAAATAAATCAGTTTTATATTCTATAACTGCTATCGTCTTAAAGACAATCATTGAGTTCTAGATATTGTTGAAAATTTATTTTTAAAATTTTACTTTATATAGATGACAGTTTTCATGATTAACTGTCTTGTAACTAAGTTACATTCTTGCTCTTATTTTTTTTAAAGTTCTGTATTGTAGAGCTTTAAAGTTCTGTATTGTAGGAATATCTTCAGATTTTATTTAGAAGAGCAATTTACCTTGGATGGAATATTTTTGCTAAATTCCAACCGCTTATTCAAAAGAACGTACTGTAGTTCTTTCAGTCTCAAATTCAACTATTTCTCTAATACTATTTGTGTCTTTTTTTCATTATCAGCATTAAAACTCAACAGGCTTAAATTGACCGAGTCTACTACAATCATTTAAATATCAAACTTTTTAAATAATCTATCACAGTTTATTTTCTAAACTGTACATCACAACCGGGCTTATACCGTGTCTGTAGGGTTAAAATATACAGATTGCTTTACCTCTGTAGTAGATAAGGTGAAAACCCTTATTAAAACAGTGTGCTGCCTGTTTGCCGTGGGTTTGCGACGCGTGAATGGGAGAAGAGAATCCTGGCAATTGAGGAAAGCCCAGGGATCTCCAGCTTTCCAACACATTGTTTTGGTCTCTGATTCAGCTAGACGTGAGTCCAGTGCTAGGTCCGGCGCTAGATTAATCGGCTGGGTGGTCCATCTCTTGAAACCATCCTTTTCTTACTTCCTTCTGTCTACTTTAAAGTATCTTTTAGGTACATAACCGGGTTTGAATTTTCTTCATTTATATCTTACTATTTGGTTTCAAGAGTGACTGCTCATGGGCCAATCTTGGGGCATATGGACCAGCGTTAGGAAGGCTTTTGAGAGTGGTGAGGGGGGTCATAAAACTTTGGGTGGGGACGTCCAATAAATGTTAAATCTGTTTCTTAAAGGAATCAGTATTTCATATGTATTGGACGTAAATCTTAAGCTGGGTGAACAACTGGAAAATATGAACCGGAGTATAATAAGTACGTAGCTTTAACGTAGGAAATAGGAGAACCATTTCCATATTACGTTCCCTTGTTGGGCTCCACGGTGGGTGAAGCACATACTTATTGAATTAAAAACCAAACAATATGGATCATGCTGAAAAATTTTCAACCATGGTCCCTCCGACCCCAGGCCAAGACCTGGGTTTGACCCCCAATTTCGTATTGTCTCAGGACAATTACCCTACTCCTTCACAAGCAAGTGCTTCAAACAAAAGACAAAGACCAGACTCAGATGATGAAAACATTTCAACATTTTTCAAACCTGACAACTTTGCTAAATTTGTAGTCATAAAATCAAAAACAGAAAAATCTATAACCTCATTGTCTCCTTTTGTGATTGAAAAGCAAGTTGAATCAGTTATAGGTACACCTAAAAATGTCAAAAAGTTGAAAAATCAAACTCTTTTAATTGAAACAACAAGAAAATCCCAAACTGAAAATTTACTTAAAATGAAAACTTTTTTCAATCTACCAGTGACAGTCTCTGAGCATAGTACCCTGAATTCATCTAAGGGTATTATCAGAGATCGTTCCTTGAAAGGTGAAACGGAAGAGAACATTTTAGAATATTTGAAACCTCAAGGAGTCACTGCTGTCAAACGTTTTAAAATTAGAAAAGGTGAACATCTTATTGAAACAAACACATTTTTACTCACTTTCAACATGATTACATTGCCAAAATCACTCAGAATTTTCTACCGAATGATACCTGTTGAAATTTACATTCCTAACCCCCTACGCTGTTTCAATTGCCAGAAGTACAACCATCATGAGGACAATTGCCCACAAGATATTGGAGCTGTTTGCGAAAATTGTGGAATGGGTGACCATGACCATATTACATCACGCTGCAAAAATCCAACCAAATGCGTCAATTGTGGAAAAGATCACCCTTCCAGATCAAATAAATGCGAAATTTGGATCCAAGAAAAGGAAATTATGAGAATTAAAGTAACAAACAACATCACTTACTTAGAAGCTAGGAAAATTTTTGAACACAAACCAGAGTTCACCTTTTCAAAAATTGTACAGTCATCTCAACCCTCAAAACCAGAAACAAAAACTACAGAAACACATTTTGACGAAAAAGACTTCAATATTACAGCCAGCTCTAAAGTTATCATACCATCTATTTACAAACCAAAAAAGCAATCTGAACAAAATAAAACAACATCTAAAACAGCAAGTTCATCATCTCAGTCTGGTACATCAAAATCAAACAATCAACAGGAAAAGTCAAGATCGAGATCAAAGACAAGAAAAACAAGTAGGGACAACAGTAAGTCCCCTAAACCAAAACAAAAACCAAATGTAAAACTAACAAGATTACAAGATCAACCTGTCAAAACTTCAAATATATATGGTCAACTAGAATCTATGGAGTCATAGATTTCACTTAAGACCTGAACATGAAAGTTTCCAATATTTTAATTATAGTTACTCTTTCCTTTATGCTATTTGACATGGATTTTAAACATAAAATAATACAATGGAATTGTCGAGGTTTGAAGACCAAATTTGAAGAATTATGCGTCTTACAACAAGAAGAGAACCCATCTGTCTTCTGTTTACAAGAAACTTTTTTAAAAACTGTAGATAATATATCGTTAAAAGGTTTTAGTTCATATCATCACATTCATACAGATTGTCAAAAACCTTCAGGAGGAAGCTCAATATTTGTGAAATCTTCCTGTCCTCAAAGAAAGATCAATCTTAACACGGAACTACAAGCCATAGCTATTTCAGTTACTCTTGATCGAGAAATTACTATTTGTTCTGTTTACATTCCACCTTCTTTTTCTTTGAAAATTGAACATCTTGATTCTTTATTAAAGCAACTTCCTTCTCCATATCTACTCTTAGGAGACTTCAATGGTCATAATATTCTCTGGGGTAATAAAGAAAATAATTCCAGAGGCGAACTCATCGAAAATTTCATTACAAACAATGATATATGTCTTATGAATGACAAATCAAACACTTATATGCATGATCCAACAGGCTCTTTCTCTTCCATAGATCTTTCCTTATGCCATCCATCCCTTTTTCTTGACTTTAATTGGTCTGTCTGTAAAGATCAACATCATAGTGATCATTTTCCTATCGTCATTAAAAGTAATACTTCCACAGTAGAAGATCATAATCCAAAATGGAAACTAAATAAAGCTAATTGGGAAGTATTTCAATCTTTATGTACTGAAACAATAACTGTAGAAAGTTTTAAAGATTCTTCAGACCCTTTGTCTGATTTCACCTCTTCCCTTATTGATATATCTTCTAAATGTATTCCAAAAACCTCGACAAATCCAACAAAAAGTAATCCATGGTACAATGATGAATGTAAAGAAGCTATTAAAACGAGGAAAAAAGCTCTAAATAAATTCAAAAAATATCCAACTAAGGACAATTTAAATGAAGTAAAAGTATTTAGAGCAAAGGCTCGCAGAACAATTAAGATATCGAAACGAAAGTCATGGCGTTCTTACGTTTCAAAAATTAATCACAAAACCCCTATAAAAAAAGTTTGGGATATGATAAGAAAAATATCTGGTAAGACTAAGTCACCCAGTTACACCCATTTAAACCATCCCGTTACAGAAACAAAATCAACAAGTAAATTTGATATAGCTGAAACCTTAGGAGAAACATTTCTAAACAACTCATGTTCAAGAAATTACTCTGAAAAATTTCAAAAAGTTAAAGCAGAACAAGAAAAAATTAAACTTAATTTCAAGTCTGCAAATACTGAGGAATATAATAATCTTTTTAATTTTGATGAACTTTTGGATGCAATTAAACAATCACATGATTCTGCAACTGGACCAGATGAAATACATTATCAAATGCTTAAACATCTCCCAGAGAGTTCCCTACAAGCTCTTTTAGGTATATTTAATCATATATGGACTACTGGTGATTTTCCTGAAGACTGGCGATTAGCCACTGTTATACCTATACCCAAACCAGGGAAAGATCATGCTGAGCCAACCAATTATAGACCTATAGCTCTTACAAGTTGTCTTTGTAAAACTTTAGAAAGAATGATTAATAAAAGGTTGATTTGGTATTTAGAATCCAACAATCTTTTATCACGGTATCAGTCGGGTTTCCGAGCTGGCCGTAGTACAAATGATAATTTAGTTAAATTGGAAACTTTCATACGTGATGCCTTTGTTAAAAAGGAACACGTTGTAGCTGTGTTTTTTGACTTGGAAAAAGCATACGATACCACATGGAGATATGGCATTATGAAAGATATTCATAAACTAGGACTAAGAGGTAGACTACCTACTTTTATTGAAAGCTTCCTTGCTGATCGCGCAATGCAGGTGAGGGTGGGATCCACTCTTTCTGATTTATATGATCAGGAGCAGGGGGTCCCACAGGGTGGTGTATTATCTACAACTCTTTTTAATATTAAAATCAATGATATTGTTAAATGCCTAGATAATTTAACAGATTGCTCTCTCTATGTTGATGATTTCTGTATTTGCTTTCGATCTAAAAGTATGAGAACAATTGAAAGGCATCTACAGCAAAACTTAAACAAGATAGAACATTGGGCCACTAATAATGGCTTTAAATTTTCCAAGTCAAAAACGCAGTGTGTGCATTTCTGTCAGTTGCGAAAGCAACATGATGATCCAGTTCTTACATTATATGGATCGCCTATTCCTGTTGTACAGGAATACAAATATCTTGGTTTGATATTTGACAAAAAGCTTAGTTTTATTCCGCATATAAAATATTTGAAGGCAAAGTGCCTTAAATCCTTGAACATATTGAAAGTTTTATCTCACACTACTTGGGGTGCAGATCGAACAACACTCTTACAATTATATCGATCTTTGATACGTTCAAAACTAGATTATGGATCCATTGTTTATGGATCGGCAAGAAAATCTTATTTAGCTATGCTTGACCCTATCCATCATCAAGGTCTTAGATTAGCCTTAGGAGCATTTAGAACATCACCTACTGCAAGTCTTTATGTTGAGGCAGATGAGCCATCTTTAAATACACGTAGAGAAAAACTTTCTTTACAATATGCTATTAGAATTGCTGAAAATAATTCAAATCCAGCTCATGATGTGACCTTTCAGCCCAAATACACAGATCTTTATGAAAGCAAACCAAATTTTATTAAATCTTTTGGCGTCAGAACTTTACCAGTCCTGGAATCTGCAAACATAAACTTTAAAAACATAGATAAAACTTTTACACCAAATATACCAGCATGGTGTATAAATAAACCAAAACTTATTTTCGATTTACACTCTGGTAAGAAATCAGAAACAAGTCCAATTATCATGAAATCTAATTTCCAGGAGCTAAAATCACATTACATGGACTATAAGCACATTTATACAGATGGTTCAAAAGACGATATGAAAGTAGGATGCGCAGTATTATCTGATGACTTCTCTGAAACTTTGCGAATTCCAGATGGGTCCTCAATTTTTACAGCAGAAGCAAAAGCTATAGATTTAGCATTAGATCTTATTGCCGACTGTGAAACTTCTAACAAATTTATTATATTTTCAGACTCCCTATCAGTATTAAAATCTTTAGATCATACATCTTCAAAAAATCCCCAAATTCAAAAACTACTTGAAAAACATCATGAATTATCAGAATTAAATGAAATAGTTTACTGTTGGATCCCTAGCCACATTGGCATTGCTGGCAATGAAAGTGTGGATCAAAAAGCAAAAGATTCATTGAATTTACACCCAACAAACTTTTCAATACCATATGCAAATTTTAAATCTTTTATCAATAGGTACATTTTAAACAAATGGCAAATTTTATGGAATAACAGTGTTGGTAATAAACTCTTTGAGATTAAACCTGTCATTGGACAATCTCAACCAGTAATACGAAATGTCAGACAGGAGGAAGTAGTCCTTGCTCGTCTACGTATTGGTCATACAAGGATCACACATTCTTATCTTTTAAAACGAGAGGAGCCACCGTATTGTTTTGGATGTGATACACTCTTTACAGTCCGCCATTTTCTACTTGAATGTGGTGATTTTTCTCATATAAGAAACAAATACTTTCATGTTGATACAATCAAACAATTGTTTAATGATGTACCTATTGACAATGTCTTTTTATTCTTAAAAGAGATTAATCTTTTTAACAAATTGTAGCTATTATTTTCCTTTGAACTGTTTACTTTTTTAAACTTACTTTCATCATATCATTTTCTTTTTGCAGGAGAAGATCATGTATAGTCATCTGATTAGCCTATGTTGTTGTCAGATATTGTACATGATCTTCGCCGTAAAATGATTACTATTTTATCGTCTTTGCTATACTCATGCTTTATGTGTCAAATTGTTAATATTTTAGCTTATCTATTATAGTTTTAATGTTCAGTAATACTTCTCTTACCTAACCTTGATGACGCTAATGACCCAAAAGGGTTGATGCGTCGTTAAACTCCAACTCATCATCATCTACAGATAGAGAATCAAGAGCCAGATCACGCACTAATGCAAGAAAAAACAGTCAATCTCCCAAAAATGGTAAAAAAGATACAGATAGAAACATAAAAATCACTAGAGTTCCCGATAACTCTGTAAAAACCACTAATAGATTTGCAGACTTATCAAACTCAGATCAGATGGAAGCAGAAGAGTACTGTGATAATACATCTAGCACAGTAAATAATAAGTAGCTGTTAAATACCAAATAAATCATGAAAGTTTCCATTCTTTTAGTATATTTGTTATTTTTATCAATTTTACCTCTGATGGATTTTAAGCATAGTATTATACAATGGAATTGTCGAGGTCTTAAACCAAAATTTGATGAAATATCTCTCTTACTGTCACAACACAAGGCGTCTGTTCTATGTCTTCAAGAAACCTTTTTAAAATTGGATGATAAAATAACCCTTAAAGGGTTTAACATTTACAATCATATACATACTGATTGTCAAAGGCCTTCAGGTGGTAGTTCTATCTTTGTTAAATCTTCCTGTCCTCAACGAAATATACAGTTAACTACAGAACTGCAGGCAGCTGCTGTTTCTGTTACGTTAGATAAAGAAATAACTATATGTTCTATTTATATTCCACCTTCTTTTTCCTTAAAAACTGAACATCTTGATTCTTTATTAAGACAACTTCCTTCTCCATATCTACTATTAGGTGACTTTAATGGTCATAATATTCTCTGGGGTAATAAAGAAAATAATTCCAGAGGAGAAATCATTGAAAATTTCATTACAAACAATGATATCTGTCTTATGAATGACAAGTCCTACACATATATGCACGATCCAACAGGCTCTTTCTCTTCTATAGATCTTTCCTTATGCCATCCATCACTTTTTCTTGACTTTAATTGGTCTGTATGTAAAGATCAACACCATAGTGATCATTTTCCTATCCTTATTGAAAGTAATACTACCACAATAGAGGATCATAATCCCAAATGGAAATTGAATAAAGCCAATTGGGAATTATTTCACTGTTTATGCTCAGATAAAATATCAACTGAAAATTTTAAAGATTCTTCAGACCCTTTGTCTGATTTCACCTCTTCCCTTATTGATATATCTTCTAAATGTATACCCAAGACCTCAACAAATCCAACAAAAAGTAATCCATGGTACAATGATGAATGTAAAGAAGCTATTAAAACGAGGAAAAAAGCTCTAAATAAATTTAAAAAATATCCAACTAAGGACAATTTAAATGAAGTAAAAGTATTTAGAGCAAAGGCTCGCAGAACAATTAAGATATCGAAACGAAAGTCATGGCGTTCTTACGTTTCAAAAATTAATCACAAAACCCCTATAAAAAAAGTTTGGGATATGATAAGAAAAATATCTGGTAAGACAAAGTCACCCAGTTACACCCATTTAAACCATCCCGTTACAGAAACAAAATCAACAAGTAAATTTGATATAGCTGAAACCTTAGGAGAAACATTTCTTAACAATTCATGTTCAAGAAATTACTCTGAAAAATTTCAAAAAATTAAAGCAGAACAAGAAAAAATTAAACTTAATTTCAAGTCTGCAAATACTGAGGAATATAATAATCTTTTTAATTTTGATGAACTTTTGGATGCAATTAAACAATCTCATGATTCTGCAACTGGACCAGATGAAATACATTATCAAATGCTTAAACATCTTCCAGAGAGTTCCCTCCAAGCTCTTTTAGGTATATTTAATCATATATGGACTACTGGTGATTTTCCTGAAGACTGGCGATTAGCCACTGTAATACCTATACCCAAACCAGGGAAAGATCATGCTGAGCCAACCAATTATAGACCTATAGCTCTTACAAGTTGTCTTTGTAAAACTTTAGAAAGAATGATTAATAAAAGGTTGATTTGGTATTTAGAATCCAACAATCTTTTATCACGGTATCAGTCGGGTTTCCGAGCTGGCCGTAGTACAAATGATAATTTAGTTAAATTGGAAACTTTCATACGTGACGCCTTTGTTAAAAAGGAACACGTTGTAGCTGTCTTTTTTGACTTGGAAAAAGCATACGATACCACATGGAGATATGGCATTATGAAAGATATTCATAAACTAGGACTAAGAGGTAGACTACCTACTTTTATTGAAAGCTTCCTTGCTGATCGTGCAATGCAAGTGAGGGTGGGATCCACTCTTTCTGATTTATATGATCAGGAACAGGGGGTCCCACAGGGCGGTGTACTTTCTACAACTCTTTTTAATATTAAAATCAATGATATTGTTAAATGCCTAGATAATTTAACAGATTGTTCTCTCTATGTTGATGATTTTTGTATTTGCTTTCGATCAAAAAGTATGCGAACAATTGAAAGACATCTACAGCAAAACCTAAACAAGATAGAACATTGGACCACTAACAATGGCTTTAAATTTTCCAAGTCAAAAACGCAGTGTGTACATTTCTGTCAGTTGCGAAAGCAACATGATGATCCAGTTCTTACATTATATGGATCGCCTATTCCTGTTGTACAGGAATACAAATATCTTGGTTTGATATTTGACAAAAAGCTGAGTTTTATCCCGCATATTAAATACTTGAAGGCAAAGTGCCTTAAATCCTTGAACATATTGAAAGTTTTATCTCACACTACTTGGGGTGCGGATCGAACAACACTGTTACAATTATATCGATCTTTGATACGTTCAAAACTAGACTATGGATCCATTGTTTACGGATCAGCAAGAAAATCTTATTTAGCTATGCTTGACCCTATCCATCATCAAGGTCTTAGATTAGCCTTAGGAGCATTTAGAACATCACCTACTGCAAGTCTTTATGTTGAGGCAGATGAACCATCTTTAAATACACGTAGAGAAAAACTTTCTTTACAATATGCTATTAGAATTGCTGAAAATAATTCAAATCCAGCTCATGATGTGACCTTTCAGCCAAAATACACAGATCTTTATGAAAGCAAACCAAATTTTATTAAATCTTTTGGCGTCAGAACTTTACCAGTCCTCGAATCTGCAAACATAAACTGTAAAAACATAGGTAAAACTTTTACACCAAATGTACCAGCATGGTGTATAAATAAACCAAAACTTATTTTCGATTTACACTCTAGTAAGAAATCAGAAACAAGTCCAATTATCATGAAATCTAATTTCCAAGAGCTAAAATCACATTACATGGAATATAAACACATTTATACAGATGGTTCAAAAGACGATATGAAAGTAGGATGCGCAGTAGTAGCTGACGACTTCTCTGAAACAATGCGAATTCCAGATGGGTCCTCAATTTTTACAGCAGAAGCAAAAGCTATTGATTTAGCATTAGACTTTATTGCCGATTGTGAAACTTCAAATAAATTTGTTATATTTTCAGACTCCCTTTCAGTTTTAAAATCTTTAGATCATACATCTTCAAAAAATCCCCAAATTCAAAAACTACTTGAAAAACATCATGATTTATCAGAATTTAATGAAATAGTTTACTGTTGGATCCCTAGCCACATTGGCATTGCTGGCAATGAAAGTGTGGACCAAAAAGCAAAAGATTCATTGAATTTACACCCAACAAACTTTTCAATACCGTATGCAAATTTTAAATCTTTTATCAATAGGTACATTTTAAACAAGTGGCAAATTTTATGGAATAACAGTGTTGGTAATAAACTCTTTGAGATTAAACCTGTCATTGGACAATCTCAACCAGTAGAACGAAATGTCAGACAGGAGGAAGTCGTCCTTGCTCGTTTACGTATTGGTCATACAAGGATCACACACTCATATCTTTTAAAACGAGAGGAGCCACCGTATTGTTTTGGATGTGATACACTCTTTACAGTCCGCCATTTTCTACTTGAATGTGGTGATTTTTCTCATATTAGAAACAAATACTTTCATGTTGATACAATCAAACAATTGTTTAATGATGTACCTATTGATAATGTCTTTTTATTCTTAAAAGAGATTAATCTTTTTAACAAATTGTAACTATTATCCTTTGAACTGTTTACTTATTTAAACTTGCTTTCAGCATATCTTTTTCTTTTTTGCAGGAGAAGATCATGTATAGTCATCTGATTAGCCTATGTTGTTGTCAGATATTGTACATGGTCTTCGCTGTAAAATGATTACTATTTTAACGTCTTTGCTATACTCATATGTTTTATGTGTTAAATTGTTAATATTTTAGCTTATCTATTATAGTTTTAATGTTCAGTAATACTTCTCTTACCTAACCTTGATGACGCTAATGACCCAAAAGGGTTGATGCGTCGTTAAACTCCAACTCATCATCATCATCAACCATGCTGCTGCTGAAAAAGTTGAATTTTGACCTATTGACCCCATCCCCAGGTTCCCTATGTGTCGGTTTTGCTTTGCAGGAGGCACAATAAAATCCAGGTCACAGATGTGACGAATACTTAGCAATTCTTTCCATGCCAGAAAGTACCAATAAATTCTTCACATGTATGAGAATTTTGTACCATTTTGCTGCCGATTTTTCGTATCTGAGAAAAAATTAACACAAGTTCTTCTCAGGTGTGACACATACAAACCATTTTATATTCACACGTCAGAAAGCACCCAAAATGTATTATCGTTGACCATACGAAATGATAAATTTAAAGTTCAACAAGGCTATCTTTGAATAGAGCTACTTCGTAGCTGTATTCGAAGGAAGCCTACGAATACAGCTACTGCGTAGCCTAAGAATACACCTACTGTAGCGTTCGAATATACCATAGCTGTATACATATCAAGAAGCATAACATATTTAAATCGAATACAGCTATCCTTGCTTAAAAATATTGACTTACTCTTACTTTAATCAAAACTCATAGCAGCTATTCAATGGGACAATGTTGCTTTGGTTACAGCATTCCCCAAACCTATAAACTTTTTGTTCTTTCTCTTTATCTATATACTGCCTTAAGCCCTCACAAGTATTATCGTCAGGTATACTTTGCACACAGTGGGTAGCGAGATGAAAGAACGTAAGAAGGCAAAGATCATAAATCAATATACGCTTGACCAAGGGAACCACATGAAAAATTGACAAAACACAAAAAATTCACATACAAGCAAACCAAGAGGTTAGCCATTTCCAAGCAGCTGCCCACGAGGCTGCAATGAACAGACAATAAAGCATGACAAGCACGATGCATAAATAACAAAAATGATTCACAAAAAAAAGCACCGCCTTGGAACGGTCAGGAAAACTATTTTTACTGCAGGGCTTAAACAAGTTTCACAGTACCATCCCCCTTAGTTCTAATGTGGAACAAGACACATAGATGTTTGGTTTGCATGAAATACCTCTAACTTATCCATGAATTTTCTTCTAAATCATATAAATTAAGATTAAAAATTGGAGTTAAAGCAAACATAAGGACTCAACAGTACATACAACTGAATACCGGAGCAAAAGAAATCCAATAGTAAAACCCCCCTGGGTCTGACAAAAGCCAAAGCGTCAGGCCCCAACCATCTCATCCATATAAAAGTCCTTAAGTCCGAACTGTCATAAAGGCGTACACGAAATCATATCTAAATTAACGCAGTGTTCTTTAACCTGCACAATGGGTGTCTTTCCCTGCACAGGGGGTATCCACTTAACGATTCGAAGGACGGTACGCTTTTCTAGTGTAAAGTATAGCTTACATACGTTATATAAATATATTATGCAATAGGTTTAATAGTTGCACTTTTTCGAATTTAGCTACTCAAACTCATCGGCTTATCAAGTATCTCAATTTGAAGGTAGCCATTTTCGGTACGACGGTGCCTAATTTAAAGTGTATCTTATTTTCCCCATATGCTATTGGTTCTTAAAAGAACCGCATTAATGACAAAAAGTTTGAAATCTAATTCTAGTATAGTGGCCATATTGGATATTGTCATTTGGCCGAACAAAAACTACCAGATGACCTGATGCCCAAAAATATCAGCTTGATGTGTCAATATGAAACATTATACAGATGACCACCATGGTGATCGCATTTTTGATGTTACATCTTTGAACCCCTATAATATCTAGATGCAACTAACAAAAATGCCAGCATTATACAACTGGAAGTTGGGAATAAAATATGAAAATCGATTGTTTTTCAAAATGACCACCATGGCAATTATTTTGTGAAACCCTGTTATCATTAAATTATATTTTTATATATAAGTCCTTCCAATATTATATCTGTGCCAGTTCAGCTCTTTCGCTGTCAATGTCGCCGATATGCGACCAACGGCAGAGTGCCAATGTCGCATTAATGCGACTTGGACATGTGGTTTGTTTCAGTGATGTGTATAACCCTATTTTGCGACATATCATTGCAAACAGGGGAGATAACCTAAACATAAGACCTGTTTTTGGCAAACAAACCAGGAAATGGCAAAAAAAAATCGTAAAAAAGGTTATTTTCTCAATTTTAAAGCGAGCTAAATCAATTTTACTGAAAATTGTGGCTGAATGGCTGCTGCCAGCTTCACCCTAGATGAGGTATGATAATGGAATATAATCATTCCAGTGATATAAGTGATATGAAATATACTATTTGGAGGATATAAATTGCATAAGGAAAACAACTACTTACAAAAAAGTGTTTTGGGGAATTTTCTACAATATGTTGATCAAAATATGGCAAATTAATTAAAAGTAGGTCATATAAGATCAGTGTCATTCAAGGTCAAGGTCACCTGATCCGTCTGCCCATTGAAAATTATGCTATCATGCTAAACAGTATATGTACAATATTTGGTCAAAGTTTCACCATGATATTCAACCAAATAATGATTTTATACTATTTAAACAGCTTGACCCTCTGTTGTGACATTACTCAAAATATATTTGGCACTGAGAAGTACGTTTCCCCAGAAATTTGGCAGCGAAAGAGTCAGTCAACATATTTTTATTGGTTCAGAAGACAGGACAGACAATGTGCCGGTTCAGTCTTAATATTTTTATTGGTCCAGAAGACAGAACAGAAAAGGCTATTCTATAGATTTAAATGAATCTGGCGACCTTGTAACTAGGTCAAAGTCACCAAAATTTAATCAGCCATTATGCCCTCCCAATGGTATATCTTTACCAGTATGGTCTGAATCTATTTATTGGTTCAGAAGAGCGAGTGCCTTAAAGGCTTATTCATATAGCTACGTTTGTATATGACCCTGGTGACTTCGAATATTAGGTCAATGTCATGAAAATATAATAATTCCTTTCGATTGGCCTAAGTAAATATCTATGCACGTTTGGTTGAAATACATCAAACGGTTCAGCTACACTCACGCTGACAGGATCTTTACCATTTTCAAAGTTGGACAGGATTCCCACTAAACGATGATCCACTGTGTATTTAAGTGTCTGTCAGTGCAAGGGTCTCGGACTGATGGGAGGCATCGATACTATGAATACATTTTCTCATGTTTTACCCATGTTGTGATACCTTAATATTCACATTTTGCTTATACTTGTGTATGCTAATACGACTTGTGCTTGCACATGTTATGTGATGTTTCTGAAATAAAATAATAAATAAAAAAAAATAACTCTTAAATTAGTAAAACAAAGACTTATTTGATACTACTAACTTGTTGTTGTATTTTGTAGGCGATTGACTTTGTGCTTACTATTGGTAGTGTGGATGCAGTGTTTCCAGAGCCTGGTAAAATACAAGTATAACAGATTTTGTTTGGTCTACTTTAAACAAGGCTACATCAATACAGACATTCTGTATATCAATCGGTGTCAACAAGACACAATTCGTGTTGCTAACAATGTCAAAATTCCATCACAGCTGCTGTATCAAAAATAATGAAATTGCACAGTTTTGTTTACGTTTGTCAAGGTTGTAGAACTTTATGGATACAATATGTGGTGTGAGAGTACAACAGAAAACAGCAAGACGTATTTTGAAGACAATTGATCCTGATGGTAAACGACTTTGTAGTATTCACAAGCAAAGTAGGCGTGGTTCCGATTTCTTGGTACATATGGATAGTTATTACAATCTCCTACCATAAGAGTTTCCCATTCCTGGTGCTAAAGATAGGTTCTCCAAGGATATACTCTGGGGCTAAGACTTTTAACACCAAAATAATCCCAAGTATGTGGCAGGACTGTATTACGATTACAAGCACACAAAGCAAATCAGGAGAATTCCAAGGATGATAAGAAGAGAGGCTGGCACAGAAAACTCGCTTGTGAAAGACATTCGAATTCTACTAAGATATCAACATGATGATAAAGTTGCAGGATCAATAATCTTTTCTTTATGTCGTTCTTCTGCAAATCAGCTAAAAGAAGCATTGTGGAGCTGTGTAATGCGCATTTTAGAAGACAGATCTGGTAGATGAGATACCATTTTATAGTGCTAGCTACGGCCATCATGGCTTGGTCTCTCAAATGTTATACAAAATCACTTAGACATATTCTGTCGTTACTGGAACTGCCACAGAATCAGTGCCAAGAACAGCAGTGGCGTTCAGTCTGGAACACAAGATGTTACATATCATTAATTCATTGTACTTTGCTCTAGTGACTACATTCACAGTACAATCGTGTACAGTGGGTGAATGGTATGAGTCAATTATATGCGTAATGATCAGTATTGATGTGCTGTCCCATACAATAACTGTGATTATCAATATAAGGGCGAAAAGCAGAAGTATCAGAGATGGTTCTACTTCCTCAGTCGTCAGAGGATAATGAATTGCTTTTTAAGGCATTGCTTGCACAGTTTTAGTGAACAAGCCAGTACCTTATAAATCCAGCAGGATTGTATGTCATCTATGTAGCGTATATATCTATTTTGCGGTTCTATGATAAAGGTATAGGTTATATTTTGTATAGGTTATATAATATATATTCTCAACTCCATTGTAAATATTTCATAACCAGTACATAACATAGTATAGCTTGTATAGCCCTGATCCAGCTATTTCCTATGGTTGTGGCACACTAGATTTAGATTTTGAAACATATATTGTGTTGCTTTTTATTGAACTTTCGAAATAGAAGGGTTTCGGTAAACAATTATTGGTCTGAGAAAAAATAGTTTGACCATTGTTTAAGCTCAAATAAAATAAATAATCTAAGATGTATATTGTTACTCAGTTTCCTTAAAATCGAACATGTAATTGTGTGGACATGGTTTCTATGAAGTTATAATCATGTGATGCAAATGACCCTCCATGTACATCATAGATGTTGATTCAATTGAATGGGCCCAAGAGCTCAGAATGTTCATTGAATAGACTGTCATTTTTATTCTAGCCATGTATGCGTTCAGATTTTAATGCATTACACTAAGCATTCAGTTAAGACTCAGACAACCAGTGCATTCACGATCTGACAGGAGTCTTTGGTGTTACGCGATTATCTTAGCTGAAATTCTTAGCTTTCTTTCTACAGGCAACAAAGGCTCTCCTGATTAGACTATGTAAATGCCTATACTAAGCATATGTGACAAGTCTTTTTGTGCAAAGACATAGGTTGTCTTCAATTTATGGTTTTGCTCACACGTCAAAAATGCTTCTGATACTTTATTGATATATGAAATAAGAACACAGTTAACAAGCATCATATAGCCTTGGCTCAAGAAAAGTTGTCTTTGGGGTTCCTGTCAATGTCATGAGTCATTAAAAATAAGTCCTATGACAGGAAGTTCTGAAAATAGATTCTACGACCGTTTCTGAACTACGCTTAAGTTATAAACTCTAATTTATAGAGGCAAACATTGAGTAAGATTTGGAAATGCCACAATCATAAACTCTAATTTATAGAGGCAAACAATGAGTAAGACTTGGAAATGCCACAATCACACACTGTATATTAAACCAGGGTAATGTGACGTCAAGATGACAATTTAAGTAAAGCAGCCAACTTTCTCTTCCCCAAAGTAGAAAGGCACTGAATACTGCGCAACATGGTTCAAGGAAGGGTATTTATCTTTTCCCCGCCATTTAGGAAATTGCCATCTCTAAGCTTATATTCTAGCATATATGTTCTTTTAAAGCATATACCTAGTATTTTGCGAACAATTTATCAACACAAACTGTTTGGACCTATGAGAAAATCCATAGGACCAGTTGGTAAAGTGTGCCTTTCCATCTACACTTTTCGGAGGATGGGCTGTCTGGGATTTAAGAATAACGTTATCCACCGTAAGATAATTTTTATTATGTGACCATCCAAGGTCATACATGTGATACATAGCCTATTGTCATCTTCACCCCATACGCAATTATTGTGAGAGATATAAACATCAATGAGTCTAAAAGGAAAATGAGATCAACTAACGAGTTTTAGACAGATTCTAAGCATATCTGACATTGACCATTGACCGCAAGGTCATATTGGTAATCTGAATAGCATTGATTGTGCCAAATATTTTGATATTTAAAATACCCTAAATCTAAAAAATGAAGATTTAACTTTATATGACCTTTTCATTTGGCCCCCGAGGTCATATAAGTGACAAAAAAAACATGGGTAAGAAAGGGGGCAAAGATAAGCAATCGATACAATCAAGTACTACACCTAAATAACATATTGCAATCTACATCCCTAGGCAATAGTTGTTCCAAATATGAAAATCACCTTATAAAGATGAATAAGGAGTCCACAGTACGAGCATCAGTGACTGACAAGGATCGACTGCACCACTGGTGCCCATCTCCTTCACAAATATTTAAAAAAATCACCATTAGGTCATCATGAAACAATTTCGACGGATAACAGAAGGAGACAGTTAAATTTAATTTAATTTAACATTTTATCTGCTATAAATGTCAAATATATGCTTTAGTTGTTTAAATAGTGCAAGATGTATTTCCCACTTCGAATTTCTTAGTTGTATATTGTTTCTGATGAAAACAACAACAACGCCAACTGCATTTTTCACAGCATTGTGATGCTTTGGACAGCGATCAGAGTTTTGATATCACTGTCTCTTTAAGACAATGTCAAAGATTGGACTTTGATATAGTCATGGTCTGGCTAAGATGGTCACAGTATGGCTAAGACAGTTTAACTGCAGAGTTAATCCAGTTTTTCACTACATATGTTTTATATTGTTCCTTTTCTCATAATTTTGAGTTGAATTACTCAATACTTAATGGCTTTATTGTATAATCCTCTAAACTGGGTTCCGAACTGGGGACATAAGTTATTTGTTAAGACCCAGATTGGATGCCATAGAACGCAACCTCTTGGCAGTCTTTGTTGCTGGCTTCAGAAAACCATAACATTTTCAAGCATTTTTACATTTCTTAATGTAATCATCAGATAAAAGTGATGAAAAATAGTAAGTGAGTATAAACATGCTTTACTGCTACATAAACATCTTATAGGCCCCTGGGGGTTCTGAAAACCCTTGCTTTACACTCTCAGGTTTCAGCGCCACTTTTGGGGCCAACCAGAGGTAAATGCATAGAAAATCATGTTTGACCCCTATATAATTATACCTTTAGTGAAATCCCATACAAACTTCCATAGATGAGCCACTGATATGGCTTTGAGGAATCTTGCCATCCCCACCCCCTGACAAAATATTAGTCTGTACGATCATTTACTTCTCCGCAACAATTTTGCTACTACTTTCGCAGTGGCAGTTCAGCTGCCACCACATTGGATGTAAAGTTACACCCTTTTTACATCGCTCCCTGCTGAAAAAATAAGATGATATACTTGCTGTGGCTAGCCTGCACTTTTTGGGCTGATTCAGCCAACCCTTCGCTTCTCACAGATACACGCTAAGTACAAATTCTCATGAGTAGAGTTGTCCTAATTTCAAATAATTTCAGGTAATGAATTGCCAAGATTTAAGATTCAAAGGTTTGTGTGTTTTGGGTCAAAAAATAAATTAACCTGTTAACGCGGATTACAACAAATAGCATCTGCTCTTTGTAATTGCTGAAATGATCAGGCTGCGTCTACAACTTGCATAAGTCAGTATTATTAGTACATGTACATGTAGAATCTACATGCAATGATGCATCTTAAATCGTGTCTGCTGCATATCTCTGATTAATGCAGCAGGCACCATCTTAAGATGCATTATTGCAGGCGCTATAAGGATTAACTTATCAAGGATGAATGACAAATACATACTGATCTGTTGTCCATCTTGATAATTTACCACTGAAGGAACAATGAAAGGACCTCGGACAGTCTTAATGAAGGATTGCCCATAAAAATCGCCAGAAAAAAGTTCAAAGAAAACGATAGTTTTTCCATCAAAATGATAGTAGGTCCAACTCTCGAATTATCCGCAAAAGTGTTTTTCTCATTGGACAAGTACCTATTTAAAAATATGGGTTGAAAACCCTGTTTTTGCTTTTCAACATATAGAAAATAGAAAAAGTTTTACTGAAGTGCTTCCCCCACCCCCCCCCCCCCTCGTGACCAAACTAATCCTTTTGCATAGTGTTAAAGTTTTACATTTCATACATCATATAAAAATGGCATGATTGGTCACGGGGGGGGGGGACGATGTCAAAATGGTCAAAAACAATTTATTATAAAAACGTATTAGGATCTTATTTTGCACAAACCTGTAGGTAAATATCAATTTACAATGGCATGTATCCAGGGCTTTAGTTATGATTGCGTACCAAGTAATTAATTGTCCTAAATCTCAACCAAAACATATGTTGTGGGTACTCAAAAGAACCGTCGCAATGAGACGGTTCTTTTAAGCACCAAATTATAGGTTAAATATGATGATTTAGAAAATATTTGGAAAAAGATAAGCTCAAAATTGCGTTTATCTAGACTCTGATATATATATATATATATATATATATATATATATATATATATATATATATATATATATATATACAGTATGCAGGTATGATACACCTCAGTGAACATGTCAGATACACAACAGGTAATTGTCAAAAGTTATGGACAGCATACTAATTTAGAAGAAGGATGAAATCTTCTCAACCTGAATTTTATGCAAACGCATCACTTTCGTCTCAAGTTTTATTCCCCAAACATTATATTTTCATGTATTTAGGTGAATACCCGGCGAATTTTTTACTATCTGTGAAATAAAATTTTGTCACAAAAAATACCCCCACCCCCTAAACCCTAATTTCCTGGCATAATCATGCAATATTTTCAAAATATTTTTATTTTGCTGTCAAATATGCATTATCCTAGCCACAGGTTGTCAAAATTTGGGCAGATTGAATAGGAGACTGTCCGATGTCCTTTGTGGAAATGGATAAGTTTCCCATGATACAATATTTCAAATAGTTGTACAAGCAATATTCTAAACATAATTCGATAATAAAGCAATGCATGGGCGGATTCATGTTGAACATTACAACCTGTCATTGTTGTAGTTACCTATGGATCAGAACATTTAAACAGAACATAGATAACAAACAGTGAAACGTCTACACCAGTAGCAGAGAAAGTTCAGATGCCACACCATTGGATGTAAAGTTCACTAATTTTACAGCGTATATAGTTTTTACCTATTTATACTCCCACATTTATGCCGAGTGGTTTATAATTTTAATCTTTCCGTTAATCCGTTTGTCTGTTGGTAATTTGTTCATTCGTTCTTAACAATGACAACGTTTTTGATTAAATTTTCTCCAGTGATGTGTATCTCAGTAACCATTGATCAGAAAGCACTGATAATTGAAACGTAGTTAACCTGGCGGGTTGACATTTACATCATGACGTCAGACCACAGGGTCCTTGCCCCTCTGTGAGACTGGAGGTCAAAATATAGCACATCTTTTAAAAGTATGACAAAGTTTTTAGTAAGAGTTTCTCGAGTGGTATATATCTCTGTAAACCCATATCAGAAATCATTCATATTTGGACAAAAGTAACCCTGTATCATTGGCATTTTCTTCGTGCTTCCAGATATAACGGTCCCTGCCCCTTGGTGAGACTGGAGGTAAAAATCTAGGACATCATTAAAAGCTGATTTGTTTCTTTTCTGACTTACACAGATATCTAACCTACCATTTGTTAGAAAGCATTCATGCAGTGGACAATTGGTACCATTTATAGTTGACTTTGACTTGACGGATTCAGAGCCTTGGGTTGATGCCCCAGGGTGGGGTTAGAGGACACAATCTAGATTGTTTTCTTTTATAAAATCATTTGTGTTGAACAATAGATACTAATGAAGACTGGCTATCTCTGTGTGACCTCACACGTTAGGGTTCATTAAACAGAGTGGGGCTGGAGGTCAACATTAATGTCACCTTTAAAGTGCTATTTTATATTTTCTGACTTATGCATATATTTTACCAACCATTGATTAGAAAGCATTCATGCCCACCCCCTGGGGCTAAACCAGGGTAGGGGGAGGTCACAATCAAGGACACCTTTGAGAAAGCTTTTTTTTATTTTTCATCTAACCCCCAATAAACATTTATGGGCATTTGATATCTTTTATGACAGGCTTCGACTGGGCAGCTTCAAACTCTTTGGTTCTTGTCCTGGGGTGGGTTTGAGGTCAAATTTAATGTCAATGACATCTTAAAGATCTTTTGTATGTAGTCATTTGAATTTAACAACCTACGTTTTTCAGGCTGACTTTCTGTCCGCTATATCAGTCCTCGTAATTTATGACCCAGGGTAGGGCTAGAGGTCAAATCTTGGACATATTTCAAAAGTGCTAGTTTATTTTACTGCTTTGTGTAGATATTTTACCAACATTGACAATATTCATATTTGGTATCATGCATGACTGACTTCCACTTGACTACTTTAGATACATGGTAACTAGCAAGAGTTCAAAATCTAGGACGTCTTTAGATTTGGGGGGGCATGGTGGAGTTTGGACTGGGACAGAAAGGACACTAGCTAGGGATATACATGCCTCTCAAAACACTTTTTCAAGTAATTGATCCTCTGACGAAAAATTGCTTGATATTTTAGCTCCTTCTACCCCATTAGCCCGTCCACGGCTGCATCACTTTAAATTATTGTTTAGACTTTCATGCAACTTTATGAGATTCTTTGTAAAGACATTGGAAAATTGGTGGTCCAAACATTTATTTCTCAAATCACTTTTGCTGTCTTTGAATTTATGTGAGTCGCGCATTCCAGTCCGTTTTTATATTGAGTCACCTAATCCCATCCCACCACATGGAGTACAATACTGTCCATTAATTGTAATGTACACTACCACTGCTTTACAAAAATGCAAAAACATTTTGCATAGAATTGCATGCTTTTGATATTTTGTTTTTTGGGGGTAGGACGTTTCTATACCAGACTATAAAATCCCCATTTACACCAAAGTAAGAGAGAAGGCAAAGATCAGGAATGTATACGATCAAGTACCTCACTTATCACAGGACACCATATGGGAAAAAGACAAAAGCGCAAGAACCATCCCATATAAGAGAGCAAAGATGTTAACACTTTCCCAACAGGTGACCACAAGGCTGCAATTAAAATATATCACAGAAGGCAATGACAAACACAAGAATCACCACCTTGGAACGATCGGAAAGAAAATTACTGGAGAGCTTAAACTAATTTCACGGTGTCAGCCTTCCCCTTTGTTTTGGTGATTCAAAACACATAGCTGTTTGGTTTGTATGAACTATCCCTATCTTATCCAAGAACTATCTCCTAGAACATATAACTCAAGGTATAAAAAGGAAATAAAACAAAAAGGACTCAACAGTACATAAAACTGAATACAAGAGCAAAATAAACCAACAGTTCAACCTCAGTTGGATTGACAACAGACGTAGCATCAGGTCCCAACCATCCCGTCTATAGAGTCTTTAAAGTCTTTGAAATATTAGATAAACTTTAAGCTAGATTTTCCAATGTGACCAGTTTGTTTACATATACACTACTTCACCTCATAATTTAATTTAATGCGACGTGGAAAGTCAAATATACCCTGCAGAATTTCAGTTTCATAAAGCCAATACCACTAATACTGAAGCCTCGTTTTTTACTTACAGTTGACCCAAATTTATGATAAGCGGGACGATTATGATTTTGAAATTGTCAGTTTCCCATTTTAGATGGTGATGTTCCTAGCTCGACATCCTATGGAGGTTATATTTCTCAACTCATCCGATTTGCTAGAGCTAGCTTTGTTACTGCTTTCAACACTCGCAGTTTACTGTTAACTCAGAAACTTCTTCATCAAGGTAATATGTCTCATAAACTTCGCAAAACTTTTTCAAAATTTTACCGCTGATGCTATGATTTGGTATACAAATTCAATATTGGAGTTAAATCTCTTTTCAGAACCAGAGTTTTACGGCGACTTAGTGTATTAATGAATGGAAACTGATGACTCCAATAATTGTTTGATGCAGTTTGTTAAAATGATTTCTCATTATAAGATTTGTTATAAAATAAATGCATTGCGCCCGACTGCATGCTTGGTGGCAAACCCAATCACCGTTAGCAACTTTGCTTTCCTCTTTAATTTTAACGCTGGCGGGTTGACCTAAGATTCTATGATGGTTTTGATTTAAAGTAAGTAAGGGTGCAAAGATCAGGAATCAATACAATCAAGTACCATATATGACCCAGGATACCAATGGGAAAGTGACAAACTCACAGTTAGACACCACAAATGAGAGCCAAGAGGTCAGCCCTTTCCCAGCAGGTGACCAAAAACACATATAAACAGACGCACACAAAGACATAGCAAACACAAGACAGAATAAAAAAATAAAAGATCCACAAAAGAAGTACCGCCTTGGAACGGTCAGTAAAATATTTTACTGGAGGGCTTAAACCGGTTTAACGGCGCCAACCTCACCTTAATTCAAATATGGATCAAGACACATAGATGTTTGGTTTGCATGAAAGACCCCTTACTTATCAATGCATCATCTCCTAAAACAGATTAATTAAGATATAACTTATTTAAAGATGAGAGAGTTAGGGCCTGATGCTGTGTCTGTGGTTGGGCCCACCTGCATATAACGATTGGAATTATTTTACTTCAGTATTCAGATGAATATACTGTTGAGTTATTATCTTTGTTTCATCTATTTTTTAATCTTGATTTATATTTACTAAGAGACGATACATCGATCAGTTAGGGATCTTTCACGCAAACCAAACATTATTTGTCTTGATCCATATCAAAAATAAGGGTGCAGTTGGCGCCTTCAAACATGTTTGGGCACTCCAGTAACTTTTACTGACCATTCTAAGAAGATGCTTCTTTTGTTGATCCTTTTTTGCTATTTGTGTTTCATGCCTAAGGAGGGGCTAACCTCTTTAGTGTGTGATGTTTTCTTTAGTTTTTGTCACTTGTCATATGGAAAGATCTTTGACTAAGACCAATAAGTTTATCTTAAATCAAATTTTGAGTCAACTCATTTATACAGAATGTATTTTCCCATCCCTATCGATTGGACCAGTCCATTTCCGTTGCAATGGTTGTTGGATGGTATTTTCATCTTTGTTCAATTTCTGATATAGTATTTTGTAAGCAAATAGTTTAAAAGTAAAAAGGACAGCATTGATCAGAAAACGATACAATCAAGCACCACACCTGTCTCACGATACCAGATTGGAAAGTAACAAAAATACAATAAACATCACCAAGAAGAGCCAAGAGGTCAGTCCTTTCCCAGCAGGTGAACACAATGCAGCAATAAATAGACGCGAAAGCATGAGAAACATAAGACAAAAAATACAAATGATCCACGAAAGAAGTACCACCTTTGAATGGTCATAATACCCTGAGCTGATGCTCCTGTATGCGTCGTTTGATCTGGGTATAGACATAGGTATTTGCCTATGTCCCACCAAAAGGTTGCATTGTATATATGGTGTAAGTAATGTAAAGAGTGGAAAAAATCATATGCAGACAATCTGGTCGCAGTGCTTTAAATTTATCTTTTACTTAACCAGAATGTTTAATAGAACAAAATAGATTGTTACCAGATCTTTCATACTTTTTTTCGCGGTTTTATTACATGCTTTTTGATAGTATTGGAATCAATTTTCACATAGGTATTGGTAATGATTTTATTAAAATTATACATAGTATATCTAATAGATTTATTTTATTTATGGCTAATGTTAAGGAATTTCTGTATGATTAAAGAAATTTGGAACAAAGGAAATCAAGGATTCAATTATTTTAAAGATAATATGTAAATCGAAAAACTTCAAACTTTTTTTAATGAATGGAATTATAATAAAATGTCAATTATTGATGACCTCAGAATCGATATAAGGACAAAGTAAATGCTGAACATAACATAACACCTTGTCAAAAGGGCTTCGTTTTATGATTTGTTAGCTATATTGTAAATTTATTAGCCTCTAACTCTAAATTGCATAAAACTGAGCAAGGTAAATAACTAAGAAATTAATGTAAATTATGGTGACCGCCCTTATCCAAAACAACTGAAAGATAATTTAGAGAAGTATTAATGCTTTCTTATGCACATAATTTACACTAAACATTGCTGTTTTTTTTTCTTCGTTAACCATGAGATCTAACTTAACGCTTCTTACATTCAAAAGAGAAATAACATCAAAATCGGACATTTTTGAAATATTATATTTTTGGCATAGACGTATCTTATGATTAAAACCAAATGGAAAATGTAATTGCCATCATTTTATCCAATTTAACTCAGTTTCGAGTTTTTATATTTAATTAAGATGAAGAATTTGGATCATAAATGATGTTTTCAGTTTTCAACTTTGCTAGGTGAATGGCCTGTTTGGTATAAATGGCAATACATAAAAGTGTCAAGTTTAAGGCATTTTCATCTTAATAAAGTACTCATGAAATCTAGCCTTTAAGGATCGACCAGACTGCCCAACATATTGCATGCCACAATTAGTATAAAATAAACCAGATCAGATGATGCTAAGTTCAAAACATAATTATTGATTATGGAGAACTGTCTACCATATACAGATGAGGTAATGGTAGGTTTTGTATAAAAATGTGTGCAACAGACACGCCATTTGGCATTGCAATTGGAAAACATTGAGAAACATTCCTCGTCTCTTGAACACATTGAATGGTTTAGTATACTTCCTAAGAATAGGTGACCCAAGAGGGTATACCCTAATGAAAATGCCTTAATTCCCAAGCATGGAAAAGGAGAAACAAAATCGTAGCATATCACTTAACAAAGGCTAAAATGATTGAACCATTCTTGTTTTGACTGCACTCTGATTTAGTTAGATGTACAAAAATCAAAAGATAACAATAAAGGTTAATGCTAATGTAATAATCAGTAACACAAGCGACAAATATATGCACAATAACAGTTTATTAATATTCCATTTGTGTGGCCTGGTCTCCTCTCACTCCCCCAAACACTATTGAAACTAAAGCTTGAGGAGATCCCCGAAGTAACAACTAAAGATTGTCTATGGAATAGAGCATGATAATTACCTGATTAATTCAAGGCATAAGGTAAATGGGCTCACCCAATTGGAAGGTAACCTTACCAAATACAGCCACTAGAAAGGTAATCTCACCATGGAACATGGAAGTGATCATATCTGTTGCTTAGGGTAGGATGACACCAACCCTTTACGGAATATTAATGCAGAAGGCGAAATATCACGCCCCTAGATTAATTCTTAATGATGAAAGGCGACTGATCTTACCAAGTTTGGCAGATGATTCCACTAGATACAAACAATAGGAAAGTGATCTCTCATTTGAACATGTAAGTGATCTTACCTTTAGCTATATGTCATGAAACGAATTTGCCTCATGATTTGAAAAACTGAAAAAGGACTTAAGAACTATATTCTATTGGTGTAGCCTCATGATTTGAATAAATGATTAGCTATATTCTAATGGCGTGGCTGTTAATTTATCATAATATCATAGTCTCCCCTATACTAACTAAAGATTGTTTTAACCATGAAATCATTGATCTGATCAAATATAAACAAATGAGAACTTGACATAAATTAATTCCAATGTATGATTACCCGTGCAATGTACTTGCCGTCCAGCAAAACCCACTCCTGTGCAAAAGGTATAAAAAAAACAACTGTGGCTTACCTACATTGGGAGGTGGGTGTCAATCCAACACCAAGTGATCAATTTTGATATGCTGCCGTCCACAGAATATAAACCTTTTTCAAGGCTATACCAATTTTTGTAAGCACAATTATTTAATAAATGATTTGAAAGAATCTCATGAATTAAAATTGCCCCGTCCATTAATTATTTTCATGTGCGCATTCATCTAGCACTTGTGACAAAGGTCTAGTTTGACTGAAAAATCCAAGTTTACTCAATACTGGATGAACCGTCGTACATTCCAATCTATTTGATGAAATGTTTGGAAAGGTCAGTCCATTATAGTAATGAATAATCAATAAACGACTGAAAAGTGGGTGGCGTTTGGGCGTTGGCTGGGTTAAGCATTCTGCCTCGCATAGCGAATTCCTGTCCCAAAATTTCTATCAGATAATTAGCCAAGCTGGCCAATAGAAAAGAGCCTATGCGTATCTGTATAAACCTGCTGAAATGGAACGCTATCATATGCAAAGTTGGCTGGACATGATTTAAATCCACCCTAATTTAACTGTTATAAAACCTAATATATGATAAATTATGCGTGTAACATGTGCCTTCGTTATGGCACATCTGCGATCCGAAAACATGATGATACAGTCTGTTTGTTTGTGGTCATAGTTCACAGCCCCATACAGTCTGCTGAGTACATTGAGCACGAACTTAACCAATTGGTTTTCACAAGACCTCTTACGCTGGAAACGATGATGGTAGTCCATGAATAAATACTTCTGAGCTAACATTCAGATTTATTTATGTACAGATATATGGGCCAGGATATGACAAAAGGTACTTTATGGTTGTGTTCATCAAAATCTAGCTCATGGTGTATCTGCAAAGTACTATCTCTTAAGAGCATTTCCTAAAAATTGTAAGCAGTTATCTTCAACATTGACGAATATATGGAGGTTTGAAGCAACATATGTAATACGGTTTACAACGTGACGTCAAGAAGGACGTTAAACTTAATATGACGCAAGGGTGCTGGTCTCCAGTTGCTTGTTGGTTATTTTTGACTAAGTAAAAATATCTAACATATATAATGTACTCACAAGCGTTATCTATGTTATAAAGTAAATGTAAATGAAAATGTATGAATTTATACTTTCTAAGTTGATTACATCAAGCGATAGGAACATTTTAGAGGTAATATAAAAGCATGTGAAATTTGTTATTTTAGGTGTTTTTCAAATGTCTATCATGTAATAATTGCTGGGATGCCTTAGGTCCCTTTTCTTAGATCCGCGCTCATTTCTAAGTGCAATACATGTGAATTATAGCATACACATTAAATTAATTATATAACAAATGAACATGTAAAGCACAAAGGGGCTATGACAATGTATGGGAAAATAACATGGGTGACTGCCCACGCTTGAAATTTGATAATATTACGCTGATATCGCTGTGGGTATGACTATTATATCTATGGTGCATTTGAGTTTTGAGCTGGACCCACCGTGGCTCAACTTGAGGTTTTCTTTAGCTGTAACTATCTGTGAGTCATGAGCCCTTTTCTTTGTTTCATCATGGTGTAGTAATTTGATTAGAGTGTTTTTCCATGATGATACATTGCATTAGTTAGATAGCCTCCATGCGAGCTGAACATTTCCTGTACTTCAACAACAGCAGAATCTAGGGCGAAGATCTGGTGCCAGTAAAATGCATTTAAGCCCCCCGGTGGCTTAGGCTGCTGTCCGTTCTAAGGCGGTGGTTCTGTTGTTGTTGCCTTTTTGTTTATTGTTATTCCCATTGTGGGAGTCTGTAATTGTTCTATGTTTTGTTGTATGTTACTTTGTGTCCATTCTAGTATTGCAATCATCTTGATGGGGAAGAGAGAGCTGATTGCTTTGCTTAATTTGTCTTCCTGGTGTCTCGTGATGGTCGAGCGGCTCTTCCTCGCGGTGCCACGGGATTGTCTGCAGTTTGTGATTGTGGTATTTCCTGATCATGCTCACTTACTATTTTTATGCAATTCCATTTTAATTAAAGCCGTCATGTATGATATCACTACCACACCTTAGTATACCCTGTTATTAATATTTCTACAGTTATTGGCATATCGTGTAACGGACGCAAAATGTTTTATGAAATAACGATATCATCAATAAATTCGTTGATACTATAAATGGCTTTGTTATGCCCTCGCCATTTGTAATGGGGGAGCGGGGCATATAGCATCACCCTTGTCAGTACGTCCTGTACGTACGAAAAAGGGTTTCCGGGCGATATCTTTTGAATACATTGGTGCATTGGATTCATGTTTCATACACAGGTATATAATCATAAAATATAGGTCACGTTCGATTACGGATAAAATCCACCAATTATTATCAGAGTTATGGCCCTTGATCTCCATATGCAAAATGGTTTCTGGGCAATATCTTTTGAAAACAGTAATGTATTGGATTCATATTTCATACACAGTATATAATCATAAAATACAGGTCAAGTTCGATGACGGATAAAATCAACTGATTATTATCAGAGTTATGGCCCTTGATCTCGGTATGAAAAATGTTTTCCTGGCGATATCTATTGAATACATTGGTGAATTGGATTCATATTTCACATACAGGTATATAACTATAAAATACACGTCAGGTTCGATAAAGGATAAAATCCCCGATTATTATCAGAGTTATGGCCCTTGATCTGCGTATGAAAACGGTTTCTGGGCGATATCTTTTGAATACATTGGTGTATTGGATTCATATTTCATACACAGGTATAGAATCATAAAGTACAGGTAAAGTTCCATTACGGATAAAATCCACCGATTATTATTAGAGTCATGGCCCTTTGTTAATGACAATGCCCTATTTATGGGAATTTGGCAATAGCGGGGGCATCCGTGTCCCATGGACACATTTCTAGTTATGTATCAGGATAGTGGACAAAATTTATTTTTATGTCATGGTACCCCAAATTTCAACTGTACACTTAACAAAATTTCTAATTGGTCACTTTTTAAGTTCATTATTTCTGACCAAGCGCTAATAACATTGGATTTTTTTTGCTTAGATATGTGCGGTTTAATGGGCAAAAGTTTAGCGGTCTTCCAGAAAAGTTGTCTCTCAATCCACGTTTTTTTTTTGTTAAAAATGCAAAAGTATGCTTTTTTGAAGAAAAATGGTTTGAGTGAAGTTTTATATCAAATTTAATTTCAGTTGGTAACAAACGGGTTTAGCCGACTTTAAAATAACAACAAAGACTTGAAATTGTGACAAAAGTAGATGTCTTACGCATTTTATGAAATATCATATTTTTATAGTATTTTGAAATTCATTTGTTGCTCGTGCTCAAATTGTTGTACGCATTTTATTTTATCTTAACAAGATAGTTCAAACAGAACAGAACAGAACATTTTCGTCTTTTTAACTTTGATTCATGCATTTTATGGTGACAAACATTTCACTGCTGTTGCGCACTGTCGGCTTGAATGTTAAACTAAAAAGTCAATTTCACTGTACTTTGCATTATTTTTTTCAATTTCTAAAGCAGAACAGTGACATCTAGTAGTAATGAATACTCGCTGAAAATTTCAATGCTGTGTCGCAGATAATAAGACATGCAGAACAGTGCCAACTTCCTATCAAAATTATATGCATAAAGCTTGATTCCTATGATCTAGCTGCTGGTAGTGTTTGTCTTCATGCTTTTACATAACAGAAACGAGGATTGGAGCAAATCATTTGAAGCATGTTTGTTTCTGATCACGGCAGTCAGACACATCTTCAAACAAACAAAAATACAAATGGATGGCGTCTCTGTAGAATATTTCATATTGTAGAAAAAATGTGACATTTTGAAATGAGGGTACCTTTACTCCAGCATCATCTGTGCAAGAAGTACCAGTCATTTTTAAATGAAATGACCTGCAGAGTCTTGGTTGGTCTATAGAAGCATGAATTTTGTATAACATAATCTTACTTTCAAAACTAGCGTAAAAATGTAAGGTGACCAATTAGAAAATTTGCAAAGTGTATATTTTGTATTTGGTCAAAATTGAAATTACAATTTTAATACGTTGTGATCTTTGTCAAGATACCATTTCAACATAAAAAATGCCCATATATGTTTAGAATATGTTGACCAAAGTGCATGAAAATAAAGGAACGGTAACATATTTTCTTACTTGTAAACATATTGTCCTAATTCGTCAAAATAAAAATAAGCAACAATTATGTTTCAGTATAAAACATAATTGAATACTGACTTAGTTTTGAATAACCATGCTTATTTTAGTGGTAGATGTTGATGTGTTCAGCATTTTTGCCTGTTATGGATTGGCAAATAAATAACACCATACTTTGATTGTAAAATTCAACGATTCTTGTTTAATGAAGTGCTTACACAATAGTATTGTCCAAATTGATACAATATGGTGAGACCTCTACTTAACTCATCTAGTTTCTACCGTTAAAGCTACATCTAGCACCAATTCTACACCTTGTATGTAAGATTATTAAGAATATATACTCATACAGAAGACAAACCTTGTGACAGGTCAATTCATACAGGAGAAGAATCTTATATATATGATTTCATAGTTGGTCAAAGGCTTCATTAAAAATCCAGTTCAAATATTTTCCCCCTATCATACCTATTGGTTAGAATTAACATTTTGTTCAAAGAAGCATTTGGCCACAAAGCTATTGTTCTGTAAGATGGATGAAGATATTATACTTTAGCTAGCTGCGTAGTCCAGACATACAACTTCGTTTCTTGGTCTCACTTGTTCATGTAGAACACTGTTCTGTGATATCACTCACCAGACTCTGTTACACTTTATCCTGGTCAGGGCACCACTGTTTGTTTATAATGTACCCGAATGTCATATATGCTTGTAGTCTCAATGCTACTTGTTATACATCATCTAAGAGGGTAGGAATGGAGAGGGTGGCGAGAGAAGGTTAGGTCTTGTAATTCTAGAAAGCCAGGTGGAAGTGATAGGTATCATAGTGACAAGACGAAAGGCATGACAGGATTTATTTTGAGTGAATCATAAACTAAACTATACTTAACTGACTATTTGTGGTAGACAGATTGGATGATTGTATTGGAAAGTTGTTGATAGAGTGCGATAAGTAGGGGTATGATAGATGATTTTAAACCTAAAACCATGCCTTTCCACCAACTTTAACCTACCATTTCTAACTATAATCCATACTACATGGTTGCGTAGTGCAGTTGGTAGCGTGTCTGGCTACAGATGCGAGTCTGACTGCAGATCAAGGGGTCACAAGTTTGATACTGTCCGTTCCAATACTTTCGTAGAAATTGATCATGAAATAGTTTCTAGTGTCCTTCTTGTCCGTTTGGTCCAATCATTCAAGAAGGGTTGTTGCCAGTTACAAGCGAAAGTATATGCACGAAGTAATGGCTAACCGCTTGTTCAATCCTGCCCAGGAAAAAGTGTGGTAAGGTTTACTGAACGTCTTGCCATGACCTTAGCTGTTGAAATGGGGCGTAAAGCAACAAAACAAACTAACAAACTATAATTCTTAACGATAAAATCCACTTCCTTACCCTTACTTAGGAGACTCATAAAACTATCACGAATCTACCTTCACCTTTACTGTATAACCTTTTCTGCACTAAACTGTTGGATTTGTTCAACGGACATGAGAGAGCTTGATTTTTTTTCAGGACCTCTGTGTTATTGGCTGCATACAGGATAGTACAGAGAATGTTGTCGACTGGATAATTGTATTTTTCAATAATTCACAGAATAGGACGTAAGAGAGTTAATAGATACAAAGACTTCTAATATTAGAAGGACTCTAGGACCTCATATGGGAAAGTGACAGAGCAAGTAAACATTACATACAAGTAAACCAAGTAGTCAACCCTTTGCCAACAGATGACCACAGGGGCTGCAGAAAAGAGGCATGGCAGTATGACAAAGACAAAAACACACAAATAAGATCCACAAAAGAAGCACCGTCTTGGAACGGTAAATAAGAAAACTACTTAAAGGCCTAAACTAGTTTCACGGTACCAGCCTAGCCTTTAATTCTGATATAGATCAAGACATGGATGTTTGGTTTGCATGAAATATCCATAATTTATCCTTAATCATATCCTAGTATATATAAATCAAGATATAGAATAGAAATAAATCTAAGATCAGGACTTACAACTGAATAACTGAGCAAAAGCAATCCAACACTTAAAAGCCGATGGGCCGGAAAACAGACAAAGCATCAGGCACCAACCATTTAATATATGGACAGGGCTTTAAGTCAGAACCATAATAGAATCTGAGGTCCGAGCAGCTGACTTCCAATCAAAGAGGAAAGCAAAGTTGTCAATCGTTGTTGGGTTAAATACCAAACATATGCAGTTTGTTGAAATGCATAAATGTTATAGCCAATCTTTATAATCTCTGAAAAATTATTTTGATAAACTGTGATAATATTTTCTTAATCACAATGGTTTTCTATAATGTATCACTAAGTTGCTACAAAAATCTGGTTCTGAAAGACCCTGGCGCAACAGAGATTTAAGTCTGCCATTGAGTTTAGATTTCAAGTCAAAGCATCGGCAATACAACTAAGAAAAACATTTGCGAAGTTTATGATACAGATAGGCTTGTTTAAGAAGTTTATTAGTTAAATATTTTTATGAGAGTTGAAATCTGCAACATGACTAGATGCTCTAGCACATTGGATAAGTTGACAAATATAAAACCCATATGATGTAGGGTGAGTAACATCACAATCTAAAAATGGGAAACTAACAATTTCATCATCAAAACCGCCATATTTATCGTAAATTTTGGTAGAAACAATATCATTAGAAACGGAAAAATGCAAGTCCAAAACCACAGCTTTGGTATCAGAGGTATTAGCTTTATTAAGTTGGAGCTCTGAAGAGTACATCTGAATTAATATATCGTCAAAAGTGTATTATGTATGCTTAAAATATCATCCAAATATCTGGATGTAGTGTTAAACCCCTGAATAATATAAGCCTGTTGATCATCAGAAAGAGACATCATAAAGTCCATCTCATATCAAAATTAGAATGAATCTGCAATCTGGGGAGCGCAATGGAATCCCAACAACATGTCTATCAAATTAAGTGACCCCAATCGTATATGCATTCCAGCCAAACATTCATTTTTAAAAGACCGTGCATGATATAATTTGGCTGTTCAGAAGTGAAACACGTGTTTCTGTCATTTCATGCAAGGTAAGGAGAGCCTTCTCTTTGGAAATTTCGTTCAAGCAGAACAGTTAGTTTATCATTAACTAAAATATGAGGTTAAGTAGTTTAAAGAGTGGAAAAAGCATATGTAGACAAACTGACTGCATTGAAATCCCTAGTTTTAAGTTTATCTAATACTTCACCGGAATGTTTACTAGACCAAAATAGATTCTTATCAGACTAGCCATTAACTTTTTCGCAGTGCTTTATTACATTGTTTTTGATAGCGGTAAGATAAGAAGTTAACATGGATCTCTGACAGTCTTAATGAAGAATTGCCCATAGAAATGGCCATAGACAGTTTCTAGGAAAGGGATATTTTTTCCATCGAAAGATAAGTAGGTACAGCCCGAATTATCGGCAAAAATGCTTTTCTCATTGGACATGTGCCGATTTAGAAATATGGGCTGAAAACTCTGCTTTTGTTATTATATAAGAAATAAAAAAATATTTGAAGTGCTTTCATCCGTGAGCAAACTTATTCTTTTGCATATGGTTGTAGTTTCACATTACACACAACCTACAAACTGGGATGATTGGTCAGGGTATGGAATGCGGTGGTGTGAAGGCTGTCAAAATGCTCAAAACAAATAATACAAAAGCTTATTAAGCGTTATTTTGTATAAACATGTAGCTTATTATCAATTTATAATTGCATGTATACAGTATGTAGTTCTGATACACCTCAGTGAACAGGACAGAATGATTGAATTGGAATCATAACATGTATAATCCATGTGTAAGCCATTTACAGGTAACAGTCAAAAGTCTTTGACAGCGGGGTTTGTAGTGTGTTAATTTGATTAGAGTGTTTCTTCATGATGATACATTGCAATAGTTCCATGTGAGCTGAACATTTCTTGTACTTTAACAACAGCAGAAGCTAGGGCGAAGATTTGGTACCAGTAAAATGCATATAAGTTCCCCTCCAGTGGCTTAGGCTGCTGTCCGTTCTAAGGCGGTGGTTCTGTTGTTGACTTGTTGTTTACTGTTACTCCCATTGTGGGAGTCTGTAATTGTTCTATGTTTTGTTGTATGTTACTTTATGCCCCTTCTAGTTTTGCAATCATCTTGATGGGGAAGAGAGAGCTGGTTGCTTTGCTTAGTTTGTCTTCCTGGTGTCTCGAGATTGTTGTGTGGCTTTTCCTAGTGGTGCCATGGGTTTGTCTGCAGTTTATGATTGTGGTATTTCCTGATCATACTCACCTACTTTTTTTCGTGTTTCTCAGCTTGTCCAGTTTGCTGTGTTGCTGATTTCAGCACTCTCTGTTGGCCGTTAACTCAAAAACTTCTTAAACAAGGCTGTCGGTATCATTAAAATTTGGCATTTGATTGCATCGATTCCTGATTTTTGCTTTCTTCCTTACCTTGTGTGAAGCACACTTACTAATATGCTATAATGATGGTAACTGATTATTACACGTAAGAGTGCTACAGAAACATAGAGAACTGGCTAGTGTATGTACTGTTTGCAAAAGAAGGATAAATTCGAACATTAAAAATTATATCACTTACACAACCAATGTTAACTAGTATTACATTTCTAATTAGCAAAGTGATCTCACAGATAGCATGCATTTGAAGTATTTATCCAGTCATGTGTTTCTCAGACAACAATATTTCGACCAGGGGTTGACTCTCATATTTCACATGGTTGACTCTCATATTTCACAAGTAAATCTAGTTGACGGTAAAAAAGCAAACAATACCCAATATTCTTTACTTTTTGTACGTTCAGAATATTTTGTTCTCTCTTAGTCCTCAGTTTCAGGTCCATATGGCTAAAATATCTAACAAGTTTCAGTGAATCGTCACAGTTTTTAAATGTTGTCTTCGCCTAACTTAACAGAATTGATGATTGTGGTACTAAGAATGCATCCATAGCAGACAAATCTGCGGCATAGGCTGTTGCCTGTTCTAAGGCGTTGGTTCTGTTGTTGTTAACTCATTGTTCATTGGGACTGCCATTGTTTGCGGGATTCTTGATGGTGGTCCATGTTTGTTGTGTAGTATTAAGTGCCCTTTCTAGTATTGCAATCCTCTTGTTTGGCTTTACTTACCCTTCTTCTTATGTGCATGTGATTGTTAGTGTTCAGGGCTGTAGTGTGTGATTTGCCGTTTACTGATCATAGTCAGTTACTTTCTGAAGACGTTAGCGGGTTCATTACAGTGCAGTATAATTCCCATCTTATTATGTATCGAAAGTATTATAGATGAAGGCCCAGGAGTGTTAGGACATATCACATAGCGCACATATAACTTTCCCTAAATCTCAGACTGATCGCAAACAAGGCAGACCTATAAGACTCGACACTGTTCCTTTGTTGCCCAGACCTGGTCCGCTGTTTATGCTTACACTGATGTATGCAGAAAGGAATTTATGAGAATTGAAGAAACAACTCTGCAAGGTCTTTGAACTAATTGCAACAGACTGCATTCTTGGTGGTCAACCCAATCACGGTTGGCAACTTTGCTTTCCTCTTTAATTGCACGCCGGTGGGTGGGACTTCAGACTCTATGACGGTTCCGACTTAAAGACTTATCTATTGATGAGATGGTAGGGGCCTGATGCTTTGACTGTTTTTGTCAGGCCCACCGGGGTTTACCTGTTAGATTTCTTTTGCTCCTGTATACAGCTTTATTTACTGTTGAGTCCTTATCTTTGCTTTATCTCCTTGTTATATCTTGAATTATATGTTCTGGTAGATGATGCATTGATAAGTTAGGGGCCTTTCATGCAAACCAAATATCTATGTGTCTTGATCCACATCTAAATTAAGGGGGGGGGGGTCAGGTGTGGTACTTGATTGTATCGATTCCTGATCTTTGCACCCTTACTTACTTTCATGTACTTTTTTTATTTAAAAGAAATAATTTCAACAATTGCTTGATCAGATCTAAATCAGAGAAATAATTTTTACAACTGCTTGATCGCATCAACATGGCGTTTAAAACAATCATCTTCTTTCGTCTTATTTCACAATATTTAAGAGAGAAAATGTGAAAACAACTATCACCTGCGTTTTCTTCGTTATAATGTCAATATATTTATTGGCAAAACTGATATAACTAGAAGCAATACTTTAAAATTATTAGCACTTCTTATTATTTATTTGGCACAAAATTTATTTAAAAACAACACGCGATAATTATGTTATCAAAAGTAAAATATTTTGTGATCGCGTCATAATTATGTATAGTTCTTTGATAAATAGCATTAATTTCGTTAAAAGTTTTAAAAAATCCCGTAGAGCCAAATATAATTTTATCAAAACAACATATTCAACTGACTTAGCTAAACATTTATACAGCTCGCTTCTTATTTCTTCTTATTGCAGGAAGTATTACTTTCAAGGTGCAAAACGTTCTAACGAAAAGCAATAGTTTTAAGCTAGATGCAAAAATATTGCTACAACTCCTTAAAAGCAGTATCTTTTTTTGCGAGGAGCAACATACTTTTTTGGTCAATTGAGATAATAAATTGCCAGACAAGAAAATAAGACCTGCATGCTGTTTCTTTAATCCGTTTGTCGACAAAAGATCGACCATTGAAATAAAAATTACTATCTAAACGCAATATATTTGAATATTCTAAATATTATCGCATCAAATCCACTTATTTCTGACATTTTCGCCAGAAAACAGTCTTTTTCTGACGGATTTAAGTAGCAAGTGGTGGCGCATATACGCTTCCGTATCATACAGAGTAAAATATCGCAAATTGACATATTAGCTATATATTTATAAAATGTTGGTTAATTATTGACAGATGAAATAAATAATTAAAAAGTCGACAAAAAAGAAAATTAAATATCATATCGACAGCATTTATATTTAGTTATTGATATGTAGAAATTGATAATTAAAAAAAGTCAATATATAAATATGAAAAATCTAAAAAAAAACGAATATTGAAATAGTTGTTTATTAATATCTTTTACGTATTCTTTCGTATGTTAAAATATCGCAAATTCCACAGTAATAATAGTTTTGAGTGGCTGAATATTCCCATTTATGGTCATGTGAAACAAGACCTGTTATTTAAAAAAAAAATAGAAATGTTAAACTCCACATCATATAAATCAAGTTTTGTTTTCGTTTTGGGTGCCTGCACATTTCTATTAATGGGCATGTGAATAAAAAAAATGTTATATAACAATGAGGAGAACATGCACCCTTAGATTTTTCCATTCCTTTTATTGTCATAAAAGTATTTTTGTATTTAAGAGAGTAAGCAAAGAAAACCCCCTATGTAATCAACAATTTAAACTTCCAAGTCTAAATAGAAAAAATGCTGTTAAAACTTAGTTTTTCAAATGGCAATGCCTGAGCTACCTACCTGAAAGTTATTTCAAAATATCGCATAAAAGCTCATATCAACCCACCTAATCCTCAAAAATTATCTACCTTTCTGAATTTTATCAGTTATACGTATTTGCTTTAAAAGTTAAAATGCTGAAAGATTTCTTTGAATTTGAAGTGGAAAAGTGGCTGTGGGAAACCTTATATAAGTTTAGCAAGAGCTGACTGTTACCTATGCTTTTGTGGCATATAAGTTTAGCAAGAGCTGACTGTTACCTATGCTTTTGTGGCATATAAGTTTTTTTGTGGCATATAAGAGGAGTTGAATTCCAAAAGATTTCACCTAACATATTTTCAAGACACTATTTTACTGGTATAGGATTTGCTTGAAAACGAGGAAATTCTGGATAACCTTCAAGCTGCAGTGTTCATTGCCTTGCAATGCAGGGTTTCAATTCATCGAAACACCAACGCAAAAATAATGTGACCACTGCTTAAACAGAGTGTTTATCGATCATTCAGCGCACTGTTCATACACATGCCAGCCCCAGCTCAAGGAACGTAACCTGACCAGTACAGTCACACCTGTCTTAAGTGGCCACTCAAACAGAAGACCAAAAATTGGTTTTCAATACCGATTATCGCTTAATGCCCGTCAAAGGTATTGCAGAATGCTCCAAGAGAGCATTCTGCAATACTTTCGACCATCATTAAGCTACCATTTGTCTTTTAAGACCTTTGTTTTGTCTATTCTTGTGCATTTATGTAGTTGTCAGATATTGTACATGATCTTCGCTGTAAAATGGTTACTATTTTATTGTCTTGGATATACTCACATGTTTAATGTGTTAAATTGTTAATATTTTAGCTAATCTATTATAGTTTTATTGTTCAGTAATACTTCTCTTACCTAACCTTGATGACGCTAATGACCCAAAGGGGTTGATGCGTCATTAAACTCCAACTCATCATCATCATCTATTCTTGTGTGGCCGCTTAAGACAGGTTTAACTGTTTGTTGATTCAAGAGTCAACGATTCAGCAACAGACAAGACTAATGACCAGGCTGTGAAATCACACAATTATTATCAACTTGTAAATGAGTCACGGCGTGAGATTTCCAACATTTGTCATCAGACTGCAGGCTGATCTGAGGCTTTGCTGGTTCCACTTGGTTGGAAATCTCATGCACTGGCCCAAATGTAAGTATTGCCACATACGTTGTCTTTGACATTATTTTTTCTAAAGGCATGATCATGTTTGACAATATTATTGGCAATAAAAAATATCATTTAAATGGTAAAATGAGTATTATGAAAAACTTAGCATACTATTTCCTATTTTGATAAACATTAAAATATGAATGATTCAAATACTTTAGCACCATGATACATAATCAAAACAAAAAAAATGATAAAGTAGCCAAGAACATTAGCATGACTGGTAAACTCATAAATATATATCACTCAGTACAAAACTAAAAACAAAATTTGCTTGACATGAAATCTTACAACAAATGCGTCACCCAATAAAATGAGTGCGCACCTAGTGAAGACTTAGATCAGCCTGGCCATCTGTCCAGTCTCATCAAAGTCTTTGCTGTTTGCGCAATGACTAGCAACCCAAATATGACTGACCAAACCGTATAGACCGAGATCAGACTACTTCAAGAGCAGACTGATCAATGTCTACACAATTTGTCACCAAAATATTTAAATCAAAACTTCTGATCTGTTAATACAAAGTACAAAACTTCAGATATTAAACGCTTTATTAAAATGTGTCCGAATACATAGGGTAAATATGGTGTATCATCTTAAGGAAGTAAGAAAAACATTTTAAGTAAAAAAAAATACGTTATAGGACTCACCAGATACTCATACACGGCCACGACACACACACTCAATTTAAATAATATGGAAACCAGCAAACACATTATAGTTCCTATCTCTATGTTTTGTATAATAGACCTATAAGTATATATTTTCTTTTTTATCTCTAAGGTCAGAATACACTGAAATATGGCAGCAAGAAATACATTGATGTCCGACAATATTTCCAGCATGATACGGATCAAAATAAACCTATACTGACGGAACTGCGTACCAGGCCACATAGCGCAGTCGTGAACGTGTCTGGCTACAGATACGTTGATGATGATGAGTTGGAGTTTAACGACGCATCAACTCTTTTGTGTCATTAGCGTCATCAAGGTTATGTAAGAGAAATATTATTGAACAATAAAACTATAATAGATTAGCTAAAATATTAACAATTTATCACATTAAACATATGAGTATATCCAAGACATTAAATAGTAACCATTTTACAGCGAAGATTATGTACAATATCAGGCAACTTCATAGGCTTATCAGATAACTATACATGCTCTTCTCCTGCAAAAAAAAATGATATGCTGAAAGCAATTAAATAAATAAACAGTTCAAAGGAAAATAGCTACAATTTGTTAAAAAGATTAATCTCTTTTAAGAATAAGAAGACATTATCAATAGGTACATCATTTAACAATTGTTTAATTGTATCAACATGAAAATATTTGTTTCTTATGTGAGAAAAATCACCACATTCAAGTAGAAAATGGCGGACTGTAAAGAGTGTATCACATCCAAAACAATACGATGGCTCCTCTCGTTTTAAAAGATACGAGTGTGTGATCCTTGTATGACCAATACGTAAACGAGCAAGGACGACTTCTTGTCTGATATTTTGTACTACTGTTTGAGATTAAACCTCGGACAATCTCAAAGAGTTTATTACCAGCACTTTTATTCCATAAAATTTACCATTTGTTTAAAATGTACCCATTGATAAAAGATTTAAAATTTGCATAAGGTAATGAAAAATGTGTAGGGTGTAAAATTTATTGAATCTTTTGCTTTTTGATCCACACTTTCATTGCCAGCAATGCCAATGTGGCTAGGGATCCAACAGTAAATTATTTCATTTAATTCTGATAAATCATGATGTTTTTCAAGTAGTTTTTGAATTTGGGGATTTTTTGAAGATGTATGATCTAAAGATTTTAATACTGATAAGGAGTCTGAAAATATAATAAATTTGTTAGAAGTTTCACAGTCGGCAATATGATCTAATGCTAAATCTATAGCTCTTGCTTCTGCTGTAAAAATTGAGGACCCATCTGGAATTTGCATAGTTTCAGAGAAGTCATCAGATACTACTGCGCATCCTACTTTCATATCGTCTTTTGAACCATCTGTATAAGTTTGTCCATTTAATGTGATTTTAGCTCCTGGAAATTAGATTTCATGATAATTGGACTTGTTTCTGATTTCTTACCAGAGTGTAGATCGAAAATAAGTTTTGGTTTATTTATACACCATGCTGGTACATTTGGTGTAAAAGTTTTATCTATGTCTTTAAAGTTTATGTTTGCAGATTCCAGGACTTGTAAAGTTCTGACGCCAAAAGATTTAATAAAATTTGATTTGCTTTCATAAAGATCTGTGTATTTTGGCTGAAAGGTTACATCATGAGCTGGATTTGAATTATTTTCAGCAATTCAAATAGCATATTGTAAAGAAAGTTTTTCTCTACGTGTAATTAAAGATGGCTCATCTGCCTCAACATAAAGACTTGCAATAGGTGATGTTCTAAATGCTCCTAAGGCTAATCTAAGACCTTGATGATGGAAAGGGGCAAGCATAGCTAAATAAGATTTTCTTGCCGATCCATAAACAATGGATCCATAGTCTAGTTTTGAACGTATCAAAGATCGATATAATTGTAAGAGTGTTGTTCGATCTGCACCCCAAGTAGTGTGAGATAAAACTTTCAATATGTTCAAGGATTTAAGGCACTTTGCCTTCAAGTATTTAATACGCGGGATAAAACTAAGCTTTTTGTCAAATATCAAACCAAGATATTTGTATTCCTGTACAACAGGTATAGGCGATCCATATAATGTAAGAACTGGATCACCATGTTGCTTTCGCAACTGACAGAAATGTACACACTGTGTTTTTGACTTGGAAAATTTAAAGCCATTGTTAGTGGCCCAATGTTCTATCTTGTTTAAGTTTTGCTGTAGATGCCTTTCAATTGTTCGCATGCTTTTTGATCGAAAGCAAATACAAAAATCATCAACATAGAGAGAGCAATCTGTTAAATTATCTAGGCATTTATTTATACACCATGCTGGTACATTTGGTGTAAAAGTTTTATCTATGTCTTTAAAGTTTATGTTTGCAGATTCCAGGACTTGTAAAGTTCTGACGCCAAAAGATTTAATAAAATTTGATTTGCTTTCATAAAGATCTGTGTATTTTGGCTGAAAGGTTACATCATGAGCTGGATTTGAATTATTTTCAGCAATTCAAATAGCATATTGTAAAGAAAGTTTTTCTCTACGTGTAATTAAAGATGGCTCATCTGCCTCAACATAAAGACTTGCAATAGGTGATGTTCTAAATGCTCCTAAGGCTAATCTAAGACCTTGATGATGGAAAGGGGCAAGCATAGCTAAATAAGATTTTCTTGCCGATCCATAAACAATGGATCCATAGTCTAGTTTTGAACGTATCAAAGATCGATATAATTGTAAGAGTGTTGTTCGATCTGCACCCCAAGTAGTGTGAGATAAAACTTTCAATATGTTCAAGGATTTAAGGCACTTTGCCTTCAAGTATTTAATACGCGGGATAAAACTAAGCTTTTTGTCAAATATCAAACCAAGATATTTGTATTCCTGTACAACAGGTATAGGCGATCCATATAATGTAAGAACTGGATCACCATGTTGCTTTCGCAACTGACAGAAATGTACACACTGTGTTTTTGACTTGGAAAATTTAAAGCCATTGTTAGTGGCCCAATGTTCTATCTTGTTTAAGTTTTGCTGTAGATGCCTTTCAATTGTTCGCATGCTTTTTGATCGAAAGCAAATACAAAAATCATCAACATAGAGAGAGCAATCTGTTAAATTATCTAGGCATTTAACAATATCATTGATTTTAATATTAAAAAGAGTTGTAGATAATACACTACCCTGTGGGACCCCCTGCTCCTGATCATATAAATTAGAAAGAGTGGATCCCACCCTCACCTGCATTGTTAGATCAGCAAGAAAGCTTTCAATAAAAGTAGGTAGTCTACCTCTTAGTCCTAATTTATGAATATCTTTCGTAATGCCATATCTCCATGTGGTATCGTATGCTTTTTCCAAATCAAAAAAAAACAGCTACAACGTGTTCCTTTTTAACAAAGGCATCACGTATGAAAGTTTCCAATCTAACTAAATTATCATTTGTACTACAGCCAGCTCGGAAACCCGACTGATACCGTGATAAAAGATTGTTGGATTCTAAATACCAAATCAACCTTTTATTAGCTCACCTGAGCCGAAGGCTTAGAAAGTTTGTTCAAATTATGATCCTAGGTTGACCTTGACCTACTTAACGTGGGGCCTACAAAGTTTGTTCAAATTATGATCCTAGGTTGACCTTGACCTACTTAACGTCAAGGTCAATTTTGCTTCCTAATGCATTTAAATGGGAAATTTTTTGAAAAGTTTATTTTTTTGAAAACTGTAGAAGCCTTAGTCATTATTCTCACTTGATATGTTTAACCTAATGCGACAACGGCTATAAATAAGTTCCAAAGGTCAAGGTTGACCTTTCAGCTTATGTCGCTCATATTGGAGTCCCATCAATATATTAAAACATAGTTTTCTCACAAACCATTGGCCCAATTGAACTCAAATTTCTTGTGAAGACTCCTTATGATAAGTTAGCCAAAATTTATGCAAAATATTTTGGTCACATGGCCAAGATGGCCGCCACGCCCATATATGGTAAAAAACATTTAAAAATATTCTTCTCCAGAACCAGAAGGCTGATGACCTTAGGACTTGGTATGTAGCATTGGGGATGTGGGGCCTACCAATTTTATTCAAATGATGATCCTAAGTTGACCTCGACCTACTTAACATAAAGGTCAAATTTGCTTCCTAATGCATTTAAATGGGATTTTTTTTGAAAATTTCATTTTTTGAAAACTGTTGAGGCCAAAGTCATTATTCTCACTTGATATGTTAATCCAAATGAGACAATGGCTATAAATAAGTTTCAAAGGTCAAGGTTTCTTTTCAGCCGAGGTTGCTCATATTGGAGTCCAAGCAACACATCAAAACATAGTTTCCTCAGTAACCACTAGGCCATTTGAACTCAAATTTCAAAATTTATACCAATTGTACTGGTCACATGACCAAGATGGCCACCATGCCCATATATGGTAAAAAAACCCTTTAAATGTCTTCTTCTCTGGAACCAAAAGGCCAATGGCCTGGGGACTTGGTATGTAGCATATGGGATGTGGGCCCTACCAGATTTGCACAAATGATTAATCTAGGTTGACCTTGACCTACTTTATGGCTAGGTCAAATTTGATTCCTAATGCATTTATTTGGGAAAAATCTTGTATTAAGTACCAAATGTCAAGCTGACCTGTGACCTTTTATCCAAGGCCACTCATTTGGACTGCCACACACCTATCTAAACATCTGTTTCTCAGAAATCAATGGGCTGTTTGATGGATTATTCATTAGATTGTTTAAGTCACTTGACAAAAATGTCTGCAACCCCCATATATGGTAAACAAGATTTGTTCCATTATAAGCTGTAGTTGACCTTGAACTATTTTAACATTATTAAAGAGATCAGGTGAGCGCCTCAGGACCTTCAGGTCCTCTAGTTAATCATCCTTTCCAACGTTTTACAAAGACAACTTGTAAGAGCTATAGGTCTATAATTGGTTGGCTCAGCATGATCTTTCCCTGGTTTGGGTATAGGTATTACAGTGGCTAATCACCAGTCTTAAAGAAAATCACCAGTAGTCCATATATGATTAAATATACCTAACAGAGCTTGGAGGGAACTCTCTGGGAGATGTTTAAGCATTTGATAATGCATTTCATCCTGTCCAGTTGCAGAATCATGTGATTGTTTAATTGCATCCAAAAGTTCATCAAAATTAAAAAGATTATTATATTCCTCAGTATTTGCAGACTTGAAATTAAGTTTTATTTTTAGCTCACCTGAGCCGAAGGCTCATGGGTGAGCTAATAGTATACCAGTCACTCCGTCGTCCGTCCGTCCGTCAACATTCTCAAACATCTTCTCCTCTGAAACCACTGGGCCAATTAAACTCAAATTTCATCTGGAGACTCCTTAGGACACGGGAACGAAAGTTTGTTCAACTGGTCCTGGTCACAAGACCAAAATGGCCGCCATGCCCATTTATGGTAAAAACCCTTTAAAAATCTTCTTCTCTAGAACGATAAGGCCGCTGACCTTGGGATTTGGTATGTAGTATAGGGGTGTGAGGCCTACCAAGTTTGTTCAAATGATGATCCTAGGTTGACCTTGACCTACTTAACGTCAAAAGGTAAAATTTGCTTCCTAATGCATTTAAATGGGAAATTTTTTGAAAAGTTGATTTGTTTGTTTGTTTGTTTGTTTGGTGCTTAACGACGCATCAACCCTTGTGGGTCATTAGCGTCAGACGGTATTAACTAAACATGATGAGGATGGAAAAAGTTAAAAATTTATAAGATAAAATAAAAGGAATGGTGATGATGAGTTTGTTTTATGTTAATAAGTTGCAATACGATTGTTGACAGGAGAGACCACGTACAATATCTGACAGTTTCAAAGAGCTATTCAGATAACTGTACATGTTCTTTAACGGAACAGAATACAACATAATATAATCTGTATTATGGTCTGATACAAATGTAAAACAAAACATGATTTTAAAAACAGCAATTAGATTTTGTTAAAAAGATTTATTTGTCTTAAAAATGTCATAATACTATCAATATGTATATCTTGAAATAATTCTTTCATGTTATTAACATGGAAGCAATTATTTCTTACTTGTGCAAAATCGCCACATTCCAAAAGGAAGTGACGTACAGTGAAAGGTGCGTCGCAACCAACACATTGAGGATGCTCTTCACCTTGTAGTAAGTATGAATGAGTGACTCTTGTATGACCTAAGCGGAGTCGAGCTAAAACTACTTCTTCTCTTCTAATGTTTCGAACAACCGATTGATATTCACCAATAGTTGGTTTGATATCAAGAAGTTTATTACCAATGCTGTTATTCCATGAAGTTTGCCATTCTTCCAAGATATATTTATTGATAGAGGGCTTAAAATTGGAAAATGGAATTTTAAAAGAAGTTGGTTCTAATGAAAGCGATGTTTTTGCTTGCTTATCTACCATCTCATTCCCTTGGATACCTATATGACTAGGAATCCAACAGAGAACAATTCCTTTATAAGTTAAAAGCTCATGACATTTTTCTAAAAGTTTCTGAATCTGTGGATTCTTTGAACTGGTATGGTTCATTGCTTTCAATACAGAGAGCGAGTCAGAAAATATAATAAATTTATTGTTTGCATCACAAGTGCTAATGAAATCTAGAGCTAGATCGACTGCTTTGGCTTCAGCAGTGAAAATTGATGAATCGTCAGGTATACGTTGCATATTACTATGGTTGTCTGATATAACAGCACAACCAACCTTTGAGTCTTCCTTTGACCCATCAGTATAAATTTGTTGGTAATTCTTATAACGACTTTGCATTTTTCTGAAATCATCTTTTAATATGTGTGGATTTGATTCAGATTTTTTCCCGGAATGTAAATCAAAAAGTATTTCTGGTGGTTTCATGCACCAAGCTGGAATATTTGGTGTAAAATGTTTTTCAATATTTTGTGGTTTGATATTGGCAGATTCTAAAAGTGGTGAAATTCTGATGCCAAATGATTTAATAGCTTTAGGTTTTTGTTCATACAAATTAACATAGTTTGGTGGGAATGTAACTTCATAAGCAGGATTTGATGGGTTAGCAGCAAGTCTTATAGCATATTGCAAAGAGAGTTTCTCTCTTCGTGAATATAGTGATGGTTCATCTGCTTCCACATAGAGACTAGCAACAGGAGAAGTTCTAAAAGCCCCTAAAGCTAATCTAAGTCCTTGGTTATGTATAGGATCAAGCATTTGAAGATATGATTTTCGTGCAGAGCCATATATGATACAGCCATAGTCTAATTTTGACCGGACTAGAGACCGATACAGCTTTAGAAGTGTAGTTCGGTCTGCACCCCAAGAAGTATGGGAAAGCACTTTTAAAAGATTCAGTGCTTTTAAACATTTAGCTTTGAGATATTTAATATGGGGTATAAAACTGAGTTTTCTATCAAATAAAATGCCAAGGAATTTAGATTCCTCAACAACTGGAATAGGTGATCCATATAAATGTAAAACCGGATCATCATGTTGCTTGCGCAACTGACAGAAATGTACACACTGTGTTTTTGATTTGGAAAACTTAAAGCCATTGTTTGTTGCCCAATTTTCAATCTTATTCAAATTTTGTTGTAGTTGACGTTCAATTGTTGCCATGCTTTTCGAGCGATAACAGATACAGAAGTCGTCAACGTATAATGAGCAATCAGTAAGATTACCTAAACATTTCACAATATCATTAATTTTGACACTAAAAAGTGTTGTAGATAGCACACCCCCTTGAGGTACACCTTGCTCCTGGTCATAATAGTCAGACAGAGAGGAGCCAACTCGGACTTGCATGGCGCGGTCTGCAAGGAAGTTTTCAATGAATGTAGGAAGTCTACCTCTTAATCCTAGTTTGTGGATATCTTTTAAAATGCCATATCTCCACGTGGTATCATAAGCTTTTTCCAAATCAAAAAACACAGCAACTACATGTTCCTTTTTAATAAAGGCATCACGTATGAAGGTTTCCAATCTAACTAAATTATCAGTTGTACTGCGGTCAGATCTGAAACCAGACTGAAACCGCGATATATGATTATTGGATTCTAAAAACCAAGTAAGTCTTTTATTTATCATTCTTTCAAGTGTTTTACATAGACAACTTGTTAAAGCTATAGTTCAATAATTATTAGGTTCCGCAGGATCTTTCCCAGGTTTGGGAATTGGGATTATGGTTGCTAAGGTCCAATCTTCTGGAAATTTACCAGTAGTCCAAATGTAATTAAATATATTCAAAAGGGTTTCAAGAGAATTCTCTGGGAGATGTTTAAGCATTTGATAGTGGATCTCGTCAGGACCCGTGGCTGAGTCATGTGATAGTTGAATAGCTTCAACTAATTCATATAAATTAAAATCTTTGTTATAAATTTCATTATTTTGTGATTTAAAATTCAATTTAACTTTCTCTTGTTCAGTTTTAATCTTTCTGAAGGATTCAGAGTACTTGAATGATGATGAATTGTGACAAAAAGTTTCTCCTAAAGTGTCAGCAATGTCTGTTTTTGAAGTTGCTTTGCTGTCAGTACCCACCATGTTTAAATGTGTGTAACTGGGGGATTTGTTTTTTCCAGAGATTTTTCTTATCATATCCCAAACCTTTTTAATAGGTGTTTTATGATTGATTTTCGAAACATAAGATCTCCATGACTTACGTTTCGAAAGTTTAATTGTTCTGCGGGCTTTAGCTCTAAATACTTTAACGTCATTAAAGTTGTTGGAATTTGGAGATTTTTTAAATTTAGATAGAGCTTGTTTACGTTGTTTAATTGCCTCTTTACAGTCATCGTTGTACCATGGATTACTTTTAGTTGGATTTGTCGAGGTTTGAGGAATACATTCTTTAGATATTTCTATAAGAGAAGAAGTAAAGTCAGATATGGGATCAGAAGATTCTTTGAAGTTTTCTGGTATTAATTTACCAGTGCATAGAGTATTAAATAGATCCCAGTTGGCTCTATTTAATTTCCACTTTGGATTGTGGTCCTCAGTGGAAAAAGTGTTCTGTTCAATGATGATAGGGAAGTGATCACTATTATGTTGGTCTTTACTCACAGACCAATTATAATCAAGAAAGAGTGATGGGTGACAGAAGGAAAGATCAATAGAGGAAAAGGACTTTGCACTTGTAGAAAGATAAGTGTATGATTTATCATTCATAATACATATATCATTTTTTGTTAAGAAATTTTCGATAAGCTCACCTCTGGAATCATTGTTTTCACCACCCCAGAGGATATTGTGACCATTGAAGTCACCTAATATGATATAAGGAGAAGGAAGTTGTTGTAGTAAACTGTCCAGGTGTTGAGAATTAAGAGAAAATGATGGGGGAATATATACAGAACATATGGTTATTTCTTTGTCAAGAGTGACAGATACTGCAGTTGCTTGTAGTTCTGTTTGTAAATCAATCTTTCTTTGTGGGAAAGATGATTTTACAAACACCGAGGCACCACCAGAGGGCCTCAGACAATCAGTATGAACATAGTTATATATATTAAAACATTTTAATGAGATGTTATCATCTGGTTTAAGAAATGTCTCTTGAAAACAAAATACAGATGGATTATATTCGGAAATCAATAGAGATACTTCATTAAAATTAGGTTTCAAACCTCGACAATTCCATTGAATAATTTTATGTTTAAAATCCATACTTGAAAATAATATTAAAAGAGATACTAAAATAATGGTTAGATTGACACCTTCCATTGTTTAAGTTGTTGGTAATCGTGAAAGTGTGCCTTTAGGGAGGTGATCACTGGAGGAAGAGTCTGTGAAAACCACAGAATCATCGTCCATGTCATCTTCCTCATCATCCTTTTTAAACACAGAAAATGGATTCTTCTGAGCTAGTATTGCTTTTTCAGCTTCTTCTTTATCTTTCTGTGCTTTTTCTTTGATATATTGTTGTCGTCTTTCATCTTTTTGTTGTTTTTTGAGTTTGTCTTTCTCTTCTTTTTTCTTCTTCTCTTCATCTTTCCTAATCATCTCCAGGGTTGCTGGCTTAAGGGTTTGCCCTGGACGAGATGGATTACTCTTTTCTTGGGGTTTTCCTTTAGAGGGTTCTTGTTGTTTTTCTTGTGTTTGATTTTTTAAATATTCTGTAAAACTGTCGTCCGTCTGTGTGCTGTTGTTATGAGTTTCTGTAGATTTGTTGCAAGTGCCTGGTTTCACAGCACTTGCATATGTCCTAGCTTGGTAAAATTGTTCGAATTGCTTACGAGCTTCTGGAAATGACAAGTTATTTTCACATTTTATTTTAAGGATTTTTCTCTCTTTCTCCCATTGTGGGCAATCTTTTGAGTTAGCAGAATGATCACCTGAGCAGTTGGCACACTTGGCAGGTCTTTGACACTGGCCAGATGCGCAATGGTCAGGCATACTGCAGTTGACGCATATCGCTTGTCTGCCACACTTATTTTCGTGGTGGCCAAACACTTGACATTTATAACATCTAAGTGGATTTGGGATATACACGTCAACTTTTGCCTGAATAAAGCCTATTTTGACATTTGCTGGTAGAACTGGTGAGTCGAAAGTAAAAACAAAAGTGTTGGTTGGTTTGAGTGCTCCATCACGGTGAACATTAATTCTACGTACATCTGTAACACCTTGTTCACCCATGAACTCAAGAATATGTTCGCAGCTCTGCTTGCTTAAGGCAGGGCAGCGAACAATACCCTTTGATGTGTTCAAGGATTTATGGGGTGTTACAGTACATTTCAATCCACAAAATGTTTTCATTTTCAGAAGATTTGTTTCATGGGGTTGTTTTGTACACTGTATTAGTAAATCACCAGATCGTAAGTTTTTGATGCTCTTAGGCTCACCTGCTATACTCATGATTGCTTTTTCTATCAGAAAAGGAGAAAGAAGAGAAATATCCTTTCCCTCTACTTCTGAATGAATGATTAGAAATCTAGGTACATAAGGTTTCTTTGGTACAGAAGACTTAGATTGAGATTGAGAAGCTGTTAATGATTCATCAGAATCTGTGTCTGTAATCGGTGCGTGGCGTTTTCTAGATTTTGTAGCCATGTGTGTTTGGTTTTAAGATTCAGCCTCCATGCTCCCCACCCACCGTGGAGTCCAACAAGGGAGCACTTTAATGGAGTGGTTTTCCGACCTCCAGTGCTAGGGTTACATAGAAGTTATACTTGCACAAATAAAATCTGCGCAATTGACCCGTTAAGCCACTGCCTTCCAGGAATATTTTATAAAAGAAAGAATATATAAGATAATGGACACGTGGTTGGCATCAGAACGATACTATAGAACAAAGATATAAGAAGTATATTTTTTTTACATTTTCAGCTTCCTGGGGCTTAGCATGACAAGACCGATTAGAAACACCGGGCCGTGTTTCCCCTCGGGTCTACCCCGTCAAAGAGGCCAAAGAGACGTGTTGAGTCATACAGAATTTTATACGCCCATATTCTGCATGCTCTCAGTCTTCCAGGCCATCCCCTTCGAGTTACCGAGAAAGCCACCCACGGTGAACAAGTGGGACTCTACTCTTGGCACTCCCGGACGGGGACAAGTATTACAATCATATCGTCCCCAAATGTGAAGTGTGCCCCAGAGACCACGGCAAGGTGGTAGAGTCACTCCGGGGTTTGAAAAGTTGATTTTTTGAATACTTTTGAATCCAAAGTCATTATTCTCACTTGATATGTTAAACCTAATGAGAAAATTGCTATAAATAAGATTTCAAAGGTCAAGGTTGACCTTTGACCTTTCGGACAAAGTCACTCATATTGGAGTACCATCAACATATTAAAACATAGTTTTCTCAGAAACCACTGGGCCAATCGAACTCAAATTTCTTGTGAAGACTCCTTATGATAAGTAAGCAAAAATATTTACCAAATAATTTTGATCACATGACCAAAATGGCCGCCATGCCCATATATGGTAAAAACCCTTTAAAATCTTCTCCTTCAGAACCATAAGGCCGATGACCTTCGGACTTGGTATGTAGCATTGGGGGTATGGGGCCTACCAAGTTTGTTCAAATGATGATCCTAGGTTGACCTTGACCTACATTATGTCAAGGTCAAATTTGCTTCCGAATGCATTTACATGGAAAATTCTTTGAAAAGTTGATTTTTTGAAGCTAAAGTCATTATTCTCACCTGATATGTTAAACCTACTAATGAGACAATTGCTATAAATAAGTTTCAAAGGTCAAGGTTGACCTTTCAGACGTAGTCGCTCATATTGGAGTCCTATCAACATATTAAAACATAGTTTTCTCAGAAGCCACTGGGCCAATTGAACTGAAATTTCATGTGAAGACTCCTTATGATAAGTTAGCCAAAATTTATACCAAATTTATTTTTGATCACATGACCAAGATGGCCGCCACGCCCATATATGGTAAAAATCCTTTAAAAACCTTTTCCAGAACCGAAAGGCCGATGACCTTGGGACTTGGTATGTAGCATTTGGGGTATGAGGCCTACCAAGTTTGTTCAAATGATGATCCAAGGTTGACCTTGACCTACTTAACATCAAGGTCAAATTTGCTACTTAATGCATTTAAATGGAAATTGTTTTGAAAAGTTGATTTTTTGAATACTTTTGAAGCCAAAGTCATTATTCTCGCTTGATATGTTAAACCTAATGAGCAATTGTTCTGGTCGCATGAACAAGATGGCCACCACGCCTGTTTATAGTAAAATACCTTTTAATATCTTCCTCTATGGAACCAAAAGGCCAAAGGCCATGGGAATTGGTATGCAGTATTGGTGATGTGGGCCCTACTAGATTTGCACAAATGATGAATCTAGGTTGACCTTGACCTAATTTATGGCAAGGTCAAATTTGATTCCTGATGCATTTATATGGTAAAATCTTAAAATGTTCATTTTTTCTATAACTTTTTAAGCTGAAATCATAATACTTGTGAGAAATGTTAAACCTAATGAGACATTGGTTTTATATTAAGTACCAAATGTCAAACTGTGACCTTTTATCCAAGGCCACTCATATGGACCGCCACACACTTATCTAAACATCTTTTTCTCAGAAATCACTGGGCTGTTTGATGGATTATTCATTAGATTGTTTAGGTCACTTGACCAAAATGGCTGCAACCCCCATATGTGGTTAAAAAAATTGTTTCATTATAAGCTGTAGTTGACCTTGACCTTTTTTTAACATTATTAAGGAGATCAGGTGAGCGCCTCAGGACCTTCAGGTCCTCTAGTTTCTTGTTCAGCTTTAACTTTTTGAAATTTTTCAGAGAAATTTCTTGAACATGAGTTGTTTAGAAATGTTTCTCCTAAGGTTTCAGCTATATCAAATTTACTTGTTGATTTTGTTTCTGCAACGGGATGGTTTAAATGGGTGTAGCTGGGTGACTTTTTCTTACCAGATATTTTTCTAATCATATCCCAAACTTTTTTAAAGGGGTTTTGTGATTAATTTTTGAAACGTAAGAACGCCATGTCTTTTGTTTCGATATCTTAATTGACTTGCGAGCCTTTGCTCTAAATACTTTTACTTCATTTAAATTGTCCTTAGTTGGATATTTTTTGAATTTATTTAGAGCTTTTTTCCTCGTTTTAATAGCTTCTTTACATTCATCATTGTACCATGGATTACTTTTTGTTGGATTTGTCGAGGTCTTTGGTATACATTTGGAAGATATATCAATAAGGGAAGAGATAAAATCAGACAAAGGGTCTGAAGAATCTTTGAATTTTTCTAAAGTTATTGTATCAGTACATAAAGATTGGAATACTTCCCAATTAGCTTTATTTAGTTTCCATTTTGGATTATGATCTTCTGCTGTTGAAGTATTACTTTCAATGATGATAGAAAAATGATCACTATGATGTTGATCCTTACAAACGGACCAATTAAGGTCAAGAAAAAGGGATGGATGGCATAAGGAAAGATCTATAGAAGAGAAAGAGCCTGTTGGATAGTGCATATAGGTGTTTGATTTGTCATTCATATGACATATATCATTACTTGTAATGAATTTTTCAATAAGTTCGTCTCTGGAATTATTTTCTTTACTACCCCAGAGAATATTATGACCATTAAAGTCACCTAAGAGAAGATATGGAGAAGGAAGTTGCTTTAATAAAGAATCTAGTTGTTCAGTTTTTAAGGAAAAAGAAGGTGGAATATAAATAGAACATATTGTTACTTCCCTATCTAACGTAACAGAAACAGCAGCTGCTTGCAGTTCTGTAGTTAGCTTTATATTTCGTTGAGGACAAGAAGATTTAACTAAAATAGAGCAACCGCCTGAAGGTCTTTGGCAGTCATTATGTATATAATTATAGATGTTAAAATCTTTAAGGGTAATTGTGTCATCCGCTTTTAAAAAGGTTACTTAAAGACAAAAATAGATGGTTTTTGTTGGGTTAATAAAAGAGATAATTCATCAAATTTTGGTTTTAGACCTCGACAATTCCATTGTTTAATTTTATGTTTAAAATCCATGTCAGTTTTAATAGTGGAGAGAAGTGATAATAACAAAAGATCGGAAACTTTCATTAAAGGGGACATGTTAAAGTTCTAAATCCAATAAAAATGGAAGAAAATGTTACTAAGAGCAAAACTTGAAATTTTTCTGTGGTAAAAAAATAAGAATATCTTCATTAATTAGACCGTTGAATAATTGCTGCTGATAATTTATTATCCTGCTTACCTCCCTTGATTTCTGTAGCGGCGAGTCACTTCCCTTGGATTTGTGACGTCATAAGGGCAGTTCGTCTGATGACTGTATATTGACTCTGTATTGTCGCAGTGAATAATGCAGTACGGGTGTCAAGCTTGATAGCGATTTAAATGATGTTTCTTGGCAGACATGGACGAGACTGGACCAATGCACACTAATCAACATTCAATCGAGTTCCTCAGCATGCATTTCGAAAGTTGAAGACCTGTTGAAAACATAGGTGTCGGCTCACATCAGCAGTCGGCATATATTGTATGTCCTTGTTAATCAAACCCCATTTATTTGTCTACATGACAAAATGCTCTTTACACAAGTTTATCAAATTCAAAAACGGGTGACGTTGTCGTATCACACCCGGCATGCGACAATAGCGAACGCTTTTGTTAAAACTTGTTTTTGATCGGCGACAACAATGTTTTTGATTTTCAAACGATGATCGTTTTCCGTGGATCGCAAAAATTGTATTTTGCTATCAAAAACAATTTTTTTACTGTCGGATTGCCTTTTTGCGTTTTTAAAGAATTTGAAATCAGGCCCAATCGTATGAGCCTTCTCAGTCAGTTCACTGACTTGAACATTGATTAGTTTTTTTGAATTAATAATGGCTAATTTTTTTTTTCTTTCTCCTTTTGATTACTTGCGAATTTGGATCATTTTACGCATTTCTTGAGACAAGACGCTTTCTATGAGCACATTGACAAGATATAGCCAACTCATTCAATTTTCATTCTTGTACCGAAGGATCAGACGAGCTTGCGCACATGCAGTCTCCCAAGTTTATATGTTTGCTGGGGACGTCAATGACGGCTCATGCTACTCGTCCCACTATAGATGGTCGTGCAACCACGTATGACGGAGTCCATTACGAATAGGCCCAAATACTAAAACTTCGTGGCTCATGCGCGGATCCAGGGGGTGGGGGGCAGGGCATGCGGACCCCCCTCCCCCCCTGAACAATCACAAAAATATAGGGTTTCTTAGCAATACTGGTCCAGATCCGCAGAAAATCACAAAGCTACCAAGCCAGCATTTAATGTTGGGCCATCATTGGCCCGTTCTCGTCAGTGGAACGCCATTTAAATGGCGTTTCGCTGGCGGGCCAATGATGGCCCGCTTTAAGTGCTTTTTGGAAAGTCTTTCCCCTCATCAAAAAAACCCCAAAAAAACAAAACGTTGGCAAAACTCTTTGGATCCGCGCATGGTTGCTTGAATAGATGATGCATGTGGACCCGAGGAGTGTACATGATTAATTTTTTATTCAATCGCATTTGTTGCTGTTTCTGCACGTGACATGGGAATTATACATAGCAAAATGCATGTCATATCAGGAAGGTTAGAAATACTCGCCATTTAGTTTGCGATGCGAAATTCAAATCCTGGTGCAATATAGATCCCGTTTTTATGTTTTCTACAAGACTATAAACTATTTGTTTATGCGTTCATTGGAAGCGTCTCGCGAGACGATTTTGATAAACAAAGAAAAGGCGAGCTCATGAGATTTAAATACTAATAGTTAGAATCTGCGCACAGTCTTGACAGTCTCTGCCACTCTCTCACACAGATAGGCTAACCTTAGAAACAAACTGTCAGTGTTGAAGGAGCAGAGCAAAATTTAGCGGCTCTGCTAGGCTCTAGTCCCACTTTAGATGGCTGCGCATGTATAATACGCGGTAACGGTGCAAAATTTTACTAGCCGGTTTAGAATTGTCTCTCTCTCTCTCTCTCCAATAAACTCGGATGCCGTATTGAACGTTCACCTCGACGAGACAGCCCACATTATCTTGATTCGTTCGGGAATCAACATTATCTTGATCTCCGACCCAATAAATATATTTATACTGGGTCCGAGTCTTGATGCGTTCCGTAATCAAAGACTGACCAAGTTAAGAGCCCTATGTACAGACTGATATAAATCCCCACTGGAGTTCGTTAGGGAGCGCAGTGACATAGTGGTATTTAGAGTGCTTGGTTCGAGATTGAAGGAGTGCGGGCTCGAGCCTCACCGGCGGCATTGAGTTGTGCCCTTGAGCAAGACACATTAATCCCTGCTCAGTATTGATTCAACCCAGGAAGACCAACCTGACATGACTTAAAGAATGTTGACTGCGACACAAAGAATCAATTCAAAACACATATACGCAACGGAGGTTCAGATGCAGAGACTGAAATAGCCTAACTATTTATAACTCATTTCGTTGCGGAATTAAAATGCCGATTTTATTGCTTGAATTGAAGATAACTATGTTCAGGTTTACAAATCCTTTCACGACTTTTTCGTGCATATAAAGGCGTATCTGCTTGAATTTCAATTGTCTCGGAGATTTCCAGCTAAAATAGGTTATCGTAGGGCATTTAATTCACTAAAACACAAAAAAAACTATCCACAATTTCATTGAGAGCGGACCCACTGATCAGAATGCGTATTGCAGTGATTTTTGCAACACATAACCCTTCTTAATCCGAGAATATTAAAAATAATATCGGAATCCAACCAGATTCTATATAAACAGTCCGTCATAAACTGCCTCTGTGACGTCATCAGGACACTCCGATAGCAAAGGGAAGTAAGTTATTCAAGGGAAGTAAGCGAGTCAAATTTTATTGACAAAGCGCTCAAGCTGAAAGAAAATGATGATTATACTCATTTTATCACTGAACATTGTGGAAAACGATCTGGGTTCTTTATAAATACATAAAATCCGACATATAAAAGGAATTTGCAATGAAAAATGAAAAACCTTAATATGTCCCCTTTAATTGATTCATGCTTTTGGTGGAAGATCTTCTTCCATTTGTTCTAAACTGTCATATTTATTTAATGTTTAATGGGTTCTTCCTGAACCCTTGTGATTTTGACAGGTTTTTCTTTTGCCCTTGGGGACTTGCTATGTTGTGAACGAACTGTTGGCTTTGTTTGTTTGTTCATCTTTCATCTGTTTTATTTGACTGTGTTTGGGAATTAGTAGATGTCGATGGCTTAGGCTGATTGGATGGTTTTACTGCTTTTTTTTAATTCTAGGCTCTATAACCTTTGTACTTGCTGTTATAATTTTGTCATTTTCATCAACTTGTGTAGCACTGCTTTTAGTTACTGGTTTAGCTATTTGAGCTGACTGAACAATTTTTGAGAAGGTAGTTTCAGGTTGATGTTCATAAAGAGACCTTGCTTCCAAATATGTTAAATTTTTGGCAACTTTAATTTTCATTATCTCCTTTTCTTTTTTCCAAACTTCACATTCTATGATTTTGTCCACAGTTCACACATTTTGTTTCATTTTTACATCTGCTTGTGATATGGTCATGGTTTCCCATACCACATTTCTCACAAACAGATCATATGTCCTCTGGGCAGTTCATTTCATGGTGTCCAAGCCTCTGACAATTATAACATCGCAGAGGATTTGGAAAGTATACATCAACTGGTACAAACCTGTAGAAAATTCTCAAAGATTTTGGTACTTCTATTTTCTTGAAAGTCAATAATAGTGTATTTGTTTCTATTTGTCTGTGTCCTTTCTGAATTTCAAAACGCTTAACAGCTATAACATCTTGGTTCCTTAAGTATTCTTAAATGTTTTATCATATGACGTCGCGTCTGGGAGTGAAATAACGCCATGCAATAAAATCTGTAAACCACTAGTGTTTTACAGATTTACGGGAAACGTTATGACGTCCATGACAACGTTGCGCACATAATGAAAAAAGTATAACGTTTTTACACCAGAAATGAGGTTTCAAAGTATTTGTCATATGATAAATAGAATCTAACATTTGTGCTCGTGTATTATTGAATCTATTAAACTTGTTGCGAAAGAGATAAAATGCTTGGCAAGCCTCGCATTTATCTCTTTTCCCCAACTCATTTAATAAATTCAATAAAATACTCCCCAACTCATTTAATAAATTCAATAAAATATGAGCACTCATGTAAGATCCTCTATTTCTTCTGATTCTCCTTTTAATGTCCCGTCTCGTATTATTCCTTTACATGTGTTTAAGGTTTTGTGATCTGATACAGAGACAGGTAAATTGAAAAAAGTAGTCATTTTCAAAAGATTGTCAGTTTGTGCTTTTCCAGTTGTTTCAACTAAAAGAGTTTGGTTTTTGAGCTTTTTCACTGATTTTGGTGTACCAATTGTAGCTTCTATTTGCTTTTCAATGACAAAAGGAGATAATGTTGTAATTGGTTTTTCTTTATTTTCTGATTTTATAACTATAAACTTTGGAAAATTTTCTACAGGTTTGAAAAATGAAAAAGTGTTTGTCTCGTCATCCGAATCCGGTCGTTGTCGTTTCTTGTTTGTAGCTGATTTGGAAAGAGGTACAGGGTTGGGGGACGAACCTAGGCCTGAACCTAGGTTGAAAGGGGGGACCATGGTTGTATTAAGTTCAGTATCCATAGTCTGTTGTTTAATGTTCCATAAATATGTGCTTCACCCGTCGTGGAGCTCAACAAGGGAACGTTATATGGAAATGGCTCTCCTATTTCCTACGCTTAAACTACATATCTATTATACTCCGGTTCATACTTTCCATTTGTTCATCCAGCTAGAAGCCATCTTAAAGCCCCGGCCACTTAACCATTCAAACTGTCACGAAGTCAGTTTCATTGTAAAGCGATTAATTAATCAATATTTTACTGTGATGTACCAACGTTTACAATCCTAGTTGTCAGTCAGCGCTCAACAAACTCACATGGTCGATGCTGATTGGATTTAGAAAAAAAGAAAGCAACGCCTACATGTGTAAAATTCAATGTGTCAACTAGATTCGGGTGTCAAATATCGCGTAAACAAAGATCCTACCGCTGACACAGTCATGTATATTCCATATTGACTTATCATGTAACAAATAAAATCGTTCAGATTTACACAGCCAGATTCTTATAACTTGACCTTAGTAAATTGGCCATTACAAAAACCAGATGTTCCCATTATGTAACATATTAAGTAAACATAAAAGGCGAGACAGACTAGTCATTTCATTGTGTACATTTCACATAATTAAATTATTATAGGCCTAGTTTGCCGAACTGGAATAACTTAAGTAAATCTGTGCAATCATTGTCAAAGGTCCATTATCATTTTCAAAGGTCCATTTTCATTTGAATCGTATTTCACTACAAAGCAATTGTCAAAAAACATCAAAGGCCCTTTGAAAGTATTTAACTATTTGCATGCTGGACAACGTTTCATGTTTTTTTTTGTCTGCAGATAATTTTCAATGTTACATATCAATTACATATTGAGTGTCAAACAGTTGGGACCCAGATCAGGTGCAACGTTCTGTCTGGTCTGATCTGGGTTCAAACTGTTTGTGACAATGCGGTAGAGTAAGTAATATTGGATCAACATTTGACAGGAAAAAATCAGAGTGCAGTGCCGTAATTTTAATTTGTGTTTACACAAGTCAGACTGGAATATCTTATCAGCTGATCATGGAGTAATTGAATCAAAGGTAGGATTTTTATAATTGAACCATAACGGCTTTCTGAAAGATTCACAACGAACACGCAAGTCAGACAACGCCAAACAAATACTGCCGCGTACGTTTTTCAACCATTGGCAATTTGCTTTTAGTGTGTTTACTTGTTGAAAACTGAAGCTACGTGTACACAAACCAAACACCATCGAAGCATTTTTGGATGGAAATATGTTGTAAGTTCAACACCCCTCAAAAATTAAAAAAAATATACAAATACATTTTAATATGAACACGGTCATGCGTGGATCTAGAGGGGGGGGGACAGGGTGTCCGGACCACCCCCCCCCTGGAAAATCACAAAAATAAAAGGTTTCTTGGATCCCCTTAAAAATCACACACAAAGCTACCAAGCAAACATTCACCAACATTCAATGTAGGGACATCATCAGCACGCCAGGGAAACCCCATTTAAAAGGCGTTTCACTGGCGGGCCGATGATGGCCCGCTAATAATGGTATTTTGATTCTTCCTCCCCTCATCAAGCCAAAAATAAAAAAAGACCCCTCTTGACAAAACTTTCTGGATCCGCGCATACCGGTCCAATACAGTGACATCTTACGCAATTATAAAACAAAATAGTATCATGTAAAAGGTACTTTTACAATTAATTTTACTCCTATAATGTTTGCAATTATCATTCTGCCAAGTTAAGCACATGTATAGTCACTGATCAGTATGCGCATTTTTCTGCTTGCATAAAAATTTCAGGATACTTATATTGCTTGTGTCAAAAGATCAGTGAAATACACACAAAAAAACCTGTCAAGACAATTCTCTGGTCAGACGGTGTGAATTTGCATATTGCTTTGGTCGTTTTTAGAAAAGCGGAAAGTATAAATGAGAAAATGTGTCATTATAAACGAGTAGGGCACAGGTCAGACTGCGCCAACTTCATGACATGTGAAATGTGTTGTTCACTGTATATTATATCTCCATTCTGTATGCGTCTCGCCAGCTTCTATGCTTGGCAAGCTGGTTTGAACCTTCCCTGGTCGTGAATCCGAAGAAACATTTTCTCGTGGCATGGCTCAAATATTTTGCACTTTAAAAATAGATCGACCCTGTTGTAGAAAGACACATGTCTTCAGTCAGGTAAAACTTGACTCCGCCCACCAATAGTGCTAGCTTATGAAAACGACAATAGCGGGTGTAGTGACAATCAATAAAATTATTTTGACAAGTCAATATAGTTGTAACCAGTTTCAACGAAGTTTGTACGGTTTATTGACTAAAGCTTTAACGCTGGTCATATGCCCCAAGATTAGCCCATGAGCAGTATCTCTTGAAACCAAATAGTAAGATATAAATGAAAAAAAAAATAAAAATAGTAAGTGAGTATGATCAGGAAATACCACAATCACAAACTGCAGACAACCCCGTGGCACCGCGAGGAAGAGCCGCTCAACCATCATGAGACATCAGGAAGACAAATCAAGCAAAGCAATCAGCTCTCTCTTCCCCATCAAGATTATTGCAATACTAGAATGGACATGAAGTAACATACAACAAAACAGAACAATCACAGACTGGACCTGAAGGTCCTGAGGCGCTCACCTGATCTCCTTAATAATGTTAAAATATGTCAAGGTCAACTACAGCTTATTTTGTTTTACTATATATGGAGGCTGCAGCCATTTTGATCAAGTGACCTAAACAATCTAATGGTGACCTAAACAATCTAATGATGATGAGTTGGAGTTTAACGACGCATCAACCCTTTTGGGTCATTAGCGTCATCAAGGTTAGGTAAGAGAAGTATTACTGAACATTAAAACTTTAATAGATAAGCTAAAATATTAACAATTTAACACATTAAACATATGAGTATAGCAAAGACGATAAAATAGTAATCATTTTACAGCGAAGATCATGTACAATATCTGACAACAACAAAGGCTAATCAGATGACTATACATGATCTTCTGCAAAAAAGAAAATGATATGCTGAAAGCAAGTTTAAATAAGTAAACAGTTCAAAGGAAAATAGCTACAATTTGTTAAAAAGATTAATCTCTTTTAAGAATAAAAAGACATTATCAATAAGTACATCATTAAACAATTGTTTGATTGTATCAACATGAAAATATTTGTTTCTAATATGAGAAAAATCACCACATTCAAGTAGAAAATGGCGGACTGTAAAGAGTGTATCACATCCAAAACAATACGGTGGCTCCTCTCGTTTTAAAAGATATGAGTGTGTGATCCTTGTATGACCAATAAGTAAACGAGCAAGGACGACTTCTTCTTGTCTGACATTCCGTACTCCTGGTTGAGATTGCCCAATGACAGGTTTAATCTCAAAGAGTTTATTACCAACACTGTTATTCCATTAAATTTGCCATTTGTTTAAAATGTACCTATTGATAAAAGTTTTAAAATTTGCATAAGGTATTGAAAAGTTTGTTGGGTGTAAATTCAATGAATCTTTTGCTTTCTGATCCACACTTTCATAACCAGCAATGCCAATGTGGCTAGGGATCCAACAGTGAACTATTTCATTAAATTTTGATAAATCATGATGTTTTTCAATTAGTTTTTGAATTTGGGGATTTTTTGAAGATGTATGATCTAAAGATTTTAAAACTGAAAGGGAGTCTGAAAATATAACAAATTTATTTGAAGTTTCGCAATCGGCAATAAAGTCTAATGCTAAATCAATAGCTTTTGCTTCTGCTGTAAAATTGAGGACCCATCTGGAATTCGCATAGTTTCAGAGAAGTTGTCAGATACTACTGCACATCCTACTTTCATATCATCTTTTGAACCATCTGTATAAATGTGCTTATAGTCCATGTAATGTGATTTTAGCTCCTGGAAATTAGATTTCATGATAATTGGACTTGTTTATGATTTCTTACCAGAGTGTAAATCGAAAAGAAGTTTTGGTTTATTTATACACCATGCTGGAACATTTGGTATAAAAGTTTATCTATGTTTTTAAAGTTTATGTTTGCAGATTCCAGGACTGGGAAAGTTCTGACGCCAAAAGATTTAATAAAATTTGGTTTGCTTTCATATAGATCTGTGTATTTTGGCTGAAAGGTCACATCATGAGCTGGATTTGAATTATTTTCAGCAATTCTAATAGCATATTGTAAAGAAAGTTTTTCTCTACGTGTATTTAAAGATGGCTCATCTGCCTCAACATAAAGACTTGCGGTAGGTGATGTTCGAAATGCTCCTAAGGCTAATCTAAGACCATGATGATGGATAGGGTCAAGCATAGCTAAATAAGATTTTCTTGCCGATCCATAAACAATGGATCCATAGTCTAGTTTTGAACGTATCAAAGATCGATATAATTGTAAGAGTGTTGTTCGATCTGCACCCCAAGTAGTGTGAGATAAAACTTTCAATATGTTCAAGGATTTAAGGCATTTTGCCTTTAAGTATTTAATATGCGGAATAAAACTCAGCTTTTTGTCAAATATCAAACCAAGATATTTGTATTCCTGAACAACAGGAATAGGCGATCCATATAATGTAAGAACTGGATCATCATGTTGCTTTCGCAACTGACAGAAATGTACACACTGTGTTTTTGACTTGGAAAATTTAAAGCCATTGTTAGTGGCCCATTGTTCTATTTTGTTTAAGTTTTGCTGTAGATGCCTTTCAATTATTCGCATATTTTTTGATCAAAGCAAATACAAAAATCATCAACATAGAGAGAGCAATCCGTTAAATTATCTAGGCATTTAACAATATCATTGATTTTAATATTAAAAAGAGTTGTAGATAATACATAACCCTGTGGGACCCCCTGCTCCTGATCATATAAATCAGAAAGAGTGGATCCCACCCTCACCTGCATTGTGTGATCAGCAAGGAAGCTTTCAATAAAAGTAGGCAGTCTACCTCTTAGTCCTAGTTTATGAATATCTTTCATAATGCCATATCTCCATGTGGTATCGTATGCTTTTTCCAAGTCAAAAAAGACAGCTTCAACGTGTTCCTTTTTAACAAAGGTATCGCGTATGAAAGTTTCCAATCTATTTAAATTATCATTTGTACTACGGCCAGCTCGGAAACCCGACTGATACCGTGATAAAAGATTGTTGGATTCTAAATACCAAATCAACCTTTTATTAATCATCCTTTCCAACGTTTTGCAAAGACATCTTGTAAGAGCTATAGGTCTATAATTGGTTGGCTCAGCATGATCTTTCTCTGGTTTGGGTATAGGTATTACAGTGGCTAATCGCCAGTCTTCAGGAAAATCACCAGTAGTCCATATATGATTAAATATACCTAAAAGAGCTTGGAGGGAACTCTCTGGGAGATGTTTAAGCATTTGATAAAGTATTTCATCTGACCCAGTTGCAGAATCATGTGATTGTTTAATTGCATCCAAAAGTTCATCAAAATTAAAAAGATTATTATATTCCTCAGTATTTGCAGACTTGAAATTAAGTTTAGTTTTTGCTTGTTCTGCTTTAACTTTTTGAAATTTTTCAGAGTAATTTCTTGAACATGAATTGTTTAGAAAAGTTTCTCCTAAGGTTTCAGCTATATCAAATTTACTTGTTGATTTTGTTTCTGCAATGGGATGGTTCAAATGGGTGTAGCTGGGTGATTTTGTTTTACCAGATATTTTTCTAATCATATCCCAAGTTTTTTTGATAGGGGTTTTGTGATTAATTTTTGAAACGTAAGAACGCCATGACTTTCGTTTCGATATCTTAATTGTTCTCTAAATACTTTTACTTCATTTAAATTGTCCTTAGTTGGATATTTTTTTTAATTTATTTAGAGCTTTTTTCCTTGTTTTAGTAGCTTCTTTACATTCATCACTGTACCATGGATTACTTTTTGTTGGATTTGTCAAGGTCTTTGGTATACATTTAGAAGATATATCAATAAGGGAAGAGGTGAAATCAGATAAAGGGTCTGAAGAATCTTTGAAATTTTCTAAAGTTATTTTATCAGTACATAAAGATTGAAATACTTCCCAATTTGCTATATTTAGTTTCCATTTTGGATTATGATCTTCTACTGTGGAAGTATTACTTTGAATGACGATAGGAAAATGATCACTATGATGTTGAAAAACTTGTTCACTCTTTGAAATCTTGAGGCATAAAATGCAATCTTTCATTAAATAATTTCTACGGCCATTTTCCTCGTTCGGCTGATTCAAGCCTTGCCAAGGAAAACAAGGTGTTGGTTTTGGTTTGGGCATGTGTTTTAAAATTGAATGTTATAGACTTAAATTTTGACATTTTTAAAGTGGACTACTTAAAGAGTTACGTGCTTTAAGAGGCTATTTTGGGGGTAAATAAAATCGGATTTTCACCATTTTCTTCTCATTAGTTTATTAGTTTGTTTGTTTGTTTGTTTGTTTGTTTGGTGCTTAACGACGCATCAACCCTTGTGGGTCATTAGCGTCAGACGGTATTAACTAAACATGATGAGGATGGAAAAAGTTAAAAATTTATAAGATAAAATAAAAGGAATGGTGATGATGAGTTTGTTTTATGATAATAAGTTGCAATACGATTGTTGACAGGAGAGACCACGTACAATATCTGACAGTTTCAAAGAGCTATTCAGATAACTGTACATGTTCTCCAACTGAACAGAATACAACATTAAAAAATCTGTATTACGGTCTGATACAAATGTAAAACAAAACATGATTTTAAAAATAGCAATTAGATTTTGTTAAAAAGATTTATTTGTCTTAAAAATGTCATAATACTATCAATATGTATATCTTGAAATAATTCTTTCATGTTATCAACATGGAAGCAATTATTTCTTACTTGTGCAAAATCGCCACACTCCAAAAGGAAGTGACGTACAGTGAATGGTGCGTCGCAACCAACACATTGTGGCAGCTCTTCACCTTGTAGTAAGTATGAATGAGTGACTCTTGTATGACCTAAGCGGAGTCGAGCTAAAACTACTTCTTCTCTTCTAATGTTTCGAACAACTGATTGATATTCACCAATAGTTGGTTTGATGTCAAGAAGTTTATAACCAATGCTGTTATTCCATGAAGTTTGCCATTCTTCCAAGATATATTTATTGATAGATGGTTTAAAATTGGAAAATGGAATTTTAAAAGAAGTTGGTTCTAATGAAAGCGATGTTTTTGCTTGCTTATCTACCATCTCATTCCCTTGGATACCTATATGACTAGGAATCCAACAGAGAGCAATTTCTTTATAAGCTAAAAGCTCATGACATTTTTCTAAAAGTTTCTGAATCTGTGGATTCTTTGAACTGGTATGGTTCATTGCTTTCAATACAGAAAGCGAGTCAGAAAATATAATAAATTTATTGTTAGCATCACAAGTGGTGATGAAATCTAAAGCTAGATCAATTGCTTTGGCTTCAGCAGTGAAAATTGATGAATCGTCAGGTATACGTTGCATATTACTATGGTTGTCTGATATAACAGCACAACCAACCTTTGAGTCTTCCTTTGACCCATCAGTATAAATTTGTTGGTAATTCTTATAACGACTTTGCATTTTTCTGAAATCATCTTTTAATATGTGTGGATTTGATTCAGATTTTTTCCCGGAATGTAAATCAAAAAGTATTTCAGGTGGTTTCATACACCAAGCTGGAATATTTGGTGTAAAATGTTTTTCAATATTTTGTGGTTTGATATTGGCAGATTCTAAGAGTGGTGAAATTCTGATGCCAAATGATTTAATAGCTTTAGGTTTTTGTTCATATAAATTAACATAATTTGGTGGGAATGTACCTTCATGAGCAGGATTTGATGGGTTAGCAGCAAGTCTTATAGCATATTGCAAAGAGAGTTTCTCTCTTCGTGAGTATAGTGAAGGTTCATCTGCTTCCACATAGAGACTAGCAACAGGAGAAGTTCTAAAAGCCCCTAAAGCTAATCTAAGTCCTTGGTTATGTATAGGATCAAGCATTTGAAGATATGATTTTCGTGCAGAGCCATATATAATACAGCCATAGTCTAATTTTGACCGGACTAGAGACCGATACAGCTTGAGAAGTGTAGTTCGGTCTGCACCCCAAGAAGTATGGGAAAGTACTTTTAAAAGATTCAATGCTTTTAAACATTTAGCTTTGAGATATTTAATATGGGGTATAAAACTGAGTTTTCTATCAAATAAAATGCCAAGGAATTTTGATTCCTCAACAACTGGAATAGGTGATCCATATAAATGTAAAACCGGATCATCATGTTGCTTGCGCAACTGACAGAAATGTACACACTGTGTTTTTGATTTGGAAAACTTAAAACCATTGCTTGTTGCCCAATTTTCAATCTTATTTAAATTTTGTTGCAGTTGGCGTTCAATCGTCGCCATGCTTTTTGAGCGATAACAGATACAGAAGTCGTCAACATATAATGAGCAATCAGTAAGATTACCTAAACATTTCACAATATCATTAATTTTAATGCTAAAAAGTGTTGTAGATAGAACGCCTCCTTGAGGTACACCTTGCTCCTGGTCATAATAGTCAGACAGAGAGGAGCCAACTCGGACTTGCATGATGCGGTCTGCAAGGAAGTTTTCAATGAATGTAGGAAGTCTACCTCTTAATCCTAATTTGTGGATATCTTTTAAAATGCCATATCTCCACGTGGTATCATAAGCTTTTTCCAAATCAAAAAACACAGCAACTACATGTTCCTTTTTAATAAAGGCATCACGTATGAAGGTTTCCAATCTTTGTTTGTTTGTTTGTTTGGTTCTTAACGACGCATCAACCCTTGTGGGTCATTAGCGTCAGACGGTATTAAACTAAACATGATGAAGATGGAAAAATTAAAAATTTATAAAATAAAATAAAAGGAATGATGTTGATGAGATTGTATAATGATAATTAGTTGAAATACGATTGTTGACAGGAGAGACCACGTACAATATCTGACAGTTTCAAAGAGCTATTCAGATAACTGTACATGTTCTCTAACCGAACAGAATACAACTTTAAAAAATCTGTATTATGGTCTGATACAATGTAAAACAAAACATGATTTTAAAAATAGCAATTAGATTTTGTTAAAAAGATTTATTTGTCTTAAAAATGTCATAATACTATCAATATGTATATCTTGAAACAATTCTTTCATGTTATCAACATGGAAGCAATTATTTCTTACTTGTGCGAAATCGCCACACTCCAAAAGGAAGTGACGTACAGTGAATGGTGCGTCGCAACCAACACATTGTGGCAGCTCTTCACCTTGTAGTAAGTATGAATGAGTGACTCTTGTATGACCTAAGCGGAGTCGAGCTAAAACTACTTCTTCTCTTCTAATGTTTCGAACAACTGATTGATATTCACCAATAGTTGGTTTGATGTCATGAAGTTTATTACCAATGCTGTTATTCCATGACCCTGGAGAGTCCCTACCACCTTGCCGCGGTCTCTGGGGCACACTTCACACAGGGGACGATATTGATTGTAATTATTGTCTCCTCTGGGAGTGCTAAGAGTAGGACCCACCAGTCTGCCGTGGGTGGCTTTCTCGTAACTCGAAAGGGATGGCCTGGAAGACTGAGAGCATGCAGAATATGGACGTTTATAAATTCTGTATGACTCAACACGTCTCTTTGGCCTCTTTGACGGGGTAGACTGAGGTGGAAACACGGCCCGGTGTTTCTAATCGGCTTTGTCATGCTAAGCCCCAGGATTCTGAAAATGTAAAAAAAATATTTCTTATATCTTCGTTCTATAGTATCGTTCTGATGCCAACCATGTGTCCATTATCTTAAACTTTCTTTCTTTTATAAAATAATCCTGGAAGGCAGTGGCTTAACGGGTCAATTGTGCAGATTCTATTTGTGCAAGTATACCTTCTATGTATCTCTAGCACTGGAGATCGGAAATCCACTCCATTAAAGTGCTCCCTTGTTGGGCTCCACGGTGGGTGGGGAGCATGGAGGATGAATCAAACAACTAAACTACATGGCTAAACAAAAAGCAAAAAAACGTCACATAGCAAATTCAGATACCGACTCTGAAAACTCGTACCCAGCTTCTCAACCAATTAAATCAACTTCGTCTACCTCAACAAAAACACCTTATGTACCAAGATTTTTACTTATACATTCTGATCAGGAAGAGACCATTTCTTCCTTATCTCCGTTCTTAGTACATAAAACCATCATGAGTTTGACAGGAGAACCAAAGAGCATTAAAACATTAAGATCTGGTGATTTATTAATTCAATGTGCAAAAGAAACACATGAGAAAACTCTTCTACAAATGAAGACATTTTGTGGACTCAAATGCTCTGTAAAGCCCCATTCGTCACTGAACACATCAAAGGGTATTGTTCGCTGTCCTGCCTTGAGCAAAGTGACAAGCGAACATATTCTTGAGTTCATGGCGGAACAGGGAGTTACAGATGTCCGCAGAATCAATGTACGTCGTGATGGTGAAATGAAACCCACCAACACATATGTTTTTACTTTTAATTCACCAGTCTTACCAACAGCAGTCAAAGTAGGCTTTATCCAAGTTAAAGTAGATGTCTACATACCAAATCCACTTCGGTGCTATAACTGTCAAGTATTTGGTCACCACGAAAACAAGTGTGGTAGACATACTGTATGCTGCAACTGTGCTCAACCTGAACATTGCGCATCTGGCCAGTGTGATAAACCTGCCAAGTGTGTCAACTGCTCAGGTGACCATCCTGCAAACTCTAAAAAATGCCCACAGTGGGAAAAAGAGTGGCAGATTTTGAAAATTAAATGTGAACAGAACATCTCATTCCCTGAAGCAAGAAAACATTACGAACAGTTCAACGGACCTAAAACTTATGCAAGTGCAGTAAAACCTGGCACTTGCAACAAATCTACACAAACGGAAAACAAAAGTACACAGATAGACGACAGCTTTGATGAATATTTAAAACAAAGAACAGAAAAAACGCAAGGTACACAAGAAAAAAGAAACGCATCTCCTCATCCGGGAAAAAGTAACTCATCTCATCCTGGGCCAGCCCTCAAGCAGGCAACCCTTGATATGATGAAGAAGGATGAGGAAAAGAAGAGAAAGGAAGAGAAGGACAAATTGAAAAAACAACAAAAAGAAGAAAGAAAACAGATCTTTCTCAAAGAACAAGCACAGAAAGAAAAAGAACAAATGGAAAAAGCAAAACAAGCTGAAAAGAATCCATATTCTGTGTTTGCTGAAAAAGATGGCGAGGAGGTCATGGACGATGAGTCTGTGGTTTTCACAGAGCCATCTTCCAGTGATCACCTCCCTAAAGGCACACTGTCACGATTACCATTAACTTAAATAATGGAGGGTTTCAATCTAACCATTATTTTATTACCCCTTTTAATATTATTTTCAAGTATGGATTTTAAACATAAAATTATACAATGGAATTGTCGAGGTTTGAAACCTAATTTTAATGAAGTATCTCTATTGATTTCCGAATATAATCCATCCGTATTTTGTTTTCAAGAGACATTTCTTAAACCAGATGATAACATCTCATTAAGAGGTTTTAATGTATATAACTATGTTCATACTGATTGTCTGAGGCCCTCTGGTGGTGCCTCAATATTTGTAAAATCATCTTTCCCACAAAGAAAGATTGATTTACAAACAGAACTACAAGCAACTGCTGTTTCTGTCACTCTAGACAGAGAAATAACCATATGTTCTGTATATATTCCTCCATCGTTTTCTCTTAACTCCCAACACTTGGACAATTTACTGCAACAACTTCCTTCTCCTTATATTTTATTAGGTGACTTCAATGGTCACAATATCCTCTGGGGTGGTCAAAACAATGATTCCAGAGGTGAACTTATCGAAAATTTCATTACAAAGAATGACATTTGTATTATGAATGATAAGTCTTACACTTATCATTCTCCAAGTACAAAGTCTTTTACATCTATTGATCTTTCCTTCTGTCATCCAACACTGTTTCTTGATTATAATTGGTCTGTATGTGAAGACCAACACAATAGTGATCACTTCCCTATCATCATTGAACAGAACACTTATTCCACTGAGGATCACAATCCAAAGTGGAAATTAAATAGAGCCAACTGGGATCTATTTAATACTCTGTGCACTGGTAAATTGGTGCCAGAAAACTTCAAAGAATCTTCTGATCCTATAGCTGATTTTACCTCTTCTCTTATCGAAATATCTAAAGAATGTATTCCTCAAACTTCGACAAATCCAACTAAAAGTAATCCATGGTACAATGACGACTGTAAAGAAGCAATTAAACAGCGCAAGCAAGCTCTATCTAAATTCAAAAGATCTCCAAATACCAACAATTTCAATGACATCAAAGTATTTAGAGCTAAAGCCCGTAGAACAATTAAACTTTCGAAGCGTAAGTCATGGAGATCTTATGTTTCGAAAATCAATCATAAAACACCTATTAAAAAGGTTTGGGATATGATAAGAAAAATCTCTGGAAAAAACAAATCCCCCAGTTACACACATCTAAACATGGTTGGTACTGAAAGCAAAGCAACTTCAAAAACAGACATTGCTGACACTTTAGGAGAAACTTTTTGTCACAATTCATCATCATTCAATTACTCTGAATCCTTCAGAAAGATTAAAACCGAACAAGAGAAAGTCAAATTGAATTTTAAATCACAAAATAATGAAATTTACAACAAAGATTTTAATTTAGATGAATTAGTTGAAGCTATTCAACTATCACATGACTCAGCCACGGGTCCTGATGAGATCCACTATCAAATGCTTAAACATCTCCCAGATACTTCTCTTGAAACTCTTTTGAATATATTTAATTACATTTGGACTACTGGTAAATTTCCAGAAGATTGGATCTTAGCAACCATAATCCCAATTCCCAAACCTGGGAAAGATCCTGCGGAACCTAATAACTATAGACCTATAGCTTTAACAAGTTGTCTATGTAAAACACTTGAAAGAATGATAAATAAAAGACTTACTTGGTTTTTAGAATCCAATAATCATATATCGCGGTTCCAGTCTGGTTTCAGATCTGACCGCAGTACAACTGATAATTTAGTTAGATTGGAAACCTTCATACGTGATGCCTTTATTAAAAAGGAACATGTAGTTGCTGTGTTTTTTGATTTGGAAAAAGCTTATGATACCACGTGGAGATATGGCATTTTAAAAGATATCCACAAACTAGGATTAAGAGGTAGACTTCCTACATTCATTGAAAACTTCCTTGCAGACCGCGCCATGCAAGTCCGAGTTGGCTCCTCTCTGTCTGACTATTACGACCAGGAGCAAGGTGTACCTCAAGGAGGCGTTCTATCAACAACACTTTTTAGCATTAAAATTAATAGACTTCGAGCTAAAAAAGGTCCTGCTCCCCCCCCCTAGGGAATTTTGCAGACATATCCTATCTTGAAGAAAATTTCGAGCCGCATCTTTTAAGAGATGTTTGCACTCTGTGCTCCGGGGCGTTAGTCTCTGACAGCCTGTTACATATGTTACTGTAACAAACTAAGGAAAAAATCAAAATGAAAGTTTGAGCTACAGATAGAAGACATTAAACCATCTAATTATTCAAATTTCTTATGTAGTTTGCAAGCTGGATGCCTAAGCTACATAAAAGCAGCATTTCAAACAAAATTTCAGCCTTCAATGGTGTTATATGCGTTACATAATTTAAATTTCCCTTTGTAAGTTGAAATCGTGACTAACATCATTCATTTTACAGACAATTTGTGCATTTTTACAAGTGTTTTCAGTCTTAGTTTACTAAAATACTCATTTGACTAATAGAAAAAACAAAGTTTGCTTTTCTATCTCAAATACATTGTTTTACATGAGCTATTAAACAACCCTACCCCCAATTTTAAGTATCCAATTTTGGTCTCTATTATTGAAGAAAAATTTATGAAAATATTTGACGATCGTGGATATCTTACATTTTTGGCACTGTCTTGCTAATGCAATAAAGAATCATACATTTGCAAGTTTGACATCAGGATCAGAGCACTTATTAAAGTATGTAACATACGTTACATGGCATAATGAATGAGCTAGGAAATTTTCTTGGAAGTAAGAGACGATATTTCAGAAAAATACCGTTTTTCAAATGTTTTCCTATTAATCTCTAGCCTCTGGTGCCTTAGTCTTAGTAATTACAGTCATTGCTGATAACAAACCTATGGAATTGTGTTACCTATGTTACATATAACCTTTTTAATCACATATTTCCTTATGCCTATAATATTAAAATATATAGACATATAGATAGAAAATAATAGTTCTCATTTAAATGACACAATTTAATAAATATTCCTATTAAATAAAATTATTCAAAAACAATCTTTATTCAAGTCACCCTCACAATGTCTATCATTGTGTCTGCTTCTATGGCAAAATAATCACCCATTTCATCACAACCAGTAGAATCATGGCATTGTATTAGGACTGCAAACTGAGTACAATCCAGTTCCTCTCCACCCCTTTGGGAATTGTGCAGACATATCCTACCTTAAAGAACAATTCAAGCTGCATCAAATAAGAGATGTTTGCACTCTATTAACTAGGGGTTTAGCCTGTAATGGTATGATACGTATGTTACCATATCAATTTAAGAATAAATGGATTGAAAGTCTGAGAAACAGAAAAAAGACATAAAACTATCTATTTATTTGAATTATTCATGTAGTTTGCATGCTGAATACCTTTGATACATAAGAAAAGATTTTTTAACAAATATACAGCTTATGGTGTTATATGTGTTACATTAATTAAGATTACTTTTTAAAATTGGTAATTGTGACAAACATCACTTATAAGCATTTCGCGTGATCCTCCTCTTTTGCATTCAAAAGACTTAATTTTCTTTGTATGTGTGGGTGCCAGCCTCAAACAACTTGACTCAGCCAAACTTGAATCCTTAGCGCTCTTCAAAAGCAGAAACAGCATGTCAGTGTCATGGGATCAAACACCTGATTAAATATGGGTTTAATGCCATTTCACATATATGCATACAATGGAGTATGACTCTGGTATATATCTCTTCCTGTGAAGTGGCAAGGGCAATCTAACTGCAGCTGCATCTGCATCCGTGCTAGTCAAATGATAACTTTGCTCTGATTTTGCAAAATCTATGTCTCTACTGTGTACCTCTAAGAATACTTTAAGATTTCTGACATTGGTCAAACAGAAATTTGATAGGCTGCTTTTTTGCATCATTTGCCATGAAACCTATCCAGTCTTTTGGTGCTTAAGTCCTCAGGTCTTAGATCAATAGTATTTTGCTGCGCCCAAAGAACTTTAAAAGTTTTCTTTAGTTACAATGTTCTTGATGGTTTTGGCAGGCCGTCTGAAACAATTTCTGTTACACCTTGAAAGTTATCTGGTATAAGAGAAAGAATATGAAGTTGGACATTGCCATCAATTATGTTTGCAGTAGGTTGTTTTTGATGTCAGTACATTGAAGCATGTCTTAAAATAATGTAAAACCTATGATATCACAGTTTTTACAGCCATATCATTAGCTGTTGCATTCAAAAGAAGGAAAGTGGACTATAGGTAGAATGGGATAACCAGTAGTTCTATATTATGCTCTATGGAAGATTTATACAGAGTAAACAAGTTGATAAGGTGCCTCATTTCATGATCCATTGAAAACACTGAAATTGAAAACACTTGCCTCTGACTGTGTAATCAAAAAGGATGTCATGACAATGCCCTTGCTCATTTATTATGACGAGTTATATATGTTACATCCTTTAATAAGCGCTCTTATCTTAGAAACTTAGTGAATCATTGAATTGAAAGGGTCTATTTGTGCTCTGTTCATCCTGCATTTCATTGCTTTACCTGCTGTGATACATCTAGTTCGTTTATCTGAAGGGAAAGAGTTACCTCGGTTTCAGCACTTCAGAAGTACTAAGTCTTCAAATAAGTTTTTGAATGCTTGGGGAAAGATAATAAGTGCAGAGACATTATTAGATGAAAATATGTGGGTTGCATGTATGGAAAGGCTACATTTATAAAAGTTAACCAGCTAAGATATGATTCTTTATCACAGAAATATCAAGGTACATCAGTCCAGGTACTCATTGCTCTTAATGGCATAGTTTTCCTCCTTGTAAAGCTTTAGTCTTTCTCCTACTTGCAGAGTATCACTTGAAACACATACTCAAAGGGACAACTATTAGGAATTTATATCAGTTTCCGAATGTTCCAAGCCATAAATGGCAAAATTGGAAAGTTGATAATGGCTCATCAATTTTGAGTGGACTGGTGGTAAAATTGAATAACAGTAAATGATTGAAATATTGTGTGATGTTTTTACTAGTTTTTACTAGTTGCAAGGATGCGTGTGATGTTTTTACTAGTTGCCAGGAGGCGTGCGATAATAATGATTACCACAGAAGCAGACAACGACAAACACATTAAGTGTCCTGATCTTAAACTTAATGACATCTTGCAGATATATGAGCAAGACAGACTAAGAAAATAAAAATATCCACATGCTGTAATTGCTTTCAAGTGTTTTATTTAAACGGTAATAACAAAATTCGCTTCTCTGTAAAACTGGGAGTAGGGCTGTGTATTAGCTCCTATAAGACAATATATTTAAGATAGAAAAGCAAACTTGGTTTTTCCTATTCATCAATTGAGTATATATTTGTAAAATCTAATAAAACAGTTTGAAACCAAGTCTTAGAAGTTGTTTAACTAAATGACGATAGCCACAATGATAGCTTTTAAATTACAATTAGGTTCATGTAACGCACATAACACCACAGTTAGCCGTATTAATGTTGAACAGCTTCCATATGTATTAAAGACATCCAGTATAAAAACTATAAGAATGTCAATTTATTAGATAATTTTAATGTCTTCTTTTAGTAGCTCAAACATTCAAATTTCTTATTCTCAAATTGATATAGTAACATATGTAACAAGCTGTTACAGGCTAACGCCCCGACTTACAGAGTGCAAACTATTCTTATTAAATGCACCTTGAATGGTTACATAAGATGTAATTTGTCTGCAGAATTCCAAAGAGGATTAGGATGGAGCAGGCCCTTACTCAGCTTGATGTCAAAATACTGTTTGATGATTTTACTTATCACGCTAACATATGTAACGCTCTCTGATCTTTAAAACTTGATGACAACTAGCAGATATATATGTCTTTATCATAGGTGCCAGTTTAAAATCCCTAAACAATGTAAGATATCCAACAGCTGCAAGTTTTTTTCACAATTTTAGCTCAAACTTTCAAACTTCATTTCCTTTATTTGATATAGTAACGCATGTAACACGCTGTTTCAGACTAACGCCCCAACATAGAGAGTGCAAACATCCCTTATTCGATGCAGCTTGAGTTGTACTATAAGAAGGAATATGTCTGCAAAATTCCCTCGAGGAGATTAAAACATTTTTAGGCATATCTTACTTAAAGACAATGAGCTTGCCCATTTATTACATCAGGTAACATATGTTACAGCCTCCGATATTAAAAATTTTGCAACAAACTTGCAGATTTATGAGTCTTTTCATATAAGCAAATAAATCCCAAACAATGAATCACATTCATCAACTGCAAATATTTTTTAACTATTTTTACTTTAGTTTTAATACCAAACATTTCACCTTAAAACTCCCTGGAGAGTCCCTACCACCTTGTCGCGGTCTCTGGGGCACACTTCACACAGGGGACGATATTGATTGTAATTATTGTCTCCTCTGGGAGTGCTAAGAGTAGGACCCACCAGTCTGCCGTGGGTGGCTTTCTCGTAACTCGAAGGGGATGGCCTGGAAGACTGAGAGCATGCAGAATATGGACGTTTATAAATTCTGTATGACTCAACACGTCTCTTTGGCCTCTTTGACGGGGTAGACTGAGGTGGAAACACGGCCCGGTGTTTCTAATCGGCTTTGTCATGCTAAGCCCCAGGATTCTGAAAATGTAAAAAAAAAATATTTCTTATATCTTCGTTCTATAGTATCGTTCTGATGCCAACCATGTGTCCATTATCTTAAACTTTCTTTCTTTTATAAAATAATCCTGGAAGGCAGTGGCTTAACGGGTCAATTGTGCAGATTCTATTTGTGCAAGTATACCTTCTATGTATCTCTAGCACTGGAGATCGGAAATCCACTCCATTAAAGTGCTCCCTTGTTGGGCTCCACGGTGGGTGGGGAGCATGGAGGATGAATCAAACTACTAAACTACATGGCTAAACAAAAAGCAAAAAAACGTCACATAGCAAATTCAGATACTGACTCTGAAAACTCGTACCCAGTTTCTCAACCAACTAATTCAAGTTCGTCAAGTTCGTCTACCTCAACCAAAAAACCTTATGTACCCAGATTTTTAATAATCCATTCAGAAAAAGAAGGAGAGACTATTTCTTCTCTTTCTCCGTTTGTAGTACATAAAACTATTATGAGCATTGCAGGAGAACCAAAGAGCATAAAGAACCTAAGGTCTGGTGATCTTTTGATACAATGTGCAAAAGAGTCACACGAAAAAAATCTACTACAGATGAAGACATTTTGTGGTTTAAAATGCTCTGTAACACCCCATTCATCCTTGAACACATCCAAGGGTATCATTCGCTGTCCAGCCTTGAGCAGAGTGACAAGCGATGATATCAAGGAAGGCATGGTTGAACAGGGAGTTACAGATGTACGTAGAATCACTGTACGTCGTGATGGTGAAACAAAATTAACCAACACATATGTTCTTACATTCAACTCACCAAACTTACCTACAGTTGTTAAAATAGGCTTCATGCAAGTGAAAGTAGATGTCTATATACCAAACCCTCTTCGATGTTACCATTGTCAGGTGTTTGGTCACCACGAAAATAAATGTGGTAGACACGCTGTATGCTGCAACTGCGGTGAGCCTGAACATTGTGCACCATCTGGCGTGTGTGACAAACCAGCCAAATGTGTCAATTGCTCAGGGGATCATCCTGCAAACTCAAAGAAATGCCCACAATGGGAGAAAGAGAAGAAAATTCTCAAAATCAAATGCGAAAACAATCTATCATTTCCTGATGCTCGTAAGCAATACGAACAATTTTACACTGGTCAAACCTATGCAAGTGCTGTAAAACCAGGCACTTGCAACAAATCTACACAAACTGAAAGCAAAACCACACAGACAGACGACAGCTTTGACGAATACTTAAAAAAACAAGAAAAATCACAATCAGAAAAAACACCAAAAGAAACACCTAAGGGAAAACAGGACAAAAATACTTCATCTCCTCGTCCAGGGCCAGCACTTAAGCCAGCAACCCTGGAAATGATGAAGAAGGAGGAGGAGAGGAAGAAAAAAGAAGAGAAAGACAGAATTAAAAAACAACAAAAAGAAGAAAGAAAACAGCAATGGCAAAAAGAACAAGCACAGAAAGAAAAAGAACAAACAGAAAAAGCAAAACAAGCTGAAAAGAATCCTTATTCTGTGTTTGCTGGAAAAGATGATGAGGAGGTGTGTATGGAAGAGGAGTCTGTGATATTCACAGACTCTTCTTCCAGTGACCATCTCCCTAAAGGCACACTGCCAAGATTACCAGTAACGAAATAATGGAGGGTTTCAATCTAACCATTATTTTAGTACTTCTTTTAATATTATTTTCAAGTATGGATTTTAAACATAAAATTATTCAATGGAATTGTCGAGGTTTGAAACCTAATTATAATGAAGTATCTCTATTGATTTCCGAATATAATCCATCCGTATTTTGTTTTCAAGAGACATTTCTTAAACCAGATGATAACATCTCATTACGAGGTTTTAATGTATATAACTATGTTCATACTGATTGATGATGATGATGAGTTGGAGTTTAACGACGCATCAACCCTTTTGGGTCATTAGCGTCATCAAGGTTATTAAGAGAAGTATTACTGAACATTAAAACTATAATAGATAAGCTAAAATATTAACAATTTGACACATAAAACATATGAGTATAGCAAAGACGATAAAATAGTAGTCATTCTACAGCGAAGATCATGTACAATATCTGACAACAACATAGGCTAATCAGATGACTATACATGATCTTCTCCTGCAAAAAAGAAAAAGATATGATGAAAGTAAGTTTAAAATAGTAAACAGTTCAAAGGAAAAAGCTACAATTTGTTAAAAAGATTAATCTCTTTTAAGAATAAGAAGACATTATCAATAGGTACATCATTAAACAATTGTTTGAGTGTATCAACATGAAAGTATTTGTTTCTTATATGAGAAAAATCACCACATTCAAGTAGAAAATGGCGGACTGTAAAGAGTGTATCACATCCAAAACAATACGGTGGCTCCTCTCGTTTTAAAAGATAAGAGTGTGTGATTCTTGTATGACCAATACGTAGACGAGCAAGGACAACTTCCTCCTGTCTGACATTTCGTACTACTGGTTGAGATTGTCCAATGACAGGTTTAATCTCAAAGAGTTTATTACCAACACTGTTATTCCATAAAATTTGCCATTTGTTTAAAATGTACCTATTGATAAAAGATTTAAAATTTGCATAAGGTATTGAAAAGTTTGTTGGGTGTAAATTCAATGAATCTTTTGCTTTTTGATCCACACTTTCATTGCCAGCAATGCCAATGTGGCTAGGGATCCAACAGTAAACTATTTCATTTAATTCTGATAATTCATGATGTTTTTCAAGTAGTTTTTGAATTTGGGGATTTTTTGAAGATGTATGATCTAAAGATTTTAATACTGATAGGGAGTCTGAAAATATAATAAATTTGTTAGAAGTTTCACAGTCGGCAATAAGATCTAATGCTAAATCTAAAGCTTTTGCTTCTGCTGTAAAAATTGAGGACCCATCTGGAATTCGCATAGTTTCAGAGAAGTCATCAGATACTATTGCGCATCCTACTTTCATATCATCTTTTGAACCATCTGTATAAATGTGCTTATAGTCCATGTAATGTGATTTTAGCTCCTGGAAATTAGATTTCATGATAATTGGACTTGTTTCTGATTTCTTACCAGAGTGTAAATCGAAAATAAGTTTTGGTTTATTTATACACCATGCTGGTACATTTGGTGTAAAAAATTTATCTATGTTTTTAAAGTTTATGTTTGCAGATTCCAGGACTGGTAAAGTTCTGACGCCAAAAGATTTAATAAAATTTGGTTTGCTTTCATAAAGTTCTGTGTATTTCGGCTGAAAGGTCACATCATGAGCTGGATTTGAATTATTTTCAGCAATTCTAATAGCATATTGTAAAGAAAGTTTTTCTCTACGTGTATTTAAAGATGGCTCATCTGCCTCAACATAAAGACTTGCAGTAGGTGATGTTCTAAATGCTCCTAAGGCTAATCTAAGACCTTGATGATGGATAGGGTCAAGCATAGCTAAATAAGATTTTCTTGCCGATCCATAAACAATGGATCCATAGTCTAGTTTTGAACGTATCAAAGATCGATATAATTGTAAGAGTGTTGTTCGATCTGCACCCCAAGTAGTGTGAGATAAAACTTTCAATATGTTCAAGGATTTAAGGCATTTTGCCTTCAAGTATTTAATATGCGGAATAAAACTCAGCTTTTTGTCAAATATCAAACCAAGATATTTGTATTCCTGTACAACAGGAATAGGCGATCCATATAATGTAAGAACTGGATCATCATGTTGCTTTCGCAATTGACAGAAATGTACACACTGTGTTTTTGACTTGGAAAATTTAAAGCCATTATTAGTGGCCCAATGTTCTATCTTGTTTAAGTTTTGCTGTAGATGTCTTTCAATTGTTCGCATACTTTTTGATCGAAAGCAAATACAAAAATCATCAACATAGAGAGAGCAGTCTGTTAAATTATCTAAGCATTTAACAATATCATTGATTTTAATATTAAAAAGAGTTGTAGATAATACACCACCCTGTGGGACCCCCTGCTCCTGATCATATAGATCAGAAAGAGTGGATCCCACCCTCACCTGCATTGCGCGATCAGCAAGGAAGCTTTCAATAAAAGTAGGTAGTCTACCTCTTAGTCCTAGTTTATGAATATCTTTCATAATGCCATATCTCCATGTGGTATCGTATGCTTTTTCCAAGTCAAAAAAGACAGCTACAACGTGTTCCTTTTTAACAAAGGCATCACGTATGAAAGTTTCCAATCTAACTAAATTATCATTTGTACTACGGCCAGCTCGGAAACCCGACTGATACCGTGATAAAAGATTGTTGGATTCTAAATACCAAATCAACCTTTTATTAATCATCCTTTCCAACGTTTTACAAAGACAACTTGTAAGAGCTATAGGTCTATAATTGGTTGGCTCAGCATGATCTTTCCCTGGTTTGGGTATAGGTATTACAGTGGCTAATCGCCAGTCTTCAGGAAAATCACCAGTAGTCCATATATGATTGAATATACCTAAAAGAGCCTGGAGGGAACTCTCTGGGAGATGTTTAAGCATTTGATAATGTATTTCATCCGGTCCTGTTGCAGAATCATGTGATTGTTTAATTGCATCCAAAAGTTCATCAAAATTAAAAAGATTATTATATTCCTCAGTATTTGCAGACTTGAAATTAAGTTTAATTTTTTCTTGTTCTGCTTTAACTCTTTGAAATTTTTCAGAGTAATTTCTTGAACATGAATTGTTTAGAAATGTTTCTCCTAAGGTTTCAGCTATATCAAATTTACTTGTTGATTTTGATTCTGTAACGGGATGGTTTAAATGGGTGTAGCTGGGTGACTTTGTCTTACCAGATATTTTCCTTATCATATCCCAAACTTTTTTTATAGGGGTTTTGTGATTAATTTTTGAAACGTAAGAACGCCATGACTTTCGTTTCGAGATCTTAATTGTTCTGCGAGCCTTTGCTCTAAATACTTTTACTTCATTTAAATTGTCCTTAGTTGGATATTTTTTGAATTTATTTAGAGCTTTTTTCCTCGTTTTAATAGCTTCTTTACATTCATCATTGTACCATGGATTACTTTTTGTTGGATTTGTCGAGGTCTTTGGTATACATTTATAAGATATATCAATAAGGGAAGAGGTGAAATCAGACAAAGGGTCTGAAGAATCTTTGAAACTTTCTAAAGTTATTGTTTCAGTACATAAAGATTGAAATACTTCCCAATTAGCTTTATTTAGTTTCCATTTTGGATTATGATCTTCTACTGTGGAAGTATTACTTTGAATGACGATAGGAAAATGATCACTATGATGTTGATCTTTACAGACAGACCAATTAAAGTCAAGAAAAAGGGATGGATGGCATAAGGAAAGATCTATGGAAGAGAAAGAGCCTGTTGGATCATGCATATATGTGTATGACTTGTCATTCATAAGACAGATATCATTGTTTGTAATGAAATTTTCAATGATTTCTCCTCTTGAATTATTATCTTTATTACCCCAGAGAATATTATGGCCATTAAAGTCACCTAATAGTAGATATGGAGAAGGAAGTTGTTTTAATAAAGAATCAAGATGTTCAGTTCTTAAGGTAAAGGAAGGAGGAATATAAATAGAACATATGGTTATTTCTTTATCTAACGTTACAGAAACAGCAGTTGCCTGCAGTTCTGTGGTTAACACTATATTTCGTTGAGGACAAGAAGATTTAACAAAGATAGAGCTACCGCCAGAAGGTCTTTGGCAGTCAGAATGTATATAATTATATATGTTAAAACCCTTAAGGTTTACATTATCATTAGGTTTTAAGAAGGTCTCTTGAAGACAGAAAATAGATGGTTTGTGTTGTTCAAGTATTATGGATATTTCATCAAATTTTGGTTTCAGACCTCGACAATTCCATTGTATGATTTTGTGCTTAAAATTCATTTCTCCCATTAAAAAGTATAAAAATAAAATAATTAAAAGATTGGATACTTTCATTTATTTTCTGCTTGATTGATTATGGAGGAAGAACTGGTGATCTACTTCCTAGGTTAGAAGAACTAGAGGGCTTGGGAATGTCAACAGACAATTCCATACTGGATTCTTCCTCTAAAGTTCCATATTTATTTTGCAATTTTATATCTGAGGATCCTTTTGTTGATCTATCTGGACTTTTATTTTTCAAAGGTTGAGAAGTTTTGTTTGACTGATTTTTATTTCGTGGGTTTATTGTTGATGATGATGAAGCTGTATTGGTTGTGATAGGTTTTAAAGTTTTCTTTGGTTCATTAGGTTTAGTTGCTTGTTTCCCTTTAGCTGCTACCTTTTTTTGCCATTCTTCAACTAATGATTGGATTAACATGTCACAAGTTTGTGTTTGGGCATCTTTCATTTCTACTGTTTTTGATTTGGTTTTAATGATTGAGGCATATGAGTTCACTCCTGGATTTATTGATGTTTCATACAACTTTCTTGCTTCTGGGTATGTTATGTTGTTTTTCACCTTTAGTTTGATTATTTCTTTCTCTTTTTGCCAGACTTCACATTGATTTGAGTATGCAGGATGGTCCTTACCACAATTAGCACATTTAATAGGGTTTGAACAAGTTGATGTATGATTACCTTCCTGCCCACATTTACCGCAAACAGGAGGTGCACTGCATTTGTCTTCATGATGACCAAATTTTTGACACCAAAAACAGCGAAGAGGATTTGGTATGTAAAGCTCTATCTTGATGTTTCTGTAGAAAATTTTGATCTCTTTTGGAACAATCGGAGTGTTAAAAGTGAGTACAAAAGTGTTTGTTTCAATGTGTTTTCCTTCTTTTTTGATAATAATTCTTTTGACTGATGTTACTCCTTGTGACTTAAGATTATCTTTCATTTCTTCTTCAGAGACTCCTTTCATTGCGGGATCTTTTATGATGCCCTTTGAAGAATTTAATGTTGGATGGGGAAAGATTCTAACATTTATGTTGTAAAATTTTGTTTGTCTAAGTAATTGTTCTGTTTGACCTTTCCTTAGTGTTTCAATTAGTATGCTGTTGTCTCTCAATTTTTTTACTGTTTTTGGTGTACCTATCAAACCTTCTAATACTTTTTCTATGATAAATGGAGATAGGCTGGTAACTTTTTCTTCTTCTGTGTTCAAATTTTGAATAAGAATAAATTTAGGGAAAGCAGTAGATTTTGGTTGATCATCATCATCATCAGTATCTGAAGTTCTAGCTCGTTTTTCTTGTGAAGAAACTGGTCGTTTACCATTGTTATCTTGGGATTGATGTAATCCAAGATTGGGGGGTAACCCCAGGCTAGCACCTGAGGTTGAAGGGGGGACCATGGATGTAATGTTTTCAGTAATATCCATAGTGTTGATTTTATGTTCAGTAGCTATGCTCTTCACCCACCGTGGAGCCCTACAAGGGAACGTAATATGGAAATGGTTCTCCTATTTCCTACGTTAAAGTTACATACCTACTATACTCCAGTTCATATTTTCCAGTTGTTCGTCAGCTTTAAAGCTTTCCAACGCTGGTCTGTATGCCCTAAGATTAGCCCATGAGCAGTCGCTTTTGAAACCAAGAAGTGAGATATGCATGAAGAAAATCTAACCCGGTTAAGTACCAAAAGATACTTTAAAAAGACAGAAGGAAGAAAGATTAAGTTGATTTCAAAAGCTGAACCACCCAGCCGATTGATCCAGCGCCGGACCTAGCACCGGACTCACGTCTAGCTGAATCCGAGACCAAAAACAATGTGTTGGAAAGCTGGAGATCCCCGGGCTTTCCTCAATTGCCAGGATTCTCTTCTCCCATTCACGTGTCGCAAACCCACGGCAAACGGGCAGCACACTGTTTTAATAAGGGTTTTCACCTTATCTACTACAGAGGTAAAGCAATCTGTATATTTTAACCCTACAGACAGGGTAAAGGCCCGGTTGTGATGTACAGTTAAGAAAATAAACTGTGATAGATTATTTAAAAAGTTTGCAATTGAAATGTTTGTAGTAGACTCGGTCAATTTTAGCCTGTTTGAGTTTAAATGCGTATAATGAAAAAGACACAAATAGTATTATAGAAACAAACGAATTTGAGACAGAAAGAACTACAGTATGTTCTTTTGAATAAGATATTGGAATTAAGCAAAGATATTTCACAGGTAAATTGCTCTTCAAGTTAAATCTGAAGATATCTCTACAATAGAGAACTTTAAAGCTCTACAATAAAGAACTTTAAACATATAAGAGTAAGAATGTAACTTAGGTACTGGACAGTTGATCATGAAAACTGTCATATAGATAAAGTAAGAGTTTAAAAAATGAATGTTCAACAAGATAAAGAACTCAATAATCAAGACGATAGCAGTTATAAAAATTACTATATTTGACTGTTATCTTCTTTACAGTTTTACTAGTGTAAGACAATTTTTGATAAATTTAAGCTTTTGGTTATTTATGAAAACAAGTTGATATATTTGCGCTTTTACGGACAGTTACCACTGGTTTGCGTGAGGACTTTAACCCCAACCTGTCACCTCTCAAGTCTGCAAAACAAGAGACGCAAACAGGCCTGCTTAAGTACGAAGGTACATACAGTCTGTCCCCAGTGGTGCCGGGCAGCCATCTATATTTCTAGGGCGCCAGAGGGCGAGCGCCTGGCTTACCTTTAGCTTTAAGCAGAGGGGACAGTTATTCAAAAATAAAGTCCCCTGTGCGAATTAAGCCCCCGAACCACGGCAAGGCGGTAAGCAAACTCGGGGGTCATACTGATTGTCTGAGGCCCTCTGGTGGTGCCTCAATATTTGTAAAATCATCTTTCCCACAAAGAAAGATTGATTTACAAACAGAACTACAAGCAACTGCTGTTTCTGTCACTCTAGACAGAGAAATAACCATATGTTCTGTATATATTCCTCCATCGTTTTCTCTTAACTCCCAACACTTGGACAATTTACTGCAACAACTTCCTTCTCCTTATATTTTATTAGGTGACTTCAATGGTCACAATATCCTCTGGGGTGGTCAAAACAATGATTCCAGAGGTGAACTTATCGAAAATTTCATTACAAAGAATGACATTTGTATTATGAATGATAAGTCTTACACTTATCATTCTCCAAGTACAAAGTCTTTTACATCTATTGATCTTTCCTTCTGTCATCCAACACTGTTTCTTGATTATAATTGGTCTGTATGTGAAGACCAACACAATAGTGATCACTTCCCTATCATCATTGAACAGAACACTTATTCCACTGAGGATCACAATCCAAAGTGGAAATTAAATAGAGCCAACTGGGATCTATTTAATACTCTGTGCACTGGTAAATTGGTGCCAGAAAACTTCAAAGAATCTTCTGATCCTATAGCTGATTTTACCTCTTCTCTTATCGAAATATCTAAAGAATGTATTCCTCAAACTTCGACAAATCCAACTAAAAGTAATCCATGGTACAATGACGACTGTAAAGAAGCAATTAAACAGCGCAAGCAAGCTCTATCTAAATTCAAAAGATCTCCAAATACCAACAATTTCAATGACATCAAAGTATTTAGAGCTAAAGCCCGTAGAACAATTAAACTTTCGAAGCGAAAATCATGGAGATCTTATGTTTCAAAAATCAATCATAAAACACCTATTAAAAAGGTTTGGGATATGATAAGAAAAATCTCTGGAAAAAACAAATCCCCCAGTTACACACATCTAAACATGGTGGGTACTGACAGCAAAGCAACTTCAAAAACAGACATTGCTGACACTTTAGGAGAAACTTTTTGTCACAATTCATCATCATTCAATTACTCTGAATCCTTCAGAAAGATTAAAACCGAACAAGAGAAAGTCAAATTGAATTTTAAATCACAAAATAATGAAATTTACAACAAAGATTTTAATTTAGATGAATTAGTTGAAGCTATTCAACTATCACATGACTCAGCCACGGGTCCTGATGCGATCCACTATCAAATGCTTAAACATCTCCCAGATACTTCTCTTGAAACTCTTTTGAATATATTTAATTACATTTGGACTACTGGTAAATTTCCAGAAGATTGGATCTTAGCAACCATAATCCCAATTCCCAAACCTGGGAAAGATCCTGCGGAACCTAATAACTATAGACCTATAGCTTTAACAAGTTGTCTATGTAAAACACTTGAAAGAATGATAAATAAAAGACTTACTTGGTTTTTAGAATCCAATAATCATATATCGCGGTTCCAGTCTGGTTTCAGATCTGACCGCAGTACAACTGATAATTTAGTTAGATTGGAAACCTTCATACGTGATGCCTTTATTAAAAAGGAACATGTAGTTGCTGTGTTTTTTGATATGGAAAAAGCTTATGATACCACGTGGAGATATGGCATTTTAAAAGATATCCACAAACTAGGATTAAGAGGTAGACTTCCTACATTCATTGAAAACTTCCTTGCAGACCGCGCCATGCAAGTCCGAGTTGGCTCCTCTCTGTCTGACTATTACGACCAGGAGCAAGGTGTACCTCAAGGAGGCGTTCTATCAACAACACTTTTTAGCATTAAAATTAATGATATTGTGAAATGTTTAGGTAATCTTACTGATTGCTCATTATATGTTGATGACTTCTGTATCTGTTATCGCTCAAAAAGCATGGCGACGATTGAACGCCAACTGCAACAAAATTTAAATAAGATTGAAAATTGGGCAACAAGCAATGGTTTTAAGTTTTCCAAATCAAAAACACAGTGTGTACATTTCTGTCAGTTGCGCAAGCAACATGATGATCCGGTTTTACATTTATATGGATCACCCATTCCAGTTGTTGAGGAATCTAAATTCCTTGGCATTTTATTTGATAGAAAACTCAGTTTTATACCCCATATTAGATATCTCAAAGCTAAATGTTTAAAAGCATTGAATCTTTTAAAAGTGCTTTCCCATACTTCTTGGGGTGCAGACCGAACAACACTTCTCAAGTTGTATCGGTCTCTAGTCCGGTCAAAATTAGACTATGGCTGTATTATATATGGCTCTGCACGAAAATCATATCTTCAAATGCTTGATCCTATACATCACCAAGGACTTAGATTAGCTTTAGGGGCTTTTAGAACTTCTCCTGTTGCTAGTCTCTATGTGGAAGCAGATGAACCATCACTATACTCTCGAAGAGAGAAACTCTCTTTGCAATATGCTATAAGACTCGCTGCTAACCCATCAAATCCTGCTCATGAAGTTACATTCCCACCAAACTATGTTAATTTATATGAACAAAAACCTAAAGCTATTAAATCATTTGGCATCAGAATTTCACCACTCTTAGAATCTGCCAATATCAAACCACAAAATATTGAAAAACATTTTACACCAAATATTCCAGCTTGGTGTATGAAACCACCTGAAATACTTTTTGATTTACATTCCGGGAAAAAATCTGAATCAAATCCGCACATATTAAAAGATGATTTCAGAAAAATACAAAGTCGTTATAAGAATTACCAACAAATTTATACTGATGGGTCAAAGGAAGACTCAAAGGTTGGTTGTGCTGTTATATCAGACAACCATAGTAATATGCAACGTATACCTGACGATTCATCAATTTTCACTGCTGAAGCCAAAGCAATTGATCTAGCTTTAGATTTCATTAGCACTTGTGATGCTAACAATAAATTTATTATATTTTCTGACTCGCTTTCTGTATTGAAAGCAATGAACCATACCAGTTCAAAGAATCCACAGATTCAGAAACTTTTAGAAAAATGTCATGAGCTTTTAGCTTATAAAGAAATTGCTCTCTGTTGGATTCCTAGTCATATAGGTATCCAAGGGAATGAGATGGTAGATAAGCAAGCAAAAACATCGCTTTCATTAGAACCAACTTCTTTTAAAATTCCATTTTCCAATTTTAAGCCATCTATCAATAAATATATCTTGCAAGAATGGCAAACTTCATGGAATAACAGCATTGGAAATAAACTTCTTGACATCAAACCAACTATTGGTGAATATCAATCAGTTGTTCGAAACATTAGAAGAGAAGAAGTAGTTTTAGCTCGACTCCGCTTAGGTCATACAAGAGTCACTCATTCATACTTACTACAAGGTGAAGAGCCGCCACAATGTGTTGGTTGCGATGCACCATTCACTGTACGTCACTTCCTTTTGGAGTGTGGCGATTTTGCACAAGTAAGAAATAATTGCTTCCATGTTTATAACATGAAAGAATTATTTCAAGATATACATATTGATAGTATTATGACATTTTTAAGACAAATAAATCTTTTTAACAAAATCTAATTGCTATTTTTAAAATCATGTTTTGTTTTACATTTGTATCAGACCATAATACAGATTTTTTAATGTTGTATTCTGTTCAGTTAAAGAACATGTACAGTTATCTGAATAGCTCTTTGAAACTGTCAGATATTGTACGTGGTCTCTCCTGTCAACAATCGTATTGCAACTAATTATCATTGTACAAACTCATCATCACCTTTCCTTTTATTTTATCTTATAAATTTTTACTTTTTCCATCTTCATCATGTTTAGTTTAATACCGTCTGACGCTAATGACCCACAAGGGTTGATGCGTCGTTAAGAATCAAACAAACAAACAAAATGTTATTCCATGAAGTTTGCCATTCTTCCAAGATATATTTATTGATAGATGGCTTAAAATTGGAAAATGGAATTTTAAAAGAAGTTGGTTCTAATGTAAGCGATGTTTTTGCTTGCTTATCTACCATCTCATTTCCTTGGATACCTATGTGACTAGGAATCCAACAGAGAACAATTTCTTTATAAGCTAAAAGCTCATGACATTTTTCTAAAAGTTTCTGAATCTGTGGATTTTTTGAACTAGTATGATTCATTGCTTTCAATACAGAAAGCGAGTCAGAAAATATAATAAATTTATTGTTAGCATCACAAGTGCTAATGAAATCTAAAGCTAGATCAATTGCTTTGGCTTCAGCAGTGAATATTGATGAATCGTCAGGTATACGTTGCATATTACTATGGTTGTCTGATATAACAGCACAACCAACCTTTGAGTCTTCCTTTGACCCATCAGTATAAATTTGTTGGTAATTCTTATAACGACTTTGCATTTTTCTGAAATCATCTTTTAATATGTGTGGATTTGATTCAGATTTTTTCCCAGAATGTAAATCAAAAAGAATTTCAGGTGGTTTCATACACCAAGCTGGAATATTTGGTGTAAAATGTTTTTCAATATTTTGTGGTTTGATATTGGCAGATTCTAAGAGTGGTGAAATTCTGATGCCAAACGATTTAATAGCTTTAGGTTTTTGTTCATATAAATCAACATAATTTGGTGGGAATGTAACTTCATGAGCAGGATTTGATGGGTTAGCAGCAAGTCTTAAAGCATATTGCAAAGAGAGTTTCTCTCTTCGTGAGTATAGTGATGGTTCATCTGCTTCCACATAAAGACTAGCAACAGGAGAAGTTTTAAAAGCCCCTAAAGCTAATCTAAGTCCTTGGTTATGTATAGGATCAAGCATTTGAAGATATGATTTTCGTGCAGAGCCATATATAATACAGCCATAGTCTAATTTTGACCGGACTAGAGACCGATAAAGCTTGAGAAGTGTAGTTCGGTCTGCACCCCAAGACGTATGGGAGAGCACTTTTAAAAGATTCAATGCTTTTAAACATTTAGCTTTGAGATATTTAATATGGGGTATAAAACTGAGTTTTCTATCAAATAAAATGCCAAGGAATTTAGATTCCTCAACAACTGGAATAGGTGATCCATATAAATGTAAAACCGGATCATCATGTTGCTTGCGCAACTGACAGAAATGTACACACTGTGTTTTTGATTTGGAAAACTTAAAGCCATTGCTTGTTGCCCAATTTTCAATCTTATTCAAATTTTGTTGTAGTTGACGTTCAATTGTTGCCATGCTTTTCGAGCGATAACAGATACAGAAGTCGTCAACGTATAATGAGCAATCAGTAAGATTACCTAAACATTTCACAATATCATTAATTTTGATACTAAAAAGTGTTGTAGATAGCACACCCCCTTGAGGTACACCTTGCTCCTGGTCATAATAGTCAGACAGAGAGGAGCCAACTCGGACTTGCATGGCGCGGTCTGCAAGGAAGTTTTCAATGAATGTAGGAAGTCTACCTCTTAATCCTAGTTTGTGGATATCTTTTAAAATGCCATATCTCCAAGTGGTATCATACGCTTTTTCCAAATCAAAAAACACAGCAACTACATGTTCCTTTTTAATAAAGGCATCACGTATGAAGGTTTCCAATCTAACTAAATTATCAGTTGTACTGCGATCAGATCTGAAACCAGACTGAAACCGCGATATATGATTATTGGATTCTAAAAACCAAGTAAGTCTTTTATTTATCATTCTTTCAAGTGTTTTACATAGACAACTTGTTAAAGCTATAGGTCTATAATTATTATGTTCCGCAGGATCTTTCCCAGGTTTGGGAATTGGGATTATGGTTGCTAAGGTCCAATCTTCTGGAAATTTACCAGTAGTCCAAATGTAATTAAATATATTCAAAAGGGTTTCAAGAGAATTCTCTGGGAGATGTTTCAGCATTTGATAGTGGATCTCGTCAGGACCTGTGGCTGAGTCATGTGATAGTTGAATAGCTTCAACTAATTCATCTAAATTAAAATCTTTGTTATAAATTTCATTATTTTGTGATTTAAAATTCAATTTAACTTTCTCTTGTTCAGTTTTAATCTTTCTGAAGGATTCAGAGTACTTGAATGATGATGAATTGTGACAAAAAGTTTCTCCTAAAGTGTCAGCAATGTCTGTTTTTGAAGTTGCTTTGCTTTCAGTACCCACCATGTTTAGATGTGTGTAACTGGGGGATTTGTTTTTTCCAGAGATTTTTCTTATCATATCCCAAACCTTTTTAATAGGTGTTTTATGATTGATTTTCGAAACATAAGATCTCCATGACTTACGTTTCGAAAGTTTAATTGTTCTACGGGCTTTAGCTCTAAATACTTTGATGTCATTGAAATTGTTGGTATTTGGAGATCTTTTGAATTTAGATAGAGCTTGCTTGCGCTGTTTAATTGCTTCTTTACAGTCGTCATTGTACCATGGATTACTTTTAGTTGGATTTGTCGAAGTTTGAGGAATACATTCTTTAGATATTTCGATAAGAGAAGAGGTAAAATCAGCTATAGGATCAGAAGATTCTTTGAAGTTTTCTGGCACCAATTTACCAGTGCACAGAGTATTAAATAGATCCCAGTTGGCTCTATTTAATTTCCACTTTGGATTGTGATCCTCAGTGGAATAAGTGTTCTGTTCAATGATGATAGGGAAGTGATCACTATTGTGTTGGTCTTCACATACAGACCAATTATAATCAAGAAACAGTGATGGATGACAGAAGGAAAGATCAATAGATGTAAAAGACTTTGTACTTGGAGAATGATAAGTGTAAGACTTATCATTCATAATACAAATGTCATTCTTTGTAATGAAATTTTCGATAAGTTCACCTCTGGAATCATTGTTTTGACCACCCCAGAGGATATTGTGACCATTGAAGTCACCTAATAAAATATAAGGAGAAGGAAGTTGTTGCAGTAAATTGTCCAAGTGTTGGGAGTTAAGAGAAAACGATGGAGGAATATATACAGAACATATGGTTATTTCTCTGTCTAGAGTGACAGAAACAGCAGTTGCTTGTAGTTCTGTTTGTAAATCAATCTTTCTTTGTGGGAAAGATGATTTTACAAATATTGAGGCACCACCAGAGGGCCTCAGACAATCAGTATGAACATAGTTATATACATTAAAACCTCGTAATGAGATGTTATCATCTGGTTTAAGAAATGTCTCTTGAAAACAAAATACGGATGGATTATATTCGGAAATCAATAGAGATACTTCATTATAATTAGGTTTCAAACCTCGACAATTCCATTGAATAATTTTATGTTTAAAATCCATACTTGAAAATAATATTAAAAGAAGTACTAAAATAATGGTTAGATTGAAACCCTCCATCATTTCGTTACTGGTAATCTTGGCAGTGTGCCTTTAGGGAGATGGTCACTGGAAGAAGAGTCTGTGAATACCACAGACTCCTCTTCCATACACACCTCCTCATCATCTTTTTCAGCAAACACAGAATAAGGATTCTTTTCAGCTTGTTTTGCTTTTTCTGTTTGTTCTTTTTCTTTCTGTGCTTGTTCTTTTTGCCATTGCTGTTTTCTTTCTTCTTTTTGTTGTTTTTTAATTCTGATTAGTTTATTAGAACAATAGCCGAAGTATAAACATCTGGTATTAATTTGACTTTCACCGTTGCTATGGTAACAAAATGGCAGCCCAAAAAGGTTGAAAACAGGAAATTGGCTATTTTGGAGCATATGCGATGAATTTGACAGAAAAATTAACATAGAGCCCAAGCAAATACCAAAAATATATTTAAACAGATAATGAGGATTATCACTGCACACAAAATATATATTTTTTGTATTTAGCTTTGCTGTAATATAATTCTTAAAAATGTGGTCTCAAAATAATTCTTAAAAATGTGGTCTAAAAAAGGCTTTAATTTGCTCCAAAATGGCGATTTCCGAATTTGTTGGCCATTTTTCTTACCATAGCAACCATTAAATTTAAAAAAAAAAAAAATGACAGACTTAACACTTGAGTTGACCTCTTGGCTCTCGTTTGTGGTGTCCGACTGTGAGTTTGTCACTTTCCCATTGGTATCCAGGGTCAGGTGTGGTACTTGATTGTATCGATTCCTGATCTTTGCACCCTTACTTTTATTCTCCTTTGGAGCCAAATTAGCCCCTACATGCACATACCGGTTTGGACGTTTAAGATTAAATTTGTGTTTTTTTGTTCATTTAAACTTAGACGTTCATAGGGAATCTCCTCTAGCTGGCCCCAAATAAGAAGAGCTCCGAAGAAAAGCGTTGTAACCGTCATTCAATGGAAGAAACAATTTTGGGTTTGTGTGATTGTGGGACATCCAAATTAAAAAATTTTGTGGTTTAGATGTACCTGGAGCTGCTAACCCATCAAATCCTGCTCAAGAAGTTACATTCCCACCAAATTATGTTGACTTATAATAACAAAATAAGTAAGGGTGCAAAGATCAGAAATCGATACAATGAAATACCACACCTGACCCAGGATACCAATGGGAAAGTGACAAACCAACAGTTGGACACCACAAACGAGATCCAAGAGGTCAGCCCTTTCCCAGCAAGGCACATATAAACAGACGCACAAAGTCATAGCAAACACAAGACTGAAAAACATAAAAGATCCACAAAAGTACCGCCTTGGAACGGTCAGTAAAATATTTTACTGGAGGGCTTAAACCGGTTTAATGGCGTCAACCTCACCCTTAATTCAGATGTGGACCAAGACACATAGATATTTGGTTTGCATGACTATAAAGCAAATTTAAGGACTCAACAGTAAATAAAACTGAATACTAAAGCAAAAGAAATCCAACAGGTAAACCCTGGTGGGCCCGACAAACAGCCAAAGCATCAGGCCCCTACCATCTCATCAATAGATAAGTCTCTAAATCTGAACAGTCATAGAGCCTGAAGTCCAACCCACCGGCGTGCAATTAAAGAGGAAAGCAAAGTTGCCAACCGTGATTGGGTTGACCATCAAGCATGCAGTCTGTTGCAATACATTAAACTTATAGCCAATATGTTTATAAAGGGAAACTATTTTAATGAACTGCGCTGAAAAATTATTAGAGCCAACAATCTTCTTCAATTTATACACCAAGTCCCCATAGAATTCAGGTTCAGAGAGTCCTTGGCGCAAGAGAGATTTAAGTCCAATATGTTCTTAAAAGGGTATCCTTTGGAATCAAGACTGCATTTGGAATTTAGATATCAAATCATATCGTCTATAAAATTTAGTAAAGGTTTTGCGAAGTGTATGATACCGGTAGCCTTGTGTAAGAAGTTTCTGAGTAAACAATTTATTGCGAGTGTTGAAGTCAGTGCCATAGCTAGATGCTCTTGCAAAAGGAATGAGTTGAGAGATAGAGACTCCATAGTATGTAGAGCAAGGAACATCACCATCCAAAAATGGGAAATTGACAATTTCAAAATCAAAGTCGTCACGTTTATCATAAATTTTGGTAGAAACAATATCATTTGAAATTGACAAATGCTAGTCTAAAAATGCGGGTTTGGTATCAGAGGTATTGGCTTTATTAAGTTGGAGCTCTGAAAAGTATATTTGACTTACAATATTGTCAAAATAAACATTATTAATGTTTAAAATACGGTCCAAATATCTGGAAGTTGTGTTAAACGCATCAATAACATCAGCATGCATATCATCAGAAAGAGACATCATAAAGTCCCTCTCATAAGAAAACAGGAATAAATCAGCAACCAGGGGAGCACAATTAGTGCCCATTGGGATCCAAACTACTTGTCTATACAGCTTTGTGCCAAATCAAATAAAAATGTTGTCCAACAAAAAGGTCAGCGCATCACATACATTTTGACATGACCATTCATGGTATTTTTTAGATTTTTCTGAAGTAAAAAATGCATTTCTGTTATTATATGCAAAGAAAGGAGATTCTTCTCTCTGGAAGGTTCTTTCAATAAGGTCATCTTTAATTAAATTATCAGGTAAAATAGTGTAATGAGTAGAAAATAACAAGTAGACAAGCTGGTCGCATTGAAATCTCTAGCTTTAAGTTTATCCAAAATTTTACCTAAATTTTTAATAGACCAAAATAGGTTTTTACCAGATCTCTCATATACCTTTTCACAGTACTTGATAACATGTTTTTAAAAACTGTAAGAGACGATGTTAAGAATTTAGAAAGTTCTGTTGTCGTACAAGAGCTAGAATTAGCAATAAATCTTGCTTTATAGGTTTTTCACAGAGCAACCAGTACAACGAAGGAACTTTTTCTTGATTGCCGTTAGCTTTGACAATAAAATTTAGGGCTGTATGACAACCATGCCCATCGACAATCATCCTCTCACTCAAAGAAGGCTGAAGTATATAGGCATTTGTGTTAACAAGCTCACGCTTAAAAGTTAATATAATACAATCGTCAAACAACTACAACATTGTGAGTAGCTTTATCTGCTTGAACCAAAACCTAAAGCTAATTTATCATTTGGCATCAGCATTTCACCACTCTTAGAATCTGACATCAAACAACAAAATGTTGAAAAACATTCACCCCAAATGTTCCAGCTTGGTGTGTGTAACAACCTGAAATACTTTTCAATTTACTCTCTGGGAAAAATCTGAATCAAATCCACACATATTAAAAGATGATTTCAGACGGCTGCAAAGTTGTTATAAGAATTATCAACAAGTTTATACTGATGGGTCAAAGGAAGACTCAAAGGTTGGTTATTCTGTTATATCAGACAACCATAGTAATATGCAACGTATACCTGATGATTCATCAATTTTCACTGCTGAAGCCAAAGCAGTTGATCTAGCTTTAGATTGCATTAGAACTTGTGACACTAACAATAAATTCATTGTATTTTCTGACTCTTTCAAAGAATCCACAGATTCAAAAACTTTTAGAAAAATGTCACAATATCATGTGCAAGGAGGCTATAAACAACGTAAACAAGCTCTATCTAAATTTAAAAGATCTCCAAATCACAACAGCGTTAATGACATTTAAGTATTTAAAGCAAAAGCCCGCATAACAATCAAAATTTCGATTCGTTCTTCATGGAGATCTTATGTTTCGAAAATCAATGATAAACCCCCTATTAAACATTTGGGGATATGATACAAAGTATCTGGAAAAACTAAATCCCCTAGTTATACACATTTAAACAGAGTTGGAACTGACAGTAAAGCAAACTCGAAAACAGACATTGCAGGCACTTTAGGAGAAACTTTCTGTCACAACTCGTCATCATTTAAGTAGTCTGAATCCTTCCTTAACAATAAAAAAGGAACAGGAAAAAGTTAAATTGAATTTCAAATCACAGAATGAAATTTATAACCAAGATTTTAATTTAGATGAATTGGTTGAAGCTATTCAACGATCACATGACTCAGCTACGGGTCCTGATGAGATCCACTATCAAATGCTTAAACGTCTTCCTTAGAATTCTCTTGAAACCCTATTGAATATATTAAGTAATTAGGTTGCAAAGATCAGGAATCGATACAATCAAGTACCACACTTGACCCAGGATACCAATGGGAAAGTGACAAACTCACAGAAGACACCACAAACGAGAGCCAAGAGGTCAGCCCTTTCCCAGCAGGTGACCACAAAACACATATAAACAGACGCGCACAAAACATAGCAAACACAAGACAGAACAAAAACATAAAAGATCCACAAAAGAAGTACCGCCTTGGAACGGTCAGTAAAATATTTTACTGGAGGGCTTAAACCGGTTTAACGGCGCCAACCTCACCCTTAATTCAGATGTGGATCAAGACACATAAATATTTGGTTTGCATGAAAGACCCCTAACTTATCAATGCATCATCTCCTAAAACATATAAATCAAGATATAACAAGGAGATAAAGCAAGGATAAGGACTCAACAGTAAATTAAACTGAATACCGGAGCAAAAGAAATCCAACAGGTAAACCCCGGTGGGCCCGACAAACAGCCAAAGCATCAGGCCCCTACCATCTCATCAATAGATAAGTCTTTAAGTCGGAACCATCATAGAGTCTGAAGTCCGACCCACCAGCGTGCAATTAAAGAGGAAAGCAAAGTTGCCAACCATGATTGGGTTGACTACCAAGCATGCAGTCTGTTGCAATACATTAATGTTATAGCCAATCTTTTTATAATGGGAAATTATTTTAATGAACTGCGCTGAAAAATTATTAGAGCCAACAATCTTCTTCAACTTATACACCAAGTCACCATAGAAATCAGGTTCCGAAAGTCCTTGGCGCAAGAGAGATTTAAGTCCAACTTGGAATTTAGAAATCAAATCATAGTATCGTCTATAAAATTTTTAAATCACATTTGGTCTACTGGTAAATTTCCAAAAGATTGGACATATGCAACAATGATTCCAATTCCCAAACCCGGTAAAGATCCTGCTGAATCTAATAATCATAGACCTACAGCTTTAACAAGTTGTCTATGTAAAACACTTGAAAGAATGATTAATAAAAGACTTACTTGGTTTTTGGAATCTAATAATCATATATTGCGGTTCCAGTCTGGTTTCAGAACTGATCGTAGTACAACTTATAAGAATTTCTAGCGATCAGGCATGCCATTTCCCTAAATGAGACGTTTGTTTTATTTTGTTGAAATAAGGACTGGAGACACTAGGCACATTCAACAAATACACATTGACCAGTCGTATATGCAGCCTAGCCCGTATATTATAATCTGTATTTTCCTTAATGTATATAATAATCCTACTTCGTTTTGAATGAGAGTTATGATCTTCAACTGTGCTTGTTATTTCAGTAACTTGTATGTGAAAAAGACTACACTAAGGTAAACAAATGGTCTTTCAGGATAGAGTATATGTTTTTATACAGTTGATGTACAATAAAAACGACCATTTGGCAAAGCAGTCTATTTTTGTTAGATGTTTCATGTCTTCTTTGGCTTCTACAACCCCTTTCCCGTCTAGACCCCTTTACATATGTTGTATATGCTTACAGCGACATGTCATTTTCCAAAGGGCATCTTGGGTCTAGGGGGGAAAGCATCTAAAAACAAACTGAAAGACACCAGTTTCACCTTTCCAGTGACAGACGTCACAATTGTAAGTATATTTCGTACGAATGCGCAGGAAGGATATTGTAAAGTTTTGGAAGCACTTCTATCCTTGACAGTTTAGCACTTTTACTTTTAGAAAACTAGCAAAGCATTTACTCAAAGTCTGGTCTAAATGGCACCCAGTAGAAAGGCGTAAAATGAGAGGTGGGAGTAGAATACGCAAATTTTTACTGCTTTGCTAATGATAAATTGCTTTGAAGCGTATTTTGATGCTAACAGGAGTGCAGTTTGAAAATTTGGTGTTTGTAATCATGTCAACTAGGGAAAATACACGCCTTATCGCTAGAGCTTCTTTAATTAGATTGGAAACTTATTATAAAGGAACATGTTGTCGCTGTGTTTTTCAAATTGGAAAAAGCTTATGATACTACATGGAGATACAGCATTTTAAAAAACATCCACAAACTTGGATTAAGAGGTAGACTTCCTACATTCATTGAAAGCTTCCTTAAGCCTGCGTCGGAGTTGGCTCCTCTCTGTCTGATGAGTATGATCAGGAGCAAGGTTTACCTCAAGGGGACGTTCTTTTATGTCCATTCTAGTTTTGCAATCATCTGGATGAGAGAGAAAGACATGTTTGCTTTGCGTAATTTGTCTTTCTGGTGATTGTTGTGTGCGGTGCCATGGATTTTGTCTGCAGTATGTGATTGTGTTATTTTCTGATCGTACTTACTATTTTTGAAAATCTGGCTTTACACTATAAAAGCTTACAAATAAATGCTTACTTTACGTTGACCATGACCAGATTCTCTGAAATTCATCAACTTTGGGCAACACAACTATCTTGCTGAGGAAAAAGGAGCTGCCTACTTTGCTTATGTTTGTTTTGTTGTGTTAGTTGGACAATATTATAGTGTCTCTTGATGGCATGGGTTGGTCTGTAATTACGTAATTTCTAGGTTATTATTTATTCCTTCAAGATTAAACTTGTTTCTGTTGTGTGCAAATCAATAAGAGTGTTTCCTTGCTGTACTTCTAGAAGACAATTTTAATATAAATTTATCTTTTTGTGGCATAGACTATTTTCAATTTCCTTAGGTTTCCATTTAAGAATACTTACACCAACATGCTTGAAAATATGCTCGAACCTTCTTACAGAGTTAAGCTTTTTCAACCTTCTTACTTGACTGGATAGGACATGGTTCCTGTATGTTGACGGTTAAATAAATTATTACATAAGTAGTGAAGTCAAACTGCATCAAAACAACTATCAAGAGGAAAGAGTAACCATATACCTTAACACTCAATGTTAGAACTATCTTGGTAGACTTTCCCCGAGTTTGCTTACCGCCTTGCCGTGGTTCGGGGGCTTAATTCGCACGGGGGACTTTATTTTTGAATAACTGTCCCCTCTGCTTAGAACTAAAGGTAAGCCAGGCGCTCGCCCTCTGGCGCCCTAGAAATATGGATGGCTGTCCGGCACCACTGGGGACAGACTGTATGTACCTTCGTACGTAAGCAGGCCTGTTTGCGGCTCTTGTTTTGCAGACTTGAGAGGTGACAGGTTGGGGTTAGAGTCCCCACGCAAACCAGTGGTTACCGTCCGTCTAAACAGCAACTATATCAAATTGATGTTCTGTAAATAACTTTTAAGATACACATTATATAAAAATCATTTTGAAATTAACATAATTGTAAAGAAAAGATTCAAAGGTTTTTTTTCCCAATCAAATTAAATTTCTATTAATTACTGTCTGTTGAAACTACACCTATATCAAATTTATGTTCCAAAAATAACTTAAGAGTTTGTCATTCAATTATTATTTTTTAATTTAATTCGTCATTCAATTATTAGTTATTAATTTAATTCTAAAAATCTACATTATATGCAAATTATTTTCAAATTAATACTTTGTTCAGAATTCACCTGTTACTTAGATTTTTTTTTTTTTTTTTTTTTATACCGCTAAATTACTTTGTTAAATGAAAATCATAAACAGGCTCAATCAAACTATGTTCTGCTCCCTAAAGACATTAATAATTATGTAGTCTAATTATTCGGAAGACCATATACCTTGTCTGTTAGTTTATAGTACACAAATTACTTTAGTACAAAATATCTGTTTTTAATTAAAAAAAATAAAAAATAACCGTGCTTCTACCCCCTGTCTGTAGGGCTAAAATATACAGATTACTTTACTGCTGAAGTAGATAAGGTGAAAACCCTTATTAAAACAGTGTGCTGCCTGTTTGCCGTGGGTTTGCGACGCGTGAATGGGAGAAGAGAATCCTGGCAATTGAGGAAAGCCCAGAGATCTCCAGCTTTCCAACACATTGCTTTGGTCTCGGATTCAGCTAGACGTGAGTTCAGTGCTAGGTCCGGCGCTGGATCAATCGGCTGGGTGGTCTAGCTCTTGAAATCATCTTATTCTTTCTTCCTTCTGTCTTTATAAAAAGTATCAAAAAGGTGCTTAACCGTGTCCCAATTTTTTATATATATATCTCGCTATTTGGTTTCAAGAGCGACTGCTCATGGGCTAATCTAGGGGCATATGGACCAGAGTTAATAGGGCTTTTGAGAGTGGTGAGGGGGGTCAAATATTTGGGTGGGGACGTTCAATAAATGTTAAATCTTTTTTCATTAGGAATCAGTACTTAATATGTATCGGACGTAAATCTTAAGCCTGATGAACTACTGTTAAATATGAACCGGAGTATAGTAGGTATGTAGCTTTAACACAGGAAACTGGAGAACCGTTTCCATATTGTGTTCCCTTGTTGGACTCCTCGGTGGTTGAAGCGCATAGCTATTGAATCTAAATTCAAACACTATGGAACATGCTGAAAATTTTACATTTCACATGGTCCACCCCTCGACCCCACGCTCAGGCTTAGGCTCAGGCATGGGTAAGACCCCCAAACAAACAACACAAAATACTACCAATAAACGAATGAGACCTCTTGATGATGACTCTGATGACGGTGTAAACATACAAAAGCAACAACTCTTTCCGAAATACATAACAATTAAGAACAGCAATTTTGAAGAAGAAAAAATAACAAATTTGTCTCCTTTTGTAATCGAAAAAGTGGTTGAAGGATTAATTGGTACTGCCAAAAATGTAAAAAAACTCAAAGACAACAGCTTATTGATCGAAACATTCAGAAAAAGCCAAACGGAACAGCTATTACGTCAAACCAAATTCTACAATATAAACGTCAGAGTATATCCACACCAAACACTTAATTCTTCTAAAGGAATTATCAAGGACCCAGAAATGAAAGAAGTATCAACAGATGAGATGAAGGAGTATTTACAATCTCAAGGTGTCTTAAATGTAAGACGAATCACCATAAAGAAAGACGGAAAAATTATTGAAACAAACACATTTGTCTTGACATTTTAATACTCCAACTGTACCAAAAGATATCAAAATCTTCTACCGTCTTATCAAAGTTGAAATGTATATACCAAACCCCTTACGCTGCTTTGAATGCCAAAGGTTTGGACATCATGAAGACAGATGTACTGCTGCTCCTGTGTGTGCGAAATGTGGAAAAGAAGGATACTGTGGACCCAGATCGGAAAATTGCAAAGGAACAATAAAATGTGTGAATTGTGGTAAAGACCATCCAGCATATTCTAACAAATGCGAAGTTTGGCTATAGGAAAAAGAAATCATAAAACTTAAGGTAAAAAATAACATTTCATATCCAGAAGCAAGAAAACTTTTTGAAAACACAATGAATTCCAACATTCCATCATACTCGTCTATTGTAAAATCAAATCAAAATACTGTAGAGCTCAAAGATGCATCAACTCAAGCATTTTATCTCTTTTTCGCAACGAGTTTAATAAATTCAATAATACAAGAGCACGAATGTTAGATTATATTTATCATATGACAAATACTTTGAAATCTCATTTCTGGCGTAAAAACGTTATACTTTTGTCATTAAGTACGCAGCGTTGTTATGGGCGTCATAACGTTTCCCATAAATCTATAAACCACTAGTGGTTTATCGATTTTATTGCATGGCGTTATTTCACTCCCAGGCGCGTCGTCATATGATAATTGAAATTATCAGCTATCTCCTCTCCATATATCAATCTTATATGTTCTTTGACTTGCAAATAATGTCTGTTACTTTGTAACAGGTCAAACATACAGAGCTGTCTTATGTTTACATTGTAGTATAGTATAATGTGACACAATGGCCTTCTAGAGGATGAATGAGAACACAACTAGTGTTCGTAGGTAATGTTCTGCTTGGATGCAGTTTGGCTGATTGATCATCAATGTGATCTCTGCTGGGGTATAGAATCCTATACAAAGGTTTTGTGTGTTATGGGCGTGCATTAAAATTAGCAATGCTTGAATGACATCATCTGTTATCTCAGTGTCATCATTGCCAATGAAAGTTAATAACTGGTTGAATGTCACATCAACGGAATTCCTTGCTTGTCGCTGTCTCAATCTCTCTTTTTCTTTCTTGGCACGATTCATTTTTCTTCCTAAGCTGTCTTATGCTTCCAAACCTGAAATGTTTTATTTCAAAATTTTACAATATACATTTAAAACTACTTGAGCCACAACATGTCAAAACCAACAAAATCACTATTTTCCAGTGAAGAATGAGATCTGACTGTACATCTGTCCAGGCCCAGTCTGATCAGTCTTTGTTGTCCGCATGTAAAAAGTTTTGGTCATAAGTTATCCTTTTAGCATACAATGATGAATGTGATCAGACCAGGCTAATCTTAATCTTTACTAAGTCTCACATATTTTGTTGGTTTTGCTATGACATGGCTCTTTTAAAACAAAACATTCATTTAAAAGAAATACAAGCACTCCACAGTAACTTCAGTTACTGAATTGGTCTTCAGGGATGCGACGCAAGAAAACATGTCTTTGGGAGTTCCAGCCAAGCCGACACAAACTGGGCTGTGTGGCCACAGAAAATTGTTGGGTGCTTGAAATTTTGAAATTAGGAAGTGGAAGGATTGGGCTGATCAGCTGTGCAGTTACTGCCTATCTATTGACGTTTCCTGCCTATCTATTGACTGAATTGCAAGAAAAATACAAAAAAGAAAACATGGCATGATCCATATAATATCCAGTAAAAGTCAAATTAAATGAGCCGGCTCATGAGAAAACCAACAATATGCATATGTGAAAACAAAGACGCAGATCAGCTTTGCAGTAATTGCGAAGCTGATCGGGGTATATGTTTTTGCTCTTCAGATAGTACAATCCCTCTACTTCCTAAATCCCAAATTTCAAGCCTCTAGCCCTCTTCCGTGACTGTACAGCGCAGTTTGTGTCCGACCTGGTCGGAAACCACATTGTTGGTTTTCCCGCTACTGCACTGGTGATATGCATCTTTGTTTTTGCATATGCCAAAGTTAGGTTTTTTCTGTTCACAGCTTATAATGCAAATTGAACATTTAAAAAGTGAACATCTTTCTGCCTATCTATTAACTGAATTGCAAGAATATACAAAAAAAAAGAAAACATGGCATGGTCCATATAATATCCAGTAAAAGTCAAATTGAATGAGCCGCCTCATGAGAAAACCAACTATATGTGAAAACCCACTATATGTGAAAACAAAGACGCAGATCAGCTTTGCGGTAATTGCTAAGCTGAACAGGGTCGTTGTTTTTGCTCTTTAGATTGTGCAATCCCTCTACTTCCTAAATCCCAAATTTCAACCCTCTAGCCCTCTTCCGTGACTGCACAGCTTGGTTTGTGTATGACCTGATCAGAAACCTCGCGTCAGGGGTCAAATTACTTATAACAACCAGAGGACCATTGGTCCTGTAAACGCTCACCTAAGAAAAATACAAGAACTCCATCAGTAACTACAGTTACTGAATTGGTCTTCAGGGCTGTGACACGAGAAAACATGTCTTCAGGAGTTTCGACCAGATCCGACACAAACTGGGCTGTGCCACAACAGAAAATGGTTGGGGGCTTGAAATTTTGGATTTAGGAAGAGGAAGGATTGGGCTGATCAGCTGTGCAGTTACTGCACAGGTTATATGCATCTTTGTTTTTGCTAATGTCAAAGTTAGGTTTTCTCTCATCACAGCTTGTATGCAAATTGAACATTTCAAAAGTGAATATCTTTCTGCCTATCTATTAACTGAATTGCAAGAATATACAAAAAAAACATGGCATGGTCCAAATACAAAGACGCAGATCAGCTTTGCAGTAATTGCGAAGCTGATCTGTTTTTGCTCTTCAGATAGTACAATCCCTTACTTCCTAAATCCCAAATAATATCCAGTAAAAGTCAAATTAAATGAGCCAGCTCACGAGAAAACCAACAATATTCATATGTGAAAACAAAATCACAGATCAGCTTTGCAGTGATCGCGAAGCTGATCAGGGTCTTTGTTTTTGCTCTTTAGATAGTACAATCCCTCTTCTTCCTAAATCCCAAATTTCAACCCTCTAGCCCTCTTTTGTGACTACAGCCCGGTTTGTGCCAGACCTGGTCGAAAACCATATAGTTTCTTGCGTTGTGGCTCAAATTACTTATAACAAACAACCAGAGGACCATTGGTCCTGTAAACGCTCATTTATGAAAAATACAAGAACTCCATCAGTAACTACAGTTGCTGAATTTAGTCTTCAGGGCTGTGACACGAGAAAACATGTCTTCGGGAGTTTCGACCAGATCTGACATATACTGGGCCGTGCGGTCACAGAAAATTGTTGGGGGCTTGAAATTTTGGATTTAGGAAGTGGAAGGATTGGGCTGATCAGCTGTGCAGTTACTGCACAGGTGAAATGCATCTTTGTTTTTGCTTATGCCAAAGTTAGGTTTTCTCTCATCACAGCTTGTATGCAAATTGAACATCTTTCTTCCTATCTATTATCTGAATTGCAAGAATATACAAAAAAAGCAAACATGGCATGGTTGTTCAGGGAGCACAGTGGCTCAGTGGTAGAGTACTTGACTCGAGACCGAAAGGCCGCGGGTTCCAGCCTCACCGGCGTCTTTGCGTTGTGTCCTTGAGCAAGAACATTAATCCTAGCTTAGTACTGGTTCAACCCAGGAAGACCCGTCCCTACATAACTGAAAGATTGTTGATGGGACATAAAAAATCAAAATAAAATAACAAACAAACGAACAGAGATGTTTAAAATTGTGGACGACAGACGGACGCCAGGTTGATGGGTATACTAAAAGCTCACCTTATGAGCCTAACGGCTCAGGTAAGCTAATAAAGAAGTTACTGGTTGCTTTGCTTAATTTGTCTTCCTGGTGTCTCGTGGTGGTTGGGTGGCTCTTCCTCGCGGTGCCACGGATTGTCTGTGATTTCGGATTGTGGTATTTCCTGATCATACTCACTATTTTTTACATCTTGTAACAATTTAAAACAGTTGGTTCTGAATTTTCCTTTAAATGCTGTTTTTTCTTCAGTTTTTGGCGAGCAACTGAACACATCATCATCTTCACATTGAAGTAACATATCTTCTTATCTTCTATTTCTTGTGTCTATTTCTGTGTTTTTAAGTCTGTTACTTGACTTTGGAGGAAGTCCCTTTCTCTTTGCAAATGGTTAGCATACTGTTCCAGTGATGACACTTTCTGAATCACAGCTGTCGATTTAAGGACACACGTATCACAGAATATGAGCCGTGACACGTGATTTCCAACAATGTGGCATTTTGACAAGTGTAGACTCAGACTTTAAGCTTAGAAACTCCAAATGATGTTCAGTCAGTAGCTTAACACTCATAGTATATTCAAGCGACAAGCAAAGGCTCTGATCAGACTGTGCGTATGCGCAGGCTGATCTGAGGCTTTGCTGGTTGCACATACCACATTGTAGGAAATCTCATGCACTGGCTCATATATCAATCTTGCTTTTAATGTTAGTGAAATTAACATTACTTGACTTTGGAGGAAGTCCCTTTCTCTTTGCAAATGGTTAGCATACTGTTCCAGTGATGACACTTTCTGAATCACAGCTGTCGATTTAAGGACACACGTATCTAATGAGAAGCTGATGTTTCCATGAAACGCTTTTGCTCTCCCCCGAAGCCTTTCTAGACATTTCGTTAAGTCTTTGGTATCGTTAACAGACACAGAGTACAACAGAATATGAGCCGTGACACGTGATTTCCAACAATGTGGCATTTTGACAAGTGTAGACTCAGACTTCAAGCTTAGAAACTCCAAATGATGTTCAGTCAGTAGCTTAACACTCATAGTATATTCAAGTGACAAGCAAAGGCTCTGATCAGACTGTGCGTATGCGCAGGCTGATCTGAGGCTTTGCTGGTTGCACATACCACATTGTTGGAAATCTCATGCACTGGCTCATATATCAATCTTGCTTTTAATGTTAGTGAAATCAATTCCTGTAACAGTACTACTTTTGGTTTCTGATGAATATAAATAAAAACCCGCCCTGTCGCATCTGTTTTTTTAGCTCACCTGAGCCGAAGGCTCCGAGGTGAGCTATTAGTATACCAGTGACTCCGGCGTCCGTCGTCCGTCCGTCCGTCCGTCCGTCCGTCCGTCGTCCGTCCGTCCGTCCGTCCGTCAACATTTTCAAACATCTTCTCCTCTGAAACCACTGGGCCAATTGAACTCAAATTTCATATGGAGACTCCTTAGGATGGGGGAACGAAAGTTTGTTCAAATGTTCCTGGTCACATGACCAAGATGGCCGCCATGCCCATATATGGTAAAAACCCTTTGAAAATCTTCTCCAGAACCAGAAGGCTGATGACCTTGGGACTTGGTATGTAGCATCAGGGATGTGGGGCCTACCAAGTTTGTTCAAACAATGATCCTAGGTTGACCTTGACCTACTTAACGTCAAGGTCAAATTTGTTTCCTAATAGATTTAAATGGGAATTTTTTTGAAAAGTTGATTTTTTGAACACTGTTAAAGCCAAAGTGATTATTCTTACTTGATATGTTGAAACTAATGAGACAATGGCTATAAATAAGTTTCAAAGGTCAAGGTTGACCTTTGCCCTTTCAGCCAAGGTCGCTCATATTGTGGTCCCATCAATATATTAAAACATAGTTTCCTCACAAACCATTGGCCCAATTGAGCTCAAATTTCATATGAAGACTCCTGATGATAAGTCAGCCAAAATTTATACAAAATATTTTGGTCACATGACAAAGATGGCCGCCATGCCCGTATATGGTAAAAACCTTTTAAAAATCTTCTTCTCCAGAACCAGAAGGCCAGTGACCTTGAGACTTGGTATGTAGTATTGGGGATGTGGGGCCTACCAAGTTTGTTCAAATGATGATCCTAGGATGACCTTGACCTACTTAACGTCAAGGTCAAGTTTGCTTCCTAATGCATTTGAATGGAAAATTGAATTGAAAAGTTAGTTTTTTGAAAACTGTTGAAGCCAAAGTCATTATTCTCACTTGATATGTTCAATCTAGCGGCTATAAATAAGTTTCAAAGGTCAAGGTTGATCTTTGACCTTTCAGCAAAGGTGGCTTATATTGGAGTCCCATCAACATATTAAAACATAGTTTTCTCAGACAATCTTGGCCAATTGAAACCAAATTTCATATGACAACTCCTTATGATTGGTTAGCCAAAACTTATACAAATTGTTATGGTCACATGACTAACATGGCCACCATGCCCATATATGGTAAAAACTCTTTAAATCTCTTCTTCTCTGGAACCAAAAGGCCATTGGCTTTGGGACTTGGTATGTAGGATTGGGGATGTGGGCCCTACCAGGTTAGCACAAATGATGAATCTAGTTTGACCTTGACTTACTTGATGGCAAGGTCAAATTTGATACCTTATGCATTTATATGGAGAAAATCTTAAAATGTTCATTTTCTATAACTGAGCCGAATTCATTAAAGTTAAACCTATTGAGACAATGGTTAATTAAGTACCAAATGTCAAGCTGACCTGTGACCTTTTATCCAAGGCCACTCATTTGGACTGCCACATACCTATCTAAACATCTTTTTCTCAGAAATCACTGGGCTGTTTGATGGATTATTCATTAGATTGTTTAGGTCACTTGACCAAAATGAATATGGTAAAAACAAAATTTGTTCCATTATAAGCTGTAGTTAACCTTGACCTATTTTAACATTATTAAGAAGATCAGGTGAGCGCCTCAGGACCTTCAGGTCCTCTAGTTTAAAAAATGGCCTGAAAAACAATACAATATTTTGTTTTGCTTTACTTGACTAAAATAAAATAAACAGTATTATGTAAAGGAAAGGATAACCACTGACCAGGAACTGTTACAATCAAAACCTTAGTCACGCCCCCTAAGCTGAAATGGAAAACAATTGAAGCATATTACATAAGCACTGCAATGATTGGAAAATCGGCTAGGCTATAGATTTTTGTCAAGAAGCATATTTATTATTGCATCAAACTTTATGCTCATCTTCATTATGTCTGCAACATACTCATAAATCTTGAATTTTAAGGTCATTGGAGAGTTGATGTCACAAAATGCACTGTTAACATCCATTTTACATATTTGTTTGATTTGATTCCTCAAATCCCAGTCAACCTTTTTTGTGTAGTGATGTAAGGATGGATCTTCTGGAGTTTAACAAGAACTAAGCAAAGGATAGTGTCCGGCTTTAGGACACAACACAGTGCCTCTGATGAGGCTTGAACCCACAACCGTTCCCCTCAAATCGAATACACTATCACTGAGCCATTGTGCTCTTATTTTGTATTTTGAAAAATCTAAAACTATCAAAGTTAAAAATGGTGTAACTTGATATAAAATTCTTCATACACATCTTTAATATGTCTGTGACATTATTCCAAAGCATTAAAACAATACACTGAAGGCTCAAAGTATTGATTTCATATGTGTAGTAGTTTAAAATTGGTTAACTTAAAAAATACTTTAAATTTATCAAATGTACACAAGACAAATGACAACTACATGGTATATAAGTGCTGTCGTCACATATTTGAGATTACTTTTTCGATCTTCATTATGTTTAGTTTAATACCGTCTGACGCTAATGACCCACAAGGGTTGATGCGTCGTTAAGAAACAAACAAACAAAACATATTTGAGATTGTTAGGTATATAAGTAAGCAAGAACAGAACATTCCTCTTGGTATCTTTCTGGCAAACAAGGAGAAGCTTGTGGGTCCTCTCACATAAGATGTCTTCTTAGGTTGGACGTGATTGCCAGTCTGTAACCTCTTTTGCTTTTTATTCCAGTACCTGCTGAAAAAGAAAGTAATCAGCCAGAGAACTGTTACATGTTCTCACAAGACGTATAGCAAGTGGTTTCATGGCTCCTGGATCGTTCACCTGAATCCTTCATTCATTGTTTAGAGGAGAGGATATTTACAACAAAATATAAATCCCATTCTCCAACACAAAAGTCCTTCTTCGGTATCACTCAGATCATAACCAAAGTATATCAAGTCAAAACATTCAATCAAATAATACTTATCTTTACAATTTCAATTTCTGACCTTTTAACCCAATCCAAAAGGCCAGGGGTGTGATAATGTCAAACATTCTAAGTGCCTAATGTGATATGCAACATAACCTTCAGAAAAAAAGTCTTGCCGTTTCAATTTGTCTCCATACAGTTTTCAATGGTGTGTAAAAGGGCAGACCATCGTTTGGTCTGCTTATTGCAACCTTTTAATTTTCTATATCCCGTGTCAATTCTGCACCCTTCCGTGTATAAACGTGACTCTAAGCGATCACTTTTTAAAAGGCGTATGTATTTGAGTTCTTCGTTTAGTTGTTCTGTCAAAGATAGATTGTTAGACCTTTTAGCATATATAGTTCTAAAGATCTTATTTGTTACATCTAGCGTGATTGCTACGTCAGCATTAGAATCTTTAAGCTGAAGGGTTGCAGGAGAATGAGTACCTATATTAATTGTCTCTTGCTTTTGTGGTGTTTCTGCCATAGTTATTATGCACCTATGTGGTAACAAATGGATACTGAAACCAAACAGCAGCTTTAATAATATAAAAAACAAGCATTATTTAAATGCAACATACGGCAATACTATACACACTGAAAAATAACAATAACCCGTGTCACTAATATGTATAGTGCATTGTAACTTATGTTTATATTTAAGCGCCATAATCAAAGAACTCGTGTTTATTCATAGTCATAAAACTTACAAATCACCTACGGTACAGGCTTCCGTTACTGAGAAACAGCTTAATTTTTCATCTGGTTGGATTTTTTTCTAAAGTTGTCCATCACTTTTAACGTAAAGTGTATTAAAATACAATCGTACAGATAATTTCACTGGAAACTTAAGCTTTCTTCCTCTGCCGTCTTTATGTTATATGTAATACCAATTACTGGGTAAGTTAAGTTTACAAAAGTCACCTTCATCGCACAACTTTGTTGAAATATCACCAAAAACATAGCGGACCAAATCACTATCAGCAAACAAGGAGAAAACAGGATTTCTACATTTCAAGCGAGACTGAACAGCCTGTTCTAATGAATTGGCGAATGGTCGCAGTCTTTCATATTCTTCTTACGAAGGTATTATGTATCTATGATGTTTGTTGGTAGATTGGCCTTCAGCTCCCAGGTGGCATCACAAACTGGATAATCTCTCCATTTCACCAGGTAGTCACAAGCCTGAAATAAAAGAAATAGGATACAAAATAAAAAATCGTATTTCTTCCAATATTTTAGCCTCACCATGACAAAAACATAACAATGTCGGCCAGCTACGTCTAAGGTCGGCACTCTCCCAGTCTGACCAGAGTCTTCGTTGACCACATAGGGGAAGTTGAGAATCTAAACGAAAAGTCTGGTAAATGCGCCCAGGGCAGATTCGGAACAAAAATTCATCACAATGGCACTGAGTGTTCACTGGGAACGCAGAATGAATATGGTTTATTAACTTCTATCACAATTTCCTTCGATTGTGATTCAGGATTCTTTTATTATTGTGTTCTGTCGGACTACAAGTCATTGTAACAAACCAGATATACCAAATACATATATATATATATATATATATATATATATATATATATATATATATATATATATATATATATATATATATATATATATATATATATATATATATATATATATTTCACATATTCTTACACTATATAAAATAATATATAAAACGCTACGTGTCACTTTGTTCAAAGTCAATGTCAATTGTTTTTCCCTTACACCACCACCGTTACCATATATCACAAGGACTCCACTATCCCAGACCAGACTGGACTGGACTAAATCATAGCAACTTTACACCAGACCAGGTTGTTCCAAACCATAGACCATAACGGACCTTACCAGACCAGTCCACACCAGATCATATACGTAACGGACACCACAAGACCAGTCCAGACCTTGTAGCGTAGATACCAGACCAGTCCGCACCAGACCATATAGCGTGAGGGGTACTAGACCAGACCAGTCCGCACCAGACCATATAATGTAATGGATACCGCCAGATTATTTACCATACCATAAAGTTATGTATATTCACTCATCACGTAGGTAATTTACTAACGTATATAACTGACGCCACACAGGCAAAGTTAGAGCCACACAGGCTATATCAATGCCACACAGGCAATGTTAACGCCACACAGGCCATATAAACGACACACAGGCAATGAAGTTAAACCACACAGGTAATTAAGTTTCATAATTTAAGTTACGCCACACAGGCTACGTTACACCACTCAGGTTATTTAGTAACCTAGATCTACATAATTGAATGGCTGGTAATCCCCTTTGCGATTGATAGGCTGGTAATTTGCATAACAGTGTAGATTTGAGGAATCTAGAGTCGACGTATAAAACCACAAAAAGCCACCTACAAGAAAATGTAAGTGCACTAAGTCTTATGCAAATGCAAACGGCATTATGGGACAATGACTTAAAGTATAGCATAATTCATGCAACCATACAATGTAAAACTATCTACATAAACCATACAATATATTGTATTAAAATCAGTTATTCATTTAATAATATGCGCATGCGCAAATACTGCTACTCTGTTGCAATGAATGCACATTGCATAAACTACCCTTATCTAGACTAAGAATTGTACGCATAGGTTTTGAGGAATAATGGATTTTCGCTACTACTTATCTGAGGCACTGTATACACTTATTTGGGATAAAACACTTGTCTGGAGCCATCTATGTAAAATTGGACTTGACAAAGGAAAGCAACTTATCTGGCGATATTATAATGTTGGAATATGCAATGATCAGGCCACGTTATTTGGATATATACAAGTAAAATAACTAACTTACAGTTGTGTTGAATCGCTTCGTCTGTCTCTCTCAAAAGTCAAGCAATGAATGAACTAGCACTTCCACCACAAAATCACCAGTTTAAAACAAATCACCGATAAATTCATGCAACGCCAAAGATACAGCATAATACACTCAACCACCAAAACTCAGTGTCCCAGATACGAGTAGTTTCAAAACTTTCACAAATATGTGACAACTTCCATTAGCAAGATGTGAAATGTGTCGTGAAGTGTATCTCTTTCACACCAGTGTCGTCTGCAGATGACATCTAAATGGATACTTTGGCAAACAGTGAAGACCCATATAAAATGTCACGAAAAGCGGCATTTCACCTCAAAGTCTACATTTTTTCTTATGTCAAAATATTTTTCAGGGAAATAAAACATCATTATTAGGAAATTTTAACCTGTTACCCCTTAAATACATATTTCAATTATTTATGAAAATCAATTAAAATACAACAGGTTAATTCTTTTCATTTCCAATGAATAGCGTAGATTAGTACTTTTCTATAATTACTTCACCCAGTCATTTCTAGTGATAACTCTCCTGCATCTTAAAAGGAGCTGTCACGTGATATTTGGAAACAGTCTGTCAGGGGCAAGTTCGGCCCATAGCTAAACTTGCTCCACACTTACATAAAATACATGCCATTGTATTTTAGGTCACCAATTTTGTGAAGGGTGTTCATATCATGGATCCTAAATACCTCCGTGTTCATATTTATCACAACGACTGACTGCACAATGATTACAATTATTTCATCGAAAGTTTCAGATCGCCATTTTACATTGAAGTCAAAAGTTAAAATACCTGTCTAAGACACGTAATGCAAGCCTTTCCTTTTCCGTTTATTATTTTCACCTCTTCCATGATCAATCAACATCTAACACCTTCCAATTACAACAGGACTTTAAATGTATGTTCTCCTTTGAATGCCGCTGAATATCTTTTTTAAAGATATTTCTTGTTACAAATAGAATTTCATTTCCGCTCAATAAGAGAAGAAATGGATAGATTTTCACCAAATGTCGTTAATGCATTTATATTTATCAGATCTAGGTTAGGATTGCTACATCCCATTGTTTGCTTATTTGTAGCAGAGTTATAGCCCTTGAGTGCTGGCAGAAATTTGTTTCTGCTCAATATGTTTGGAACTTGGCCTTTTTACAGCATGAAAAGCGCTGAAGAGGGGTTATAGTCAGATCCGCTGACAATTATTATTATTATCATGACGTAACGTTATTTTCTAAATTCCATTGACCCTTCTCCCCTTTGACAACCAATATCTCGAGAATGGATCGCAACACAATAACAATGTATGTACCATTTTAAAGCGCATTGTCCATTCTATCAAAAAATACCAAAACACAAAAATCCATATTTTGGTCCATTTTGTTGGTTTTGTCACGCACTGTCTCAATTAGAATTGCTGTTGTTGTTGATGCAGTTGTTGTTATGCATTAAGCAATAAAATCATTAATATACATCGTCTGATCAACGTAAATGTTATCCTCGTGATTATAGTTGTTGCTGTTGTTACCTGCGTTGCTTTAGCGAAAGCGGGTCTAGTAGTGGATCCACTCTGTCCGTTCGTCCGTCCGCAACACTTTTGGGGTGCCAAGTTTGTGTAATCTGTAGCTCAAAAGTTTTCATTCCCTTTTATTCAAACTTTGTATAATGATTGTTCACATATTGAAGATATGTTCCTCTTATTTTGTGCACATTTCACAACTTCTTTCTCATTTTGAGGGTGTTAAACTTAGACGTTTTTCCATACAAAATACTTAGAGCTTGCCTGGTTTGTGTAATCTGTAACTCAAAAAGTTTTCGTCCCTTTTAATGCAAACTTTGCATAATGATTGTTCACATATTGAAGATGAACACCTATGCTGTGCACATTTTACGACTTTTTCCTCATTTTTGAGTGATGTTGAACTTAGATATATTTCAGTCCAAAATGCTTAGAGGGTGTCTGTTTTTTGTAATCTGTAACTCTACAGTTTTCATCCCTTATTATTTAAGTTTTTAAACTTTGCATAATGATTGTTCACATATTGAAGATGTGCACCTCCTATTTTGTGCACATTTCACGACTTTTTTCTCATTTTTGAGGTGCGTTGAACTTAGACATTTTTCCGTCCGAAATGCTTAGTGCGTCCCTGGTTTGTGTAATCTGTAACTCTAACAGTTTTCATCCGATAATATTCAAATTTTGCCTAGTGATTGTTCACACATTTAATATGTGTACCTCCTACTTTGTGCACGTTTAACAAATATTTTCTCATTTTTGACGAGTGTTTGTTGAACTTAGACATTTTTCCATCCGAAATCCTTATGGGGTGCCTAGTTTGTGTAATCTGTTTGTTCAATTGTTTTCTGGGTCAACTCTCGGTATGCAAAATGCTCTGTACAAACAACCGATAGAAAAGTGCTAAGTTTTTCATACTTTTAAGATCAATGTTCCCTCTTAGTTGTGACAGCAAATTTTGACATATCAGACGATCTGGTAAGGACCATTTTGAAAGCTAAAATGACAGATTTTAGTCATAAAATGTGTTAACGAAATACAATGTGTGCAATAATTTTGTTATTTGACGGTTTAATATGTCCATTTTTGCTGCAAAACATTGCTTGGTGTTGTGAGAAGAATCATTGTGACATTCACAGACAATAAAACAGGGCCCCTAATCCTTATCCTAAACACAGCCTAGTCTGAAAGGGCAAAAATACGTCGATATTTAGGCCCATTTGAAATTGCCAGAGCCATGCAGCTATGCCAGTGTGATTTAGCTGGGATGATTATCTTCAATTTTTGACAGACAGTCAACAAAACCGTTTTCAATTTTGGAGAAAATCGCCATTTTGTTCTTCGGAAGTCTTTTAGTAGGTACACTTCACACGTTCCTATGACGTCATCAGGATTTGTAGAGTTCTACATTACTGACTTTTGGATAGTAGAAGAACAGTACTTTGTAATGGGCAATAGATAATAATGTAAAATTGACATTCTGGTAAAAATCAAATTATGCTAACTTTATGCCATTAGTATATGACTCCATGAAAATTCCAAAAATCGATTTTATTTCCCTAGGTATGAAATACGTATAAAACATCGATTCTTTGGATCGAATGTATCAGGGGTCTCAACCTGTCGCATTTTCGCATATTTTTATGCGAATTGAATTCCAGAAAAAGCGAATTAATCCGCGAATTGAACGCGATTTTTCCAAAATATAGCATCAATTTTGCCACTGAGGTGTTTAGGACACTCCTGAATTTGTTGAAAGCACAGTCGAAAGATTACTTTTTTTTTTCTTTTTTCAAAATTCTAAAATTTGCACTCCCTGGCGTAATGATCGGCATCGATCGAGCCAGTAGCTAAAAAAAAGCCTGTATCTGTACCCATCACAGATTATACTTTTTTGAAAACGGTTTGTTTCTACTACAGAAATATTCATATTTCTCAATGGCGTTTCGCTGGCGGTCCGATGATGGCCCATTCATAGCGGTATTTGGATCCTCTATCCCCCATCAACTAAAAAAGCGTTTTCAAATTTGGACCCCCTCTGACAAAATTTTCTGGATCCACGCATGCTACCTCGGGTCCGAGTCTCTACTAAGGGTTTGTGTAAAAAATCCAACAAATGATTAGAACTATTATACAAAGCTCAACTAATCTAGTAGTGATCGATGCGCAAATACTCCAGGTATGGAATAGCCTGCAGATGCTTTCTGAAATTCTTGCACTGGAAATAGGTGTGGAATAATAAATAGATTAGGGACAATAAGTATGAATTTCGTTTCTGGTACCCTTTAAAGGTTATCTATCTATCTATCAATCTATCGATCTATCGATCTATCAATATCTATATCTATACTGCATAAGCCCCTTGCGAGGATTATGTGCAGGTGCGCGTCAGTGTAGTGTTAGTAGAAGAATTATAGGAATAAAAATAAAAATTCCATGTGAGTTGCTAGTGAGAGTGAATAAACGATGATAGGTTTAAAATGTTAAGAGTCAGAAGACAAGCTGACAGTGAACAGGTAAAAGATAAAAATAGCGCACTGGACTTTAAGGCATTGAATGGCTGATCATGCATATTGCCCTTTTACTGCTGCAAAGTGGGCAGTAATGCAATTTTGGACGGCAGCCTATTCCATTGCACGATTGCGAGGGGGTAGAACAAGTACTTATAATAGTCCACTCTTGTATGGATCTGGCGATAAACTAATGGGTGAGAGTTCTTTTGTTATTACCCCTATTCCACACAGGCCACGAATCGCCACGAATCGATTTTTTTTTTCTTATTCGGGGGGATTCGTGAGGTTTCATTAAAAAAATTCTCCAATCGTGATGTTCTACGAGTCAGTCCCGATTCAGATACGATGTCGTTACGAATATTCTGGGGATTGGGCTCAATTAGGCTGGAACCGCGCAAGAATAACTTGCTGCACAAAAGTTAAAGAATCAATTACGAATCAGTTAAGAATATGCCGAATGCATCACGAATTGGGCACGAATTAACAGAAATCCGCGACGATTCGCGAGATTTCTCTCACGATAGTTATAAAAAAAAAAGGCCCATACATGCTTCGGGGCATCAGTTCCAAAATGAATGTTCCTCGTAAAGCAGCTGTAGAATTGATCCTGCAACTTGAGTGTTGAAAACGGCTCCTTATATAGCCACTACGTTAAAGTCGAGAGGCCCTGACCCAGACTCTTTGACTTGGAAAAATATGGCAGTTCGCCATTGGCAAAATCACCAGCCAGGAGCTACTGACTGATCCTGATTATGCTCCAGAATCTGCCAAATCTGTTTCAACTTCTAGGACTGCTCACATGCGCGTGACGGGGTATTTAATCTTAGGGAAAATCCTTCTACTATCTCTTCCTTGGTTTTATTGCTTTGCTTCATTTGAATTCAACTCTTCATTTGAATTCAACTCTTCATTTGAATAGGCTCAGGTGCATTGCTGCAGAGACATACAAGTGTATAAACATTATATCACCAGAATACATAAGGGACCTTGTACAACTTAAAACCTCTTCTTATGCTTTCAGGTATGAAAATACTATCAAGGTTCCAACAGTCCGAACCGTCACATATGGCCAATGCTCTTTCAGGTTCGAGTCTGCCCGGTTGTGGAACTCCCTTCCAAATGACATGAGGAAAGTTTCAGAGTTTGCCGAGTTTCGGCGCCAAATTCGCACCTGGACGGGCCCGAGCTGCAGATGTGCCATCTGTCGCGGTTCGGGAGGTTAGTCAACATGTTTAATGGTTTGCTGTTATATTTTTTTATTTTTAGTTGGATCGTATGTTATTTTAATTTTTTTAGTTTATTTGCTTTATTTTTTCTTTGCTGCAGGATCAGCATTTTACCTATAATAGCCTACAGACATGTCTTAATCAGTAACTTAAGCTCATAGCTTTATTTTATGCAGCATGCTAGGTGTCTTATACAGGGAACCTGATCAGGGCTTCCTGTGCCTTTCGCTTTTCGCAAGTAAGGCCTTTAGCATGATAGCGCCCTCCCTCTTAAAGATACTATGATCTTTAAGATTATACCATCACTTTAGATGCAGTGTTTTTTGTCTTACCTTTTGACATTAAAGGGAGACCTTTATATCTAGTTAGCAGTGCATCGTAAAAAAATTTCAAATCTAAACCCTTAAACCGCCGACAGAAATGCAGCCGAAAGTGTTGTCTGCTTAAGTCGTCTGCTGCATATGATTTCCTGATGCTGATGACGTATTTTGAGTGCAGATGGCAAACGTCGAGGACCCGTATCGGGCTGCTCCAAAAGTAGCAGTCTGATCTGTGTCTACGCTGTTTGTCAATGAGGCTTCGAAACTGCAGAAGAGAGAGGCAGACAACTTTTTTTGTTGTGGTCGGTGCTTCAAGGGTTAACTCAAACAATGCATGATGTATTTATAACCGAACCTGTAAATATGTGCTTATAGCTTTTAATGTGTTTTATGCAAGCAATTTAAAATCAAAATCCTTGCCATAGCTTATAATAATTTAATATGTATGTAATCTACTAATATATGTGATAACCAATGCCTCTCTTTTAACAGCTGCTTTTACATGTTAATTTTTACATCTGTTATGTCGGAAAATAGCTCTTGTAGCTAATGTTATTTGTTGTACTATAACCGACGGAAAATAAAGTTTCTTGTATCTTGTATCTTGCTTAATCTCCCGATTCCCCACGAATGAGCTAACAGTAGCTACGAATGCCTAAAAATGTCTCCGAATCGATTACGATTCAGTTACGATGTCCAAGAATGCCTTAGGAATTCGGTACGAATCGCGCACGATTTTTCGAAACGGGGAATTCGTGCCCAAACATTTGAGCCGAATTCCCGCTATACCTACGAATTGCAAGAACTCACTACGGACTGTGCGAACCAGTTAAGATCTTCACGAACTGAGTACGATTCAGCCACGAATACAAATATTTGTCAATTCGTGGGATTCGGGGCCTGTGTGGAATAAGGGTCTTTGTGGGGAGGTGTGATAGTGTGGCTTCTGATTCTCATCGGTGAATAGGCAGACCCTTATTTCCGTTTGTTCAAAGACGGTTGGCGTTCTCAAAATATTGTGAGCATGCGCATTGGAAGTGCTAGAAGTCTGCAAAAAGGGATATCCACCGGCATTTTATTTCACGGATTTAGATAATATTTAACCAAATACGACCTTAAACCTGATTCTATAACGAAAGTTCACACCACAACAGACATGGCGAGCGTATCTTACCACATCGCCAACCTTCTGGAAAAGGTAGAGTGGCATCGGAATTTCGCATAAAATTCACCCCACCCACTTCACACAGCAACAAAAAATCTTTACCAGCTTCTTTGTAATGACAACAACATCTTATAAAGACACTTTTATTATCATACAATGCACATTTTGAGATCAGATAAAACAATTATTCTTGACACATTTTATCAGGTCTGGGGAATCTTGGAAACGAATGCGGGTCAAGTCGGCCTTGGGTCAAGTCGGCCTGAGTCAAGTCGGCCCGGGTCAACTCGGCCCGGTCATCTCGGCCTGATCCTATATAGCCTACTATTTTCAATTATAAGAGTGCCAGTACCATTCTTTTTATGTGTTTTATTAAAAATATTCAACAAAAATTTGAGGGAATAATGTTTGGTCGTATCTATATCCTTGGTCTGTCAATCATGACTATATTAGCCTACTGAACGGGTCCAACTTCATAACGACATGTAAGGAAAGGAAGATGTAAAACAAAGAGAAAATAGTCTTCAAGAAGTTTTTGCTAATTCAATGTTAAGAAAACGATAATTGCCTTGTTTGCAAGATATGGGAAAGCGATCAGTGAGTACTTGACAAAGTGTTTAAACTTTCATTAAATTCAAGATAGCCATTACCCGTTTAATCAAGTAGCAAGTTAACCCTCAATTTGATCAATTAAGAGCTTAATTGCAATGTTTGTCAATACATTTTTAATATTTATCTTTGATTTAGTCCGAAAGATTATGCAAAACCCAAACCGTATACATACATGTGTACATGTATGTAACTGAATGCTCTGAAAATACAACGGGCCGAGTTGACTCAGGCCGAGTTGACCCAGGGCCGAGTTGACTCAGGGGCCGACTTGACTTCAGGCCGAGTTGACCCGCTGCCCTTGGAAACATGCGATCAAAATTATCGCTAAAATGCGCGGCCACGCTTGAGATTGGCAGACTTGCTAACAGGAGAAGTTATCCTACAACTGTGTTGCGGTTCTGAGCGATAGAAATTTGATTATTGGTTTATCATTTTGGCCCGTTTCCTCTGTTTCGATTGATCTTTTTTTCGGATGCAATTTGACCAAGGGGTGAGAAGCTAAATGGTATACAAACGAAATTTTCAGGAAAAAAATCACCAAATTGAACCCTCATCTGACAGAAACTCCTATTTTTTCTTACCATTTTCACATCAATTTTATCATTGATTTGTGGCCGAGGTTCTGATGGTTAAATATTTATTTGTAATCTTTTATTTGTGTGTTGTAATGTTTCTGAATCTAGGGCACCAACTCTCAAAAGGCGAGACATGTGGTGATGGTTGTCGCGGGAATGTGTGATATATGAATGCCAACAACAGTGTTAGAAATAAGCCAGACAATTCAACTTGTCCGGCGGGCAACCTGAAGACAAATGCAACTTGCCCCCCTCAATTTTAACTTGCCCTGCACAATTCATTCATAAAATTCCAAAAATGCTGATACATAAAAATTTGTTTGTTGAAACTTGAGGCTTTACATCTCGATTGACAATTTTTCAGTAATTTTAGGACAGCTTCCTGGGTTTAACCAGTACTAAATAAGTGCCTTTTTTAAGGACATAATACTGGGCCCCAGGTGAGAATCAAACCCTCGACCTTGTGACCAAGGAACCAATGCTCTCCCATGTGAAAATTACTGTAATCATTAATATTATAATCAAACAGTGTAGTTTTAACATTTACAGATATGGCTCAAAATATGAAGACACAATGGCAAACAGTGAAGGACCTAATTAGTCTGATCTGGTCTGTACTGTTTGCCAAAGGAGTCTGATATCGGTCTGCACTGTTTGCCTAGACCTGAACTTCTTAAGAAAGGTTCGTAGTTTATAGTTTTAGACTGTTTAGTTGTTTTATACTGGCAGCATGGCAACATCTTTTTATTTATTTATTTGCAGTGAACATGCATGACTTTAAGAAGACATAGACAAATTTCAAGTTCTAAAATTTCTGATTGCCCAGGGGGCAACCTTCTGAGACTCTCAGCTTGCCCCCAGCAAATTCAACCCGAGGGGGGCAAGTGGGCAACTGCTTATTTCTAACACTGCAACAAAATGGAAGTTGACCACCAACTTATTTCCCCTGATGACGTTTAGATTGATTTCGCTTTACATGGGCAGTCTGCTATCGCGCATTTACGTGATAATTTACGATTGCATGTTTCCGAGATTCCCCAGACCTGTTTATTGGGACTTGGTAATGACTTTGTACCGAATCTGGGTGGTCCTTTAGGCCAGTTTAAATATTAGTCCAAAATCCATTTAGTTTGTAGTCAATTTGTTTAAAATAAATATGCTCAACATGATTAGTTGATTGGGGAATAAATAAACTACTCCAAGTGTACATTTTCATAATTTTAATGAACAAAAAACTTTTAACGTAAACTGGTCACCCATGTCATGTTAGCTAATGCACCAGTCATTTTTTTGCAACCACGCCCACCCCACCCCCTTGAGGGCCGGGGATAGCAGGGCTAAAGTACCTTGAGTTTACCATCGAGGTGTCCCGGTAGTGCCCTGGATATGCCAGGCTTTTGATTCCCAAAACAGCGGGGAAAATACCGGTACAGTTTTATCGGGATATAGTGCAGTGTTTTGACAGGATATTCACCGGAATTTGAAGTATCGCGAGATGCGAGATTTCAATATGGCGGAAAAACAACAAATCGAGAGTAAGTTGAAGAAGTGTTTTATTCTGGCTGTTTACGTGATTCAGAATGACAAATAATCAATTTCTATTAAGAAGAATGAATGTCCATTTTTAGGATAGATTGCAGTCATATAGAGTTAATCAGTTGTGACGCTTCAAATGGAAAAATTTCGAGGTGAACAGAAGAATGTCACCAGATCGCAACTTTTTTTATTTTTATTTTATCAGTAGGACTTTGTAGTACGTTTATTGCAGGGGTTCATGATGAAAGATGACAGAAGATTAAACTTTAGTAAATAGCGGGGACTTTTAGCAGGGATTTTACCAAAACAAAGTCTCTGCTGTGCAGGGATTTTACCTGGGCTTTGCATTTGGAAAAATCAATACCCCCGCTATCCCCCGGCCCTCGAGGGAGGGGGGGAACGTGGTTGTAAATGACTGTTGCATAAGTTTTAGTTTTACAGTAAGCTAATAGTGCTAACTGAATCCCAGGGGTAACTCTCATTTTTTTCTTCATACGTAACGTAGGCTCGGGTCCAGAATCATCTGTTCACCCCCAAAAAATATCAGGAATTTCAAGCACCCCAAAAATATTTGAAGTTTTAGCAACCCCAAAAATATGAATCGGGGTCGTTTCGCCCCAGATCCAGTTCGCCCCCAAGACATTATGCCCCAGGTCGTTCCGCCCCTGGTCGTTTTGTCCCCTAGTTGTTTCATTCCTGGTCAATTTGCCACAATTAGAAAAATCAACCTATTTTGTTGAAATCTATGTGAATAGTTAGTGCAACTTTATTTACAATGCTGATGTAGTTTAACAGTTAAAATCTTCAACACTTTTGGCTGGATAAAGATTATGTGCACTGTTTTTTTTCGTATAAAGCTACTGTGCCAGTTCATGAGAATTTGATACTTATCGCATATGCGATTATATATCTGCAGTAATATCAATAATATTACCTCTCGTGACAAAGATGTTTTCTGATATATTTAGCTCGGCTATATAAAGCTAGGTCTAATTTTTGGCCTAAGTCTCCATTTTGATCCATACATTTTATATGCGATCAACATGGGCTCTGTAGATGAGTCTATGTTATTCGCCAATACACTTGTATCAAATGCTCATGTTATGGTTTAGTTACAAATTTCTGCGAGGTAGAATTTCCTAGGGTTTTGAGGTCTGAAAATTCTGATTTCTCATCATGTTGACCATTTTAACTATCGCATATGCAGTATGCACAATCAGTTTTCCTCATTATAAAGATACTGCAAACATTTTTGACATTAATTACATTCATTTCATGATTTTTCATCTAATGTCTCTGCAACGTAAAGCAATATATATCTTGCAATTATGACAAATCATGCTGAAGACATTTGTAGAATCTTACACATGGCAAAAGTGTCTCCATGTCTCTTTCCAATGGGTAAAACAGATAACCATAATTATACACGTAATAATGAAAAGATAACACTTTTAATCAGTTTGATTCACTAATTGCAAGCAATCAAACAAACATCACAGACAACAATTTAGGCCGTTTATCCTTTGACCTACGTTGGTCATTAATTTCAACAAAACTGCAATTTTTTACCGGTGGGTCGATAGTGGCACAATGCCCACCCACTTCCCAGTAAGCACGTAAAATCGTGCCATTATCGGCCCGCCATCGAAACACCATTGAAATGGCGTTTCACCGGCGAGCCCATAGTTGCACAACATTGGATGCTGGCAGGGTTCCTCATGTTTTCAGCCAATGTGTGGTATATTTTCCGTACCAAACACTTATTGAGATTATAACTTGATGAGCGGAAATTGCAGTCCGAAATGTTTATTTAACCAAAATTAGAACCCTAAAGAGAACTATGATAAGAATATTAACACAAAATGATGTATATTTCAAATACAAATGAGTCTCCACTGTTTGCGCATCAGGGTAGATTGCACAAAGGGCTGCGACTGATCTGTAATGTTTGATCCTCGGTAATAGAATCCATTTATTCCATGTCTAAAAAAGAAGTGACAGACTCGTAAAATGCTACATACGGTAAACGTTCTAAAAGTTCGAACACTAAAAAATAATTATTTTTTCCTCTGTTCGTAATTTTAGAAATTACGTTTCAGAAAAAGTGCTAGTGTTCGTAATTTTAGAATGTGGTCTTTATCACGAGCAAAAACAGTATATATGCATGTAAAAATGTGGTAGAAACGTGTAGAAAACACGGCGATATGATTCTGCGCTATATACTTATTAAAACCGCCGCTAAATTCTTGCGGACTGAGTCAGTAAAATGTCCAGCGCGTGCGGTAATTGCCAAGTCGAGAGCCATGCACGTGCATGTTATGTTACTCAATGTACTTACAAGTCGTAAAAGTCCACTTATTTAACTATTCTATAAGCCAGGTCTCCTATGTTCACTCGTCTCGGACTACCGATGAATCGCTTCACTTTCGTTTACTTAAGAAAACCAAAACGCTTTCGCGCGCAAATGCCGACTTCGACTTCCAGACAGTCACTCACGGACATCTCGTACGATCAGAATTTTTTTGCAAAGATCTGCACACGAAACTTTGAAATCTCAGAGTTAAAAAAATGACGAAATTCAGAAAGAACACACACACACACACACACACACACACACACACACCTCGATCCGCCGATGCACTTTGATTTTCCCGAAAGGATATGCATGCACCAGTCTCCCCTCTCTCTCTCTCTCTCTCTCTCTCTCTCTCTCTCTCTTTTACATTTGCAAAAACGGTTTGGATCCAGATCAGACCCGAATGGAATTCAGGAAAGAATGTTTCGTCAATGTAAAAATTTGTGCATGCGATAGAAAGTAAGCAGTGTCGTACAAATGCCGATGCGCACGATAGGATGGGGTTTCAGAGTATATCTCAATAATAAGTGTATACATTGGCCGGTCCCATGCGCCGGTCCAGAGGGGGATTAGGTGGTCCGGACCCCACCCCTGAAAAATCACAAAAATATGGAATTTCTTAGCAAGACTGGACCGGATCACCTGAAATTCTCCAAATTCTCAAAGCTACGAAGTCAGCGTTCAACGTTGGGCCATCGGCACGCCAGCGAAACGCCATTTTCGCTGGCGGGCCGATGATGGCCCGCTTTTAGTGATATTTGGATCCTCTCTCCCCTGAAAAGACAAAGAAAAAACGTTGCAGAGTTGGACCCCCTCTGACAAAACTTTCTGGATCCGCGCATGGGTCCTCATCGGAAGCGTTGTGACAAGATTGATTGGTTGACCCAAAATTGTGTTTCAGATTCTAAGAGACCAAGCCAAAACAATGGATTCGTGTGCAAGCACCATGCAGTCTCTCTCTCTCTCTCTCTCTCTCTCTCTCTCTCTCTCTCTCTCTCTCTCTCTCTCTCTCTCTCTCTCTTTACGACCTGCTATCAAAGTTTGTGAACCTGCTCGATTGAAAAACTGCCGACGGACATTTCATTACAACATGCGAAAAGACTCAGATGAGTCTGTGCAAATGTGCATTCACTACTCAAAGTTGGGGAGCAGATAAAGTATGTCAAGCATCACCGCTTTTATGTTGAATGGTCACGACTCAAACTACAACATGGGAAAAGGCCCTTTTGTATGATAAGCAAACTTAGCAAATTTACTCGATTGTGGTTTATATGGCTTTTTTTTAAAAAAGTTACATAATATAACATCTATACTGTTTGCAAATGTTAAATTTTGACGGACAAGAAGATGACCAGGCAGCGTATGACCTAAGTCCTTCATGGTGAACATAAGCTTAGATGGGCGTTTTCTCGCGGTAATTGTAACTCCTAATCCCTCTCTCTCTCTCTCTCTCTCTCAACTTCTATTTACATTTACATACAGTTCGGATCCAGATCAGATCCGAATGAAATTTAGGAAATAATGTTTCGTCAATTCAATTTAAACATTTGGGCATGCGATAGAAAGCATGCAAAGCATCAATACTGTCGACTTGCAAAAGCTGATGCGCACGAGAAGCATTTCGAAGTACCATTTTCAGTACCGACACGTAGTATTTTTCGAGATAAGAGATTATTATGCAACAAGCGCAAGTCTCTCTCTCTCTCTCTCTCTCTCTCTCCTGCTTTTCAAAGTTTGCAGATAGTTTAGATCCAGAAGACCTCCGACTTCTTGCAAAAAAAAACAAATCAGGGGCAAACAGAGATACCAAGAATTAATCTAGTAAGCGAACAGCCGACTTTGCGTCCGATGCATCGAAAGAATATAATTTCAGATAGGAAGTGGCTAGAGGTACGGATCCGTACCCCTAGCCTGGGAGGCAAGGGATACGGATCCGTACCCCTAGTCTCGGAGGCTAGGGGTACGGATCCGTACCCGTAGTATATTCTACCATGTCAGGCTACAGGTACAGACATATAACCCTGATGAGAAATTCTAAAATATGATGATTAGTGTTAGAAAATACCTTGTTGTTGTGTTATGAAATACCAATCCAGTAGGTCGCCATTTTTGCAATGTGGGATAACTCTGTATAGTAAATATAAAAACGAAACACGAATTCGGACAAGTGGGGCGGGATTTATGTTGTGTTATTATTATTATTATTATTATTATTATTATTATTATTATTATTAAATCAAATTAAAACTGTTATTCATGATTTGCTTTTGCTGTTTTCACTTTCGGTTTGTGTCATTAGCGAGGGTGCGAACAACATTCTGTGATTAATTGGTCGGCATAACGCACCACAAAGACATCGTTAAACTTAAAAAAACAAATTACAATGGTTGGCTGAATGTTTTAATGTCCAACCTCAAAGCCATCAGAATCACTTAAGAACGTCCTTGATTAGCCTAATCTGTATAAACAGTATCTAGACCTATTATCATACCTATAATAATAACTATTTGATGTAATCGCCTCATTCTCGCTGCTCAATTTATAAAACTCCAAGAAAATTATTACACACCAACACAATAACCGAATAATGTATTATCTATATTTTCGCTTTGCAGGTCATGACAAGTAAACCCAGCCAGCACTCTATGTCGGACCCATATCTGTCTGCCCACAAAATGCCATTCAAATGGCATTTCGCCGGCGGGCGGACCCTGGCCCGCTTTTTTATGTTTAGTTTTGATGTTAGCTTTGATATAATGCGTAAATCAACTTTTATATTTTTGGTGCTCAAAAGAGTCTTCATGATGAGATGGTTCTTTTGAGCACCAAAAACTTACGTTAAAAGTGATAGAAAATACAATTTTATACACCACCCGTCCGTCTGTCGGTTCGTCAGTCCGTACAATTTTATTATTTGTTTTCGTGCTTAGAAGTAACAAAAGTACCTTAAGGATCTAAAAAAAATATTAAGTTTGTCCATACGTCTAAAGGTCCTGACAAATAAACCCAGCCAGCACACAAATTCGGATCAATATCGGTCCGCTAGCAAAACGCCATTCAAATGGCATTTCGTTGGCGGGCCGACCCTGGCCCGCTTTTTTATGTTTAGTGGGATATAAAATGCGCAGATCAATTATTCTCTAGTCATTTCAGATATATAGTTGGTGCTAAAAAGAGTCTTCTCGACGAGACGGTTCTTTTGGGCACCCAAAATCAACGTGAGATTAAAAGAAAATAGATTAATAATAATGATAAAAATCAATATGGTCGATCATGTTCGACACTCTTCTTCCTGAAAAATCTATTCATCCAGTTCATCCATGGCCTAGCATGGCAAGTCGACGAAATAAAAAACGCTTTTTAATTTGTTCTGGAGTTATTGATAGTATCACAGATGCAAATTCTAGATGTTAAGGACGTGGTTTGGGGTGGTTTAGATGTGGTTTGGTGGTGGTTTGGGGCTAGCATGACAGGTCAACGTAATAAAAATGCTTTTAAATTTCTTCTTCAATTATTGATACTATCACAAAAACATAACTAGGTGTTAAGAAAGTGGTTTGGGATGGTTTAGAGGCGGTTTGGGGTGTTTCCACAGACCCTGACAGGTTGTATCATTTCACACAAAAATATTTCCTTTTGAGGTTAATCTTCCTTTTATATAATAATAATAATAATAATAATAATAATAATAATAATAATAACACAACAGAAATCTCCCACCTGTCCCATTTCCGAGTTCGTGTTTCGTTTTTATATTTACTATACAGAGTTATCCCACAATGGAAATGGCGACTTGCTGGATTTGTATTTCATAACACAACAACAAGGTATTTTCGAACACCAATAATCATGATAACTTCTCATCAGGGTTATATGTCTGTACCTGTAGCCTGACATGGTAGAATATACTAGGGGTACGGATCCGTACCTCTAGCCTCCCGGGCTAGGGGTACGGATCCGTATCCCTAGCCTGGGAGGCTAGGGGTACGGATCCGTACCTCTAGCCACTGCCTTTCAGATATTGGCTTCGAGCCGATGCGTACGATACACATCTCAAAGAAAAGCAAAAATTCAAACAAGTACGTACCACAAATCTAGTTTTTCATGCATGCAGTGCGCTGTTTCATGCTCGAGTTCATTGAAATTGTTATTTTATTTTTCATGCAAACCCATGAAAAGGAGACACAGCTAGGCAATTATGTGTAGTGTGCTAAGTCCGCTTTCGTGCGTCAAGCCAACCGCGTGCTACCCGAGTCTTAAAACAACAACAACACGTGGTCTGATAGTCGGCTTCTTTGATCTCAAACATGTCCGTGAATCATTACCCTGTCCCTTTGTCTGCGGCTGATACTATTAGCAGTGCCTGACCCAGGGTAGGGCCTGGGAGAGACCCCCCCCCCCCCCCCAAGAGGCTGTGACAAACTAATTTAGCAGACAGTTTTGGCCCAGATCTGGCCCGACAAAATGTTAAATGTTTTCTTATAGAAACAAAGGCGCTGTAAGACTGTGCGGTGAGCAGGCTGATCTTCGCATGTAACAAAGTCGGGGTACATGCATCTACAGACGTGTGGTAAATAAAGCGAATTCTGAGATGTCGCGATCATCTCAAGGGCTTTACTTTACTGTTTTTAAATTCACAGCCACTTAGTGGGGCTATATTACCCGAAATTAAGACATGCACTTTCAGCTACATTCCTTCAATGTGTATGTGGGCAGTTAAGGCGCTGGCGATTTTCCGCGGATGCGCAGGCTCGTCTGAGCCTTCGCTGCTCGCTGCGCATATGCGATAGGTACCATTATCTCATGAACTGACTTATTTCATGAAAATAAATATTGAATTCATCAAGATGCATCAATTTATATCTTGGCGCATGTATGTGCGTCTGTGCGTACATTATCCCGGTAATGCGCTCGTAGGACCGTCCATGTGCAGTTTCATGAGGACAGCAAGACACGCCGCGATCGGCTCAACAGTTTGTTAAAATGTTTCATTTTGAGGAATTTGATGGAATAGTCATTATTACTTGTACCTAGAAAACACCGACAAGTATTTTAAACACAACGTACGTAGATGTCTAGATTTTTTTTGTCCACTTTAAACTTCGTTAGTGAGCGAGACCCTGACGAGATTGTGCAAACGCACATGCTCTCCTGAGCCTTCGCTGATCACATCTGTCGTAAGTACCAGCAGGTTCTGGGGCTCCGCGCAAGTTGATTTCATGCTCGAGTCCGAGCTGTGTTCAAGAAAAGAGCACACGCATAGGATGATAGAAGTGCAGCTCGTCGGAAACTATATTGCCGAACTGGGAAATCCTTTAAAATGGTTAAAAGGGAGGGGAGGGTAGGGGTTGTCAGTCGGATAACCTGAGAATCACTCATATTTAAGCCTTAAGTTAACGTAAGGTAACATGAATAAAAATGAGATGATGACCACGTGCGAGTTCTTGCAGTCATGTTTGTCTCATTTTCCGCAACTTCGGGACTGGTATTTTAGGGGGAAAAAACAAGTACGTGTCAAAGCACACTATTGAGAATTGCTCTGCGTGTGTGAACGTGCATAATTCACGTGAAGGTCAAGGTTTGGTCAGTAATAAATAATGGGTGGATACATGGACTCAAGCAGTTCGGAATCGTTGCAGGAACTTGTCCGTGCATCAAGTTCGTAAATGCTGGTGACCTTGAATAATGTATAACGTATAACGTCGCGCGCTGGCATGCGAAATAGAACGTCACGTGACAGATTACCCATCTAAGTAGACTGGAACCTTCCAAATGTCGCTACCGCTCACGTGCTGTACGGTAGAAGTATGCCGAACACAGATGGGACAAACAGATAAACGGACATCGATTTTCCGCCGAAAATAACGTGTGTTCGTAATTTTAGAAATTCACTTTTCCAAAAAATGGCAGTGTTCGATTTTTTAGGATGTTTTAAAAATTATTTTCGGCGATAATTTTAGGTGTTCGTAATTTTAGAGCGTTCGAAATTTTAGAACATTTACCGTAATGTGTTTATTAATATGAAACCTGCTTGGAGCTAAGTGGGTTATAAAATTCTTTTGTGTTGGTTATGAAATATACAAACAGGAGCTCTGTGGACGAAGGCTCTGTCCAGTCTGCGCGTGTGCACAGGTTGGTCAAAGCCTTCGATGATCAAGTATGATCAGATAAAAAAACACACGTACATTCACCCACAAAGTCAAAGCATGTCACCGACATATCGAAGTTTAATTGATCAATCAAATTTTAATTGAAGCTGATTGATTGGCGTGTGTTTTTGACACCTTAGTCTTAATCTCATTAATGACTCACAGATTAAAGATTATCCGGCCGCACACTTTAATTAGAGACAATAAACATCCAATTACTTTAACTGGTTGATCAGTCTCTTTTCTTAATGAATGAGCAGATCAGTGCCACCCTGCGTATTGGCGTAGGGGTGAAGGAAATATAAAATTAATTTTTATGCTATATTTTATAAGTATTATAATGGCCGAAACAGAAATGACTTACTTTGAATTCAATGCATAAAACAGTCTTTACCAAGACTAGACTGCTCTGAATTAGATCCACTATGTGTGCTACAGAGACGTTAAAAACTGGATCAATATAAGTTTCGAGACTCATCACGTAAATAGATCTAAAATGACATCTTCTGTAGTCATCTGCTACATGTACATGCTTTAAATAGCTTACGCCAAGGGCTAATTTCAATGTAAAAAAAACATTGTGGATTCCTAGGATAGCAGTCTAATCCTAGACCACACTGTTTGCTTACAAAGACGTCTTAAATGGACTAGCAGAATAATATAGGGGACGATAAAATGCATCGAAAAATGACGTCTGTTGCATGTTAATCATGCTTGCGTCAATAGCTATTTTCGGCATATGGACAAGCAGTGTCTAATCAGCCCACCCCACCAGTGAAACACCATTTACATGGCATTCCGCTGCCAGGTCTTCAGTGGCCTGCTTTTGAGTCTTATGCTTAGCTTTGGCATAGCTTTTGGGTCTCATTGACAGGCGGAACATATAATTAAAAGTACAATGATCAAACTGGAGCACGACTGTAATCATGCTGTTATGCCCTGAATAATTTCTTATCCAGCTTTTGGGTGCTAAAAATACCATCTCATTTCGCTGGGAATTAAGAAAAGTATTTAATAACGCACTTTGGTCTAGGGCCCTGGCAGACGGACGGACAGGCAGATATACCTGGTTTCTTTCTGGGTTTCAAGTTCTTGCCGCCGGGAATACAGTGGTTAGATACTTCATGATATCGCAGAGCTTCATTAAAAGTCGTTAGAAACGAGCTGCCCCTTTCAGTTTTTAAAGACGGCGAGTTATACAATTTCAAGGATGATTTGTTTATTAATTGTGTATAATTGTACTGTTCGCTCGCGTCAATTATGTGTCTGTGGCCTGCATTAGGTTGACCCAGGAACTTGTCTGTTTTCAAGTTGACTTGATTCTGTAAATTGTGAAGTTTTTGGGAGGGCTGGTGCAAAGTTTCACAAAAAAAAGGGAGTGCAGTGGCTCAGTGGTAGAGTGCTTGACTCAGTGGTAGAGTGTTCGAGCCTCACCGGGGTCACTGCGTTGTGTCCTTGAGCAAGAACATTAATCTTAGCTTAGTACTGGTTCAACCCAGGAAGTCCCGTCCCTTTACAACAGAAATATTGTTGATGGGACGTAAGGAATCAAATCAAACAAAAAAAAATCTCAGGAAAAGGGTGGGAATCACAATATTGTTTACTGATGCAGGTATATTTGTTTAAATCATGCTGCATTTGAACCTTGCAAATATGTATTTTAACGATATAGTACTTGTGAAAATAAATTCTCATGATTTTCTTTATTTAAAGTATTTGTTTGTTTTAGATGACGTCTAACGACAAAGATTTTAGATTCATGGCTACCAATGACCTGATGACAGAACTACAGAAAGATTCCATCAAGCTGGACGATGACAGTGAGAGAAAAGTAAGGTCTAATAAATAGAAATTTTTAGTGTAAAATTGTGAATATTTTCTTGTCCATCAGTTTTACAAAAAGTTTTGGGTGTGACCGTGTTCAAAAGAACATTCTCATTGATAAATGCCTGCCCATACTGACATAACTAAAGCTAAAGGTCTAAATTTCAGCCTGAGCTTTCATCTACGTCCAGTCGTGGGGTGGAGGAGGAGGGGGGGGGGGGGGGGGGGGGTAAGAAAGTAAAATTTTCTACTTGTCCAGGGACAAGTAAATGACCCCAAAGAAAATTTAACTTGTATGAAATAAAAGATTTGCTTATATACCTTTGTGCTTAAATGATTTACTCTTTCAAAAACAGTATGAAACCAGATATAAAACTCTTTTATATAACGGTGAAGATCCAGATCAGCAGGCTTCAAAAGAAACATCTCATTGAGACAGTTCTTTTGCATACCCACAGTATATTACTATTTTGCTTGCAAAATATGAAAAATTATTTTCAAATACACACTTAATCTGAATGCCTATATTTTATATTAAGAAGTGAGCCATACACCCAAAGGGTGTGGCAAATCGTAAATAATTTCAGCATGGGCTTTGTCCAAAGATTTTGTAATTTTTTGAGTTTACATGTATTCTGTCTTGCAGGTTGTTAAGATGCTGTTAAAACTTTTAGAAGATAAAAATGGTGAAGTACAGAACCTGGCAGTCAAATGGTAGCTATATTTTTAGCTCACCTGAGCCGAAGGCTCCGAGGTGAGCTATTAGTATACCAGTGACTCTGGCGTCCGTCGTCCGTCCGTCGTCCGTCCGTCCGTCAACATTTTCAAACATCTTCTCCTCTAAAACCACTGGGCCAATTGAACTCAAATTTCATATGGAGACTCCTTAGGATAAGGGAACGAAAGTTTGTTCAAATGTTCCTGGTCACGTGACCAAGATGGCCGCCATGCCCATATATGGTAAAAACCCTTTAAAAATCTTCTCCTCCAGAACCAGAAGGCTGATGACCTTGGGACTTGGCATGTAGCATCAGGGATGTGGGGCCTACCAAGTTTGTTCAAATAATGATTCTAGGTTGACCTTGACCTACTTAACGTCAAGGTCAAATTTGCTTCCTAATACATTTAAATGGGAATTTTTTTGAAAAGTTGATTTTTTGAATACTGTTAAAGCCAAAGTGATTATTCTTACTTGATATGTTGAAACTAATGAGACAATGGCTATAAATAAGTTTCAAAGGTCAAGGTTGACCTTTGCCCTTTCAGCCAAGGTCGCTCATATTGTGGTCCAATCAATATATTAAAACATAGTTTTCTCACAAACCATTGGTCCAATTGAGCTCAAATTTCATGTGAAGACTCCTTATGATAAGTCAGCCAAAATTTGTACAAAATATTTGGTCACATGACAAAGATGGCCGCCACGCCCATATATGGTAAAAACCTTTTAAAAATCTTCTTCTCCAGAACCAGAAGGCCAGTGACCTTGAGACTTGGTATGTAGTATTGGGGATGTGGGGCCTACCAAGTTTGTTCAAATGATGGTACTAGGGTGACCTTGACCTACTTAACACCAAGGTCAAGTTTGCTTCCTAATGCATTTGAATGGGAAATTTTTTGAAAAGTTGATTTTTTGAATACTGTGGAAGCCAAAGTCATTATTCTCACTTGATATGTTCAATCTAGTGTCTATAAATAAGTTTCAAAGGTCAAGGTTGATCTTTGACCTTTCAGCCCATGTCTCTTATATTGTAGTCCCATCAACATATTAAAACATAGTTTTCTCAGACAATTCTTGGCCAATTGAAACCAAATTTCATATGACAACTCCTTATTACTGGTTAGCCAAAACTTATACAAATTGTTATGGTCACATGACTAACATGGCCACCATGCCCATATATGGTAAAAACTTTTTTAAATCTCTTCTTCTCTGGAACCAAAAGGCAATCAGCTTTGGGACTTGGTATGTAGGATCGGGGATGTGGGCCCTGCCAGGTTAGCACAAATGATGAATCTAGGTTGACCTTGACCTACTTTATGGCAGGGTTAAATTTGATTCCTAATGCATATATATGGAGAAAATCTTAAAATGTTCATTTTCTATAACTGAGCCGAATTCATAATAGTTAAACCTATTGAGACAATGGTTTATTAAGTACCAAATGTCCAGCTGACCTGTGACTTTTTATCCAAGGCCACTCATTTGGACTGCCACATACCTATCTAAACATCTTTTTATCAGAAATCACTGGGCTGTTTGATGGATTATTCATTAGATTGTTTAGGTCACTTGACCAAAATGTATCTGGTAAAAAACAAAATTTGTTCCATTATAAGCTGTAGTTGACCTTGATCTATTTTAACATTATTAAGGAGATCAGGTGAGCGCCTCAGGACCTTCAGGTCCTCTAGTTTACACTTGTCAACATTTGCCCAATAACGAACTTAACGCATCAAACCAGGGGTACAGACTTTTTTCGCCAGGAGCAAGCTGGGCCCCAAAAACAAAATGATTAAGGGCCCAGCTTAAAACTAAGGGGGGCCAGGATTCAGCGGAAAATTTATCTCATTTCAACACCATTGTCAGGGCATTTGCTTTATTCATAATTGAAGTCAGGGACCCTCAAAATCTGCATTCCTTTAATTATTTACCATATTAACAGTATTTGGAATAAGCTGAATGAAGATTTGTAAATTTCCAACAGCTAGTGTCAGATAATACTTCATACCTTTACATACTACCCTTTTTTCAGGAGCAAGCGGGGCCCCTAAACATTTAGTTTTAGGAGTCCAGCCCAAATTTTAGTGGGCCCTGTTAGTCTTTTTCTGTGAAAGCGCCACCTATAATTTGCAGCTTGGGACAATTTCAAATTTTGCTGCTTTTTCAATAATAACCATGGGCGTAGGCACGGGTGCGGCAGGTGCGGCATTTGCCGCACCAATAATTTCGGCCGGTGCAACATGCCGCACCATTAAAATGTGCTGATGGGATACGATGCCGCACCAATAAATGTTACTTATCAAAGCAGAATAGTGAACAACATGTGTAAGTGGAAAAAAAACCACAGCATTTAGTACTTTTCATCCACCATACGCAGCCGACAACAGCTTCCACGGGATGACTATCAATAATCCAAGCTTCCAAGCGTTTGCATGATGATTCCCTTTGTTTACTTTCGTTTCTCCTTTACTGCTATAACAACATGATGAGTTTTAGTACGAGATGTGAATGGTAAGTTACTAAAGTTACTTTTTTTTCAATTTGTTCTTACAGTTTAAGAAACATTATCTTCTCAGAATCTGAATCTGTAAAATTGTCGATGCTTTTGAAATATAATGTTTCTAATTGATGCTGAGAGAGCTTACAATAATTATATCTCAAGTCATTAACTAGAATAATTTCGTTGATGCGTAATTAAATCTGGTACCGGTATACTATTTAAAACGCACCCCTACCACACCCATACACACCTAAAGAAAGAAGAACAAAACACACACACACAAAACACGCGGTCCAGGAAAAAATGTATGGAAGCACATCGGTGCCATCACAAAGTTTTCTTCTTTCCATTATTATGTTTTCTTGCTGATAAAAAATGATTCTTCAACTTTTCAATGAAGAACATTGAATGTTCTAAGTTCCATTCTTAACCAGAAAACCAAAAGCAAATGTCTTGAAAATATTTGTTTACAAAATCAAAGGATAAAATACCAAAAAAAATGTCTCCAAAAAGAAACGAAATTACTGCTTAAAATCGTCCCAGAATGCATGAAATCGCACTGTTTGTTTAAAAATTTTCCAGACGGGGGGCATGCCCCGGACCCCCCTAGGATCGCTTCGCGTCTACGGCGCTCACATTCCCGTCTTCGGCGTTAATTTCTGCCGCACCAACCGAGAATAGATGGCTATGTCTCTGATAACAAATGAGGCATGATATATCTGCTGGCAGATGATTCTCATAAAATTTCATGCCTTATTTTTTGGGGGGAAAATTAGGAAATATGTAGCAAAATTTGTTGTCTGCTGAAGTTATGATTGATGCTTTGAGATTTAAGTGTTTTTATCCTACGACTAATTATTTTATATGTTGATTTTCTCAATTTTGTTTTATTTAGTGTTATACCCCACAAAAAATAGTCTAGAGGGGTACTGCTTTCAGTCTAAAAGTTCTGTCCTACTGTCTTTTCATCAGCTTTGCAAGGCTTTTGTTAATGACATGTACCTATTGTCCGTTGAATAGCTTATGTACACGGGTAAGAAACATCATAAACAGACCTGCCAGCTCTGTAAAAGGAAGCTGAAAAATCACATTAAAACTAAAAAATGTTTCTTTTACTTTGAAAAATAGCGGAAAAAGGAGAACGTAGTGCTCCGCTCTGGTCTTTCAACTTCTAATCCTAGCTGTTTTGAGTTGAAAAATGTGTATTGTTATATCTCAATCATTTTTGTTGTGGGGTACAACCTTCATGTACAGGCAAAACTGTACACAATTTGCAGCTCACATCAGCTTAGATAAGAAGTTAAAAGACCAGAGCTGAACACTTCATTCTCCCTTTTAGCTATTTTACACCATTAAAGCAGAGAAAGGAAAACATTTGGTTTTTAGGCTATTTTTTCAGCCTTCATATGCAGAACCGGAAAGACCCTCATAAGAATTCTTTCAGAGCCATGGTTCTGTTTATGAAGTATCCTAACTGTCTGTTGCTTTTGTCAGATTTCTATCAAATTTGCATCATATCTTTAACTGTCTTTACCATCAGTCAATGCATGTTTGGTATGAAAAAGAGTTTAAAGGATCAATTTTACAAGAGCTATACCACTTTGCAATTCTAACTGTTTGGCTAATAGTGCATACTTTGTGAAATTGACTCCTCCTAGAGCCTTCAGTGCATCCTAGTTATAAGTTACTGTAAATACAGGTGCATCCTAGGTATAAGTTACTGTAAATACAGGTGCATCCTAGGTAAAAGATACTGTAAATACAGGTGCATCCTAGTTATGTGTAACTGTAGATACAGGTGCATCCTAGGTATGTGTTACTGTAAATACAGGTGTATCCTAGGTATGTGTTACTGTAAATACAGGTGCATCCTAGGTATACATTACTGGAAATACAGGTGCATCTTAGGTATGTGATACTGTAAGTACAGGAGTGTCCCAGGTATGTGATACTGTAAATACAGGCGTGTCCCAGGTATGTGATACTGTAAATACAGGTGCGTCCTAGGTATGACATCGTCATTATGTCTTACTCTAAATACAGACACATTGGAGATGTACATGAAAAGTTTATTGATAAATTTACAGCATTTAAATTGCAGCATTTTAACTCAGCCAATTTTCCACAACTGCTTATGTTGAATAATGGCTAATAGTGCATACACTGGCGACGCGCCAGTTTCCAACAGATGCATATATATAAGTATGAACATTTATACAAAACTCGGGGGAGTGACTCAAGGCCATATTGATCTCTTGTTTATCATTGTTACCAACTAAAGATGTTTGATATATATGTGAGATTCAGGTTACCCCACCTACCCTAAATTTTTACCCCCTATCCTAAACTCTTTTTATCCCTCGACAAAGTCGGAGGGATATAGTTATACCCCCGGTACGAAGTATATAGGGGGTATATAGTTTTTGCCTTTTCTGTAATTATGTTTGTCTGTCTGTAAACTTTTTTTTCCGTCACAGATTTCTCAGCAACTACTTGGGTTAGGATTCTGAAATTTGGTACAAAGCTTGATAGTGATGAGTTGTATTGTGTAACAAAAGAACAGCCACATATTGCTTATCAGTCCCTTTATTTGTTCATTTTCTTTCTCTCCAATGGAAATTTCTGTCACAGATTTCTCAGCTCCTATTGGAGCCAGTGTTTTAAAATTTTGTGTACATCTTCAGGATGGCAAACTGTACTGCGTAAATGGAAATTAAGATGCTAATCCTCATTTTGCCTTCTTTTTTCAAATTTTCATTTTTTTCCTTCTTTCTCTCTTATATAATACATATGGACATTTTTTCTGTCAAAGATTTCTCAGCAACCATTTGAGTTAGGATTCTGAAATTTGGTACAAAGCTTGATAGTGATGAGTTGTATTGTGTAACAAAAGAACAGCCACATATTGCTTATCAGTCCCTTTATTTGTTCATTTTTCTTTCTCTCCAATGGAAATTTCTGTCACAGATTTCTCAGCTCCTATTGGAGCCAGTGTTTTCATATTTTGTGTACACCTCCAGGAAGGCAAAGTGTACTGTGTAAAGGGAAATTATGATGCTAATCCTCATTTTGCTTTCTTTTTCATTTTTTCTTTCTTTCACTCTTATATAATTCATATAGTCATTTTTTCTGTCAAAGATTTCTCAGCAACTATTTGAGTTAGGATTCTGAAATTTGGTACAAAGCTTGATAGTAATGAGTTGTATTGTGTAACAAAAGAACAGCCACATATTGCTTATCAGTCCCTTTATTTGTTCATTTTTCTTTCTCTCCAATGGAAATTTCTGTCACAGATCTCTCGGCTCCTATTGGAGCCAGTGTTTTCAAATTTAGTGTACACCTTCAGGTAGGCTAAGTGTATTGTGTAAATGAAAATAAAGATGCTAAAGCTCATTTTGCCTTCTTTTTCAATTTTTTTCCGTCTTTCACTCCTATATAACACATATGGATGTTTTTTTGTCAGAGTTTTCTCAGCAACTACTTGATTTAGGATTATGAAATTTTGTGTTCACTTTCAGGTAGGCAAAGTGTATTGTGTAAATGAAAATGAAGGTGCTAATCCTCATTTTGCCTTCTTTTTTCAAATTTTCAATTTTTCCTTCTGTCATTCTTATATGACACATAGGGACACTTTTCATCAAAGTTTTCCTTGGAAACTACTTGATTTAGGATTATGAAATCTTTGACAATTTTGTCTTTTCTCTGAAAGTGTTACAACCTCTGATGGCTACTGCCGGGGGTATGTGAGCTTTGCTCACTTCTTGCTATATTTTTGGCGTCGTCCGTCCACACTTTTTGTCTGTCCGGAACCATACCTCAGTACCTATTGGTCAGATTTGATTCATTCTTGGTACAAATGATAAGTACCATAGACTCTTGATATCCTATAAGTTTGGTCAAAATCGATCCCTTAACACTTGAGTTATTGCCCTTGTTTTGGTATAGGCGATTATAAGGCAAAACTTATATTAGCTTTTTTGTGTGATGATCTTCACATTTCATCAAAGCTTTTATATTTAACAACTTCTCACTATAGACCATGATTGCCAAGTGCCTGTAGATAAGCATGGCAGTGTCAAAGTTTTACCCCACCCCCTTTGACCCCACCTAAGGGGTCAAAGGTCACACATTTTAATTTTGCAATAACTAAGGCAATTGTCAATATTTTTTGCTGAAACTTTGCATGCAGGCAGAGCATAAATAGATATGAAACATATAAAACAGGATTTCAGTTTGAAGGCCTGGGTCCGAGTCCGTTGGGTGGACTAAGGGGGGCGGGCCGATGCCAAAATTAAACTTTTTCAGAATATGGTCATGTTGCATATCAAATTAAAGCTGACAATGCTGGCAGCAACATGGTAGCAAATATTTTGCCCATAGACACACCCTTGACCCAGGGGGTGGGGTCAAAAGGTCAAACTATATATTTTTCTGAAAGTAGTCATGTTGCATATCAAATTAAAGCTGAAGACGCTGGCAGCAACATGGTAGCAAATATTTTGCCCACAGACACACCCTCGACCCAGGTCAAACTATATCTTTTTCTGAAAGTAGTCATGTTGCATATCAAATTAAAGGGAATTGAGCATAGAGCACCATGAAAGCAAATATGCTGTCATTACACACACCAGCGACCCCTGGGGTGGGGTCAAAAGGTCATTTTGTTTTCTATTCTAAAAGTGGTCATGTTGCATATCAAATTAATGTAGCAGGAGTTTAGACCTACATGCAAGGTAACACTTTGAATTTACACACACACCCTTGACCTCTGGGGTTGGGTTTAAAGGTCAGAGATTGAAATTGTGCAGTTGTTAGTATACTTTTTATTAAACTAAGCACTAAAACATACTTGACAGGAGTTTGTTATGATCTGAATGATACTGAACGTGAACTTAGGGTTAGATAAATGGGATTTATGTTTTGTGATTTAGTTGTTTCTCTCAAATGACCCTTCGTCGGGGGATATAAAATCGCCGAATTTGTCTTGTTTCTCCAAATTCTGAAGTTGGAAGAGAATAGCAGAACAAAATAATTTTGTTCTGCTATTCTTTTCCAACTTCAGTATTTGGAGAAAAAATACATCAAAATGACCATCTGAAATGGAAGTCTAAATTTCTATGCATTCAGTCTTTGGAATAGGAAGTAAAAGGATTAAAGCAGGGTTATATCTTCAAAAATAGACTCTTTTATCATTTTTGTCTTATTTCATTTCCAAGCAGGTCTGAATATTCCAAGAAAAAAGTTTTCAAAAAAAAAATAGTATCCTACCTACCTTCCTAATTTTTTTCAGGGTGTAACCTGAACCACACATATTTTTTTTATTTGGCCCAGTAACAAAGTGACCACTAGAACTTGAATGGGTCTCATCTTTTGCTGATGTCCTGGATCCAAGGGACTAGTTGAAATTCATAGCCATTTAACTCTTTACCTCATAGAGATGCCTTTTAACACTTTTGCAAACAGAGCTGACCCAGATCAGGCAGCTTAGGCCAAATAAAAAATAAGTGTGTTTTGGGTAACAGGTTTTACAATTTTAGGTAGGGTAGGCACACATTTAAAAAAAAATCTGAAAAAAAATATACGGTAATTTTATAAGCATTTCAAAATGCTTAATTTTTTCCCCAGGAAACCTGAAAAAAATCTAGGTTTCATCAGTAAATTTAGAAAGGTTTAGGCTAAACACAGGTATTTTTTTATTTGGCCTTATTCATAGTGAGTGGAGCCTAGCATGAATATACATAAAGAAAAGGGTTAAATGGGAGCACTGAATCTGGATTTTGTTTTTCAGTCTTGGTCCTCTGGTCAACAAGGTGAAAGAATTTCAGGTCGAAACTATTGTAGATACCTTGTGTAGTAATATGTTATCTGACAAAGAACAGCTCCGAGATATCTCAAGTATAGGTAGGTATGGGCATGCATGGATCAAGAGGGGGGCAGGGTGTCCAGACAGCCCCCCTCCTGATAAATCACAAAGTTATAGGGTTTTCTAGCAATACTGGTCCGCAGGATCCCCTGAAAAATCACAAGGCTACCAAGCATTCAATGTTGGGCCATCATAGGCACGCTACCAAAGCGTCATTTAAATGATTTTCGCTGGTGGGCCAATAATAGCCCACTTTTAGTGATGTTTGAATTCCCTATCCCCTCATCAACTAAAAGAAAAACTAAAAAAACCTTGCAAGAGCTGGCCTCCTCTGATAAAACTTTCTGGATCTGTGCATAAATGGGTGAAATAAACTGTCAATTTTCTAAAAGGTATTTTCCAACATATTTGTCTATTCTCAACTAAATTGTTGGTAATCAGGGCTGGATTTACTTGTCAGTAAAGCAAACAGGGGAGACCCTGAGCAGACTGCTTCTTCAGAAGCAGTCTGATCTGGGTCTGCACTGTTTGTCCAGGTCTATTTGCCACGCAACAATTGTTCGAAATTTTAGAACATTAACTCTGAATCTTTGCATACTGGGTAATATTTCATGCTTTTATTGTCGTTTGCTAACAAATTTCAGAATTAACTTTTTCAAAAAATCTTTTCAGGAACACTATCTGAATGTTAAACAGTTTGGATCCAGATCAGAACTAACGTTCAGTCGGTCCTGATCTTGGTCTAAACTGTTTGCGAAGGTTATCAGCAGATGACAGAAGTTGCCACTAGTAAGGAAAGAGTTAGTTTATGGAAAGTCCATGTACCAGGCCCAGTAGTGCAACAGGTAGTGAGTCTGATTTCTGATCCTAGGGTCATGAGTTTAATTCATCCTGGCCCCATACTGCCATGGAGATTTATCCTGATTTTTTTCAATTACACACTGGGCTAAGATTAAGAAGTATTTTCTATCATTTACCTCTCATTAAATAACTGCAATGTTGGGAGCTCAGTGGTAAAGTGCTTGACTCTAGACCAATGGGTTGCAGGTTCAAGCGTCACTGGGTTGTGTCCTTGAGCAAGATACATCAATTCTTCCTTTGTATTGGTTCAATCCATGAAAACCCATCCTGACATTATGACATAACTGAAAAATTGTTGACTTGGATGTAAAGAATCCAATCAAACAAACAAAAATTACGGCATAGGAGCAAATTGATCTGATAGACGTCTCTGTTACTGCACTGTTATCTTTATCAGGTCAGTCTGATGTTGCTGTTTATGAATGACATCAATAACTTTGAATTGATGCTCAAACTACCTTTTGAATAGACTAATGCCCTATCTATTCATGCTTTAAAATTATCAAATATTAAGTTTTGACTAGATTTAATTGTAGGGATGTAACAATACATCGGACTATCGATATATCGCAATAGTAACCTAGGCAATGTAACTGCATCGATAGGAAAGTGCCACTGCCAATAGTATCGGCAATAGTCTTTTCACTATCGCAATAGTTTCAATGATTTTTAGACATAGGGATTTTCACATAAAATTGCTTTGTTAGGCACAGAAAGGAAGTTAAATGGCAAAAGGGTGTATATGTTGTTGTATCCCATGCATTTCAGCAAGTTTAGTGGACTGTGACAATATTCTGCATTTTTAGCTCACCAGAGCCGAAGGCTCAGGGTGAGCTTATAGGATGGGAGTGGAGTGGGCGTCCGTCCATCCGTCTGTCCACACTTTCAAACATTAATATCTCTGAGATAAGCTGGCTGATCATAATCAAATTTCATCAGAAGCATCATTGGGGTCGAGGATTGACTCCATAGGTTAGGTTTTGGGCCAGATCCGATCAGAACTCTGGTTTCCATGGCAACAGATAGCTCCCATAAGGTTATAATGGGGAAAACCTTGTGACCACTCTAACTCCTGCATTTTTAGCTCACCAGAGCTGAAGGCTCAGGGTGAGCTTATAGTATGGGACTCGAGCCGGCGTCCGTGCGTCCACACTATCAAACATGAATATCTCTCAGACCAGCTGGCCGATTGTAATCAAATTTCATCTGGAGCATCATTGGGATGGGGGATTGGCTGCATAAGGTTTTGGGCCTGATCGGGTGAGAACTCTGGTTTCCATGGCAACAGATAGCTCCCAAAGGGTTATAATGGGGAAAACCTTGTGACCTCTCTAACTCCTTCATTTTTGATTGGATCTTCTTTATTCTTGCAGGTAAGGAGAACAACCATAACGTCTTGAATGGGTTCAAAATTCTGCAAGATCCAATCAGGGACTTATGAGTTAGCTGCCCTTGAGCGTCTGGAAAAATCCCCATAGACTTATAATGGGAGAAATATTGTGACACTCTAGTCAGGGTTTTCCATGACGCGCATTTTTGTGCGTTTTGACGCACATTTGGACCAAATGACCCAAATAACTATCACTACTGCGTCATGGTGGACGCAAAGCTGTGTGCGCAGCACTTGCTTTTAAAACGAATGATTCAGATCGACGCCGGCGCCATTTGTTATCTTCGAGTAAGTACAACACAAACTTGGGTCCGAATCGCCGATATTGGGGACGAAACTGTAGACTGTGTCAGCGTCCAATTCTTTGCTTCTAAGCGACAGACTTTGTGCATACACTATTGATATGCGATAAACCAGTCTACGAAAATGTTGCAGTCAAAATTGATGTCGTTTTTCTCGTCTACATCGAAAAACGAAAAAGAGATAGCGATGACTCTGACGAATCGCAACCTGGGCCGAGCACGCCTAAGAAAACATCAAGACCAAGGGGTTTTTGTGATGACTGGCCCGTGAAATACGACTTGTTGTATTTAGAAAATGGCAAAATGAAATGTCATCCGTGCGTAAACACCCATTTTCAGCAGGTTCGGGTTGCACTTTGGGGGTCATTTTCAATTTTAGAGGATCAGTATGTGACCCTCTCAAATTAAAAATGACCCCCAAAGTCAACTACCTGGGGGTCACAATGACCCCTGAAATTTTTTTTGAAGGGAAAACCCTGTCTAGTGCAGTCATTTTTGGATGGATCTTCTTCATTCTTGCAGGTGACAAGACAAACCATTATGGCTTGGATGAGTTTGAATTTCGGCAAGATTCCATCACTGACTTCGGAGTTAGCTGCCCTTGAGCGTCTGAAAATTCAATAAATAGTGTTGTGACCACTCTAGCTCCTTCATTTTTGATTGGATCTTCTTCATTCTTGCAGGCAACAAGTAAACTCACAATATCTCGGATGGGTTCGAAATTCAGCAGGATCCGTCCAGGGACTTATGAGTTACCTGCCCTTGAGCGTTTGGAAAAATCCCCATAGACTTATAATGGGAGAAATATTGTGACCACTCTAGTGCTTTCAATTTTGGATGGGTCTTCCTCATTCTTGCATACAATAAGGACAACTATTAAAGCTTGGATGAGTTTGAATTTCGGCAAGATTCCATCACTGACTTAGGAGTTAGCTCCCCTTGAGCATCAGAAAAATTATTGAATAATGTTGTGACCACTCTAGCTCCTTCATTTTTGCTTGGATCTTCTTCATTCTTGCAGGCAACAAGTAAACCCATAATATCTCTGATGGGTTAGAAATTCAGCAGGATCCGGCCAGGGGCTTATGAGTTACCTGCCCTTGAGCGTTTGGAAAAATCCCCATAGACTTATAATGGGAGAAATAATGTGACCACTCTAGTTCTTTCAATTTTGAATGGATCTTCCTCTTTCTTGCATACAATAAGAACAACTATTAAAGCTTGGATGAGTTTGAATTTCGTCAAGATTCCATCACACATTTTGGAGTTAGCTCCCCTTGAGCATCTTAAAAATTGATGGATAATGTTGTGACCACTCTAGCCCCTTCATTTTTGATTGGATCTTCTTCATTCTTGCAGGCAACAAGTAAACCCATAATATCTCTGATGGGTTCGAAATTCAGCAGGATCCGGCCAGGGGCTTATGAGTTACCTGCCCTTGAGCATTTGGAAAAATCCCCATAGACTTATAATGGGAGAAATATTGCAACCACTCTAGTGCTTTCAATTTTGAATGGATCTTCTTCATTCTTGTATACAATAAGGCCAACTATTTAAGCTTGGATGAGTTTGAATTTTGTCAAGATCCCATCACATATTTTTATTTTGGAGTTAGCTCCCCTTGAGCATCTTAAAAATTGATGGATAATGTTGTGACCACTCTAGCCCCTTCATTTTTGCTTGGATCTTTTTCATTCTTGTAGGTAACAAGGACAACCATAAAAGCTTGGATGAGTTTAATTTAAAGTAGAACCAACTTAAAACTGGGGAGTTAACTTCCCTTGAGCATCATAAAAAATCTGCATAGACTTACAATGGGAGATCTGTTGTGACCACTCTAGCACCTTCATTTTTGAATGGATCTTCCTCATTTGTAGGAAACAAGGACTTCCATAAAAGTTTGAATGAGTTTGATTTTCCGCCACACCCATCCACCAGCTACAGAGTTAGCTGCCCTTGAGCATCTAAAATATAACTATACTTAAAAGCAAAAGTTTCGCAAACGTTTAATATCTGTGTTTTCTTCAGTATGGTCCATGTTAGAATATTAAAATAATCATATTTTATACTCCTGCACGATGCGGAATGATTAACCATTAATCGGTTTTGATCATACTCTTCATTCTGATGTTATAATGATGTCAGTATTTTTCAACAATTTACATCTAGCATAAAGATTGTTATCTCGATTTGAAAACAAACGGTGCTATGTGATAGCCAGATGTCATATCTGACGGAAAACATTTTAAGGTTTAACAATTAACGTTTATCAACGCTCAAAGTCGCTGTGTTTCTTTGTTAACGTCAACCAATTTATCAAAATTGTTCATGTTATTCCGTTATGTCGCGCGATACTTCAGCCTTCTATGCAATGTGTTGAAGGTTTTCACTTGTGACATTAGAAACTCGATTATTGATATTCAGTTGTGCTTAAACGGCCAATTACGTCAAATATTTAAGGCTTTACGTTGACGTAATGAACTTTACCAAATGCATAAAATAACCTGCTTGGATTTGTCTGCCCTTCTGATTTTGAAAACAGATAATGGTTAAACACCTTTTCCGAATAAAATGTAAGGTGGTGTAACACTGTGACTCGATAAAATGTAAGGTAGTGTAACTCTGTGACTTTTCAAATTTGGGTTGCCTTACATTTCTTGTCGAAGATCGCCAATTGTAAGTCTCACAGGTCTGATTTTCATGTTGTTTAGACGGCAAATCATTGGTATGTTAATCATAATATCATGGCGTAAAATTTTTGGCTCAAAAAGTAGGAAATAGCATTTTAGTAAGAGTTGCGAAACTTTTGCGTTTAAGTATGTTGTGACCACTCTAGCACCTTCATTTTTCATTTGATTTTCTTTATCCCTGTAGGTTACCAAGACATACATGAAAGTATGGATTAGTTTGAATTTCAGTCAGATCCCTTAACTGACTACGGAGTTAGCTGCCCTTGAGTATCTGAAAACTACACTTTCACCAGGTTTCCAATGCAATTTTTATTCAGATCTTTTTAATACTTGCAGATAACTAGTACCGGCATAATATCTTATGTTTTTGAATTCATTCCTGGTCACTGTTTCAAGTTCAGAGTTATCTGCCTTCGAGCATCCTAAAATATGATGCCTCCAAACATTATGCTGGCTCCATGGTGAGCGATCGTTGCCCATTGGGCTACTTTTTGATTGGTTCTTCTTTATTCTTGCAGGTAACCAGGACAACCATAAAATCTTAGATGGGTTCGAAATTGGGCAGTATTCGACGAAGGACTTATGAGTTAGCTGCCCTTCAGCGTTTGGAAATATCCCCTTAGACTTATAATGGGAGAAAAGTTGTGACCACTCCAGTGCCTTCATTTTCCAATGGATCTTCTTCATTCTTGCAGGTAACAAGGTCAACCATAAAAGCTTGAATGGGTTCGAATTTCGGCAAGATTCCATCACTGACTTTGGAGTTAGCTGCCCTTGAGCGTGTGAAAAATCAATAAATAGTAATGTGACCACTCTAGCGCCTTCATTTTTGATTGGATCCTCTTCATTCTTGCAGGCAACAAGGACACCCATAAAATCTCGGATGGGTTCGAAATTGGGCAGTATCAGACGAAGGACTTATGAGTTAGCTGCCCTTGAGCGTTTGGAAATATTCCCATAGACTTATAATGGGAGAAATGTTGTGACCATTCTAGTGCTTTCAATTTTGAATTGATCTTCTTCATTCTTGCATGCAATAAGAACAACTATTAAAGTTTGGATGAGTTTGAATTTTGTCAAGATCCCATCACCTGTTTTGGAGTTAGCTCCTCTTGAGCATCTTAAAAATTAATGAATGATGTTGTGACCACTCTAGCTCATTCATTTATAATTGGATCTTCTTCATTCTTGCAGGCAACAAGAAAACCCATAATATCTGGGATGGGTTCGAAATTCAGCAGGATCGGACATGGGATTTATGAGTTACCTGCCCTTGAGCGTTTGGAAAAATCCATATAGACTTATAATGGGAAAAATGTTGCAACCACTTTAGTGCTTTCAATTTTGAATGGATCTTCTTCATTCTTGCAAACAATAAGGACAACTATTAAAGCTTGGATGAGTTTGAATTTCGTCAAGATTCCATCACATAATTTTATTTTGGAGTTAACACCCCTTTAGCATCTTTAAAATTAACAAATAATGTTGTGACACCTCTAGCTCCTTCATTTTTGATTGGATCTTCTTCATTCTTGCAGGCAACAAGTGAACCCACGATATCTCAGATTGGTTCGAAATTCAGCAGGATCTGACCAGGGACTTATGAGTTATCTGCTCTTGAGCGTTTGGAAAAATCCCTATAAACTTATAATGGGAGAAATGTTGCAATCACTCTAGTGCTTTCAATTTTGAATGGATCTTCTTCATTCTTGCATACAATAAGGACAACTATTAAAGCTTAGATGAATTTGAATTTCATCAAGATCCCATCACCTGTTTTGGAGTTAGCTCCCCTTGAGAATCTTAAAAATTGATGGATAATGTTGTGACTGCTCTAGCGCCTACATTTTTGATTGGATCTTCTTTATTCTTTCATCTAACAAGGACTCTCATAAAAGATTGGATGAGTTTGAAGTTCGGCAGGATCCGACCAAGGACTTATGAGTTAGCTGCCCTTGAGCATCTGGAAAAAAATCCATAGACTAATAATGGGAGAAACGTTGTGACCACTCTAGTGCTTTCAATTTTGAATGGATCTTATTTATTCTTGCAGATAAGAAGGACAGCTATAAAAGCTTGAATGAGTTTGAATTTCGTCAAGATCCCATCACCTATTATGGAGTTAACTCTCCATGAACATCTTAAAAATTGATGGATAATGTTGTGACCACTCTAGTGCCTTCATTTATTATTGGATCTTCTTCATTCCTGCAGGTAACAAGGTCAACTATAAAAGCTTAGATGGGTTCGAAATTGGGCCAGATTAGACCTGCCACTTGAGTTAGCTGCCCTTGAGCATCTTAAAAATCACCATAGACTTATAATGGGAGAATCGTTGTGACCATTCTAGTGCTTTCATTTTATAATAGATCATATTCATTCTTGCAGATAAGGACAACCATAAAAGCTTGGATGAGTTTGATTTCAGTCAAGATCGCATCACCTTTTATGGAGTTAGCTGCCCTTGAGCATCTTAAAAATTGATTGATAATGTTGTGATCACTCTAGCGCCTTCATTTTTTATTGGATCTTCTTCATTCTTTCAGGTAACAAGGACAACCATAAAAGCTTGGATGGGTTTAATTTAAAGTAGAACCAACTTTAGACTGGTTAACTTCCCTTGAGCATCATAAAAAATCTGCATAGACTTACAATGGGAGATCTGTTGTGACCACTCTAGCACTTTCATTTTTGAATGGATTTCCTCATTTGTAGGTAACAAGGACTTCCATAAAATGAATTTGATTTTCCGCCACACCCATCCACCAGCTACAGAGTTAGCTGCCCTTGAGCATCTAAAATAAAAAATATATAATGTTGTGACCACTCTAGCACCTTCATTTTTCATTTGATTTTCTTCATCCCTGTAGGCTACCAGGACATACATAAAAGTATGGATGAGTTTGAATTTCGGTCAGATCCCATAACTGACTACGAAGTTAGCTGCCCTTGAGTATCTGAAAACTACACTTTCACCAGGTTTCCGATGCAATTTTTATTCAGATCTTTTTAATACTTGCAGATAACTAGAACCGCCATAATATCTTATGTTTTTGAATTAATTCCTGGTCACTGTTTCAAGTTCAGGGTTATCTGCCTTTGAGCATCGTAAATTATGGTGTCTCCAAACATTATGCTGGCTCCATGGTGAGCGATGGTTGCCCATTGGGCTACTTGTTTCTGTTGTTTCCATACGAAAATTGGTACCTGTCGTGCAGAAAAGTCCTACTGTATTCTTAATTCTTCCTTCAAACAATCATAAATGTTTCAGGCAATAGTATCACAATAGTATTGCAATGGTAGTCCACAATAGTAATAGTATCGCAAAGGTACTTCTTGCAATGTCAATACTATCACAATAGTCAGATTTGGCCGCAATAGTCACCCCTACTACATTGTATTTCCATTGTTGTTTCGCTATTTTAAGGAGTGGATCAAGGGGTAAAATGATAAAAAAAGAATACCAGAACTGAATCTTTTGATATCGAGTTTACCAGGCTCGGCTTTGAGTCAGTCGGCTGAGCATGGGGATTCAACAGGGGTTCTCGAGGCCTTGCCTGGGAAATGTGATATCAAAAGACACTCACCTAGTAATCTCTTTTTGCCAGGTTTGAAGACTGTGATAAGTGAGCTGCCACCATCATCAACAGCTCTAGCTGCCAGTATTTGCAAGAAGATTACAGGTAGATTGACCAGTGCCATTTCAAAGGTAGGTCTATTTTACTTGAGTGGTCATATATCATTGAATTATTTAATCTAGTTGAGGATAAGGAGATCAAATATGCGGCTTGCCATGCATTCTAATGCGCTTGCAAATGCAACGCGATGTCTGATTGGATAAAGTCGTTAATTTTCAACGATATTGCAAACCAGATGTCATTACGTAACATCGCTTTTCATTGGTTGCCAAGTGAATATATGCAGCTGGCAAGCAGTTTTATGCAGCTGGCAGCCGCTGGACGTATGCACAACAAGGAACATTTTCACTGTCTTTTTGAAGGGAAAATGTTAATAGTGCATTAGAATGTGGGTAACCATATCCAAATTTTCATTTAGAAAGGTATATCGCTGGATATACGTTTTGAACTCATGTTTTACAGAAGAAAAATTTCTGACCGTATATCTCCCAAAATGAAAATTTTGAATACAGTTATCCCCTAATTTTATTGCTTTTTAGTAACAAGTTTAATAAATTCAATAATATGGGAGAATGAATGTTAAATTCTATTTATCAATGTATGATTTTGATATTATTTGGAACTCACATTTTTGGATTGAAAGTGGCGAAGCGCTAAGATTTTGTCATTATGAATGCAACCTTGTTATAGACATTACCTAATGTTACTAAACATGTAAACCAGTAGTGGTTTATCAATTTTAGAAAATGGTGTAATCATGGAAGAAAGTTTTCAGGATTATTCCTGAATTCAGGATTTTGAGGCTGACTTTCTTTGGAAAGTCAGCCTCAAAATGCTGAATTAGGCAAATTATAACAGCTTCTCTGATTTAGGTGAATATTATCTAAGACAATTTATCATTTAAACTTGAAATTATTATTTGTTTATAGGAATACTGCAAGTTCTAAGTTATGAATTTCTAAAGTTCAAGATTTTTGAAATTTTGAACTTTCACCCATGCGTTATATCACTTTCAGTTGCGCCTTCATGTGATACTATAGTGCTTGGTCTATAAAGTTATAGCTCAGGAGGAATATGATGATATTCCATAAGCTTTGCGCTCAAAATCAGGCCCCCAGATAAGAGTGCGTAACTGAAAATTATTTTTTTTATTTCTCAACCAAAACATATGTTGTGGGTAATCAAAAGAACCGCCTCGATGAGACGGTTCTTTTGAGCACCCAAAGCACATTATTAAAGGTATGGATAAGAAAATAATAACAATTTTATGCTATTTTTTTTTTTGCATAACTGGCCCTATGAAAATTTAATTCTCAATGAGAGTCATTGGGTTACTCCTTTTCCCAATTCATAATTGGTTCCTGGATGTATGAAAGCCAGTGTAAGGTGTAATATGAACCTCAACGAGTGAAAATCTGTCTTTGGTGTTTCTGACAAAGTGAGGTTCAAACCATCCTGCTCAGCTACAGAGACTAGCTAGAAAATAGAAATTTCGCTCGTAGCAAGTCTACTTAGTCTAGATATAATACTTTTCAATTTGCAAATAACAATGGTGCTGATCAGACTGCGCATTTGCGCAGGCTTGGTCTGCACCTTTGTTGTTCTTAAACCACCGAAGACAGGTTTTCTGGCGTCAAGGCCCATATTTTGTATAAAAAAAACCCTGTGTTTTATTAGCCGAAACTGGCATATGGAAAAATAGTTAGATAATGTGTGCCAGCCAGATTAAAATCAACTATTCTTGTTACCCAAAGAGATTTATCAACAGGTTACAGAAAATCTAAATTTTTCCCATTTCCATAATATGTCACAATGGCTTCCTCCCTCCTATGACGTTTATCTAGACGGCTGTGGGCATTTATTTTGCTGCAATTGAATATGTTAATGTGTTAAAGTGGTTTCTATGAGGCTATTATCATGTGATCAAAATAGCCCAATAATGTACATCCTAGGTCTGTTTCTACAGAATCAGACTAGAAGTTTCAAGTGAATAGGAAGACATTCAGAAAACATGAGTGAATGCTTTAGGAAGCTCTTTGGCATGTTCATATTGTCTTTTCTTTTTTAGCAAGAAGATATGTCAGTTCAGTTAGAAGCCCTAGATATACTTGGCGACCTGTTGAGCAGATTTGGAGGTAGGTTCTGTTTTAGAGAGAATTTATAACCCAAGATTTGGCTCCCGTTTTCCTTAAACACATGTGCATGCTACAAGTTTTTTTAAAAACATAGAGGATCTTACATGAGTGATCATTTCATATGAAATTTATTAAACGAGCCTATGGCGAGTTTAATAAATTAAATATGAAATGTTCACTACTGTAAGATTCTGTTTATCATATGACCTTTTAAATGTTATTTTATAGCCTTAAAAGTTTGTTAATTTCCATGAAAATTTGCATTGTTGTCAAGGACGTCATCATGACGTCATTCCCACCTATAGTGTTATGTAATGTGTGGTCGTAACATTATTTATGATATGATGTTATCCACTGAATAACAGTAGCGTCATATGATAAAAAGAAATAAGAATAACATTACCTTTAACAACTGATAAGCATTCAAGGCTCACCGGCGTCACTGCGTTGTGTCCTTGTGTCCTTAAGCAAGACACATTAATCCTAGCTTAGTACTGTCTCAGCCAAGGAAGACCTGTCCCAACCTAACTCAAAGATTGTTGACTGGTAGGGCTGCCACATTTACGAAATTTGGTAAACGTTTACACGAGTTCCAGTAACCGAAACGATTCCGTTTACACGTAACTTCAAGATTGTTTTCTAGCTCACCTGAGCCAAAGGCTCATGGGTGAGCTAATTAGTATACCAGTCACTCCGTCGTCCATCCGTCCCTCCGTCAACATTTTCAAACATCTTCTACTCTGAAACCACTGGGCCAATTAAACTCAAATTTCATATGGAGACTCCTTAGGACGCGGAAACAAAAGTTTGTTCAAATGGTCCTGGTCACATGACCAAGATGGCCGCTATGCCCATATATGGTAAAAACCGTTTAAAAAATCTTCTTCTCCAGAACCAGAAGGCCGATAACCTTGGGACTTGGTATGTAGCATTTGGGATGTGGTGCCTACCAAGTTTGTTCAAATCGTGATCCTAGGTTGACCTTGACCTACTTAACGTCAAGGTCAAGTTTGCTTCCTAATGCATTTAAATGGGAATTTTTTTGAAAAGATGATTTTTTGAATACTGTTGAAGCCAAATTCATTATTCTCACTTGATATGTTAAACCTAATGAGACAATTGCTATTAATAAGTTTCAAAGGTCAAGGTTGACCTTTGACCTTTCTGCTTAGATGGCTCATATTGGAGTCCCATCAATATATTAAAACATAGTTTTCTCACAAACCATTGGCCCAATTGAACTCAAATTTCATGTGAAGACTTCTCATGATATGTTAGCTAAAATATGTGCAAAATATTTTGGTTACATGACCAAGATGGCCGCCACGCCCATATATGGTTAAAACCATTTAAAAATATTCTTCTCCGGAACCAGAAAGCCGATAACCTTTGGACTTGGTATGTAGCATTGGGGGTGTGGGGCCTACTAAGTTTGTTATACTCCCAGTACGAAGTATATAGGGGGTATATAGTTTTTGCCTTTTCTGTAATTATGTTTGTCCGTCTGTTTGTTGGTTTGTCTGTCTGTAAACTTTTTTTTCTGTCAAAGATTTCTAAGCAACTACTTGACTTAGGATTCTGAAATTTGGTACAAAGCTTGATAGTGATGAGTTGTATTGTGTAACAAAAAACAGCCACATATTGCTTATCAGTCCTTTTATTTGTTCATTTTTCTTCTTTCTCTCTCCTATGTAAATCTTTCTTTTTTTCTGTCAAAGATTTCTCAGCAACTACTTCATTTAGGGCTCTGAAATTTGGTACAAAGTTTGATAGTGATGAGTTGTATTGTGTAACAAAAGAACAGCCACATATTGCTTATCAGTCCCTTTATTTGTTCATTTTTCTTTCTCTCCAATGGAAATTTCTGTCACAGATTTCTCAGCTCCTATTGGAGCCAGTATTTTCAAATTTTGTGTACATCTTCAGGATGGCAAAGTGTACTGTGTAAATGGAAATTAAGATGCTAATCCTCATTTTGCCTTCTTTTTTCAATTTTTCCTTCTTTCGCTCTTATATGATACATATAATCATTTTTTTTCTGTCAAACATTTCTCAACAACTACTTGAGTTAGGATTCTGAAAGTTGGTACAAAGCTTGATAGTGATTAGTTGTATTGTGTAACAAAAGAGCAGCCACATATCAGCCCCTTTATGTTTTCATTTTTCTTTCTCTCTAATGAAAATTTCTGTCACAGATTTCTCAGCTCCTATTAGAGCCAGTGTTTTAAAATTTAGTGTACACCTTCAGGTAGGCTTAGTGTATTGTGTAAATGAAAATAAAGATGCTAAAGCTCATTTTGCCTTCTTTTTCAATTTTTCCTTCTGTCACTCCTATATAACACATATGGACATTTTTTGTCAGAGTTTTCTCAGCAACTACTTGATTTAGGATTATGAAATTTTGTGTACACTTTCAGGTAGGCAAAGTGTATTGTGTAAATGAAAATTAAGGTGCTAATCCTCATTTTGTCTTCTTTTTTCAAATTTTCAATTTTTCCTTCTGTCAATCGTATCTTACGCATATGGACATTTTCATAAATTTTTTCTAAGAAACTACTTGATTTAGGATTATGAAATCTTTGACAATTTTGTCTTTTCTCTGAAAGTGTTACAACCTCTGATGGCTACCGCCGGGGGTATGTGAGCTTTGCTCACTTCTTGCTATATTTCAAATGATGATCCTAGGTTGACCTTGGCCTACTTAACAACAAGGTTAAATTTAACTGTGGAAGCCTTAGTCATTAATCTGACTTGAATGTTATACCTAATGAGATAATTGCTATTAATAAGTTTCAAAGGTCAAGGTTGACCTTTGACCTTTCAGCTTAGGTCACTCATATTGGAGTCCCATCAATATATTAAAACATAGTTTTCTCACAAACCATTGGCCCAATTGAACTCAAATTTCATGTGAAGACTCCTTATGATGAGTTGCCAAAATGTATGCAAAATATTTTGGTCTCCTGACCAAGATGGCCGCCACACTAATATATGGTTAAAACCGTTTAAAAATCTTCTCCAAAACCAGAAGGCCAATGACCTTGGGACTTGGTATGTAGCATTGGGGATGTGGGACCTACTAAGTTTGTTCAAATGATGATCCTAGGTTGACCTTGACTGACTTAAGGTCAAGGTCAAATTTGCTTCCTATTGCATTTAAATGTGATTTTTTTTTTTGAAAAGTTGATTTTTTAATACTGTTGAAGCCAAAGTCATTATTCTCACTTGATATGTTAAACTTAATGAGACAATGGCTATAAATAAGTTTCAAAGGTCAAGGCCACCACACCCATATATGGTAAAAACCCATTAAATATCTTATTCTCTGGAACAAAAGGCCAATGGCCTTGGAACTTGGTATGTAGCATTGGGGATGTGGTCTCTACCAGGTTTGCACAAATGATGAATCTAGCTTGACCTACTTATGGCAAGGTCAAATTTGATTCCTAATGCATTTATACGGGAAAAATCTTGGAATGTTCATTTTCTATAACTTTTTAAGCCGAAATCATAATTCTTTCGAGAAATGTTTAACCATTTGAGACAATGGCTTTGTACCAGATGTCAAGCTGACCTGTGACCTATTATCTAATGCCACACATTTGGACTGCCACATACCTACATAAACATTGGTTTCTCAGAAATCACTGGACTGTTTGATGGAGTATTCATTAGATTGTTTTAAGTCACTAGACCAAAATGGCTGCAACCCCCATATATTGTAAAACGAAATATGTTTTATTAAAAGCTGTAGTTGACCTTGACCTATTTTAACATTATTAAAGTGGTCAGGTGAGCGCCCTCAGGACCTTCAGGTCCTCTAGTTTCATTGTGCAGCTCTGTAAAATCGTCGATATTTTCCTAAAAACCTTTGAAAAATGTACCTTGTGTGAATATTCAAAATTGTGTCTGGTTGGGTGATGTGATAGAACTCATTTCAAGTAATTGGAAAGTGATTGCATCATGTGCAGACTCGTACATTACGGACATTTTCTTCAGTTGCAAGCGTGTAATTAATTAGTGGACACACACAAGACATAAATGTGAATCGTCACGTACGCATCAATACACACGCTGACAGGAAGTAAACAAAAACAACTTTCACATGCGTCTAACTATTAAAAATGCAGGAATATGATTGTTCCAAGCAGTGGCTGAGTGAGACAATATTAGGGACATTTTTACGGCCCCGTTGAGCATGTCCGCCGTAATTTCTAATTGCAGTACTAGATACTTTATCAAATACAGCCTAATATGAGAAAACAAACAATCTGATTGATGATCCAGATCGAGATGTGACGTATCACTGTTTAAGAGAATATTTTTCATTAGGAAATGCTATTTATAAACCACTACGCTGATCACATGCTAAAGTTTGTGTTAAGGACACCGGGTTCAATTTTATTGTGAGAAACCTGCCCAAGAGAATTTGCTCATACTGCTACAACTTATCAAGTAAAGCATTCTTGATCAATTAAGGCAAAAAAAACGGTACCTCACCGTGATTGGGAAAAAGTTAGGGTCGTTTCAAAAGTACCCTTAGAAATGCTTATTTTTGCATTGAGGTTAATGGAAAAGACTAAAATTTTGACATAAATCAGGAAATTAAAGATATATCTGCCCAAGAGAAATTAATGAATTTTAGATATGATATGAACCTAAACATAATCTGTTAAAATTTGAAATAAAAATCAAAGGTCACCGTCTTATATGAAAAGGGGGTCATCCTAAAAGTAGTATTTTTACATTAAAATTAGTACCTTGGATGGATTTTGTGTAATTTTGAATACACAGAGTTAGATTTATTTAAGCATTAACTTTAATTATGCCTATACTGTGTTGAAAAATTGGTAAGAGGCATAAAATCTAAAAAAGATTAAAGAAGGGTCGTTACAAAAAAGATTTTTAATTATGAAAATGTCAATTTTGATTGATTTTGACATAAATGCCGGAATTTAAGGTATATCTGCCGAATGGATATAAATCACTTTCATAAATTTGATGAACCTTAACATAACCTGGAAAAATATGAAAAAAAAATCAAAGGTCACCACAGTATATGAAAAAGGGTCGTCCCATAAGTAATAATTTGGCATAAAATCAGTACCTCTGACTGATTCCCCGTAATTCTGAATGGAACAAGTTAGGTTTGCTTAGGCAATAACCCTAATTATGCCTATGCTGTGTTGGTTAATTAGTTAGAGGCCAAATTTCTACCAAACTCTAAAAGAAGGGTTGTCAAAAAAGGTTTTTAATTATGAAAATGTCAATTTTGATCAATTTAGACATAAATAAGGAAATTTAAGATATTTTTGCCAAAGAGAAATAAGTAAATTTTAGATATAAAATGGCCCTAAACTTAGTCTGTTAAAATTTGTCATAAAAACGAAAGGTCACCGTTGTATTTGAAAAAGGGGTCGTCCTAAAAGTACTATGTTTATCTCAAATCAGTACCTTTCATGGATTTAGTGTAATTTTGAATACAAAGTGTTAGATTTTCTTAAGCAATAACTTTAATTTTGCCTATACTCTGTTGAAGCATTAGTAAGAGGCCAAAAATCTAAAAATAAAATAAAAAAGGGTTGTTACAAAAAGGATTTTTGATAAGTAAATTTTCAATTTTGATTAATTGTGACATAAATGTCGGAATTCCAGGTATATCTGCCCAATACAAATAAATGACTTTCGTATATTTGTTGAACCTTAACATAATCTTGAAAATATGAAATAAAAATCAAAGGTTTCCATAGTATATGAAAAAGGGTTGTCCTGAAAGTAATAGTTTTGCATAAAATCAGAACCTCTGATTGATTCCGTGTAATTCTGAATGGAACAAGGTAGATTTACTTAAGCAATAACTTTAATTATGCTTATACTGTGTCGGTGAGTTAGTAAGAGGCCAAATATCTAAAACAATAAAAGAAAGGTCGTCACAAAAAGGATTTTTTGATAATGAAAATGTCAATTTTGATAAATTTCGTGCATAACTGCATTGTCAAGCAAATAAAGGACATTTTCTCATACTCAATCATCTGCTGAATTTTTTTTTGAAAATGGAGTTTTGTTAAGAATCCAAAATAGTAAGTGAGTATGATCAGGAAATCAGATTCACAAATTTGTGCTTAAATCAAAATCGTATGAAAGGGTCATTCCATAAGCAACTATTTCTGTTAAGATTTAGATTGATAGATAACGAGTAAAATTTGAGACAAAAGATGAAATGGAAGATAACCCGCAATTGAGAAATCAATGTTTTCGTATATTTTTTCAAGATGGCCATGCTCTTGTTAAATACAAAAAAGAAGGTAATCACAGTATTAGAAAGTGAAGGTTGTTTCAAAAGTGGCAATTTAGTATAAAATCTTTGTTTTTATGGACACCGGGTTCGGTTTTATTGTGAAAACCCTACCCAAAAGAATTCACTCATACTGCTACATCTTATCGAGTAGAGCCTTACTGAATAATTAAGGGGGAAAACGGTACCTCACCGTGTTTGGGAAAATTTTAGGAAAGTATTTTTTATCAGTAACTCTGCTTTAAAGCTATGTTCTGTTTGATTGTATTGATCTGGAAAATAACTACAACAATAACAGGTAGAACTGTCTAAGATTCAACACTGGCAAAATTTTGACCTCAGATTGTTTCAGTAGAAAAATACAGTAAGTAAGTGTAGGTTTACACCAAAAAGGGTGGCAGCTCAACTGCCATTTCATAAGGTAAGTACTGAAAATGTAAGTTTACACCAAAAAAAGTGGCGGCTAAACTGCAACATGACAACTCATAAAGCATCATGGTGAAAGCTGATGTTTCCTTTTTAAAACATTTCTAAATGTCCAATATTTAGGATCCCTTTGTGGGATAGAAGAGGTATATTCCAGGGTTGTACAAGCCAGATTTGCATGTTATATTCACAGCCCATGTGATAGCATTGCAAACATCCAGCACATGAGACTGAAACTATAACCTTCAATATGTAAACCCACCATAAGGTCCAGATAATTCTGCTATAGCCTTAAATTATCTCAATCCACCATAATAATTATTATGTGGGTATTCAAAAGAACCGTTGTTTTAGAATAATGACAACTCGGCTACATGATAACTTGGTGACACAGTTTTGAGCCAATTCGGCGACAGATTTTGAGACAACTCGGCGACACTTTTTGAGATAATTCAACGATACTATTGTTCGAGGTCAATTGACACGTAATCCATCATCAACATGATCAGTTGGTAATCATGCGCAATTCGGGGTGATCATGGATTAGAATATTTCTGGAATCTTGAGTTATTTGTGACCATAAAATATATTGTGCATCTGAATATGACTGCTGGGGATTCCTTTTTTTAAAAAATCCATTATAGGTATTAATGTGTTTCCAGGACTTAAGTGACCCCCGTTTTTTGCTAATAATTCTTAAATGGTGATTTTAATTGAAAAAATAATTAGAGAAATGAATTTAGATATATACCCCGTATTTGAATTTATTTTTCCACATAAATATGAGTTTTTGTATAGGCTGGGATTAGATGGAATTTTGGTGTGTTTTTGCTGCTCTTCTTTGAATTAGTCCCCAAGTGAACCTAGCGATATAAATAAAACATGGCTTATACAGGTCAGTGGAGGTAATTTGTCAGTCCCACAGATAAGAGTGCGTTACAGAGAATTATTTTTCCTATTTCTCAACCAAAAATATGTTGTATGTACTCAAAACAACCGTCTCGATGATATGGTTCTTTTGAGCACGTGTTTAAACTGATAAAAACAATCGCAATTTCAGCTAAAATTGCTTAACTGGCCCAATCATAGTGCATTAAGCTATGAATCACTGCTTATACTGACTCATAAACTTCACTGTACATCTAAAGGCGGTGCATTGAAATGGCCTGTGTTAAAAAAACGATTCAAGTAACAGTATTGTCTGACCCTTAAATAATGGCTGAATTTTCTTTCAAGATCATTGTTTCTTAAAATATTTGTCTTTCAGGAATACAAGTAGGTTATCGAACAGTACGGATCCAGATAATGCCCAACATTTTAACCTGAACTTGCCTTCGGCTGTTGACAAAGTTTATCAGCGAAATAACTTTAGCAGGCAAATATTTGATGCTCTTTAAGTTTAATGTATATCCCTAATTCGCTGTTTCTCGTCAACTCTCTAATTTGCTTGAATTGTCGTCATAAACTCATTACTTACTAGTGTCGTCTGCTGATTACCTTTGCAAACAATTTGGACCCAGATCAAGCCCGACAAAACGTCGGGCATGATCTGGATCCTAACTGCTTGGCACTCTACTGATACTCCCGAAAGATCATTTTAGAAAAAGCAATAGCAAGAAACAAACTGATTTGGCAGACAACAAAATCATGACAAATTACCTCGTAGGCAAAAAGAGTCAATGAATTGAAATGGAAGGTGCTACATGTACATGCATGTTTTATTCTTAAGCCTTATATTTGCCTGCTTTCAATACGGCACGGTCTTGGACCCCTATATACTTTTACGATTGCGTGTGTGCGTGCGTGTGTCAAAATGATGACGAGTGAGGTTTGCGGAATAGATTTTCGTTGAATCATCGGATATAGATAGTCCTGTAGGATAGTACATATCATCATAGCAATGCAAATATACCACGTGTATCTGTTGGGGTACACATAGGTATATTCACAGGGAAAAACAACTAAGTTATTCTTTTGTACAGGGGACTGGGGCTTCAGTTACAAATAAGGGCGTCTCCCAAAAATAAGTTTTAGTTACGCGGTGTGCATTTAAATCCACATGCTAAGTGCTGTTCTTCTAAGTTCAATTTTAAGCTGTTTAAAAAAAGAAAAACGGGGGTCACTTATAACCTGGAAACACTATAGTGTAAATGATTAGTGTCCCTGATCAGCCTAGCTGTCATCAGTCTCCAGCAGGTTGGACCTACTAGGCCTATATCAGGCCTGAACTTTTGTCGGGCCTGATCTTTGTCCAAACTGTTTGCAAAAGTTGCAGAATTTATCCATGTTTGTCGACATGTTGGACATGAAACATCGTTTGCCTATCGCAATGTGAAACACTCTAGCTGCAATTGGAACAATTAAAGAAAATAATTATTTTTATTGCAAGTTTCTGACAAGTATATTCATTTTTAAGATAAAAATCATTTTTGGCGTTGAATTGTCTTATGCACCAGTCAATTGACCACCATCACCCACCCCCAACCCGGACCTGTGGGAGGGTGGTGGATAGCGAGGCAATTGAGCAGTTTGTTTACTTTGACATTATTACCACAGTGCTGGAGAAATTCGAGGTAGATCTAGGCAATCATGGCTGCGGGGAAAACTGCCACTGTTTAAGGACATATGCTACTAAATACTTCCCATATTGAAATATTTTCAATACTTTGCATACAGTTTGTTTTATGCATGGGCTATCCATTTATGAAATAAAAAGGATATGTCACCGTGCTTATTTTTTCAGAATCTCATATTGAAGTTTACAGCATTTGACCAATTTTCTAGAAATATAAAATAATAACACTAGTCCTAATTATCGAGCTAAAACGGTTGTAATCTTCAGCCAGCTTCTTTCTTTTAACTTAAATTACTGCCCATGACCTCAAACTTTTAAGAAAATGTGCATTTTTGCTTGTTATCCCATGCTGTGACAAGATACTGCATGATATATTTTGACAATTCGTCAAAAAATGGAATTTGTTTTTAGAATAAATCATGTATTAAAAAATCTGATATTGAAAATCTTGATAATTTATTTTTAATTCATGGACTATTATAATACCTTTCAGAAAAAAGAATAAAAATCTGGGGTCACCGAACTAATTCTCTTTCTAGCGGGCCAAATTTAACCCCACCCCCATAGGTTTCATGCATAATTCAATATAAAAAGTTCGGAGATGACCATTTCGTTCGTTTTGATGATGCCATTTTACTAGTATATGAAGTAATTTAGCATTAAAATGTTAAAAAAGAAAGAAAAAACACACTGAAAATATGTGAGCATCCGGGAATCAATCCTGGTCCTCTGGCTTTGTAGCCAGACACGCTAACCACTAGGCCACGAGGTCAGGTCGTGCGCCGCTCTAAATAACCATACAAATAGTATAGACTCGGCCACTATCGTATTCGTAACCAGGGTTATTGTGTGCGTCGTTTGATTTCGACTGAGCTACATTTATCTGGCTTTAGTGCTGAGACGATCAGTTCTGAAAAGATGTCAATAGATATTTCGAACACACTTTCATTAGTTATTTTGTGAAGAAAATGTCGGAACACCGATATGACATAAGAATATCGGAAGCTGTGTTGATCCGAATCCGTTAAGGGTCGAAAGACAGGACCCAGACAACTTTCCCCGTTTGCAGACGCGGGAAAGGTGCGCATTGGAAATAGCCGCATATGTCTTTAACCAGCGTGTTGTAGCCACAGTGTGGGGTCATGGTGGTGGGGGTCATAGCAGTGAACTGCAGACGAAAAGTCACATCCATTGTTCCGGGAGGGGGGGGGGGGGTAGGGGTGGAGGCTGTGGTTATGTTGTTGCTGTTATTGGCCTTTTAGCCAAAGTATCTCTCAGCTATGTTGTTTTCTCCGTAATAAAACTACTAAAAAAAAAAAACTCCAGCTGTTAAGTTTTTAGACTTAATTTTTCGCAATAACTTTTTTATCTTCAATTTTAGCAAAATGTGTTCGCGATGAAAGTTATAGAGGAGAATTTCCACCAACTTCTCCAAAAGGTCTTGTGCTTGTGGCGCAAACAGGTTTTTGTGTATATAGATGAAGATTTTACAATAAATTGAATTCGTCCTAAATTTCTAAGTCTTTTAATGACAGGTATAATTCGTATAGGCGTGACAGAAAGGGGTAGTTTCAAAAAATATTCGGAAGCGGTGCATTTTATCGCTCTTCAAAGGCTGTGCAAAACATAAAACTGCCGTTAACATGCTCAGAATTTACCGTGCATATGCAGAATCAACTTAAAGCAGGCTCATGTGTAGGAACAAAGGCTGGGTTATCGCATGACGTGCATTTTTTTTCTTTTGTGCACGTGCTATGAAATGAACGGTTTTGAGATGACCCTACTAGCTTAACGCACGAGCGAATCAGGCGCGATATCTATTATATTTGAACAAGCCATCCATTGCTTTAGTTATTGAATGAGGGCGGTGCAATGTAACTTTTTGACTGACATCTTGGACTTAGTTTATTTGCGCTTTGCTTAAAATGTTCAAAGAGTGCATCTAAGCACAGATTAACCTGCAGCATCTAGAATGTTGGAACCATTTAGAGAAGTTGGCGGAGATGTTTCTGAATACTTTTCATCGCGAACACATTTTGCTAAAATTGAAGACAAAAAAGTTATTGCGAAAAATTAAGTCTAAAAACTTAACAGCTGAAGCTTTTTTTTTTTTTTTTTTTTTTTAGTAAAGTCTCTCTGGCATCGAATAAAAGTCGCCATGGGTCTCAAAAAGTGTTGCCGAGTTGTCTCATCGTTCCTCGCTGAGGTTTGCCGACTGTGTTGCATAGTTGTCATTTCGCTAAAGTTGTCTTGTTCCCTTTCTTTTGAACATCAAATGGAATATGATAATGAGCTGAGCCATCATAGCAGTATCCGCTGAAGAACTCCCTTTTTTGTATGCTCTTTCGCATTTTGATTTTATTTACTTTCACGCTTACGTCATAAAAAAGGGCTACAATTACTGATTATCGGATTTTACAGATAAACCCAACTGCAGTTTACAGTGAAAACTATAACTCGAAAGAAATAAATTGCTTCGAGTTTCAGACACCTGAAACTATTGATATGTGTTCTGAATTTAAAAATATATGACCTGACTGATTTATTGACATTCATTTTCTCAAAGAAGGCGTTATTTTATCGTCCATTACTGGAAGACGATACACAGAAGCAGCGCGTATTAGTATGTACGTCTTTGACGTCGACGTCAACTTGTTTACGGAAGATGCGCGGGTAACATGCGCAGCCGTATCGAAGTCAGTGTCCTTAAACGGTAGGTCAATTTTGTAAACGTTTATTGCAGAAACACGAAACGATGCCGTTTACACGTGTAAGCGTGGCAGCCCTATTGACTGGGATGTTAAGAATCAAATCAAACAACTGATAATCACAGAAAATTCACTCAACTTTGCATTAGTCCAGATAAACCAAAAAATATATAGTAAAACTGTAAATATTTTCTTATACATATATATGAACATTTGTTTTGGTTGTGAGACGGTTCGTATCTTCGGCATATATTTTCTTCGAGAAATAAGAAAACAAATTTATAATTTATTTTAGACACTCCTTTCTATTACAGGGCTACTGATCAGTTTCCATCCGTCTATTCTACAGTCATTACTTCCCCAATTGTCCAGTCCAAGGTTGGCAGTCAGGAAGAGAGCCATTATAGCACTAGGTAGGTAAAGGTTTTGTTTTGTTTGTTTGTTTTATTGCTTTACGTCCCAAGTCAACAGCTATGGTCATTGCGGGACTGTCAGTTCACCTAACCACACTTTTTCCTGGGCAGGCTTGAACAAGCGGTTAACAGTAATTTGTGCACATACTTTCGCTTGTAACTGACAACAACCCTTCTTGAATGAATCAGCGGAAGGGAGGAGAATGACTGTAGAAATTATTTCATGATCAATCCCCACGAAAGTATGGGACCGGGCTGGGATCGAACTCGCGACCCCTGGATCTGCAGTCAGACACGCATCTGTTGCCAGACACTTTACCGATAGGTAAAGGTAAATATAGTAATTTAAGTTGGTTTTAAAAATATGCAAGGCCAACCGTAAAAAATTTTTGTTTCCTACCCGACCCTGTTTTATCGGTATGGGTCAGTCTGTCGGAAGCTTATTTTTAGCTCACTTGTCACATAGTGACAAGGTGAGCTTTTGTGATCGGTCTTTGTCCGCCGTCCATCCGTCATCGTCGTCCATTAACAATTGACTTATATGACAACTCCTAAACCCCTGGTCCAATTTTGAAATAATTTCACACAAATGATCCTTGGGTGGCCCTCTACCAAAATTGTTCAAATGATTATGGTCCGTTGCATATCTAGGTCACAGAGGCTAAAAATAGATTTTCGAGATGAAAACTATAAAAATCTTCTTGTCTGAAACCAGAAGGCATGGAGCCTTGATATTTGGTATGTAGCATCACCTAGTGGACCTCTACCAAGTTTTTTTCAAATTATAGCACCTGGGGCTAAAAACGGCTCGGCCCCGGGGGTCACATGTTTTACATAGGCTTATATAGGGAAAATGTGAAAAAATCTTGTTGTCTGAAACCACAAGGCCTAAAGCCTTGATATTTGGCATGTAGCATCACTTAGTGGACATCTACGAAGTTTGTTCAAATTATAGCGCTGGGGCCAAAAATGGCTCGGCCCCGGGGGTCACATGTTTTACATAGGCTTATATAGGGAAAATGTGAAAAAATCTTCTTGTCTGAAATCACAAGGCCTAAATCCTTGATATTTGGCATGTAGCATCACTTAGTGGACATCTACCAAGTTTGTTCAAATTATAGCTCTGGGGCCAAATATGGCCCGCCCGGGGGTCACGTGTTTTACATAGGCTAATATAGGGAAAACATGAAAAAATCTTCTTGTCTGAAACCAGAAGGCCTAGGAATTTTGATGGTTGGTATTTAGCATCACCTAGGGGACCTCTTCCAAGTTTGTTCAAATTATAGCCTTGGGGCCAAAAATGGCCCCGCCCCGGGGGTCACATGTTTTACATAGGCTTATATAGGGAAAATGTGAAATAATCTTCTTGTCTGAAACCACAGGGCCTAAAGCCATGATATTTGGCATGTAGCATCACCTAGTGGACATCTACCAAGTTTGTTCAAATTATAGCTCTGGGGCCAAAAATCCCCGCCCCGGGGTCACGTGTTTTACATAGGCTAATATAGGGAAAACATGAAAAAATCTTCTTGTCTGAAACCAGTAGGCCTGGACTATTGATGGTTGGTATTTAGCATCACTTAGTGGACCTCTTCCAAGTTTGTTCAAATTATAGCCTTGGGGCCAAAACTGGCCCCACCCCGGGGGTCACATGTTTTACATAGGCTTATATAGGGAAAATGTGAAAAAATCTTCTTGTCTGAAACCACAGGGCCTAAGGCCTTGATATTTAGTATGTAGCATCATCTAGTGGACCTCTACCAAGTTTGTTCAAATTATAGCCCTAGGGCCAAAAATGGTCCCACCCCGGGGGCACATGTTTTACATAGGCTTATATAGGGAAAACATGAAAAAATCTTCTTGTCTGGTTTGTTCAAGCCTGCCCAGGAAAAAGTGTGGTTAGGTGATCTGACCGTCCCGCAATGACCACAGCTGTTGACTTGGGACGTAAAGCAACATAACAAACAAAATCTTCTTGTCTGGAACCAGAAGACCTAGACTATTGATATTTGGTATTTAGAATCGCCAAGTGCAACTCTACCAAGTTTGTTCAAATTATAGCCCTTGGGCCAAAAATGACTCGCCCCGGGGTTCACATGTTTTACATAGGCTTATATACGGAAAATGTGAAAAAATCTTCTTGTCTGAAACCACAGGGCCTAAAGCCTTGATATTTGGTATGAAGCATCACCTAGTGGACCTCTACCAAGTTTGTTCAAATTTTACCCCTGGGGCCAGAAATGGCCCCGCCCAGGGGTCAATTGCCCTCTACCAAATGGTTTAAATTATTACCTTCCACTGAACAAGACTAGTGCACATAGTACAGGTGAGTGATTCAGGGCCACTATGGCCCTCTTGTTTTAAACTAAAAATCTCAAATTGGATACCCATTAAACTTAATTGTATACAGTGAAACCTGTCTTAAGAGGCAACTTAAAAAAGACATCGCATAATGCAGGTCAAAAGTATAGCAGAATGCTCCCAGGGAGCATTCTGCAATACTTTTGACGCATTTAGCGCCCATTTGTCTTAACAACCTTTGCGTGTATCTTTGAGTGGCTGTTTTAGGCAGGTTTTACTGTATAGTCCTACTATAGGCAATAAAATTAAATACACAAACAATTTGCTAAGATAACACTGTTTACATTAGACAATTCTCTCAAGTTGCAATGAAATTTAAAAAAAAAAGATATCTTTGACTGAAAATTGAAATAATTTTTTTTTAGTAGGGCCTTTTTTCAGGGTCGGTCGGGTAAGGGGAAACAAATAAAATTTTAATTTAGGCCCAATAAAAACTGGCACATTCTGATATTTTGATCTCTTTGCGATTAACATTTACATAATTTATGTAGTTTCAAGATTTCTTGCACACCAGATACAGATATCTGAGATTTGCTCTTGGATAGAAAATCTTGTCTTACCCATGTTAGCTTACCCAAGCTGTCACGTGAGGACTGTGCATTGGTTGTATTGGAACTCACACACATGTTTGTCAAATTCATCATTGTAATGTTAAAGTGGTGTCATCATATAATGTCGCATGTTGGATTATTCAGGAACTTCTAGGAGTCTACTTTTAAACATAAAATGCAGTATTTAATGGTGAGCTAGAAAAAGAAACCATTATTCTTGTGAGGATGGGATAGAAAAATTCTTCCCTCATGATCACATTTTGTTGTCACTCTGCAAGCCTAGTGATGCCAAACAGTGATCCTCGGGACGGATTTTTCGATTCCATTCTCCACACTCATGCAGTGATTTTATTTGGGATGTACAGGGTTCATACGCGTCAGGGAAATGTCGGGAAATTTATTTTTTTTCAAGGTCAGGGAATTGTCAGGGAATTTTATGTTGTGTCAGGGAAAAATGAATGTTTTCAAAAATGTCTGGGAAATTTCAGGGAATTTTAAAATTCCAGTTTGTATCAAAAGACGAGAAACAGAAAATGACTTGGGCAGTTTTCTTAACATTTTGGATATAAGCTAAATCATTTCGATAGCTTCTAGATTGCTTTAAACATAGGAAGATGGGAGGATTTGGTTCCCCTTGCCTCCTCAACTTCCTTTTTAGCTCACCTGAGCCAAAGGCTCATAGTGAGGTATTAGCATGACAATAGTTTGGCGACACTAATCAATCAGTCCGTCTATCGGTTGTCCATGCTGATTTTCAAAGAAGTATGTCTCTAATGTCAGTTGGCCAAATGTAATCAAAATTCATGTAAAGCATCATCAGGTAGAGGGAAAGACTACATAAGGTTTTTGGACCGATTGGATTGGGACTGGTTGTCATGGATGATGGCAACATATAACTCCCATGGATAGACTTATAATGGGAAAAACTTTAAAAAATCTTCTCTGAAACCATTAGGCCCATAGGTTATATTAGTATGTAGTAATGTCTAGTGGTCCCTACATGAATCCTACCAATCAAGCCCCTGGGGTCAAAACTGGCCACATCTTGTGGATCAATAGCTTCCATAGACATATTTTAGGAGAAAATAAAATCTTTTTCTGAAACCGTATATTTTTAGTATGTAGCAACATCTAGTGCTCCACAACATAGATCCTGCCAATCAAGCCCAATTGGAGTCCAAACTGGCCACAGCCTGTGGATCAATAACTCTCATAGACTTATAGTAGGAAAAACATAAAAATATCTTCTCTGAAACCATGAGGTTATAGCTTGTATATTTAGTATGTCTAGTGGTCTATTACATAAAACCTGCCAATCAAGCCCCTTGGGTGAAAACTTGTCATGCACATGGGGATCAATAGCTGGCATTTACTTATAATTGGAAAAAAACTTTAAAATCTTCTATTCCATAACCATAAGGCCCACAGCTTTTATACTTAGAATATAGTAATGCTTGGTGGTCCCCTACATCTATCTTGCCAACCATAACCCTGGGTTGTAAATTGGCCAAACCCTCAGGGTCTTTAGCTTCCAAAGACTTACCGTATAATGGGGAATAAATTTTTAAAAAATCTCGTGAAACCATGAACCTACAGCTTCTATATTTAGTTTGTAGCAATACATAGTGGTTAGCTACGTAAATCCTGCCAACCATACCCCTCGGACCACAAGTTAAAATTGGCCTACACCTTTGCTCCCGTAGACTCATAAAAAAAGATAATCTAAAATTCTTCAAAAACCATAAAGTCAGCGGTTTAGGCTCATTAAGCCTCTTGTTAGCTCACCTAAGCACTTTGTGCTCAAAGTGAGTTTTTCTGATAACTAAAGTCTGTCATGTATTGTCCGCTGTCAACAATTTGCTGTAGTCAGGGCTTTAGTGGAATATCAAAAACCTTTTCTAAAGATTGTAGCTTTTCAATGAAATATTCCAAAATCAGCTAAATTGCTTTCCTCTTTATAATGTTTGCATTATGGGTGGCTGTAGAGCTAGCTTAAATTTAGAAGTCAAAATCCAATTTTTTGAAATAAGACAGCAGTTTTTAACATACAGTAATGTGACAATCTGTAAATTTCTTTGTTGAAAAGTTGTTTACTAAATACACATGCTGAAAGCTTGAATAAAAACTTTGCAAAGCTCAAAATAATCACTCAAAATTGAAAAAAGAGCTTTAAACTGTAGCTTTAGACAAAGGTTTGAATAAACCAAGTTTTTTGGCGAGTACCCTTATGTCAGGGAAATTTGGATTGGCGTCCGGGAACAATCAGGGAAATGTCAGGGAATTTTGTTTTGCCAAGTCCTTATGCACCCTGATGTAGGAAGGTACCTTTTCCTTCACATTTGAGAAAAAAATTCATAAAAATTGGGAAAATAAGCACTAAAATACCTGAAATTGGGAAAATAAAGGCCATTTTTGGATTGGGATTGACTCCCATGTAATGTGGTAAAAATGGCCAAATAAAATCACTGTCATGACAGATTCTAATATTACATAGGCACAAGACTTACCTTGGCAACAGTAAAATGGACCTCCTTGGGATTTTTGACCGAGTTAGACTCAAACTAGCCCGCTGAGATACCAAGACTAGCTAGGATATTGAAACTATATAGAGCTATAATACTTTCTGGAGAGCGAATAACAGAGACCAGACTGTGCAGGATGATCTGGGCCTTTGTTTTTGCATGCAACATTGTCCTGTTTTCTCACCTCAAGGCCCAAGTAGCCTCTAGCATAGAACCAGTTAAGCAAAACTTTTTTAAAAAATGTGATTATTTTCTTATCCATCAGTTTAAACATGTGTTTTGGGTGCTCAAAAGAACCGTCTCATCGAGACGGTTCTTTTGAGAACCCACAACATATGTTTGGTTGAGAAATCAGAATAATAATTTTCAGTTATGCACTCTTATCGGGGGCCTCTTGATGCATTATCTAGTTGTCAGTTTTGTTACTTTGAGGCTTAAATGTTATTTCAGCTATGCAGAGTAAACCCATTATTTACTAATCACTAATGGATTTTTTATTCTATTTTGATACAATGTACTTGGGATAGTCTAAGTCCATTGTATATTAATTGGAAGGGTCCCAGGTTTAAATGTCAAAATATATATATTTTGTTTCATTCTCTGATGATGTGGTACTACCTTCTACAGAATTCTTGTACTGCATAATTATGAATTCTTTAAGAAAAACAGTAAATTTATCTATTTTTGCTTATTTTCGCACTCAATGCCCCTGTCGTATTCTATGTGACTATTAACTCTTTGCCTACTGTGAAAGTATTAACTCTTTGCCTACTGTGAAAGTAGGCAAATTTTGCATGCTATTTTGTCGCCAAATTTTTTCCAAATCAACTTTTCATAGAATTCTTTCAGGAATACCATCTGGTGTGAAACAGTTTGGATCCAGATCAGACCCAACATTATGTCGACCTGATCTGGAACCAAACTGTTTGTTAAGGTTATCAGAGGAGGACACTAGTAGGCAAAGAGTTAAAAAAAATAGATTTTTTTGAAGTATACCAACCATTTGCACGCTGGATAATTTTAATGCTTTTTAGCTCACCTGAGCCGAAGGCTCCGAGGTGAGCTATTGGTATACCAGTGACTCCGTCGTCCGTCCGTCGTCCGTCCGTCCGTCGTCCGTCCGTCTGTCCGTCAACATTTTCAAACATCTTCTCCTCTGAAACCACTGGGCCAATTTAACTCAAATTTCATATGGAGACTCCTTAGGATGGGGGAACAAAAGTTTGTTCAAATGTTTCTTGTCATATGACCAAGATGGCCGCCATGCCCATATATGGTAAAAACCCTTTAAAAATCTTCTTCTCCAGAACCAGAAGGTCCATGACCTTGGGACTTGGTATGTAGCATCGGGGATGTGGGGCCTACCAAGTTTGTTCAAATAATGATCCTAGGTTGACCTTGACCTACTTAACGTAAAGGTCAAATTTGCTTCCTAATGCATTTAAATGGGAATTTTTTTTGAAAAGTTGATTTTTTGAATACTGTTAAAGCCAGAGTGATTATTCTTACTTGATATGTTGAAACTAATGAGACAATGGCTATAAATAAGTTTCAAAGATCATGGTTGACCTTTGCCCTTTCAGCCAAGGTCGCTCATATTGTGGTCCCATCAATGTAATAAAACATAGTTTTCTCACAAACCATTGGCCCAATTGAGCTCAAATTTCATGTGAAGACTCCTTATGATAAGTCAGCCAAAATTTATTCAAAATATTTTGGTCATTTGACAAAGATGGCCGCCACGCCCATATATGGTAAAAACCTTTTAAAAATCTTCTTCTCCAGAACCAGAAGGCCAGTGACCTTGAGACTTGGTATGTAGTATTGGGGATGTGGGGCCTACCAAGTTTGTTCAAATGATGATCCTAGGGTGACCTTGACCTACTTAATGTCAAGGTCAAGTTTGCTTCCTAATGCATTTGAATGGGAAATTTTTTGAAAAGTTGATTTTTTGAATACTGTTGAAGCCAAAGTCATTATTCTCACTTGAAATGTTCAATCTAGTGTCTATAAATGAATTTCAAAGGTCAATGTTGACCTTTGACCTTTCAGCTAAGGTCGATCATATTGGAATCCCATCAACATATTAAAACATAGTTTTCTCAGACAATTCGTGGCCAATTGAAACCAAATTTCATATGAAAACTCCTTATGACTGGTTAGCCAAAACTTATACAAATTGTTATGGTCACATGACTAATATGGCCACCATGCCCATATATGGTTAAACTCTTTAAATCTCTTCTTCTCTGGAACCAAAAGGCCATTGGCTATGAGACCTGGTATGTGGGATCGGGGATGTGGGCCCTACCAGGTTAGCACAAATGATGAATCTAGGTTGACCTTGACCTACTTTATGGCAAGGTCAAATTTGATTCCTAATGCATTTATATGGAGAAGATCTTAAAATGTTCATTTTCTATAACTGAGCCGAATCCATAATAGTTAAACCTATTGAGACAATGGTTTATTAAGTACCAAATGTCAAGCTGACCTGTGACCTTTTATCCAAAGCCACTCATTTGGACCGCCACATACCTATCTAAACATCCTTTTCTCAGAAATCACTGGGCTGTTTGATGGATTATTCATTAGATTGTTTAGGTCACTTGACCAAAATGTATATGGTAAAACAAAATATGTTCCATTATAAGCTGTAGTTGACCTTGACCTATTATAACATTATTAAGGAGATCAGGTGAGCGCCTCAGGACCTTCAGGTCCTCTAGTTTTATTGTCTTATGTTGTGGTTGTTTGTTTTTTAAAAACTAAAAGTTTTCTAAAAATTCTTTCAGGAACACTTTCAGAGTGCCAAATGGTTTGGATTCGGATCAGGTCCTGGGTCCAAAAACTTTGCAAAGATCATCAGCAGACCATGAAAGATGCTGCTAGCAAGGAAAGAGTTCATTGATTGTTTTGTATACATTTCAGGATATCTGGTTATGAGCTGTAACAACACATTATTCAATGAGCTGATTGACTTTCTACTCACAGAGTTAGGCAAAAATACAAATACATCAACCACAAGAACATATATACAATGTGTTGGAGCTATCAGGTATGCAAGTTCAGGACTTTAGTAAAAGTGTGCGTAACAGAAAAATGATAAATATTTCCATTACTCTGAAAATTTTTGTTTATCTAAACTCATGGAAGTTTTAAGATTTTAATTGTCAACATTCAGGATTTTGGAAAGGGCTAAGTTCACGAAGGGGTGAAATCGGCCCTGTCATAGAAATGCACAGATATTTAAATTGTGTTTATATGATTTATTTCATTGAGAAAAATCGAAATTTTATCCGCCAAGTGCTTAAATTGTGTGAACTATGGGTTTCTAAAGACAAGGACCCTCTTTAAGTTTTGCGTTAAACATTAACGTCATTTTCATTGCAATGTAACGCCTAAGACGTCACTAAGTTTGGTTAACAGATTCGTTTTAAACAAAATCACGTGCACCTAAACTTGTGTCAAGAATGTATTATAAACCTTGATAAACAGTCTATCATAGTGAGACAGCCGCCTACCCTCTGAAATGTTCATATTTCTTTAAGGCTTTATGTACATGTATTTTCAATCAATTTTATTCATATCACGGTAGTGGCCAATATATCCTATAACGCTGCTTTATAAACGGTTTATCCATACCAAGTACTTACTAAGTACTCTCATCAGAACCAGTGGAAAATAATTTCTACAAAACTGTACAAGGGTTCAAGCTCATAACCCCCATCCCATCCCCTAAAGTAATCCTTAGAAGTCGGAATACAAATCGAAACTCTGCCGACAACGCTTCCCGGGTCAGAGAAAAAGCGTATTAAAACTACATGCACACAATATTAACGATTCGATGGATAAAAAGAATCATAACACATTCTAGTCTAACAAAATAATGCAAATAAATGTAGAGTGGTAATTTTAGGGTAGTCTCGTCAATTTCAGTCAAGAGCCTGCCATTCTGACTGATCTTAAATGCCCGTGGTTATATTTGTAAAATCACCAGTTCTTAACATTACAGCTTACACATGGGGTGCACGGGGACAAGAGAGGGCATATAGTAGACCTATTACCCTTATCTAAACATACGTACGTCATGAACGCCCAATGCGATTTATCCGAGCTGCGTCATATTGACACATTTCTAGTTTTATCACAAAGACGCTATCGATGGAAAAGATGCGCATATTGGTGATCAAATGCGTTATTTTTGCAATCAGAAAATCAGTGCAAAACAGACTAAACATAATTTATGATTAAGACATGAAGCACGAGTATTTTGTGAGCAATTCATACAGGAGGGGGTGGACATTTGGCCCGGGCCCACCTTGAAAATCACAAGTCTCAATAGGGAATAAGCGATTGAGTTCGACCCCCACCCACTGGTAGATGTTGGACCCCCCTGGAACCGAAAAGTACAGTTTTCTTTGAAATTGCCAGATGAACCCTCTGTAAACAAGTTGAGTACATTGAACCCTCTTAAGATAAGTTGAGAACCAAAAAGTTGAAAAAGCTATTTTCTGTCATAATCTGTCCTGTCCTCCCCCCCCTCCCCCCCCCCCCACCCCCTGGACAAAGTTTCTAGATCCGCACATGTCAGTCATGCTTTTTATTGATCTTATGGAATAAAGGCATGTCAAATATGCTTGGCACAAGTATATACTGGGCAGTGGGAAAATGTATATAAACCCCAAAGTTTGCAATAATATATATGCCAGAGATAAAAAGAAAGAAAAAAGAATGGCGCCATGAGGATTGAACCCCGGACCCCTTGCAAAAAAGATGCAAATCATAGAATTAACTGTACGACCACGTAGCTGTTTACAAAACAAAGCGGCGCACTTAAAAATATGTACTTTACAGTGCAAACAAAACAGTAACAAAAAAGTGTACAAAAATAAACCAACTGATACTCATAAATTGTAAGAATATAACCCTGTGTATTTTTCCTAAAGTGATGTATGGATAAATTCACATTCCGTTTACCGAAAATGGTAGTATATACCTGCAAAAGCAGACAAAAACAACGGTAGCACAACAAGTGTCTCTTAATGTAAATTTCGGACGTAATATTATTTCGGTATCAGCACTGTTTGCACTTTAAAATGTGAAAGAATAGGCATAATTTCGGCTTCTAAAATAGTCCAGCCCTGCTTTCATGAGATAATGTAGTCTGATTTGTATATTTTAAGTCTAAGAACAAGAATAAATGGCCCAAAAATACCAAACACAGACAACATATTTGAACGTGATCGTTTAGGTTTAATACGTTTTATTACATTATGAAGCCATAATTTCGACACCTTGAAATCTTAATCATGGGTTCTCTATGTTTGTTTGCATGGCTGAGCTAAAAATTGTGGTGTCGAAATAATAGCTTCATGTTTTGTTATGGATATGTTTACACTAAATCCCCACAATATCAGCCATTTTGGGGGAAACTGGGGGACACATTATGGATTTTTGCGGTATTAGGGAAGCATCCAAGAGATTGTTTGGTATGTATTTGAAGAGAGGGAAGATCATCTTCTTCAAAAATAATGTCAGTTATATTACATTCATACACTTTTAAAATAAGATTTTACAGGGCCGATTTACCCCTTTGTGAACTTAGCTTTTTGAACTTTCACCAATATGCGCTTGACTGCTGTCCCTTTATCATATTACAGTAAAACCTGTAGAGTGGTAGACTGGGGATTGAAAGGTTGCTAGTTTGAGGCCCATTGCCCGGGAAAGTCCTTGAGCAAGTGTTGTATCCTCGAACAAGTTCGAACTGGTTCTACCCATGAAGACCCGTCCAGGCATGGCTGAAAATTGTTGACTGGGACAGAAAGAATCAAACAAAACAGTCATAGCATGACTGTGTTATATCCAAATTTGAGGGTCTTGACGAGAGGCCTCTGGAGTTCTCTTATTAGGCCAGATAAAAAAGTCATTGTGTTAAGGGTAACACAACCCTACCTAAATTTACATGTGAAACCTAGAAAAAATTTTAGGGTTTTCTAGAAAAAATATAATTTAATGCATTTTGAAAGACAAAATTCCTTTCAAAATGCATAAGAAAAAAATGTGATTTTATGTGTGTACTTACCCTACCTAAAATTTTCAGACCTGTTAGTCCATAGGTCCAGATAAGGATAGTCTTTGCGCCTAAAAATGCAATTATTTTCTTACCCATTTTAAAGAACAGTCTCTTTAAAATATCCACAACATATGTTTTGAATAAAAAGTAAGAAAAATAATTTTCCAGTACCCACTCTTATCTGGAGGCCTGCCTTACCCAAAACGCAGCTGTTGTTTTTTTTACCTCATTAAAATTTTAGCGTATTATTCACTCTCGTTAAATTTTTCACTTATTCATAAAAATGAACTCCATAATACTTTAAGAATTTGAAACAATTTTCAAATTGTCGACGGATGAGAATGGCTATTCTCGTCTATTAATTGGCCTTCAAAAACTGTCTGGAAAATGGTGGAAAAGCAAAGGAAAAGTCAGTGAATTTTGAAATGGATATTGAGTAGCAATCTTTTCCTTATATCTTGTTTTATCATATGATTCGTGTCTCGTAGTGATATAATGCCATGCATTAAAATCTATAAACCACTAGTGGCTTACAGATTCTGGTAACGCTATGTAATCACATCCTTAATAACATCGCATATAAATGGCAAAATCTAAGAGTTTTCACGCAAAAGCACAATTTAAAAGTAGTTTAAGAGCCATATGATAAATAGAATCTAACGTTCGTGCTCCTGTATTTTTGAATTTATTAAACTCGTTACGAAAGTGCTAAAATGCTCTGCAAGCCTCTCTTTTTCTCAACTGGTTTAATAAATTCAATAAAACATGAGCACTCATGTAAGATCCTCTTTATATAGAGGTGTATAATGAAGGGACTGCCCTGTATTTGACTTTCAGCCGACAAGCAGGCCACAGATTCGGAGAGCACTTAGATAAGATAATGCCCCATGTGATCAAGTTCTGTCGTGAAGAGGATGACGAGCTCAGAGAATACTGTCTGCAAGCTTTTGAGTCATTTGTGAGACGATGTCCTAAAGAAATATCCTCCTTTGTTCCTGAGGTAAGTTATTTATTTAGTCTGCATTAACCCTTTACACAATAATAACGATTTTTGATGCCTATGAAATATCATGTAAGCTGGTTGTCCCAGTTTTCATGGTATTAACATATCATTGTTTCAAAGTATAAATCTAGTGATGACATATAATTAATTTTTTGATAAAAATATTTCGACATACATATCTTCGCTATATTTGATAATCGTTACTCACCATTGATGTGCAGAGACATTAAATCCAGATTGATTCCGGGCTGGGTCACTTTCCAAACAAGCCCTAGTTTTCGTGGTAACTACTGCAAATCTAGGTTTATATAACCAGTTGCCGAATTTTTTGTCATTTAAATGACACAGAATTATAGTTTTATTCTAATCTAATGGGTTGTTGGTCAATTTTTACAGAAACAATCATTCAATTTTTTCATGTGACGATAAATTTAAGGTACCTGTTGCCATCAAGAGCTTTCTGACATTCGTATAGATGTAGCAAATTTAGATTATTTATATTCCAGAAGGTTTATTACAGACACTGATCAGACTTCCCTTCAGTAAACAGGCATTTAGTTAAAAATGTTTTTAGCTCACCTGAGCCGAAGGCTCATTGGTGAGCTAATAGTATACCAGTGACTCCGTCGTCCATCGTCTGTCAACATTTTCAAACATCTTCTCCTCTGAAACAACTGGGCCAATTGAACTCATATTTCATATGGAAACTCCCTAGGATGGGAGAACGAAATTTTGTTTAAATGGTCCTGGTCACATGACCAAGATGGCCACCATGTCCATATATGGTATAAAAACTTTAAAAATCTTCTTCTTCAGAACCAGATGGCCGATGACCTTGGGACTTGGTATGTAGCATTGGGGTTGTGAGGCCTTCCAAGTTTGTTCAAATTATGATCCTAGGTTGACCTTGACCTACTTAACATCAAGGTCAAATTTGCTTCCTAATGCATTTAAATGGGAAAATTTCTGAAAAGTTGATTTTTTTGAAAACTGTGGAAGCTTTAGTCATTATTCTCACTGAATATGTTTAACTTAATGAGACAATGGCTATAAATAAGTACCAAAGGTCAAGGTTGGTTATTGACCATTCAGATTAGGTCGCTCATATTGGAGTCCCATCAATATATTAAAACGTAGTTTTCTCACAAACGATTGGTCCAATTGAACTCAAATTTCATGTGATGACTCCTTATGATAAGTTAGCCAAAATTTATGCAAAATAATTTGGTCACATGACCAAGATGACCACCAAGCCCATATATGGTAAAAACCATTTAAAAATCTGCTTCTCTAGACCTAGAAGGCTGATGACCTTGGGACTTGGTATGTAGCATTGGGGATGTGGGGCCTACCAAGTTTGTTCAAATGATGAACCTAAGTTGACCTTGACCTACTTAACGTCAAGGTCGAATTTGCTTCCTAATGCATTTAAATGGGATTTTTTTCTGAAAATTTTTTTTTTTGAAAACTGTTGAGGCCAAAGTCATTATATTCTCACTTGAAATGTTAAACGAAATGAGACAATGGCTATAAATAAGTTTCAAAGGTCAAGGTTGACCTTTAACTTTTCAGCCAAGGTTGCTCATATTGGAGTCCCATCAACATATTAAAACATAGTTTCCTCAGAAACCACTGGGCTATTTGAACTCATATTTCATATGAGGACTCCATTTGATAGGTTAGCCAAAATTTATACCAATTGTACTGGTCACATGACCAAGATGGCCACCACGCCCATATATGGTAAAAACCCTTTAAATATCTTCTTCTCTGGAACCAAAAGGCCAATGGCAGTGGGACTTGGTATGTAGCATTGGGGATCCAATCTCGTAGCACACAATGAGTTGGGATGTAGATGATGATTCAGTCAAATTACGCCTTAAGTAGTAGATAGGTTCCAAGGGACATTCTAAGACTATGCGTATTTGATCATATGTTTATTCACATTCCAATGCACCAATAGGGGAAAGAATGGTGAAAAATCAGTGGAAGGAGAATGAAATTATTTCATAATAATAGGGGGCTCAGTGGTAGAGTGATTGACTCGAGACTGAAAGACCACGGGTTCGAGCCTCACCGGCGTCACTGCTTTGTGGTCCTTGACCAAGACACATTTATCCTAGCTTAGTACTGGTTCAGCCCAGGAAGACCTGTCCCTGTATAACTGAAAGATTGTTGATGGAACGTAAAGAATCAAAACAAACAAATCATAATAAATCTCCATGAAAGTATGGGACCAAGCTGGGATCAAACTCACAACACCTTGATCTACAGTTGGACTAGCTACCAACTGCACTTTAGGGCCCGGTAGATAGTTTGTGAAAAAAGGGTAAAAAAATGTATGCTGTGGGTGCACAAAGAACTGCCTTAATGAGACGGATCATTTGAGTAACCAAAACAACTGTTTAAACAGATGGCTAAGAAGATATTCACAATTTTAAGCTAAAATATTTTGTTTATCAAGACTTACAGGTATATGATAAAATTGCTTCGAGTAAATGTTATAAAATTTCAAGCACTAGTTGCCTTCCAAAAGGCCTAGACAAACAGTGCAGACCCAGATCAGACTGCTTCTGAAGAAGCAGTCTGATCAGGGTCTTCCCTGTTTGCTATTCAAACAAGCATTTTGTGAATTCCAGCCTTGAAATCCAACATATTATTTGAAAACCAAAAGAGAAAAGTGTTTGAAATTTTAGAACATTTACCCTACAATGTGGTATATTTGTGTGTATACAGATAGTAAAGATATGCCTGCTGTACATATGTCACGATCCGAACTACAACTATGATGATTAACCCTTAAAGGGCCTGACAAAAATCATCTGAAAGTGTCGTCTATTGAAGTAATTTGCTGCATATTTTTGCTCGGGGTTTATTCAAGGAAGGGGGATTGGGGGATTCCCCCAATTTTTTGAAAGATCCCCCATCATTTTAAGAGGGATGAGGATATTTTTGTATAGACAAAGAGGAGAAAGTATCAAATTTATGTAAAATTCCACCCTCGTTTTCAATTTCTAGAATAAACCCTGAATTCGCTAACATTATTTTACTAATGTAAGTATAGGGGAAAACAGTGTGGCCTCAGATCAGACAGCTCACATAGGAGCTGTCTGATCTGTGTCCATACTGTTTGTCCAAAACCCTTCTACAAGGCGACAAAAGCAGATGACGTGTTGTGATCGGCAATTTTTAACCCTTAAAGCGCCAAGGAAAAATGCATCTGAAAATGTCGCCTGCTGAAGTTGTCTGCTGCAAATAATTGCATAACATTACTGGCGAATTAAGTAAAGAAGCAAACAGGGTGAACCCAGAACAGACTGCTCCTATAGGAGCAGTCTGATCTGGGTCCACACTGTTTGCCATAGAGGCTTCTTCAACATTTCAGCAGACGACAAAAGCAGATGACTTTTGTTATGATTGGTGCATTAAGGGTTAAATTTGCTAATGATATGGTACTTTTGTTTGAATACAGATAGTTAAGATATGCCTGCAGTACATATGTCATGATCCCAACTACAACTATGATGACGACGATGAGGCTATGGAGATGGAGGCAGACGAGGAAGAAGAAGAGTAAGCTCCCCTTAACTCTCTGCATGCTGGGAATTTTTTCACTATTTTTTGTCATCTGCTGATTTTTTTTTTTTTTTTCAAAATTGCAGTTTTTCAAAATAGACTTTTAAATTTTAGATACATTCTCCCTTTTGTGTGAACAGGGAAGACAATGAAAAGAATGAGTAAATGCAAGGCTTGTCTAAGTCTTTGCTTATTCCAATCCTGATGGATAACAAATGTCCATGAGCTACATGGATGAAAGTTTTCAGGATAATTCTGAATTCCAGATTTTGAGGCTGACTTTCTCTGAATTAGGCATATTATAATAGCTTATACAGATCAGTATATCTAAACACAATTGACCATTTTAACTTGAAATTGTTGATATTATATAGCCATATTGCAAGTTTTAAGATTTTATGGGACATCTGCAAACAGTGCAGAACCTGACCAGATGCTTCAAAATGCAGTGTCTGGTCAGATTCTGCAATGTTTTCTTACAGAATGTTCCTCTAACCTGTTGTATAATGATGAATTCTTCCAATATATAGGCCTTGTTGTGGGAAAACCCGTCTTCGGGGTTTCAGACAAAAGGAGACTCAAACCAGTCTCCTAGGCCATAGACACAAGCTAGAAAATTGAAATTTTTTATGTAGCATATTTATATATGATATTTTCGAAAAAGCCAATAACAAAGGTGCTGATCAGTCTGCACTGATGCGCAGGCTGGTCTACACCTTTGTTGATCGCTTACCCCCCTCAAGACTGGTTTTCTCGCAGTGAGGCCCATATGGTATTTGATGCAATGAGCCTAGGATGGTTCATTGCAGGTTTCAAGGGGTCACATGTTAGAATTTCCAAATAAAGATTTAATTTAGACCCTGAAGATTGTTATTATCTTAGCAAACAGCGATGACCCCCCCCCCCCCCCCCCCCCCCCCCTCAACAATTTTAATTCTGTAAAACTTGGCCAAAATCTTCCCTTTTTTTATGCCCATAAATCAAGAATCATTATTACTGATTTCCAACCCTTATTCTGCCATAACTGTCTCAAATTCACATGTCTTCAAAAACACAGTTTCAAAACCAAAAGGCAGTGGGTGGGGTGAAGAAATTCTTCTTTGGTCATTCGAGTAGAATGAAAGTGACATCAAATTAAACTTTGTTTTAAACAGTTCAGCTTACATGCAAAACATTTCTTTAAACAGTTTCAATATACTGGGAAGAAAACATTTTCATCTCTGACAATGGAGTTTTGACATTGTTTTGCTTTCTGAAAGCACAATGTGCGTACTTGGCCATCAAGAATCAGATTTTCAATCGTCATTCTATGCCTTTGAGTGTTAGAAAGATGTCCAGGCAAATTGTTTAAAGATTGTCACAGACAAACGCCAAAACCAGTTGTCTGAACCCATAGTCTGGCTATTACGCCACAGCCAAAAGAGGCAATTTCTCCCACCATAAAGTAATGCGAAAACAGAGATTTCAGCATCTATACTAAAAGCACTTTTCATTCATTTCATGCAGTTCTGTGGTCCATGGATCACACTCAAAAATGGCATTCCAATGCATTTAGGTCAAGTTTTAAAATGATAAAAAAATTCTTGTTAGTAACATTTTCTACAACTTTCTTTTTTAATGTTTCACTTGGCAAAAGGGCATCAAAGATGTCGGAAAAATTTTGGCTAGATCGTAAAATTGGTTTTCAAAATACGTTCTTCACAAAATCCATCAATGTTACAATTGATAGTATTGGTCCTTCAATTATTTTGAGGAGTATATAATGTATTTATCCAATACACATAAACTACATGGCCATTGACTAGGTGTACTTTACGCATGGATGAATGGTTATAGTACATTGCTGCATAATATTGCACCAGGTAAATCCATTGTCATCATGGTTGAATGGACTACAGTTGCATTTCAAAATATTTCTTCACAAATCTGGTAGAAAAAACAACAACAAAAATGATCATTAAAATGCTCATGATTTCGGACTTTAAAATACTTTCACTGTGATTTGTAATCGAGTATTGATGATATATTCCATTACATGTGAAAATAATTGATTTCTAAGTGTTTCGGTGAAATTAAATTTTGCAACCCCTACCCCCTGTGGTAGCGTCTCCTGTTTTGTCGTAGAGCTCTGCCGGTCTAATTATAACCTTAATTCGTTCCTGATACAGCAAGCGTCTTTTTCAAAAGGTTACCAGGGATATCTTATGCATAGGGAAGTTTTGGGAAGCATCTGAAAAATAGGCAGATACCCTATCAAAGTGTCAGAGGTCCTTTAAAATGGAGTTGTCCAATTGATAAGGCAGAAATTTCTTTGGTCATAAAAGTAAGCATGGCCAAATATTAACAAAGGTGAGACTGGTACCATATTGACAAGAGTTGTCTTGCTCTTACATATGTTTGTAAGTAAAGCTTGACAATTAATGAAATTTTATCACATGACGTCCCGTCAGGTAGTGAAATTACACTATGCAATAAAATTGATAAACCACTAGTGGTTTTCGGGGAACGTAAAAGGATTAAATTTTTCTCATTTTTTGTATCAGAGGATCAGATGAGGAGTACAGTGATGATGATGACATGAGCTGGAAAGTGAGGCGGGCAGCGGCTAAATGTCTGTGTGCCGTCATAGCAACAAGGCACGAGATGTTGATGGATTTCTATAGAATTGTCTCTCCAGCTCTGATAGCAAGATTCAAAGGTATGTTTGTTGTTCTTCTCTTAGGATTGTGTGCAAAGTGAGCCACTGTGAGATCACTCAGTGTTAAAGACTACTGTTAATTTCGGAAATTTTCATGAGAGTTTTATTTTCGCAAATAATGTTAAAAGACATATTTGTAACATTAATAATTCATGACTAGGGCATGATTTACCTCCATTAGTAAACGACAGAGTGATTTCACGATTTTGCCAGGGTGTTATTTTCACGAAACTTCGCTGATGCGAATATATAAAATCCTCGCGAATATTTTCGAATTTGCAGCATTGTTGCAGATGTCAATTTTGCAATGTCAGCAGTTTCTTTAGCTCTTTGCCCCATGGGAAATTTTTTATGCTTTTTTTGTCATCTGCTGATTTATGTTTTTCAAAATCAACTTTTTTGAAAAATTCTTTTAGGGATATAATCTGAGTGTCGAACAGTTTGTACTCAGATCAGGCCCAACATTTTGTCTGTCCTGATCTGGGTCCAAGCTGTTTGCAAAGATTACCAGCAGACGACACAAGGAGATAAAGAGTTAGATGTCTCTCTTTCTGCACCACTGGACCAGTTTTTTTCCTTAATGTTTACTAGGTCTACAAAACTTAATAAAAGGAATACAATCTGCCGGGTTTTTGAAGATTTGATAGAATGTAAAAGCAGACATATTTATCATCTGACAAATGTTTTGATTTCAGAGAGGGAGGAGAATGTAAAAGCAGACATATTCCATGCCTATGTAACATTGCTAAGACAGACATATTTATCATCTGACAAATGTTTTGATTTCAGAGAGGGAGGAGAATGTAAAAGCAGACATATTCCATGCCTATGTAACATTGCTAAGACAGACAAGACCAACAGTTTCACCAGAACCTGATGCAATGGAACAAGAGGCCGGGTAAGGCAACATTCTCTGTTAGCTCTCTTTTTCTTTAGTTAGGGCTATGGCAGACACCATTGTTACTACAAAACTTATGGTTAACCCAGTGTTGTGCCTTGGTCGCGATTTCTATCTAATTTTTACCTGCAAATTTAAATACAGTTTCCAGTCGTAATTTCGGGAAAGTTCTGTTCAACATTATAATTGGTAAATACCGAGTACACAGTCTATATTGGGTTATTTACTTTCCTCTTCTAGAGTACCAGAGATGCCAACCATTCCGATTTTTGCGGAATCGTACCGATTTTCAAGGCCAATATCCGCATTACGATTTTGAATGTCAAAATTAAGACAACAATTTAAAATTGATAAAATAACGGGGGGTTACTCCTACCTCTATACCGGTTATACCTGATCACCAGTAGTAAAATAAAATACAGACTGGTTTGTGCGTAATTTATTGGGAAAACGTTAATACTTTAGCAGGTAAAAAGTTGCGAGTCTGAGAACCCGCCTGTGATACAAAAACAAAATCCACAAAACTTACTGAAAACTTACTGATTCTTGTACTTAGAACTTCTTGTGGTGTTGGACTGCTTATTCAATTGATTACTCACTGTGTTATATTGTACATTGGTGTTGGTGACATTTAGTGTTTAGAACATTTTATCCATTATCCCCCTTTTACCAGTTAATCAGGGTGAGTCGATATGTCAACGGCGGAACTCAACGAGATAACGAACGAATGGCTTCCTTGGCAAAAAACGTGTGGATGCAGAAATTCATCAGATTATACAAATCTTTGACCCTTACTGAAGCCAATTGAAGGCCGTAAAATATTATGCATGAAGTTGAAGTAAGGCTCTCAGCCATGCATTTGGGAGGGAGGAAGCGGGTACTGTATTAGGCGATATTGAAGCCCGTCTTACAAGACACTTGCGTGAGTTAATTTTGTACTTTTATGGCAATATATGCTGCATTCCAGAAAAGGTCCCCAGACTCCTGAAAAATGACTTTCATATTCCTGAAGAGCGCCATTTAGGGTTGCATCTCTGGATTATGCTAAATGCAGAAAATCAGCAGATTTTCAATGGCCTGCGCATAGGCCCGCCCTTGGTTGCGCTTTTAAGGGACCCTGATGGTTAAATCGAGGGAATCCCGCAATTCCTCGCTCTAGGCCCAAAACTGGTTAAACTGAAATTCCAAATGTTTGTTTTGATGGTATTGGACTTCTATAATTCTCATTACAGTTTAGTTGCCATGCTGCAGGGTTAGATCCTAGACATAGTGAAGGTTCTACATAAACAATTTTGTCATCTGCTGATAACCTTTGCAAACAGTTTAGAACCAGATCAGTACTGACAGAACGTCGGTTCTGATCTGAATCCAAACTGTTTGACATTCTGATAGTGTTCCTGAAAGAATTTTTTGAAAAAGCTAATTAAAAAAAAAAGGCAGCAGATGACAAAAGAATCATGAAAATTACTCATTGTGCTATATTTCTCATTACAGCCCATTAGCCATGCTGCAGGGTCAGATCGCAGACACATAAAAGATTGAAGGAGAAGAGTGTGAACTTTCTTTGCATCGGGGAAATTTCCCAGGCTTTTGATGATGTCTGCTTACTCTTTTAAAAATTTACATTTTCAAACAATTCTTTCAGGAACACTATCATAGTGTCAAACAGTTTGGATCCAGATCAGGACCGACTTCTTGTCGGTCCTGATCTGGGTCCAAACTTTTTGCAAAGGCTATCAGCAGAGGAAAAGTCCCGATATGAAAGCATTATCGCGAGACCTGATGATACCTCAATTAGGACTCTCGCATTTCACGCTTTGAATTATTGGTAGCTAGCAATATCGGGCTAGTCCCATTCAATTCTCAGACTCCTGTAGTGACAGAATTTAGTGTTAAAAATCGCATAAGTCCAACTTTTGAAAGTTTACCATTTCGCTGTTAGTCAATATTTTCTGGATGTAAAGCCCTGTGTCATGCAAGCAGTGATCACATAATATATTTTAATAAAAATGGCAGTTCAATACCAGTGTGCACCAAGTGAAAGGTGACAGGTTAGTGCATGCTAGAGTGCTTCCTGTCTGCGAAAATGGATATGAAAGAGTAAAAAATATTTACTTGGACGTATGTTTCTCATTACAGCCCAGTTGCCATGCTGCAGGGTCAGATTCCAGACATAGTGAAGGCTGTACATAAACAGTTGAAGGAGAAGTGTGAACTTAAACTCTTTGCATACTGGAAATTTCCCAGGCTTTTGATGTCATCTGCTTACTTTTTTAAAAATTTACATTTTCAAACAATTCTTTCAGGAACACTATCTCAGAGTGTCAAACAGTTTGGATCCAGATCAGGACCGACATCTTGTCGGTCCTGATCTGGGTTCAAAACTGTTCGCAAAGGTTACCAGCAGACGACAACAGAATCATGAAAATTACTTAGCATCCTATGTTTCTATTTACAGCCCAGTTGCCATGCTGCAGGGTCAGATCCCAGACATAGTGAAGGCTGTACATAAACAATTGAAGGAGAAGAGTGTGAAGACAAGGCAAGGATGTTTCAGCTTGTTGACAGAACTGGTTCTCGTTCTACCGGGAGCACTCACAGACCATCTTCCAATGCTGGTACCCGGGATACAGTATGCCTTGGGGTATATATATATTTAAATTTTAACTTAACTCTCTGCCCACAGTGTAATTTTGCATTTAATTTTGGTATTTTCCAAAAGAATATAATTTTGGAATACCATGAGTGTGTCAAACAGTTTAGATCCCAATCAGGCCCGACATTTTGTCGCGCCTGATCTGGGTTTAAACTGTTTGTAAAAGCTAACAGCAGAAGACACTAGTCGGCCAAGCGTTAATAGGAGTAGAATCGGATCAAACTTTGATTCTGAATACCTTTCAAAGTTTTCATTAGAAGCTTTGATGGTTTTCATAAAGCTAAAACTTATACTTTTTCTTCATGAATATGTTTATTTTCTATATTCATTCCTAATCTCTAGCCAGCCTGATTCCATGATTCCATCTTTTGTAACTGTGGATCATGCAAAATCTTAATATTGGCAGTTTGGATTTAGAATTTTGCAGTTGATTTTAATAGCAATTTCTTTTAACGGGACCAACCAATCTCTTCAAAATGTTGAAATTCAAAATATTGGTAGTGATTTTGCAATAAACTATAGTGAAAAATGTTGGGCCGTGAGTTGTCTTAAAAATCTGGTAGTTTTTAAAAATACTGCTGGGGAGCGCACAGTCTCAGTGATAGAGTGCGTGACTCGAGACTGAGGGGCTGCGGGTTCGAGCCTCACCGGCGTCACTGCGCTGTGGTCCTTGAGCAAGACACATTTATCCTAGCTTAGTACTTGTTCAACCCAGGAAGACCCATCCCTGTTTAACTGAAAGATTGTTGATGGGACGTAAAGGATCAAACAAACAAAGATACTGCTGTGCATGATAAGGGCCATATTCTCCTAAAGAATTGCAATCTATTACAGGGATAAGAATTCCACATCCAACATGAAGATAGACACATTGGCATTCTTGAACTGTTTACTCAGTAATCACAGTCCTGTTGTATTCCATGCTCATATCAAAGTGATTATACCGGTAAGTTTTGTTCACCCACCCCCCAACATGAAGATAGACACATTGGCATTCTTGAATTGTTTACTCAGTAATCACAGTCCTGTTGTATTCCATGCTCATATCAAAGTGATTATACCGGTAAGTTTTGTTCACCCACCTCCCAACATGAAGATAGACACATTGGCATTCTTGAACTGTTTACTCAGTAATCACAGTCCTGTTGTATTCCATGCTCATATCAAAGTGATTATACCGGTAAGTATTGTTCACCCACCTCCCAACATGAAGATAGACACTTAGTATGCACAGTCCTGTTGTATTCCACGCTCACATCAAAGTTATTATACCTATTATACCGGTAAGTTTTGCTCACTCTCACTCACCTTTTCATACCTCTAAAAAAGGTTCAAGTTTAGAAGTGGCCTATTAAAGAGCATAGGTGAAGGTTTTCAGGATTATTTTTAAATTCAGCATATGGAGGCAAAGTGTTTATTTGCTAAATAGGTTAGCATCAGTGTTGGTTAGAATTTAGTATTAAAGTGTCAAAAGTAGAATTTTTTGCATTGAAGTGTAAAAATGATATTTAAGTTGAAATCTCGCATGAAAATGTGTATGGTTTAGAATTTAGGATCAAGCAGAACAGCCAGGCTAGAAATTTAATTAAGCATTTAAGTTCACTATCATATCACAAACACAATGCATTTTGTAATGCATTTTCCAGTGATGAGGCCTTATTAATGATCAAATCAAAAGATCCTGATTTAATAACCCTTGTCCTGCTGAACCTGGATTTATGAAAACAGTGTAGATCCAGATCACCTGGCTTCTGATGAAGCCATCTGATCAGGATCCACACTGTTTTTCAGGCATGCTTAAAACTGGAATGCTGCAGTTCAAACAATAAAATTAGGGAGGAGTGTAGTACATGAAAAAATTCAGCATGATTATGACACCTGAAAGGCTGTAAGAACTTTTTATGTGATGGGACTATTGTGTCTGTTTTTAGTTTTCAAGACCAATTATCGCTTAATGCAGGTCAAAAGTATTGCAGAATGCTCCAAGGGGAGCATTCTGCAATACTTTTGACCTTCATTAAGCTACCATTTGTCATTGGGATCTGTGGTTTGTCTATTTTCGAGTTGTCGTTTTACACAGGTTTTACTGTTTTTCTGTTTTCAGCCCATAGTCCATGCTGTTGGTGATCCATTCTACAAAATAACTTCAGAAGCCTTACTAGTGACGCAACAACTGGTTAAGGTGATTAGACCTCTAGGTAAGAACATTGAACAGGGGGTGATACCGTCAACTATAAGTTTGAACCCCAATCCTGGCCAATACTTCTACAGAAATTGTTGCCTGTGGTAAAACCATTGAACAGGGGGTGATTTCATCAGGTAGGTGTTTGAAACCCCAGTCCAGCCACATACTTTCACAGAAATTATTCTTTGTCAACAAATTGTTGAGGTGATCAGACCTTTGACCTGTGGGTGATACCATCAATTATGAGTTGGAAACCCAGTCCGCCCACATACTTTTTCAGAACTTATCACTTATCTGATTTACCGGGCCGCGTAGCGCAGTCGGTAACGTGTCTGGCTACAGTTGCGTGTCTGACTGCAGATCCAGGGGTCGCGAGTTCGATCCCGGCCCGGTACCATACTTTCGTGGAGATTGATCATGAAATAATTTCTACGGTCATTCTCCTCCTTCCGCTGATTTATTCAAGAAGGGTTGTTGTCAGTTACAAGCGAAAGTATGTGCACAAATTACTGGTTAACCGCTTGCTCAAGCCTGCCCAGGAAAAAGTGTGGTTAAGTGAACTGACCGTCCCGCAATGACCATAGCTGTTGACATGGGACGTAAAGCAACAAAAACAAACAAACAAAACTTATCTGATTCAAGTAGGGCCGTTGTCAGTTTTTGGTGAAAGTAATAGTCTGTAAACACTTAGTACTGGTTAACTGCTTTAGAGCAACCTACCCAGGAAGTGTGATGTGATAAACATTGGTGTAAGTTTTCTGTTTATTCTAGACCCATGATATAGATGTTAATTTGTTCAAATGTAAAACCCAAAACAAGTGAGCAAAATAAGCATTCTCTGAATAAAAAGTGTAATATCTAAACTTGCTACTTACAACATTTTCAATACTCTAGCTAGTCTTGGAGGTTCAGCAGATTAGATTGAGTCTTACATCTTTCTTTTAGTACTTGGGCTCTGATTTTATTCTAGGGGTAGCAAAACCCAAGCTGCTATAGTACCTACAGTAATCTATATGGGAAACTTTTCAGTCAAAATCAGGCGTTCGTTATATTAGCCCTTAAAGTATCTGTAAAACAATACATAAGATCTGAAAATATCATCTGCTGGTATCGTTAACATTATTGTAAGTATAGATGCAAACAGTGTAGACCCAGGTTTGGCCCGGGGCTACACTGTTTGGCCAAGAGACTTTTGAAACATTTCAGCAGATAACACCAGCAGACTACTTGTGTTGTGATTGGCGCTTTTAGTTATCTGCAGCAATACCCATCTTTATTTTAGATCTTCAAGTATCATTTGACTACAAGCCATATGTGAAGGAACTATACCAGTGTACACTAGCCAGGCTTGTGGCTGCAGATATTGACCAGGAGGTGAAAGAAAGAGCCATCTCTTGCATGTGAGTACTAAATGAACTAAAGCATGACTAGCAATAACTTTGGTTAAGATTCCCAATTTACCCTAAATGTTGACAGCTTAACTTCCTATCTTATTTGGACTGCAATGCGAGAAAACCGGTCTTCATTGGTTTGCAAACAACAAAGGCGCAGACCAGCCTGGGCATCCATGCTTACTGATCAGTGCCTTTGTTATTCGATTTTGGAAAGTATCATATCTAAATTCACTATAAGCAAAATTTCAATTTTCTGGCTAGTCCCTGTAGCTGAGGGGACTGGGTTGAGTCTTGTCGGAAACCCATAAGACCGGGTTTCTCGTGTTGTGGCCCAATTTTATAGGTCCAGATAATTTTGATTATAATTTTTTTTTTATTTCTAATGCATTAGTTAAAACAAATTTGTTTAGGGTGCTCAAAAGAACCTTCTCATGGAGACTAATTACTTTCTCATATGTGATTTTATGAGTAAAAAACTGAAAGAACGTCTTTTCTAATAATAATTAATTAAAAATTTTCCCTTTGACAGTTTTTCTTTACTAATTGTATGCTGGGTAATATTTCATGCTTTTGTTGTCCTATGCTGACTTTTTTTCAAAATTAACTTTTCAAAAAATTCAGGTCAGGGCATGTCCTGATCTAGGTGCAAACTGTTTGCAAAGGTTATCAACAGACAACAAAAGCCGCTTCTAGCAAGGAAAGAGTTAAAGAAGAAGGTTAAGATTACAGTACACAATACAGTTTTCCAAATATAAGGTAGACACTTGCTTTAAGCAAGCTTGTTTGATTTTTTTTTCAGACTTAAGTGTTTCTGGTTGTTTAATTTCAGGGGTCAGATAATCCGTAACCTTGGTGACTGCCTCCAGGCTGAGTTGAGAGAATGTTTACCTATATTCCTAGAGAGATTGAAAAATGAAATCACTCGGTTGACAGCTGTGAAGGCTCTAACACTGATAGCAGGGTATGTATCAATATGTTTTGGATAATCCACCAGAATTGAAGAGTTAATCATGTTAATTGGGTGAAACAAAAAAATCAGCTATTTAGCATTTCGTATGTTCTCTAATTATGCTCACTTTTCCTTACTGTTCTAAGATTTAAAAAAAAAAATATTTGTCAATCAAAATATTTAAGATTAAGATTATTTTCATTAAGATATATTTTGAGTGATTAAATATACTGTCAAATTTCTAAACCATGATTCATTTCTTTCAAATTTCACATCGCTTATTTGAAACAGACAACATAAGCTCTGTAGAGCTCTTATTGCGACATAACGATATCTTTTTAATAGATACTTACCTGCCTTACTCTATCTTCCTAGCACAACCCCTTTAATGCAAGCATCAGCAAGGGAGCTGTTAGTACCATTTTTTACACCTTTGGTATGGTGCGGCAGGGATTCGAGCCCACGACCTCCGGCTCCAAAAGCGGACGCTCTACCAACTGAGCTATAGGGGCGGTCCTTGAAGATTGTTTGTATCTAAGCCAACAGTGCAGACCCTGATGCAGCATTTCATCTGGGCCTTCACTGTTTGCCAAAGTACATGTTTATGGGTATCCATAATGAAAATAGTTCAACATGCATGCATGGCTAGCCAGTGGAGCTGGAGTTCAAAAATTTGGTCTAGCCTTTGTCCACTGCCATACTTTATGTACAGTAAAACCTGTGTAACACTAAAACTACCACTCAGAAAAAGACAAAACAAAGGTCTTAATGACAACTGGTAGCTTAATGAAGGTCGAAAGTATTGCTGAATGCTCCCTTTCGAGCATTCTGCAATACTTTTGACCTGCATTAAGCGATACTTGGTCTTGAAAACCATTTTCTTGTCTTTTTGAGAGTGGCCGTTTCACACAGGTTTTACTGTATATCAGCAGGGGTGACTGGGGAGACTGTGCAGATGCTCAGGCTTGTCGGAAAATGAGGAATGTATCGCCCTACTTAAATACAAATTAACCTGTATTAAGCAATCCCCTGCTTTAAGCAAGCAATTTTTGTTTGTCCCACTGGCGCTTGCTGAAGAGAGGGTTGACTGTAGTTTATATCTTTATTTTACAGATCACCTCTAAAGATAGACCTGAGAGCAATATTGGTAAGTACCTTAAACCTTATGTCTATATAAACAAACTTTTTGAGTGTAAAATTATAGATATTTTCTTACCCATCAGTTTTAACACATGTTTTAGGTGCTCAAAAGAACCATCTCAAAAATGTCAGGCCATGTAGCCCACTCAGTAGGAGGTCTGACTGCAGACTCGGGGGTTGTGAGTTTGATCCTGGCCTGGTCCCATACTTTCGTTAGAGGTTGATCATGAAATAATTTCTATTGTCATTCTCCTCCTTCCCATGATTCAAATAGGTTTGTTGTCAGTTACAAGCAAAAGCATGTGCACGAAGAACTGGTTAACTGCTTAATCAAGCTTGCCAAGGAAAAAGTGTGGTTTGGTGAACTGACAGTTTCGTGTCTCACCGGCGTCACTGCGTTGTATCCTTGAGCAAGACACGTTAATCCTTGCTTAGTCTGGTTCAACACAGGAAGACCCATCCGGACATAACTGAAAAACTGTTGACTGGGATGTAAAGAATCAAATCAAACAAAACCATTGAAGCAAAGACTATGAACCGTGATGGAGCAGTCTGATCTGGCTTATCTTGTTTGCAATATGGGCTACCAAAGTACATAAGCAGATTTTAGGGCAGAAGACAAATGAGCCGCGCCATGAGATTTCCAACAATGTGATATGTGCGACCAGCAAAGCCTCAGATCAGCCTGCGCATCAGCGCAGTCTGAGCAGAGCCTTTGCTAGATGCTTGAATATTTTATTTGTGTTAAGCTACCGACTGAACATCATTCGGAGTTTCTAAGCTTAAAAAGAGTCTGCGTAGGCTCGTTTGAGTCTACACTTGTCAAAATGCCACGTTTTTGGAAATCACATGTCGTGGCTCAAATTGTTGCGAATGGCAGGAAAAGGGTGTATACTTCAGACGCCAATCAAAACTGCAGCAGAAGACAAATAAAATTTTGTGACATCCTTTTTTTCATTTTTATGCGATCTTGAGCTATATTGTAAGATTTTGATATGTCATCATCATACTTGGCATGCGCAGATCCAGAAAATTCTGTGGGGGGTCCTGAAAACTTGTTTTAGTCAACATCTCTCACAGGGCCGTATGGACCTCCCTTGAGAAGCAATTGGACGCAGGGGGGTCTACGACCAGTATTTCTTAGGAAACATATAGCAACTTGTAATTTTCCAGCCCTGTCCCCCCACCCCCCTCTGGATCTGCCCATACTTGTGATAATGTCGACATATCTGAAATAAGAAAATGATTTCTTAATTACACAATGCGCGAAAACCTGTCTTTCGGGTTTCCGACAATGTGAGATTCAAACCAGCTTGCACAGCTACAGAGAGTCTGAGCCTATCTATGAAATTGAAATTTTGCTTGTACAGTCAAAACTCTTTATAACGCCACTCGTTATAACAGAATATTCAATGTTCGACATAAAATTGCTGGGGACGGATCTGTTTCCATTTAAATTTCCTCTTTATAACAGAATATTCACTTAACGACACCGACAGTAACTTCTGGGAACAGATATACAATTCCAATTGAAAATATATTCATTATAACAGAATTGTTACCATGTGTCAGACATTTTTTTTATCAGAACAAGGTCTTTTTGCATGAACAGATTTCTGTCTCACTTGATGAGTGGGAAGCTTTGTGCATTTTGATGCAATATGAAATTGAACTGATGTATACATTTGGAATAATAGCATTTTAATTCTTTTGTACAATATTTTCTTTTACCAAATGATTATTATGTTGAAATCTGGTAACGGTCAGAATTTCTTTATAACAGCAAATTCACTTTAACATCAAAGATAGCTTGGAGCAAACAGTGTCGTTATAAAGAGGGTTGACCGTAAAAAGTCTGGGTGTGATACTTTATAATAAGGGGATATCAAAGTCACTGAGCAGACTGCATGGATTCACAGGCTAGACTGCACTTTTGTTGTCGGCAAGACCCCGAAGATGGGTTATTTCACATCAAGGCCCACCAACTGATATTTACCACAAAATGAAAGTAGGTTTGCCCATGTAATAAGTACCAAATTCTCATTTGAGCCACGACATGTGATTTAAACAATGTGACATTTTGACAAGTGTAGATACAGAAGAGCCTGCAGCCCCCTGTTAAGCTTAGAAACTCCAAATGATGTTCGGTCAGTAGCTTAACACTCATAGAATATTCAAGTGACAAGCAAAGTCTCTGGTCAGACTGTGCATATGCGCAGGCTGATCTGAGGCTTTGCTGGTCACACATACCACATTGTTGAAAATCTCATGTCACAGCTGATTTGCTCATTCATCTTATTTCTGTTACAGACAGAAGGAATTCCTATATTGGCCTCATTTCTGAGAAAGAACCAGAGAGCCTTGAAATTGAGTACACTTGCATGTTTGGATGTCCTTGTCAAGAATTATGGTAAGTGCTTCTTATATTGGCCTCATTTCTGAGAAAGAATCAGAGAGCCTTGAAATTGAGTACACAAGCATGTTTGGATGTCCTTGTCAAGAATTACGGTAGGTGGTTTCTATATTGGCCTCATTTCTGAGAAAGAAACAGAGAGCCTTAAAATTGAGTACTCTAGCCTGTTTGGATGTCCTTGTCAAGAATTATAGTGGGTGGTTCCTATATTGGCCTAATTTCTGAGAAAGAAACAGAGAGCCTTAAAATTGAGTACTCTAGCCTGTTTGGATGTCCTTGTCAAGAATTACGGTAGGTGGTTTCTATATTGGCCTCATTTCTGAGAAAGAAACAGAGAGCCTTAAAATTGAGTACTCTAGCCTGTTTGGATGTCCTTGTCAAGAATTATAGTGGGTGGTTTCTATATTGGCCTCATTTCTGAGAAAGAATCAGAGAGCCTTAAAAATGAGTACACAACAAGCATGTTTGGATGTCCTTGTCAAGAATTATGGTAGGTGGTCCTGACATGAAAAGCATCATTTATGATAAATAACTCTTGTCTGTCTGGGTGTTCTTGTCCAAAATTATTGTATGTTGTTCTAACCATAGTATATTGGCCTAATTTCTGCGAAATTACTAGAGAGCCTTTAAATCTTTCGAGGCCAGCGGCAAATTTTGTTGTAATTATATGGCCCCAGCATGCAAAGAGTTAAAGAGATTCCAAATATTACTTTTCTTTCATTCTATTTCAAACTGATAATTTCTGTTCCCTACCTTTTTTCAGGTTCTGCCCTAACCTCTGGAATGATCGGTGATATGATGAAAGAGATGCCGCCACTGATCAGCGAGAATGACCTTCACGTATCCCAGTTGACCTTGAACCTCCTGACCTCTATATCCAAAATCCACAAAGCCTCCATGGGGAACATACCAAACGAAATCTTACCACAAATACTCGTCCTTATACAGTCGCCTCTGCTACAAGGTGGCGCTCTGGGGGCAATGTTAGAATTCTTCCAAGCAATTGTCGGTTTACCAAAACTCGGCTTCAAGGATCTGTTACAGATGTTGATCAAGCCGATATATTCGCCGTCAGGGCAGCCAGCAAGTTCTCAGTTTGCCATACACAAACAGGCCTTCCATTCTATAGCAAAGTGCGTAGCAGCATTAACGGTGATGAGTCCAAACGAAGCGACAAATGTTGTTAATCAGTTTGTACATGATGTGAAGAATCCTAAATCAACAGATTCAATACGACTGTTCTCATTACTAGCTTTGGGAGAAGTTGGTAAACATGTGTAAGTTATTTTATTATAACACTTTTAAATTGTTCATCCGGTTAGTGTAATCCATAAAGTTGCATACTTCTTCAAGTCACAACCTATAGTTTTGACATGTAATTGCACAGTTGGACCAACAAGTCAAATCACCTCTCACATAAAAATTGCAAGTGCACTGATAAAAGACATCTATTTTTAGCTCGTGCTCAAAGTGAGCTTTTGGGATCAATCAATATCCGTTGTCATTGTGCGTCGTCAACAATTTCCTTTAAACAACAACTCCTCCTATACCACTGGGCCAATTTTTACCAAACTTCAAAGGAATGTTCCTTAGGTGACCCTCTTCAAAAATATCTAAAAGAAATTTGATCTGTCAAAAAACATGGCTGCCAGGGGGCATGGCTTATCGCGATAAAAACTTTGAAGATCTTCTCTGAAACCGGAAAAGGTAAGAGTGAGTTGCTGTCATGGACGTTGGTCAAAACTGTCAAGATAAATTTAGCTATGGGTGACTTGACTTGTGGCTTGAACAAAATATAGCTGTTGGTTCAAACAGTTATGTGATGCAGCAAATAAACTGGCCCTGGGGACCAGTATAATGTCAAACAAGGGCTGGTTCACCATCTGTAAATTTAATTAGGGGTTGTAACATGAAGAAATATGCAAATCTAGGATTTACAGCTACAGTAAAGCTTTGTTATATCGCCACCATCAGGAATCAAACTGCATGTATATAGATAATGTAGATGACTACATAATCTTATGATCTAAATCTTTCAAGATTTGCTCATGAGATTTCTGTTCTTATTGCATACACAGGCAGCAATGGCTCAGGCTAGTCAGAGCAAATTTGCAGTCTGGTGAGCCTTTGCTTCAAGCACATACAATGAAGGAATGTATGTAAAGTCAAACTATTTGTCCTGCTACTGGCTGATAGCTACTCATGCATGTTTAGAGAGTGACTTAAGGCATATGCAATGAGTGCCCAAATTACATGAAATGGCTCATATTGTTTAATTTGTGGCTGAAGACTAATTATCAAATCTCATTGATTCTTCTTTGTGATATTACAATATATTATAACACTAGGCACCAATTTATTTTATTATTTTTTCAGTGATTTAAGCGGACAAGGAGAGATACAATCTGTGATACTAGATGCATTTTCCTCGCAGAATGAAGAAGTAAAGGCTGCTGCATCATATGCACTAGGTAAGACTCAGATTAGCCTGAGAAAAGGAGATCTTACATGAGCAGTCATTTAATATGGGCCTTGATGTGCGAAAATAGAGATTTATGATATCAAACAGTGAAGGCACTGCTCAGACATCTCATTATGCAGTTTCTGATCTGGTCAACACCATTTGGCAAAATTGCCTATATGAATGGGTGAAAGTTTTCAAGATCAATCATGAATTCAGGGTTTTAAGGCTGACTTTCTTTGGAAAGTCAGCCTTAAAATACTGAATTAGGCCATTTAGCTTCTCTGGTTTATTAGGGCCCAGCCAACGATTGTTGGTGGAGCTCTGTTGTTTTCAGCTTGTCCGTCCGCCTGCCTGTACATCATGAGGTTATGCAATCTGTACAGCCGTGTTTAGTGAGGTTATGGTTAGGGTAGCTTCAACTAGCTTGGTGTTATGTTGTTAAAATGGGGTTAATCTTGTGGAGTTAACCACATAAATTTGCAATTAGGAACCCAAGAACATCTGTCCTGTAAGTAAGTCTGTCCATCTGGTTTGTGATCACTCTAACATGGTCATTTTTCATCGGATTTCTTCCAAATTTCATATATGGATTGCTTCAATCAAACTCTCACCCAAGTTCGAATATGGGTTTTGTTGGACAAACGATAAACAAGATGGTCGACAAAATGGCCGCTGCAGTTATGTTTGCACATATGTACATTCTAACTTAGTCATTTATCACCAGAACTCCTCCAAATTTCATATATGAATTAATTTTATCAAACCCTGGCCCAAGTTCGCCAATGAATGATAACCAAGATGGCCACAAAAATGACTGCCTCCTGTGGTCAGTTTGCACTTGTCATCACATGGTTGCTTCCAACTTTCAGATATGGATTTCTTTTATCAATTTGAACATGGGTTTTGTCCAGTAACCAAGATGGCCGCCACCCTGTCCATTTGGACTTGTGGGCATTCTAACTTATGTATTTATCACCTGATTTCTTCCAAATTTCATATATGAATTACTTTTATCAAACTCTCGCCCAAGTTTGAATAATGGTTTTGTCCGATGAACGATAACCAAGATGACCACCAAAATGGCCACCGTCTGTGGTGAGTTTGCACTTGAGGACACTCTAATTTAGTATTTATCACCCGATTTCTTCAAAATTTCATATATGGACTACTTTTATCAAACTCTTTCCCAAGATCGACTGCTGATATTTTCCAATGTGCAATAACCAAAATAGCCACCCGCATGTCAGTTTGCACATGTGGACACTAACTTGGTCATTTATCACCCAATTTCTTCCAAATTTTATATAAGGACTACTTTCATCAAACTATTGTTTATGTCTGAATATTGATTTTGTCCAATGAACAATAATCAAGATGGTCGCCAAAATGGATATACCCTTTTCACTGCAGGGCATTATGCGAGGCCCTTTGTCGGAGTCCGACTGTTCTAGTGTTTATATTATCTTAAAACAGTTGACAATATAAACTTGAAATCATTCATTTTTAAAGGCATTTATAAGGTTTGAATTTCTAAATTTCAGGATTTTGAAAATTTTGTACTTTAACCCGTGTATTATATCCCATAGAAAGGAGGCTAGGCTTTTATTGGTTAAGATCCCTGAGTAAAATTTATAATGCCATACAAGCTTCATCATTGTATTGCTATTTTTGTTAACCTTTCATTAATTATAGTTCTGAAATGAGATTATTTACCGATTTGGATATGTTTGTTGTATCTTCCAGGAAATGTTAGTGTAGGAAACTTGAACAAATTTTTACCATTTGTCCTCCGAGAGATCGAGAGTCAGCCTAGAAGACAGTATTTATTACTACATTCACTCAAAGAGGTAAGGGTTAGAAAGTAAATTTAGAAATACCCTTTTGCACTTAAATTGTGAACCATGCACATTAATTATATAGAACCTTTAAAAAAAAAGTGGCTTACTGGGCGTAGTTTTTGGAGTGTTAAACTATTTAGCTTAAAGTTCTGGTTGTTGAATGATTCAAAGTATTGTAGCTCTTTCTAGTTTAGGAGCAACTTTTGTCTTCTGCTGGTAATCTTTGCCAACAATTTGAACCCAGATCAGGATCCAAACCATTTGACACTCTGAAAGTGTTCCTGAAAGAATTTTTTGAAAAAACTAATTATGAAAAAAAGTCAGCATACTACAGCAAAAGCATGAAAAACTTCCTAGCATGTAGAGTTAATGTGTTGTTTTCTCTATTTTAGATTATCAGCTGTGAGTCTGGGTCAGCAGCAGGAGTGAACACATTAAAACCTTACGTACAAACAATCTGGTAAGTTTAGATTGGTTAATCCGTATTAACCCTATCATTTCTGTCTTGTTTTTTCATATTTTTGAGGATTTTTTTTTTCGATGTTAAAAACAGCATAAGTTTTTGGCTTTGGCTTCAATCAGTTTGTGAATAATGCCACAATGTTGACAGTTGACCTATCAGCCAAGGTTCTCATATGGGACTGACATCAATATTTAAAAATATTTTTCTCAGCAACCACAAGGCCAATTGAACTCAAATTTCTTTGGTGCATCCATTTGATGTGAAGATATAAATGATTGTGTAGTCTAGGTCTCATCACAAAACCATGCTAGACTTTTAAATGCTTATGTCAAGAACTTATTATGGCATAAAGACAGACAGTGTGGATCCTGATCTGGCCATTTTCTGGGTCCACACTGTTTAAAAGGGTCAGCATACGACACACAGCAGATTACATTTAGTAGCAGTCAAGGATTATTTTCGGCATACAGACAAACAGTGTACACCCTTGGTCCACACTGTTTGCTACAGAGACATTTTAAAAGGGTCAGCAGACGACACACAGCCGACATTTAGTTATGATAAGTAAAAATTAATTTTACTTTTTCCTCAACCAAAACATAACATTGTGGGTACTCAAAAGAAACTCAATGAGGTGGTTCTTTTGAGTACCCAGAACACATATTTAAATGATTGGCTAAGAAAATAATCACAGTTTTATGCAAAAAAGATTGCTTAACTGGACCTATGAAAATGATATCGATTCATGTTTATGTATTACAGGACTATGTTGTTCAGCCATTGTGAATGTCCAGAGGAGGGTACAAGAAATGTGGTGTCAGAATGTTTAGGAAAGTTAACATTGATGGACCCGGCAGCACTCCTATCCAACTTAAAACAGAGCCTGAGTTCTCAGTCATCGCTCACTCGCAGTACAGTCGTTACAGCAATCAAATTTACCATCTCTGATCAGGTAAATATAACGTGGTGTCAGAATGTTTAGGAAAATTAACATTGATGGACCCGGCAGCACTCCTGTCCAACTTAAAACAGAGTCTGAGTTCTCAGTCATCGCTCACTCGCAGTACAGTAGCTACAGCAATCAAATTTACCATTTCTGATCAGGTAAATATAATCCAATTGAGATGGGGGTTTTTCAATCTAATAATAATTGAGCCGCGACATGCGATTTCCAACAATGTGGCATTTTTACAAGTGTAGACTCAGACGAGCCTGTGCAGCCTCCTTTTAAGCTTAGAAACTACAAATGATGTTCGGTCAGTAGCTTAATATTTATAGAATATTCAAGGGACTCGCAATGGCTCTGATCAGACTGCGCGTAAGTGCAGGCTGGTCTGAGCCTTTGCTGGTCGCACATACCACATTGTTGGAAATCTCATGTCGTGGCTCATATTTTTATTTCGGCCTTGATGAAAACATTTGTGCCAGTCCATAAACACCCCCAAAGAAATGACACTTGCATCCAGTGAAATCTCAGGTCACACCGCGTACTCTGATCAGTTTTCGCTGTCCTCATAGAAAGAACCTTAGTTTTCCAATGAGTGCACAGTGAAGACCCTGATTTGATTGGGATTATTTAAAAATAAATCTGTCCACCTGGCACAGTGGCCTATGTCATATGGCACTGCCAATACCACAATTGGCAAGGTCCCCCAAACATGAAGTTTTCAACCCCCCTCAAATCTTGCAAATTTGGTTAAGATCAACTAATTCTTTATCATGCTGATGCCAAAGCTAATGGATCTGCACTAAAAAAATTAAGTCCTATTTACCTTTGGTGGTATAAATATTTCTGCAGATGAAACATATTATAGATCATGTATATTGCAGTCTTCTAATTAGGGGAGCAACGATATGCCAAAAAGCGTATTGCGATAAATTGCGATTTGGAAAACCCATATTTTGATACACCTGGTATCTTTATTTCTGTCTATTACTGCCCCTAGTTCAGTATTATAATATAATTTAAGGGTCATGAAATAGACATCTATTACACACTGTCATATTTTCAGATACTCCTTCTGTTCCTTGGCTGATTTTCAAGGAGAAATGATCAAATTTGTGCTTTTCCCTTTTAGATATTTCACTTCAATAAGTCGTGATTGTCTGTCCGCCATCTTTTTTAAACCGAAAGTAACTGTTGCCTGTTGGTCTAATTTGCAACAGGAACAGATATGTACAAGTTTTAACAATAAAGCATCGGTATTTGAAATGTGGAAATAACTTTAAGAGGTGGATAGAAAATGTGAATGACATCCATAAACCATATGTTATGGCTCGCATTGATGTCTGTCGTACAGAATAGACATATTCCAATGCTTGAAAGTTGGTGATATGCAGTTAGACACAGTCAACGTTTGTGTAGTTTGTGTCAGGAATTATATCACAGTGTCTTTTTATTTCCTTTTTTTTTTACTGCTTCCGGTTTTGAAAACGACCAGATTTTCGGGAAATTTCAAGGCCAATAATGGATATTTTCTTGCAAGTTTTAGATGAAAACTGGCTTGATGACACATAGGGAGGCTTGTGTACTGGTACAGCCAAAAGTGTATCGCGATACAATATTTATTTCGAGTGAATCGCGGTTAACCAGTATATCGGTATATCGTTGCACCTCTACTTCTAATGCTGTTGTGATTGATGCCATAGGTTTAGATAAACAAAAATTTTCCGGGGAAAATTGTCAATATTTTCTTGCCCATTATTTTTAGCATATTTTTTGGGTGCTCGAAAGAACCATCTCTTTGAGATGGTTCTTTTGAGTACCCACACCATATGTTTTGGTTGAGAAATAAGAAAATTATTTTTCTGTCACCAACACTTAACTAAAGGCGTGTGATGCTTTAACCCTTTGTATACTAGAGACTCTTAACCCTAAATGTGCCAATCACAACAAAAGTCGTCTGCTTTTCTCTTCTGCTGAAATGTTTAAGAAGCCTCTATGGCGAACAGTGTGGACCCAGATGGAGCAGTCTGTTATGGGTCCTGCCTGTTTGCTTCTGTACTTAATTCCTCAGTAATGTTAGGCAATTATTTGCAGCAGAAGACTTCAGCAGACAACATTCTCAGATGAATTTTTTTCTTGGCGTTTTAAGAGTTAAATGCGTACATTTGCAAACAGTGAAGTCCCAGATGAAATGCCACATAATGCGGCATTTCATCAGGATCTAAACAAATTTGCTAAAGCAAAAACAACCTTCAGAGTAAGAAATGCACTTTTCGTTTGGAAATTATAACCTGTGACCCCTCAATATATACAGTGGACCATCCCAAGTTTATTGTATCAAACCAGAAGCAAGAAATCATTAGTGCATGAAGGGTCAAAGGTTATTTTACATCATCTGAGTGTTTAGTAAAATTCTTCTACTTTCTTTTCAGCCCCAAGGAATAGATGCACTATTAAAAGGCTGTATTGGAGATTTCTTGAAAACGTTACAAGATCCTGATCTCAATGTGCGGCGGGTCGCCTTGGTGACGTTTAACTCAGCAGCACATAATAAACCGACGTTAATTAGAGACTTATTAGAGAGTGTTTTACCACATTTATATAATGAAACCAAAGTTAGGGTAAGTATGAAAGTAGATTCTTGCTTAGATATCTATACATATAGCTGTTTTAATGTATTGTCAATTGAATGAAAATCTGTGTTCAAATCACAAGCTGTTTGAACATGGCTTTGAACATGAAAATACATAAAATGAGCCCTGCGTTATTTACATGACGTTATGCAGACCAGACTGATCATTTCATCGAAGCTTATGTTCCCGAAAAATGTTACGTAAGGCTATGACGTTGTGACGATGTTAACACATTGGAAAGTTTACAGCTGAAGCCATTTTTTTTCAGAGAAAACAAGAGTAATAAAAATGGACATTTTAAAGTTTTAGCAGTGTTTTCGGTGAAACTTTGGTTGGAATAAGGTAAAATATGCAACTTACAATCACACATGTTTGTTCCATTGCATTAACACTTGTCGGGTCCCTCGGGAGATGTTTGAGCACTGGGCCTATCAACCTCTTGAAAACAAGAGTAATAAAAATGAACATTTTAATGTTTTAGCAGTGTTTTCGATGAAACTTTGGTTGGAATAAGGTAAAATATGCAACAATAACAATCACACATGTTTGTTTCATTGCATTAACACTTGTCGGGTCCCTCGGGAGATGTTTGAGCACTGGGCCTATCGACCTCTTGAAAACAAGAGTAATAAAAATGAACATTTTAATGTTTTAGCAGTGTTTTCGATGAAACTTTGGTTGGAATAAGGTAAAATATGCAACAATAACAATCACACATGTTTGTTTCATTGCATTAACACTTGTCGGGTCCCTCGGGAGATGTTTGAGCACTGGGCCTATCGACCTCTTGAAAACAAGAGTAATAAAAATGAACATTTTAATGTTTTAGCAGTGTTTTCGATGAAACTTTGGTTGGAATAAGGTAAAATATGCAACAATAACAATCACACATGTTTGTTTCATTGCATTTACACTTGTCGGGTCCCTCGGGAGATGTTTGAGCACTGGGCCTAACGACCTCTTTTTCAAACACCTTCTCAGGGGTCTGGCAAATGTTAAATGCATGAAAAAACATGTGTGATCCCTATGTTATCTTATATTAGTGCTCATAGTTTATGGAATTCATTGAAATGCAATGCAAGGCTTGCTGGTCAAAAAAATGAAAATCTTTAAGTTGAGCTGATTACCTCATCTATTAATCCACAATAGCTTTAGTTGGCATTTACTGTTTAAACCTCTGGTTGAAAAAAGATAGCCCAGCATGTTATGCAAATTATAATAAAGTACAGTAAAACCTGTCTTAAGCGGCCACTCAAAAAGAAGACAAGAAATTGGTTTTCAAGACCGATTATTGCGTAATGCAGGTCAAAAGTATTGCAGAATGCTTCTAGAGAGCATTCTGCAATACTTTCGACCTCTATTAAGCTACCGTTTGTCATTAAGTATTTTTTAATGGCCATTTTAGACAGGTTTTACTGTAAGCACCAATCGTAGCGCATTTATTCATACGTAACACTGTCATAGTCATACGCATGGTTCAAAGTTAACATGTGACAGTTTGTGGTATGTATAAGTATATTGATGGCGATTTTTAGTTTTCAGATAATCTTGAAAAATGGATCCTTCTGAAATCGAGAGAACCTACAATATTAGAAAACAGCAGACTGGATTCTATATTGACTTTGACATTTTTGCTCTATATGCCTGCACCATTGTATGTGCACGATGAAATTCAGTGCAAACAGTCAGAGATGACCATTATAAGACTAGACAAGTACCCAGATTTATCTACATCATTTTGTCCGCATATTTTCATTGTAACTCAGAGGTCTGAAAAATCCACATCTCTGCTGGTATTTTCCATCAGTGTATAAAACATGTTCCCTTGGTGGCGGGAACTGTTAACAGGAATTTGACATAAAAAATATACAAGCATATACTGGGGCTTTACAGAGTGAAAAGTCAATATCCCTGGCATTGCCCGGCCCCAGGGTGGAGGTGGCTGCAAATGATGGGTGCATTACTTTTCTCGGTTATTTTTGAAAAGCCAATTTACTCTTTACCTCATAGTGTTGTCTGCCGATATCTTTTGCAAACAGTTTGGAACCAGATCAGGCCCGACAAAATGTCGGGCCAGATCAGGATCCAAACTGTTTGACACTCTGATGGTGTTCCCAAAAGAATTTTACGAAAAGGTTGATTTTGAAAAAAATCAGCAGACGACAAAAAACATGAAAAATTTCCCAGCATGCAAAGAATTACCCTTACCATGTTGCCATTAACCCTTACCATGCTGAATACGAGGGGCGTTCATTATTTATTGCAACTGCCACCGTAATTCCAACGCTATGTACGAAATTCCCATGAAGTTTAACACAGGTAATTTTTCAATCTTTAATCTTTCCATGGATACCAGTATTGTCCCAATCGGTGCATTATTTTTTGTGCTACACGCTTTGGAAGATAGGTCATTCATATAGACTGTGTAAAATCATGGCCTAACAGATCAGTGCTGAAATTAGAGGGTATATAAAAAACTTAATATTAACTTGAAAACTTGATATTAACTTAAAATTAGTGCTAGAGCCATATTCAACGAAATTGTTCCGCTTATTGGCATGGTACTTCATCATTCAACTGTTACCAGGTGGATTAAACGCTTTAAGTCATGAATAGAGACGGTTGACAGTGCGCCTGACAGAGGCAGGCATGCAAGTGTTGTTACCTCGAAGATAATTGACAAGGTAAATGATTTGTTGAAGATTAATGCACGAATGACAGCTCGTCAAGTAGCTAGATGCTTGGGCATATTGACGGAATCAACATATAAGACTTAAAAGAAAAATACTACGTGTTAGCTGTATTGCTGCTAGGTGGACCCCCAATTCACTGCTGGATGGCCAAAAGAGAGGTGTGTTTGGATTGCCATAAGATGCTAAAGAAATATACTCAATTTAATCAGAGGACATTTTCTAATATTTGGACAGTCGATGAAACATAGGTAACTTCTACCAGCCCACAAGAAAATGTAGCAACAAAATATGGGCAACCAAAAATGTAAGAAGGCTATCCGTTGCAAAACGTACTACAAGTATGAAGAAGGCCATGTATGCAATCTTCTTTAACAGTCGAGGTGAAACAGTTCAAGTACCCATTCCCTGAAACGGTTACTGAGAAACTGTATCTACGATTAGTTATGCAAAAATTTGATAACTACGTGAAAAAGTCTCGCCCTAGGCTCTGTTTTCAAAGCCTTATCATTTTACATGACAATGTGCCAGCACACACCTCAAATGAAACACTCGTGTTCTTGGAGGAGAAATCCTCCCGCAATCGCCTTATTCACCAGATTTAGCCAAATGCAGGCTTTCCAGCGTTCCTAGTTTTTCCTAGTATTCCTACTTTTTCCTAGTTTTTTAAATGTGCTCCTAGTTTTTCCTAGTTTTATCTAAAACCTCCTAGTATTCCTAGTTTTTCATAAATTTTGCACTTTTTTGGGTAGAGTAAAACTGTTTTTTTAATGTGTTTTGGATTTTGTTTCAGAATAAGACCTTCAAGGTGTTGCCCTGACAGGATTTGGTGTTCTTTGTGTCTGGTGTCACTAGTGCATAGTCTAGCCTTCTCAGGTGATGACTACAATTGACACCAGTCTCTTAGTGGAACCTTAAAAACCTTAAGAAACCTTCAATTGGTTGAAATCCTTTAAAATCTTTAATTTGGCTGAAAAATCTTTAAAACCTAAAAGGACCTTTAAGGTTGTAAAGTTTTAACAGTGGTATCTACACCCAAGTCTGATACAGACATATGCCTATCAGTCTAAATCTTATGAAGAGCATACATTAAATTTGAGCCTTTTCCTCTGAAAATCCTCATTTACTTAAGGTAAAATTGCCCCTGAAAAATGACCAGAGATGGCTTCTCCTGCTTTCTTGGTTTTCAAAATTTTTTGGGGGGAGGACCCCCAAACCCCCCTTTCAGACTAATGTTTTAAATTTTCAATCCAACATTGCTCAGTCAACACAACACCTGGTTAGTAATGAGGTATTCAAGGCATTTAGCAAAAAGCAATGTGTGGGGAAAAAGAGAGGAGTTCTACTACCATAATTTTATGATTACTTGGCTATGAATTTGTTGGCTAAGGATTTGCTATACCCCTGATATACCATCATCTATCAGTCGTACCCGGGTTTTAAAGACCAGGATCCAGTAAAATTGCTAGAAAATTTAATGCTAATTTGCTCTTTATTTGTGTTAGATTAACTGTGAAACAACCTTTTGTTGTGTCAAAAATAGCCTTTTAAAAAAAACTTTAATTTCATGAGTCTGCTAGGGCGCCTGTTGACAGCAGAAGAAAACTTAGTTGTAGAATGTGTATGGTTACTCTGGTAATCAGGTAAAGGAAAGTAAAATAAAAAGTAAACTAAAAACTCCTGGTTTTTGCCTCAAACTTCCTAGATTTTCCTAGTTTTTTCCTAGTTTTTTGTAAATAATTTTCCTAGTTTTCTCCTAGTTTTTTCAAAGATGCTGCTGGAAAGCCTGCAAATGTGACTTTTTCTTGTTTCCAAATCTGAAAAAATTCTCGAGGTTCAGAGATATCACTCAAGACAGGCTGTTGAGGCAGCAGTGTTTCAGTGTCTTTAGGGTGTACCTAAGAAAGACTACGCCTAAGCTTTCCATAAATGAAGTAAATGACTTAAACTTTGTATTTGTTCAAAGGTTAAGTATTTTGAAGGGATGCACTAGAGCTTTGAGGTAAATGACTATTTTTTTTATGTTTTAGAACCCATGTTGCAATAAATAATGAACGCCCCTTGTATTTCATGTACTACATTCTCCCAATTTTTTGGCGCCTTTGGCGAGTTTAACCCATAAAGCACCATCTATAATTTGCAGCGGACGACAATTTCAAATTTTGCTGCTTTTTCAAACATAATAAATAAGGCATATTTCATTAGAATTGTCTGCTGGCAGACAATTCTCATGAAATATCATACCTTATTTTTTTCGAAAATTAGGAAAGATGTAAAAAAATTTGTCGTCTGCTGCAGTGGTGATTGGCGCTTTAAATTGATATGAAATTATCACGAATGTCAGATTTGAAATGATCATGACTGTAAGATTCTGTTTATCATATGATTTTTTAAATGTGATTTTATGGCTTTCAAAGTTTGTTTATTTCAATGAAAATTTGCATTGTTATCATGGACGTCGTCGTGACGTTACTTGTTTGCTGTGTAAGTGTTATGCAATGTGTTGTCATAACATTATTTATTACATGATGTTATCAACTGAATAACAGTAACGTCATATGATAAATAATTATAAGAAGAGTGAGGAGTGTAGTGGCTCAGTTGTAGAGGACTTGGGTCGAGAGGGAGGGTCCGCGGGTTCGAGCCTCACAGGCATCACTGCGTTGCGATCTTGATTTACACTAGGGCTGGCTAATCGACGTCAAATTGCTAATCGATAATCGGTCCTTGAATTTCGATATATAACCAATTAGTAATCACTCAAACTTGAAGAAGGTCTCAGAACATTTGACAACTTTTGCATGGTCAATGACATTGATTTCCCCATCAGTTCGCTACACAACACTTAGTAGTGCGTGTTATTTATTCAAAAGACAATAGGTTTCAAGTAAAAGTTGGCACCTTTGCTCCAAACAAGCCATCATCCACTCTGTTGGAAGAAAATTGACTTGCTAATTGGCAATGTAATTAAACTCACAGTCGGACATTGTTGTCACGTTGTGTGACGTCATACAAAAGGAAGTCAAGTATGCATGACACAAACACTTTGTGTAAAATAAGATACGCTGTAAAACGTCAGCAAAATTGAAAGCTTCTAAAGCCGAATTTAACCACAGAGAAAAAAACTTGCATACTAGATTGTCTATCTGACAAATATTTTATAATTGTGTACTTCTTTAAAACAGAGAAGCACAAGTATGACCTTATCATACTTGTGCAACTAATCTAACAATCAGTTGTTGCATTAGCCTGCAGAGTACAACGTTTTATAACTTCTTTACAGCAATTCATACACATCTACTGTTTACGACAATGCACTTCCGGTCTAAACAAAACATCACACGGGGCAATTACGCTTGAATTTTAATTGAATAAATGAACAGAACATCCATTGAAAGTAACCTATTTTTTAATTTTCATATCGATAGTTGTTTTTCTATTGTATATCGACCGATTAACCGATATTTCGATTAATTGTGCCAGCCCTAATCAACACTGTTTTCAAAAACAGAAAATCTTAGTTTTAAATGGTAAGGGTGTAAGCTAGCTTCCTCGACAAGATCACATCATCTTATAGTTTTCATTTTTGTGTTTTTACTTGCAGAAAGATTTAATTAGAGAAGTAGAAATGGGTCCTTTTAAACACACACTAGATGATGGCTTAGATATTAGAAAGGTAAGGTAAAACTTTGTTTAACTCTTCCTTAGAAGTGGCGATTTTTATTGTCTGCTGATAACCTTTGCAAACAGTTTGGTCCCAGATCAGGACCAACAGAAGGTTGTCCTGATCTGGATCCAATCCGTTTGACCCTGAAAGAAATTTTTGGAAAAAGATTCTTTTAAAAAATGTCGGCAGACGACAACTAAAAGATAGAAAAAGTACCCAGCATGCAAAGACTTTTAAAATACTTTATGTGACTTGAATGCTGGCAGAATGTTGGTCCTGATCTGTATCCAAGCCGTTTGACACTCTGATAGTGTTCCTGAAAGAAATTTTTGGAAAAAATTAATTTTGAAAATCTCAACAGACAACAACAAAAGCACGAAAAATTATTCAATATGCAAAGAGTTACACTATAGATAACTGTACGGGCCGTGTCATGGAGCTTGAATTAAGTCAGCTTAGAATACGACTAGCTGGGTTCCATTAAAGATTTAGTTGGAGCAATTGTAGCTATAGTACTTTCTTATGATGTGACAGACACTGATCAATCTGAGTCAATGCACAGGCTGATCTGCACCTCTTGTTTACCTGTATAATATCAACCCTTAAAGCGTCTGCTGCAAATAATGGCCTAATATTACTGACGAATTAAGTATAGAAGCAAACAGCGTGGACCCAGAACAGACTGTTCCTTTAGGAGCAGTCTGATCTAGGTCCACACTGTTTGCCATAGAGGCTTCTTAAACATTTCAGCAGACAAGAAAAGCAGATGGCTTTTGTTGCGGTTGGCGCTTTAAAGGTTAATACAACATGGCTGGATATTCGAGACTCACTACTGGCAGAGTCACATGTAATGATGTTGTTTCCTTTATCAAGACACTATCTGCTGCTTAGTACTGGTTTAACCCAGGAAGACAGGAAATCATCCTGACATGACTGAAAAATTGTTGATCTCGATGTAAAGCAATAAAACAAACAAACAATATGGTTAACTCATATATCAAATACTTTTCATGTCACCATACCGAGAGGGAGGGGGCATATATGCCAGCACAGCGGGTCAATACCATTTGTATGCAAGTTAAAATTAATCTGCTGTTTCAGAGAAAAATTATTGTGGGTAACATCAGCACACTTTTTTATCTGCATTTTTGGTTAAAAGTTATAGTGTCAAAGGACTTTCACCCTTTTCATTCTAGTGGATTATCACAAACATAGTGAAACAGTAAGTTTGGAATTGTCTTTTTTGTATTTTAAAGTGTTGCTGCTCAAAATTACTATGAAACTGTATTTCTGTCCTGAAGATTGTTTTTATATTGGCAAACAGTGCAGACCCTGATGAAATGCAGCCTTATGCGGCATTTCATCTGGGTCTTCACTGTTTGCCAAAGTATCTGTTTACCGGATTCCAGAATGATAATAGTTAAAGTACTCTTATCTGACCATTTGTTCAATTTTTTTATATATACATTTTTTTTTTAAAAAAGTTTGTATCTTTGTAGTTTCTCCATACCAGCTCCTAATTATCCCCCATTCCAATCCCCCTCCCTCATCTGATCAGATGGATTGAAATACATGTATCAGATCATTCACATGGGTGAAAGTATTCAGGATTAATCCTCAATTCAGGGTTTTGAGGCTGACTTTCCATAAAAAGTCAGCCTCAAAATGCTGAATTAAGGAGATTATAATAGCTTCTTTGATTAGTTTTCAGATTATCTAAACACAATTAATCATTTTAACTTTAAATTATCCATTTTTGTAGCCATCTTGCAAGTTTTAAAATTTTAATTTCAAAAGTTCAGGATTTTGGAAATTATGAACTTTCACCCATGGTATTAACTTCAAGGCATGTTTGTCTTACTTTTCAGGCAGCATTTGAATGTATGTACACACTGCTAGATTCCTGCTTGGATAGATTAGATATTTTTGAATTCCTGAACCACGTCGAAGACGGCCTCAAAGATCATTATGATATCAAAATGTTGACATATCTTATGCTTGTCCGATTGTCACACTTATGTCCTAGCGCTGTCTTACAAAGTAAGTATTCTCAATGTTCTCAAATTAAAGTACGTGTTTTTATTTGCATGTTCCAAAAAAATGCAAACCCTGAATGATATTCTGTTTTCTGTCGATAGTTCTAACCAACAATGGTAAACGTGGCTTATTGAAAAACAGGATCAGCCGATGCCATTGGTGTAGTCAGGATATGACCTTTGTCACGGAATTAATTAGAGGGTTCATAGTATGCATGCTTTTAAGGCCCTCATGACAATACCTTGTGCCTTTGTCTTATATAACAGCATGTATAGTACGATTAGCAGACTCAGGCTGGTCACACACTTATTTTCCAATGCGCCACAGTTGTAGCACAAACGTTTGTTTTCATAGATATTCAGATGTAAAAGTATCCAAAAAGGTTGCATGCCAGATTACCCATCTATGTAAAATGGGACATTCCAAATGTCAATGCTCACATGCTATATGGTAGAGTTATATGGATATGAATTGGACAAATAAACATTAGTCTGCTTATATTATTTGTGTTTGTAATTTTAGAAATTCACTTTTCAAGAAAAGGACTGTTCGATTTTTTAGGACATTTTAAAAATTGTTTTTGGCGATAATTTTAGGTGTTCGTAATTTTAGGCTGTTCAAACTTTTAGGACATTTACTGTATGTATATTATCAAAACTTTTTAAAACCAGCCAGAAGTCAATTTTGAACAATGTATTTGTATTTTAAAAAAATCACCATTATAAGGAGAATTGGCTGTAGCCATGATAAAAGTATTTGTCATTTCCAGGACTAGATCGTCTTGTTGAGCCACTGAGGGCGACATGTACAACCAAAGTGAAAGCTAATTCTGTGAAACAGGAGTTTGAGAAACAAGAGGAACTAAAGAGATCAGCAATGAGAGCTGTTGCAGCTCTGCTCAGTGTCCCCGATGCTGGTAAGCTTTTCCTTGTTTTTATGCTCCCTGAAGGGGCCTCATTCAGTTGCCCCTTCATCTATCTATACACACCCACAGGTACATAGGTGGCTAATAAATATGGACAATTTACCACGTAAGAATACATTTGTGAGTTCAAAATGCAGTTTATTCCTTAAATTGTACACTTAACTCTCTGCCTACTAGTATCATCTGCTCATAACCTTTGCAAACAGTTTGGACCAGATCAGGCAGGACAAAATGGTATTCCTGAAAGAATTCTTCAAAAGAGTTGATTTTGAAAAAAATCAGCAGACGACAAAAAAGCATGAAAAATTTCCCAGGGGGCAAAGAGTAAAGTGCTTAAAATTGGCTCTTAAGTGGCAAGCCACTAAAGAGAAAAAGCCACTTACTAAGTCTAATTCATTATTTTCATAGTCTTAATCCTTGAAAATTGTTGTATCTTTTAGATGTTCTTGAAATTTACAGAAGACTTGCCTTAAGTAACCCTTGTAGACTGGAAATCCCTAAAGTAAACAAGCACTTTTGCAAACATTTAAAACCCAGATGAAAATCATTTCATCGGGGTTGCTACTGTTTGCTAAGACAAACTGCAGGGTTTGCACATATCTGAAAAAATCATGGAGAACAGCTTTTTCTGGAAAAATCGTGGAATCTTGATTTTTTCACTTTTATCATGGAAAAGTCATGAATTTTAAAAAATCTGGAAAGCTGTAAAATAGGCGTGGACCTAGCTTTTTTGAGGGGTGGATGACCTTGAGTGTTTGCTTTTAGACACAATCTTCAAAGAAAAGAAAATATTTTGGATATTATAACCGGTTAGCCCTCAATATATACAATGGACCACCCTGACTTAACTATATCAAACTTTAAGGAAAAGTCTGTTGGTCTGCAAACGGGTAATGAGTCTTCTCCATTCTACTTTCAGATAAAAGTCCACAGATGAATGAGTTTATGACCCAGATAAAGTCCAGTTCTGATCTGACAATGATGTTTGAAAACATACAGAAAGATGCCCTGGCGTCTGGCTCTGATTCCGCAGTAATGGACACAAGCTGAATAATATGGCAGTGACTATTGTTGGACTTTAAACAATAGGTTTAACTATAAATGGGGAAGGGGTGGGGTATTTGAAGAAAACACATGTATCAGCTTATTTCGGCTCCAAGACATCCAGAGACGCCCTGGCGTCTGGCTCTGATTCAGCAGCAATGAACACAAGCTGAATAAATTGACTCCAAGACTAAGTGGGTTCTGCCTGGCCACTGCATGTTTTCCAAAATGAGCCAGTGCATGAGATTTCCAACACACCAATATAGCCTCAGATCAGCCTGCGCATATGCACAGTCTGATCAGAGCCTTTGCTAGTCGCTTGAGTATTCTACGATTGTTGAGCTACTGACTGAACACCATTTGGAGTTTCTAAGCTTAAAAAGAGGCTCATCTGAGTCTACACACGTCAAAATGCAATATTGTTGAAAATCTTATGCTGTGGCTCAAATTTTGATGTCTAATCAAAGCATCTAGAAAACAGTGCAGGGATGCACCATAGTTCAGTTGTTGCTGGATATATGAACAAGAGTTTGACGGTATCCCACCATCAGCACAGTGTTGTGGTTTTTAGCAAGACACTCCATCCTCATTACTTTGTACTGGTTCAAACCAGGAAAACATCCTGACACAACAGGAAAATTGCTGTTTAGGATGTAAAGCATCAACATAAACAAGAACAAACAGTGCAGATCCTGATCAGACAGCTCCTTGTGGAGTAGTCTATCTTAGTCTACAATTAGTCAGCATTTTATGAACCCATTACATGACATGATAACCAAAAGGTTAGTTGAGATTTATTGAAAAAAAAATGTTCGAAAATTTAGTTACTTTACTAGACTCAACAGAGAAGACTTGTTTTTAGGGTTATATACCAGATTTTCTACTCAGTACGATGACTAGCAAGTCTTAATTCTTTGCATACTGGGTAATTTTTCATGCTTTTGTTGTCATCTGCTGATTATTTTTCAAAAATTAACTTTTTCAAAAAAATCCTTCAGGAACACTATCAGAGTGTCAAATGGTTTGGATGTAGATTGGGACCAAGGTTCATTCAGTCCTGATCTGGGTCCAAACTGTTTGCAAGGGTTATCAGCAGACAACAAACATGGCAGCTAGAAAGGATAAAAGTTATAACATTAAATACAGAAAGTAACCAGTGAAAGACAGTGGTGCGGAGATGCACGTTTCATTTTTTGCATGCAACAAAAATAGGTTTTCTCATTTATCCTAATCCTACCAATATTTTTTGGTCCCAAAAATGTTGTCTGCTGAGTACATCTGCTGCATGTATTCAAGTGCACAAGTTCAAATGTCTACTTTTTATGATGGAAGCAAACACTATGAGCCCTGATCAGACTGCTCCATTTGGAGCAGTCTGATCTGGGTCCATAATGTTTGCAATAAAAGATGAGCGAGCAGATCACAATTCGTGAATGGCGGGAAAAATATTTAAGCGGCTCATATGTGAACTTTTCTGTTCAGTATCACATCAGATGATATATTCTTGCACAGGGGATATAAAGGGTATCTGAGATTTTACCCTGGGATAGAAAATATTATCTTACCCATGCTATCTTACCTAGGCTGTCACATGAGGGCTACATACATATGTTGTATTGGAACTCACGCACATGGTCTTCAAGTGAAGTCATTGTTATGTTAAAGTGACATCACTGTGTTAAATTACATCTTAAAGTATTCAGGGACTTCTGGAAAATTATTTGAAAATAAGAAACAGCGTTGAGCAAGAATAAACATCCATTATTCATGTGAAGGTAGGATAGAAAAATCCCTCCCTCCTGATCACCGCTTGTCATCACTCGGCAAGCCTTGTGATGCCACAGGGTGATCCTTGGGATGGATTTTTCTATCCTACCCTCACACTCACGATGAATTCTTATATTCTCGCACACCAGATCCAGATTTCCACTGTTTTTGCCCATTGGAGAAAATTCTATCTCATTACCCTGCACCAACCAGTGGGAAAGATAAAAAATGACCAGCCACATGCTGGCCGCATGTTGATCTGTGACGTCATTGTGATGTTAAAATGATGTCACCATGTCACAAGTATGAAGCATCTCAGGATTTTCTGAAAGCATTTTTCATGTTTTTCAAATATGAAATTAGGTATTTAGCTGTGAGCAAGAAAAAAATCCATTATTTGTGTGAGGATGGATTAGAAAAATCTGTCCCTCGCGATCACCATTTGTCATCACTCTGCAAGCCTTGTGATGCCAAAGGGTGATCCTTGTGACAAATTTTCTATCCCACTCTCACTCTTGTGGACTAATCATACCATGGTCATTGTTCACAAATAAGTTTGTTAGCTGATATATTTTGTTACTGTTTTATAATCTCTCAACTCCTACCAAATCAGGATTTATCTGTTTAATAATTGATGGTACAAACTGTATAAACAGATCACCAAATTTTTTTTATAAATCTCTGCCTTGTTGCTCTATTACTTTATAACATGTTTTGTTGAGAAATAAGAAAGTTGATATCTAAGTATGCTTTATTTTTGTTGCCCTGATCTTGAGGTTCAACTCTTGAAAATACTTACATTCTTGAAACAGATGCTGGATTAAAAATCCATCTGGGTAGGAGAAACAATATGAACAAACATTTGTAAAATAGCATAATAATGAGACCAGTGGAATGATTTGTCTATGAATGTAAAGTTCTGTTCTCAATTATTGTCACAATTGGAAAATCTCACCTAATTCAAGAATTAAGCCTCAGATGTATGTAAGGCGTAGTATTATGTATGAAAGAGCTGCATTTTGTTAGCCGGAACTGGCGTAAGTAAAAATAGTACTGTAGCATGTGGGTCCAGTCCTATTAAAATCCATTATTTTGATTACCTAAACTGTTTTATCAACAGAATAAATGAAGTTTGTTTTTCAATAAATTATAGCTATACATTAACTTCATTTATAACCATTTGTTTGGCTGCAATCACACTTGTTATTGTGTTGGCATGGGTTCTGTGACGTAGGCATTAAGTTATGTCACGTCGGCGTCATTTTATCAAAGTAGATCCTTGATGTACATCCAAGGTCTTGATTCCACGGAATTGGCGGAGGCAGTTCAGATTGCACGGGAATGATTTGTCTGTGACTGTAAAGTACTGTTCTCAATTATGGTGAGTTATTCAAATTTTTAGCAAGATCTAGAGGACATGTGGAGAATTTTGTACAATTTTTTTAACTTTTGCAAATTGATTTGAAACAACAGTCTGTTGAACATAGAGGATCTTACATGAGTGCTCATGGATTGTTGAATTTATGAAGCGTTTTGAGGAAGAGATAGAATGTGATGCTTTTTTGAGCATATTATCGCTTTTTTGAGAAAATTATGACATTCAAAAATCACAGAAACACAAATGTTCGATTCTTTTTATTATATGACACTAAAATTGCTTTCGTTTAAACATATTTTATTCAAATTAATTTGTACATGGTAAATACAACTTGAAACAATAAGATGAGGATAAGAACGGAAGCATGTTGCTCTAAAAATGTTTTGAAATAGTATTTTTGGCAATAAAATGTCAATATTTTGCCATAAGTAAATGATGTTGTTATGGACATTTAATAATGTTTACAAAATAATTTGCATAATTAATACACTTGTGTAATAGAATCAAATAGAGTCTGCTAGCTGCACTTGTTTGAGTGATTCTGCTCAAGTATGTCATGATAAACTTTTATCGCATTATTGCGAATCATGTGTATTCTATGGTTAAAAACAAATTAGGCTGCTCATGAATCTGGAACTCTTTTGTTTGCTCAGTTTCCTGTTTGTGTGATTTGGCTCCATTATGTCATACTGATCGTTTTGACAACATTTGCTAATTATGAGTAATTTACAGTAAGAAGCAAACATAGTCCCAGCTCAGGCTGCTCATGAATCTGGAACTGTGTTTGCACAGGCATTTCCTGTTTGTGTGATTTGGCTCCATTATGTCGTACAACACTTGCTAATTATGAGTAATTTACAGTTAAAAGCAAACAAATAGTCCGAGGGTTTTAGCCTCACCGGTGCCACTGTGTTGTGTCCTTGAGCAAGACATATTTATTCTTGCTTAGTACTGGTTCAACCCAGAAAGACCTGTCCCGACATAACTGAAAAATGGTTGACTGGGACGTAATCAAATCAAACAAACATATAGTCCCAGAGCAGACTGCTCATGAAGCAGTCTGTTCTGGGACTATTTTGTTTGCATTGGCTTTCCCGGATTGAGTGATTCGGTTCCCACACTTCGACATATATGGAAATGAGGCTGTGTTTATTTGTTTCAGTGTTTTCATTGTTGATGAAGAATTTGTTTTTGTAGAAATCTTGCATCAAAGTGCTAATAAAATTTTGTCCTATTATGCTGTTGTCTTATTCTATCAACTTTTGTTTTAGCTAAGAATAGGATCACAACCTGAGGATTTATTATATACCTACAAATGATACATCTTTTGAACTGTCTGTTTTCTGGCCATCTGATACAGAAAACTGGATCAACGAACTGAAGTTTTCTGATTCCACATCACTATCCTTTAAAACGAGCTAACGTTGGTTACTTCTTATTCTGGCGACGTTACATGAAGTCAATTTCAAGCATGGAAACAGAGACGGAAAACATGATGACGTAACGTCAAAAACATATTATTATAATAGTAATTTGTATGTATCATATTCTGTCAGTATGTCACAAAATTCTAAGCAAGAATGGCAATGGAATTTGCTTGCTGCTATTAAATCTTTGGATTTTGGGCAATCATGCTTTTGGTGTAATCTGACAATTTTCAGAATCAATTTTTCAAAAATATTTCAAGAACACTATCAGAGTGCCAAACTGTTTGTATCCAGATCATGATTATTTTTTTCTGGAAAAATAATTTTATGCATTTTGAAAGGCCAAAAATCTAATTTTATGAATTTTGAAAGGCATTCATAAAATTATATATTTTTTACTAGAAAACCAGAAAAAAAATTCTAGGTTTCACCAGAAAATTTAGGTAGGGTTGGGTTACCCTAAACACGTTTTTTTTTATTTGGCCTCACCAATACACAAAGTGCTCAATGGTGATCTTTTGTGATCTGTCTTTTGGTGTTTGTTTTTATGCCCCAAAAGAACTTTGGGAGGCATTTAGTAGTCACACTGTTCGTCCGGCAGTCAGTCCGTTCCGCTTCGTTTCTGGTGCATATCTCCTATATTCTTTGAGGTTGGAATCCCAAATTTCATGTGCGGATGCATCTTGGATGGCGGAGTGTCGGGTACCATTTTCGGGTCGACTTGACCATGACCTAGTTTTTAGAATATTCGTGTCCAGATCATATCTTTTATATTATTTGAGGTAGTAATCCCAAATTTGGTGTGTGCATGCATTTTGGGATGACGAAGTGATGCAAACATCCTTGGGTCACTGTGACCTTGAACTTGACCTCTGACCTTGTTTCTAGAATCGGCATTGAGTCTGGTGCATATCTCCTATATTCTTTGAGATAGGAATTCTGTGTATAAATGCATCTTGGGGTGGCTGAGTGTCGCATACAATTTTCGGGTCACCTTGACCTTTGACCTAGTTTTTACAATAATCATGTCTGGAGCATATCTCCTATATTCTTTTAGGTGGGAATCTTAAATTTGGTGTGTGGATTCATCTTGGGATGGTGGAGTGTCACATACCATTTTTTGGGTAACTGTGACCTTGACCTCTGACCTAGTGTTTTAGAATAATAGTGTCTGGTGCATATCTCTTGTATTACTTGAGATAGGCATCCCAAATATGGTGTGTGGATGCATCTTGAGATGGTGGAGTGTAGGGTACCATTTTCGGAACCAGAAGGCATTGAGCCTCGATATTTGGTATGTAACCAATAACTTCTGGACCTCTGCATGTACCAAGTTTGTTCAAACGTTAGCACTGTCCAGGGGATCACATGTTTTATGTAGGTATATATGGAGAAAACAAAAAAGATATATAGCCTAGAGCCTTGATATTTGGTTTGTAACGTCAGCTAGTAATACTTTACCATTTTGGTTCATATAATGGTTCTGTGGCCAAAAATGGTCCGAATCAGGCGTCACATGCTGTTTTCGCATGATTCCATGGTGTTTTTAACCTGTCGATACCACCCACCTTTGCACGTGAGAGCAAATTGCTCGTTTTGGTTGTGAAGTAATGACCACCTCATGGGTTCAGACATTAGGTACACATTTGGCCATGTTTTGCAGAATTTAAATGTTTACACCCACGTTCGAAAGTCTTGGTTCTTCCATTATTTTGAGGGGTATAGTTAGACATGCTAATGCACTTGCAAATGCAACGCGACGTCTGATTGATTAACGTAATAAATTTGCGACAGTACATCCTGCGATATACTGTCGCAAACCTGACATTATTACGTAATGTCTCTTTTCATCGGTTAACAAGTGAATATATAAGCTGGCAAGCGGTTTTATGCAGCTGGCAGCCGCTGGACATAGGCGCAACAAAGTACATTTTCACTGTCTTTTTGAAGGGAAACTGTTAATTAGAATGGGGATAACCATAATCAATTTTTTATTTGTGGAGGTATATCGTCGGATATACGTTCGGAAATCACGTTTTACGACTCCGCTTATGCGTCGCCGTAAAACTAAATTTCCGAACGTATATCCGACGATATACCTCCCCAAATGAATATTTTGAATACAGTTATCCTCTAATTGACATTTGACTCCAAGGCCATATCTTTGTAGTGCTGCAGCAGACCCACCATATTGTGACACATACCAGTCCCCACAGGGTAACAAGCAGCAACATATATCAAATTAAAGCTCAGATTCTTGGGAGTTCAAAATTGCATGATGCCACCTTCAGCCTTGAGGGCGAAATTTTTTACGGCCCTTCAACAGAGGGTACCCCTTATGCCCTAGTCTAAAGCCCCTACTGATAGATGCATTACATATTTAGCAGTACATTCATGATAATGGACAGTTTGATACAAAAATGAACAGAAATGGTAACATTTGTTAATAAAACATCACTTTTATGTAAATACTTCTGGTCTACAGTGGCTTAAAAGGTCAATGAGTGCAAAAGTCACGAAAACATATGACATTGTAAAAAATGTTATATATTTAATTTGCATAACATTATACATGTCTTAAAACCAATTGGCCTTTCAAGATATTATTTTATTCAAATGTTTTCTTGCATAATCATCATTGTAGGTTAAATTTCACTTGATTATTGCACGGGAAATTTAAAAAATACGGAAACGTACTGGCAGTGTAAATAGCAACAAATTTTAATTTAGAACTTTATGAACAAATTACCATCAAAACTTAAGACTGATTTTTGGAAAATGAGTCGAAAGATATCATTGTAGGTAATGCCATTGATTGATTGATTAGTTGAATGATTGATTGATTGATTGATTGGAGATTACTTGAACGAAGCCAGAGGAATTAAATGGCATTATTCCATGTGAGGGAGGAATGCACTTACTAATGTGCGTTTTCACTGTGATTGGATTTCTGTATGGTGATGCTGGCTTGCGATAATTGCTGTATTTGCTTTAGGCAGCAGTGGCACACAACAGCTTTTGACAGGAAAAGACTTTGACAGGGCCCTACAGGCATTCTAACTTGTAGATGAAATACTTAATAATAGGTTTCTTGTCCAGTTCAAACGGTGGTGTGATAAAAACGGCGAAACTATTCCTGATATTCTCATACAAGACTTTGCTAAAATATCTGAGATGTTCTCTTGTAGTGCAGCAGTTACTACCAAGCAAAAAGAAACTGTTATTGAAGGCATCGATGAGGTAGTATTTCAGGATCTTCAATATCTTCTCAAAGAGTTCCGACAAGAAGGAAGATCTACCTCACCCACATTCCAAATTTGGGATGATTTCCTCTCCCGAGTTATGTTAATCAGATATGCTAAAGTTGAATTTCTTCCACTCTTGTTTGCTACAAATAGGTCAATATATACTCAGAAGAAAAAGTTTAGTCAGTACAGACACTGTGTGCAATAATATTGTAAGACAGATACTATTGACAAAAACCTTACTAAAAATAAAATTCATGTAATGTCTTACAAATGTTAACATTTTCAACAAAACATTCTGAAAATATACCCATTTTCTTTATCAAAAATAAAAAAGTGGTCAATACTAAAATTCAAATTTCATAACTCAAAAAACAGTCTAGCGCCCCTCAAACGATTTCTGGTAGTACAGAAGGAAATTCTCGTATCTGTTGCATGACTAAGGAATTTAAGAAGTTTCCAAGCGGCCATGAAGCGATTACGTCATGTTGACCGCACTATGACCCGAACTTCAAATGGCGTCGTTATCCGTGGTCTCCCCAACGGGGGCTTGTCATTTTTACCGCCAGGCCGTTGAAAACGTGTTTGCAGACGATAAATTGTTTGTTCACTGCATCCAAAACTGCGTGTTACGTCAGCAACACGTGTACCTGTTTCAAGACGTCAAAACGCGGTATTTCTGTAATTTGTAGATAGCCTGACCGGCGAATTAAGCTTGCTAGCACAGAATTTTCTCCGGATTATTGCAATAGGAACAACTCTCTTTCAATATCTAACAGTTAATGAGAAAATAACCCTGCCAGTTTACCGCAGCACGTGCACATCGTGCATTTTGAAATTTGGTTGATACAGTCTGATAGAGGCATTATTTGTCACGCAATGAATAGGTAAATGTAAAGTTACGATAATACAACTCATGTAAAAAAATGACAATGATATATGCAATATTGTTGATTTTATGAGAAAACATAAATACCGACTAAACTTTTTCTTCTGAGTATATTCCAAATACATGAGTTACCTCACTCTTCAAATGAAGCAACTTCCAAATGATGTCAATCAGGGATTTCATAATGGTTTGTTTGTTTCAAAATTACGAGAAGGGAACTTCAATTCAGTATGGATTGACTATGTCCTTGAAGCTACAGAAAATAAGGCATTGATAGGAACAGGTGGAATAATAGGACTGACTCTAAAGGGAAACGCCTTAGCAAGATGGTTTCTTGCAAGACCTGTAACAGCCAAGTACTCTATGACATTTCATGATAATGTTTGCAGATGCCAGACTAAGACACAAAAAGAAGAACATGGTCATCATTCTAATACATATGCAACAAGGAAGAGGTTTGATAAAGATGTGGAAAAAAATGATTCAAATGTTTGAAGGAACATTTATAGATCCCTTTGACACCAACAGCGCATCTGATCATCTCGTGAACTTCGCATCTGGGGTAGTAACAACACCTGTATTTGAGGAATGTCCTCTAAAAGCCTTAGATAAAGGCAGTAAAATGGCAGCTGACTTCATTAAGCAGCGCTTGATACCATCAGAAGATGGCATGCCACATAAAAGCTTCTTTGACCCGCTTCTCAAGTCTGGCATTAGGACGATGACTGAAATTCAAAAGACAGTTCCCGTTCAATCAAAAAATGTGACAATCAATGGTGAAGTAATATATTTAAGGCTTCTTGCAATGAACACCTTCAAAAAAGTCCCTCTTGAACGTGTGATGTTCTGACTTTATGCGCAAACTAGAAAGTTTACTTGAAAACAAAACTGTTTCAATACAGTCTGCAGATTGTATAATTTTTGACGCTATGGCTACAATACAGATGCTACCCTTGCCTACACAGACACTTGAAATTTCATTCAGTGACATGGCTAAACAATTCCTACAATATATTTTACAATGCAGTCGATCTATTCAATCAGTTACTCAAATTCACATTGTATTTGACAGGTACAAGGAAAACAGCCTCAAACTTCAGACTCCAAAAAAAACGCGGTGATACTGGTGCATCTCATAAAATTCCCATCCAAGCAGAAATTCCTATACCAAAAGACTGGAAGAAATTTTTGGCTAGGGGAGAAAATAAAGAAAACTTGGCAGCATATTACACTATGTGATTGAAAATGTGGGTGAAGTACTGAATGAAGGTGAAACTGTATTCCTCACTGGCGGACTAAATGATAAGGCCATTATCACTACAATGGACACTACATCAGAATATCTACTTCTCCATTCCAACCAGGAGGAAGCTGACACACGAATGGTTCTCCATGCTATGATTGCATCAAGAAATTGCGCCAATAATATCATTGTAAACAGTCTAGACACCGACGTTTTGGTTCCCTTGTTGCATCACAGACCAAATATTTGTGCAAGTAAGATATTCCTTTTGACAGGGAGAACAGGAACACACACTGACTTGAATATTTTATTCCTGTGCATGAGCTCTTTCACAAGATCACAGGAGAACAACAGAATATCTTGATGTCAGTATATTGTTTGACTGGTAGTGACACTTGCAATGCCTTTTTGGAATCGGAAAGAAGTCGGCATATAAAGTTATGATGTAGAATGCTAAAAACTTTCAACTATTAGCTCAACTTGGTACAGAACCACCTACAAAAGCACAGCGATTTGCATGTACTAAATTTTTAGGGTTACTTTATGGTAAAAATAACTGCAATTCACTGAATGAAATCAGATGTGAAAAAGCGTTGAAGAAAGTACCACCAAAAAGCTACCACCAAAGACAGCTTTACACTCCATGTTATGCGTTGTTGTTACCAGTTAATTATTTGGAAGACTTGTGGAACAGCTATACAGGATCTTCCTGAACCTACAGAGTTCGGACATTAATTCTATGCAGATTGGCATTGAGGCCGCTAATGATGAGCCAGTCCTCTGCACCTCCTGAGCTGATGAATGATTTAGTTTGTAAATGTTCCAATGGACTTTGTGATGAGGCATGCTCATGTTTCTGCAATGAACAACCTTGTACAACACAGCATGTGTGTGTAAAGCAGCAATGCCATGTGATGAACAGGGTGAAAATGAAATATGTCTGAACTTTTTCACTATTTGATCGTTTGAAGATGTGAATGAATCGGAGGAGGAATCTGAATGAGGGAGATGAAATTCAAGTGAGTGTTATATCATTACACTTAAACTTTGTTACTATATAGTCATTCAAATATCATATACGATAAGTGAGTATACCATAGTGAATTATTGACAAGTAGAACATTTATGTCATGCGTTTTGTGGATAATGCACCAAATGGCCTTTCCACTGATTAGCATTAATAAGATTGGATATGTATATTGCGAAATGAATGGACTGAAACTGTATCATTTTTTCATTTGGGATAATTTTATTTAGAAAAGGAGCTTCCCAGATGCTATCTGATAATGTTTGAACTTGTTTTCAATACATGTGTACCTAAAGAGATCATTTGTCAGAAAGAATTCTACAAAATCATGAGTTTTCGTGACTAATACACTGAATGACCTTTTGCCATCAGTGTATTTGAACTTAATTGAACGTCACATATGAGTAAAACTATTTCTAGCACCTTCATGTATCATTTAGCGTTCATATTATGTCAACTTCAGCAATGAGTTTGATCATTGTTTTAAGTTGATTTTTATCAGTAAAGTTATTATTTGTATGGGTACCCCTTTTTAATGGGCCGTAAAAATTTTCACCCCATTAAATGGTAGTGTTATTATGTACTGTTTACATCTCAATTGTCATTGATAATATTTTAACTTGTTTTCAATACATTTATAACTAAGGGGGGTCATTTGTCACAAAGAATTCTTGAAAATCATAGGTTTTCGTGACTAATGTACCTAATGACCTTTCACCATCAGTGTACATGGACTTGTTTACACTTCATGTATGATGTAAAATATTTCTAGCATCATGATGTATCATCTAGTGTCCATATTATACCAATATAAGAAATTGTTTTGATCATTGGTTTAAATTAAGTTTTATCAGAAAAGTTGTTTAATTGTATGGGTACCCTTTTTTAATGGGTCGTAAAATTTTTCGCCCCAACATACCGAGGTGGCATCATGCATTTTTTAATTTGTGAGACTCTTAGCTTTAATTTGATATATGTTGCTGCTTGTTACCCTGTGGGGACCACCATCTCAAAAACTAGCCCACTTTTTACTGCTTTGCTGCAGCACTATTGATCTGAAACCTTTGTTGTAAATTACAAACCATAGGTAATCATTATGCCAAATATGAACACCCTTCACAGTAAAGGGAGTTCACGTTAAGAGCCATGAAGTGAGTATGATCAGGAAATACCACAATCACAAACTGCAGACCAACCCACGGCACCGTGAGGAAGAGCCACAGGACATTATTCACAATAACACGACAATCGAAAGACAATAAAAGCAAAGTAACCAGATCTCTCTTCCTCGTCAAGATGGTTGCAAAATTAGAAAAGTCAAAGTAATGCATATCAAAACACAGACGAACACAGAACTCCCACATACAATTGGAGGTATATAAAACAATAAATCAACAACAATTGAACCACCGCCTTAGAACGGACAGCAGCCTAAGCTACCTGGCGGGTGGGTAAATGCGTTTTACTGGCGCCAAATCTTCGCCCTAGATTCTGTTGTTGGTAAAACACAAAAAAAGTTAGGCTCGCATGGAGGCATCCTTACTACTAAAAAATGCAACGCATCATCACAGAGAAACAATATAATCTTACCACACTATGATTAAACAAAGAAAAGGGCTCATGACCAACAGATAGAGCTAAAGAAAATCTCAAGTTGAGCTAAGGTGGGCCCAGCCAACGACAAGCATCAGGCACCAACCAACGGATTTTAAAGCTTTACGTCAGGGTCGTCATTGAGTCTGAGGCCTGAACCATCGTCATGCAATTAAAGAGGAAACCATAGCTATAAACCGTGATTTGGGTTACAACCAGGCATGCAGACTGTCGCATGATATCCATGTTATATCCTACTCTTTTATAACGTTAATTATATTTTGGAATTGCCGGGATTGCTAAAACTAGGCTTTCCAAAAATTATTTTAAATTTATAAACTATACCACCGTAAAATAAAGGTTCTGATATGCCTTATTGCAGAAGAGTTTTTAAAACAAATATTGTATTTAATAATCACCTCTGAGTGTATGTAATAAAATTTAGAAAAAAGGTTTACGAAGTTTATGGTATTGATAACATTGTTTTAATAACTTAGAAGTCAAAAATTTGTTTCTGTTGTTGAAGTCATTAATATTAGAACATACTCTCGCAAAACGAATAATTTACAAAATGCACCATAGGAAGGGGAGCGAGGAACATCTCAATCAAGAAATAGAAAATTAACTACATTTTTATTTCAAAATTAAAATCGTCCAGTTTATCATAAATTTTAGTTGAAACTTTTCCATGAGTAATGGACAAATCCAAGTCCAAAAAGGGGGTTTCAGTATCTGAGGAATTAGCCTTATTAAATCAATAAAGAAAAGGAACTTCATATGCCATTTTGGAGTTAAATCATTTTTGTATTATGAAAAATGGTTAAAATCTTAGAAGAAAAAACTTAGAAAAAATGTGTTTTGACAGCCATCTTGGATACAATTTTTGACACCATCTTTAATATGCAAATCTAGATTGATTAGCAAAAGTAAGAAATGTTAATGCATACTAGAATCAGGTGGAAAACTGTCCATTATTCATATTTAAGGGAGAACTAGGTAACAAAACAAGCATTCTCCTTGTATACTTGACCTCTTGGACGCCATCTTGATTTTCTCAAATTGCTCAATGATGGCAGGATGTCATCAGTTGGATTCATTATTGGCAAGGTCTAACCTACAATAATCACTAAAGAAAAAAACTTTATACGCCATTTCCAGGTCAAACTAGTTTTCTGTCGGACTATATTTAACTGGAGCTCAGTGGGATATATCTGTAAAATAAGGATTATCAATATTAAGCAAGTCATCTAGATATCTTGAGGTAGAGTTAAAGGCTTTAATAACATCTGCTTGATAATTGTCAGAAAGACACAACATGAAGTTTCTCTCATAACAAAACACAAACAAATCTGCAACAAGCGGAGCACAATTAGTACCCATAGGAAAACCTACGATTTGTCTATACAATTTTGAGCCAAATCTTATAGATATATTGTCCAAAAGATAATTGAGAGCGTCACAAACTTTCTGATATGACCACAATTTAAATCTTTCAGGTTGTTCAGAAGTAAAAAAAAATAATATAATAATGTGGGTTTCTGATTACAAGCCAAATAAAGTGCGCCCTCTCTGTTAAAAGTTTGTTCAATTAATTCAGTTAGTTTCTCTTTGCTTAGATTATGAGGCAATGTAGTATAGAGAGTAGAGAAATTATATGTAGACACACTAGATGCAAGAAAACCTTTAGATTTTAATTTGTTAAGAATTTCACCTGAGTTTTAATAGACCAAAATAGTTTTTTACCATTTCTCTCAAAACTGTTTTATAATATTTATAGCATGGTTTTTAATCGCAGTAAGGCAAGAAGTCAAAATTATAGACAACTCAGCTAGAATTAGCGATAAATCGTGATTTATAGGGTCTTGTATGATGTTAAGGTAACCGGTATAACGTCATGTCAGATTTCAAATATACTGACCTTGACCTTTGACTCCGAGACCATATCTTCGTTGCAATCTAAACATGATATGAGCCAGTGCATGAGATTTCCAACAATGTGGTATGTGCGACCAGCAAAGCCTCAGATCAGCCAGCGCATACGCTTGAGTATTCTATGATTGTTAAGCTACTGACTGAACACCATTTGGAGTTTCTAAGCTTAAAAGGAGACTGCAGAGGCTCGTCTGAGTCTACACTTGTCAAAATGCCACCTTGTTGGAAACCACGTGTCACGGCTCAATTATGTAAGCATTGTGCCAAATATGAACACCCTACATAAAAGAAAGAGGAGTTCATGTTAAGAGCCATAAGTCAGATTTTAAGTATATTTGACCTTGACCTTTGACTCCAAAGCCATATCGGTGATCGGAAACCTTCGTTGTTATCTACACACCATTGACAATCATTGGTCTAAATATGAACATCCTGTGCAAACAAATGAAAGAGCAGTTCGCGTTACGAGGGACGAACAGAAGGGCGAGACCGATTACAATATATCCTGTTCTTTTTTCTCTCTTTTCTTTCTTTTGATTAAAGTGCCGATATAACAGAGAGAGCTTTTCAATTCAAACCAGCTTGTTCAGCTACCGAGACGACGCGTAGCCAGAATATTGAAAGTTTGCATGTATGTTTTAATAGCAAGTTTGGAGAGAACGAATAACAAAGGCGCTGATCAGCCTCATGTGCGGATGCAGAGGGGGGACCGGGGGTCCGGACCCCCCCCCCCCTCCTGAAAAATCACAAAAATATAGGGTTTCTTAGCAATCCTAGTCCAGAACCACTGGACGAAGCTACCGAGCCAGAATTCAATGTTGGGCCATCGTCGGCACGCCAGCGAAACGCCATTAAAATGGCGTTTCGCTGGCGGGCCGATGATGGCCCGCTTAAAGTGGTATTTTGATCCACCCATCTCTCATTAACTAAAAAACGAAGAAAAAAAAACGTTGTCAAAGTTGGGCCCCCTCTGACAAAATTTTCTAGATCCTCGCATGAGCCTGCGGTTTTCTCACGAAGAGGCCCATATAAGGAGTTCAGTTGAGCCCAGGAGTGAGCATAAACCATGCTTAAACACTTATATGCAATTAGTTGCTAGCCAGGGAAATTAGTATTTCATCGAATTCGCATATTGTAAAAATAATTATGCCCAAAATATCGCATATTCTGTTCCTTCTCACAATTTTCAGCCCCATAAAAGGGCTGTTAGTGACAGCGTAATTCACAATCAATTATTCTTGCGCTATCAGAATTGACTCCTTTACCACGAAATCTAATTGCGCAGACTCATGTTTGATGGCTTGATTTCCCTAGATATAGCGCTTCCTTATGATGTTCAAATTTGGCAAAATTTAATTTCAATTATTTCGTTATAATCGGTAAAAGTTTCTCAGCTCTTCTATTTGCAACCGCGGAAGATGCACAACATATAAAACTTAGCAAAAATGCAAAGGTTTCATAATTTGAACATTTCTCGCGTCTGTAACAAGAAAATTAGAACTATCAAACACACTTTAAGATGTTTATTTTGAAGAAAAAAAGACAGCAGACGACAACAAAAGCATGAAAAATTACTCAGTATACGAAGAGTTAAAACAGTGGGCAGTCTGAGGTAAGGTTAAGCTATACTAGTAAATGCATGTATCGCGTAATTCTTTCTATTTCTGTGGCTGGAAGCAATACATTCATTTACTAGTATACAGACTGCCCACTGTTTTAACTATTTGTATGCTGGGTAATATTTCATGTAATGTGCTGACATTTTTTTCTTCAAAATAAACCTTTTAAAATGCGTTGGGTCTGCACTGTTTGTCTATGTTCCACAAAAAGGACGCTAGGCTTATATGGGTTAGCAAGAATGCAAATGTTATGTTTAGTATGAGCATATCAGCTTGGTGAAGTAGCGAATACGGTAGGCTAATTTCCTTGTGGCATCACAGACGTGTAAAATATTGCTTTAAATTAACCAATTAAGATTATAGGTGCTACTAGCGGTAGAAATGATAAGTTATCAATTTTAGCATTAACTTGGCTACCTAATATCAAAATAAAAATATTGGATACGAGACATATTTTCACGAGAAATATTATCAGATAAACTCGTCCATAATATGAATAGAATCCATGTGCGAAAATTAAAATTGTCTTCAAATCGATTTATATGTAATTTGTGTTATACAAAGAATTGCATGCACACGCACACACACTCTAGCGAAATATGTTCGCTAATCATATGAAAATTTAGTCCGATAAAAATGTATTACTACGACTCTTTATTCCAGATGGCTTATCGTTTTAAAAACTTTAATTACCAAAGTATCTTTATTCAAAAAAAAAATAAAGCATTTAATCAAAAATCACTAGAGACACCTAGTAAATGCATTAAATGAGTTGGTGCTACATCGGATACCCGAGCTAAAAAACAATGTTAAAATGATTTTTGAAAACGCGGACCGGTTTCCCCGCCAAAAAGAGCCTGTTTCCTACAAGAAAATACAATGCTCAAAATTGCCAAATTGCTGGTATCCTTTATATAAAAAATAGACAAATGTTACCCGGCCCCGAGGTTATAAAACTTTTTTCATGCTCAACTCAACTGAGCATGAAATTTCAACTGCTCACAAAAACTAAAATACCGACAAATGAAGAACTTTCTTGATTTAAGTCTCTCAGATGTTGTATTTATCATGCTGATAAATTTTAAAATGCCATCAATTGTTGACATTTTAACATTTATGAGCAAGATACATTTCGTGCTCAGCTGAGTTGAGCATGGAAAATGTTTAATAGCCTCGAGGCTTGGGTTGAGGGTTGTCCTAAGCCTCCACATGGGAGTGCGAAATCAAAAATACTTTATTTCTCAATTAAAACATATGTTGTGGGTACTCAAAAGCACCCATGTTAAAATCGAAGGATTAGAAAATAATTGCGATTTTACGTGCAAACAAATTTGTTTATCTTGATCAGTGTGCTGTCCTCTTTCCATTAATTTAAACCATTCAACTCCACCGCTAAGGGTGCGAGATTTATGGATCAGGTGAGCGATACATTGCCCCAGGGGGGGGGGGGGGGGTACTCTATTTTTTCCGCATACGTAGGCTCGGACCCAGCATCTACCGTTCACCCCAAAAAAATATCAGGAATTTCAAGCACTCCAAAAAAATATTTGAAATTTTAGCAACCCCAAAAAATATCCCAATTCTGTACCTTGACCTGAAAAAAAGACCCTAAATTGCATAGAAATGACCCTCAAACAAGCCCAATTTTGTGATGACCCCAAACAAATATCCACAAATTCTTCATACCTCCCAAAAAAATTCATTTTTTTGAAAACCCCAAAAAATATTGAAATTCAGAATTTTTAACCCAAAAAAATGGGCCGAGCCTACGTATGCGTGAAAATATCAGAGTACCCCCCCCCCCCCCCCCCCCCTGGGTACATTGCCATCGTGGCTTCTTGTCCTTTCTTTTATTTCGCCTACACAACTTATTCGCTTTGAATTCAATTAAAAAAGCTTCATTTCTTTTTATGATTAAATTACATTTGATCAGTCTCTATAAATGATTGATTTAATTGTCTGTCACTTTGTGTGCGTACTTGACAGATGTGTTTACACGTGTTGAACACGTGCATACACGTGCACTGGTTCGATTACGTCATTTTTGCCCTCTCCATACGCCTCTCCATACATGAGTGTAGTCCCAGAGAGGACTCACGAAGAACAGACACATTGCGTTTGATCTCAGTCGACAATACTTTTGCAATGCCACAGCGACTATGCATTTTCATAAAAGCAAGACATCTACTAATTATTGCACGACCCTTGGCTTGGGTCTGCACTATACTTCCTATGTGAGTCCGTCCGTGGTCAGTTATTGAAAATGCTCATAACTCTTGAACCAGATTAGGATCAATAGATCTGGTCCTACTTAGTCATAATTTACGGTGAAATCTGTTAATTTTGGATTTGTATGACAGATTTTAGCTTCTAGTTTCATTTTAGAAATAGCTATCCTTGTGTCGTGGTTTTCTGTTATATTCGTGCCTTTTCCGTGTAATTAAAAGTTTGCCAATATTGTATTGGGGAGCGCAGTGGCTCAGTTGAAGAGTGCTTGACTTGAGACCGAAGGGTCGCGGGTTCGAGCCTCACCGGCGTCACTGCGTTGTGGTTCTTGAGGAAGACACATTTATCCTAGCTTAGTACTGGTTCAACCCAGGAAGACCCGTCCCTGTTTAACTGAAAGATTGTTGATGGGACGTAAAGAATCAAATCAAACATGCCAATATTGTACCTGTACGGGACACAACACCACCGTCAAGAAAATTGAAGTTGTTCATAAATCTAAAGGGCACACAATATCTGATTAAGTTAAAGTGTATGAGGTTTGCTTTTTGGACAAATTTGTCCAAGTTTAGATATCTCCAATAACTTGTCGTGGACACTTCGTTATGGGTTGTGCACAGCCCATGCTGTGTATTAAGAAATTTTCGAGAGGGTTTCATTTCGCGAAATTGTTTCGCGAAAATGGAACACTCGTGAAATGACGAAATCACTTTATAGCTAATTCTAACACACCTCGCCTATAGAGCGCATGCTAAATAAATGTGATGTATCAAACAATAATTCACAGTCTGACAGCGTGCGGCTGACGTCATATATTGCTGCAAAATGAAGTCAGTCATGGCGTTCTACGTTTTTACGCTTGAAAGACGTTTCAAATACATGGCTTTGTATGACAGAAAACTAACAAGTATTTAGCATCTAGTTCTTTTTAAAGAGATATTCTTGTGTCGCGATTTTCTGTTAAATTCGTGAGATATAATAAGAAGTTGTCCAATTTTTTTTATTCAACACTAAGTAAGTTAGTAAGTAAAATTTAGTTATTCATGAAAACTAAATACTCCCATCTACTGTTTGAGCTTATTTCAGGGATAAATTGCGTCTGCATTTCTTGGAACCATTAATTTAAATAACCAGGCGATAAACCCTACGTGGGTGCATTAAATTGGACGTTTTGGCATATCGCAGGTTCGATTCACGACTTCTCCCAGTCTGTCGGGTGAGATTTTAAACCGTGACCCCGTCTTCTGAGACGCTTTTAAATCAGAACCACTGCCGGTGAGCCTTCGGGTGCTCCTGGACATAAAACCATTAAAAAAACATTAACCCACCCAGCCAGTACTGGTTATAGCCAAGGCACACAGCCACAAACAAGTTTTTGGCATAACTCTGGCGCTGTAGCGACTATCACTCAACCCACAAAAATTGTTAAGCAGATACATAGCTTGATTTATAAGTGACAATTTTCGCGATGAATATTTTCAGAAGTAAAATATTGACCAAAATATTACTCTTTTAAACAGCTAGGTACACTATTTTGTACCGACTCGTCGACTGCAACCACCACGCGACGACTGCACCTTTCGAGTACAGAGGTTCTCTAGCGTGTGATAGATATGTTGAAACACTCAGTTCGGCTACCCGAAATTGTTTTCAATTTAAATACCTAGAGTTTCATTCTAATTAGCAAACGTTCAACGTGGGTCGTGCATATTACTGTCAGTTGATTCTGATATTGGTTTGCCTTGTTTGTTTAGAGGCTTCTACACATTTCAGCAGACGATAAAGCAGATAGCTTTTTGCTGTGATTGGCGGTATTAGGGCTAAAGTTGATGCTACATTGATGACTAGGTTGTTTTCCTGAACAAATGCTTTGTTGTTACACATGATATGTCTCCAAGACGAGGCAGATGGTCGGGAGAAGTTCAGACCTACGTCCAACACGTGCATCAGACGCTTTGTCACGTTTGAAAATACTACTCTATTCCCATCAAACTGAGAAAATCTGTCCATTTTTATCCTACTTGGGGTATAATTAATAAATATCTATTATGTTAGCTAATATTTGTCGACTCGACAGAGTCCGTTGTTTCCATTGCGAAGCGGAAGTTGTCTCGTTTGACGCACGTGCGCAGACTAGACGCGCACGCGCGGAAGCGAATTTTAATTTCGATTTGTCTTTGGGTCAAAACGTAACTGCATAACGTATAGAAAATATGGCTATTAAATTTCTGCGATGAATTTCACTTTAAGATCAATTCATCAACGAGAACTGAATTTTCATTTGTGCGCGTATTCATTGTCAAAAGATATTAGTGGATGTAAACAGGGCTAATTCAAACTCATTTCATGACACGCGTAAGAACTTCCGCCGAGCGACGTTCGATAACTCCGCGACTGCAATTAGTCCCGTTAGACTGGGCGATAAACTCGGGTGCATGATAAGATGGCACGTGTTTGGCATTTATGATTGTAATGTTTTGTTACTTGCCACCTGGTATAGGTTTCGAGGAACAGAACAAAGCATAGTATTATAATGAAGGATATTTATACAGCGGAAACCATGTTAAAGACTTGGGTTAAAGACGAAGCTGTAAGTTGTCTTCCCAAACGATGGGAGCGACTTTTTTCATTTAAAAGCAGTTCCTTAAGGTATGGACAATCACTTTTACCACGTTGGACGTTAAATTGGACGTTTTGGCATATCGGTGCCTTGTGGCGACACGCTCAGCTGTATACATGCTTCATATGGAACGCCAAACATAATTTAATTCAAGAAGAGCTGTATACTACTCTCCTGCCAAGTAAGAGTGACAGTGATGTCATGTTTTGTTTACAAACTTATCAGGGACTTAGAATCGATAGATCACTTGTGGATTAATCCTATCCGCAGGATGGGATTAATACACAAGTGTTCTATCGATTCGCATTAGCTCAAGTGGTGTGTATAAGTTAATGTTTTATTAAACAATTGTAAAGAAAACATGACGTCGCTGTCATTCTTGGCTGGCAGGTTAGTAATATTTCTTCATATAAGATATAGAGTGTGAATAAATTACCTTTATTTATTTTTGGCCAGATAACAATTATTTGAACAAACTCAATTAAGTACCACTAGGTGATGCTACATACCAGATATCAACACTCTATAGACCTTGTCGTTTCAAACAAGATGATTTCTTCATTCTCTAAACAAACCTTTATAAAACATGTGACCCGCCTGGTGGGGCCATTTTTAGCCACAGGACCATTATTTGAACAACCTTGGTAGAAGTCCACTAGGTCCTGCTAAATATCAAACATATATGCAAATAAAACATGTGATCCCCAAAACGGACCTTTTTGGCACCATGCAGGGCCATAATTTGAACAAATTTGGTAGAAATCTACTAGGTGATGCGACATACCAAATACCAAGGCTCTATGTCTTGTGGTTTCAGCCAAAAAGATTGTTTTGTTTTCCCTATATAAGCATAGGTAAAACATATGACCCCTGGGCGGGGACATTCAGTTTGAGCGAAAGGGCATAATTTGAACAAAAATAGTAGACGGCCACTGGGTGATGCTACATACCAAATATCAAGGCTCTCTCGACCTTGTGGTTTCAGACAAGAAGAGTTTTTAAAGTTTTCATTACGAGAATTTATTCTAGTTCACTTTATACAACAATCTATTTTAGTTCATTTTATACAGTATCAAAAAGGACACTATAAGAATCAATCCTGATGGGGAAGATTCTGTCAAACTCTCCATATAATAGCGTACCCCTGACATCAAGTTTGGTCAAAATCTGGCCAATAGTCTATCGGAGCAATTGTTGACGAAATGCGAAGGAAGACGGACATCCAACGATCACATTAGCTCACACTGAGCCTATGCCGGGCTCGGGTGAGCTAAAGTATATATTATCAAAACATATCTATGAATATTCGTCGAATATCTATGTCAGTATCATTTTACGCTCCAACTGAAAAAGGCAAGTGTTATCAACTAAAGCGAAACTGCAAGAGTAAGTTTTCGGTCCTACAAGGCGCACTTGGGGTCACTTTTGAATGGGGATGTATCCGTGACACTTGATACCTTTGTCTGGTTACTGCCCTCTACCCTTGACACTCTTCAAATAAATGCAGTTGTTGACCCGTATATAGATTATGAATAAAATTATACACGTGTCTTCTCTCCACGTGCACCATTGTAACCAGCCAATTTATTCATCTAGGCAATTATACATTTCCCTCTTAAATTTTGTTAGAATTTTAGTTAATTTTTCAAGTGAAATAATAAATAAACAGCGGGTAATTACATATGTATTTCTGAGATTTCGAGTACATTGCCATCCAATAAACCATTGACAGGCTAGTAACATTAAAAATCTTACTTCTCAACCAAAATATATGTTGTGGGTACTCAAAAGAACCGTCTCAATGAGACGGTTCTTTTGAGCACCCAAAACATGAGGTTAAACTGATGGGTAAGAAAATATTTTCAATTTTACGCTGCAAAAAAAGTTTGTCTAAACCTGTGGAAGCGGGTAATTGCATATGCATTTTTGAGTGCCATCCAATAAACCAAGCCATGTCACATAGTGTTGTACCTAATCCAATCAACTGACTGTAATGTGCACGACCCGTGGTGAACGTATATAAATCAGTATCCGGTGCCAGAAGGAATGTGTAGAAAGCAAATTGGACGGACAGACGGACTCACACAATGATTATAGTGCACACCTACGGGTCTAGCTAAATTTCGATAACAAGTCTTGATAATTTCGGTTTGTGTATTTTGCAATTTAACATAGGTTTTGTGATTTTTGGCATTTTTTACGTTTTGAGTTCGCCTTGTCACCGTTTTGCATATCAATGGCTGAACAATGTTAAAATAAATAAGTATGAAAAATTTGATCCAAATATACCAAGAATTAAGGCGTTTTCGCTAACTTCTTTACCACCGTCGACCTGACTGATGCTCAGCAGAACCTCATCCACCAAAAAAGACTGTTTTGCATGTCAGTGGTTAGACGATTGTGACATGCATATGTATCCAAAATATGATCAAAATATACCATGTGGTTCAAGAGTTATGAGCATTTTCACTTGCTGTTAATGGGTGGATTTGTTTGTTTGATTTGATTCTTTACGTCCCAGTCAACAATTTTCCAGTTTGGTCAGGACGGGTCTTCCTGCGTTGAACCAGTACTAAGCAAGGATAAACGTGTCTGGTTAAGTACCCACACAGTTACGCCGGTGAGGCTCGAAACAGCGGCCCAATGTCTTGAGTCAAGCACTCTACCACTGAGCCACTGTGCTCCATTAATGGGTGGAGAGACTCATACAGTGATTATGGTGTACACCTACGGGTCATACAATTGACTTTAATGTTGCTTCTTTGAATCCATGCCAACCTCTGTTATGCAACAATTCAAATCTAATGCAAATATGCCAGACCAGAGTTTTGACTTATGTTGGCTCTATCATGATGAGATGGTATGAGACCACAATTATGTCCCTTGAACAGGATGACTTTCCACACAAAGTAGTTCCCTTTCCTCTTGACCGTAAATCTACCAGCTCATGTGAGCATCCTTGTTATTGGGTTTGTCTGAGGTGACCAATGAATAAGCTTTAATAAAATGTTGCTTCTGTCTCGGTAGCTGGTCATTCTGGTAAATTGAGACAAACAACAACAAAAACCCCAAACGATTTTCAGCCACAAATTCAAAACAACAGCATTGAGACCCATTGATTTGGTGTGTTGCAACACGTTTTGAAATAATGTAATGATTATTTCATTTTGATTTTTTTATATTTCATTTTGAGTTGTCAATGTCGACGAAAAATGAAATAATCTAGATTTTTTATTTCATTTTGCGTCAATCATGTGCAGTTGGGTCAAAATGAAATAATTATTTCATTATGCACTGATAGTAGGCTAATTTTTTTTTTATTTCATTTTGCGTAAATGGCATCAGATCAGTTTCAAATGATGAACATTTTGTTATATGCTATGATAGATGGCATAATTATTATTCAATTTGAACTGTTGAATGATTTTTTTTTAATCAAAATTGCCGTTGTATTTCACCTGTTTATTATTCACCGACGAAGTCAGAGGGATATATTTTTGGCGTCATCCATGCATCCGTCCGACCACACTTTTTGTCAGTCTGGAACCATATCTCAGTATCTATTGGCCAGATTTGAATCATTCTTTGTACAAATGATAAGTACTATGCACTCTCGATATCCTATAAGTTTCATCAAGATCGACACTTAAGCACTTCAGTTATGGCCCCTGTTTAGTAAAGGCAATTATAATGCAAAACCTATATCAGCTCTTATGTTTTATGATCTTCCTATTTCATCAAAGCTATTATATCTAACAACTTCTCACTATAGACCATGATTGCTCAGTGCATGTGGCTGAGCATGGCAGTGTCCAAATTTACCCCACCCCCTATGAACCCATCTTAGGGGTCAAAGGTCAAATATTTAAATTTCGTAATAACTAAGGCAGTTGTCATTTTTGCTGAAATTTTGTATGCAGGCAGAGCAGCAATAGATATGAAACAAATCAAAGGGGATTTTAGTTTGAATGCCTGGGTTCGATCCCCAAGGGTGGACTTAGGGGCCAAAATTAATCTTTTTTGGAATATGGTCATGTTGGATATCAAATTAAAGCTGACGACGCATGTAGCAACATGGAAGAAATATTTTGCCTACAGACACACCCTTGACCCTGGGATGGGTCAAAAGGTCAAAACATATCTTTCTCTGAAAGTAGTCATGTTGCTTATCAAAAAGGGCTTTGAGCACAGAACATCATGAAAGCAAATATGCTGTCATAACACACACTCTCGACCTCTGGGGTGGAGTCAAAATGGCTTTTTTTCTTTTCTGAAAGTGGTCATGTTGCATATCAAACTAAAGTGGAAGAAGTGTAGACCTACATGCAAGATAACTCTTTAAACTTACATACACCCTTTGCCTCTGGGGCTAGGTTTAAATGTCAGTTATTGAAATTGTGTATTTTTTCATTAAAAACTCATACTAAACAAGGTATTACGTCACTGTCACTCTTTGTTGGCACGACAGTACTTTAATAGATTCGAGCAGGATTGAATACTAGTTTATTACCTGCATCGCTTTAGCGAAAGCAGGTCTAGTTGTGGGTCCATTCTGTCCGTCTATCTGTCCATCTGTTTTCCCATCCGTCTGTCTGTCCGTCCATCCGCAACACTTTAGGGGTGCCAAGTTTGTGTAATCTGTAATATGTTCTTTAAAAGGTTATCATTTGGAAGCAAAGAATGCATTGAAGAACTGAAACTAGAGTGTGCAAGTTTTCTGGGCCAGACTAGCTAGTTTCGGCCAATTAGGCCTCATCAGTGACCCTCTAATAATTTCAAAGTTCCCAAATGAAACCCATGATCCCAAAGGACAAGAAAATAAAATCTACACTTTAGTGAAGGGCAGGGAGACGTTCTACCACCGCCACACAGTCCCAATCACCAGCTGTAGTGAAGTTAAATATGTTCTTAAAAAGGTTATCCTTTGGAAGCGCAGAATGCATTGAAGAACTGAAACTAGAGTGTGCAAGTTTTCTGGGCCAGACTAGCAAAGTTCCCAAATAAAACCCATGATCCCAAAGGACAAGAAAATAAAATCTACACTTTAGTGAAGGGCAGGGAGACGTTCTTCCGCCGCCACACAGTCCCAAACACCAGCTGTAAAAGCTGTAACTCCAAAAGTTTTCATTCCTATTTATTCAAACTTTGCCTAATGAGTGTTCACATATTGAAGATATTCACCTTCTATTTTGTGCATGCTTCATAATTTTTTCTCATTTTTGGGGGGTGTTGAACTTAGACATTTTTTTCCATCGGAAATGCTTAGGGGGTGCATAGTTTGTGTAATCTGTTACTCCAACAGTATTCATTCCTTTATATTTTAATGTTGCATAATGATTGTTCACACATTGAAGATGTGCACCTTCTATTTATTTCATATTATAACATTATTTCATTTTGCGCTGTCCTTACACAACGCATAATGAAATAATGTAATACTTTTAACAAGAATGAACAACTGATTGTTTTTTCTTACATTAATTCAAACAGTGGATTATTCACGTGCAAAACGCCCTTATTACTTTAAATATGCTCTTAAATAATGATAAATGAATCACATGAACAGAATTTATATAGTGTATATCTAAATAGTATACAGCCATCTAATGCAAATTACTTTAAAAACCCTAAGGCTTAATTTCCTATTACTACATTATTTCATTTTGCGGTGTCCTAGCACACTGCATTATGAAATAATGCTATAATTCTGAAAATTATGAAAAATGATTGATTTTTCTGACAGCAATTCATAAAGTGATATATTCAGGTACAAAACGCCTTTTTAATATGTCTTTAAATGAATCCCATGAACAGAATTTATATAGTGTTTTACTTACATAATCAAATTCAACCATCTCACGCAAAACATATTTTAAAAAAAAAACAGAATATTTTTTTCATATTAGTACATTATTTCATTTTGCGTTGTCCTAGCACAACGCATTATGAAATAATGTTATAATTCTGAAAAGTAAAAAAGAATGATTGATTTTTTCTGACAGCAATTAATAAAGTGGTTTATTTGCGTGCAAAACGCCTATTTTAATATGTCTGTAAATGAATCCCATGAACAAAATTTACATAGTGTTATAATTTAATAGCATTCAACCATCTAACGCAAAAGATACTTTAAATACAGAATATTTATTTCATATTATTACATTATTCCATTTTGCGTTGTCATAGCACAAAACATTATGAAATAATGTTATAACTTACAAGTATGAAGAATTGAATACATTTTCTTACAGCAATTTTACAGTGGTTCATTCTCATGCAAAACGCCCCAAACATAACTATGTTAGTAAATAAACACCATGACAAGAACAAGAAACGAAGTGATTTAATATAGTGTTATATTTATAAAGTATTCATCAATGAACCATCTCATGCTAAATATATTTTTCCTTTAATTCGATCATAAACAATTTACCTGACAAAAAAGTACTGAATTCAATAGAGTGGACCCAGGGCTGGTCCCATACTTTCGGGCAGCTTGATCGTGAAATAATTTATATGGTAATTCTCCTCACTAACGCTAATTCAAGAAAGGGTTGTTGTCAGTATGTGCATGAAGTAGTGGTTAGCATCTGCGTCAAGGTTCCTTATGTAAAAGGTGTGGTAAGGTGAAACATGTGTGAAAGTTAAAAATTTCCAAAATCTTGAACTTTAAAAAATGCAGCATACCTACATAAACTTAAAAAATCAAATTCAAATGACAAAATGCTCAATTGTCTTTCGATAAACTGATAATAAATCATAGAAGCTATCATAATCTGCTTAATTTAGCATTTTGGTCTGACTTTCTATGGTAGGTCAGCCTAAAAATCCTGATTCAGGATTCTGAATTCATATTTATTGCATCCTTTACTGAAAATAGTAACAAAATGCTTATTTACCCGAGCTGATGCTGCTCGTGAAATCAAACCCATAACAACCCACTCACGGGAACCCATATTGGCCCTCGTGGGCCCTCCCACGCATCCATATCGACCCTCGCATGCACCATCAGCGTCAAAAATAACGTCATTCACGTCTCTGCGATGTTCAGGCCAGCGTGTAAACATGTTGTCATCTTTGAACAGTCGCCTCATTAGCAGGCATATCAGTCGGTGTCTCCGTAATTGACCTCGGGACTATTTAACCTGTAGCCTTATGCAAATAAGGAGACACTGGTCCGATATACGGTATTGCTAAATTGCGCTCTTCTCACTGTCCCAATCTAAGGGGCCGTTTCATCCTGGTTTGGTGATCAGGGATGAACTGTTGTGGACCATGTCATAATAGTGGAAAAACTTGGCGAACCAGGATGAACAGTGTTAAACAGGCTCATTCCCTGGTTGTTCTTAGATGTTGAAAACAAGTGGGAGTCAACGGGAGTCACCAGGAAGGCCGTCAAATACCGTGGTAAGCCAGGACGACACCAGCAACATCTGTGTCTCAAAAGTGATAAACCGAGCGCGTAGAAGACACCCCCGGTTTGCCCTGGCGTTAGGCTGGTAGAGCCATAATATAGAATTGTAGCGTCACATGTTCACACTGGTTGTGACAAGTTTTGGCATGGTTTGAGCCGGTAAAGACCCGTTTATACCCAAAAATTTCGGTGCTACTTCGGTTGGCCCAGTATAGCCCTGGTCTGTCCCAGTTTAACAAATTCTGCATATACATAAATAATATTACGAAAAGTCTAGAAAAAAACAGGGCTATACCGGGGTAACATCGGTATGGTAAGAATGCAATTTCTTTTTTTATGAAATGTGTCCCGGTGCATCACGGTATCGTGATGTACCATGGCTACATAGGCACAGTGAGAACGCGGCTTAAAGGTTCATAGGCTAAAATGAGAGCATAAGTGCAAAAATGTCAAGGAAAGAAGAAAAAATAGGTCATTTCATTTTCAAACTTATTCTATGAAATTTCAAGATTCTATCTCTTATTTAACTTAAACGAGTGAAGAGAGCTAGCTTCTTCTAACATTATTTCATTTTGCGTTGATATACACCATATCGACGCAAAATGAAATAATCGTATCATTGCATCTTTACTTCATTTTGCGTCGACGTTGACGACGCAAAATGAATAAAAAAATCAAAATGAAATAAATTATTACATTATTTCAAAACGTGTTGCAACATTGGTGTTATTTAATTTGTACTTGTGTTGACGCGGCGTGGTGATGCTGATGTGATGTGAGACGTCCCAGATGAAGATTTTATATTTGAGCCGCGATATGAGATTACCAGCAATATGGTTTGTTCGACCAGCAAAGGCCCAGACCAGCCTGCCCAGACGCACAGTCTGACCAGAGCCTTTGCTAGTCGCTTGAATATTCTATGAATAATAAGCTACTGACCGAACATCATTTGGAGTTTCTAAGCTTAATAGGAGGTGTCCGATAACTTGTTTGTATAATTTTTCTATCACATCTTATTATTTTACTATTATTACTTATAACCATTTCTTTCTTGGACCTAAACTCGACTCAACTAAGGTAACCCTCAGTATTGAGCTTCTATACAAGCCTGACCAACTGACTGGCTAGATCACAACAAAGTTATGACCGCTTAAATAATGAGACTGAACGGTACTCAATGTAAGTACCTAATGTCTGTTAACAGACACACACACGCGCGCGTGCGAATTGCCTCCAGTTGTCTGTCATATGATATCTTCTATGCTTGATCTTGTATTTTTGATGATAACAATCAACCTCTTAATGACGTACGACGAGGAATTAAGGGCACCGGAGAGCTGAGGAGGGTGTGATGGCTTGAACATATACATTTTCTGACATGGCTGCATTTGCATTGTTTATTATTTTTCTATGCACAATTACATGAGACTAAAGGTTAAACAAAGTTAGTTTGCAATTGTGACAGTATATCGCCCGAGTGACACATTCAATATTGCACTCCATTTTGTATTTCACTTAATCCATGCTTTTTCGATGCTTTCTTGGATGTTGGATAGAACGTCCAAAATACAAGATTTAATTCTTCGGTGTCAACCGAGATCAACTTTACGTAGTTTAAGGTCAAGAACAAATGTCCAGTTCTCATCTAAATGCTAACTCACATTGCTTACCACAATGTTCACTCTATGGCTCACAAATTTGCTACTATGCTCTGGCGATATTTATCGAAACCCAGGCCCATCTACTATTGAATCTTCTCATAACTCTTCTACTTCTCTTTTTCATTCTATACAACTCTCTTAGTTCTCTAAGTCTTAGTCATAATCTTTTATTTGTCCACTTGAATGTACAAAGTATTCTTTAAAAAACTTGACATACTGGAAGCTGATCTTTTTTTAATTTGAGCCAGTGCATGAGATTTCCAACAATGTGGTATGTGCGACCAGCAAAGCCACAGATCAGCCTGCGCATACGCGCAGTCTAATCAGAGCCTTTGCTAGTCGCTTGAGTATTCCATGATTGTTAAGCTACTGACTGAACACCATTTGGAGCTTCTAAGCTTAACAGGAGGCTGCAGAGGCTCGTCCGAGTCTACACATGTCAAAATGCCGCATCGTTGGGAATCTCATGCACTGGCTCAAATTTTTTGATATTTTGGCATTCACAGAGACATTCGCAGAGACATTGTTAAATCTTTCTGTTCAATCTGACGATTTAGTATTTCAATCGTTAAGATCGAAGGACTGATCACTTTGGAGGAATAATACTATATGTAAAATCAGGAATCTTAAATAAGCGCAGATGTGACCTTGAAATCATTGGGACTAAGAGTATCCTTCATATGTATTGTTGTGGGACAAGGAAATCCCACCCGAGGACCAGAATAATTCGTCAGAAACGAGGCTCTGCCTATGGAACAGCTTGTCTTGAGCGATAAGTGGGCGAGAAAGGAGGTATCTGGATTGAAGTAGTAATAAATAAGAAATCTTTACTCTTTGGTCTTTTCTACATACCTCCTAATTCTAGTGCTGACGTTTACAGCAATATTGAAGAATCCATTTCTCTAACGGTTGACACTGGTATCTCTGGCATTATTATCACGGGTGACTTTAACTTCAATGTCTTAAATTCACAGACTAAGAAAAAAATTGATTCCCTTAGTACCAAATTCTCCTCACATCAGCCACTTACTGATTTTTCATGGTGCTGGCGATCCTTTCCTGGACCACTATAGCAGCGGTATCACTGTTCCATTTATGGGTTTTGTAAGTTTTCTTAACCAAAGGCTAAGGCCTTCACAAGACATATTTGGATGTATAATGATGGGAATTTCGTAATTTCTCATTGCCCTACAAAGATGCGAATGTGACACGTGTACGTAAGAAAGGTGACCTGTCTCTTGTAACCAATTATAGGCATATACTGTGTATCCTGATGAATTCTATAGAAAAAATATATGAAAAATTGAAAGTTAGTATGATCAGGAAATACCACAATCACAAACTGCAGACAAACTTGTCTTTAAATATCTCTATAATCACCTCCAAAACGACAACATGTTTTCATCTTTGCAGTCTGATTTCATTCCAGGTGATTCGACTGTTAACCAACTTGCATATTTATACCATATATTCACTGAAGCACTTGATGCTGGTAAAGAGGTACAGACTATCTTCTGTGACACCATTAAAGTTTTTGATCGTGTATGGTATGAAGGACTTTTTCACAAAGTAAGATCAGGAATCAATACAATCAAGTAGCACACCTGTCCCAAGATATCAAATTGGAAAGTAGCAAAATCACGATAAACATCACAAACAAGAGCTAAGAGGTCAGCCCTTTCCCTTCAGGTGACCACAAGGCAGCAATGAACAGACGCGAAAGCATGTTAAAAACAAGACATGAATAACACAAATGATCCAGAATAGAAGTACCGCCGAAGATATTTTACTGGAGGGCTTAAACGTGGTTCACTTAAAGCTGCTGGTGTTTCAGGAGATGTCCTCATATGGTTTCAAAGCTACCTCTCAGGAAGCCCTTCGATCGGTGTGTAGTGCTTTCAGGTAGCTTCTCAGAATGGGTTTACGTTAAAGCTAGAGTGTCACAAGGCTCTATACTTGGCCCTCTTTTGTATTATTTGTATATTAATGATATTGTTAAAAGTATTGGATCCAACGTCCGTTTATTTGCTGATGATACTAGTCTCTTCATCATAGTAGATAATCCTACAACAGCTGCTCTTTGTCTTAATTCTGATCTTGAAAAAACTTTCTCGTTGGGCTGCTATCTGGTTAGGTTTCAATCCTCCCAAAAACGAATCTCTTAATTTCTCGCAAAATCAATAAGCCAATCCATGTAAAATATATAAATCCAAGAAGTTTCCTCTCACAAACACTTAGGCTTATACTTCTCTAATGATTGCAGTTGGCATCTACATATTGATTATATTAAGCTGAAAGCTTGGTTCAGAATTCATAACATGCGGAAAACTTAAATTCAAGCTGGATCGCAAGTCTCTTGAAATTATTTATATAGAATTTATCATGCCACTACTTGAATACGTAATATGGTATGTAATATCGGACAATTGCAGCCAGTATGAAAAAAAAATGAACTTGACAAGATTCAACACGAAGCAGCGAGAATCACAACTGGTGCAACAAAACTTGTTTCCTTAGACAAGCTATATAAAGAAGTCGGCTGGCAGATCCTGCACAAACGACGACATGATCATAAAATTGCCCTTTTTTATAAGATGTTTAATCAACTCACATCTGTATATCTGTCTTCCATAATTCCGCAGCAAGTTAACGCTATTTCTCATCACAATCTTAGGTATATGCATATATGGGTATGTGGTCGGACAGACGGGACCCAGACAACTTTCCCCCGTTTTTTGCCGCAGGAATGGTGCGCATGGGAAATACCCGAAATTGCCCTTAAGTGTATTGTTTCGTCGCACTTTTAACGCTGGTAGCACTTTACTGCTGGCAGCAAATTTAGGTCCAATAGCCAAGCAATATATGTGGCAATGAGATCGAGAAATGAAAACAAAAAATCATGAAAATATAATACACGTTTACTGCTAACAACAATGTTACTACTGAGTAAATTTCGGTCCATTTGTGATAGAACAGTTCATTTTGGTTTCAAGATGCGCGAACTTGAGATAGAGAAACAAAAAACAAAAATCATGAAAAAGCACACTTTAGCTGCTGGCAGAATTATTTAATGCCAGCAGCAATTTTACCGCTGGCAGGGTTTTACAGCTGGCAGCAAATTTGGTCCGATAATGAGGTAAAACATTTTAGGCGGCAGTAAGTATTACTGCTTTTTTATTTCTTTGCTGCAGTAGTACTGCTGCAGAAATATATTGCTAACTTGGCCACTTTTTGCTGCAGTAATATATGTGCCAACTTAACCATTTTGCTGCAGTAATATTGTAGCGAACTTGATCATTTTGCTGCAGTAATATTGTTGCTGCCAACTTGACCATTTTGCTGCAGTAATATTGCTGTTAACTTTAAAATTTTACTGCAGTAATATTGCTGCTTACTTCGCCGTTTTTGATGCAGCAATATTTATGCAGTATTCTTAGTGCTAACTTGACCATTTTTGCCACGGCACTATACTGCAGTATTATTGCTGCTAACTTGACCGTTTGCTGCAGTAACATTGCTGCTAACTTGGTCACTTTTTGCTGCAGATGTACTGCTGCTTATTTACCATTTAGCTGATGTTGCTGCCACTGCTAATTTGACCAAGCTTAGCTTCCCATACATTTTTACTTCGATTTCATCAAATTATTGCCAAATAATTCTATATAGGATTATACAGCCATGTTTCTTTGGTAACATATATTGAAGTGTTTGCTTCATTGATAAAATCTAGTCTTAAGTTAAAGTGAACTTGAGTAAACATGGTATATGCAAAAGACGTAAAAAGCAGATAACATTTTCAGAACAAATAATTATGTGCAGCGGTAAGGTTAACAAATAATTCTACCCATATAATAGCGTAATTTTTACAACTGCAGCTTGCTCTGACTGCCAATCTTTTCGCAGTGGTATGCATATTATTATGACAAAATCTGTTAGATTGTTATTAATAATTCAACTTTTCAATTGAAGATGTGGCTTATTAGACGCGTTAATTGATCCCTTCGGTGGGATAATGTCAGGTACGGTGGTATAATAAGGTGTGCACAATCTTTCCGCAATATTTGCTAGTGGAATAGGGTGAAAAACGACAGTTTTCAGCACAGAATATTTTGCCATATGCGAGCAAAAATATGTCGTGCATTTTCAAATGAAATAGATAAATACATAATTGTAATTGTCCTTACTTTTTCCTTCTTACGAATGACATTTTTGACATTGTGCAATTAGTGTTCCAACGACAGTAGATAAATCTCGCATTGAACAATTTCATCATTTTTGATTGGTTGCAAAGTGTTCCATCGTGCTGTTTCAGTATACGTTATACAACCGAAAGCTGTGCGACGCTTGATATACTTACTTTTTAAAGGTAATTTTTGTGGTTTTAGGGGGGGGGGGGGGGGCATTTTGACGTCGATGATCAAGGAAAATGCGACAATCGCCGTTCAACAGTTTCAATGGAACCAAATATTTTCGGCGAATGTTCAGATGAGTATTTATTTGCTATGCAATCACATCTTCTTGGTAGGTCTGTGCACCTTTTCGCACGTTTCGGTGGGTTACCTCGTTTTTTACATTTATTTCATATGCCGTTATTCTGTTCCATGTTCTTTATAGTATTGGTTTGCGGTTTCGCTGTGCGGAGACGGATCGAATCGACACAGGAGCAACCGAATCCGTACAGTAGGAACGATTAGTGGTGTCAGAAAGCTGTTTAATTGCCTTCATTTTTATCTTAATGACTTTAAAAAGAGAGTTATCATTATCGTCCCCAAAGATGCTCAAACTCATACCACTAAAAGATTAAAATGTCCCTTTCGCGGTTAAGAGAATAAAGGCTCGAGTTTGCATGCACTTTAATTAGCGGTCATTTGCACCGTCTTTCTGGTGTCACTATAATTAAACTGGCGAACAGTGAAGACAAAGGTCAGACTGCGCGTTTGCGCAGTCTGGCCTTGGACTTCGTTTTCTGAATATTACCAAAAGTTACATTTTCCTCAAAATCGAGGATGCTCATTTATAATGCAAAAATTATTAGGTATCAAGTTTCATTGAGTTTTCCGCAATGGTTTTTATGCCATGTTTTGCGAACATTACCGTTTAAGATACTTTTTATCTGATTTTCTTTTGAAATATAGAATCTGCCCAGAGTTTTGAAACAAAAAGAAAACAACCGGATACCTTCGTAAAAGATCTTGTTAGCACAATAACCGTGTACTTTTATTTTGCGCTTGACTGGGCTGTTATATTTCACACGTGGGCTCCATATGGCTGTTTTGCTTAACATGCCGCTGTTGAAACCCTCTAGGTTCCCTTTGGCTCTTTGATGACTAGTTTGCAAAGTGATCAATGGAAAAAATGCTCGTCTAGACTCTTCCGTTCATGTTTTCTTGTAGTATACAAGATCAAAAATACTTGCGTACAAAATGATTGTGAAAGTTGTGAATTTGGAAATTTTCGCGAGAATTTTATTCAAGTTCGCGAATTGTGTTAAAAGACAAATTTGTGACGTTAAAATTCGCGACTATAGGGTATGATTAACCTATAATAGTAAACGACAGAGTGATTTCACCATTTCGCGAAAATAAAGCCCTCGCGAAAAAATCCGAAATTAAAGTATACATCGCTTGTATTTCCTCCTGTGTTGTCGCAAGAATAAAAGAAATGTTCTGTTCTGTTCCATTCTATTCTATTCTACAAAATGTGCCGTTCTGTCTGCCCTGTGCGTTAACACCAATTAGCCTTAATGCTTTTACGAGTTTATTTTGCATTGTCTTCGCCGAGTTAGGCAATTATTGAGAAAAAACTCTCATAGGAACTAAATTCCCAACAGAAAGGAGTTACCAATTTTCTCGCCTCTTGCGGTTAATTTTGACAGATATTAGGACTGTCAATCAGCTTTAGAATGACAGGGCAATTTCTTGAATTCTGAATATTGCTAGAAAAAGAAAAATACTGAATGACATCAATTATATCACCCTTACCAACTTTAGAACGAAATATCTCGTGATGTGCAAGGTCTACACTGATGTAGGTGGTATTAAATAGTTATACCATGTTTGATGAATGTCCACCTGTACGTAAGATAACCCACTCGATAAAGCTCGTGGATTATCTCCACGTACAGGCGGACAAGTCATGTTATAACTATTACTTATACCACCCTTGCCAACTGCAAAACACAATATTTTGTAATCTGCAAGATCTACACTGATGTAGGTGGTATAAAATAGTATAATCCACGAGCATTAGTGAGTGAGTTATCTCCCGTACATGTGGACAAACCATGGTAAAACTACAGTAAAACTTGTCTTTAGCGGCCACTCAAAAATGAACAAAACAAAGGTCTTAAAGACATATGGTAGCTTTATGAAGGTCGAAAGTATTGCAGAATGCTCCAAGAGAGCATTCTGCAATACTTTTAACCTGCATTAAGGGATAATCGGTATTGAAAAGTAAGTTTTGATCTTCTTTTTGAGTGGCCGCTTAAGACAGGTTTACTGTAATACATATTTTATTTTTTGAATCAATAGATTTGATAGCGAAACATTATACAATTATTGACTTATGTTGAGGTAGACATGGAGTGTTATTGAACAGTAAACGTCATATTGACCGACGCGGAGCGGAGGTCAATATGATTAAGTTTACTGTTCAATAACACTCCATGTCTACCGAAACATAAGTCAACAATCCATTTATTATATAATAAACGTATGTCATGCATTTCCTGCCATTTTAGACCATTAAAACGTTGACGTTACCGATGGGTCATGCGAAAATACTTGACGTTCTGACGTCACTTCCCGCAAGCCAGTCAATATTACCTCGTGCCGTGTGCTTTGCAACGTCACGTCCGGCAAACCATGCAATATGTAGTTTTATTGACTCGAGCCGATATGCATCTGGGCCAATCAGAAGATGTTTATTTATCGCTTATATAATAATACGTTATAGCATGGTTTGGTCGAAATGCATATACGTCAAAATAATCATGAGCATTGCACACCGTCCAACTCGATTCGTTTAGCATAAATGGCTCGGGACGAAGGCGTTTTTAGTTGAATGTAAGTATTGACCTGATTTAAACAGTTCCCGCAGGATTTGATTCAAACCAATGGTGAATCTCAATTAGGTATTGAAACGAAATTGGGCTCTGGTCGGCCTTTTGATGTATGAGCAATCAATTGAAATAGGTGCATTTTTTTCAAGGAAAAATATTTTTTGAAGATAAAAATCGCCCAAAATCACATTTAGACATCATTTAACAGAAATGTACCTTTTGCATGAGAAAGCTCAACCCCTTTCATTCCATTATGCCAAACAGCAACCCTCATTTCCCTTGATTTGCCGAGTTATTGAAGAAAGAAGATGGTATTTAAGTAAAAAATATGATAACGTTTTAGCACAGTTCAAATTCCGAAAAGGATACCTTTAGCACAGTTCATGTATACAAAACATGGTAACGTTTAGCACAGTCATATCTTATTTCCATATCATCAGTTTGAAAAGGTAATTGCCTATAGCCCTTCTTTTTTGCAACAAAAATCAATTGATTTAAATTCTATTACACGCCTCATAACGATGAGATCTATGTACACGAATCGGGTTGGAGGTGTGATTGGCAGCAATACATTTGGTAGATGAACGCCTGGGTGACATTAATACATTTGGTTTTCTGTTTAACACACATGATAGAATCAATATAAATGAATATGTCTTGAAGAACACTATAATACATTAGAATATGCTGACTTATGAAAGTCTGTCTCCAGTCATTCATTTGATAGGGACACGACTGTGTGGTATCTATAAATTTGATAGGGAAACGACTGAGTGGTATCTATACATTTGATAGGGAATTGACTGAGTGGCATTATTACATTTGGTTTAAACATATTTTATTCATTCTCTTTTATACAATAAGCATAGCACTAATAATATAACAAAGCAGTTGAATGAAAGGGATTTGACAGTAAGCATAAGCTTATATACGTCATCTCCCGAAAGGTGGTATGATGTTTAATACAACAAGTGTTATTGGAATGAACAAAATATATATGCATTATTACATTTGATGACACGACTGTGTGGTATCAATACATTTGATAGGGACACGACTGAGTGGTATCTATACATTAGATAGGATTTGATAGGGACACGATTGAGTTGCATATAACTATACATTTGATAGGGACATGACTGAGTGACATTATTACATATTATAATACGACTGAGTGACATCAATACATTTGATAGGAATACGACTGAGTGGTGTCTATACATTTAATAGGGATACGACTGATTGGTATCACTATATTTGATAGGGATACGACTGAGTGGCATTATTACATTTGATGACACGACTAAGTGGTATCAGTACACTTGATAAGGAGACGACTTGGTGGCATTATTACATTTGATAGGGACACGACTGGGTGGCATTATTACGTTTGATTGGGACACGACTGAGTGGTATCAATTTATTTCATAGCTTGCTAGAGAATCACTGTACTCTAAAAGCGCAGTCATCGCGGCTTTGTTGCAGTCATCGAGGGCATACAATGAATATTTCGTTGTTTGATTTGATTCTTTACGTCCCAGTCAACATTGTTTCAGTCATGTCGGGAGGGGTCTTCCTGGGTTGAGCAGGGATTAATGTGTCTTGCTCAAGGACACAATGCAGTGCCGCCGGTGACACAGTGTACCGTTTTGGTGTACCGGGCTGTTATAACAGGTAATATTTACTTCGCTGACTGCTGTCACTTATATATCCAACGTAGTATCTGCTTAGCAAGATTGATGTGAGATGAGCGATAGTCGATGCAGTTCCTGAGTTATGCAAAAAGGTGATTTTTACGGAAAAAAGGATGAAAGGCATTTTGTTTATGTTCCAGAATTTGTGTTTACTATATAGATTAAAATATCAATACTCTAATGAACAAAAGTTCGAAATCTGTGGGCAGAGCATTTTTAAATTTAATCAAACTTTCATACTGTACGCATAGTACTGTATATTGGGGAAGTCTGATTATATTTAGAACCTCGACTACTGGTACAATTCCCTTGACTACTGAAATTTTGCGTACCTCTACAAAATGGCGTGCAACTTCTCAAACAATAATTACAAATATGTAAAACTTTTAGTATGGGACTCAGAGAATTAAAAAATGGAAAAAGTGGCCGTGAAATAAGAATTTTAGACTATATCCCGGTTAATATGGTGTTTCAGAAGTATGAAAACGGATATTGCATAAATTTTAAGTCTTGCAAAAGATGTTTAATCATAGGGTAACCATAGCTACCATGATGCAGGCTTCATAGCAGGCCATTCACTGCATTACTTACAAGAAAAGCAATTTTGACAACGTAATGCACTATTTTTAACTATCTGCATATTTCCTTAAAATCACTTAATTCAGTGCAGCAAACAGCCAAAATTATTAAAATAATTTACGCATATGATAACTGTTATATGCGTAACTTACTTTCAAACATACAACTATTGATTACTTGAGCACGAGTTGCCAAAAGACCAGTGAAGAGACAGTTTTGTACATAAAGATTTTCTTAACCATATTATATGGGACAATATTCTATGTATGTTAGCTCTTTATAAATATGTGCATTACCACACAACAGCCTAGGCTTATATGTTATCATTAGATAATATAGGAACTCCCATTTTAGTTTATCATCATCTTTTTTCGTTTTCTTACATACATGTATAATCTTGATCTTTTCATTGAATGCAGCTTACTAGCAGAATAAAATTAATTAGTGTAGATGCCTGGTATTTCTGTTATATCTGTTACCTTCTCTTAAAACATTATTTTGTGCAATGTAAGGACTATATGAGTAAAAAAGCTAGTGGAAAAAAAAATAAAATTGACTGCTATCTAACTTTTCTTAATTACAGAAATTGTGAATATTGGCTTTTTAAACATTTAATATGAACGAGGTTCAACTTTAAAAAAAAAGCACAGTTGCTTTAAAGGGTAGAATTTGAACCTGAAAGCACAAGACAACACCATCAAATATGTTTTAGGAATCGTGAAAATAGGAATTTTAAAACATGTTTATTTTTCATAATCACATTTTGTTTCAAAAAGTTATCTTCGTTCCGCTAACATGTATTTGCTTCTTTGTATGCATTAAACGACAAGGCATTTTGCTTCACTATCAACAGCTTAATTCAGATTAAATAAATAAATACCACGAAGATACATTGTAAGCTCCATCACCCTTTGTATAAGACATCAAATATTTGCTTCTAAAATCAGCTAATTTATTATTGATTAATTGATTAAAACAGCTATGCTTATAGCAATAAGGCACAATCGCTAACTGGCAACCTTAAAAGCTGTAAGTCATTCCAAGCAGAAGTCCAAATAAAGAAGTAAAACACCCGCATTCATCCTGGTCAGTTGGAAAAAAACTGAAGTTTGTGGAAATTGTAATGATTTTTGCTTCACATTTAGCAGCCACCATACATATTCCTTGTGGTAATAATATCTCAGTACCTACAGCGTGTCCAGTTTGATTAAAAAAGAATATAATTTATGTTGGTAGCGTATATAACTAAAAAGGAGAATATTACTTTTATTATTGTTTTAATGCTGTTAAACAGGACGGCATTTGCTCTAAATTTCCATTTTTATAAATATGAAACAGATACGTGTTTTTTAATTGATTGGAAAAACTGACCCCTGTATTGTTAGTATAGCAGACATTTCTAAAATGATTATACTTAAAAAATCAGGACCTAAAGCTTACTAGGACTTTACTGATCATATATGCCAGAATGGTCTGAACGTATGTTCAGGCGTTTGCTTATGGCTATTGAGGTAATCAGCATATGTTATAGAATCTACTGTAATTTTTTATTCAGCAGAACACTCTGGATTTTTTTACACCAACAATAAGTTCTCATGGCAACTACCATTCAGCCCTTAGAACCAAGTTATACTCATAAGATGTGTACCAACTCATTAAACGATATTAAATGTACAGTATATTGACAGCTCATCTAATAGAAAAAAGTGTGCTTATGCTGTTGTCAAAGAATACTTTTAGAAAGTACATTCAACAAATGATATGCAATATCATACTTACATTTAGCGCAATTGGCGATAGAGACGATTGATATAAAGGGAATGGCAGGCAAATTCTACACGCAAACATATTTTAACGTTAACTTTATTTATGTTTATTACATTACTTGAATTTATATCTTTTGTGAAAGTAATGGTACTTAAAAGAGATCTGTCTCTATTGTGTTATCCTTTAATTGTTAAGGGAAAATTCACACTTTTTTTCAAATGCATTTATTATAAAGCTTACAGTATGGCAGGAATAATCCCTCATTAAATGTTTGTGAATGCTCTTCAATTAGCCTGTAATTAGTTACTGTTGCTGGTTCATTGGAGTCTTGCTATTTTCAGGTCAATGAGCACCACACAAGAAAAATGGAAGGACTTCCATCTGCTTACACACAACACAAGCAAAGTTATATATCCTTGATAATGTCAAAAATAACAATGTTTCAGAGTAATATTTTAGCAGTGGGAACATTGAGGGAAAAAAGTTTAGCAATATACTTTGAGGATTCACAGTTTAGAAGAAATTGGACATTTAATTTCATAGTGTCAAAAATATATGTTGACAAACGTTCACGAGTACGATGGCATTAACAGGCTGACATTTAACATAATGTAAAGTCTGATTTATGCCCCCTTGCTAAACAGCTTATCGATATTTAATATTTATTTCAAAAATTTAACCCTTGAAGCACTTATTATTACTATAGCAGACGACATATTTTGAAACAATTTTCTTCATTTTGGGCACAAAAAGCTAGATTAAAATCAAATGAAACTTAATGAAAAATAAAATACTTTTCTTTTGACAGTTGTAACATTCTAATTTGCATTGATCTGACCGTTGATTATAATTAAAACAGAATATCCATTATTGAAATGAAGAACTTGACTGAAGGTGCTGCTTCAATTATTTAGCTGACCTGCATAGAGAGGTAAACTCAGGTAAATGTGTGTGTGTTGCTGTAAGATGGCTGCTCCCAGATGTTTGTATAAAGCTGATAAATAGTCCTGTAATCAACTTAGCAGATGAATAAATGATCTGTGAAAATTAAATCAGTACATAATGAAATATTCATTTTTGATTCAAGTAAAATGTTAAAAGTCAAGAACAAACACTTTAAGTTTTGTTAGGACAATTGATTTCTTAGTTTAATATATGCCTTTCGTTTCTTTACCCAGATGTGTTTATTACACTTCTATGATTAAATGAACATTACACTCTGCCATATATAGGAATCAATTTACAGGACTCCTGCAATAATTTGTTCAAAAAGGGATCCAAATACTCACCTACTGCAATGGTACTATAGTAGAAATTAACATCAGCTGTATTACTACTTATTGCTTAAACAAAGTCTGATCTTATGACTGCATTTGTTACTATTTACATTTTGCTCTTCCAACATTTTAATATAAACTTGTTAAATCTATTTTATGGTATTTTTACTTATTCTGTCTGTTGAAGTCTTATTAAGTAAAACTGGTATCATAAATAACAGTTTAACAGATTCATTGGAATTCATCATGTCAATACTGTCTTGCCATGTAAATCCCATCATTGTGAATGCTTTTCCACCACCATTTTAACAGGAATGATTCGTTTTAAATAATGCGTAAAGAGAACACATTCACTTTTTAAAGTTGACATTGCTTTAGAAAATGATTAGTAGTATTAATTCAATAGGATTATCGGTTTCATTAATTAAACAATGAAAGCAATTTTAAAATTGAGCTGAAATCATATTTAATAGCTAGAATAAAGTCAAAAGTCACCTTCTGATTTTAAACAGATGTGCGCAAACAATTTGATCAAAGGAACCAAATTTAATTAATGGGACCACTCTTTTTTTAATAATGAATAACTACATATACATATACTGTCTTATATTTCATGTATCCTATACAACATTTTACTTTATGTATTTATAAAGGCTTGATGCTACTTGGATTGCCAGCAAACGTCTTCTTTCTACAAATGAATATGATCAGGAAATTTCACAATCACAGACTGTAGATTGACCAATTATTTCATGATGAAGGGACCAGAACACGGATAGCAACACCACATTTAAGCAAAGCAACCAGCTCTCTTTCTCAGCAAGATGATTGCTGAATTATTAATAGTATCAGAACAAAATTTGAAATCAAGGTCCCAACACAAACTCCCACAACCAGTGGGACAACAACAAACAAAGTTTCTACAATTCTTACAGCCTTCCAGTAATTCCTAGATATCGTTAATGACCTAATATATTTGATAATGTCAATTATGTTGTTTACTTGTGATCAAGTGTGAACTGGCTCGACATAAAGCTTTGGTTGCTTTAAAAATCTGATTTTTTTCCATTTAAAGAAAGAAAACTATGCAAACATCTATATTATTTTTTAGATTTACAGGCTCAGTTATATACTGAAAACAGTTGAGGCAACTATGTAATCATGATATAAAGTTCTATAGTTGTATATGTTACTTTGGAAAATTTGACAACACATGGGAATGTTTTCTAGGTGAGATGTTGCATCAGACATATCAATTAGTTAGTTTGTAAATTTTATAACATGTAAATGCGAAAGAAAGGAAACAATTTAGTGTTGTTTTGAAGCTAAGATATATACCATTTTTAAAATGAAAATATGCATGCATATACACATAGCCTCTTTATCACAACTGATACATTTCTTTTTGGAAAAATAGTTACTTCACGCCTTTCAAATGCAGCTTCCTTTTTAGATGTAAGAGACTACCCAGTGATGTATAGTTTAATGAATTAGGCAATATTTGTTTTCTTTAACTTTGTTATATAAGTGACCTATTTGAAATCGGACGTCAAAACAATATTTTACACCAGAGATGTTGTTAAGTATTACTCTTATGTGGAGTGATATAACTAGATAGATAGATAGGTTCTAAACTTATATAACGTTTTATTGATGGACATCTAATTGAACAGCTTGTAACTAACAAAGTATTTATGTTAGAACATATCTGTTTGCTGTTTTGAAATGGTCAGTAAATGGCCTTTTAAATACATGTCATCAACAACAAAAATATCTGTTAATACTTTTGTCAACGCAAAAAATTTAACAAAATATTATTGATTTTAATGGTATAGTTAAAAATGTAACGTAATTGACATTATAATAGAACAAAACAACTTTAACAAATGTCAATGTGTGTATATAAATAACATGTTCTTACAGACTGCATAACTGTTTTGTTCGTTTAAGCAGTTCAACTACTACCTAAAAAGACTTATATACATGTTTTTGTTTTCAGTAAAATGATGGGTAACGTTATAAACACATAGTTACAGGTATGTTTGCAAAATTTAAATTGATTGCAATATCCAGTTTCATACTGCTTGTGCCATGTACTGTCAGATAAAAAAGTGTAAATTCTGCTAAAAAGGGGGCATACCAAAATGCTTATTTTTGACATTTCTGGATCCTGGGTCCTCTACTATTTCTAATTAGTCGTATTCTTCATTATGTGATGTCATTAAATCATAACTTATGACTTTAATAAAGCACTCATTAGTATGTCATGGCTCGAATTGAGTCATGATGGACTAAAATACCTAAGTGATAATTCCAAATGGAAACATCATCGTGAAAATTAATAGTTGTAACGAAATTGAAATTGCTCATAGAATGGATCACAGTAAACCAAAACAGTATATTTTGTAACCTCGTTGACTGCAGCCAACCCGTGATGACTGTGCTTTTCGAATATATGACTGAGTGGTAGGTGTACCTACCTAATTTAAAAGGGGCTTTAGGATATCCTCTCTTACGTGGATACGGGATAGCCTAGTGGGCCATCATTTCGAGGGCTTCACCATCATTTTGAGGGCATCGGTTATAAATGAGGGTCTGGATGGGGTAAACTGATTAGTGAATAATGGCCCTTTTTATAATGAAAAGTGACTAATGAGCCAAAAAATAATGAATAGTGAATAACGAGTGCCTAAAAATTAATGAATATTCCTTCTTTTGTAATGAATTGAAGAAATGAATAGTGAATAATCAGATTTCATTGCCCCCTTTCTAACTTTTAATGAATAATTGGTCTTATTTTAATGAATAACCCAAAATTTTAATGAGATGAATAATGGGCTAAATTTTCAATGAATAGAGAATACCAGACCTCCCCCCATCCAGAACCTCATATATTACGTAATGAACGCTACGCCCATGCGTAAGTAACTATCTCTAAGGACATTTTGCAACGGTGTCATCTCGTAATCGATATGGACAGTCACAGGACAATCTCAAAGGATTGCGGAAAATGTCAAATATGATTAAACGTATCTATCTAGTATTGCTTCAATGGGAGCGATTGGGATCGTATTTTCCCACACCGTCTTATGGTCCATTCTATTGATCCTCAATATCACAAAACCACAAAAAGTGGAAATGTAACTCCAAGTGCACTATCGAGAAACGACAATATTAATCTCATTAGGATTACCCAACCAAAGGAAAAGCAATCATACAGTGAACGAACAGCGAGTACTCTGACCAGTCTGCCTGAAGGCAGACTGTCCAGAGTACCCCTGTTTGCTTGAATTAATCCACAAGGCCAAGGCATGATTGTCCAGCAAAATCGCAAAGGTTCTGATCAGAAAATTGGATTGAGTTTAAGAACATTTTGTTCATTACATTGCTGATTGGTTTTGCGATGTTTTGGCAAATTCGTCGTGAAATAACTTGTTCATCAACCAACTTGTTTCCTAGTATTTTCCTTGAGCCCAAATGTAATAATAACACTTGTTCAATATTATTAATTTTACCAATTCAGTTTAAACCTGCGAGACGCTGCGAAGATGAGGCGTTTCGGAACAGAAGTGTTTTAATTATTCGAAATTATTTGTACAAATCACTTTCAAGCCAATTGATCTTTCGTGAGCATGTATGTACTTTGACAAAAACTTACCATCTTTAAGCTTTAAAGTACACTGTCATCCCTTCAAAAATTGCATAGCATTTTGTCTCGTACTCAACTCCTCATAAAAGTAGATATTGAAAAATAAAGATTTTACCTGTTTAAAACACATTCAGATGTTTCATTTATCCTGCTAATAAATATTGAAATGCCAACCGTTGAAAAGTGTTGGCATCTTTTAACATTTACGAGCAAAATGAAGGACCTCTGACGGTGGTAATGGGAATCACAGTGTATCACTGCCTATTATTTTGATGAAAATTAAAGTCGATCAAATGCTTCCATCTTTATATATAAGCTCGCTGTTGGTCTCTATTTTATGATTTTGCATTTGATTTCCTATTTCCATAAATGTACAGCTTTATTTTGGGGCTAAAATGGTCACTTTTTGTATTATACATATAGGAAATAAAAAAAATATTTTTAAAACAACATCCCCCCGAGTCCTTACTAATCCTTTTGCACGTAAGAGTGTTGTCATATATTACATAAAATATGTGAAAAGCTAGCTGGGACTCGGAGGGGAATGATATCCCACAGCCCAAAATGTGAAGTCCGGGGGAGCCCGAACATTAGCATTTGGATTTTTGGTGTGCTCTCTTGAAAATATTTTTTTCCAGAATAATGAAATAATTAGTACAAGTAAGCTTCCTTTTTATAACCCATTAGTCATGAAATATTACGTTTCTTTAGATTATGAAGCTTGTCCTTTTGGCTAATTCAGTTGGAAGATTATTTTGCACATATACTGTATCTATCCAATACATATAAGACGAGGTGTACTTTACGCATGGATGAATGGTTGTAATGTGTTTTCAGGGATTAAGTGACCACCGTTTTTCTTTGTTTAAACAGCTTTAAATTAAACTTCGAAGAACGGCACTTAGCATGTGGATTTAAATGCACACCGCGTAACTAAAGCTTATTTTTGGGAGACGCCCTTATTTGTAAATGAAGTCCAAACCCCCTGCACAAAAGAATAACTTAGTTGTTTTCCCCAGTGAATATACCCACGTGTACCCCTATAGATACACGTGGTAAATTTGCATGGCTATGATGATATGTACTAGCCTACAGGAATGTCTATATCCGCTAATTCAACGAAAATCTATTCCGCAATTCTCACTCATCATCATTTTGACACACACACGCACGCACACACGCAATTGTCAGTGTGGGTCCTAGACCGTGCCGTATTGTAAGCAGGCAAATATAAGGCTTAAGCATGAAACCTGCATGTACATGTAGCACCTTCCATTTCAATTCATCGACTCTTTTTGTCTACGAGGTAATTTGTCATGATTTTGTCGTCTGCTGATATTTTTCAATATCAGTCTGTTTGTGGGGTTTTTTTTTCTAAAAAATTCGGGAATATCAGTAGACTGTCAAGTAGTTTGGATCCAGATCATGCCCATCTGGCCTTATCTGGGTCCAAATTGTTTGCAAAGGTTATCAGCAGACGACACTAGTAAGTAAAGAGTTTATGACGACAATTTAAGCAAATTAGAAAGTTATGCAATTATCTGTATTATACCTCTTGTTGTTGACTATGTTGACCTAGAGTGAATAAAGAATTGAAATTGAATTGAATTGGCGAGAAATAGCGAATCAGGGATATACATTAAACTTAAAGAGCATCAAATATTTGCCTGCTTAAGACATTTCGCTGATAAACTTTGTCAACAACCGAAGCCAAGCTCAGGCTAAAATGTTGGGCATTATCTGGATCCATACTGTTTGAAAACCTACTTGTATTCTTGAAAGACATATTTTTAGAAAATAATTACCTCAAAAGAAAATTCAGCAGAGGACAACAACCCAGCATTTAAGGTTTAGACAATACTATAGCTTGAATTGTTTTTTGAACACATGCCATTCCAATGCGTCGGTTTTAGAAGTACAGTGAAGTTTATAAGTCAGTATAAGCAGTGAATCATAGCCTAATGCACGAATATTGGTCCAGTTAAGCAATTTTAGCGTGAAGCTGCGACTGTCTTCATCAGTTTAAACACGTGTTTGGGTGCTCAAAAGAACCGTATTATCGAGACGGTTGTTTTGAGTGCACACCAAATATGTTTTGGTTGAGAAATAGGAAAAATAATTTTCTATTACGCACTCTTATCTGTGGGACTGACGAATTACCTCCACTGACCTGTATAAGCCATGTTTTATTTATTTCGTAAGGTTCACTTGGTGATTAATTCAAAGAGGAGCAGCAAAAACACACCAAAATCCCATCTAATCCCAGCCTATACAAAAACTAATAGTCGGGGAACCAAAGTCGCGTATCGTGCAAAAACACACTTTTTGCACCCGAAAGGTATACGGCTGGAATTTTGTATACTGATAGTCTAAATAGTGCTTGATATGAAACCACTGTATAGCAATGCGACCAGAATTGCATTTCGCGGAAAAATGCATTTTTGTATGCCACATAGGTCATGTTAAGCAATCTTTCAAAGCATAGAAATTGCGATGTTTCCCTTATCAATAAGTTAAAGAGCGTGCTTTTGGTCTTCAAAAGAACCGTCTCATTTAAAAGGTCCATTTATGTACCCACAACATATATTTTGGTTGAGAAATAACAAAACCAATTTTTCATTACGCACTCTTATCTGGAGGATGGGTATGAGAAGCCGTTTGACTGTTCGATAATACAATAATACACAAGCAAATGCATTTAAAAGTATGGGCAGTCATTTGTGCACCAAAATAATCTTCTTATGGACATTTTTGTCTTTACAAGTACTATGCGGTTACATTTCTGCATCTCAAACGGGGACAGACAGGTTTTCCATGGGGATATGATAATAGTTATACGAGATTTTTCATATTTATTTTACCACTGTTAAATGAAATTATTGTTTTCAGTAGATAAAAATCCCCTTGGTTCCTATAATGACCCTCTCTTTCAAAGCTGCTGTAAATATGGAAGATAAACATCCTTTAAACCTTGATAAATTTCATTTATGTAATAAACTGCTCTTAAGTTGTCCTGGTATTTAACTACGCACCCGCTGGCATGAACTAAATTACTAAGCATCAAATTATCGTGGTTTCATATTTTTACTTTTCAGCTACCTTTTCTAGTTTGCCATAGAAAATAAAATAAATTGTCTTAAATTGTGTTCCAAACGTCTGTCTAACTGTATGCAGCGTTTAAACGCATTCAATTTAAAATTGATTTATTTATGTAAAAAATATGCAATTCAGACCACTTCCGCGGGAAGACAAAAGTGAATAAGTAAGCACACAATTATTTACGAGATATGCTTCCAAGCGATATATAGATAATTATCAAATACATTTTGGGGCAATAAATGTAGTTTTAATGAGATTTTAAGAAAAGAAATCTATAAATTTAATTTCAAAATGGGGTGCCCTAATTTACATGCTTTAAAAATCAATAAGCAGTATTCCTAGATGACCATCACTGCTTCTGAGGTCTACGCCGATGTTGTATTATTATATAAACTCAATATTTTTCAATCCTGAATTTTATTGATGAAAATATATAACATTTTGAAAAATAATATTTTGAAATGTTCTTGCTGGGCTTCCGTAGAAAATTGACTGCTCTGGCGTCATGCAAGTCGATCGAGTCTGCTATACAGTGGTTTCAGATACACCATAGAATTACCTTTGCAACCATACAAAATCCAGCTGTATACCTTTCGGGTGCAAGGGTTAGCATTTTTTCTACCTTGGTTCCCCGACTATAATATGTATGTGGAAAATTTAATTCAATTACGCGGTCTATATCTTAATTCATTTCTCTAATTCATTTTTCAATTAAAATCACCATTAAGGTAGTACCGGACTCACCGGCATATGTCCAAAAGTGTTTTATCTTTTAATATATTATAATATAGACTTATACTGATAATCTAAGACAAAAAAAACAATACCTCACCGTTCTTTTTAAAAAGTTATTTGATGTCAAAAACTGCAAAATCGCAGGTTTTTGAAATAAACAAACACAGATTTTGTTAACAAATTAACAAGAAACGCAATACAGTTTTTTTTCAGAACAAATACTACTTACACCAGAGATATAAATAAAAACAAAAAATAGTAAAATAACATGTATTTACACAATTTATTAAGCAAAATCCTAATTAAGTCAAACGACTAAATGCCAAAAAAAAACATTAATATTCCAAATAAACATATCAGAGAATGTAACTGGAACAACAAAAAACATATTTTTACAAAGATATTTTCATGAAGAATCTAATGATTGAATAAAAAATATGTGTCACAGTGCTCGTTTTTTTGTTTTGGTGACTTTTCTGAAAAATCCTGAAAAAAATAAAGATTATAATAAGTGTTGTCTCCCCTTTCAGCCAATTTTTTTGTTTGTCTACGCCCGTTTGTATTTCACTGGGCGGAGACATAGCTATTATTGATTAAGCACTGACAAATGGGCGTAGAAAATGGCAAAAAAGATTTTGACCTAGCATATGTTACCCAGCACATTACATTATGATTCTCATTAAAGCATGGCTAAAGCATGTCTTGATACTTTGATGCTTTCTTACACGTAGGATTTATGTAGATAAAAGCTAAAAATTATAGCTTTATTCCTGATGCATAGATCTAAATGTCATTTAAAGAATAAACTTACAAATATGCAATAAGAGGATAAAACATTATTTTCCTTGTATTAATGTTTGGCAAGCCTGAATGTGATGTGTTGCAACCAGAACCACACAGCGGTGAGGCCTGCAACACATTATCGCACAAGGGCTTGACAAACGTTAATATACAGAAAGGAATGTTATATTGTCATTGTAATATATTATAGGACTTTTTGGGTACTGTAAAGGTGGCAACTTTAATTTTCATATCTGGGCGTGGTTCGGTTATTTCAACTGCTCAAGAATGGAAATCAGGTTCTATCCATTGGTTAAGCGTTTAAAAGTTGCTTGAGCCGCGCAGGTCTGCGTGCATTTCATGAAAGTCCTGTCCGTTAATGCACTGAACCCACATTTATTAACCCTTAAAGCGTATATTACAACACAATCGTATGTTTTTATCGTCTATTGAAATATTATGAAGCCTCTTAAACAAACAGTGTAGATCTAGAGCAGACTGCTCGTCCGGTCCCATACTTTCGTGGAGATTGATCATGAAATGATTTCTACGATCATTCTCCTCCCTTCCGCTGATTCATTCAAGAAGGGTTGTTGTCAGTTACAAGCGAAAGTATGTGCACGAATTACTGGTTAACTGCTTGTTCAAGCCTGCCCAGGAAAAAGTGTGGTTAGGTGAACCGACCGTCCCGCAATGACCATAGCTGTTGACTTGGGACGTAAAGCAACAAAACAAACAAACAAACAAACAAAACCTAGAACAGTCTGATCTTGGTCCACACTGTTTGCCTCTATACTAATGTTAAACAATTAACAAACACTTTCGAATGTAGTTATAACGCCTCATTTTCAGATTTTACCTATGTCTAAAGTAGACTAATAAGGCAGTCACGAGGTGCCGCCCTTACAGTATCCAAAAAGTTCTAGAATACATTCCTTTCAAGCAAAGCATTTCCAAAAAAATGTCCACTGTAACATCGTGAAGCATACAACAAAACCACACCTTATAGGCGCAATCGAAAACATCAATACTATCGACGATTATAGGCCAAAAATAGTTAGAATCATAGTTTTTTTTATTACCATCACTCATCGAACAGGCGACACTTTGCAATCAAAACACTGTTTCTAGCGAGTTTTGATCCGCGTTCGTCAATGGTTAAGAGTGTTTTCGATTGCTCGCTATCCGGAGTGGAAACAAACTTTTTTTTCAACAGAAACATGACTGAAAAATGTAGTAGATAACTCCTAGCTCTTGTTTCAGATTGTTTTGGTTACGTATTCATTGTATCAATACACATACCGGAAAGGTGGCAATCGAAAACGTTGATGCTATCGACGAACGTAGATCAAATACCGTCAGAAACAGACTTTTTGGATTGCAGTTTGTTTGCCTGACTGGCGACAAATGGAAAATTCTAGCGATTTGCGATCCACGTTCATCGATTGTTCAGAGCCTTCTCGATTGTCGCCTATCCGATGTAATAAAGTAGCGTATCTTATGATAATTGAATATTTTGGTCATTTCTCAATAAAACATAAGCGACGGTATCTTAACTCGCAGAGGATATCTGTGAGCAGGTTGAAATGGCAATTAAGCCCTCTGCAGTCATGTTTTATCGGAAATAAAGCCCGCGGTCAGTGATTGGTCAACGATCAACCAAAATATGACACATTATTAAATGAACTGTACAATTGTCAGCGATTGAAACACCTCAAGTTTCTATAGTAAACACTTATTATAAGGTATATAACAATAAAAGGATGATACATTCTTCAGTCTATTAACGTTTGCCAAGCCCCAATGAGATGATGTATAGTAGCCTAAACCATGAAGCTGTGAGGGCTGCACCAAGTGCGGATCCAGAGTGTGGGGGGGGGGGGGGGGTAGGGGTCCGGACCCCCTCTGGAAAATCACAAATTAAATGGGTTTCCATAGGGAATAAGCAAATGGACACCCCCTGAAAAAAGTTGGACCCCCTGGAAAAAATTGGACCCCATCTGGAGCCTTGAAAAACGATAGATTTCTTTGAAATTGACCATTTGACTTCTGTAAAATAAGCTGAGGACTAAAAAAAATCGTTTTCAGAGCTTTTTTGTCAGACTGATCTGGACCCTCCCCCCCCCCTGATGAAAATTCCTGGATCCGCGCATCTGTACCATGCTTGCCAACCGTTAATATACAAAAAAGAATGTTATATTGTCATATATCTTCCTTTCAGGCACATGCAGTTCCAATTGATTTTATTAAAATATATGCAGAAATGTCCATTTTATCATCATGAAACATGCAACGAAACAAAATAATTTTTCAACAGAAACATGAAATAACCCCTAGCCCTTGTATCAGATTGTTTTGGCTACGTCTTCAGTATATCAAAAACACACTAGATATGCGGCAATCGAAAACGTTAATGCTATCGACGAACGTAGTTAAATATTGTAAGTAACAGAAAATGTAAAACAAATGGCAATCATAAACACTGTTTCTAGCAATTTGTTATCAGCATTGATCGATAGTTTAGACTGTTTTTTATTGCTGCCTATCCGGTGTGATATGGTTATTGAAATAGTTACGTCATTTCTCCATAAAACATTAGTGACCATGTACCTCCATGGGACCTAAAACATGAGCATGTCACATACAAGGCATGTGCACGTCTACAACCCCCCCCCCTTTTTTTGGGGTGGGGGTGGGTCTTAGGTTAGTGGCAGCATGCAGAAATAGCAACCGAGACATGTATATAGTATTATATTTATAGGGTCCGCAACTTTTAACCATCAAAATACTAAATGACTTCATACTCTGGGTGATGTTTTTAAAAGCTAATACTTGCAATCCTTCTTTTTGTGAAAGTAAAATACTTACAGAATTATGTTTCAAGCATCAAAGAGTTGTCAGGGGAGAATAATATCTACCGTCTTAGAAAATAAGTATTCTCTTTTAAAAACAAAATTCAGGAACGATAACTCTTACACTCTTACTTTTTAAGTAAAAGTAAGGTTATCTTTTGACATGGGTCCCGCACTACCTTAAAGAATAATTAGCAAAAAACGGGGGTCTCTTAAGTCCTGGAAACACAGTAGTACATTGCTGCATAAGATCGCACAAGGTAAATACATTGTCATCAAGGTTGAATATGGACTACAGTTGCACTTCAAAATATTTCTTAACAAGTCAGATAGAAAAAACAACAACAACAACAGCAACAAAAATCATTAAAATGCTCATGATTTCGGACTTTTAAATACTTTCACGGTGATTTGTAATAGAGTAGTGATGATATAATACCCTTACACGTGAAAATAATTGATTTCTAAATATTTTGGTGAAGTCAAATTTTGCAACCCCTACCCCCTTTGGTAGCGTCTCCTGTTTTGTAGGGATCTGCCTGTCTAATTATAACCTTAATTCGTTCCTAATATACATCAAGCCTCCTATTCAAAAGGATACCGGTGATATCTTATGCATAGGGAAGTTTTCAGAAGCATCTGAAAAATAGGCAGATACCCTATCAAAGTGTCAGAGGTCCTTTCATGCTCAGTACGAGTCAAGCTCAAAATAAGTTTAATAACCGCGATCATGTGACTAGGCCCCGAGGTTAGGAAAACTTTTCTGCTCATCTCAACTGAGCAAGGCACATTTGTTCATAAAAACTAAAATAATAATATTAACAAAAAATCCTGCTAGTTTTTTTTTTTTCTGCTTAAAGCATTCAGATGTTTCAGTCTGTTATCCTGCTAATAATTAAAAACAAAATGCAAACGATTGTTGGTATCTTAACATTTACAAGCAGAATACAAGCAGAATATATTTTCATGTTCAGCTGTATCATGCTCTTGTAGCTGCTGTAGAATACTGCGCAGCTCACTTGTAAGCTATATATGAAGTAAATCTTATACAGCTCGCTACGACAGAGAGCGCATTACCTCTAATAGATGTGTAAAGATGCTGCAGAGCTCAAGTGTTGAAGGGGTGATGCTTCACTCGTGTGCGGATACAGAGGGGGGGGGGAAGCGGGTCCGGACTCCCCTGGAAAATCACAAAAATATAGGGTTTCTTAGCAGTACTGGTCCGGATCCTCTTAAAATCAGAAAACTACCAAGCCAGCTTTCAATGTTGGGCCATCATCGGCACGCCAGCGAAACGCCATTTAAAAGGTGTTTCGCTGGCGTGCCGGCGTTGCGCTGGCGTGCCGATCCCACAAACTAGGCTTGAGTTCCAAGTCCAAATCGAACACAACAAGAAAAGTAATATATCTAACCGTTTGACTCATTGCCAACTAGCGGCGAATTTTGTTGTCTGCTGATGATCATTGCAAACGCTTTGGACCCAGATAAGGCTTGACCTGGATCCGAACCGTTTGACTCTCTGATAGTGTTTTGAAAAAAAAATAGAAAAAAGTCAGTAGACGACAAAAAATAATGAAAAAATACCCACCGTGCAAAGAGATAAGTGACGCTGTTTTTTATCATTATGAAATTGATTCTGGTGCCATTAAAATTTCGATTCGAATTAGCAGGTGGACATTGACAGCATCTTCCGTTTTGGACGGACTACAACTACATACGTTGGTACAGTGTTTATTTATTTCGAACGTGCAAGAACCAGCCTTGGTTGATATGGAACAGTCCTACAAATTTTGTTCGCGTGATAATCTCATGTTGACCTTGCTTAGTTCACGACAATGTAAAAATGATCCCTAATGCTTCTGCATGCAGAGATTCTTTAAAAATATTTTCAGAGTTTTTATGAGTCTATACTGAACCACACTTCTAACGCAAAATCCAACAGAAGCTTTAATATTTCATTATTTCATCTATTGTAAAGCAATTTTATCAAAAATTAAAACTCTTATTTATGAAAATGAAAGTAGAACTTCATCGTTCAATCTTTCCCTTTTCATCAGAACCTGAGTGGGTGAATGCCTGCCCATAAGCCCTGACCAGTACAGTGATTTCGGCAAGACCACGTATATTTATTAAAGTTCCATTCCTGAAAGATTTTGCGTCAGTATAGTTCATTCACTTTAAGGGTCTGGATGATGTTATACAATTGACATCGTAATCTGATCAATTTGGTTTTATTGCTTAGATATTCTTGGTATATTACTAGTATTAAGGGGCCTCGTCGCGAGAAACCCTGTCTTCGGGATGTGTGGCATGCTCAAACAAGTCTGTACAGCTACAGAGACTAGATAGAATACTGATTTTTGCATGTAGCATGTTTAGATATTATACTTTCCATAATTGAGCCGCGATATGTGATTTCCCACATTGTGGTATTTTGACAAGTGAAGACTCGGACGAGCCTGCGCAGCCTCCTGTTAAGCTTAGAAACTCAAAATAATGTTCAGTCAGTAGCTTAACACTCATAGAATATTCAAGTGACTAGCAAAGGCTCTGATCAGACTGCGCATATGCGCAGGCTGATCTGAGGCTTTGTTGGTCGCACATAACACATTGTTGGAAATCTCATGTCGCGGCTCATATATAGAGCGAATTACAAACGCGCTAATCAGACTGATAAGATGCGCAGGCTGGTTTGCACCTTTTTGTTCGCATGAACTCAAGTTTTGTGGCATCCTTCGCCATACTCGTCGCATGATTTATTTTGATCATTATATAGTAATACACCCCTGTGAGGTCCCATTTTGTTTGTATTTCTCACGCAAACTAGACAGACTTTCATTTGTCAATTGTACGCAATCACACTCACAAACTAGTTATTACTACAAAATACACACGTCCCATCCCTATACTGTCCTTCCATAGAAAACGAAAAATGAGAGACCTCATTATCATGCTACAAATATGATTTTCAGCTAAAAGTTAAGGAGATAATAGCAAGTGTAAAGCCTCGTGGCGTCGTGTTTTAATTAGTTTGTTTAGAATTGTTCATATAATTTTTATGTCGCCGCCCCCTCCTCCATGAAGGGTGTGGGGACAAAATATTTTTGGTGTGCAAGATTCTAAGTGTCGGCTTTAGCGTTAGCGTCTTCGTAGGTGGTAATATAAACAGAACGTCTCGACATGACCAAATCTGTTGACTGAGACGTAAAACATCAAACCAAACAAACAACCATACACATGTCCGTTGCATCCCGTGACCATACGCTTGCTCACCCGAGCTTTCGCTGGTCATTTTCGTATTTCTTTTTTAAGATGTTCAACCGCCGGAAAAATGTAAAACCTAATGCAACCTTAGTCTATGCATATTGCAACATGATGTGTTTCAGTTGATCCTTTTTGCACTAAAGGATTCTTCCTTCTTGATTGATAAAGTAAACTTTGGGATAATCCATTGTGTCACTGTGGGCACAAGTAATGATTTTCCATATACATTTGCAAACAGTGTAGCATCATGTGGCATTTTATCTGGGTCGTCACTATTTGCGAAAGTACTCATATAAAGGGTAAACATAATAAATACTTTCAGCTATAGTCCAAATTCTAATATTGTTTGTAACTTTGAATTTGTGTGCACGTTAGACGGTCGGTAGCAACGACGGTTCGGACGAGCCTGCGCAAAAGGCGCAAGCAGAGTCGACGAAGCACTCGCTGCGCATCGTCCAAATTCTAATTTTGTTTGTAACTTTGTATTTGTGTGCACGTTAGACGGTCGGTAGCAACGAAGGTTCGGACGAGCCTGTGCAAAAGGCGCAAGCAGAGTCGACGACGCACTCGCTGCGCATGGATAGCGATGAAGACTCAGATTAAGCTCTGTTAGACATGCCAGCGTGTGTATTTAAAAAGGCTTTTGCGCATTTGTGATACGTATCCTAAATCTCACGCGTACGTGAGCCGCGACATGTGATTTTCAACAATGTGGCATTTTGACCAGTGTAGACTCAGACGAGCCGGTGCAGCCTCCATTTAAACTTAGAAACTCCAAAGTAAGTTCAGTCAGTATCAGTCATAGAATATTCCAGCGACTAGCAAAGGCCCTGACCAGCCTGCGCGGTCGCACATACCACATTGTTGGTAATGTCATGTCGCGCCTCATATTGTATGTGTCTACATGCTGAAAGCCAAAAAAAAAAAAAAAAAAACATTTCAGCGATCCTAATTTTGTTAGTGTTACGGCCCAACTGGCAATAACCTCCCAACTCGGAATATTTGGTTGTTCCTAGTTCGGACGTCCCATTTTAAAATCGGAAATCCCTATTTCCTGTTTACCGGTGGAGTGCATAAAACAGCTGTTCAATGTCCAAGAGCTTTTTTATATTTAATTTGAGAATAGCAAGAGTGGAAAACAACTTAAACTGCCGGTGCAAGATTCGCAGATACAAAAACAACAAGTACGTTGCCTACATAAAGTTATACTATTGTTGGATTTGCTGGTGGTCAGGAAGTAGCAGTTTTCGTGGGTTGGCGGTCATACTATTCTTTGTTTATTTTTATGCTTGACGTCTCAGTCAGCATCATGCGCGGATCCAGAGGGGAATAGGGGGTCCGGACCCCCCTGGAAAATCACAAGTTATATGGGTCTCTATAGAAATTAGCATATATATTGGGACCCCCCCCCCCCCCCCCCACTGGAAAGTGTGTGGACCCCCTCTGCAATCTTCGACAATTAGTTTTCTCTGAAATAAACCTTAAATAAACCTCCGGACCCTCTCTGTATAACTGTAAACTAAGTCGAGGACTAAAAACAAAACTTCATAACTTTCACAACCCAGGAGTCCTTGGTATGCATGTTTTTGTTTTTTTCAATCAGTACAATACATACCTATAAATACAACACTGGGACAGGAAAAGCAGGGAGGTGCCGGGGGAAGGTGTGACCTGAATTGTCAATCTGTATTTACCAAATGAATGATTCGAATGATGTGTACAATCTGCAGGTAAAGCAAAATGTGGACGATGATCGACTGACAGGACTTATTACTGATGTGAGGACAATGTAAAATTTACGTGAGACTTTCAAGCATCCATTATTCTGTCTTACAATAAATCAAAAGTACATTTAGACCAAATAAAAATAATAGAATAGCTAGATTCACAGAATCCGCCACATCGGTAGAAAGGCCCCACATTATATCTTTCTGAAAAAGTGCACATTTGATCAAACAGTAATTGTCCGGCAATACCGGATTTTAACAGGTCTGACGCAGTCCATTTTGGGTAATTTTAGTTCATTTCTCCATCTATTTCGACCAAACGTTGCAGCCATAATTTTGTCAATTTCCCCTGTTTTAAGTAAGTTATCGAGCTGAAAAAGTGTAAGTTTTTACTTTCTTGGGTGAAATCTAAACTGTTTGATGTGCTGATGTTTTCCTTATCAATAATTTATTTCACATGACAAGATTGATATCGAAGGAATAAAATAACAAGTACAACCTTTATAAAAATGGCACTCCTATTTTTAAAAAAAATTTCGCATCCGAAAGCCTGAACAAAAAGGAAAAATAAAACCCTCCGCTGCCGCATCTGATTTTCTATACAAGTGTCAATTTAATTTTTGGGGGCCTTAAAGCAGAAAAAAAGTTGATAAGTGTGGCAGTTGATTGTCAAGTTTCTGACTTGATATTTAGCTCACCTGAGCCATTGGCTCATGGTGAGAGTGATCGTTGGATGTCCGTCGTCAGTTGTGTGTCGTGTATCCTGTGTCTTCAACAATTGACCAGGCCGCGTAGCGCAGTCGGTAATGTGTCTGGCAACAGATGTGAGTCTGACTGCAGATCCAGGGGTTGCGAGTTCGATCCCGGCCCAGTCCCATACTTTCGTGGAGATTGATCATGAATTAATTTCTATGGTCATTCTCCTCCCTTCCGCTGAATCATTCAAGAAGGGTTTGTTGCCAGTAACAGGCAAAAGTATGTGCAGCAAGTACTGGTTAACTGCTTCATGCGCTGATCCAGGAATTTTCGTCAGGGGGGATCCAGGTCAATCTGACAAAAAAAGCTCTTTTTTTTTAGTTCTCATCTTATTACAGAAGGCAAATGGTTAATTTCAAAGAAAACTATCATTTTTCAAGGTTCCAGAGGGGGTCCAACATTTTCCAGGGGGGGGGGGGGTCCAACTATTTCCAGGGGGGGGGTCCAATTGCTTATTCCCTATAGAAACCCATATAACTTGTGATTTTCCAGGGGGGGGGGGTCCAGACCCCCTGTCCCCCTCTGTATCCGCACTTGTGCTTGTTCAAGCTTGCCCATGAAAAAGTGTGGTTAGGTGAACTGACTGGCCCGCCATGACCATAGCTGTTGACTTTGGACATAAAGCAACAAAAACAAACAAAAAAACAAACAAATCGTCAACAATTGCTTAAAAGGACAACTAGACATGAATGATCCTTATATGGCCTTCTTTAATAATTGTTCAAATGGTTCTGGTCCTTTGCATATTTAGGTCACACAGGCTAAAAATAGATTTCCAAAATGAAACCTTTAACATATGGAGATGGGGCCACGTCTTAGTCTCATCTGACAGACTGGTGAAGCCGGGAATCAAACCTGTGACCCCTGATTTATAAGGCGAGCAGTTTATCCACTAGGCTACACCAAGGTGGCTCCTCAGATATGTATGATTTGAAACAAAAAAACACTTGCATATTTTTGCTTTATTAGCAAGTTATCAAATGCTTAACCATAAATGCTTAACCCTTTAATCCATAGGCTATTTTTAGATCTGGACATTCTTATTATTAGACATCATTGATAAAAATGAAGAAAAATTTTGGTGAAGTTTTGAGTAATTTTGAAAATATTATGGAAAATGGAGCATTTGCTCTTAAGGACTCCATTTTCTGTAAAATTTTCAAATAGTACATGATATTTCAAAGGTGCCAAAAGACGTTATCATGGAGTAAAGGGTTAAACTATCCATCAGCAAAAGATAAGTCAAAACAGAGGACTACTATTAGGATTTTTTAAAGTAAATTGCCTGCCTGTCTGTCTGTGATAAAACAAGTATGAACAGTTTAAGCTTTTTGTTGTAAAAAGGCCAAAAAATGGGCTGTGTAGCGCAGTTGGTACTCACAGTGTCTTTCTGCAGGTACATTTCTAACTGCAGATCCTGAGGGGTTGCTGGTTCAATCATTTTAAAATTTCAGTTGGGATATCTTTTGGGTTTCATTTCACTTTGGTCATTATTATTTATATGTAATTGATGATCTGAGTGCAAAAACTGTTTGGTCCCTGTCAAGGGTGCTCATCAGGTAAAACACCCCAATACAGTCAAATGTAGTAGCCGAGCATTTGAAGTGTGAAATCAGTATGAAATAAAAAGTGCCTCCTGCCTAAATTAAAATTTTATTTGTTTCCCCCTTACCCGACCGACCCTGAAAAAAAAGGCCCTACTCAAAGAATTTTATTTCAATTTTCAGTCAAGAATTTTTTTTTAAATTTCATTGCAAACTAAGAGAATTGGCCAATGTAAACAATGTTATCTTAGCAAATGGTTTGTGTATTTAATTATTTTGCATATAGTAGGACTAAACATTTAAACCTGTCTAAAATGGCCACTCAAAGATATACACAACAAAGGTCGTTAAGACAAATGGGCGATAAATGCAGGTCGAAAGTATTGCAGAATGCTCCCTGGGAGCATTCTGCAATACTTTTGACCTGCATTATGCAATAATCGGTCTTGAAAAAACAAACAATTTTTTTTAATTTTTTTAGTGGCCTCTTAAGACAGGTTTTACTGTATTCAATTAAGTTTAATGGGTATCCAATTTGAGAAGTTAAAAAAAATCCTACTGACAGACCCATACCTGTAAAACAGGGTCGGGTAAGAGGAAACAAAAATAAGGTTGGCCCCAGAGCTCATGAAAAGAGCATCCTAATCTCACTGTAGGTTTTGTATTTCTGGTATTTGCAAGTTCTTCTATAGAATTCAGGTCAACTGATTCAAGCAGCGATTTTCCCTGGTTCATTAACACTACATTTTATCATCAGCTGCAGACCCTGCAGAGAGTTTGATTGCCTACCATGACTGTTGATAGCCATTCTGCCAAAATATTCAATTCTTTGCATGATAAGGGCGATTTTGTCATCTGCTGATAACCCTTGCAAACAGTTTGGACCCAGATTAGGCCCGACAAAATGTCCGGCCTAATCTGGATCCAAAGTGTTTGACACTGAAAGAATTTTTCAGAAAAGGTGATTTTGAAAAAAATCAACAGACGACAAAAATCATAAAATTTTACACAGAGTGCAAGATAATGATCCTCACTTTGATAAAATTAGATATGGTTCTAGCATAGCCGATATGGTTCTAGCATAGCCGATATGGTTCTAGCATAGCCTGGAAAACTGAGCAATTATCTATTACAGACTGTAAAGACCAGTGCCTCTAATACATAGCTCTGTCTCATTAGCTACTTGCTCATTTTATTTATGTGTTTTGGTTACACTTGGCAGGAATGCTGGTATTTTATGCTAATAATAGCCTTTGCAAACAGTTTGGAGCAGATCAGGACTGATAAAATGTTTGACCTGATCTGGATCCAAACTGTCTGACACCCAGATATGGTATTTATTGAATAAAGCTTTGAAAGAGTTGATTCTGAAGACAACAAAAAATCTCCCCATCTCTGAAGAATGCATTAAATATTGCAGTAAGGTGTGAAACTGCTATCAAAACAAATGGTCCTTTATATAAGCATCCTAAATTAGGTGTTTGTCCTAATCTCTTAAATGTGTTAAGTCTAAATTAACCATAGTCCTGCTGTGCTTCCTGTTGCTTCAGATTAAGTTATTGGATCATGTCACAGTTTTCAATGCAATCTGTGTATAATTGTAACCTATGATATGGGCACTGGTCGGAAAGATTTACTTTTTAGTGACTTATTCAGCAGAACAAGGGTGATACATTTGTAAATCACTCTCAGACAGAACTATTTCAGATGCATATAATATTAGCAATGTTACCTGGTCCTCACTTACCAGTATCAAATTATGAAAGTGTTTGGAGTAACAATTTAAGTCACAAAATGACCCAAAACATAGATCCTTAAAAGCATAAAATTGTTATATGTTCTATGTCAATTTAAACATGTGTTTTGGGTGCTCAACAGAAACTTCTCATTGAGACGGGTCTTTTGAGTTCCCACAGCAAATGTTTTAGTCAAGTAATAAGGAAAATAATTTTCAGGTACACACTCTTTTGTTTGTTTGTTTGATTTGATTCTTTACCTCCCATTAACAATCTTTCAGTTAAACAGGGACGGGTCTTCCTGGGTTGAACCAGTACTAAGCTAGGATAAATGTTAGATTTTATGCATTTGCGATATAGGAATTTTACAGTTCAGATATCTTTGAAGGTGTAAGATTATTAAGTGTGCAGACACAGCTATCTAGTGGGTTAGCTTTAAACAGTAACTGTTAGTTGTTTTAACTTATTTATTTTCATGTCTTAATCATTAAAATTTGATGTCAATGCAAAAATGTATTAATCATTTACATCAATGCAAAAATGTATTAAAGGTTTGGTCTCGCCTAACCCAAACATTGTTGTGGGTACTAAAAAGAATCACCTCATTGAAATGGTACTTTTGAGCACCCAAACACATGATTAAATTTATGGATTAGAATATCATTACAGTTTTATTCTCCTTAAGTGACCTTCTCTGGACCTATGATGTATGTAGGTCAGGGCTGTGGAAATACCATGCCCGACTTGTCCGACATGGTCCCATTTCATCCAGGACAAGTTGAAAATTTCTATTTACTTGTCCTTGGACAAGTACAAATGTATTAAGTTAATACAATTCTGTATTTCATATTTTGATTAATTATTACAAGCTCACATCTTGCATTGAAAACAGTGTGGTTCCTGATCAGCTGGCTTCTTCAGAAGCCAGGTGATCTGGATTTACACTGTTTACAAGAGAAGCCAGCTGATCAGGATCCATACTGTTTACAAGAGTTAATATATATCTGGTTTCATACTGTTTTTGAAAGAATAAATTGTTTTAGCACTGTAAGGTATAAGCTAATTTGTTCTTTCGGACAAGTAAAATTTTCTATGGACAAGTACATTTTGACTTTTACTTGTCCCTTGACAAGTATAAAATTTTACTATTTCCACACCCCTGTGTAAGTGTTCTTTAATTTATAATCATATTGCATCAAAGACTAAGATTGGGGTAGCATGTAAATAAATGAGCCTAAATGTGTGAAAACATGATGCTGTTGGATGCAAAAAACAAAGGCGCAAAGCAGCCTTGCATCAGCACAGTCTGATCAGTGCCTTCATTATTCACTCTCTGCAAAATTTGATAGCTAGACTAGTGACACACGAAATTTCATTATTTTAACTGAGCCCCTGGCCTCTAGCTGGGCACAGGCCATTGACATTATGTTACAGCTGTAAAAATGCCAATTTATTTATCTAAGATATACTTCTAGTCAAAGAAGTTGAGTCGACTAGAACAGGAGATCAGGTAAATACGAGCAGTTTATGGGATTTTCACAGTTTTATCAGTCAAATGCCTGTGACAGGGAGCGCAGTGGCTCAGTGGTAGAGTGCTTGACTCGAGACCGAGGGGCGGTGGGTTCGAGCCTCACCAGCGTCACTGCGTTTTGGTCCTTGAGCAAGACACACTTATCCTAGCTTAGTACTGGTTCAACCCAGGAAGACCCGTCCCTGTTTAACTGAAAGATTGTTGATGGGACGTAAAGAATCAAATCAAACAAACAAAAAAACAAAATGCCTGTGACCTGGGCATGCTGGTTTGAGCTTGACCTGATAAAACACCACTGACTCTGTGTTGTGTCAGTTACCTTTATTTAATGATATTTATGCAGTATATTGTACTAGGGGCGAATCGACTTAGGGGGTGAAACAACTAGGGGGGTGAAATGTCTAGTGGGGACGAAACGACTAGTGGGGACGAAACGTCTTGGGGCGAAACGACAAGGGGAGGAAATGGTACACACTGATTAGAACTGCAAGTGATTGCATGAAAAAGAAACCAGGGTGGGCAGCCCTCACTATTCAACAACCGGACATAAAGCTTTAAACTGCACCCGGTATACCAGGAGCGCACCCTACACAGCCAAATGTGAAATGAAAATCTTAACATTCTCCACCCACTCACATCCCTCCCACAACTGCCAGAATGTGTGCTGGAAACCCCCAAAACGTTGAACAGACTATGTTTTGCACAGTAAAGAAAGACAGCAAAACACAACAACTAATCATAATGCGCATCACTCAGAAACATTCATCTAAAATGCATGTTTTACATTCTTGTTGTTGTTTACATCCGTTGTCGGCTTCTGAACCGGATATGAGCTCGATTGATAGTTTTTCCTATAGGTCGTAAAACATAAACAAAAAATAATTCAATAATAATTAGTAAATAATTAGTCTACTATTCGATCGCTTTTAATGCAGTTTGAAGATGTAATAATATCCCAAGAATAATAAATTAGAAGAAGAATCCAACCTCCCATTTTAAAACGGGACGTCCGAACTAGAAATTTCAAGTTGGGAGGCTTCCGATTTTAAAATGGGGAATATTGCTAGTTGGGTCGTAACATTAGAACGTGTTACATTTTAAAAGCAATTTTCTTATATATTTTTTCGTACCATCAGTATAATTAATTTCTTCATCCCACCATTGATTTTTCTTTTATTTTTTGTTTTGACACTGGCTAGGACGCAGAGTTTGTCATTTAATCCCATTTGTTTCTGTGATTTAATATTTTCATTAACTGAATCTACAAAACTTGACATTTCTATTAAACATATTGGAGGCAATCATTAAAGAAAAGACAATAATTTTGACACGTCTAATGAGGACGACACTTCGCGTTATTCTCCCATAATCAATGCACAAATATGACAAAAAATCAATTTTCATTCATAAAACTAGGAAAAACCCCTTCTGTCAGCCGTGACATAGATTCACGCACTGCTAGTCGTTTCTATATTTAGCGCAAAGCGCACCTGCTCCTGTCGCGTGCGAGTCACGTGGTAGTATAGCTACTTCATTTTGTCGCGTGGCACTTTGATTATCAATAGCGAACAATGACATCTTACAATCATTCTAGCATTAATACTGTAATTTAGAAACCGTTAGATACATGTCGTGTGACTTGGGGATATTTACCGCTATGTTGACACTTTTTCTCGCAGACCTGGGATCAGGAAGTTTTTGGCATGTCGCTGGGCAGATGGATAAAAATGTGACATGCACATCTGGTATGGAGTTTTAATATTAAGAATCTAAAAGAAGCTTTTTTATATGAATTAAAAAAATGAATCGAAAAACGGTCTCTGCTATCGAATCGAAAAAGTTTCTACGTGACGATGTGCCCTAGTGCCATTGAAGTAACTTCTATACGTATAGAGGACATAGAGAGTCCCTCCCTGCTTAAAGCACATATATTTTTTTCAATTTTCAGTTCTAAGGATGGATTCTTCCACCTAGTTAAATTAATAATACAAAAAACTGGGATAGTTCATTCACATATAAAGGGGGAACAGGTCAGAATTTCAAAATTATGATGCGTTGCATTCCCTGAATATTTTTTTATCTCAGCAAAAAGCGCAGACCTTGATGAAAAGCAGCATCCCAATGACATTGGTATATGTCACCAGGATGTGCACCGATTTGCTCAGTATACTTGTAGGTTTCCAGTATGAAAAAGGTTAAAAAATCATTCTGTTTTCAATGAACATGAAAATGAATATTCTATATTAACAGGAATGAAATAAAATACAAATGCAATGTTCTATCTATTCATCCGTGAGATTTTTTGAGTGAAAAACAAAACAAATTCTGTCCCTGATTGCCTCGTAGAATGCCAGACTAGGTACTAAGCGGTTAAATGTGGCTTCTCAAAATTTCGGCACATTCAAACAGTTTGATTTGATTCTTTACGTCCCATCAACAATCTTTCAATTATGTAGGGACGGGTCTTCCTGGGTTGAACCAGTACTAAGCTAGGATTAATGTGTCTTGCTCAAGGACACAACGCGGTGACGCCGGTGAGGCTCGAACTCACGGCCCTCGCTTTCGAGTCAAGCACTCTACCACTGAGCACATTCATACCACGTAAACCGTGACATGGTACCACATAATGAGACATCTCACCAGGTGTTACATTATTTTCTTTAATAAGATCATAAGATCATAATAATTTTTGCCAGTATCAATTTATCAACTGAAGACTACTTTGGTACTTATCGCATTGTCGCGACTCTGGCGAGTCTGCGCAAATGTGTAGACTCGTTGCTGCTCGCACAGCTAACCCTTTACTCCATAATAACGCCTTTTGACGCTTTTGCAGGTGCCGAAACAGGATTTCTGGAAAGGGGTTCATATGTATAAGAGGGGGTTCGCTCTCATCTTTCTTGAATATCTCAATTTCATAGGATCTTTAAAAACGGGGGGGGGGGGGGGGGGGGGGGTGAACCCTTTCTGGATGCGCCAATGCTTTGAAATATCATGTTTATGAAAATATTATGGAAAATGGAGCATTTGCTCCACTTTCCATAATAGTTTCAAAAGTATTCGAACCTAAACTTATTTTTTCTTGATTTTTTAATGTCTAAAAATAGAAAATGATTTCATGATCTAAAAATAGCCAATGTTGTACAGGGTTAAATGATGAAGAAGAAGACTCAGATCAAAATTTAAAACTATAGCCCCTCTGGATACGTCAACATGCAATGGCGTCGCTAGAACGCTGAAAAAGTTACGCGCATCAAAGGGAGACTACTTGGTCAAGCAGTGATTCTCTTCAATTGTGCCCCTTTTCAAAATAAGACCTGCTCTTAAAGGAGAGAATTTGCTCCCAGAGGGAGCGAATTCCTTCCTTTGTGAGCAGTTCCTCATTGTATGGAAAATCACTTTTACCATATTAGGTGACCTCCCTTGAGTGTTAATATTTTATTACGCACGTGCGTAACTGCGTAATGGGAGCTACGCCAATGACATTGACAGTTAAAGACGGTTTTGCGCATGTGCGATACGTACCAAAACCTCATGGGCTGACTCATAATTATTTATGTATAATAAGAACAGGACACTTGTTCGCATTTATGATAGATAATATTTAGATAATATTTTGCACTGAATGGCGTTGCATATTATTGGCACAGTGCGTGTGAACAGCAGAAAACGCAGCTGAACCGCTAGGATGCTTGCGATATGTGCACCCAGAACAAAAGAAAACTGATCTTCGAGAAGATTTAGCGCAGCTTGTTTCATTCGTGTCTCCAAATGACATTTACTGTAGACAGCCAAGTTTATGCATCGGGCGTACGATGGTTTGGCGCGAGAGGCTGCAAAGACCATGCAATACCTATCATTTATTTATTGTTATTCGCTCTGGCATTAGAAGATCGGGGCTATATAATAGCAGGATCATACTCTTTGACTTCTGGGTAATTTTGCGTGCAGTTTGTGCTCCTTTTTAATCTTTCAGAAATACCATCAAACAGTTTAGATCAAGATCTTACCGGACATTTTGTCGGTAAAGTGGGGCCTGACCAAACTGTTTCCAAAGATGACACTAGTACCCACAGCACATGAGTTATATGTAAAATGGTGTCCTCTGGTCTTAATTTAACTTAGCTCAAATTTAATACACGTGGTTTAACTATATTTTTTTTTGTTGAAAAAACAAACATTTGTTTGTTTGTGCTGATGCTTTACGTTCCGGTCAACAGATTTGCAGTTATGTCGGGACGATTTCCTGTCCTTCTGTGAGTCTTGCACAAGGACACATCGCAGTGCATGTGGTGAGTCTCGAACTAGCGACCCCTCGCACCCTACCACTGAGTCACCGCGCTCCTTATTGTTGAAATAGACATATCGATTTGAAGATGGCAGTTGTACCATTAAGCGATGTAGAACCCTACTTGCCACCCATGGGAATCGTATAAGCTACTTTTTGGTCGCATGTCTGAGCCAATGCTCCGTCGTATACTCGTCAATACAGATGATGGGTGCCTTTCTTTTCATGTGGAGTATAACAATTGTCGAAAAAGGTTAGCGCAAATGCGTTTTTTTCATGCAGTTATTTTACCAAATACGACAAAATTTGTTTGCGATGCTGCGGGCAGAAGCCAATGAGGCAATGACCTTCGAAATTTGCAATTTGTTTACCCCTACCTGGTTGACAATACGTGGGCCACTCTGCATGAAATGTGCCCTTTACACCAGCTATGTTCGATTTCCTGGTGCATTTCGGGCCATTCAGGGTGCTTCATTAGACGAAACAGTTTGCTCCAAAGTGGTGAACATCGAAGGCTCAGATCGGTCTGCGCATCTCAGATCGGTCTGCGCAAATGCGCAGACCGATCAGTGCCTTAGATTGTCCACATATGCTTCACGGTCACATTTCGCATGCAAACACTACCAAAATAAAACAAGTTTGAATGTCGTGGGAACTGAGACCGCAAAAGATCCTCCCATTTCGGTGCATGTCATGTGAAAATGGCAACTGTTGCATGCATGTCTATAAAGGATGTTTTACGCCCCAGTCAGCATTTTTTCAATCATGTCTGGACTTTTCCTGGGTTGAACCAGTACTAAGCAGTGGACTAAGTGTCTTGCTCAAGGTCACAGCGCAGTGAAGTTCTGGAGGCTCAAACACGCGACCCCTCGATCTCGAGTGAAGCACTATACCACCAATGAGAAGTGTGCCGGACTGGACCCATTCTGCGTTCCGTTTTGAATCTTAAGAGTTGAGTGCTTGCTGTTTTCTTTTAGTCGGATATGTTTGTTTTAATTCAATAAAATAACTAAATGGAATTAGAAAGAAGTCTGGGCCAAGTCTAGAATTTGTAATATTCAGCCATCAGTTACTTGGAGTTATCATCATAATATCATTATTATTATTATTATTATTATTATTATTATTATTATTATTATTATAACATAACATTTCATTATTGATCAAGCTATTATAAAGACTTGGGAAAGTCATATTCCTGTCAGTGAGCAGGCTGGTATTTTTGGGGCGATGGCTACAGATCAGTCTGTTCTTACATCGAATTATGCGGATCAGACTACACGTAAGACGAAGGTTCATAATCACGCTTTACTTACGACGAAGACTTCTTACTAGAGTGCACTTAAGTCGAAAGCTACGAATCAGACAGTACTTACGACGAAGGACACGTACCAATTTGTACTTTAAAATACGACGGAACTTGATTTCTAATCGAAGTCGAAAGTTACGATCCAGACTGTAGTTACGTCGAAGGCTACGAACCAGACAGTACTTACGACGAATGGTATGGGCTGAACTGTACTTTAAAATACGACGACGACGACTCATAACCAGACTGTACCTACGTCGAAAGCTACGATCGATCTAGACTGGCTGCGAACCAGGAAAGGCTACGGATTAGATTGTGCTTACCACGGACAACCCATTTAATTATACTATTTTTTATTGGTCACCGAATTTGTTCGAATTTATCAATGACATTACCAGAGCGCACAAAAAATCTCCTGAAAATATATGCTATTCTAGTGGCTGTGTTTTCTCGACCTTCACAAAACTGCAATTATATATCAAAAGGGATATATATTCCCACACATTTCCATTCTGAAAACGTGTAAAACTAATGGGAAACAAGTTGCAGGTTCGAAAGTTTTATTTAAAGCAATTTTAATTCTATGGAATACTTCATATACTTACGTTCCCACGGCCCGCGCGTGTTGGCCTCACGCTCGCTGCAGTTCTCGCCCTGGTTTTGTTGACTTTATAATTCTATCAAAAATATGTCTATTTTTACAGCCAATTCAGCAGCAAGATTTCATTATTCCAACGAAATTCTAAGCTGCATGGAAAACAGTGTTGATTCAGATCATCTGGCTTCTTTAGAAGCCAGCTGATCTGAATCTATACCGTTTTCATACAAGAAGGATTCCGGATTCGACAGGAAAAGGATTAACAATCCACCTGCATACCAAGAGCATACCAAAAGCATAAAGCACGTGTCACGTCGCTTTATTTTGGAATTATTTTCGTTTTTAATCTGCAGGGATACATTTATTTCTCACTTTTAACGTTTATTTCTTAACTTTTGTATCATTTAATTTCAATGATATATAATTTTGGATAAAATATTGAATTTTGGATAGTTTTATCTATAAAATCAGCAGTTGACAACATGTAAACAAAGCGAACATGTGCATCGATTTTTTTTCATTATCCACACAACAGGGCCAGCTTCGGCTGCCGGCAGCCAATGAGCGCGCGTGTGACCAGCCTCGCTTAACCAATTAAATAGTGCAGACGACTCAACGTCTGTTGCTAATGGAAAATTAACAATGGGAGGCGGGATCACTTTCAGTAATCGAATAATTTTAATACAGAGCGGCGTGGGAAAGGGTGTCATACATACTCCAGGCCGCCGGTCAGGGAAGACATATTCGTAACCGGAAAGTTGCATATCCGCTAAGGAACTGTGAGAATACGCTTGCATTAGTTTTTATCTTCCTGTCTTTAAAAAAAAGAAAAATGAAACGAAGTTTAAGTATGAGCGACGACGATGATGATTTTGACGACAGGCTTAAGTCAGGGTAAGTGGACTTATGGACCGCATGGGCAATGCACGTGCAATAAAGTGGACTTAGTGTGGAGCTTTACCATTACTTATATCTGACACGTGCTGACTTGTGCGTCGCACGAGCTGAACACAAGACTGGACTTTGCGGTTTTGTAGACGTAATACGTATGTGTGTGTACACGTGTATACGCGTATGTCCGTCGTGCTTCATCTTGCAGAAGGATTTATATATATTGGCGGAGTGCCACTTGATAGCTACCAATATGGATAGCATGTGCCATCGTGTTTGGACTTGTAGTTTTCGGAGAATTTGGAATATGTGTATGGATATTGCCAACATTATTATTATTATTATTATTATTATTATTATTATTATTATTATTATTGCATGAGACAATTTGCTTATGAGCAATTACAGTGTTGTTAACGTTGTTGTTTTTCGCAGTTAACTTATTACAATATCACATTATGATATCAATCTTATCTAATGATCTGAATGTTCGGCCCAGCGCACTTAAACTATATAAAATTAAAAATGCATATGAATGGTTAAATATCTCTAATGCTAATTATAGCATGTCTATATATGTGCAATTATGCTGGATAATGGGGAGGCTGGCATACGAAACTTTTCTTTTTGGGTGGTGAAATCTTAGAAAATTTGAACAAGCAATAGCAAGTCGAACATTTTCATTACACTACTAAGATCACATACATAGACGTTTGAAGACTTGAGCCCATATACAATGCTTTAATTTTGAAATGATTTTATCTCATGAATAACCCATGTATGCACAGCGCACAAGAGCCAGGTTCTACACAGTTTCAACTATCGACATGCGCCGCGTAGATTTTCAACACCCCTTCCCCTCATTGGAATGTTCTATCCTGTATAAATTGGGTAATAAACGAGCGGGATGTAGCATGGCCGTCCGTTTTGCAATATATCAGCATATTCGGTTGGAAATAATTAAGTCATTAATGCCAGTTACATAAAGTGTTGAAATTTTCACATTGCTTGTTAACGTTGGGTATAACTGCTGTTAAAATAACAGCATTAAAATTAAGACCATCTCCCTAATTTTCAATCGTTCCCGCATTCTGTCGCCATGTATAACTGACCAGCATAATGAAATTAAATTGTTGAAAATTGGTTGCATGTTGCGATTTAGGTATCGCATGCGTGGGAAATTTCACTATGGCTTATTTCAGCTGCGTATGCACTAGCTTGACACTGCATGCTACTGACTCCAGATTTTCAGGAAACACTACTTGTGCTGCTCATTAGAAGCGTCTCGTAGAACCAAGCAGGGGCGGATACAGGATTTCCGGAAAGGGGTTCATATTTATAAAGGTGTAGGGGGTTCGCTTTGCTTATCTTATCTCATTTTGCTTAAATATCCCATGAAAATGAAATAATTTGGTCTCACTGAGATCAAATTATTTCATCTTCATAGGATATTTAAAAACGATGGGGGGGGGGGGGGGCTCGAGTCTGGATCCGCCACTGCCAAGGCACTAGAGCTGTACGCTTAAAACAACTGTGGAGAACATAGAACATGAGATAAGCAGCGATTTCGATACATATTTGTTATCAAGTGCGTCGTACCCTAATAGTTGTACCCATGCACAAACGCGCGAAGGAAGCTTAAAAAGCAAATGCAATTGGTATGCTACATTGTCAGAATTTTGTTATGTGTTTCTAATCTAATCGGTATGGTTCAAATGAGATCATTTTTTAAATTATTTCAGATCACCCTCCCAAAGTTGCCAGATTACAGATAGAAAGAAGAGACGAGGGGTAAGTGTATTTTAGGATATTTTTAAACTGTTGCACTTTTACACGGCCATGACATCTTCAAGGATGACTTTGCATGCAACCAATTAAAAAATGAATATTCCAGTTGATATTCAGAACTAATTCACCCAGTTATCTTACGGCATTTAACCCTTAAAGCGCCAAGGAAAAAATGCATTTGAAAATGTCGCGCCTGCTGAAGTCGTCTGCTGCAAATAATTGCCTAACATTAATGACGAATTAAGTATAGAAACAAACAGCGTGGACCAGAAGAGACTGCTAGGAGTTAAACTGTGCTTTCATCTACGTCCCATCTTTGTGTGCGCATTATTTGTCCGTTTGTCAGTCGCCGATCAGTCGCACAACGCCGTTATACATGTATGTTGCTTATTTGTCAGTCATATAAAATGTTAAACCTTGTTCTTTCAGGTAATCGAGAAAAGACGAAGGGACAGAATCAACAACAGTTTGTCAGAGTTACGTCGCCTGGTGCCGTCAGCGTTTGAAAAACAAGGGTCTGCCAAACTTGAGAAGGCAGAAATTCTACAGATGACTGTGGACCACTTGAAAATGTTACATTCTAAAGGTGAGTGATCCTCTGATCGCATGTGGTGTGGAGGGGGCTCCAGATTTGATGGGACGTTTATAAATTAATGTTCTTTTCCCTTATCAGTCAACTTTGATGCATGTTGTGGGAGATCATATTAACCATCTCAGTGAGGTGGTTGTTTTGGGTGATAACGGGTAAGAAAAATATCGCAGTTTTGAATCCGCCACGTCTCGATTTTAAAAGGTAAACTCTTAAGCTGTAAAAACTAATAGGTCATATTTCGTTGAAACGAGACGTATTTCATAAGAACTCGGACCCAGTATAAATGTATATTGAATGAGGAAAACCAAATTCAAGTGTTCATTTAGGGAGGTAAATCGTCGGATATACGGTCGGAAATCACGTTTACGGCTCCGCTGAATTGTTAAAACTAAATTTCCGACGATATACCTCACCATATCCCGTAATTTGTCAAATAAAGCAAGGGCTCGAGTCTTGCCTTTCTAAATTGAAACATCTACAGATAGACAATTAATGACATTCTTTCTAATCCCTTATTTAGCACTGCATTGAAAGTTTTTGCTTTGTGCCGCGTGACTTTGAAAATCAAATGAAAAACCACACCCCGAATTTTACGGAAAATACTGAGGAAGTAAAATAAGCCACGATGCGATAAAACGGTACTTCACTGCTGAAACTGCGTGGTAGCTTTGACTTGAAAATCCATTTTATTTTGTGCAGCGACTTGTCTTTCGGCTCTGTTGGACTGTGGTGTTTTCAAGCCATGCTCGATTTACTTCAAATCTAATGTCCATTTCGGTTTCCGGGAGAATGCCAAACTGCCTCCAAAATACGAAATATGTGTTTTAAAGTGGGATATGAAAAAATCTTGAGTTTACCGCGTTTGAATTAGAGATGGTATATGAGCATCGCATTAGAATACAAACTTGCATGCTTGCGCAATCTTGCAATCTGCCGAGAGCTCGAACATTACAACCGTTGCGTGTTTGTCCGTTCCTCCGTAGAATATTGACTCCGTTTGACATACCATATTGACCTTAGTTAAAATTTCGTACACTTAGCCAATTCACCCCTTTTGAGGTCATGTACGCTCTAACTACCGCAAATCGAAGACGACATTATATAAGATTGTACGCATTGCTTTTAATCGTTGGTTTAGTTTCTCATCGTTGACTAATGAATACTCATTTCATTTTCAGGTATAAACGGGTACAATTTTCCAGACCCACACACAGTGGCATTGGATTACCGCAGCGTCGGATTCCGGGAATGTGCGGCGGAAGTCGCTCGGTATCTCATGTCAGTTGAAGGGATGGACCTACAGGACCCACTCCGCCTCCGTCTCCTTAGTCATCTACAGTGTTTCTCCACACAGCGTGCCGCGGCAAAATCCTCATTTCAGAACAGTTCTTGGAATTCAATGCCGTCTCACGCTTCATTAAACTCTGTCAGTCAGTACTCTGGCAATTCAATGTCTACCATGGCGGCCATTATGCCACCACAACATTCCAACCAATCAGATCACCTCAACATATCTACCCATAATTCCTTGTCATCGCATCCGCCTACGTCATACAGTGAATCCAGAATAAGCCAATCAGACAGTTCATCACTTCACAATTCCATGCGGATTCCTCTGCCATCTTCCATGGGAAGCTTGGCAGGACCAACTCACATGACTTCAATGAGTTCTAATTCGGGACAGTCAATTACGCCGCCATCTTTGTTACCTCAGCAAATAAACACACAGTTTCCAATGTTAAACATGAATCCTATGATGTCACCGAACAGTTACAATAGTGCACAGCTAAATCAGCTTGGATCAGTGAAACCGTACAGACCATGGGGAACAGAAATCAGTTACTGAACACAGTGTAGACCTGTATAGCCAAAGACAGACATCCAGATAAGAGGAGACAATCTAAAATTATCACTTTCTTGTTTCTCAGCCAAAGCATATGTTGTGGGTACAGTAAAACCTGTCTTAAGTGGCCACTCAAAAGGAACACCAAAATTGGTTTTCGATACCAATTATTGCTTGCAGGTCAGAAGTATTGCAGAATGCTCCCCTTGGAACATTCTGCAATACTTTTGACCTTCATTAAGCTACCATTTTCTATTAAGACCATTATTTTGTCGAATTTTAAGTGGCCGCTTAAGACAGGTTTTTACTGTACTCTAAAAAACTGTCTCAATGAGATGGTTCTTTTGAGACCCATAACATAGGTTTAAACTGATGTATAAGAAAATAACCAATTTATACTCAAAATGGCTAATCTACTTATAATTACATTAAAACATATGTTGGGGGGTACTTTTAGAAGCATCGTTAAGAGGTGCTTCCACTAAGCCCCACAACAATTGTTTTTAAGAAGTTTTAAAGGGAGATATAAGCATTTTGAGGATATATTTATTTTTTTGGGGGGGAGGGGGGGGGTGGGTTGGGGAGGATACCTTATCTGAATGGCTATGTGCATACAGGATTTTAAAAACTGGAATAGTGCAATTTATACATGTATTATCATCTTACAAGTGCAAATGGATTACATCTTTCGAACATAACCACAGCTTACAATGCAATTTTAATGGGGATTAGAGTTGGTGACTCAACTGTTACTGTCGTGCCAACCCAAGAGTGACAGTGACGTAATATTTTGTTTACAATTGTTAAGTAAAACATTAAACTTGTATACACCTCTTGAGCTAATGCGAATTGATAGATCACTTGTGTCTGGATTAATACACAAGTGATCTATCGATTATAAGTCCTTGTAGCTTTGTAAACAAAACATGGTGTCACTGTCATTCTTGGCTGGCAGGACAGTAGTTGGAATCCTTTGTGTTTATGATTAGCTCATGTACATAGTAAGGTTCACACTTTCCATATTCATCTTACTTCAACCGACACTTTACTAGACTGGCTCCAGTCCTTAAAACAATTTTTCATTAATGTGTCCTATCATATACTTGAAGCTAGTCTTACTCTGATGGCTCTGTCTTAAAACAGATGTGTCATATCATATACTTGTAGCTCTGTTTTAAGACAGATCTATCAGAGTAAGACTAGCTACAAGTATATGATATGACACATTAATAAAAAATTGTTTTTAGGACTGGAGCCAGCTTAACACTTTACCTGCTGGCCAAAAACACAACTGTAATCTCTTCTGCAGCAAATTTTCATTTTAACCTTAAAGCGCCAATCGCAACAAAAGTCATCTGCTTTTCATGTCTGCTAAAATGTTTAAGAAGCCTCTATGGCAAACAGTGTGGACCCAGATCAGACTGCTCCTATTGGAGCAGTCTGTTCTGGGTCCACACAGTTTGCTTCTATACTTAATTTGTTGGTAATGTAAGGCAATTATTTGCAGCAGACGACTTCAGCAGACGAAATTTTCAGATACAGTTTTTTCTTGGCGCTTTAAGGGTTAACAGCATATTAAACATAAGTTGCATGCAAACAGTATGGAACGATATCAGACTGCTCCATACATATCAGACTGGTCCGAGTCCATAAAGTTTGCTTTAAAGGCTTTCAAAAGACAACAGCAGATGAAAAAGTACTGTTCTGCCAGCCTATAGTGACAGTGATGTTATGTTTTGTATACAAGACAAGTTGTCAAAGACTTATAATCGATAGATCACTTGTGTGTTAATCCTATCCGCAAGTGATCTATCCATTCTAGTTAGCTCAAGTGGGGTGTATAAGTGAAAGTTTTACTTAATAATTGTAAACAGAATATAATGTCACTGTCACTTTTGGTTGGCACTACAGTAGATAGGAATTACTTTTTTACAAATCAAGGGAGATAAGTCAAATACTTCTCTCCTTTGATCATTTCGGATTTATCACACTTTAATAGAGTGGTGTTGAATGTTGAATTTGCTGAAATGGTCTTGCCAATGTATTTCTTCAACGAATTATAACTATATGCATTCCAAGAGAAAATTTATTTTATTATAGATTGTAAAATCCAGAGTTTGGTCAAAACAGGGCAGGAAAGCCCCTGATCAATCATGCTGATTTGATTGATTCAATCAGTCTTAATAAGTTAATAGTTACACTTAAAATCACAACGAATCCATTCTTTTGCTCAGACTAACTATAAACTTCGGGTAAATATGAAATGCTAGTTTTGACTAAGCTTATTGATGAAATTTTCGTCATAAAAAGTTTTTTTTATTAGTAACTGTTTTCAAACTAAAAAGCAAGCATGCTTTAACCCTTAAAGCACCAATCATGACTGCAGCAGATGACAAATTTTGTGACAACTTTCCTAATTTTCAAAAAAAATAAGGCATGATATTTCATGAGGATTCTCATAAAATGTTATGCCTTATTTGTTATTTTTGGGGAAACAAGCAGAATTTGATATTGTTGTCTGCTGCAAATTATAGCTCACACTTTATTTATAGCAGCATCTAATTTCCTGCCATTTCATTGGTGCATATCATTTTCATTCATAGTCTGTATGAAAAAAAGTGTGGATGCTGATCAGCTGGCTTCATCAGAAGCCAACTGATCTGGATCTTTACTTTTTTGTTAGGAATATAGATCTACAATTTTGAAAAAAAAGATATGAGTACAGTGTGTTTAGTAGGTTAAATGCAGTGTTAATTTAGCTTTTTTTGTACAATAAACTTGACTAAGGGTTCCAGTTTCTTGCAAGTTAATGTTGGGCTTGAAATTTTCTTAAGAATTCAAATACTGATGAAAATCACTGGGCTATGGGACAAGACTGTTCCCAAGCACCCACTTCGCATACAAGCCCGAACTTTGAATTTTATTTTCATTCTATGTTTCAAACACATCAGGACTTTAGTTAAGAGTGCGTACCAGAAAAATATTTTTCTTAATTCTCAACCAAAACATATGTTGTGGGTACTCAGAAGAACTGTCTCAATGAGACAGTTCTTTTGAACACCCAAAACATATGTAAAAACTGATAGGTAAGAAAATATTGATAATTTTACACTGAAAATTTTTGGTTATCTTAACCTATTATAAAACGCTTGTTAGAATAGCAAACAGGGAAAACCCTGATCAGACTGCTTCTTCTATTTGACCAGGCAGACCTTATTTGGCAGGCAACCTGTGCTCAAAACTTTAAAGGAGCTCTAGCGATAAGGCGTGTATTTTCCCTAGTTAACATGATTACAAAACCTAAATTTTCAAATTGCCCTAATATTTTTAAAATTGGACTGTTTCGGTAGTAAAATATGCATAGAAAGCATCAAAATAGGTTTCGAAGCGATCCATCATTTACAAAGCGGTGAAAACTTGCGCCTTCTACTCCCACCCCTCATTTTAGGTCTTTAGACTGGGTGCCGTTTAGACGATAGTTTCAGTAAGTCCTTTGCAGGTTTTCAAAAAGTAAAAGTGTTAAAATATTTAGGATATAAGTGCCCTTCATTTCCAAAACTTTGCGGTATTCCTTCTGCGCATGCATACGAAATATACTTAAAATTGTGACGTTTGTCAATGAAAAGATGAAACTGGCGTCTTTCAGTTTGTTTTTAGATGCTTTCCCCCCCTAGACCCAAGATGCCCTTTGGACAATTCAATGTCGCTATACAAATATATAACATATGTAAATGGCGTCTTGGGTTTAGGGGGGGAAGGGATTGTATAAGCGAAAGAAGACATTAAATATCTGACAAAAATAGACCACTTTGCAAGATGGTCGTTTTTATTGTACATCAACTGTATAAATAGTTTTACTGTACATAGCGTGGTTCCCTGTTTATCGGTCTAGTTCCCATATATGTTACTGAATAACAAGCACAGTTGATGATCGAAATAAATTCTCATTCAATAAGAAGTAGAGTTATTACATGCATGAAGGGAACCCCGTTTTAAATATACAAATTGGGGGCAATGGTGCATCGACGGCTCGTCTATATATATTTGTTGAATGTGCCTAGTTTCTCCAGTCGTCATTTCAACAAAATAAAACGAACGTCTCGTTTAGGGAAGTTGCTCGCCTTATCGCTAGAAATTCTTTGACTAAAGAAAGTGATCAGTCACAGATAAGTAGTGTATTGCCCAAACTAAATACTTGCAGGGACAGATCAGTTGAGTGCTTACAAGAATACCATATTTATCATTTTTTGTGTTTTTGTTGAAAACAAGTGCTATCTCTTTTTGTGCTCTTCACTATATATAATGTTAATAACTAACATTTGTTTGTGGAATATTAATAAATATAGCAAGAAGTGAGCGAAGCTCACATACCCCCGGCGGTAGCCATCAGAGGTTGTAACACTTTCAGAGAAAAGACAAAATTGTCAAAGATTTCATAATCCTAAATCAAGTAGTTTCCGAGAAAACTTTGATGAAAAATGTCCATATGTGTCATATAAGAATGACAGAAGGAAAAATTGAAAATTTGAAAAAAGAAGGCAAAATGAGGATTAGCACCTTCATTTTCATTTACACAATACACTTCTCCTACCTGAAAGTACACAAATAATTTCATAATCCTAAATCAAGTAGTTGCTGAGAAAACTCTGACAAAAAACGTCCATATGTGTTATATAGGAGTGACAGAAGGAAAAATTGAAAAAGAAGCCAAAATGAGCTTTAGCATCTTTATTTTCATTTACACAATACACTTAGCCTACTTGAAGGTGTACACTAAACTTGAAAACACTGGCTTCAATAGGAGCCGAGAGATCTGGGACAGAAATTTTCATTGGAGAGAAAGAAAAATGAATAAATAAAGGGACGGATAAGCAATATGTGGCTGTTCTTTTGTTACACAATACAACTAATCACTATCAAGCTTTGTACCAAATTTCTGTATCCTAACTTAAGTAGTTGCTGAGAAATCTTTGACAGAAAAAATGTCTATATGTATTATATAAGAGTGAAAGAGGGAAAAAATGAAAATTTGAAAAAAGAAGGCAAAATGAGGATTAGCATCTTAATTTCCATTTACACAGTACACTTTGCCATCCTGAAGAGGTAAACAAAATTTGAAGACACTGGCTCCAATAGGAGCTGAGAAATCTGTGACAGAAATTTCCATTGGAGAGAAAGAAAAATGAACAAATAAAGGGACTGATAAGCAATATGTGGCTGTTCTTTTGTTACACAATACAACTCATCACTATCAAGCCTTGTACCAAATTTCAGAATCCTAACCAAAGTAGTTGCTGAGAAATCTTTGACGAAAATTTTTTCCATTGGAGAGAAAGAAAAATGAACAAATAAAGGGACTGATAAGCAATATGTGGCTGTTCTTTTGTTACACAATACAACTCATCACTATCAAGCCTTGTACCAAATTTCAGAATCCTAACCCAAGTAGTTGCTGAGAAATCTTTGACGAAAAAAAAAGTTTACAGACAAACAAACAGACAGACAAACATAATTACAGAAAAGGCAAAAACTATATACCCCCTATATACTTCGTACCGGGGGTATAATTAACATTTCTTTGTGGCCGTGTTCCTTGGCAATAACCAGTACTGGCCAGGTAGGTTTATGGTTTATATGTCCAGGAGCACCCGAAGGCTCACTGGCAGCGGTTCTGGTTTTAAAGCATCTCAGAAGATGGGGCCATGGCTTAAAGTCTCATCCGACAGACTGGGAGAAGCCGGGAATCCAACCTGTGACCCCTGGTTTACAAGGCATAGGCTTATCCCCTACACCACTGCGGCTTCTCTTCAATACTGAATGCAATTGTCAGTTCTACATGTTTTATGTTCATTTTTCATTAACCCTTTTTATACTTTAAACTGGTATATTATTATGGAATATGTTTGCCTTCACATGACGAAGGGCACATACACTTTATCCAAATGCTTAATTCCTAGCCAACCTTTTATTTTTATTTTATGAATCTAGTCATTTTCTATCTTGCTTTTTTTAGTTTTATTTACCGGTTATGTTCAGTTTTATTTTGTTTTTCATTTTATTTCTCACTTTTTAACCATGTAACATATTAATTACCATAAACCCCCTTATTTCATGGGCTATTTTAAGAACATGATATCATCCATCTATTCTTAGACAACATTGAAAAAAAAAATGAGAAAAATTTAAGTCAAGTTTTGAATACTTTTGAAATTATTATGGAAAATGGAGCATTTGCTCCAAAAGAGCAAATGCTCCATTTTCCATAATATTTTCAAATACATGATATTTCAAAGGTGTCAAAAGGTGTTATTATTGAGTAAAGGGTGTTACCCTTCCAAAAGCCTTGAGTAATTCAATCTTGATATGTGAGTGTATTCTTTAACTATAAACTGTTTTGTATAAGTTGGCGTATTGTACATTGCATTCTTTACTTTGTTTTTTAGGGTCTATATGAATGGACCCTGTTAATAGTGATTCTGGTTATAAATAGACAATTTAAACAAGGAATAATAGGATATTACAAAGGAATTAGGTCATTTTCCTATAATTGTTTTGTAAAATTCTATTGGAATTTACAAAGGAATTTTAGTAAAAAAATGATGATTTCATGATCATTTTTCTATCACTTCTTTGTACTAGTAAAATTCCACGGTAAAAAAAAAATTCGGATCCACAACATGACTGTGTAAAATCCAAATCCATGTTATAATTGAGCCGCGATATGAGATCTCCAGCATAATAGTATGTGCGACCAGCAAAGCCTCAGATCAGCCTGCGCATTCGCACAGTCTGTCACTGATCAGAACAGAACCTTTGCTAGTTGCTTGAATATTCTATGAGTGTTATGCTACTGACTGAACAGCATTTGGAGTTTCTAAGCTTAAAAGGAGGCTGCACAGGCTCTTCTGAGTCTACACTTGTCAAAATACCACATTGTTGGAAATCACATGTCGCAGCTCATATTAAGATGTGTTATAAAGGGACTGCACTGTTGTATAATACAGGGGCCAGTATTCCTCACTTTTCTTCCTGCTGTATTTATGGATCAGCCCATAAGATACTGGTATTTATTGCGATCCACATATGCAAAATTATTCATCAAAAAAGCCCAGCTCAGCTATATAGTGGGTCTGTTTTATCAGGGGTTTGCTTAAAACCTTCATCCACCACCAAACTTTATTTGTGTGGCCAGCGACTGCTCTGGGGAGACTGTTAAGATATGTGCAGGCTCACCTGAGCCTCCATTGGTGGCCTATCAGATAAATACCAAAATCTCATGCGCTGGTTCATAGGTTAAATTGCTACGGTAAATGTTCTAAAATTTTGAACACTATTCTCTTACTGTTCTCAAATAAAATGCTGCTTTTTAGGAATGGAATTCACAAAATGCTTTTCAGAATAGCTAACAGGGAAGACCCTGATCAGACTGCTTCTTCAGAAGCAGTCTGATCTGGGTCTTCACTGTTTGTCTAGGACTTTTTGGCAGGCAACTAGTGTTCATAAGTTAAGAACATTTACTGTACTGTACATGAAGAGCAAAGAAAATGTCACAATGTCAGTACATGTATTTTTGGTCATAATTTAAAAAAACAGCTTATAAGGGGCTGTGTCAATAAAATAACTCTGCATGCTGGGTAATTTTCATAATTTTTTTGTCATCTGCTGATTTTTTCATAATCAATTTTTTTTCGGAAAAATCTTTCAGGGATATCATCTGGGTGTCAAACAGTTTAGATCCAGATCAGGCCTGACAAAAAAGTCAGGCTTGATCTTGGTCCAACCTGTTTGCAAAGGTTATCAGCAGATGACAAAATTTGCCACAAAGAGTTAATGTTCGCAATCATCGAAAAGTGCTTTATTTTAAAATAAATGTGATACAATAATTGAATTTCTAGTGTTGCTCTTGTTTTATAACCCAATTCCCTAAAAACACTACAAACACCACAGAATGTTTACATTTTCGAAGCAATCCTTTAATGAATCTTTAGATTTTTGCCACCGTTCATAGCCTCATGAATTGCACAAATTTGATTGACAGATGTCAAGCTCACCTGCCCGTGCAATACGCTTCGACCATCGAACTCACTCGCCAGAAATGATACTGGTGTTGTGATTGACAGCGAGCCACACCTGAGTCGCACATGCAAAACAAGCCTCTTGTTTGCTCCATTGGCTGTCTGTGTTCAAGCTGGCTGTTCTGCTTTTCCATTTTAAACTCCGACTAAACCAATTTCAAATACAATCTGTTTTTAGTCCTAAATTAAAAATATGTTTTATACTTTAGATATCTATAATAAAATGTAAATATAAGCAATAAATTCAATTTTTTGGAATGCTCATTGAATCATGAATACTTTGGGTCTCTTGCAAAGTTAACATGAAGCCCTTTCGTCACCTACTTTGCAAGAGATCCGAAGTATTCATGATTTCATGAACATTCAAAAAATTGAATTCATTTCTTAAAGATGCATAGTCTGTAACTTTGATCTTCTAATTTTAAAAATAATGTTTTTATTTTTCAAGAACACAGTAAAATACTCAAATTCAGGTAAACATTTTACCATTTTCGTAAATCTTAACAAGTTATCACTATCAAAACAACTGCATTTATGTTAAAATTCAACGGTCTAGAATTATTGGAGGGACGCAAATAATTACCAAAAAGAGAAAAAAACACCTATTTGATAACTTTAATGATAAGATAATTCACTTTTCCATGCAGTTTTCAGCTGTACTGAACATTTTTATTGTGACATAGCTTAATTCTACTTTTACAAATGATTTAAAAAGAAAATAAATTTTTTCGAAAAACGTTCATAGTTACAGAGTATGCAGCTTTAAATGTCCCACCCTGCGTCATGATAAGCACTCTGCTTGACCTTATCTGTGACCATGTCAATACAGTTGTATATGGGCCAAAACGCGACAAACCCTGTCTTCAGTGCTGCCGACAAAACAAAACTCAAACCAGTTTCCTTAGCTACAGAGACTAGCTAGAAAATGCTCTAGTAACAAGTTTTGATAAGTGAACAACAAAGGCACTGATCAGCTTGTGCAGATGCGCAGGCTGGTCTGTGCCTTAGTTGTTTTCAAACCCTGTAAAACAGGGTTTCTCGCGCCAAGGCCATATGATATACTGTTGCATCTAGGAGTAATATGTAATGAAATTGCTAAAACCAGGCCTTTAGTTAAGAGTGTGTAATAATTATCTTATTTCTCAACCAAAACATATATTGTGGGTACTCAAAAGAACCGCCTCAATGAGACGGTTCTTTTTTAGCACCTAAAACATATGTTCAGACAGATGGATTAGAAAATATTTACGATTTTACACTCAAAAATTTTGTTTGTAAAACCATCTTTGATTTAGTAACATCATGTAATTATGTTCATAACAATGTTCCATACACAAGCATTAATGGCAAAATCTTAACATTTTCATGCCAATACTGAGATTTCTAAGTTTTGTGTTGAAGGCAACTTGATGCTTTACATCCCAGTCAACCATTTTTCAGTCATGGCGGGAAAATTTCATGTCAGAGTACTAAGCAGCGGATAGTCTTACTCAAGAACACAACACAGTGACTTCGGTGAGTCTCAAATTAGCAATCCTTCCATCCCCAGTCTAACACACTACTTACTGCGACAGTAATTTTATTTTCATAAGGTAAATGGAAGCTATCATTCATGTGCTCTTGTGTTATTAAATCTATTTAATTTGTTGCAACAAAAGCAATAAAATGCTTGGCGAGGCTAACATTTTATCCCTTTTCCCCCAACTCATTTAATAAATTCATGAATACATGAGCAACCTCAAAGATGACAAAAGACATCCATTAATCACAAAAGCTCACATTGAGCTAAAAATGGTCAGGCCTGTATACTTAAGGAATCTTCTAACGCATACAGTAAACAATTTACTACAAAAACTTAACTATGTTAAATATTTTAAATGTTCGGTTGTTAAACAAATTTCAATATTATTCACACCATTTGTGAAAATTTCAGAACAATACGTTAGGTATTATGCAAAATACAGCTTATTTAATTTGAAAGGGTCAAAATCAAAAGTCACAAAATATGGGATTTAGGCTCAAGTCTGTGTGTCAGTAAGGTTATTTTAATTTCCTTTGTCATGCTGAACAATGAAAAAAAACGTCATTTGGAAGAAATGCATGAAATTCACGGTGCGTCAGACTTCAGACTCCATGACGACTATGGCATAACACTTTCATCAGTGGGTCAGCGCCTGATGTTTGCCTTTAGCTGAGTCCAGTGTGGCTCAACATGAATTGTCTTTTAGCTCTGACTATCGGTGAGTTAAGAGCCAGTTTCTTTGATTCCTGGCAGTATGTTTATATATTTGATTGGTCCCCCGTGTTGATACATTGTTATACATTGGATAAGTAAGGAAGCATCCATGCAAGCTTAACATGTTTTTCTCGTTTGACAATAGCAGAATCTAGGGAGAATATTTGGCAGTTAAATTAACTTAAGCCCCTAGTGACTTCGGTTGAGCATTCTAAGGCGATGGCCCTGTTGTTGTTGTTGATTCATTGTTTATTGTTGCCTCCATTGTTTTGTTGGGGTTTATAGTTGGTCCTTGTTTTGTTGTGCACTACTTAGGTTTTAGTTTTGCAATCATCTTGCTGATGCTGTTTGCTTTACTTTAATTGCCTTTTAATGGCATTTGACAGTGTTCTGTGTCTCTTCCTCGCGGTGCTGTGGGTTGGTCTACAGTGTGTGATTGTGGCCGTTTCCTAGTCATACTCACTTACTTTTCATGTGATTTACTGAGTTCAATTTTAAAAAATCCCCACTGTAAGCACCATTCGTATGGCTTTCCTGTTAGCTAGCAGGATAAATGCTAAACCGTGGCCATCATGCTACTCTGATCAAAACCAAATCGAGCACATATGCGATGCGATTGTCAGTAATTATCTAATTACATGTGTGCGCATATTGTCTGTAAATTTTTATAGATAAAGAATATAGAAATTGAAATATTTTCCCCTTTTTATGAATAATATATAGAATGCAAAGTGACTTACGCTTGAAAGTAATTCAGAATCATATCTCATAAAAATGGAATACAGTGACAAATCGCTATTCTGTTTCCCGTATTGATTTGTTTAAAAAGTGGTAAATTTGCGACTTTCGTTTTTTGAAGTTTTTAACTCAAACTTTCATATTTTAAAAGTTCTGCGCCAGTTGTCTCTGAAAATAACCATGTATTACCGAAAAACAGTGTTCTAATGTATTCCAAAATATTTTTGAATTCAAAATTCAAGTTTTCAAGAAAATTCCAAAACAAAAGTGTATGCGTTAGAAGATTCCTTAGGTGTAGTTGAGTGCATACCCCAAAAAATAATTTTCTTATTTTTCAACCTAAACATATATTGTGGGTACTCCAAAGAACTGTCTCAATGAGCCAATTCCTTTGAACAACCAATACATATGTTAAAACTGATGGGTAAGGAAATATTTACAGTTTTGTGCTGAAAAATTTTCATATCTAAACCTATGAATGGTATAGCATTTTGAAAAGTCATGTGCAGGGTGAGCTTATATGGGAGAACTGGGAGGATGCAGCATGAGCAGATCCAGAAAGCTTTGTCAGAGTGGGTCCAACTTTGACAACATTGGGTTTTTGGGTTTTTTTGGGGGTTGTTGTTTTCTTAAGTTGATGAGGGGAGGATACAAATACCACTATAAGCGGGCCATCATTGGCACGCCAGCGAAACACCTTTAAATGGCGTTTTGGTAGTTGCCGATGATGGCCCAACATTGAATGCTGGCTTGGTATAATATAACTTTTTTGCTCTCTGTAAAGGGGGTAACTTTAATATTCATATCTGGGAGTGGTTCGGCTATTTCATTTGCTAAACAAGGGAAATCAGGTTCTATTTATAATTTGCTGAAGAATTAATACGTTGTTAAGGCCACGCAAACGTTTGTGCATTTCATGAAAATCCTAACCGTATATACACTTTACTCACATTTATTAACCCTTAAAGCGCATAATCACAAAATGTATGTCTTTTGTCATCCACTAAAATATTAGAAGGCTCATTAATAAACAGTGTGGAGGAGCAGTCTGATCTGGATCTACAATGTTTGCCCCTTTGCTTATGTTAAATAGACCTTTTTAGATGCAGTTATTTTGCTGGCGGTTTAAGGACTAATAATGTGTTTTGGTCTATAATGAGGTAATGGTGCAAGATGATACAGTTACTTTTGAATAAAACAATGCCCTCATTTTCAGCTTTTACCTATGTCTAAGGTTGACCAGTCCTAATTACACATTCATGAGGTGCCGCCTTTACAGTAACCAAAAAGTCATATAATAGCTTTGTGATTTTCAGGGGATCCGGACCAGTATTGCTAAGAAACCCTATCTTTTTGTGAGTTTTTAAGGGGGGGGGGGGTCTGGACCCCCTAACCCCCCCCCCCCCCCTCTGGATCCGCGCATGTGGAGTAAATATGCCACACCAATGTCTGTTTCTAGCTGGTTAAGCTCATTAAATGATAATTTAGTATATTTCCTTTCATGCCATGGATTTGATAGAATCAAATTGATCGTAATCTACACTATTTGCAAAAGAACATTTGTAGGTATATCTGGATTCTTCAGGTCAAGAAACAACCTCTTAAACCTACCTGTATTAAGTAAAATAAACATTAACTCTGTCCTGGCTAGGAAAGACTTATGGCATCTGCTGATAACTATTGCAAACAGTTTGGACCCAGATCTCAGTACCGACATTCTGTTGGTCCTGATCTGGATACAAACTGTTTGACGTTCTGAAAGTGTTCCTAAAAGAATTTTTTGAAAAAGTTTATTTTGAAAACAACAACAAAAGCATGAAAATTAATAGCATGCAAAAAGGTAACCCTTTCTTTCATGAATATTCAAGCTTAGCTCCACCCACTATGAATAATTCATCAAATAGACTTTCACATTTGTACTTCCACAAAATACTTTGAGGCGTAACTGTAACAGTAAATGCATTGAATGAATTGAGGGTCATTACTTAAATGTTGTGATAGAAGTAGTGTAGGATCATATCTAATCATATTTCCATACGCAAACAGCGTAGACCCTGATCAGGCAGGTCTTATAAGAGCTGCCTGCTCTGGGTCTGCATTGTTTGCAAAGACGTCAAAAGAGGCCTCTATGAAGCAAAGGGTTAATGGCATTCAAGATTTTATACATGTCTATGGAGATAAATTATGAGGGCAAGAACTTTAACTTTTTCCTTTTGAACAAGATTATCATGTTTATGTCATAACTAATACCAGAAATAGATACATGCAGTGGTTGGAAGCTGATGACAGTCAAGTTCAACTTGGCATTTTTGTTTGATTTGATTCTTTACGCCCCAGTCTACAAGTTATCAGTTATGCTGCATTTCATTTACATCTTCACTGTTTGCAAAAGTACTAGTTTAGGGGGTTTCCCCAATACAAAGGATTAAATGACTTGTTCAAACTAGTCCTTCAGGATACAGTCTGATCTGTGTCTACATTTGATGGCTAGGCATTTTTGCTGTGCAGTTCAGACTATTACCGTAAATGTTCTAAAATTTTGAACACTTTTCTCGCTCTGTTCTCAAATAAAATGTTGGTTGGTTTACAGGGCCGAAATTCACAAAATGCTTGTCAAAGCTAAAAATATTAAATGAATTTCTATTTCTTAACCAAAACATATGTTGTAGCAACTTGTAGGTACTCAAAATAATTGTCTCGATGACACATGTTTAATCAGGTGGACAAGAAAAAAATCACAATTTTATGTTCAAATTCTTGTTTATCATGTCACGTATGAATGTCCATTAATCAGAATTTTTAAAATTCACCATATTTCTGCCAAATTACACCATATTTCGGACAAATTTCACCATATTTCGGACAAATTTCACCATATTTCGGACAATTTCACCATATTCACCATATGTCTGCCAAATTTCCCTATATTGCAGCCAAATTTCACCAGATTTCAGCCAAATATTACCATTTATCATATAACATTGTGTCTGGGAGTGAAATAATGCCATGCAATAAAATCGATAAACCACTAGTGGTTTACAGATTTTCGGGAAACATTTTGATGTACATAACAATGTTGAGTACATAATGACAAAATTATAACTTGTTACGCCGGAAATGAGATTTCAAAGTAATCTTAATATCATATGATACTATTATTCCTGCTCTTGTATTATTGAATTTATTAAACTCTTTGCAAAAAAGAGATAAAATGCTAGGCAAGCCTCACATTTTATCTCTTTTCCTCAACTAGTTTAATAAATTCAATAAAACATGAGCACTCCTGAAAGATCCTCTATATAAATAATATTCTGCCAAATAGCCCCATATTTCTACCAAATTTCCCCCAATTTCTGCCAAATTTCACCATATTTTGGCCAAATTTAATAATATTTTGACCAACTATCATCTTAATTTGGGCCTTGACATGACAAAACCTGTCTTCTGGGTTTGCAAACAACAAAGGCACAGACCAGCCTGCACATCCCCGCAGTCTGATCAGCGCCCTTGTTATTGGCTTTTTGGAAAGTATCATATTTAGATTTGCTACAAGCAAAATTTCAATTTTCTAGCTAGTCTCTGTAGCTTAGGGGACTGGTTTGAGCCTCACTTTGTCGGAAACCCAGAAGACAGGTTTTGTGGCAACGAGGCCCATTTCATACATTTCCCTTCTCTTCTGGTCATTGAGAAGTCTAAGCAGCGTTGCATCCACTTCCAGCAGTCATTCACCATATTTCTGTCACATTTAAAACAGGTTCCTTCTTTTCTGGTCTAGTCTGAGTTTCTTCATTGACAAGTCCTAGCAGTGTTGCATCCGCTTCCAGCAGTGTAACATGCTTCTCAGCGCCAAGGAAACTAGATGACATTTCTAGACTCTGAAGATGCACCTTCACCTTGGCTCCCCTTGTGTATTTCCTGAAAGAATATATTTGGTGTTTGCGAACAACAAAGGCGCAGACCAGCCTACGCATCCCCGCAGTCTGATCAGCACCTTTTTATTCGCTTATTGGAAAGTATCAAAACTAGACTTGTCACAAGCGAAATTTCAATTTTCTAGCTAGTCTCTGTAGCTGAGAAGACAAATTTGAATCATGCTTTTCCAGAAACCCTGAAGACAGGTTTTGTCTGGACGAGGCCCATATTATATGGGCCTCGTCCAGACAAAACCTGTCTACAGGTATTATATGGGCCTCGTCCAGACAAAACCTGTCTTCTAGGTTTCTGATTATTATAGATCTCTTTTCTTTCTAGCAACTTTTGTCATCCACTAATAACTTTTTCAAAGTTAGGACCACCCTCATAGAGTTTAAAAAGGGTAGAAAATTTGATATTAACAGGACAAATTTGTTGAATTTATTATGTTACTTTAGAGAAACTGGTAAATCACAAAACATAAATCCCATTTATCAAGATCCTTAGCCTCAGGATGTCAACAAGCCTTCTCAAAGCCTTGCCTGGTAAACTTGATATCAAAAGACACTCACCTAGTATATTCTCTATATCTCGGCAAGCCTCGCAATGTCAACAAGCCTTCTCAAAGCCTTGCATTAAAAGACACTCACCTAGTATATATGAGCCAGCTCATGAAATTTTGGCACTTATCCCATATGCATAGCTAGAATTCTGAGAAAGGGATGTTTTGCCTGTCAAAAGTCAAACAAGGCAGATCTGAGGAAGGGTTATTTAGGAGCAGACATCCGATTCCCACAGCCCATAACTTCAACTGGGGTTTGGACCTATTTTGACTCTTTGGACATTTTCTTTATCTTTACTTCAAATTGAATGTTTATCATTCCCACAACAGATTGTGGAAGGCAAAATTTAAATATTTTTTTTTTGATTTCATCATTAGCTATTCTTTTTGAATCAAAATATATACTCAAGATAAAATTAAATATCTATGGTTACTTTTTCTTTTCAGACCTAATTAAAGCAGTTACCACTTATAATGTCGTTTGGTGTTTAATCAAACATTTTAGTGTTCCTGCTTTAGAAAACAAAAAAAACCCGGTGAAAACCTTGAGAAGTTAAAAATGGTTTCTTTATCCCTTGGAGATGTTAGATCTAAGGGAGAAAATCAATAACACAAAATAAGTATTGACTTTAATAAAAAGTCTGACTTTATTTTACCGTGTTGAACTGTTCCTTAAACCCCGAAAGTGCCTCCTACAATTTGCAACAGACGACAATTTCAAATTTGGCTGCTTTTTCAAAAATAACAAATAAGGCGTGATATTTCATGAGAATTGTCTGCCAGCAGACAATTCTCATGAAATATCATACCTTATTTTTTTCGAAAATTAGGAAAGATGTAACAAAATTTGTTGTCTGTTGCAGTCGTGATTGGCACTTTAAGGGTTAAAAAAGCTTGGACCCAGTATACATCGACTGGCCTATATACAGGTAAATGCATATTCGTAATATGTTGTTGAGGCTGAGCTTTCAAAACTGACTTATGTTGAAGTTTAAATTATCATATCTCCAATATTTCTTTGCATATCTCTGATTTTCCTTCAAAAAGCAATGGTTCAATATACTATCTTAAAGACTGTATTGTTATATTTATTGAAAGTTTATCCGTCTTTATGAACCTCAGTATGAAACCAAGGTACTTTTAGCCAAAATCGTCAGAAATCAACCTAAAAAGAGGATAAAACTTCAATTTCATTTACTATAACTTGCAATATTTCAATTTTGCATACTGGGAATAACTTCGTATAATCTCCTGTATCTTCAGAATCAATTTTATAGGCTGTAGTACTTTGAAATAGCGCTAAAACAAAGCCTCGACAACATAACTTTCTATTTCCGTCAGTGACCAGTCCGTTTATACTGGGTCCGAGAAAAAAGTTAATTTTTTAAAACATCAGTAGATGACAACTATAGCATGCAAAATAAGAGTTACCTGTATATATTTACATTTTCGAAGCAATCCTTTAATGAATTTTTAGATTTTTACAATCATTCATAGCCTCACGAATTACACATATTTGATTGACAACCTCACTTGCACTTGCAAAACGCTTCGAATATCGAACTCATTTGCCGGAAGTGATACTGGTGTTGTGATTGACAGAAGGGCTCTCACACCCCTTTTTGGGAATGGGGCCGGGGCCCATGGAATTGGGAAAATTAGCGGCGTTTTGACTAAAATTGGGAAATTTGACATTGTCCTTATGTATGACAGTTCCATTGGTAGATTGATTCCAATGATTAAACTTACCTTTTTTCTTGATATATAATGTAATTGTTAGTAATTAGACAGTTAAGTTTAATCGTCAGTATTTGTATTATATGAAATAAAGATGGAGAACCCCCCCCCAAAAAAAAAAAAAAAAAAAAATTTTTTTTTTTTTGTTTTGGTAAAATTGGGAATTTTTTGTCTGGAATTGGGAAAAAAACATACTTTTTGGCATTGGGAATGGGGCCGAATTTCGGCCCCAAAATCGGGTGATTGAGAGCCCTGGACAGCGAGCCACACCTGAGTCGCATGTGCACAACAAGCCTCTTGTTTGCTCTAATGGCTGTCCTTGTTCAAGTTGGCTGTTCAGTTTTTCCATTTTACACTCTGACTAAACCATTATTATGATTATATTTCAGGGATCAAGCTAGGGGGCGACTAGGGCGAAATAGTCGCCCTAGGGGCCAAAATTTCGCCCTAAATGGGACCCAGGGAGAAGTGGTAGTCTCCCTAAAAAAAAAAAAAAAAAAAAAAAAAAAAAATTTTTTTTTTTTTTTTTTTTAGGGAGACTCATTTTCATTCTTTCACCACACAAATGCAAGCTGTGGTGACATCAGACAATCTACTACCACTGCATCGTATTCCTCCTTCCATTAAATGGCAATAGTATGTGTAATGGCTAATTTGCTTCTTAATTGATAGAAAATGCCGTAATATTGCGCTATAACTTCTCCCTATCTGACTGTCACTTCTCCCTAATTTCCCTGCAGGGAGAAGTCACTTCTCCCTAAAATTCTGGGCCAGCTTGGTCCCTGTATTTTAAATACAAAACTGTTTTACATGTAATTCCTAATTTAAAAATATTTTAGATATTTATAATAATTGTAAATATATGCAATAAATTCAATTTTTTGAATAGTCATGGAATCATAAATACTTTGGGTCTCTTGCAAAGTTAACATGAAGCCCTAAGGGCTTCACTTTCTTTGCAAGAGACCCGAAGTATTCATGATTCCATGAACATTCCAAAAATTGAATTCATTTCTTAAATGAATCGGCTCATGAAATTTTGGCACATATCCCCTATGAATGTAAATCACTCCTTAAATGTGCATGTGCTGATATCTTAATCTAGTGGGGCTTTAGGCCTATATACTGGCCTGAGTTTTCATCTAAATTGCTTCTTTAAAACTGAGTCTGAGAGAAGTACAGGCTCTGCTAAGCCTGCATTTTGGATATGCCTGAGCCTCAACTGTCTTTTGATGAGATAAGTACGAAAAGCTTATGCTTTTTCAAAAACAATAAAATATCTGGATATGTCTTGAGCCTTTGGTTACTGGGAACCTGTAATGATTACTTTGGCAAACATTGAAGGTCCAGGTTAAGATAAAAAAAAAAAATCAAAATTGTAAATATTTTCTTACCCATCTGTTTTAACATACATGTATATGCTCAGGTTGAGAAAATCTCTAAACATTAAACCCCATCCAGACCCTTTGTTGTAGTTTCTACCCTGTCAATAATGGCTGGAAGACCATTTAAAACAAGTGAGACCAGCCTCAATAGACTCTTTGCTAAAGTCAATACTTGTTTTTGATTTTAAAAAATCAATACTTGTTTTTTTTATTTTCTCCCTTAGATAAAACACACATGCAAGGTTTTTTTTAATTTCTCAGCATTTCCATCAGTATTCATTTTTCTAAAATATCTTATAAATCACAAAATGACATTAAAAGTTGTTACTCTTTTAATTAGGTCTGATATCAAGAAAAAAGCAACCTTGTATATTTAATGTTGTCTAAATTATATATACATTAAAAGTTTTCTATCAATGTTTTGGTAATGTTGAAATCAAACTTTCAACTACAATGAATTTTTGCCTTCCACATTCCGATGTGGGATTGATGTCAGAGATGGAAGAAATAGCAAACACAGCCTGAATTGTTCAAATAATTATTCAGCATCTTCACCAGGGAAGGTTTCGTCGTATCTCCCTTTCGACAAACCCTTCGCCCCACGACCCTCAAAATTTATTATTAGCGCAGACTAATCGACCAATGAAAACGCCAGGAAGGATTTTTCCGATAATCCCTTCCTGCCAATCAGATTGAATGTAGCAGTTTATCAGCATCTTATGTGCACCGCCTGCTAAGTCTCCATAAGTCCAGATAAGCAAAGATTTTGGTCGTAAAATTATTTATTTTTCTTCTATAATTAAGTTCAAAATTATGTTATGGGTGCTCAATATAACCATCTTAATGTGACAGTTCTTTTGAGCACATTAAACGTACATTTTAGTAGTTAAATAAGAAAACTGAATGTAAATTAATCACGCCGTCTTATCTGGAGGCCTGTTGTTTATCGATTTTTTGCACCGCTTTGTGATTGATCATATTAATTGTTGCTATTTTCGGCTTATGACGTATTCAATCGGAGAAAATCAAATCTGTGAGGCCAAGGGTTAGATTAGACAATCGCAACCCTTGGTAGGACAAGATGTTATTCAGCTGAATTGTTCAAAGAATTATAAGAGTCTAAAATGCAAGTCTGACCATTTTCTTATCCACTCAAACAAACATTTATTTGTTTTGGGTATATTCTTAAGATTGAACCATCTAGTATTATGTTTTCATTTAAAAATAGGAAAATTAACTTTCAATAACACACTTACAGGCTCCAATAATTATTAGAAAACTTTTGCAATATATTTTTAAGGCTATTTCAGAAAAAACTTAAGAAATTCTGACACATATGAAGAGTGAATGTAAAAGCAGTGTTTTCAGAGGAAAACTATGTCACCCCAACCGCAATTTGAGTTGGCAAGTATGCTTATTGGTCTTTATTGTGTCACAATTATCCATCAAATATTTCAAGGAGGAACATGCACGAACACAATTTGGTCAAACTTTGAAAATACAAAGTGCTGTGGTTACCATGAATATAAGGTCAAGGTCATTAAAATCTAATTAACTCTATTCTGTCTCCAAACAATGTATCTATGGAAGTTTGGTGCAGGAAAAACCAAATGGTTTAGAAGAAAGAGCTAAGAAAAGGTTGAATTTACAACTTTTTTAAGGATGATGACCTTGAAATAAGGTGACCTTGAAAATTAGGTCAAGGTCACCAAAATCATATCAACTCCACATTTAGCCATAATGATACAATACATTACGTTTAGCTAGAATACAATGTTCGATATAAGAGATATCATACAAAAAACATATTTTGGTTGTGCTGTTTTACCTTTCTTTATTTTGCACCCACCCTATTACCGGATTGTTAAGCTTATTTATATCGAATTGAGCGCCATGTGACTAATACCAGATGACGTTTCTAGACTGGTCTCCTTTGAAAGCCAAGTTACTACGCAGGCTAGTTTAAAATGAGCCATTTCTGCCCATAGCCATCGTGAGATTCCTGATGATTGTATGACAACAAAATACAGCAAGCGCATACAGAGTTGTTTATAACATATTCAGAGTGTGTTATTTTTCGCTAGAAAGTAAAATAAATCTCAACTAGAACACATTGATGACGCGCCATCGCAAATCCCCACGCTCTCGAAGAAATCTAATGGTAATTGACCCTTTGATCCCATCCCAAGGTCACCAGTTTGATTCTAGGTTAAAATTTTTCAGTGTATCCTGGTATACTGCCCATCCCTTTTAATTTGATATGCCACATGACCATGTTCAGAAATTTAATTTTTGACCCCTCCCCAAGGCCCCAGGGGGTGGGGACCCAAAAAATTGTGCCTGTGCATGTGCCATTCATGTGAGTAACTCACACACCAAATCTGGTTGAATTTCAGAAAAAAATAATTTTGACCCCCAACCCCCACGGTACCCCCAAATCCCAACCCTGGGCATGACCCAGGCGGCCAAATGAAAATCCCGTATGATATGTTATATATCTTTCATTTGTGAGAAGATACACAAAGTTTGGTTTTAAAATCTTTGAAATTGACTTTGTAATTCAGATTAAATGATATTTGACCTTTTGGCCCCTCCCCAAGGCCCCAGGGGGTCGGGACCAAAAAAAAATGGTGCCGGTGCATCAAAAAAAATGGTGCCGGTGCATGTGCCATTCATGTAGGTAACTCACACACCAAATCTGAATGAATTTTGAAAAAAAAAATTGACATCCCCAGCCCCCCACGGTACCCTTAAGTCCCACCCCTGGTGCATGACCTAGGTGACCAAATGAAAATCCCGTCTGATATGTTTTGTATCTTTCATGTGTGAGAAGACATAAAAAGTTTGGTTAAAATATCTTTGAAATTGACTTTGTAATTGAAATTTAATAATATTTAATGATATTTGACCTTTTGGCCCCTCCCCCGAGCCCCAGGGGGTGGGGCCAAAAAAAATGTGCTGTTGCACACCTCATTCATGTGACCAACTCACACACCAAATTTGGTTGGATTTCGTCCAATGGTTTAGGAGGAGATAGCGTGACGGACGGACAGACGGAGGCGATTGCAATATCCCCGACGCTTTTTTAAAAAAGCGTGGGGATAATAAACCTATAAAACAGACCAAAACAGTTGTGTCCACACTTACAATGGCCTTAATATGGGTAAAGGGTAAACTCGGACAAGCATTGTTAACCCTTTTAAGCATATGTTGTTAAACCTCCAGAGCAAAAAGTGACACTAGGCTATATGTAAAATATGTTGCAAACAGCTTGAAATATTATTCCTAAATTACTAATTTACTATATTGCATAATTTAAAGGGTACCCGCCGATTTGGTGACATGATGATGACAACAGCAGCCATGACACTTATCGTTGTAGAAACAATGTATGTGGGCTTGACTCTTAGGTTTTTTTAACAAATACTCTTTGATGCTTGTATCTGAAATATCACGAAATGCATTGTTCCTCAAAACAGTAACAGACCTAAATTCTAAACCACTGACTCCCTCAGATTTGAGGGAATCTTTCTCGAGCATATACCGTTATGACAATGTTGTTAATGTAAACTCAACTCCAAGAAACCCATCAAGCCGATCCTTATCAGATATTTTATTACAGCTTCTCCCAGGAAACTTATACCCTTATCAAGTTGAGCAGACAAACAAGAATAAAAGTAGAAAAAAGGGTCACTTTATTGATTTAAACAATTTTTAAAGATTCGCAAACTGTCTGAGCTGAACATGCAATGTGCAAGTTAGAAAAACTGAGAGAAAGGTAGCCCTCTTTATAGCAATCACTGTCCATACGAGTTGAAATACTTTTTGCTTGCACCATTTCATAGCAATGTACCTGCCCTGGCTCGACAGGTTTCTATGCTGGCGGTAGTATGTTGTCTGCTGACAACCTTTAAAACAATTTGAACCAAAATCAGGCCCAACTAAACATTGGGCTTGATCTGGATCCAAACTTGTTGGCACTCCTGTGGTATTCTTATAGTTTTTTTTTTTGGTTTTTAAATTTATTTTGAATAAAAAGTCAGCAGGCGATGACAAAAGTATGAAAAATATCCAGCATGTAAAGATTTAAGCATTGATAGCATTGATCAACATGAAAAATGTATGATCTGACCAGTGAATGAGTGTCAGCTGAGAGATGTGATACACTGGTGCAGTTTAGTTAAATTAGAAAAGCTTTTCTAATTCCAAGTATGATATGGGTTATAATACTATGATGGCGTCTTCTGCTTGAAGACCTCCTCTAAGGGTTTAGCGCCCATTAACGAAGTGAAACGAATTAACATTGTCCACAGTGTTACCAAGAATGTGCTCAACATGGTAAATAGCGCAAGTAGTGCAGACCCTTCATGTAGCGTTTTATGTTTATTCGCTTTATTGCTTTACGTCCCAGTCAACAGCTATGGTCATTACGGGATGGTCAATTCATCTGACCACACTTTTTCCTGGGTAAATTTGATCAAGCGGTTAACCAGTTTTTGTGCACATACAAAAAATTCGCTTGTAACAACAGCCCATCTTGAATGATTCAGCCGACGGGAGGAGAATAACCACAGAAATTATTTTATGACCAATCTCCATGAAAGTATGGGACCGGACCAGGATCGAACTCGTGACCCCTGGATCTGCAGTCAGACAAGCTTCTGTAGCCAGACACTTTACCGACTGCGCTATATATGTGACCCGGTTGTGTAGCGTCTCATCTGGGTCCATGCTTTTTGTAAAAGCTCACTTTTTGCATAAATGCATTTAACCACATCCCCACAATTGCGTACATAGCAACACCCCTGCATAATGAATGGTAAAATATATATTTAAATACATTTAAATTTAACAATACCAACTTCCCATGTTATGTTAGCCTGTCTTCAGGCCCTGTATTAGACATCTAGATGAAAGTTCTATAACTACTACAGAGATAAATTTATGATACTTTATTACTTCCCCATTGCTCAGAATACAGTAAATAAGACAGTCAGCGATTTTTTTTCAGAGATGTCAATTCATGCTTGTTTAAGAATGTTCACATATTTTACTATTTTTCTATTTACTGGTCTGATACCAGTCTAATGTTATGTCAGCAGCAAAATTTACGCAGAAAACTTTATTGGTACCAGTTGAAAAATTCACAAAATTGAACCATAACCCAAAACTTGCCTGTGCAAAGATGCTTGAGCTTGGAGAGATGAAATTGTTTTATCAATGAATCTGATCTAAAATAAACAATCTAGCACACTCCACTGCAGACATAATGACCTTTGGAATTTCTTCCAGCTGTGAGAAGAAAACCAACTGAAATCTTGGAAAGTGGATTTAAATCATAGTCTGGTAACCCAAATATATTGTTCAATTGTGTTTTTTGCTTAAGTTATCAATATTTTTTAAAAAATCATCGAGAGTCCAAGGCTGCCCTAACACTGTCCGAGTTTGCCCTAAACACTTTACACTTTACTTTGTAAACAGTTTATCGCACAAAACCCGTCTATTCTCCAGCGGTAACTGTGCATTTGGTACCCTGCTGCATATACAATAAAATGCCATTAGCACACAGACGCCTTGGAAAGGAGTGTGATCGCCGGACAACCAGCCAAGCGAAAACCTGTCAGAGATTACCCTAATCTCCCCTATAACATAGAATATCAAAACACCCGGAACCCTTTACTGGGTCCGAAGACTACAGATTTGTGCAGTACTAACCATTCTTGTGACTGTGGTTTTTGACAAACACAGTAAAATTTCCCACCAAAGTCAATGTACAAGTCATCACCATGAATCTCAGCAATTTTTCCTACCACAACTTTCCCTGAAATGTCACCAAGTTGGATAAATTTAGAATGCCGCAACATTGTGGCAAAACTTTCTGTTGGCATGGGCTTTGAATCTATCCCAGTCCTTAAACTCTCAAGTCTTTCAAAAGTCTTCGCATAACTGCTTGTTATTGCCTTAGGCGGCTTGATTTCGTCTGATTCATTCTCTGCGACCTTCACTGGCTTCAGCTGATCAGGGATGTCATCAGTTTCCGCGAGTTTTAGTTTCAAACTATTGTTGGATATATTTTCATCGTCTATCGACTCTCCATTATTAGGTTTTTCGTCAGAGAAGTGTCGCAATTGATTTGCACTTGTAACGCGTCCTGCGAAACGACATTTTTGCGCCAACTTAATGAGCTTTACTGTTTGCAGCAAGGGCGCAGACATCTTGAAAATGTTTCGACTATCGACCAATGAAATGCAATGTAATTAGTTCGGAAACCCGACTGCTTCTAAACGGTGATATGATTGGTCTATATAATATGCACAGTGAATCGTGTTGCAGAACTTAAAGCTCTATGTCGTTTGTGCAAAATAATCAGAAAATCAAAGATGTCATCTAATTTTTCGAAATTATTTGAGTTTGTTTCACTCATTGGCCAGTTAAAGGTGCGTCTCAGTAATTAAACTCTCATCAGGGTCGCCCAGAAAATAATATGTTAATTGTACATAACAGTCGTGGTATTTTCACCAAGCACATCGGCCGTGTCTTTCTTTCCTTCTTTCTCTATATACTGCCAGACCCTCTTTCGAGTATTATCGGCAGGTGTACTTTGTACGCTGTGTCCTCTCCTCTATCTCTTTATATACTGCATGACGCTCTCGCGAGCATTTTCGGCAGGTGTACTTTATACACTCCGGGTTGCAGGATGAACACCTACAAGAAACAATATCTAAATTACCTTGTGGTTCTTTAACCTGCACAAGGGGTGACTTTCCCTGCACAGGGTATATCCAGATAATTATAACCTCTCGATCTGAGCACAGCGCACTTATCTAGTGTCATCACTGCAAATGACACTAGGGAAAGCCAGTTAGGGTCGGAAATTTTCCTCGTCGCAAGGGGGGATCGAACCTGAGGCAAGTGCGCTAACCACTGAGCCACCACGCTCCAAGGGGGGGGTACTCTCATTTTTTATTCATATGTAGGCTCAGGACCAGCATCTACCCATCACCCCCGAAAAATATCAGGAATTTCAAGCACCCCAAAAACATATTTGAAATTTTAGCAGCTCAAAAAATATCACCCATTCTGTACCTTGACCTTAAGAAAAGTATAGAAATGACCCCTAAATATGGCCTGATTTTGCGATGATCCCCCCAAAATATCCACAAAATCTTCACACCTGTAAAAATATTTATTTTTCTTAAGACCCCAAAAAATATTGAAATTCAAAATTTTGGACCCCAAAAAATGACCCGAGCCTATGTATGTATGGAAATATCAGAGTACCCCCCTCCCCCTGGGACCACGCTCACCTTCCTCAGGGGTAGATACAGGATTTCTGGGAAAGGAGTTCAGACACATAAAGGGGGTTCGATTTGTTGATTCTGCCTCATTTTACTGAAATAACCCCTTGAAAATTTAATAATTTGGTCTCCGAGGGGTTCAAGCGAACCACTGAACTCAGCACATCAGGGGCAGACATGATTTAGCTATTCTCTTTACTCCTTTTACTCAGAACAGGCAGAGCAGAAATCAAGTGTGCTGGAACATCTGTGCTGGAGTACTCTGTCTTAATTCCGCCTTCAGAGGTTTTGTAGAGAGAAAAGTCACGTGACCTGTTCAAAAACAAGATGGTGGAGTATTGTCTTCATGTACTAAAATATTTGTATCGCTTGATTTTCTGCTGAGTACTCCAGAATGTCTGTTTGCAGTTAGGATACTGCAGAGAGATGCATGATTGGATGTAAAATATCAAAATGTCGTAGGTTGCCTTGTGTATAATATTTATGTACATGTATATATTGAGGGCCTCATGGAAGATTAGCTATTACATGTATGTACTTATGTATGCACTAAATGTAGTGACCCTCAAAAAAAAAGTCTTTACTTACTTACTTACTTACTTACTTATACTTACTTACTTACTTACTTACTTACTTACTTACTTACTTACTTACTTACTTACTTACTTACTTACTTACTTACTTACTTACTTACTTACTTACTTACTTACTTACTTACTTACTTACTTACTTACTTACTTACTTACTTACTTACTTACTTACTTACTTACTTACTTACTTACTTACTTACTTACTTACTTACTTACTTACTTACTTACTTACTTACTTACTTACTTACTTACTTACTTACTTACTTACTTACTTACTTACTTACTTACTTACTTACTTACTTACTTACTTACTTACTTACTTACTTACTTACTTACTTACTTACTTACTTACTTACTTACTTACTTACTTACTTACTTACTTACTTACTTACTTACTTACTTACTTACTTACTTACTTACTTACTTACTTACTAATGCCCAGTTTCAGGTGGCTGTTCTCAGTTCTGGCGTACTCCTAGTACTCTAAAATTATCAAACCAAATCCGCCCCTCCATCTGCCATTGCTATATATATAACTAAGTAGATTGTTGGATTTTTTGTGCTAACCTTCTGGATCTATAGTTTCATGTAATCCTGCAGTATAGAAATGGATTCTAACCTCGCTATTGTGCTACTAGGTTTGTACATATGGCTGTTGCACAAGTTTTAAAGCAATTAAAACTTAGTCTAACAGTTTAGACATACACATGCACTCATTTATTCTGACTTTTACTAGTGCAATGAGACTGAGTGATAACAAAAAAAAAGTAAATGACAGCTTATAAAAGTGAAATATGAACAACTGGAATACAGAACTCTTGTGAATTGAGGTATCAGAATTCACTCGACCAATGTCATTAAATAAAACCTGATATAAATGTGCATGTACAACTCAGGACTATGATGTCACAGAAACCATACCAACACAATAACAAGTTCAAATCCAGCTAAAATAAATATCTATAAATAACATCACTAACCTGGTTTTATTAAAAAGTGATTTGATACTAATTAATCTAATTTTCTATGTTAACTTAGTGCTCTTCTATGAGACCTTTGTAAATAATGTTGTGAAAGAAACCTAAATTTTCTTGTTTTCAGCGTGTTCATAGGACAGGCTGGGTATTGCGACGAGTAAGTGACCCAGAAAGTGTGGCTGACCATATGTATAGAATGTCCATCCTCTCTTTTCTTGTTGAACCAAACAGTGGATTGAATAGAGAAAGGTATTAAACCCTTCATAGCTGCTTTTAACCCTTAATGCTCCAATCGCAACAAAAGTCGTTTGGTATTCTCGTCTGCTGAAATGTTTAAGAAGCCTCTATGGCAAACAGTGTGGACCCAGATGAGACTGCTCTTTAGCAGTCTGTTCTGGATCCACGCTGTTTGCTCCTATACTTAATTGGCACTTATTTGCACGACTTCAGCAGACACATTTTTTTGGGGGGCTCTTTAAGAGTTAAACCACTTTAGAGTTATAACCCTTAGCCTGCCACTGTTTTTTATGCCCCCAAAGGAACTTTGGGAGGCATATAGTAATCGCACTGTCCGTCCGTCCCCCTTCGTGTCCAGTGCATATCTCCTTTATTCTTTGAGGTGGGAATTCCAAATTTGGTGTGTGGATGCATCTTGGGATGGCGGAGTGTCGCATACCATTTTCGGGTCACTGTGACCTTGACCTCTGACTAAGCTTTTATAGTAATCACAATGTCCGTCCGTCCGTCCCGCTTTGTGTCCGGTGCATATCTCCTATACTCTTTGAGGTAGGTATTCCAAATTTGATGTGTGGATGCATCTTGAGATGGCGGAGAATCGCTTACCATTTTCGGGTCACTGTGACCTTGACCTTTACCTCTGACCTAATTTTTAGAAAAATCGTGTCCGGAGCATATCTCTTATATTATTTGAGGTAGGAATTTTAAATTTGGTGTGTGAAAGGAAGTGTCGCATACCATAATTGGGTCACTGTGAACTTGAACGTGACCTCTGACCTAGTTTCAAGAAACAGCATCGAGTCTGGTGCATATTCCTATATTCTTTGAGATAGGAATTCCAAATTTTGTGTTTAAATGCATATTGGGATGACAGAGTGTCATATATCATTTTTGGGTCACTGTGACCTTGACCTTGACCTCTGACCTAGTTTTAAGAATTATTGTGTATGGAGCATATCTCTTATATTCTTTGAGGTAAGAATTCCAAATTTGGTGTGTGAATGCATCATGGGATGGCGGTGTTGCATACTATTTTCAGGTTACTGAGAGCTTGACCTTGACCTCTGACATAGTTTTTAGAATAATCGTGTCCGGAGCATATCTCTTATATTATTTGAGGTAGGAATCTCAAATTTGGTGTGTGGATGCAACTTGAGATGACAAAGTGTCTGGTACCATAATTGGGTCACTGTGACCTTGAACTTGACCTCTGGCCTAGTTTCTAGAAACTGCATTGAGTCTGGTGCATATATCCTATATTCATTGAGATAGGAATTCCAAATTTCGTATGTAAATGCATCTTGGAATGGTTGAGTGTCACAAACCATTTTTGGGTCACTGTGGCCTTGACCTCTGACCTAGTTTTTAGAATAATCATGTCCGGAGCACATCTCTGGTATTATTTGAGCTAGGAGTCTCAAATTTGGTATGATGATGAATCTTGGGAAGAGGAAGTGAAGCGAACCATAATTGGGTCACTTTGACCTTGAACTTGACCTATGACCTAGTTTTTAGAATAATCGTGTCAGGAGCACATCTCTTATATTATTTGAGGTATGAATCTCAAATTTGGTGTGTGAACGCATCTTGGGATGACGAAGTGTCGCATACCACAATTGGGTCACTATGACCTTGAACTTGACCTCTGACCTAGTTTCTAGAAACTGCATTGAGTCTGTGCATATCTCAAATTTTCTTTGAGTTAGGAATTCCAAATTTGGTGTTTAAATGTGTCTTGAGATGACGGAGTGTCACATACCATTTCAGGTCACTGTGACCTTGACCTCTGACCTAGTTTTAAGAATTATTGTGTTCAGAGCATATCTCTTATATTCTTTGAGGTAGGAATTCCAAATTTTATGTGTATATGCATCTTGGGATCGGGGAGTGTCACTTACCATTTTTTGGGTCACTGTGACCTTGACCTCTGACCTAGTTTTAATTATAATTGTGTCAGGAGCATATCTTATATTATTTGAGATAGGACTCCCAATTTAGGTGTGTGAATGCATCTTTGGATGGTGGAGTGTCTTGTACCATTTATGGGTCACTGTGACCTTGACCTCTGACCTAGTTTGTAAAAAAATCGTGTTCGGAGCATATCTCTTATATTATTATATTATATAGGAATCCCAATTTTGATGTGTGGATGTAACTTTTGATGGTGGAGTGTCACGTACCATTTTTAGGTCACTTTGACCTTGACCTTTGACATCATGTTTAGTTTAATACCGTCTGATGCTAATGACCCACAAGGGTTGATGCGTCGTTAAGAACCAAACAAACAAACAAAACCTAGTTTGTAGAATAATTGTGTCCAGAACATATCTTTCATATTATTTGAGATGGGAATCCCAATTTGCTGTATGGATACATCTTTGGATGCTGATGTGTCGCATGCCATTTTTAGGTCATAGTGATCTTGACCTATGACCTATTTTCTAGAATAATTGTGTCTGGAGCATATCTCCTATAATATTTGATATAGGAATCCCAAATTTTGTGTGTTGATTACTCTTGGGATGGCGGAGTGGTGCATACCATTTTGGATCACTTTTACCTTGACATTGACTTCTGGCCTCATTTCTAGTTTTTTCGTGTCTGGAGCATATCTCCTATATTACAGCTAACTTTCATCGAATGTGTCTTATGCTAGACCAATTCCTTTGGGGGCATTTGTCATGTGACTGTGACATTTCTTGTTTCTCCTTAAAATGTTGTTTGATTTCTTTGTCTGCTGCCTGATATTCAAGTTTCTAGACTAAATTTTATCATGGAGGAAAACACTATGAACCAGAACCCTGATGAAACTGCTCCCTAGAAGTCTGATCTAGATCCATTTTGTTTGCAATACAGGCTACTTAAGAACATATTAAAGCAGATGACAAGAGCAGAAGACTGGCGGTTAAAAGGTTAATAGTCTTCAAAAAAGCCCAAATGCTCTAATTTGCAGGAAAAGAATTGCACATTTTGATGATATATAAGGGACCATTTCGATTGAAACGGTATATGAGCCAGCACATGATATTCTGGTGCTTAGGCTTAAATGAAATGTATGTGTGGTTCCTGTTGCTTACCTACCCTAATTCTTTAACCCTACCCTATACATTAAAATGGTCTTTGGAGAAAAAATACCTAAAATGGGCACTTTTTCAGATTTTGTCACTATTTTCTTTGTTAAATGTTTTAACAAAATTTAATAATTTCCCTACCTACTTATCCTAAATTTTGTTGGTATGCAACAGGAACCACACATATATTTCATTTAGGCCTTATCATAATGTCAAGGAACAAAGGCTCAGGCGAGTTTGTACGAGTTTGTACATATGTGCAGACTTGCCTGAGCCTTTGATGTGTGCATGTACAAATTACGGATGTAGGTGAAGACATAGGCCAAAATTCAGACCTCTAGCCATGCTGAATATGTCAGCATAGGCATTTATTGAAGGCTTTTGTGCCTATTTGTTTAAGGCCAAATAAAAAAATATGTTTTCAGGTTACACCCTGAAAAAAATAGGGTAGGTAGGTTGGATACTATTATTATTATTTTTTTTCAATAGGGTAGGTAGGTAAGATACTATTTTTTTTTATATTCAGACCTCTTGGAAATGAATTGAATAAGATAAAACTAATATAAAAGGGTATATTTTTGAAGATATAACCCTTGTTTTAATCCTTTTACTTCCAATACCAAAGACTGAATGTTTAGAAATTTAGATTTCCGTTTCGATTTTGATATGTATTTTTTCTTCAAATTCTGAAGTTGGAAGAGAATAGCAGAAGCAAAATTATTTTGTTCTGCTATTCTCTTCCAACTTCAGAATTTGGAGAAAAAGTTTGGGGTAAGGACTAGGTGGTAAAAACTTAGGTTAGCCACTAGGTCGGGTAGCCTGAACCACACATATTTTTTTCTTGGCCTAATACCATTTGAAAATCTTGTGTACGGACATATTTTTTCTTCGTTTTTAACCCTTTCCTTCATGAATATTCATGCTAAGCTCGAAGCCTCCACCCACTATGAATAATTATATAGATATTATTAAATAAGTTCTCATATTTGTACATAGAACAAAGAATCACTATAATGTAGAATCATAAATCTTTTTACATGTATTAACTGATATGTGAAGTAATAAATTATGAAATCTGTTAATTTGTAGATGTATCAAATTGTCTCTGGTCCATGACATGGCAGAGTGTATTGTGGGAGATATAACCCCCAGTGATGGCTTGGATAAACAGGAGAAACATAAAAGAGAAAAGGTAACTTGGTAAATACTACAAATATTCAATTTAACTCATTTGCTACTGGTGTCATCTGCTGATAACCCTTGCAAACAGTTTGGACCCAGACCAGGCCCGACAAAATGTCGAGCCTGACAAAACATCGAGCCTGATCTGTATCCAAACTGTTTGATACTCAGATCAAAGTATGTAAGGGTGCAAAGATCAGGAATTGATACAATCAAGTACCACACCTGACCCGGGAAAGTGACAGACTCACAGATAGACACCACAAACGAGAGCCAGCAGGTGACCACAGGCACATATAAACAGACACGCACAAAGGCATAGCAAACACAAGACAGAAAAAACATAAAACATCCACCAAAGAAGTACTGCCTTGGACCGGTCCGTAAAATATTTTACTGGAGGGCTTCAACCGGTTTCACAGCGCCAACCTCACCCTTAATTCAGATGTGGATCAAGACACATAGATATTTGGTTTGCATGAAAGACCCCTAACTTATCAATGCATCATCTCCTAGAACATATAAATCAAGATATAACAAGGAGATAAAGTAAAGATAAGGCCTCAACAGTAAATAAAACTAAAACCGGAGCAAAAGAAATCCAACAGGTAAACCCTGGTAGTCCCGACAAAAAGCTGAAGCATCAGGCCCCTACCATTTCATCAATAGATAAGTTGATTTTGAAAAAAAAACAGCAGATGACAAAAATGCATGAAAAAATTGAGGTACGAAAAGTTTGAGGTCACTTAATGTGATAAAAGTGATTTTTCATACTAAAAGGAACTGCTCATAAAGGAAAGATTTCACTCCCTCTGGGAGCAAATTCATTCTTTTCAAAGAAGTTCCCATTTGAAAAGGGACGCTATTGAAGAGAATCATTTCTTGATCCAGTAGTCTCCCTTTGATGTGCATAACTTTTTCAGCGTCCTGGCTATGCCGTTGCTTTGCAAACTGGGGACTTCTCTTTAAGGAAAGAAGTTGCTCCCAACAGCTGCTATGGCAGTTATAATAGTTCAAATACAATGCAAAAAATATGGGTCCTGGAGAAACAAATAAAAAGTCAAAGTTGGTGAGCGCCTAGGGCCTAAATTAAAATTTATTTGTTTCCCCTTACCTGACTGACCCTGAAAAAAAGCCTCTACCCTCAAAAAATTATTTCAATTTCAGTTAAGAATTATTTTTATTTTTAAATTTCATTGTAAACTTAGAGAATTGTCTTATGTAAACAGTGTTATCTTTAAATAACAGTGTTATCTTTAAATGAAATATTTTTTAGGTAGCATTGTTTGTGTATTTAGTTTTATCATATGACGTCACGTCTGGGAGTGAAATAACGCCATGCAATAAAATCTGTAAATCACTAGTGGTTTATCGATTTACGGGAAACGTTATGATGTCCATAACAACGTTACGTACATAATGACAAAATTATAACGTTTTTTACGCGAGAAATGAGATTTCAAAGTAATCTTAATGTCATATGATAAATAGAATCTAACATTCGTGCTCTTGTATTATTGAATTTATTAAACTCGTTGCGAAAAAGAGATAAAATGCTCGGCAAGCCTCGCATTTTATCTCTTTTTCCCAACTCGTTTAATAAATTCAATAAAACATGAGCACTCATGTAAGATCCGTTATTTATTGCATATATTAGCTCTATTGACAATTAAGTTTAGTTTAAACATATTTTATTGCCAAAATATTTACAGCAATGGGGTTGGGTCACAAGTTCTCACAACATTAGTTTCGACCCTTCCCCTACATTCTATATATACACAATAGCTTATAAACATGGCTATATATACAAACGCATATGTTAACTTAACAAGTTGTAATCAAAGCAAAACAGATAGTAACATAAACAAGATTATATCAGAATAAATAAATAAGTAAATAAATAAATAAATAAGCAAATAAATATAAAAGAAATAATCGATAAATGATAAATAAATAAATAAATAAATAAATAAAATAAATAATTAAATAAGGAAATAAATAAATAAATGAAGATTAGTATATATGAAAGAAGAAAATATCGAACATCAGAATAGTAGATTAATAAATAAGTAAGTAAGTAATATTGGATAATTGAAAGAAAAACATACAAAAAACAAAAACAAAAAAAAACAAATAATAGTACGACTGCCAGGAACCCCTTCAACTTGGGAATAGAACAAATTGGTCAAAAGTATACTTATTAATATACAAAATATGTTTCAAAAAAAAATTCAAGCAAAGAGTCAACTGGTTTTAAAACGCTTAGTAGCATGTATATATCTGTGGACAGCTCTGAACAGGACTATATTGTTTTCCATATTCAGATTAAAATACAATTAAGTTTAACAGGTATGGAATTTGAAAAGTTAATAAAAAATTCTGATCCACCGACTGACCCATAGATACAGACGAAACAGGGCTGGAAAGGGGAAACAAAAATATTTTTAAGTTTGGCCTAGAACACAGTACCTAATGCTCATGGGTTTACTTTGATAGGCCGACGAAACTCACAGCTGCTATGGTAACTCAGACATAGAAAATACATGAACTTGTATTGTAATAGTAAAACAACAATCCAGTGATAACTTAGAATATATATAAGCTAATGGATAGAAAACATCTAGTACATGACACATGCATGGTTTACTTTGTTGCATGGTATGAGTCTTGGATGCTAGATTTCAATGACAGAAATTTCCCGAAATTGTGCATATCATTCCCAATCTTAGCTCTACATTTTGGTGAAGATTTCATGAAAATTGGAACAAATTTAGCAAAGTTACAGGTGCATGAAAATTTCCATAATGATGTAAATGATTTTCTTTTTCATTGGTTTGTTAAAAAGACTTTCAAGATAAAGAAAAAATGTCTAAAATTGGAATATTTTTTCCCCCAAACCGGCCATAAATTTTTTTGGGTAGGGCTCATATCCTATTTATCCCAACTGACTGGGAGGAAAGTTTCATTGTCTGCCTTTACAAGGGCAAGGGTGATGCTTTGGATAGAGGCAACTATGGAGGCCTCAAGCTGACTGAGCAGGCCATGAAGATCCTAGAGAGGATTGTCGATGGTCTCATAAGACAGATGGTGTCTATTGACGATTCCCAGTTTGGCTTTGTCCCAGGAAGAGGCACTACAGATGCAATCTTTGTGGTCCGGCAGCTGCAGGAGAAATACCTAGCAGTGAACAAGAGGCTTTATATGGCCTTCGTGGACCTAGAGAAAGCATTTGACCATGTCCCTCGGAAGGTTATCTGGTGGGCCCTGAGAAAGCTAGGCGTTGAGGAATGGATTGTGCGGTTAGTCCAGGGAATGTACGCTAATGCACGAAGCCGGGTTCGTGTTGGCGAGGGTTTCAGCAAAGTGTTTGAGGTGAAGGTCGGGGTCCATCAAGGATCCGTACTCAGTCCCTTGCTCTTCATCATTGTGCTGGAGGCCTTGTCACATGAGTTTTGGGCTGGTGTTCCCTGGGAGGACCTATATGCAGATGATCTTGTCATCATTGCTGACTCCCTAGAGGAATGTGTCAGGAGGCTCCTGATATGGAAAGAAGCCATGGAGAAGAAGGGATTGAGGGTAAATGCAGGAAAGACAAAGGTCATGATCTGTGGTACAGGCCTGGATCTCTTGCAGAGTTCAGGCGAATACCCATGGGCTGTCTGTCGTACAGGAGTAGACAACAACAGCATCTACTGCAATGGCTGCAAACTTTGGGCGCATAAGAAATGCAGTGGGCTACAACGACTGACACCAAATCCTGATTATAGGTGTGCACGGTGCATGGGAAATGCTCGCCCTATTGACGGCAGGCCACAGAGTGAAGTCCAGGTCGGACCTGATAAGCTTGAGGTGGTAGCTTCCTTCTGCTACCTTGGTGACATGCTTTCTGCTGGTGGAGGCTGTGAAATGGCGGTCACTACTCGTGTGAAAACTGCCTGGAAGAAGTTCAGGGAGCTACTTCCAGTTCTCACATCCCGCCACCTCTCTTACAAGACCCGTGGCCATGTGTACAGCTCTTGCGTGCGGAGCGCCATGCTCCATGCCAGTGAAACTTGGCCACTTACCAAGACGAACCTGCAGCGCTTGCAACGCAATGATAGGGCCATGATCAGACAGATCTGCAGTATCAAGCCAGAGGATGTGGCCAGGGTAAGGTCAAGCGAGCTACTGGCAAAGCTTCAGCTTGAGGATCTCAACCTCATTTTGAGAGAGAGAAGGCTTCGCTGGTTTGGGTATGTGGCTCGTTCGAGTGGTGCAATCAGAACAGCATATGATATGCAGATTGACGGCAAGCGGGGGGCAGGGAGGCCCAAGCAAACATGGAAGAAACTGACAGAGAAAGACTGCCGTGAGTGGAAGTTCACCACAGTTGACCCTCAAGAAAGGAGCACCTGGAGATCAGGTGTGAGATCTGCTGTGCGTGCAGCTAGCCAGTTACCTGGAAAGGGGCCCACTGATGTGGATGATGCCCCTGCACCTACACGTTAATCAAAAATCCGGTTATGATTATGATGATGATGAGGGGGCATTTTGAGTGAGTAGGTCGTCTGACGACAAACTTTTTTTTTTAGGATGGCCCTACCTACCCAGCTCTAAAACATCCCAGTAGGAAATGACAAACAAATATTTTTAAGCATGGCCTTAGATGTAATATTATTGCTTCTATTTGCAGACAGCCATGTCGCATATATGCAGCCTGGTGAAAGATGATGTCGGATCAGAACTTATGAATATATGGGAGGTAAAACATAATTGAGCCATGACATGTGATTTCCAACAATGTGGCATTTTGACAAGTGTAGACTCAGACAAGCCTTTGCAGCTTCCTTTTAAGCTTAGGAACTCCAAATGATGTTCAGTCAGTAGCTTAACAATCATAGAAAAGTCAAGCAACAAGCAAAGGCTCCGATCAGACTGCGCATATTTGCAGGCTGATCTGAGGCTTTGCTGGTCGCACATACCACATTGTTGGTAATCTCATGCACTGGCTCATATCCTATTTATTCTTAGCCCACCAGTCACAACTTATTGTCTACTCTCTCATCTATTTATATTCTTAGATCGTCTAAATTGCAAACACTATGAACCCAGATCAGACTGCTCCCTTGGGAGCAGTCTGATCAGGGTTCATATTGTTTGTTTCCATGAAAAAATCTTGACTGAAGTGCAGGAGCCGCTGTGGTGTAGTGGGTAAGTCACTGGCCTTGTAAACCAGGGGATGAGATTCGATCTCTGGTTTCACCACTCTGTCTGATCTGAGACTTTAAGCTGTGGCTGACCTTAGCCACCCAGGTGAACCGCATGTCTAGATTTCGGAGGGTGTTGGCTTTCGGAGGTAAACATTGAGATCATGGATGGATAGGGGTTGTATTTATCCGTTTTTATTTCATATTGAAAGTTTCTTGGGGACGAGAGCAGCAAACATGTGGCTTCTATATTGAGTGATAAGGACTCGGAATCTGTTAAATACTTTTGATCCATGTCTGTAGGATTCAGGGCGACTTTTCAAACGGCGAATGTGAATTTTTCAATGAAAAAAGGCTAGTGGTTTGATCATTGCTGGACTTATATCAACCTTTGACATTAATTGCTTGTGCCGCTACCATTCTATATCATTCTCCTGCATAGCTTGTAAGTGTCATGTCCAAAACTGCTATTAAAACTTCAAATTTTGAAAATCGCTTACGTTGCTATCGTTTTGATGGGTAGCAAAATGTTCAGAGGACTTACCTTCGATGGAACGCTATCCATAAACATGACACCATCGTCATAAAATTGCAAAAAAATAAGTGTTGTACACGTCTGTTTGAATTATATTGGACTGATACATTCCAAAGAGAGGTTAAACATTGCAGCGGTAGTTATGAATCAAGAAAAAAATAAAATAATACATATAAATATTAACTGATTAATTCGAAATATTCGTTCAAACCACCGCATTTCCGAATTCAAATGCGATTTAAATTCAAACAGATTCAGTTCAAAAACATGCATTGCTTTCAGAATTCTTGTCATCTATATACTTATGGCTTATATGTTGATTTTATTCCTTAATGTGGTTCATTATGATATAAAACCATCTCAAAGCAGACCATGTGCAGCCCAAAACTCCTTTGTTTACCTCCGGTAGCCAACACCCTCCGAGATTTGGACATGCGGTTTACCTGGGTGTTAGCTGTTGGTGGGACGTTAAACACAAACACAACATTGTCTGAAGTGCACTTGAATATAGGCAGAATGTAAAAAAAAGCAGACAACATTTCGAGGACAAAAAACATTGACGTGACTGTATACTGTCACAATATATATGAGCCGCGACATGAGATTTCCAACAACGTGGCATGTGCGAACAGTGAAGCCTCAGATTAGCCTGCCCATACGCACAGTCTGATCAGAGCCTTTGCTAGTCGCTTGAATATTTTATGACTGTTAAGCTACTGGCTGAACATCATCTGGATTTTCTCAGCTTAAAAGCAGGCTGCACAGACTCATGTCACAATGCCACATTGTTGGAAATCACAGGTCGCGGCTCTTATTCTATCTGGTTTGATACAATGAAGATTGGTTCAATTAATATTCATTTTAAAGGGGTCGCTGGAAAATTTTTGTCTAAAAGAGTGTTTTTAGCTCGTCTTTACGAAGTACATGAAAGCTGTAGCATTCCCAGTCACCATGTCTGTGTTAAACTTCTGATGTCTGCTCTTCTGAAATATAGAGAAGCTGCAAAATATAAAACGGCATACAAATGTACTTAAGGGATGACAGAGTTGTTGCCCTTTCCATCAACTCTGATGGACAGACCCAATGAAACCTTGTTTCATTGGGTCTGTCCATCAGAGTTGGGTCTGTCCATCAGAGTTGATGCTTGGTTTCATTGGGTCTGTCCATCAGAGTTGATGGAAAGGGAAACAACTCTGTCAAGGTTTAATTGGGTCTGTCCATCAGAGTTGATGTAAAGGGAAACAACTCTGTTATTCCTTAGCAATTATGCGTGAATCCAGAAAATTGCGCCAGGGGGGTCCTGACAACCTTTTCTTAAAGTCATCAACGTAGGGCGTACAGACCTCCCTCGAGAAGCAGTTGGACTGCAAACATGCAATTTAAAACATGACAGACTGCGGTGGAGAACTGCCATGGTTTTACCAGCTTGCTGTCCCAGCAGTGTAGGGTATATCAGGGAATTGCTAGACGAACAGTGAAAAATCCCCGCTGTTCCCCCGGGCTGAGGGGGGTGGGGCGTGGTAACAAGTGACTAGTGCATAAAAGAAACCTATTTTTACAGGCCTTTAGTTAACAGGGTTCCCACGATCAGGGAAAAGTCAGTGAAAAATGAAAAAAATTCAAGGTCAGGGAAAAGTCAGGGAATTTTGAGTTGGATCAGGGAAATTTGAAATTTTGGAAAAAAGTCAGGGAAAAGTCAGGGAATTTTATAACAACTGGTCAAATTTGAAGTTTTATAATTACTGTTCAATTAAGTAGATTCTAGGGATGTCCAAACTTTTGAACAAAATATGATATAGAACACTGGATTGATATTAGGAATAATGCTGTTTTGAGTATGAAAATGTAAAATCCACAAAAACTTGTATGATAGTAAGTAGGGACCCTACTCCTATACGGGAAAATATATTCTCATAAGAAGAAGGTATTCCATTGACTGATAGGGATTGAAACTTGTTTTGATTTTGATTTTCTGTCCTTCCATTTGTCTGTCTTTGACATTTTGTTTCTTTAATATATTTTAGAGCTTGTTATAAAATGTTATTCATACGTCACAAATACATTCATATGCTCAAGTAAGACACTCATAGTACAACAGTAAGGGGTATGAACCAATTGTTTTAGAGTTATTTCACTTTGTAAATCCTAATAGACTATGTTTATGTAGAGACAGTGCTGATCAGCTCAATCATACCATATATTTTGTTACAAACAATCTAAGATAATATGTTTTCATCAGATAGACACATTGAACATTTGGTTGCAAAAATAAGTATCGACAAAATGGGAGCTATGTAAAAAGGGCTATACTGAAGGTGGCTAAACTTATATTTGCATCAGTTCTTTCTGCAGTTTTTGATGAAATAATATGGTACATTGTCTTCACGCTTTGGTCACAGTTAACACTTGTGTGAAGAAATTTTGCTGAAAAAAACATGATTGAGCGGCAGATTTGAACACTTGGAAAGATTTTTCTGCTTGCTTTTAACAGGTTTTATGCTTCTCTTAGTTCACTGAAAGACTGAGATTAGACCTAACTTTGCCTTTTTATAGCCAAGATCGAACATTTTGATACTTTATCAACACACACAGTGATACAATCTATTGACACAATGAGCATTTGCATTAAGTTTGGTGTCGAAAATCCTTGCCTTTATGAAATGGTAGCTGTGTTAACATGGTCAATATTTCCTGCTTGCTTTCTGATATAAAAGGTAATGGTTCATTCGTGGATTGAGGCAACTCCTGCCACAGACTTGATGAACCTAAGCCATTACAGTGAAGACAAATTGAACATTTACATGATGAAGTTTCTATTACATGTTACTCTTTTGTTGTTTCTTTGTTTTTTTTGAGTGGTTTCTTTTCCTAATGGCGCATGAGATAGGCTGCATCATTTGATTGTGTCAATCCCTGAGCCTTCCATACAAACTTTTGGTACTGAATTATTAATTATTGACAAATTGACAGCCTCATTTAGATGGCCTTTTGAAAATATGTGGCTATTGTCACAGGCAAAAATCTGCTACCACACCTTTGGATGGAACACTCTCAGTCTGAAACTTGGCTTAAGCAACATAGACACATCCTGGTGCTCAAAAAATCAGTCAGTGGTAAAATGATTGTTTATATACCTAGCCAGTTTTGTTTTGTTTGATTTTAAAAGTTGTGGTTACAGGGCATTTTTAATAAGTTCTATCTATATTTACTCATAGGCCAATCCATCTACATTTCATTATCTTGAACCATTAATAATACAATTTGACAATTGCGCAACATATTACTTTTTGGATGTAATGCTAGGTAGGCATTTTAGCACTACTGTATGTCAAAGATCAGTTTTGATGAAAGGGTCATAAATTTTATCTTCACTATACAGAAACATTAACTTGGAAATGTTGTTTGTTCACTAATCATGCTCATAGCTTACCCACAAAGCTTGACAAATGCCGATATTTTTGGTCAGGGAAATTTGAATATGGTCAGGGAAAAATCAGGGAAAAGTCAGGGAATTTTACTTTCTATAATTTGTGGGAACCCTGGTTAAGAGTGTGTACCAGAAAAATAATTTTCTTATTTCTCAACCAAAACATATGTTGTGGTTACTCAAAAGAACAGTCTCAATGAGGAGGTTCTTTTGAGCACCCAAAACATATGCTTGAAATTATGGGTAAGAAAATATTTACAATTTTACCCTGAAAATATTTGCCTAAACCTATGTTTTTACTTTTCTATTAGGAGTACGAAGAACAGAAATCTTCAGAATCTCGGTTTGTAAAAGATCTCGACAAGTTTGACATGATATTTCAAGCCTACGAATATGAACAGTTGGAGAACAAACCTGGATCACTACAGGAGTTCTTTGACTCAACTAAAGGTAACTTTATTATAGTCCAGGCCCCAAGGTTAAAAAGCTTTTTTTCATGCCCAACTCATCTGAGCATGAAATTTCAATTGCTCATAAAAGCTAAAATGCTGAAAATTAAAGATTATTCTTGCTTTCAGACTCTCAGATGTTGTGTTTATCATGCTTATAAATGTTAAAATGCCAACAATTGTGAGCATGACATTGTTGGCATTTTAACATTTATGAGCATAATATATTTCATGCTCAGTTGTGTTGAGCATACAAAAGTTTTACAACCTCGGGAACTGATGCAGCAGATGATTGATTAATAACTCTTTTGAGGTCAGCTGAAAATCTTTGCAAACATTTTGAACCAAATTGTTTGACACTCTGATAGTGTTTCTGAAAGATTTTTTTAGAAAAAGTTAAAAGTGGTATTAGATTGTCATCACAGCTTGCGTTTGTGTGGTGACTGAATGAACCTATTTAAAAAAAAGGGTTTTTTAGGAAGACTCACACTTCTCCCTGGGTCCCATTTAGGTCAAAATTTCGGCCCCTTGGGCAAATATTTCGCCTTAGTTGCCCCCAGCTTATTCCCTGTTAATACATGAGCACACATGTCATCATATGACACTAAGAGTACATGTACAGTAAAACCTGTGTAAAACGGCCACTCTCAAAAAGACAAAACATTGGTTTTCAAGACCGATTATGGCTTAATGCAGGTCAAAAGTATTGCATTCTGCAATACTTTCGACCTTCCTTAAGCTACCATTTGTCATTAAGACCTTTGTTTTGTCTATTTTGAGTGGCCGTTTTACACAGGTTTTACTGTACTTTAAAATTGTGTTTTTGGTTTTTCAAAGCTACAGATCTTGTCATATACATGAATATGAGACTTTGTTATGGCCATCGTGACATAATCAGCCTTTTAGTTAAGAGTGCATAACAGAAAAATAATTTCGTATTTCCCAGCCAAAATATATGTTGTGTGTACTCAACGAAGCGTCTCAATGAGACGGTTCTTGTGAGCACCCAAAACATATGCTAAAAATTATGGGTAAGAAAATATTCACAATTTTATGCTGAAAAAAATTGTTTATCTAATCCTATGGTAATAATACTAATTATTTAAACCACTAGTTATTATTTGAGCCGTTACGTGTGATTTCCAACAATGTGGCATTTTGACAAGTGTAGACTCAGACGAGCCTGTGCAGCCTCCTTTTAAGCTTAGAAACTCCAAATGATGTTCGGTCAGTAGCTTAACAGTCACAGAATATTTAAGCGACTAGCAAAGGCTCTGATCAGTCTGAGTGTATGCGCAGGCTGGTCTGAGCCTTTGCTGGTCGGACATACAACATTGTTGGAAATCTCATGTAATGGCTCATTTTATTTTAGTACATGGCATTTTATCATTCCCAGACAAGATGTCATATTGATTAACAAGCATTGGCATAAAAAAATTTGGAAGCCACAACATGACCATGTTATATCCAAATCCATTTTATTTCAAAATTGAGTCACGACATGAGATTTCCAACAATGTGGTATGTCGGACCAGCAAAGCCTCAGATCAGCCTGTGCATACGCGCCGTCTGATCAGAGCCTTTGCTAGTCGCTTGAATATTCTATGAATATTAAGCTACTGACTTAATATCATTTGGAGTTTCTAAGCTTAAAAGGAGGTTGCACAGGTTCGTCTGAGTCTACACTTATCAAAGTGTAGCTCAAATATTATATGAAGGGACTGCACTGTGTTATAATATTTTTTTTATTTACAGGTAAATTTCAAACAGACGCTGTCAAATCATGGGTGGAGGAGCTAGAAAAGATCCGGAGTCAGCCCTCAAATGCTGATATATTCTCATCGCCTCGTTTACGGACACTAAACACATCAAAATCAAAAGAATCGTGTACAGTTCATCCATTTTCAGTAGACCATAAAGAAACAAAAAGCTGAGAAAAGGACAGTTTAGTGTTTTAACAGTCAATTTCCCAACTTTCAAGCAAGCTTTTCTTGAGTGATAAAATCTTCCAGCCAATTTGGTACCAAACATTTTTGAAGGACCATCGTATATTTTGAGCAGTTATAAATTTATAAGTTGCATTGTTTTTCTTTGCCTGAATGTTTGTTTCTTTTTGGCAAATGGTGTAGACCTGATGATATTCTGCATCATGTGGAGGGGTTACAAACTGCTAAGTGTGCTTGAAGACTTGTTTCTATTAACAAACAGTATAGAACCTGATCAACACTGTTTGTCAAAAAGTTGTGCATTTCAAGTTACTGACTGGCCTCCTTTTTTTCTTGCCCCTGACCCTAAATTTTCTAAGATTTCTGAAGGATTTCCCTGGTCCGCCATATTATTTCCCTATGCTCCCCATGTAAAAACTTTGTACAAAATAAAAATATTTTCAAACCTTCCACTCAAGCCTTCAAATCACAATTCATAATTAAGAATGAATTTTCTTGTTTCTTAAACATACCTTGGACTGACGATTTTCCCGACTTCAGCCAAATAAAAACTAACTCCGATTATGAGTTGATATGAGATTTAATCTTCTTCGATTTCGACCCCTAACGATAATGGCATCATACTCAATTCTTCCTCACTTAGTTAGCGACGTTAAAGTTCAATGCTATGATGGCGTTACGTTAGACATCACGCCCAATAATAATAGTGTAACAAAAGTCAACACAGATTCCTTCTTTCCATACCATATGTTATGGGTACTCAAAAGAACAGTCTCAATGAGACTGTTCTTTTGAGAGCCATAACAAATGTTTAAATTGATGAGTAAGAAAATATTTACAACTTTACGTTTATAACTAATGTCCATATTTTAACTCTTTGCATCCTGGGTAATTTTTTATGCTTTTTTGTCGTCCGCTGATTTTTTTCAAAATAAACTTTTTGAAAAATTCTTTCAGGAATACCATCAGAGTGTCAAACAATTTGGATCCAGATCAGGCCTGACAGATTGTCAGGCCTGATCTGGGTCCAAACTGTTTGCAAAGGTTATCAGCAGACGCTAGGAGTTGATTCTTATTCTGCTAATATTTTTTGTCCAGTAAATGTCAACTGCTTATTACGTCTGCTGCACATATTCAGATGCACTCCAGACTAATTTTATCACAGAAACTCGGGGAGCAGTCTATCTGGGTCCATACTGTTTGCAATATTAAGGGTTCCAAAGTGTAAAAGAGCAGAAGAGAGAGCAGACAACAATAGCCGTGAATGAATATAGGTAAAAAGTTTAAAACTTCATGTAAACTGAAACACTCAATTTTTTTTCTTTTTGGCCTTACCGGTTGCCAGTCCAGAAAAGAGTTTTATTTTTATATTCAGAGTTGTGTGCAAGATTGTACATTTCTTAGGCCAGTTGTTTAAACTCTGCATGCTGGGTAATTTTTCACACGTTCATTGTCGTCTGCTGACTTTTTCAAAATTAGATATTTCATAACAATTCTTTCAGGAACACTATCAGGGTGTCAAACTGTTGAATCTAGATCAGGACTGACATTCCGTCGGTCCTGATCTGGGTCGAAAAAGTTTGCAAAGTATACCAGCAGATGACAGAAGTTGCTGCTAGCAAGGAAAGAGTTAAACTGACAACATCATTGTTGGAGAAATGTTGTTCAGTTGGTAGAGTACATGGAATAAGCTAGGGGGCTAATAGAGAGACCCAGGGAGAAGAAGGAGTCTCCCTAAAAAAAAAGATTTTTTTTTTTTTTTTTTTTAGGGAGTCTCATTTTCATTCCCGGTATTTCTGTCACCACAGGAACACAAGCTGTGGTGACAATCTTCTACCACAGCATCATATTTCTCCCTCCATTTAATGGCAATATGACAGAAAATGCCGTAATTTTGCTCTATAACTTCTTTCTATCTAACTGTCACTTCTCCCTTATTTACCTGGAGGGAGAAGTCACTTCTCCTTACTGTCAAGGCCAAGCTTGAATCCTGGAATATCAGACTTGTGACCAAGAGGTGCGGAGGGCAGTGGCTCAGTTAGTAGAGCGTTAGACTGAGGATCAAAGGGTTGCTAGTTCGAGACACACCGTAGTTACTGTGTTGTGTTGAGCAAGTCACTTTATCCGCTGCTTTGTACTGGTTCAACCTAGGAAGACAGGAAATTTTCTATGAAATGACTGAAAAATTGTTGACAGGGAAAGCATCAACACAAATCAAACAACCAAGAGGTAGTGGGTTCTAATTGCCTAGTACTGGTTCTACTTAAGAAAATGTGACAACATGATTGAAAAATTGTTGACTGGAACATAAAGATCAACTCAGAACAACTTCATTAATTGGATTTGTTGTGGCCCAATCTTCTTGAGTTTGTAGAGAATATTGCTTTTGTGAGTTTAGTCTCTACTTTATACTGGTTCAACCCAGAAAGACAGGAAAATGTCCCACCATGACTGAAAAAATGTTGACGGGGACATAAAGCATCGACACAAACAAATATACATGAGTCTGTTACCTCACTACAGCAAGATTTAATCCTTACCTCGCTAGTGATGACTTTTGTTGTCTGCTGATAACCTTTACAAACAGGTTGGACCCAGATCAGGACAAACGGAACATAAGTCCTGATCATGATCGAAGCTATTTGACATTCTCTTATTGTTCATGAAAGAATCTTTTGAAAAAAGTTAAATTTTGAAAATAGTCAGCAGATGACAACAAAAACATTAAAAGTTAACCAGCATGCAAAGTGTTAAAAAGCATTAGGTTGATTAACTTACATATTATTTCTGATAGATTAACCGGTACATTTTGATACAATGTATGGAATTGTCCATTTGGTATTTTAAGGGGCTGCTTGCCAAAATTTCAATAAAATGTCAATTCACTGTCGCTGAAGATTCTATCAGACACTGATGAAATGCTGCCTAAGGTGGCATTTCATCTGGGTCTTCACTGTTTACAAAGTACCTGCTTACCGGTATCCAGAATGAAAAGACTTAATACTGCGAAAGCTTCCTTCTCATGTGCCTTGAGTTAAGAGTGTATTAGAAAAAAAATGATTTTCTTATTTCTCAACCAAAACAAATGTTGCGGGTACTCAAAAGAACCGTCTCAAGTAGACAATTCTTTTGAGCACCCAAAAGTGGGTAAGAAAATATTTACAATTGTATGCTGAACATTTTGTTTATCTAAACCTAATTCTCAGGAACTTTGGCTATCTCCTAAGTGCCAACATCATCAGATGTCAATTTCATAGTTGTTCATTTGTTTTCATAGAAAATGTGTGTTCACATGGTAACATCGTGTGAGAGTGGGTTTAAGGTGAGCTTTGTGATCACAGGCTGTTCTGCATTCATTGTCTGTCCACCTGTCTGTCAACATTTTACTTCAACCCTTTACCTCATAGAGAGTGAGAGACACCCTTTAGCGCTTTTGCAAACAGAGCTGGCCCAGTTCAGGCAGCTCTTGTAAGAGCTGCCTGATCAGGATCTACTTTGTTTATGGAAATATGATGAGATATGATCCTACACTAGTGGACCTGACAAATAATTTCTTTTTTCTATAATTCCACAAGTCGTTTATGACAGTGATGTAAGGTAAATCCCAAAACTATTATAACTTTGAATAACTGTTAAATCTGCTGATAACTTTAGTACAAAACATATAATGACCTCCCTGTCAGAATCTCCTTGTTTAATAGTATGTACAAATGTGAACAATTATTTATTTAATTATTCATAGTGGGTGGAGCTTAGCATTAATATTCATGAAGGAAAGGGCTTAGCAACATCTCCTAAACCACATGGTGAAATTTTCGCCAAAAACTTCACAGGAATGATCCATGGTCAGATCCCTTTCAAAGTTGTTCAAAGAATCCCATTCCATGCAGAATTCTGGTTGCCATGGCAACTGAGTGAAAGGAAGGACTCTAAAAATCTTCTTGTTAAAACTACTGGCCCAATGTGTGTGGTGAGAATGGGGATGGTACATTCTCCTATGTATATAAACAGAAACTTGAAAAAAAAATCACCAAGATTGCTCGAATAAATTTGATGGCTGCCAAAGGGCTTGACCTTATAATTAGTCATTCTCAGGTGAGTGATACAGGGTCTAAGGCTCCTCTTGTTATTTGGTGTGAGAGTGTACATTTGACCATGGGAGAGAGTCAGAGGATAACATCATTTACAGATTTGTATTTTTCTTTCAGTAGTTTTTTGAAATAAAAATAAAAAAAAATAATAATTCTGCACACTTGTTTTGTTTTACTCCAAAAAACTCCTAAAAATTCAGCAATGTAGTTTAATCACCACAAGTTACGCTCCACATTATGATAAGCCCATATCTTCTAACAAGACTTTAGTGCACACTGGGAACTTCATGCATTTTATGTCTTTCAGGCTGCTAATTGTGACTAAATGTTTTCTGTGTTGTTGTTGGTTTTGTTGCTTTACGTCCCAAGTCAACAGCTATGGTCATGGCGGGACGGTCAGTTCACCTAACCACACTTTTTCCTGGGCAGGCTTGAACAAGCGGTTAACCAGTAATTTGTGCACATACTTTCCCTTCTAACTGACAACAACCCTTCTTGAATAAATCAGCGGAAGGGAGGAGAATGACCGTAGAAATAATTTCATGATCAATCTCCATGAAAGTATGGGACCGGACCGGGATCGAACGCGCGACCCCTGGATCTGCAGTCAGACACGCATCTGTAGCCAGACACGTTACCGACTGCGCTACGCGGCCCCGGCAGTTTTTCTGTGTGTCATCTACTGGTCCTTTTAAACATGTCTCTGTAGCAAACAGTATGGATCCAGATCAGTGATCAAGGACTAATTTCCGCATACAGACAGTGTGGACCCAGATCACTGATCTGGGTCCACACTGTCTGCATGTGGAAATAAGTCCTTGGAGTAAGCATATAGATGCAACAGACGACTTCAGCAGATGACATTAGGCCAAATAAAAAAAATATGTGTGGTTCAGGTTAGGTAGGATACTATTTTTTGTGAAAACTTTGTTTCTTGGAATATTCAGACCTACTTGGAAATGTATTAAATTAGACAAAACTGATATAAAAGGTTCTAATTTGAAGATATAACCTTGTTTTAATCCTTTTACTTCCAATACCAAAGACTGAATGCATAGAAATTTAGATTTTCCATTTCAGATGGTCTTTTTTATATGTATTATTTCTCCAAATTCTAAAGTTGGAAGAGAACAGCTGAACAAAATTATTTTGTTCTGCTATTCTCTTCCAACTTCAGAATTTGGAGTAAAAATTTAGGGTAGGTCGGGTAACCTGAACACACATATTTTTTTTCTTGGCCTTAACTCTATGAACTTCTTATTTCCACACAATCCAGTGATGAGGAGCGCAGCGCTCAGTTGGTAGAGACTGAATAAAAAAGTCTCTCGTTTTGAGACTCGCTGGAGGCACTGTGTCCATGAATAAGATACTCTATCCTCTGCTTAGTGCTGGTTCAGCAGTCACTGTGTTGATTGTTGAGTCCTTGAGCAAGATACTTTATCCGCTGCTTAGTACTGGTTCAACCCAGGAAGACAAAAAAACATCCCATGACTATAAATTGTTGGTGGAGGGCAATGGCTCAGTGGTAGAGTACTTGACTCGAGACCGAAGGGTTGCGGGTTCGAGTATCACCGGCAGCACTGTGTTGTGTCCTTGAGCAAGACACCTTAATCCCTGCTTAGTACTGGTTAAACCCAAAAGAGCATGTCCTGACATGACGGAAAACATGTTGATTGATTAATTGATTTTACTTATTCTGCTGTTGTCGACACACAAAAAATGTTTAGCTCATGTGGAGGCTTTCAAACTTAATATGCAATGTATCATCACAGGGAAACAATATCAAATCAAATTAACTTTAATAGTTATACTGTGATGAAACAAAGAAAATGGCTCTCTACTCACAGTTAATCAGAGCTAAAGAAACCCTCTAGTTGAGCCACGGTGGACCCGTGCAGCCAAAGACGAACATTAGGCTCGAACCCACTGATGAAAGTTTTAGGTCAGGGTGGTCCTGATCCACAATTATACAATCAAAGAACCATGTTCAAGTTAATAACCATGCATGCAGTCTGTTGCATAATGTCCATGTTATATCCCACTCTTTTATAACCCATAAACGCCACCTATATTTTGCAACAGACGACAATTTAAAAAAATTCCGCTTTTGCAAAAATAACAAATAAGGCATGATATTTGGTGAGAATTGTCTGCTGGCAGACGATTCTCATGTTATCTAATGTCTTATTTTTTTCCAAAATTAGGAAGATTAGGCAAAACTTGTCGTCTGCTGCAGTTGTGATTGACCCTTTAAGGATCACCTTTTCTAACCCTGACCACTGCATCATTTTTACCTGCGTCGCTTTAGCGAAAGCAGGTCTAGTAGTGGGTCCACTCCGTCCGTCCGGTCGTCCGTCCGTCCGTCCGTCCGTCTGTCCGTCTGTCCGTCCGTCCGTCCGTCTGTCCGTCCGTCCAAAACACTTTAGGGTGCCAAGTTTGTGTAATCTGTAACTCCAAAAGTTTTCATTCTTTTTTATTCAAACTTTGCCTAATGATTGTTCACATATTGAAGGTGTGCACCTCCTATTTTGTGCACGTTTCATAATTTTTTTTCTCATTTTTGAGGGGTGTTGAACTTAGACATTTTTTCCATCCGCAATGCTTAGGGGGTGCCTAGTTTGTGTAATCTGTAACTCCAAAAGTTTTTATTCTTTTTTATTCAAACTTTGCCTAATGATTGTTCACATATTGAAGATGTGCACCTCCTATTTTGTGCACATTTCATAATTTTTTTCTCATTTTTGAGGGGTGTTGTACTTAGACATTTTTTCCATCTACAATGCTTAGGGGGTGCGTAGTTTGTGTAATCTGTAACTCCAACAGTTTTCATTCTTTTTTATTCAAACTTTGCCTAATGATTGTTCACATATTGAAGGTGTGCACCTCCTATTTTGTGCACGTTTCATAATTTTTTTTCTCATTTTTGAGGGGTGTTGAACTTAGACATTTTTCCCATCCGCAATGCTTAGGGGGTACCTAGCTTGTGTAATCCATAACTCCAACAGTATTCATTCCTTTATATTCAAACTTCACACAATGATTGTTCACACATTGAAGATGTGCACCTCCTATATTATGCATGTTTCATAATTTTTTTCTCATTTTTGACGGGTGTTGAACTTAGACATTTTTTCCATCTGAAATGCTTAGGGGGTGCGTAGTTTGTGTAATCTGTAACTCCAAATGTTTTCATTCCTTTTTATTCAAACTTTCCCTTATGATTGTTCACATATTGAATATGTGCACCTCCTATATTGTGCAGGTTTCATTTTTTTTTTTCTCGTTTTTGACGGATTTTGAACGTAGACATTTTTTCCATCTGAAATGCTTACTGTAGATTACATTGCTAAATTTGGGTGTAATCTGATTTAATTCCTGTTTATTTGAACTTTGCATATCGACTGTTTACACATTGATGATTTGCTCCCGCGACGCAGGTCCAGAGCAGAGTTTGGTCTTGTTTTCCCTGACAACAGTAACGATGGATGGTCAAGCAATACAAACCGAAGACATCTCGCTATCCTCTAGATCGGAGCGCACTGGCTCAACTCGATATTGAGGGGTTGCAGTTTCGAGCCTCACCAGCGGCACTGCTTTGTGTCCTTGAGCAATGCTAATTAATCCATGCTTAGTACTGGTTCAACCCTTCCCAACATGACTGAAAAAACTGTTGAAATGGACGTAAAAATCAAATCTATCAAAAGTTATCTTCCAAACAGGTACATGAGGGTCTGGTTAGTGAATAATGGACTTATTTTTTAACCCTTAAAGCGCCAATCACAACTGCAGCAGATGACAAATTATGCACCATCTTTCCTGATTTTCGAAAAAAATACGGAATAATATTTCATGAGAATCGTCTGCCAGCAGACGATTCTCATGAAATATCATGCCTTATTTGTTATTTTCCAAAAGGCGGCAAAATTTGAAATTATTGTCCGCTGCAAATAGGTGGTTAATGCATAGAGAATAATAAGAGAGCAAAAAAGAAGAATGATTAGAGAATATTAATATTTCTATTTTTTAATGTACAGCTGAAAAATAATAATGAATTTTAAAAGACTAAAGAATAAACAAAACATGAATTCAAAAACAAAGTTATAAGATGTCATTTTATTTAAAGAATAATGGATTCTTTTTAACGAATAAGCAAAAAGATAAATTAGAGTGGATAAAGGGATAAATTTTTAACCCATCCCCTTGTGCATGGCACAAGTTGTGAAGTGAGCATACTCACTTTGGTAACAGACTATTTTTGTAAATAAGTGAGCCATTTTTTAGCCTTTTTAAAAGCTACCTAGCAATAAAATGTGTTGCAAGGATAAAAATGTTTGCATCGGCCGGGAATCGAACCCGGGCCGCCCGCGTGGCAGGCGAGCATTCTACCACTGAACCACCGATGCTCGTGATTACCAAGTGATATTTTTACAATTTTATCCAGTATTACACTCTAGCCAGGTATATAAGGGGTCATAATGTAGATATGTCTAGGTATCAAGGGACGTAATACTGTACCATAGCTGTATAGACTGCTAATGTAGGCCCAAAATTCGGTATTTCAGTAAAATTTAGGCCCCAAAACCAGTAATCAGTAAAATCTAGGCCCAAAATCGGTAACCAATAGAATAAAACCCCAAAAAATCGGTAATCAGTAAATTTTAAGATCAGTAGCCTAGCCTAAAATTAAGGCCCAGTGAAATTTAGGGCCAGGGATATATACTTGCAATATAACGTCCATGTTAGGGCCAATAAAAAAAGTTGGCCAATTCCGTGAAATATTCTTTTGGGGTAGAAATATTCATTTTCTTACTATGAGTTTTTCATCGAAATCCTTTAAAATGTCTCATTCAGCTATTCGGTATCTTTTTCGCGTAAAATTCGCTAATCATTATATTTTAAGACCAAAATTCGCTAATCACTAGCAATCGAGCCAGAAATTACCCGGCCAGCAGACTACACTTTTGAAGCATTGCAGCGCAGTCATGTCAGTGCCTACCGTTTAAAGAGATTATTAAGTGTACCTGCATACGAGATATTACATACAGTAAAACCTCGGATATTTCGAAATACTCGCAAATTCGAAACATATAGGACCAACTACTCTGACCCAGTTTTTTGGGTCCGAGATTTTAATAACTGTCGGTATAAACATATGTTTTGGGTCATTGATTTGATAGAGAGAAAAAAAACTGATAATATTTTTTGGGGGAGTTATATATTTTGTGTCTTCCTCCCTATAATTCGAACTGCTGATAATTCGAAACAAAACCTCTAGTCCCGGGGACATTTGACTGTATTCGTAAATTCACTGTTCAAAACAAGCGTTCACAATTACGCAGTGGGTCTACAGGTCTAAATTTTGGTCTGAACATTCATCATCTTCCGCAGTACGCGTATGCGAGCAGTGAAGACTCTGACGGGACTGTACAGTTGCGCATGCTCATCTGAGCCATACGATAAGTACTAAAATCTCTCATTGACCACCTTACCGCAGCTGATTCGAGAAAAGGTGATAAAAGTGCCATCTATACTGTGCAGCAGACGATTCACATGGCATACCAAGCTTAATTTGCCCTGAATTAACTAAACAGATGCCACATGTGTAAATTTTCATGATTATGTTCTTGTCTGCTGACTTTTTTTTTCAAAATTAACTTAATAAAGAATCTTTCGGGAACGCTATCATGCAGAGTGTCAAGCGGTTTGGATCCAGATCAGGACCGACGTTTTGTCGGTCCTGGTCTGGGTCCAAACTGTCTGCAAAGATTATCAGCAGACGATAAAAGTCGGCGCTAGCAAGAAAAGAGTTAATTTGAGAGAGAAAAATAACAGATTTATAAATCTGTAAAGCATCTTTAACGTTAATTGCGATTGAAATCCGGAAGCTGCTGGACTCTCCTGTCACGCCGGTGTCACCAATATTATGACTTCGTTAGTCTCAATTCACAAAATGAAGCAAAAATCAATAAGAAAATGATTTAAAAATCTGCATTCCATATGAATAATATTTGATCCATATCGATTAATTGCCAGAGATACTGACATGCGCGGGGCACGCGCCGGTGCATTCAAGTGTGTCCCAATAACGGTAAATGTCGTGTCAGTCATGAGCAGGTGTTCGAAGTCATCGAAAGCGTGTTTGCACTGACACGACATAAAAATTAATTTAACGAGAGCTTGAGAGAGAGAGAGAGAGAGAGAGAGAGAGAGAGAGAGGGGGGGGGAGATTCCTCATCTGATCTGCATTTTCAAAAATTATACATACATGTGATTACTTTTTTTATACCTATATATTTTCCTTTAATTTTAGAGACAGATCTCCACTTTTAACCCTTAATGCGCTAATCGCAGCAAAAGTCGTCTGCTGAAATGTTCAGAAGTCTCTATGGCAAACAGTGTGGACCCAGATCAGACTGCTCCTTTAGGAGGGTCTGGATGCATGGGGTATAATGATTAGTGAATAATGGCCCTTTTTTATAATGAATAGTGAATAATGAGCCAAAAAATAATGAATAGTGAATAATGAGGGCCTAAAATTAATGAATAATCCTATTATTTTTAATGAATTGAAGAAAAAATTAATGAATAGTGAATAATCAGATTTCTTTGCCACCTTTCTTACTTTTAATAAATAACTGGTCTTATTTTAATGAATAACCCAAAATTTTAATGAGGTGAATAATGGGCTAAATTTTTAATGAATAGTGAATACCAGACCCCATCCAGACCCTCCTATAAGAGCAGTTTGTTCTGGGTCCACGCTGTTTGCTTCTATGCTTAATTCGTCAGTAATGTTAGGCAATTATTTGCAGCAGACCAATTCAGCAGACGACATTTTCAGATGCATTTTTTTCCTTGACGCTTTAAGGGTTAATAAAACTTTTCAACAGCAAGAATGCAACCTCAACAAACAATTCAACGATTTTTATAAAATTTGCATGTTTTTTGTGGTTTTGCTTTGTGTGTGTGTTTTTTATTTTTTTATTTTTGTTGTTGTTGTTGTTTTGTCCTTAAAACCAACAGTTATCGAAAAATTATTTCAGGAACCATCAGCAGATCAGGGTATCAAACAGTTTGGGTCCAAAGCAAATGTGTGTGTGTGTGTGTGTGTGTGTGTGTGTGTTTTGCTTGTTTTTTTTTTAATCTTAATCGGTCCTGAAAATATCTACTGTCATGCCAGCCAAGAGTGGCAGTGGCGACATGTTTTGTTTACAAAGTAATGCCGTATGTTAGCAGCGAATTTAAGGCTCTGGCGAGACGGTGCATATGCACAGGCTCGTCTGAAGCGTCGTTGCTCGCATATGCGATAAGTACCAAAATGTGTTGGCCCAATATGATATAGAAGTCGGCTGTGTGTGTTGTGTGGGTTACGCTCAAGCCTGTTTTTTTTTCGTGGAATTTTAAATACAATACCAATGTATTTTTAAAATACCACGCAATATAAATTAAATGGGTAAATGGGTATGTTATTCATCTTTAATATATGGGTATGATACTGAAATACGAGGCTAAATATTTTTATGATCAAATTTCGTTGGTGCGGATCTAGAAGTTTCTGGAATGAGAACTGGAAGAAAAATTGGGTTTGGCCAGTCCATGACTGTCCGGATCTGCGCAGACCCGAGCTCTTCACTGTAGCACTGAGTCATTAATTATGTTGTTCGCTTATTAGAGAAGATGTTTCATTGTGTTTCTCTTGTCTTTGGAAATTTTGCGCCACAAGAATCCTTTGGTGCGCGAATCGACAGTAACAGAAAGGGTATAGCAAAGCATGTCGTAGCGGACTTGCAGTCACGGATCCTCCGTCAAAACGCAACGCGAAGGAAACAGTCTGATCAGTTCATAGTGCTAGTTTGTTTCCATGAAAAAAATAGTCTGGATATCAAACAGACGTAAACGCATACGACATTTCCAGGGGCGGACTTGATTTAGCAATTTTTAGAGTACTCGGCGTACGCCAGAACAGCCACATAAACAAGTAAAACTGGGCACTTTGGAGTACTCCGGAGTAAATCAAGCGATGCAAATATTTCCACACATGCTGGCAGTGCTCCGCCATCTTGTTTTGGAACAGGTCACGTGACTGTTCTGTCTACACCACCTCGGAATACGGAGTACTCCGGAGTACGCCAGCACAGATGTTCCAGGACACTTGATTTCTGTTCTGCCTGTTCGGAGTGGAAGGAGTAAAGAGAACAGCTAAATCAAGTCTGCCCCAGGACAAAAACAGGGGCGGTATAAAGGTTAATTTCTTGCGCTCAAAACGACCAAGGATTTAAAGATGCCAACCCGTCATAAACTTCGGTGATTTTGGATATTTTTACGATCCGCCATGCTCGCCATAACAATGCAGCTACCCAGATCTGAGCACAGCCCCCGCCCCGACTATGTCTGCCATCGAATGTACTCCCCATTCAGTTCGATTATACGACCGTGACTTTTGTGCGCACAGCCAGGTGATGTAGAAACAAGCCTTAAACCCTTTGCCTACTACTGTCGTCATGCTGATAACCTTCGCAAACAGTTTGGACCCAGGTAAGGTCCGACAGAACGTCAGGCCTGATCTGGATCCAAACAGTTTGACGCTCGGATGGTATTCCTGAAAGCATTTTTCGAAAAAGTTGGGGTTTTTTTAAAAAGAAAAAATCAGCAGACGACAAAAAACATGCAAAATTAGTCAGTAGGCAAAGATTTAATGTACTTTAACCAACATTCCTCCTACATAACAGACGAACCTCAAAAGACCAACTTACCTCTGATGAATGACTTCTGCAGATGCATTCAAACTGTTGTAAACCCTGATCAGGTGATACGCCATGAGATTCCCAACAATGTGGCATTTTGACATGTGTGGACTCAGACGAGCCTCTGCAACCTCCTTTTAAGCTTAGAAACTCCAAGTCAAATGAAATGGTGTTCAGTCAGTAGCTTAACAATCATAGAATACTCAAGTGACTAGCAAAGGCTCTGATCAGAATGCGCGTATGCGCAGGCTGATCTGAGGCTTAGCTGGTAGCACATACCACATTAATTGTTGGAAATCTCATGCACTGGCTCATATTGTCTTTGTATGCACCTCAGAGCAGGTTAAGGGTCCTTCGAGCATCCGCGGACAACAACGACCCGCATCAGCCTATGCGTAGGCACAGGCTAATACGGGTCTTTGGCGTCCGTATATTATAATGTGCAATGTATATAGTAATCATGTAGTTAATGAAAGAAGCTCTTAACCAGGATGTTCATTCGAGTATGTAGGTTTCTGTCTTCAAGTTAGATTATCGTATTATATAGCTCGCTGTAAAGAGGTTCCTTTTTACGTACCTTCCACCAGGTGTAAGTGGGAAATAATAATAAACATCTATACCAAGAAAAGTAGAGCAACTATGAAAAAATAACTTTTCCAATATAGAGTTGTTCATAGTTTCTCAAGGTTATGTGTCCCGAGTGAGAATCAGGGCTCGGTTTAATGTGGATATATTTCTTTTTTGTTGTAAAAGGTAAGAGAAGACAGCAGTGGCCACTTTTCATCTACTTTTTGTAGCAAGATTTTATCCCAAACTGCTGATGGCGTTTGTCAGCTTGTTGACTGCTTTTAATGTCACTTAGACGACACTGTATGTGCGGATCCAGGAATTTTCACAGGGGGTGGGGGGGTCTAGGCCCAACTGACAGAAAAAAAGTTCTGACAATGTTGTATTTTAGCCCTCAACTTATTTTACAGAGGGGTCCAATGGTTTATTTCAAGGATAATTTTTCAAGGTTCCAGAGGTCTATTTTTTCCAGAGGTGGTCCAATTGCTAATTCCTATATGGAAACCCAAGGAACTGTGATTTTCCAAGGGGGGGGGGGGTCCAGACCCCCACCCCCTCTGTTGGGTCCACGCTTGCAGTGGTACACAAAACTTAACAATTTTAGCGTGCTCGAGAGATTTGAACCGATCAGCGAAGCCTTCTCATCCGCAGAATCTCGCCAGGGCCAGAATTCCAATGGGGCTAATTTATAAATTCTGAAAGTATAAAATGGGGCTAAATGAAAATACACTTACCTGTGTAGGGAGCGCGGTGGCTCAGTGGTAGAGTGCTTGACTCGAGACCGAAGGGTAGCGGGTTCGAGCCTCACCGGCGTCACTGCGTTGTGGTCCTTGAGCAAGACACATTTATCCTAGCTTAGTACTGGTTAAACCCAGGAAGAACCGTCCCGCATAACTGAAAGATTGTTGAGTGGACGTAAAGAATCAAATCAAAAAAAAAAAAACACTTACCTGTACATTATTAGATGTTCAGACATATTACTCAGGCACTGAATGGATCTCATGAAGATGCTAAACTGACACAGTGTATAATGTCCAACAGCTTTTTAAAGTTTCAGGACGTTTACATGTACATGCATTATGTATAGTGCTGATTGATTCTGAACGTAGCATTTTAAAGTTCCAGGACATATGAATTCATATCTAGTGTAAAGTGGCCCCATTCACATCATTTCCCTAACTCCGTCGTATCCCCATTGTCTTGCCATTTGTATACTTTGCAACCTTGAAAATACAGGTCATGGAATTAACTGTGTTATCTCCATTGACTTCTTATAAAAGACAGACAATGTAGCCCCATTCATTAATTTTCTAGCCACATCGTATCTTTATTTTAACCCCATAGGTAAGTCCTAATGTGTATCGCCCATAAAGATGGTAGGCTACTGAACATTTCCACTGTGGTCATACCACTACGGCAATTTTGGTCTCGTCGCCACTCCGGTGTTATAGTAAAATTACCTTCAAATAAAGGCTGACAAAATTGAAAACTTTCGAATATGTTTGCTTCGAGATTGCATCCTCTAGTTAACAGCTTCTGTGCTATCTTGCCAAAACGGAGATAAAATCAGATTTTCGATGTGTTTTTTAACAGTTATATTCAAAAATTGACAATTACGGTTTAGTCATAATTATGCGGTTTCGTCATTGATTAATTATCCGCGAAGACGAAACCGTAATTAGTTATTTCTTGCCTAGACATCAAACGTTAAAGTTTTCATTTAATTTCAAAGCTATAAGATACAATGTGAATTTGATGAACAAAAATCAATCGGAACTGAAGTATTTTGGGGCATTTATCTGTGATAAAATGAAGAAATCGAACATGGTGAGAAAGTTACCTTAACACCGAACTAAGTGACGAGACCCAAATTGCCGTAGTGGTATGACTACAGTGATTTCGTGCAAACAAAAACGCTAGTGAAACGAAAAGCTGTTTCCCCCCCCCCCACCCCCAAATTACTCTGATAATTTCATACATACGCACTGGTTGTAGGCTCGGGCTATTTTGGACGGTTCGAAATTTTGAATTAAAAAAATGGATTTTAACAAAAATAAATATTTTTTGGGTATGAAGATTTTTTGTATCTTTTTTGGGGGTCATCACAAAATTCGACAATATTTAGGGTTCATTTCTATGCATTTTAGGGCCTTTTCTTAAACATGTTAAGGTCAAGTTACAGAATGGGGATATTTTTGTTGGGTTGCTAAAATTTCAAATCTTTTTTGTGGTGCTTGAAATTACTAATATTTTTGGGGTGAACGTATACTGGGATAATCAGTTTTCGCCAACGTAAGCAGATATGGCTCTGAGGATAGCAAAACAAAATACAACCTGACTAGAAAATGATTTTATCATATAATTTCATCCTTTTATAATAATGTGCGATATCTTAGACCATCAAAATATGGTATTTAGTTTTCAAAAACCTTGATTTGTTTGTGCACCTGTTTTTCCGCCATTTTGAAAATAGTAATCTAATTTCGACAACTCTTGTTGACCTGAAAAAAGAGGCCTCAAAAAGGGTTGGATAGACGAAAAATCAATAAATGTCATGAGACAAACCATTTTTTTCATTCAATGAATATAAATTATTGTGAATCTTCCATCAATTAATTTATTGTAATCAAAAATATTTCAGTCATGTTTTTTTCTATATTCAATTCAAATTCAGATTGATTTGAACCCCTAGGTTCATTGGGGTGCTACCACACAGACAGTAAATGAAAAAGTAGACATAAAAACTTTCTTGTATGTACTTTAGGGATACATCAAGCCATTGCAGGCGAAAGATTGATATAATTTAACAAAAATTCATTTTTAGATATATGGTCCGTTCAGCTGCTTATTAGCCATACCATTGTTTCTGAGTATTAACGTTAATAAGAACCCCCTTATGATGAAATCAATGATTTTCCCCACTTGGGACCCCAATACATCACTGAATTTTCTTACCTCCATCATGATGATGTCAACAGAAATGAAGATGAAGGAAGCGATGTATTCAATAAATAAAACATATCAGGATCATAATTTTAAGATTGGGGTTAAAAAGAATTAGTGAAAATAGTGGGAAAACATTGATGCAGATATGTGACCATTATTTTATCACTAGTATATGCATTTTCTTACTGCTAAAACAACTAAACAGACAGCTTATCTTTTGCCCTTGAAAATCCCCTTTTCAGAATGAGCCTGTGATGTCACACAAGTGAAAAAACGGTGGGAATGTTCAATTGGCGAAATTACATTCTTGGCGAAATTAGCTTACTCCACTATATGAAGACATCAAGGATTTTGTAGAGCTCTACCTTAATCATACTTGCAGCGCGCATTGATCGATGGGCATGTAGTTCGTGAGAAATTATATTTTCATTACTTATGCCATTGTGGTATGTAACAAGGTTAAACGATTTAAAACGTATTAAATTTGTAAAATATCATTTACTTTGTTTTAAAGAACACAACTACATAAAATACCTTTGTTGATTTTATCACTATGGCGGAATCTTATTATTTACGATATGCAACGTACGGTCCGTTTCCGGGTATTTATTGTTTTTTCCAACTTTTTTGTGATGCAGGTGGCCCGAAAATGAACTAATATTCGGTTGTAGTCGGCGATTAATGGCGAAATTGCAGCCTCATATTTCCTACAACAGTTCGTAAACAATAAACAATCACACAAATTCAGGTAACTTGACTGTAAAGTTAAAAATTCTTCACTTAACACATGACGATAGCACTAGTATTCGACAGGTGCACGATAGCACTAGTATCCCTTGTTCACTAATTACCGGTGTACACTAATTACCGGTGTATTCCGTTTCCTCCAAATGACTGTCGCGTGCGATATTATCATTCGGAATTTTCCACTCAACATTGTTTACAATGCATTTTTCTCTCTCCATCAAAGAAAAAAAAGGAGAAATGTCATTTCTGTGAGTAAATGACTTACTTCTTGTTTATGTAATCCTAAATCATGATGCGGATTCGTCGTTATATATCATTAAAATGATATTTTCATTGAAAATAAATGAAAAAATGCCGTTGGAAAAGTGTGTCTGCTTGTTGTGGAATATTTTGACAGCCTGGTCCCCTGCTTAAAAACTGAAAATGACGTCAAGCTTTGTCTCAGCACATAGGTCACATTATGCAAGGTGTTGACATAAAAAGTGCCACCTCTGTTTTATCTTGTTTGTCTACGCCCTTTTGGTGCACCCTCTGGTAGGGCATATGCCCAATTTAGACTGTGTAGTCTGTTTATGATTATGAAACATATTTGTGATGATATTAGTTACCACAATTGAAAGACAACAAGTTTTTCGTTGTAAAAATAGTGTAGCGTTGACTCATATTTTTTTCACTTACATTAAAAAAAGGTATACCTTACAAGAAACAGACAAAGATACAATGACTAGCTTTGAGACAGGCCCTTTAATACTATGATTTTGAAGGTCACTAATCCTCTAGATATAGTAACCCATCACATGTAGAGTTCTCTACCCGAGATAATTTTCAAGGGCATCTGTTTACATATACACCGGCAATAAGTAACAACGGGCATTCAAAATATCGGCTAGCGTAGCCCAATATAAATTAAGTTTTCAGCAAATTCAACTTTATTTTGAAGCATATATCGTTTGTTTTCATTGAATGAATGAATAAATAGTTGAACAAGATGTAATTTATTGGTTTCTGTAAGATAGTTTGTTTTATAGACTGTCTTAAACAGTAAGTACAGCGGTAATTAGTAACACCAGTATATTTGACAGGTGCCAATAGTCAACCAAATTAAAATATATCAAAGCTCCAGAAGTTTTGGGCAGAACACAAACACCATTAAGAATAGAAATATCTCTAAAATATCTCTTTTAACAGACAAGACAACTTATAATGATTGATGGTCATAAGCGATCCCCCTCAAAAAACCCATAAGAAATGCAATTAAGCCTGGGATGGTGGTTCCGGGTCATTTCGGCCCATAACAAAATCGGCCCATGTCAATTTCGACCCATGTCAATTTCAGCCCATGTCAATATCGTCCCATAGCAAATTCGGCCCATAAATTTTGTCAACCTGAATTTCTGCAAAAGAGGTTATAATTTTATTGAAAATATTTAAAATTGATAAATAGAGAGCTTAAATAGAGTTATATTGAGAAAAAAACACAACTGAAAATAGATTGACTTTACAAACTAGTAAAGACTAGAAAACGGTATCTTTATAAGAAGAAATAATCATAAATCACATATATATTTTTTATTAGCAAATACAACTTGTTTAGTGAGTTAAACTGAATAATTGGATTCAGAAAGAATCGCTTGTGTTTCATATGCAAGCAGGAAGCGCTCTGGCTAGAGTGCGCAAATGCGCAGGCTCGTCTGAGCCTTGGCTGCCTGCTGCCTATCTGATGAACTCTTCTCTTACATACAAACTCCTAATCAATTAAAACGAACCATTCTTATTAATCTTTATGTTTGGGTGGATAATTACAGGTAAGCCAATCTAATTATACCAATTATAGACAATCATACCAATTATACATTATTATCCCGTGGGCCGAAATTGTATAGGCCGATTTTGTTATGGGCCGACATTTACATGGGCCGAAATTGTTATGGGCTGAAATGTCCAGTGACGGGGATTGTCCATTGAACATAACAAGGGGTTACAGTTTAGATTCTTTCTTTTTTAACATTTTAATGATAAATCATTTCATATAATAGTAAAATGGAATCATCAAAACGACCAAAATGGGCATTCCCTGAACTTTTTATATTGAATTACACATGAAACCTATAGGGTTGGGGTTAAATTTGGCACTCCTGAAAGATAATTAGTTTGGTGACCCCATATTTTTATTCTTTTTTCTGAAAGGTATATTAATAGTCCATTAATTAAAAATAAATTCGTAAGATTTTCAACATCAGATTTTTTAATATTATGATTTATTCTAAAAACAAGTTCCAATTTTCAATGAATAGACCCCTTTCACATTGTTACCTCCCTTAGCAATCGCTCTTCAATTGAAAAATCGATAAAGCTGTTTTTGAAAATGAAGGGGCAGATTGCTGATTAGTTACATTGCAAAACACATAGTGATGCTTTATAATTCGATTGTTTGGCATTTCGCCGCTATAATGAGATATCTTATTATAGAAATGAGATAAATTAATGTTTTCATATACATTTTATAAGTCTTTTTTTCACTTTAATTAGTGTAAAATATACTTTGATATCGACCAAAAAGAAATGAAAATGTAGCGGCTCTAGAGGTGCAATATTGCAGCTCTAGAGCCGCAATAAAATTTTAGAGTCACAAGTATTAGCCAGAAGAAAGCCAATTGTAGCGGCTAGCAGCTATATTGCAGCTCTAGAGCCGCAAGTACTAGCCGCTACTGGCTAATAGTGCTGCTAGCGGCTCTCTGAGCCGGAAGCTTGCCACAAATCAAACATTATTATTATAGGAGAGACTTATTGCCAGACACTAGCCACAACTCAAAAGTGAAATATTGAGACAAAAACATACAGTCTTTAGCAGCTCTTCTTGCCAGAAGCAAGCCAGAACTTGAAATCATGTGACCACTGTGTGTAACATAAAGTTTTGGAGGGAAAGAGATGATAACATATAATGGAAGCGGTTTGGAATTCTGGAATTCTTAATAAAAAGGATTAATGTGTGCTTCAATTGATCACAAATGACTACTGCACATTTTAGGATTAAAAGTAGGTCTGTATTTTGATAATATATCACTGATTTAATTTGGGAGAGCTAAATAATATACTCTTTGTTTTACTTCATCAGGCACCCCATCCACTATTTTTCACAAGGATATTCAGCATGCAATAATTTTTATTCAACTACATATTTATATAGAGCTACCTCAAGAAGTAAGACTGGAAGCTGTTTATAATTTAAGATATTTAGCAATAATTGTGTATATAGTACTATACTTAATTTTATACCATTTAATTTGTTAGTTCTTAGATATATGCTGTATGTACAGAACTGTTGAAGCAGTTGGGTTCTGCTTTCCAGTAGGAAAGTATGCTTATTCCTTTTAAAAATAGGATTGCCCATAAAAATAGGAAAAAAAGCTGTTAAAAAGATGTATTGTAAAATTAGCTTGATTCCTCTATCAATACAAATAATATGTATGCATAAAGTGTAAACACAACTTCTGGCTTTATTGCTGCTTTATAGCCACAACACAGCTTCCAGCTTTATTGCCGCTATAAAGCCACAACTACTACCTGCAACCAATTAAGCCACGCCTACTAGCCACAACAATGCCACAACTTAGAGCCGGAAAACTAATTTGCATACGAAATACTTTAATGCGGCTCTAGAGCTGCAAGAAGTAGCGGCTCTAGAGCCGCAATATTGCAGCTCTAGTGCCCCAGGTATGAGCCAGAGACCAAATATTTCTGTAAGGGGTACGGCTTCTTCTTCAGGCACGAAATCGCTTCTTCTTCAGGCACGAAGTCGCCAAACACTATTTGAAACACATGCCAACTTGTCTGTTTATATGCGTAAATCAACAACTCAGAAGAGTCTGAGCAAATGTACAGTCTCACCAGGGCATTCGCTGCTCGCACACACATCAGATCCATTGTTGTGTCCGAGCGCACATAAAGGGAAGTGCATGTAGATGGATGCTCAGACAAAAATATATCCCATCAGATAAGCATGCAGTAGTGCACGCATGCTACTGCATTCTACAGAAATGGATGTGCGTGTATGCTGCTAGATGACTACGTAAGTATATGCGATAAATGTCGAAATCGAAATACATGTATTAGTAATTCTTCCAATCATAGACCCATTACATTACATCATTTCTACTAAACGTCCGCTTATGCGCAGGCTCGCGAGAATCATCGCTGCTTGTACACACACATTATGGATGTAGATGAAGACTCAGATCTATTTGTTTTTTAAAAACACCAGTCCACTGGTTAAGAATGTGTGGCTATATATTGGCGCTTTTTACGTATATGTGTTAATAAGTACCAATTAAAGAAAGCGACACATCACGTCATAAATCAATCGAATACTGTCGAATTACAAACACGTGCCAGGCACTTGTGCTTTTATTGCTGTCAAAGAGCCCTGGGCATAGGATTAAAGGACCGGATGCACAGTAGTAGATATTAAAGTGGGCCTTGACGCGAGAAAACCTGACTTTGGTGCATACGAAAAACAAAGGCGCAGACCTGTATTCGTATCCACGCAGTCTGATCAGTGCCTTTATTGTTCGCTTATAGGAAAGTATAATATCTAAACTTGCTTCATGCAAAATTTCATTTTAACTAGTTTCTGTAGCTGAACAGACTAGTGTGAGTCTTACCTCAGTCAGAAAGCCACAAGACAGGTTTCTCGCGAGATGGCCTTAATGTATCTTACCACTTATTTAAACCAGAAGACCCTGTTTAGACGTCAAGTGTATGGATTGTAATCATAGACCATGTAGACATTGAATAAGAACGAAACTAACCAGGCTATTCACTGCTCGCATACGCATAGTATGGAAGGAAATTATCGATACAGTGTATGTTATAATGTATGACCAACACAGTCCTTAACGCACCCGCTCATTCGGAAAAAATCAGTCTAGGATGCTTTAATAAAAATCTTTTTTTTTATCTATTGGAATTAATCACTTATTTTTGTTACATTAATCATTTAATTTTACTATTTATCTAATCTTCATTTGCGGAATTATTTTTCTTTTAATCGTTTTCCATATTCCATTGTGTAATCTAAGGCAGCCGTATAAAGGTTGCCCCTTCACGTGTTATCTCGCGGAGATAACGCCGAACGAGACTGTTTGGCGCATGCGCACTAACAATGTGAAAAGAGTCTATCGCCAAAATATATCATGCAATATCTTGTCACAGCATGGGATAAAAATTTAACATGCACATTTTCTTAAAGGTTTGATGTCATGGGCAATAATTTAAGTTAAAAGAAAGAAGCTGGCTGAAGATTACATTAGTTTTAGCTCGATATTTAGGACTAGTGTTATTCTTTCATATTTTTAGAAAATTGCTCAAATGCTGAAAACTGCGATATGAGATTGTGAAAAAATAAGCCGGTGACATATCCTTTTTATTTCATAAATGGATAGCCCATGCATAAAACAAACTGTATGCGAAGTATTGAACAGATTTCAACATCGGAAGTATTTAGTAGCATATGTCCTTAACATGTTCACTTAAATATTTCAGGGGAGATAAAAGATGACGTCACTGTCAAGGAGAAATGGTTTGAATGCTCCAAAGACAGACAACATTCAATACTTATGTCAGGTATTAACCTTTTTAGACCAATAGAATTTTCTGGGGACATCAAGTCATGATGGTCCATTATATATATTAAGGGGTCACAGGTTATAATCTGCTAAAATATTGTATTTGCTGTCTTAGCAATCACTGTAAATCTGAATGAAATGCCACAATTCTAAGGCATTTCATCTGGGTCTTCACTGTTTCAACTTCACCATAGTACCCATCTCTGGGGTTTACTGTCCCTAAAGAGTTAAATCTCAAGGCATCTTCATCCTAAACAGTTTTTTTTGCCAGAATTTCCACTCATGTAAATATTCATCAGGGCTCACTCTGCCATTACCATTGTAGCCATTTGCTACTAAAATGTAGAGTGGCTACAAATATAAGTCATTGGCTAAAAGTACAGTCTAGGTGGTTCAAACATTATATATTTGCTAAAAAGCGTATTTAGATCAGCCTTTGGATTTTCAAATATTGCTTTTTATATTCCTTCACACTTTATTATTTTGCCATGTTTTACTCTTTTGATGCTGGATTTTTTTCAATACCATCCAGGTGTCAAACATTTTGGATCCAGATCAGGCATGACATTTTGTCAGGCCTGATCTGGTTCCAAACTGTTTGCAAAGGTTATCAGCAGACAACAAAGGTGGCCCCTAGCGGGTAAAGAGTTAAATACAAAACAACTTGTTGATACTACTTTCTGGCTAAAACCTTGGCTAAAGTTAAGTTCATTTGGCTCCAACTTTTCCCATTTGGCTAAAGTGTTGATTACAACAAATTCTGAGCCAGGGTAAGCCCTGATTCATGTTACATTTCCCTGTATGAGATTATTTGCATGCCGTTGGGTTCACAAGATATAACATCTTGTAATGTTCTAACAGATGATGCCGGCCAAGGAGGCCTAGACAAACAGCTCAGACCCATATCAGACTGTCTGATCAGGGTCTTCCCTGTTTGCTATTCTGACAAGTATTTTGTGAATTTCAGCTCCAATTACCAGCATTTTATTTGAGAACAGAAAAAGAAAAGTGTAAAATTATGTTACAATTCCCTATATGAGATCATTTGCATGCCACTGAATTCACAAGCTATAAATCAGTTGATTGAGTTTGACTTTCCATAGAGTAGGCCAATAAACAGACAAAAGTCAAAGCCGTATTGACTTATTCTTAATGAGACGGTTCTTTTGAGCACCAAAAACAAAATGTTTTAACTGATGACCACTGATGTATAAGAAAGTATTCACAAATTTACTCTAAATTTTTTGTTTATCTGGACTTATGAAATATATATTACTAGAAAGTGCTGGCCGGTGATGAAGAAGCAGTTAAACACTAAACAGTGCTCTCTTCAAACTCCCCAATTTGTCAACAGTTGTGTTTAGATAAGAGTGTATAAATAGAGGATCTGACATGAGTTCTCACGTTTAATTAAATTTATTAAACATGTTGGGGAAAAGCGATAAAATGGGAGGCTTGCCGAGCATTTAATCGCTCTTTTGCAACAAGTTTAATGAATTCAATAATACAGGAGCACAAATGTTAGATTCTATTTATCACATGAAGTCGAAATCACTTAAAAATCACATTTTTGGCGTGAAAATGTCAAAATTTTGCCACTAGTGGTTTATCGATTTTATTGTATGGCATTATATCACTCCCTGACGCGACGTCATGTGATAAATGCATATATATATAAATATATATATATATATATATTTTTTTTTTTTTTTTTTTTTTTTTTTTTTCTTTTTTCTCAACCAAAACATATATTGTGGGTACCCATAGAACCGTCTCATTGAGACAGTTCTTTTGAGCACTCAAAACATGTTTTAAACTGATGGATAAGAGGAAAAAGTTCACAATTTTATTATCAAAATATTTGTATATTTCAAGAAAGTGCTGGCTAGTGATGAAGAAGCAGTGACATTAATGCTTGAATTTTTTTTCGTATTTCTCACCCAATGTTATGGGTACCCAAAGAACCATCTCATTGAGACAGTGTTTTTGAGCACTCAAAACATGTTTTAAACTGCTTTATTAAATAATCTATAAATAAACATCTTCTGATTGGCCCAGATGCATATCCACTTGAGTCAATAAAACTACATATTGCATGGTTTGCCGGACGTGACGTTGCAAAGCACACAACACGAGGTAATATTGACTGGCTAACGGGAAGTGACGTCAGAACGTCACGTAATTTCGCATGATTCATCCGTAACATCAACGTTTTAATGGTCTAAAATGGCAGGAAATGCATAAAATACATTTATTATATAATAAAACAATTATTGACTTATGTTTCAGTAGACATGGAGTGTTATTGAACGGTAAACGTAATCATATTGCTCCGCGTCGATCAATATGACGTTTACTGTTCAATAACACTCCATGTCTACCTCAACATAAGTCATTAATTGTATATGATAAGATGAAAGTATTCACAATTGTATGCGTAAAATATTTGTATATTCAGACATATACATTATATATTACTAGAAATTGCTGGCGGGTGATTAAGAAGTAGTGACACAGTGTTGTCTTCTGACGCCCCAATTTGTTAACAGTTTCATAAAGATAATAGAGCATAAATGTGTAATTTTTTTTCATATTTCTCAACCAACATATATGTTGTGGGTACCCAAAAGAACCGTCTCATTCAGACGGTTCTTTTGAGCACCCAAAACAAATGTTTAAACTGATGGATAAGAAAATGTTCTCAAGTTTTGTTTTTCTGAAATTATGTATTACATGTATTATATTTTTCTCTCCCTTTACTAGAAAGTGCTGGCTGGTGATGAAGAGGCAGTGAGACAATGCTGTCTTCTGACTCCCCAACTTGTCAACAGTTATGATCCGACCCTGGGTCTCACGCCCCTGCATATTGCAGCAAGATACAACTTCCCTAGTATTGTAGAACTACTCATTCATAAAAGTGCAGGTAAATTTGAGTGAAGCGTCATTAATTGGTTTTAAACAGTGTTGGGAATAACCAATTGATTATCGATAGTACTATAGGAAAATATTCTTTATCACATAACATCACATCTGGGATTGATATAACCCCATGTATTAAATCAATAAACCACAAGTTGTTTACATGATTTCATTACATTATATAATGACATCCATAGCAACGACAAAATCTTATACATTTTCAAAACAAAAATGTGATTTCAAAGTAATTTTAATGTCATATAATATCTAGATCTAGTATGATTGTTCATATATGGATTTCAAAATAATTTTAATGTCATATGAATCTAGATCTTTATGATTGCTCATATATAATCAAATTTATTAAACTTGTTGCAAAAAAGTGATAAAATGCAAGGCAAGCCTTGCATTTTATTGTTTTTCCTCAACTTGTTTAATAAATTCAATCCTCTATATATTTAGTTACTTAAGACTTCGCTTCAGAACACTTGGCCAAACAGAATACACAATGGCTCATATGAGTGGTATAGGCTCTTTGAGCCTCTTGTTTTTACATCTGATCTACCTATTCAAAATGGTGTCAGCTTGCAAACTTTTGAATTTTAACAATATCCTTTTAGCACATTTTAGCACACAACATTCTGGCAAACAAATGCATCAGCAAAATGTTCATTCTGGGCCAGAACACTTTCCTAATATGCAAATAAAGCAGGGCTTGTTTTAACTCTTCAGCTGCTAATGGTGACTAAATGTCGTTCTTTTAAAACATCTCTGTAGCAAACAGTGTGGACCCAGATCAGACTGCTCCTTGAGGAGCAGTCTGATCAGGGTCAACTCTGTTTTTTTCTGTAATCAATAATTAGTCATTGACTTAAGAATTTACATTATGCAGACAACTTCAGCAGATGACCTTTTCAGAGCAGGCAAAGGGTTAAATTTTGAGTTAAAACCCATGTTCAACCAATATGTGATCTCATAATTTCAATGTGGATTTTTTCACTCTTTTTTTAAGATAAAACCAATAAACGGGCAGGCTTTTAGTTCAGACTGAGTAACAGGAAATTAATTTTCTTATTTCTCAACCAAAACATATATTGTGGGTGCTCAAAAGAACCGGCTCAATGAGATGATTCTTTTGAGCACCCAAAACATATGCTAAAAATTATGGGTAAGAAAATATTAACAATTTTACGCTGAAAATTTTGTTTATCTAAACCTATGAACAGGGTCAGAAAAACATCTTAACCCTAGCCTGCTAGTCACGTCTTCTGTTGTCTGCTTTCCTTGTCAGCTTATGGTCTTAGGTAGCCTATATTGCAAACATTATGGAGCCAGATCAGACTGTGACCAGAGGAGCAGTCTGATCAGATTTCAAATTGTTTGCTTGTAAAAAAATCTAGTTTGAAGTGTACTTGAATAAATGCGGCAGACATAAAAAGCAGTCATTTTTCAGGACAAAAATAGTGGCGGGACATGGGTTAATATAAACATGGGTGAAAGTTTTCAGGATTATTCCTGAATTCAGGATTTTGAAGCTGACTTTCCACAGAAAGTCAGCCTCAAAATGCTGAATTAAGGAGATTATAATAGCTTCTTGGATTAGTTTTCAGATTATCTAAACACAATTAATTATTTGAACTTTAAATTATCCATTTTTGTAGCCATCCTGCAAGTTTTAAAATTTGAATTTCAAAAGTTCAGGATTTTGACAATTTTGATTTTTCACCCATGTATAAAAGTGTTAAAAGTTAAAATGCTTTGACAGAAGATACTAAGTAACATTATCTGATGACCAAATCATTTTTACAGATGTTAATGCAAAGTCCGAGGGACAGCAACTGACGGCACTTCACATTGCTGCTCGACTGAAAGACAGGAAGAGGGAGGCAACTCTACAAAGAGAAGAGTCTCAGGCATCCTTAAATGAGGGTGGGGGCTTCCTCTCGTTTGTAAGTAACATGCTCAGGCATAGGTCAAGTTAAAAAATAATATTGGGCGTTGTGAATATTTTTTTTACCCATCACTTTTAATATTTGTTTTGGGTGCTCAAAGAACCTTTTCATTGAGACAGTTCTTTTGAGTACCCACAACATATGTTTTTTGTTTGCTTGATTTGATGCTTAACGTCCCAGTCAGCAGCTATGGTCATGTCGGAATGGTCAGTTCACATAACCACACTTTTTTTCTGGGCAAGCCGTTAACCAATACTTGTGCACATACTTTCCCTTGTAACTGACAACAACCCTACTTGAATCAGTGGAAAGGAGACTCCATTCAAAACTTAACTTAAATTTTTTGTGAATTTTTTCAATATTGTATAAAAATTGAAAATGATGTCTTGATCTAAAAATAGCCTATGGAGTAAAGGGTTAAGGCAACTTACTGATTTTGACCAAATTACTGTAAATCCAGAAATTTTCACAAGGGTTTTATTTTTGAAAATAAAATCCTTACGAAATAGAGAAATCATTCTGTCATTTACTGATATTGGTAAATCATGTACTAGTAGCAAATTTTAAACATCGCAAACATGTCTTTTAACTCCATTCACGAAAATAAAATTCTCGCGAAAATTTCCGGATTTTGACCAAATTAGCACACATGCTGTTAAAAGTGCTCTCTAACTAGATTCCATGATAAAAAGAAATGGTCCGTTGTAAAATTCCATGGTAAAAATATTTGGGAGCCAGAATATGACCTTGTTATATCCAAATCCATGTTATAACAATATTTGTTATAAAGCAGGGGCTTTTCTGCCCATCTCTAGGGGCCGAATTTCGGCCACATTCCCAACGGAAAATAGCCACCTTTTTCCCCAATAACACGTCTGATTTCCCAATTAAGAAAAGTAAAAAAAAAATTATTTTTTTTGCTTTTCTTTAGAGACCACTACTACTTATGAGAAACAATGACCCATATCAGAATGATACTTAAACTCTAGTGCTTAAGTGATATGCTTGACATAATACAATCTAAAATAACTGGATTCTGAGGCTATGTTTTGCTACCCTTGTTATGTTCTATGTCATTAATTCTCCCAATTTGGATGTAAAATCCATCATTTTTTCCCGATTTTGGAAACGGCCCTTTTCCTAAAATTGTTGGAAAAAGCCCTTTAAAGAGACTACATTGTACATTGTATACATTTTAGTTAGAGGAAGAAAACCAGATAACTCCCACAGTTGCACCAACAGGGACACCCAAGACGACAACAGAACTGTTGATGTCATGTCCGGACATCAATCCCAACAGTGTGGACAGACTGAAAGAGACGCCATTACACTACGCAGCAGGATGGGGCAACATCAATGAGTGTACCGTGATGCTAGAGAAAGGAGGTGGTCGTATTAATCTTGAGGTGAGCAGCCTTTCTACAACAGGGATCAAATTTAAGATTTTTGACCGCTTGCTAAAAATAGCAAGTGATAATTTTTTTACTTGCTAAAGGTGATGATCAACTTGCTTATTCACTCCATATATATCACTAAATTTTAGAAAATTGAGAAAAAAAATCAATTGATTTTAGCATATGTGCTGACTATGCTGACAAGATTGTGGGCCAAAAAAGTATTTTAGTTATACAGTCTACTCTCGATACCTCGAATTTCCTAAGGAACTGGGCAAAATATGTCGAGTTATCAGTAGTTCGAGGTAACCAAATCATGACGTACACCTACCATTTTGGGGCGAAATAATTCACATTCAACTCGTCCATTAATAAATCGTTATACGGAGCTATTTTATTAATAAACTACGGGATGAATTGACCAAGGAATCAATCGACATTTTAAATTGAAACATTAAAATTTCTCAGGTACCGTTACAGTCCTGACATTATGACTATGTTTTCACTTCTAAGACAAAATAAAATAAACATAGCGTTTTCAGTCGGCAACTGGTCCCGCGGTCGCAGGTTTTACCCTTCCGTAAGTCGTCATATTTTAAGCCCCAACAGTGTACATGCACGTTTTAATTTTCGTCGGCTTGATGTGCATATGCCTTCCTAATCTATTTTTGTCATGACATGAGCAATGTCCGAAAATAGCCTTAAACGCACAAAATAAAAAAAAATGGCCCGAGAAACAATTAAATTATAATTTGGCCTTATTTAACACGAGCAGTGCTTGGACAGAGATTGACACATTAGCTCATGTAGCCGCTTTGAAGTTGTACCACAATAGATCAATAGAATTTGGCGACAGCGGTCAATTATGTAATTATACATATACAACACACTCATTTACAACTGCATGTGTCACACACGTGGAGAAAGTGATCAAACAATAGGTGGTTTTAATGGGGATAATCAACGTTGAAAGCGGTGGTTTAATTGGAGACACATTCAGATAAAAAGGTTATTTCTTATGAAATGGAATCGAGTTAGGCGTTGTAAAATACACTAAAATCGATCAGCGGGACCAGTTTTTCGTAACGAGTTATTGGTTTTATTGACTTAGCCGTTGTCGAGATAAACGTGTGGAATTGCAATAATATATAGGGGAAAATACCAGGACCGGGCCATCAGGTCGAGATAAGCAGATAAGTGATAGTATTGAGTTATGCATAGTTGAGTTAACGAGAGTCGACTGTAATTGCCTTTCTTGAATCACATTTTGGTAACCTTAAAAACAATGTAGATTCAGATCAGCCAGCTTCTGAAGAAGCTGGCTGATCAGGATATACACTGTTTTTCAAGCAGATTATGCTTAGTTGCATTTGGAAATTAGTTGATGTGAGAGTGATCTGTTTTCACTTGCTTAAAATAGCAAGTGGTGGTGATTTCTGCTTGCTTTTTTGGAAAAACTACTAGCATTTAGCAAGTTAGCAAGTGCTAAATTTGATCACTGTACAGATAAGGTCATCCTAAACGGGGGGCAAAATATTTCAATATTTCACTTGCCCTGCAGGATGAGTGAATTACAATTTTCTCTTGTCCCGCAAAAAAACATGCACTTGTCCTTTAATATTGTATGCGATAAAGAACATAGGGGAGTGATATGTAATAGGACTTATGAAGTTCCTTATATCGCTGCTAAAATGATATTTATCCTGTCAGTTTCATAACTGCATCCCATATACTGACAAGATTTAACAGTCAATACTCAGATAATGCTAGTTTCACCCTCAGATTTTTCACCCTCACCAACAAGTGATTCTTCCCAAAGCACTCGTCCTGCAGAACGAGTGCTTTGGGAAGAATTTCTCATCCTTTGAACTCTTTTCTAGATTTCACTCATAATTATGAGCGGACAAGTGGATTTTTTGTCTCCTGCTAAAATTGGTAGATTTTTAATATGTTTGGATGCTTTCATTTCACACCGTTGTATGATCAGATTTTGCAACTTTAACTCAGCATTTCGGTGAAGTAATATCAATATCTACAGGGCTTCAGAGTTTTTTTCAAGATTGGTGGGTCGAAGTGACCCATAGAAAAAAAAATGGTTGGTCATTTTCTGGAATGATAGGCCAAAGCATATCAAACTAACCACAGTTGACATTTGGGTTGTATGCTTTACCTACACACTGACACAGACACTTGTATGCATATATGTATATTGACTGCTGATTATACAGTAAAACATGTCTTAAAATTAAGTGGCCACTCAAAAAAGAAGACCAATAATCGCTTAATGCAGGTCAAAAGTATTGCAGAATGCTCCATAACCATTTGTTATTAAGATCTTTGTTTTGCCTGTTTTGAGTGGCTGGTTAAGACATGTATTACTATATTGACTACCTACATGAACTTTCTGTTTTGTGGAGATCCTAGCTTAAGACTATTTTTTATTATTATTAAAGTGAGATTTTTTCACAACTAAAAAGGATGGGTCCCCTGGGCCCACTGCCTTGGAAAGTAATTGGCCATATTTTGAAATCGTTGGACAATGACCCGGGTCCACCATAAATCTGAAGGCCTGTATCGATGCATGAATGAAATTGAGCTGCTTTAATAATGACCTGATTGTCTTTATGACTGAAATGTCTAAGAATGCAGAAAAGAAAAGGAAAATATAACATTTTACAACAATGAAAATATTATGTTTGTAGCATCATCTATTGAACCTCTACCAGGTTTGTTAAAATTATGCCTCTTGGGCCAAAAATGTCCCCGTTGTGGATGTCACATGATTGTTTTACTTGTTGAGGTTCTACATCCTGTTAATTTTGTCAATATAACCCGTGTAAAGTCTTAATGAAACTGCTGATCTATGGTATAACTATATTTCTGACTGTATATCTGACGATATACCTCCTCAAATGAAAATTTTGAATACAATTATCGCCTTAATATTTTACAACCTGCTAGCCGACATAAAAACCCATTAAAAAATAATTCATGTAACAACAAAAGTTGTCTATATGGTGGTCTGCTGATTTTTTAAGCCTTTTCAACAAACAGTGTAGACCCAGATCAATATTATCTGTGTCCATGCGTTTGCCTCTCACTTATATTAGTCAATGATGTTAACAAATATATGCAGCAGACAACTTAAGCAGACAACATTTTCAGATGCATATTTGCTTGCGCTTTAAGGGATAAAATTGAATAATTGTTAATAATTTTTTCCTCCTCAGTTAACAGACAAACGTGGAATGACCCCTCTCCACCATACATGCCTACACAAGTGCGCACAGAGCCGAACATTGAACCGACAACTGAAGGAGGTGGAAAATTACCACAAGATAGCTACTCTATTGATCAAGAACAAAGCGAACATGCTTGCCAAAGATAATATGATGAATACTGCTCTACATCTGGCTGCTGACGAAGGTTGTCTGGAAATCACACGTTATCTCCTTGACAATGCCGGTGATTGCTTACAGGTACACTGGACTTTAGTTAAGAGTGCGTAGACTAAGCCCTAGATCAGATTCTGTTTGCATACTTTCAATTGTTACTGACAACACCAGGACTTTATTTAAGAGTGCGTAACGAAAATTTAATTTTCTTATTTCTCAACTGAAACATATGTTGTGGGTACTCAAAAGAACCGTCTCAATGAGACGGTTCTTTTGAGGACCCAAAACATACGTTAAAATTGATGGGTAAGAAAATATTTACAATTTTACGCTGAATTTTTTTGTTTATCTAAACCTGTGGGTAAAGAAGCAGATTTACTTGGGTCATGCTTGAATATATCTGGTTTGTTTCTTAATACTGGGTCTTATTCAAATGAAAACAAGCTTCTGAGAGCCTGTGTTTGCTTGACAACTAGGTTTTATAAGTTCTACCATACTAGTATCCAAAAATGTATTCCATCCGTAAAATCTGCCCTTGAAGAAATGTGAAAAACATGTTCCGAAATCTCACAGCCCACTCAGTTCTCATACATGTAAAGTATATAAACATATATATTGTTTGCTTCTGTTCTTAACCTTTACTTTCATGAATGTTCATGCTAAGCTCCACACACTATGAATGATTAAATATAAATAAACTTTCATATTTGTACATATAACAAAGAAATTACTTGTTAGGTCCACAAGTGTAGGATATCATATCTTTGAATCACATTTCCTTTAAGCAAACAGAGCAGACCCTGATCAAGCAGCTCTTAAATCTGGGTCTGCTATATGTGTTTGCAAAGGTGTTAAAAGGTGTCTCTATGAGGTAAAGAATTAAAGTAATAGTGATGAAAAATGTCTTGTTAAAGTCACTATAGGAATAAATTTGACACACATGGGAAAAAATATTTCATGAGTGTTCCAGAAATCAGTATGTTGAGGCAGACTTTACATTCCTTAAAATACTGAATTATGCAGATAATAACAGCTTCTCAGATTTATTTTCAGTTTATCTAAAGACAATTGAGCCGCGACATGAGATTTCCAACAATGTGGTATGTGCAACCAGCAAAGGCTCAGACCAGCCTGCGCATACGCGCAGTCTGATCAGAGCCTTTGCTTGTCGCTTGAATATTCTATAAATGTTAAGCTACTGACTGAACATCATTTGAAGTTTCTAAGCTTAAAAGGAGGCTGCAGAGGCTCGTCTGAGTCTATACATGTCAAAATACCACATTGTTGGAAATACATGTCGCGGCTCAATTTACAATTTCAACTGATATTTTGTAAGGAATTGTCATCAAAAATATGTCTGAAAAGACAGGCTTTTTCAAGCAGACAATGTTATTGCAAACTTGATTGAGTTGATCCAAATTGGTTGAGCAATAAAATACATTAAAAAATATTAAGAAATGAAGTTTTCAAAACAAACAGACGGCAAAACCATTTTGAGTATATAATGACATTTCCAACAATGTGTTATGTGCAACCAGCAAACCTTCAGATCAGCCTGCGCATTAGCGCAATCTGATCAGAGCCTTTGCTAGTTGCTTGAGTATTCTATGATTATTGTTAAGCTACTGACTGAACACTATTTGGAGTTTCTAAGATTAAAAGGAGGCTGCACAGGCTCGTCCGAGACTACACTTGTCAAAATGTCAAATTGTTGGAAATCTCATGCTGCGGCTCATATATAATGAGACACTAATGAGAAGCATGAACTCTTATTGATATGCATGACATCTCTATTTTAGCATAACATTGTACAATTTATTGAATAACTGATCCTTTAATACTATATAAGGCAAACACATCAGGGAAGAGGGAAATTCATTTTTTGAATCTTATTTTTTTTTTTTGATGGTGGGGGGGGGGGGGGGGCGCCTGACACAGTGTTTTTATGTAGTATCAAAGTATTTCACAGAGGGCCATAAGGACCCCACTTTAGAAGCCATTGGACCCAGTGGAACCGACTGCTTCTCGATGGGTGTTTCCACACCAGTATTTCTAAGGAAGCATGTAGCAGCTAGCTACTTATGATTTTCCAGGGGGCTGGCATCCAGACCCCCCTGTGTCTCCCTCTGGATCCATGCATGATATAATTTTACCCCCCCAAACTTTGTGGTGGGTATACTGTTTTCACGTTGTCCGTCCGTGCTTGCGTGCGTCTGTCCGTAATGTTTTGTTTCCTTAATATCTTGAAGAGTCATTGCTGGATTTTCATCAAACCTTACAAACATGTTCATATATGCAAGACAAATACTTTAGACAAAAAAGTGAGAGCTAGGGGCCAATTCTATTAGAGTTATTTCCCTTTGTAGTTCTAAATGGCTTTTTATATAGGGTTTTATGCTTATGCTATTATAGGCCATGTACAGGCCGATCAACTCCTACCACAGCTTTTGATGAAACAACTTGATACTTTTCCTATACAATGTAGACACATTGAACATATGCATGAAGGAGTTTGGTTCAGGAAAAATAATTTTTGACAAAATGACAGCAGTTAGAACTTAGACAATTTTTCCCTAATAGGGCTTTTGTATATGCATTTCATGGGCCGATCAACTCCTACCACAGCTTTTGATGAAACAATTTGATACTTTTCCTATACAATATTGACATATTAAACATATGCATGAATGGTGTGGTTCAAAAAAAATAATTTTTGATAAAATGACAGCTGTGAGAACTTAGACAATTTTTCCCTAATAGGGCTTTTGTTTATTTATTTCCCTAATAGGGCTTTTGTTTATGCATAGATGGTGCCTTCATGGGCCGATCAACTCCTACCACAGCTTTTAATGGAGCAATTTGATACTTTGCCTATACAATATAGACACATTGAACATATGCATGAAGGAGTCTGGTTGAAAAAAATATTTTTTGACAAAATGACAGCTATAAGAACTTAAACAATTATTCTCTTATATGGCTTTTGTATGTGCATGGATAGTGCCTTCATGGGCCGATCTACTCTGACCACAGCTTTTGATGGGTCTAATTGATACTTTGTCGATACAATGTAGACACATTGAACATATGGATGAAGGAGTTTATAATTTTTGTTTGCACTGATTCTACTGAAATCTTCTTTTCAAAACTAAGGTCTGCTGGTTTGAACTATAACTTTCCAAGTGTTTTCACTGACTCTTACTGTGCGGGGGTATCTAATAACCATTGCTTATTGACTTTTTTTATTTGTTATATTTTAGATTTTATTGGCTCTTGAAAACAATGACGGTGACACAGCCTTGAACTTGGCAGTACGGAGAAATCATTATGAAGTTACACAATATATCCTATCTAAAGGTAAGGCCAAAAGTTAGACACAGCCTTAAACTTGGCAGTACGGAGAAATCATTATGAAGTTACACAATATATCCTATCTAAAGGTAAGGCCAAAAGTTAGACACAGCCTTAAACTTTGCAGTATGGAGAAATCATTATGAAGTTACACAATATATCCTATCTAAAGGTAAGGCCAAAAGTTAGACAGAGCCTTAAACTTGGCCGTAAGGAGAAATCATTATGAAGTTACACAATATATCCTATCTAAAGGTAAGGCCAAAAGTTAGACACAGCCTTAAACTTGGCAATACGGAGAAATCATTATGAAGTTACACAATATATCCTATCTAAAGGTAAGGCCAAAAGTTAGACACAGCCTTAAACTTGGCAGTACGGAGAAATCATTATGAAGTTACACAATATATCCTATCTAAAGGTAAGGCCAAAAGTTAGACACAGCCTTGAACTTGGCAGTATGGAGAAATCATTATGAAGTTACACAATATATCCTATCTAAAGGTAAGGCCAAAAGTTAGAAATGTCTTGTTTCTGGTTATGCCTCCAGATCTTTGAGGGTCGTTAGGTAGGCAAACTTTTTTTTATAAAACCGTTTTTGGATGGAAAAAGTATACAAAATCTTTAAAAAGTCTAAAATAGACTTTAATATCCCATAAGGCTTCAAAAATGTTCAAGTAGGCTGAAATATATTAGGGTCGGTAAGGTGATCACAAACAAGAGATTAGTGTTTTTGCCTAAGTATCATAAAGATCTATCGTGAGTGTGATCTGTTAAGAGGATTATCGTTTGGCACCACAAGCTTGCTGAGTGATGAAAAAATGGTGGTCCTGAGGGACAGATTTTTTATATCCCATCCTCATACAAATAATGGATTCTTTTTCTAGCTCACCATTGAATTTTTATTTTGAAAAAAAAAAGCTTCCAGAAGTTTCTGAATAGGCTGAGATGCAGATTACATGTTGACGTAACTTGCAGAGTTCAGGCGAATACCAATGCACTGTCTTTTGTTCAGGAGTAGGCAACAACAGCATCTACTGCAATGGCTGCAAACTTTTGGTGCATAAGAAATGCAGCAGGCTACAACGACCGACACCAAATCCTGATTATAGGTTTGCACAGTGCATGGGAAATGCCCGCGCTATTGACGGCAGATAACAGAGTGAAGTCCAGGTTGTACCCGATAAGCTGGAGGCGGTAGCTTCCTTCTGCTACCTGGGTGACATGCTTTCTGCTGGTGGAGGCTGTGAAATAACGGTCACTACTCATGTGACAACCGCCTGGAAGAAGTTCAGGGAGCTACTACCAGTTATCACATCCCGCCACCTCTCTAACAAGACCCGTGGCCATGTATGCAGTTTTTGCGTACGGAGCCCCATGCTCCATTGCCAGTGAACCTGCAGCGCTTGCAGGGCAATGATAGGACAGTGATCAGACAGATTTGTAGTATCAAGCCAGATGATGTGGCCATGGTAAGGTCAAGTGAGCTACTGTCAAAGCTTGAGGACCTCAACCTCATTTTGAGAGAGAGAAGGCTTTGCTTGTTTAGGCATGTTGAACTTTCTAGTGGTGCAGTCAGAACAGCATGTATTATACAGATTGATGGCAGGTGGGGAGCAGGGAGGCCCACGCTAACATGGAAGAAACTGACGGAGAGAGACTGCCATGAGTGGAAGCTCACAGTAGTTGACCCTCAAGAAAGGAGCACCTGGAGATCAGGTGAGAGATTTGCTATGCCTACAGCTAGCCAGTAACCTTGAAAGGTGCCCACTGATGTGGATGATGCCCCTGCACCTGCAGGTTAATCAAAAATCTTATTATGATTACCATGGTTCCCACAAGCTCTGGAAATCATTGAAAACCTGGAAAATCACCAAAAAAAGTTCCTTGCATGGAAAAATCATGGAATTTAAAAAACACACTGAATAATCATGGAAAAATCATGGAATTTTGTGAAATAATTTGATGAAACCACCAGTAGCCAGAAAACTAGCTGTCAGACACACAAAATTTGTGTGTCTGACAGCTAGTTTTCTGGCTACTGGTGGTTTCAAATTTTAATCATTTCAAAATGCATCCATGGTCTACAAGCATGCTTATTTAAATACATTACTGTAGCTGCATTCCGCATTTATCTCAGCGTGGTGAAGATGCCGCTTAGGGTAGGTAGGAAACCATGCATTAAAAAGTCATGGAAATTACATTGTTGATCATGGAAAATCATGGAAAAATCATGGAATTGTGTTCTTGAATTTCTGTGGGAACCCTGGATGACGATCAGGTATGTGAGTTTCAATACGACCAATGAACAGTCAACACGCAACAGCCTGGGTAAGATAACATGGGTAAGATAAAAAAAGTATCCCAGGTTAAATCTCAGATATTCTTATTCCTTGTGCATGAATAACCTCTCTTGAGTAAGAGCATCATATACATAGGTTAAGATAAACAAGAATTTTCAGTGTTAAAATGTTAATATTTTCTTACCCATCAGTTTTAACATATGTTTTGGGTGCTCAAAAGAAACGTCTTATTGAGACGGTTCTTTTGAGTACCCACAACATACGTTTTGGCTGAGAAATAAGAAAATTAAATTTTCGTTACGCACTCTTGACTAAAGTCCTGATATATCTAGATATGCACACTTTTTTGTGCATAAAAATGATTGTAATTATTTACTTAACCATCAGTTTAAACATGATATGTGGGTGTTCAAGAGAACCATCTCCTTGAGATGTTTCTTTTGAGTACCCACAACATATGTTTTGGTTGAGAAATAAAAAAAATTAGATAACACACTCTTATCTGGAGGTCTGGAATATCTTTTGTCAAGTTTCGTACAATAAAACTTGATGATCTATCATATTTAAGGCAAATTACTGCATCATTAAGGGAGGCAACTCAAAAGGGAAACAAGCAAATTGCTTAAGAATTTGGTTTGGCCAGTTAAGCATTTTTAAAGACAGGCATACTGATGTAGTTTAGTTTTGGTGATTACTCAGTTTAATGTCCTTCAAAGTTAATTATTATCTATTCTCATAGGGGCTATATTCTTTCCTTTAATAGTAGTCTCTTTTAAGACGTGGTTGCCTCTAAGTTGAATCATACTCTACCATTCAAAAGGTTTTTTTTGACGATACAGATACCAACATACTAAGGGGGTATTTCCATTTATTGCTTATTGTGTAACTGAATTCGAAACTGTATTTCACAGTCTCATATTTTGGCGATTTTTGTTTTTACCACCACGAGTGCCAAATAAAAATAACCACCAAATATGAGCCGCGAAACGAGATTTCCAACAATATGGTATGTGCCACCAGCAAAGCCTCAGATCAGACTGCGTGTAACGCGCAGTCTGATCGAAGCCTTTGCTAGTCGCTCAAATAGTATATGACTGTTAAGCTACTGACTGAGTACAATTTGGAGTTTCTAAGCATAAAAAGGGCCTGCACAGGTTTCTGAGTCTACACTTGTCAAAATGCCACATTGTTGACCATCACATGTCATGGCTCATAAAAGTGTTTTACAGTAGTGTCTTATTACAGGTACGGATGAAATAAATGTCCAGAACAAGCATGAGGACACACCGATGCACAATTGTGAAGATGTTAGCATTCTGAAGAAACTAATTGAGAACTTGCCGGACGTCAACGCCCGCAACATCGATGGTTCTACACCTCTGCATGTGGCTGCACAAAATGATAAAAACTTGATTGTGACTTACCTTTTGGGTTTGAAGTAAGCAAATATTGTTATCCATTGGTTTAGATAAACAAAATTTTTCAGCGTAAAATTGTTAATATTTTCTTTCCCATAAGTTTTAGCATATGTTTTGGGTGCTAAAAAGAACCGTCTCTTTGAGACGGTTCTTTTAAGTACCTGCAACATGCGTTTTGGTAGAGAAATAAGAAAAATATATTTTTGTTTTACATTCTAAACTAAAGGCCTGATATCTGTCTGTCCATATGTCTGTCTGTCCATATGTCCACCCTTCTGTCCTACTGTAGTCTGTCCTAAGCCTGAAGCTGTCCAGGCTGAGCATACAGCTCATGTTGTTGTTGTTTTTTCATGCATAGGCTCAAATATTTTGGGACAAATATTATTCTAAAAATTAAAGTATGGCAAGCCAACACGTATAAAAAATTTAACAGTTTTATATTTTTGTAATCAAATATATTGTTGGATATCAGGACTGGAATTTACAAATTCTTGTTGGAATAGCGAACAGAAAATACACTGATCAGACTCCTTCAGAAGTAGTACTGATAATGATAGATTATCTCCACTTGTAATATTTGAGTGATAAAAGAGAGATCTGGTTTAGCTAAGGTAGAGTACAACAGCCCTGACTATGATTGATGGATTATCTCCCCTCTAACTGTGGGGCCCTGAAACACAGTCAGTAGCAAGTCTGATTGCTGATCCAGAGGACATGGTTTTGTTCCCAGCCCAACCCATGCTTTCATGGAGATTGATCATTAAATATTCTCTACGGTCATTTTCCTTCTTCTGCTGATAACAAAAGGGCTGTTGCATAGGTTTAGATAAACAAAATTTTTGAGCAAAAAATTGTAAATATTTTCTTACATATGTTGTGGGTGCTCAAAAGAACCCTCTCATTGAGACGGTTCTTTTGAGTACCCACAACATAATGTTTTGGTTGAGAAATAAGGAAATTAGTTTTTCGATACACACTCTTAACTAAAGTCCTGGTGTTGTCAGTAACAATTGAAAGCATGTGCACAGAGTACTGGTTTAGTCTAAGCTTGCCCAGGAAAAGTGTGGTTAGGTTAAATGACAGTCTCAACATGACATTAGCTGTTGACTGGGAGAGTAAACCATAAACCAAACAAAACAAACAAATTCCCTTCTTATTTTAGTGATGAAGAGAGGTCTGGTTTAGCTAAGGTAGAGTACAACAGTCCTGATAATGACGGATTAACTCCCCTACTTGTGGCAAGCAAGTATGGACACAGTGCTATTGTGAGCACCATGTTGGCGCATCCAGGTTTTGATAACTCGGCTAGAAACAAGGAAGGCAAAACAGCACTTTACTTGGCTGCAGAATACAATCGTTTAAAAGTACTTGAGGTATGTAATGTAACCTTTAATCCTTTTCAGAACAATGGATTGAATGGAATCATCCATAAAGCTACATACAACATAGATTTAGATAAACAAAATTTTTGAATGTAAATTTTCTTTCTGATCAGTTTAAACATATGGGCCTCGGGGCGAGAAAATCTGCCTTCGGTGTTTGCGAACAACAAAGGCGCAGACCAGCCTGCACATCTGCGCAGGCTGATCAACGCCTTTATTATTCACCTTTTGGAAAGCATCATATCTAAACTTGCTAAAAGTGAAATTTCAATTTTCTAGCTAGTCGGTAGCTTAGGAGACTGATTTTAGTCACGACGAAGACAGGTTTTGTCGCGTCGAGGCCCATATGTTTTGTGTGCTCAAAAGAGCATATGTTTTGGTTGAGAAATAAGAAAATTAATGTTTTGGTATGCACTCTTAACTAAAGACCTGATACAATTAAGTGAGGATGTACTAAAATCCACTAGTGTGGTACCAAATATTTTATAGTTTATTTCTTTTATCATGTCATGTTATGTCTGGGAGTGTAATGACATCATGTACAAGTGTATTAAACATTTGGTCATGTTATGAAATGACGTCCATTACAATGTCACAAATATGCAGCTATATCTTAACATTTTCAAGCCAAAACCTTAATATGAAAATAATTTCAGTGTCATATAAATAAATCTTACATTTTTGCTCTTCTTTTGTGATCGGTCTTCGACTGCAGTCGCCGTCCATCCGTTAACAATTGACTTAAATGACATCTCCTCCTAAACTACTGGCTGGATTTTATCCAAACTTGGCTGGAATAATCCTTGTAAGGCCCTCTCTAATAATTGATCAAATGGTTCTGGTCTGTTTCCTATCTAGGTCACACAGGCTAAAAATAGATTTTCGAGATGAAAAATTAAAAAAAATTCTGGTCTGAAACCAGGGTTGGCACAATATTACCCGCCCGGGTAAACCCACCCCATAAAACCCGGGTTTACCCGGGCTGGGCAATAAGGTCATATTACCCACTTTGGGCAATATGCGGGTATTATGAATTTTTGGTCTTAAAATTCTCGCTTTTCAGTCTGATAATAGATATAAAACTGTAGAAATGATTCTATATAGCCATATTTTAACCAGTTTTAATGGTAATAGTGAGATAGTCATTAAAATATGAGTATCAACATTGACATTTAAAAATATATAATAACAATTATTTACAAGATACAGACAAGTCAGTTTTCGAGTATGTCTGCTTATTATTATCTTGTCTTTTTCATGATTATGCCAGTCTACCAATGTCATCTTCCCCTGAAAAAATATCTTAAGACCTCAAGAATATAAACAAATCCCCTCTGGGTCTTATTGCTTGATCATATTAGCAGTAAATGAAAATTTGAATGCTAACTTTGATTGGTGATGAGCTGTTTTATGCTTAAGTCTGAATAAAGTTTATGTATGTATGCTATAATTCTATTCCAGAGTGAATAAGTTCCCATTTCCCAATAAGACTGCATTAAAGTATATTCACACTTTTGTTACTAGGACCAGCATGACTGCATTTGACCATAATTTCTATAGTCAAGGATAATTGCTCAATTACTGCCCCAAAGGTGTGAATCACAGTGAAAACAATACTACAGTATTTTTCTAAATTTTTTGATATCCCCACATTTTTTGTAACTAGCCGAAAATTTTACCATAAAGTAATACCATCAAAAGATGCAGACAGAAATGCAAACAGCTTTAATCCCGATAAGGCTGTTTCTCTTTAGACCAGTGCTGTTTGCACAGAAAAACTGTAAGGTAGCAGGTGGTTGCGGGTGTTATGAGATAAACTTTCAAATTTATAAAACCCACATAAAACCCATAAAACCCCCAAAACCCGCCCTCATAAAACCCGTAAAACCCGCCGGGTTGGGCTTTATGATAAAACCCGGGTTTTATGCCAACCCTGTCTGAAACCACAAGACCTAGAGCCTTTATATTTGGTTTGTAGCATCATCTTGTTGGACCTCTACCAAGTTGTTCAAATTATGTCCCATAGCTCCTTCTCAAATTATATGCATACCACAGATGCCAAACTCAAACCGAAGCTGAATGAGTACAGATGTAAACAATGGCTGCTTGAGAAATACGTACCTGTATATATTATGAATAATGCTTTGAAAACAATTAAAATACCTTTTAACCTGTTAATCCTGAACTCATTTTATTTTTATAATTATTCCCAGAATGCATTAAAATCCTTTAGAGTGGAATGAAAAAGCAAAACTAGTTCAACCTCTGATACCATAGTTACCAAAATAACCAGTTTCGGCACGACTAAGTCTGCATATTACCAAAACAAGCAAATAAAATTTACATTTATACCAAAGTTTATTTTGCCCATTTAAGCCTAGCGTCCTTTTGTGGGACAAAGACAAACAGTGCAGACTCAGTTCAGATGCCATAGAATGTGGCGTCATATCAGGGTCTCCACTGTTTGCTTCCAGAAAGTTCTATAAGACTTTTGATAAACATAAAAATAAAATACAAACCATTAAAACGAAAATGGACTGGTCCAATTGATGATAATGGGAATTTCCATTCCCCTTAAATGAGTTAACTCTTTTCATCCTTTATATTTCAAGGAATACCTCCCCCCCCCCCCCACACACACACACTATACTTTATCCAATAAATTAGACGTATTTCAAATATTAACATGTATATTTATAAAAATCGAGGAAGCCAGCTGATCTGTCGTCTATACTGTTTTCAGTTTGGGATATATCTGGGTTCAACATGATAAGGATCAATCGCATGTAATTATTCTACAGACGAACATATACATGTACGCTGCTTTTGGGGGTATTTAAGCATATTTTTTCAAATGAAGGGGTAACAAAATTTGAAAGAAAGCAGCTTATTTTCTAAAAGAAGCAAAAGAACAATAAACTCTTTGAAATATGATCAAAGCTGTACCCAGTTGGTAGCTCAGTAGCGTGTTGAAGATTAAGCGCCCCCTGTTATGCACCGATAACCAGGCAATGACATGATGACAAATCAAAGAAAATGGTGTCACCATGAACATTCCAGGATTTTAAGCAGAAAGATGCAATTTAACCACAGAAAAATAGAGACTTTGGAGCAAATCAGTAGGTTTAGAATTTATATTGAGCGTTTAAACAGGATTGTTTAAGAAAATCATCTGTTTGAAAACCGAATTTAATTGATATTAGCAGGGTCAGAAATCACGGCCATGGATAATGTATATTGCCATAAGGCTCTTTTAAAAGGACCTTCCACCTGTGCAGTTTGGTTCAAAGTCTCAAAACCTCCCAACTATATGACGTGATAGAAATAATTTAAACAAATATGTCAACGTCATCCTCAGCAGCAAATTTCCCAAACAGGGAATGATTTAGATGAAAAGTGATGAATATTAGATACTTTATGGTATGGCTGAAAGTGTTGGAGAAATATTATCTCTAGTATAATCATATGGTTTTCATTATTTTCTGACTGCTCACAAACTTAGAAAGAAAATTATTTTTGTGTTTTTAGACCATTGAACATGTATGTTTACATTGCAATGACTACTACAAGAAACTTCTGTGTCATTTTAACAGAAAGTTATTTTACTTTGGCCTAAGAGCAAATCAAGTTAAATGTCTGAACCAAGAAAATTATTCCATTCATTAAATTTGCCCTGCGACCAGGTAAGGCTCAAACCAGCCTGTGCAGCTACAGGCTCGAACGCTGAAGTTAGCAGACGCTGCTGGCTAGTCTGTTGAATTGTGCCTTTATTAGTCTCTAGCAACAAATTACGGTTTTCTTGCTATTTGAGGATTCAACAAATGTGTGATTGGGCTGAGAAATAAGTGACTGACCTAGGTCATAAACGCATGAACTCAAGAAATACATTCGTTTTCCACCAAAAGAAAGATTTAATATAAAGGATTTAACAAAAAAATATGAATGAGATTGACACAAAATGGAACTAAATGAAGATCTCTGTTGTGTTAGAGCCTTGATATCTCTATAGACGCTAAATCAGCTGTTAGAAGCTTACTCACTGAGCCTCGTTCTGGATTATCTGATTAATATTCATGAGGAATATTAAAAAAGGAGTATGGGCCAAAAAAGGGCCAGCGGGGAGGGGGGTGGTCACATGTTTTACATAGGCTTATATAGGGAAATATGAAAACAAATTCTTGTCTGAAACCACAATGCCTAGAGCCTTGATATTCAGTATGTAGCATCATCTAGTGGACCTCTACTAAGTTTGTTCAAATTATGCCCCTGGTGCCAAAAATGGGTCTGACCCGGGGGCAAATGTTTTACATAGGCTAATATAGGGTAAACTTGAAAAAATATTCTTGTCTGAAACACCAACCTCTACCAAGTTTGTTCAAATTATGCCCCTGGGGCCAAAATTGGCCCTGTAGCAGGGGTCACATAGGCTTATATAAAATCAACTTTTTTTCAGAATACGGTCATGTTACATATCAAATTAAAGGGAATGAAGCATACAATAACATGCTAGCAAATATTTTGCCCTTACACACACCCTTGAGGGGTCAAAAGGTCAATTTTTTTCTTTTCTGAAAGAAGACATATTGCATATCAAATTAATGGGAACGAAGTATAGAACGCCATGCAAGCAGGTATTCTGCCCTTTTACTCACCCTCGACCCCTAGATGGGGTCAAGAGGTCAAAACAAGTCTTTTTTAACGAAGAAGGTTGTGTTGCATATCAAATTGCAAGGAAAGAAGTTTAGAACATTATGCAAGTAAAATGTTTGACCTTATGCTCAACCCTGACGATTTGGGTTGGGTAAAAGGGTCAGACATTGAAATTGTGCAGATAAGTATATTTTGATTGAAAAAAGTGATTTGAAAGGTTTTGTTTATGATCTGAGTGATACCAAAGATGGACTAAGGTGTTGGAGAAATGGGATTTATATTTTGCGGTAAATGTCCTCTTCTCGTGACAAGGACTCAGGTGAGCGATCCAGGGCCCATTGGCCCTCTTGTTTAAATCATTAAACTTGTTACTATAAAGTAATATAATGCTGTAAATGTCTCGTTCCTTATCCCTTTTCCTCGTCTTATTCAACGCTTTGCATGCTGGGTATTTTTTTCTGTTTTTGTTGTTGTCTGCTGACTTTTTTTCAAAATCAATTTTTCAAAAAGAAATACAGGAATACTATCACAGTGTCAACTTGTTTGGATATAGATCAGGATTGGCTTTCTGTTGGTTTTGTCAGTTCTGATATGGGTCCAAATGGCTTGCAAAGGTTATCAGCAGATGACAAAAGTTGCCATTTGCGAGGAAAGAGTTAAGTTCAGTAATATATAAGCACACATGAAAGATCATCATGGCCAGTTTCCAAATTGATACCTATATTAGAAAGCATTAAAAACTCAGGTGAGTGATCCAGGGCCACTTGGTCCTCTTGCTTGATAAACAGAATCTAACGTTTGTGCTCTTGTAAACTTGTTGCTAAAAAGCGATAAAATACTATCAAAGCCTTACACTTTATCTCATATCCTTAACTCCGTTAACCCGTTGTATACTAATGAATTCTTCCTTCTGGTTTGATACAATAAGCTTAGAATAGTCCATTGTACATATCTAGGGGTGTCAGGTTATAATTTTAAAAAAATTATCATATTTTTTTGTCTGAAGATCTTTTTTATCTTAACAAACAGTGTAGACCCTGATGAAATGTCGCATTATGAGGCATTTCATGTGGGTCTTAACTGTTTGTAAAAGTACCTGTTTTAGGGTTACCCGCATATAAAGGGTTAATAAATTCTAAAATACAGGAGCTCTCATGAAATATCTTCCTTGTAAAAATTAATATTTTTTCATTTAGGCGATGTTTGCTGATGATGGGCCCATGTTGGACTTCCTTGAGGAGGCAGCCACAGTCAAACTACAAACTCCTCTTCATGTAGCAGCAAAAAAAGGACATGCAGAAGTAGTGAAGGTAAGGACAGAAATATTCAACAAATGTGAATAGTTGGTTTAATAAATTCAATAATTCTTGAGCACACATTTAGATGATGGGCCCATGTTGGATTTCCTTGAGGAGGCAGCCACAGTCAAACTACAAACTCCTCTTCATGTAGCAGCAAAAAAAGGACATGCAGAAGTAATGAAGGTAAGAACAGAAATATTCTACAAAGGTGGATACAGAACTCATTTAATGATTCAATAATACATGAGCACTCATTTAAGCCATGTTTGCTGATGATGGACCCATGTTGGACTTCCTTGAGTAGGCAGAGACAGTCAAACTACAAACTCCACTTCATGTAGCGATAAAAACGGAATTAAGTATTAGTTGAATTTATTCAAATCTGAAAACACTGGCTAAAAGTAGAATGAGTGACAAAGAAAATGATGTTTAAATTATGAAAATCCATCAAGAAATAAAAAAGCTATACTAGTTCAAACATTTTCGATTGGTATATTTTGGTACATTACACCTAGATAAGAGGGTGAAATTAAAAATGATTTTCTTATTTCTCAACCAAAACATATGTTCACTAATTGGTATTCACATAGAGATAATTTTTTTGAGCACCAAAAATAAATGTTAGAAATATATAAATAGGCCTATATAAAAAATATTTACAATTTTGCTATCAATTTTATCTGCACTCAATCATGGGAATACCATTTTTTTCAGGTTTTGATCCAGAACCGAGCTAATGTAAGAGCAAAACACCATGGTGGGAAAACACCACTACATATGGCCTGTCAGTTTGGTCATTTAGAGTAAGTCCTGTTGAATTTTTCAACATTTGAGCCAGCTCATGATACTTGGTCTTATCACATACATTGTCATTTTACAGCATCACAATTACCTATATATGGGCCTCGTCACGAGAAAACCTGTCTTCGGGGTTTCTGACAAAGCGAGTTTCAAACCAGTCTCCTCAGCAACAGAGGCTGGCTAACAAATAGAAATTTTGCTCGTAGCAAGTCTAGATATAATACTTTCCACTATGGGAATGACAAAGGCGCTGATCAGACTGCGCAGATGCGCAGGCTGGTCTGTGCCTTTGTTGTTCGCAAACCCACGAAGACAGATTTTCTTGCGTCGCGGTCCATATAAATCCTGGACCCAGTATTCTCGTACTGGTCACTGATATGTTGTTGTGGCTTCATTTTGGCACTATTTCAAAGCACAAAGCCATTTCAACAAATTTGTTTGTCCCTGATGTTTAGGGCTGCTGCGAGTATCCGAGTACTCGGATATTCGCGGATCTGAATTTAAAATCGAGTATTGATATTCGTCACTGCCGAAATCGTTGGATCGCGATCTTTTTTTTTTTTTTTTTTTTTACCTTTTTTTAACTGAAACAAGAAGTTTTTCACAAAATGTTCCATTGAAATTTTTCACTATGACTACGATTCTTATTGATAATATCTCTTATTCAAATACCTTTGTTTCTTGCAGGTTAGTGACACCTTTTATCGGTAATTAAAATCCTCAAAGTATTCCAAACTCCGCTGATAATATATTCCAACCTATTTTGTTTAAACACACTTCATCGGTATCTTGGACCCGAGTGGGTATGTACTAATAAACTGAGCCAAAAATATCATCATATGTCAATTATCAAATACATTTCAAAGGGTTATTATTTTCTTTGAAGTTTTTTCTCTTGCCGACAAGGCGACAGCTGATTAGGCCTACGTGACCCAGGTCATGTTGTTTATGTGTGAACTTCAGGACAAAGGAAAAGGGCCTTATACTGAAATCAGCACACTTCTGTCAGAATATGATTATCCAAGTTCAGGAAGGTATAAGATCAAATTTACAAAGTGTGTTGCATGCCTTGACAGTCGTAAGTGGAAATGTAGTCTTATCTTCTTTGATAACTAGCTGTATACATGGGGGTACTTTGGTTTAACAGAAAGGGCGGATTTACTAAGTAAATAGACCCAACAATAGATGTTTCATCTTACTTTTTTATTAACCAGTGACTCACAGTTCGATCTGTGAATCGTCACTCATGAATCGTGGATCAGATCGGATCGCCACTTACCTAACGATCTACAGCCCTACTGATGTTAGTTTGCCTTTTATTCAACATTTTCAAGTAATATACAGTACTTATCCTGATCCTGGAATTTTTCTGCCATATTGGGTGCTTGATTTTCTTTCTCATAAAATCTACCCTCCTCTCCAGTTGAATGGAAGAAAAAACTACCAATATAACAAATGCAAGTGAATTGGCAATTTTATTATTGTAATTTTATTATAGCAATACAGGTATCATAATTTGCTGGGAAACACAATCCAGACTCCACTATTGCATGAATAATGGCAAGCTTAATTTTCAATTTTTAACCCATTTCAGACCAATGGAATTTTCCATAAAGATACGTACAGCAGCATCAGGATGATCCATTGTATATATTGAGGGATCACAGTTATTATTAAAAAAGTATATTTCTTTCTCTGAGGATCAATTTTGTCTTAGGAAACAGTGAGATGAATGAGTGAGGTTAATGAGATGAGCAGGTTCCATAATTACACAAATTTCTTAATTTATTTACTACATTCTTTTTTTAACCCTAACCTGCCAGTCACAATCATTGTCATCCATTCGTCTTGTCTGCTTATGTTCTTAGGTAGCCTATATTGCAAACAATTTGGACTAGGGAGCAGTCTGATTAGTGTTTATACAGGACTTTAGTTAAGAGTGCGTAACGAAAAACTAATTTCCTTATTTCTCAACCAAAATATATGTTGTGGGTACTCAAAAGAACCGTCTCAATGAGTTCTTTTGAGCACCAAAAACATATGTTAAAATTGATTGGTAAGAAAATATTTACAATTATACGCTGAAAATATTTGTTTATCTAAACCTGTGTTATAGTTATGGCTTGCGTTACAAAATCTTGTCTGAAGTGCACTTGAATATATGCAGCAGAAGTAAAATCAGATGACAACTTCAGGACTAAAATACTGTAAATTCAGAAATTTTTGCGCGAATTTTATTTTCGCTAATAGCATTAAAAGATATATTTGCGACATTAAAAATTCGTGACTAGGGCATGATTTACCTATATCAGTAATCAACAGAGTGATTTTGCCATTTAACGAGGGTTTTATTATCACGAATCTTTGCATATGCAAAGCTTCGAGAAAATATAAACCCTTGCAAAAATTTCTGAATTAACAGTGGTGGCAGGATAAAGGTTAAACCGTTTGCTGTTCTGTGATATTACTATAACGTACCATATGTTGAAATGAATAAAAAATGTGAAAAAATCATATTGTTTTTGATAGTGTTGTAGAAGAGCTTGTCAGCTATGACTCAGCCACCATCCATGATACAGACGATGGTAGACACACGCCCCTTCACTGGGCTGCCTTCTACGGAGAATACCAAATAGTGAAATACCTCATTGACAACAGAGCAAACCTCAATGAAAGGTAAGCCTCACGGATGATGGTAGACACACACCCCTTCAATGGGCTGCCTTCTACGGAGAATACCAAATAGTGAAATATCTCATTGACAATAGAGCAAACCTCAATGAAAGGTAAGCCTCACGGATGATGGTAGACACACACCCCTTCAATGGGCTGCCTTCTATGGAGAATACCAAATAGTGAAATATCTCATTGACAATAGAGCAAACCTCAATGAAAGGTAAGCCTCACGGATGATGGTAGACACACACCCCTTCAATGGGCTGCCTTCTATGGAGAATACCAAATAGTGAAATATCTCATTGACAACAGAGCAAACCTCAATGAAAGGTAAGACAGTGTTCTGACCTAAGTAAGAGTGAAAGTGCTCGACTTGCGATCAAGTGGTCCCTGGTTCAAGCCTCACTGGAGCCACACATATTGTGATATAGGTCACTGACTGGAACTTAAACCATCAACTCGAACAAAACCATCTACTATATAATGTGTTGGCTCAACTTTATGCACTGTTGCCATAACAGTGGTTTGTGTCAATATATAATGTTATATTTAGTAAAAGCTCACATCAAACGCTTGTTTCTGAGGTTATTACAGTGGATTACTTTTTCTAGTAAAATGGGTTTTGGTTTTTTCATTCAAATTGAGTCCAGAAGAGACAATTTGAATGAAATGACACAGCCTGCATTCTAGGATAAGGGTCTGCAAACAAATTGAAAGTGCTACAGTTCTAAACTTTTAGTTTCTATGACAAGTTATTTAACAATATATGAATATTATATTTGAGCATCAAATACCGTGAAGTGGGAAATTTTGGCTCGTCAAATTTTTGCAGTATTTGGGGGTAAGTCGTGAACCGCGAAAATTGAATTCCGCTAAATATTTTCCAAGTTTGAACAATTGTTTATTTACCTTTATAGAACAATTATTGTGTGTTCTTTTGTGTTCATAAAACACCGTTTTTCATAGCCTGACCAGCGTATTTTACTGGTCATTGAGCATGTATAGATCAATCAAGGCCATGCTCGTGAGCATTCAACCATTACAAATACGGCTTGGAAAAGCTGGAAAGATAATTGATTAATTACACTTAAATACACCTGATTATTCATTCAGATCAGTGATTGGTAGTATGTGTACACATTTTTCTGCCAATGTGTGTTCACATAATTATTAAATAAATTGTACTAAAACGGGATTGTATTTGGAGAGAAAAAAAGACAATATTTTGTTATTGCATTGCCAGTTAAAGTCAACACTTAAAATGTACCGCTATTCTATGCACCCTATAAGTACAACTTGAGACCAACGAGAAACTACAATTCATCTTCAAGATGAAATACAGAAAGTACCTAGCTTCAACCTTTAGAATGACCAGCTAATACTTCAGACATTATGCAGGACATTTAATTTGCAGTTATAATTTTCACGGGTACAAAAGACCGCGAAATTTAAAAACGGCAAAAATTTATCTTCATGTTTTTGAGGCAAAAATGCAAAAATTTGGCGACGCGGAAATATTCCATTTTACGGTATTATGTGGGCCTCGTGGCGAGAAAACCTGTCTTCAGGGTATCAGTCAAAGTGAATTTGAAACCAGTGTTAAGATTACATATGATACTTCCTAAAAAGTGAAGAACATAGGTGCTGATGAGTCTGCGCGGATGCAAGGCTAGTCTGCGCCTGTGTTGTTCACGAACCCCCGAAAACAGGTTTTTATTGCGTCAAGACCCATATTTGAGCATCAAATATTATGTATTAAAGGGGTAAAATCGTCATTGGCTTTCAAATCAGTGATAAAATATTCATATCTTAACCTCCTTTACCGGAGTTCTGTGTGACCAAGATTGTTCTGTTTTACAGAGATGATCAAGATAAGACTGCTCTATTCTTGGCAGCAGAGAAAGGCTGGCTGAAGACCTTGAATATCCTGCTCGGTGCTGAAGCTGATGTATCTTTTAAAGACAATACTGACGTAAGACTATGATTATTAACCCTTAAAGCGCCACCTATAATTTGCAGCAGACGACAATTAAACATTTTGCCGCTTTTTCAAAAATAACAAATAAGGCATGATATTTCATGAGAATCGTCTGCTGGCAGACGATTCTCATGTAATATCATTAATTATTTCTTTCGAAAATTAGGAAAGATGTCGCAAAATTTGTCGTCTGCTGCAGTCTTGATTGGCGCTTTGAGGGTTAATAAAGATGATATGAGCCATGACATGTGATTTCCAACAATGTGGCATTTTGACATGAATAGGTTACCATCAGATGAGCCTGTGCAGCCTCCTTTTAAGCTTAGAAACTCCAAATAATAATCAGTCAGTAGCTTAACATTCATATAATATTCAACCAACTAGCAAAGGCTCTGATCAGACTGCATGTATGCCCAGGCTGGTCTGAGCCTTTGCTGGTCGCACATACCACATTGTTAGAAATCTCATGTTGCGGCTCATATATACATGAGTGCTTATGTATTATTGAATTCATTAAACAAGTTGGGGAAAGAGATAAAATGTGAGGCTTGCCAAGCATTTTATCACTTTTTCGCAGCAAGTTTGATAAATACAACAAAACAGGAGCAAAAATTTAAGATTCTATTTATGATAAGGCAAAACAAGCTTTAAAATTTTATCATGAATACATCATGATTGTCATTTCACGATATTACCAAATAGGTGTTCCACTAGTGGTTTATCCATTTTGATACATAGAGGATCTTACATGAGTGTTCATGTTTATTGAATTATTGAATGAGTAGAGGAAAAGTGCTAAAATGCAAGGTTTGTCAAGGGTTTAATCGCTTTTTCGCAATGAGTTTAATAAATTCAATAATACGATGTACAAATATTAGATTTTATTTATCATATGACAAACGGTGTAGACCCAGATGAAATGCAGCATAATGATGCATTTCATCAGGGTCCACACTGTTTGTAAAGATAAAAACGCTTTTCAGACAGAAAGAATACAATATTATTTGAAAATTATAAACTGACATCCCTAGATATGTACAATGGACTATCCCAAGTTTATTGTATCAAACCAGAAGGAAGAATCCATAAGTATACAAAGGGTTAATGGGAGTTGTTGTCCTTTCCATTAACTCTCATGAACAGACTTAATGAAACAGCCCAGTGAAGGGGCATGAACAGTCCGGTGCAAGGGCATGAACAGCCCAGTGAAGGGGCGTGAACAGCCCGGTGCAATGGCATGAACAGCCCAGTGAAGGGGCATGAACAGCCCGGTGCAATGGCATGAACAGCCCAGTGAAGGGGTGTGAACAGCCAGGTGCAATGGCATGAACAGCCCAGTGAAGGGCCATGAACATCCCAGTGCAAGGGCATGAACAGCCCAGAGAACGGCTGTGAACAGCCCGGTGCAAGGGCATGAACAGCCCAGTGAAGGGCCATAAACAGTCCTGTGAAGGGGCATAAACAGCCCAGTGAAGAGCTGTGAATAGCCCAGATGCAAGGGCATGAACAGCCCAATGCAAGGGCTGTGAACAGCCTGGTTCAAGGACATGAACAACCCAATGAAGGGCCGTAAACAGTCTGGTACAAGGGCATGAACAGCCCAAAGAACGGCTGTGAACAGCTAGGTGCAATGGCATGAACAGCCTGGTGCAAGGGCCTTGAACAGCCCCGTGCAAGGGCATGAACAGCCCAGTGAAGGGCCATGAACAGCCTGGTGCAAGGGCATGGACAGCCCAGTGAAGGGCCATGAACAGCCTTGTGCAAGGGCATGGACAGCCCAGTGAAGGGCCATGAACAGCCTGGTGCAAGGGCATGGACAGCCCAGTGAAGGGCTGTAAACAGCTATGTGCAAGGGCATTAACAGCACAGTGAAGGGCTGTGAACAGCCTGGTGCAAATGCATTAACATCCCAGTGAAGGGCTGTGAACAGTCCGGTGCAAGGCCATGAACAGCCCAGTTAGGCTGTGTACAGTTGGTGCAAGGGCATGACCATCCCAGTGAAGGATTTTGAACAGCTAGGTGCAAGTGCATGAGCAGCCCAGTAAAGGGCCGTGAACAGTCAGGTGCAAGGGCATGTACAGCGCAGTGAAGGGCTGTGAACAGCCCGGTGCAAGGGCATGAACAGCCCAGTGAAGAGCCATGAACAGCCCAGTGCAAGGGCATGAAAAGCCCAGTGAAGGGCTGTGAACAGCCTGGTGCAAGGGCATGAACAGCCCAGTGAAGAGCCATGAACAGCCCAGTGCAAGGGCATGAAAGCCCAGTGAAGGGCTGTGAACAGCCTGGTGCAAGGGCATGAACAGCCCAGTGAAGGGCCATGAACAGCCCAGTGCAAGGGCATGAAAAGCCCAGTGAAGGGCTGTGAACAACTAGGTGCAAGGGCATGAACAGACCAGTGAAGGGCTGTGAAAAGCCCAGTGAAGGGGCATGTGTGTGCTGTTTCCATGTTGTGTAGGTTCTTTCCATTTCTGAAAGATCAGTTTTCCAGATATTTGTATTGCCATCAAATTTGATGTACTGTGTAAAGTTAGATGGGCTGTGACTTGAGAAACCCTGTCTTCGGTGTTTTGCAAACAATAAAGGCACAGACCAGCCAGTGAATCTGCACAGTCTGATCAGTACCTTTGGTATTCGCTTATTGAAAAGTATCCTATCTAGACTTGCTATGAGCAAAATTACAATTCTCTAGATAGTCTCTGTAGCTGAGGAGACTAGCTCTATCAGAAACCCCATAGACTGGATTTGTCGCATTGTGGCGCAAATAATCATACTAATAAAGATTCGTGGACATGAAAAGTGAAAAACTCTCAATCTGAGGATATACCGTAGAATATTTGGGGTAGGGGTAATTTTTTTGTCAAACAATGGCTCAATGCAAAAAGCAAAAACAAAGGTGTGATCAGTCTGCGGGGATGCCCCGGCTGGCCTGGGCCTTTGTTGTTCACAAACCCTGAAGATAGGTTTCTCGTGTTGAAGCCCAGACGAGACTTTGATCTTATCCCATTATCAAACAAGGAGAGCTCAGGTGAGCTCAGCCTGTGCAAATGTGCAGTCAATCCAAAAACTTTCACTGTTTGCATACAAAGTATGGATGTAGATGAAACTCACACCAAAATTCAGACCTCTAACCCTCCTCGATACATTAGCATGGACATTTAATAAAGGCTTTTGCAAATAAAAGTAAGAAAGACAGCAAATGTCAGGAAACGATACAATCAAGTACCACACCTGACCCAGGATACCACTTGAGAAAGTAACAAAAAATACAATAAACATCACCAACAAGAGCCAAGAGGTCAGCCCTTTCCCAGCAGGTGACCACAAGGCAGCAATGAACAGATGCAAAAGCATGAGAAACACAAGACACAAAAAACACAAATGATCCACAAAAGAAGTACCGCCTTGGAACGGGCAGTAAATATATTTTACTGGAGGGCTTACACCAGTTTCACGGCGCCAGCCTCACCCTTAGTTCAGATGTGGATCAAGACACAATGATGTTTGGTTTGCATGAAAGACCCCTAGCTTATCAATGCATCATCTCCAAAAACATATAAATCAAGATACAAAAATGAGATAAAGCCAAGATAAGGACTCAGATAAGCCATAAATAACCTGATTCTCATGTATTGGTCTATATATATTTTTTCTATAGAAAACTCCATTACAAATTGCGTGTATGAATGGATGGTTCGGAGTTGTTGAGGTATTACTGGACTACTGGTTTGTCGAGAAATTAGATGGGACAGTTTTCAACCTACTCTCCCACAGAGACGTGAATGGCAGGAATTGCCTTGAACTCGCCATCGAAAATGGTCATGAGTAAGTTTATAATTTCCCTAACCCTAAACCTGCCAGTGTCATCTGTTGATAATCTTTGGAAACATTTTGGGCCCAGGTTCACTTGCAGGTTCACTGTTTAGGTAAATTAGAGATTTTAGGTGGACTAACGGATGGTGCACTGGTAGACGTGTCGACAGGTCGCCAGGAGATTAAAGTCAATATTTATCTCAGAATATCGCAAATGCATATTGAAAAAATAAACAAGTTGGATATTTTAGAGTTGTTGCTTAGTCCACCTAACATCTCTAGTTTATCTAATTTACTAATTTTGAAGGATGAAAATAATGAGAGGCCCATCTTTTTTTTGTAAGCATTCATGTCTAATTTTGTAAAGGCTTGTTTTTGAGAGTTTCATTACACACTCTGAACACTATTACCTTTAAACTATGTTGTCAGCTAGTCCATTTAAATATATTTTGTGTGTTTAGCTTGAGTAGACCGCAAGTCCATTGGAAACCATCCCATTTGTAATTTTTGGGAGTTAACTTTATGTCATGGTGACAGCGCTGGCAAACATTTATCTCTGGGATTATGTTTACTGATTGAAAGAATAAGGTGTATTAAAAGAAGATAACTTGGGCGCTGACGCTATGTTTGGTTGGTATTATGTGACATGGTGCAGGACTGTTTTAGCAGTAAAATGTTTGATGTTTAAAGATTATTTACATAGCGTCAGGGTAACAGGAACTATTTGATGAATTTATAATGCTTAAAGAAATAAAAATGTACATTTTCAAATATGTGTATTTCTTTAGTCTTGCCAACATGTTGATATGTCAACCTCTCGACCTGTCAACCTGTCCATCAATAAGCTAGTCAACCACTTTTTAACGGAATTACTTAGTGTGCATATTTATGCGAGACACAGCCCACCAACCTCCAGGAATACACTCTAGAAGCAAGGCCCCACCCTGCAAATTCTACTGCTAATAAAAGGCAGACTGTAGATGCAGCCCCTGAGCTGGTTTCTAAAGCTGGGGAGCAGGTTTTGTGCATTTTTGGGAGCCTTCTAGCCTCACCTTGGAGGCAACTTCCCAAACCACTTTTTGGAAGCCAGGAGCAGTTTTTGGCCTGTTGCCAGGGAGCCATCTAGCTTCACTTTGGAGACAGCTCCAGAGCCGCTTTGGGGAGCCTAGAGCCGTTTTTGAAGCTGCTTCCCACAACTGTATAAAGCACGAGTGATTGCTGTTCAGGCATCATTGGATTCTCAACCACAGAGTCCAAAACATTACAGGAAACCCTGAAGAGTCTTATTATAGATGAAACCTAGGTCGGGTTAGTCATGTACAAGCCATGGACAAAGCCCAGGAGTCAATAGTGGTGGCAGCCCTGGCTAGATTTTTCAGTCACGTTCATGTATACTTAGTGTGCACACACTGGGGACTTTTTGGGTCTTATATTTAACTTGACCCAGCTGTTTGACACCCTGGTGATAATCCTGAAAGAATTTCTTGAAAAAATAATTTTGAAAAAATCAGCAGATGGCATAGATGCATAACAAAATCTCCCAGCATGCAACAAGTTAATGTTTTACCCTAAATACTCAAGACACCTATTCCTTTAGGAGTGATCTGATCTGGGTTTACACTATTTGTTTCCTCCTATTTATCAGAATATTTAGGGTACATTGTACAAATGATAATAAAATATTACCTAATCAGAATCTCAGATAATGGAAGTTTCTGAAGTTAGAAATATACAGGGTATCTGTCACTGTTATTGGGTATAACTACCCCTTATTTCAAAAATTAATTGAGTTTTGCATAGAATAATTGAGTATTTCACATGCTTTCACCCTGTTCCATGCGTAATTCTGGTTTCCATGGCAACCAAAAGGAAAAAAACGTTAAAAATCTTTTAGTAAAAAACTACTGGTCAAATTTCAAAAACCGGGCCGCGTAGCGCAGTCGGTAACGTGTCTGGCTACAGATGCGTGTCTGCCTGCAGATCCAGGGGTCGCGAGTTCGATCCCGGCCCGGTCCCATACTTTCGTGGAGATTGATCATGAAATAATTTCTACGGTCATTCTCCTCCCTTCCGCTGATTCATTCAAGAAGGGTTGTTGTCAGTTACAAGCAAAGATATGTGAACAAATTACTGGTTAACCGCTTGTTCAAGCCTGCTCAGGAAAAAGTATGGTTAGGTGAACTGACCGTCCCGCAATGACCATAGCTGTTGACTTGGGACGTAAAGCAACAAAACAAACAAACAAACAAATTTCAAAAAATAATTTTGTACAAATGGTCCTTTGCTGCCCCCCTACCAAAGTTGTTTAAATTTCTTTGATTGGATGATAAACATGGCCACCAATGGCTTGGTCAGTCTATCCTATGTTAATATAGGGAAAACTTTAAACAATTCTAATGTAAATGTTGTAAGGGAGACAACACTTGCATTTGTGGTTGACTTTGGCTGCCAGTGGTTATCTTTATTGATTAGGGTAAAATTAAGCAGAGTTTTCTCCCTTGATCCTGGGTACATGATAAATATTATTTTTTTCTTAGAAGATTTTAGTTTTTAATTCCCAATATTGGATGTGTTGATCAAATTTTGCCCCTGAGGTCAAAAGTGGTCATTTGTTTTACATAAGCTTATATAGGGAAAACATAAACAATCTTCTTGTCTGAAGCCACTAGGCCTATAGCCTTGATATTATGTATGTAGCATCATCTATTGAACAACTACCAAGTTTGTTATTATTATGCTCCCACGTGCCAAAAATTGGCCCTGTCCCAGATTTCACATGTTTTACTTGGACTTAAAAAAATGGTTAAGGATTTTAAGTCCTGTTGATTTTGATAATGTTATAAATGGTCACTTTTCTGTGTAGTCTAAACTGCGGCTCTATCTATCAAATTCCATAGCTGGACTTTATGGAGAGCTATGCTTTCCTGTATATTGTACCTTAGTGAACAGTCATTGACAGGTGAGTGACCCACAGCTTGAGGGGCCTCTTGCTTCTTTTTTTTGGCAATCCCATGCTGAGCAGTCATAATTCTCTCCTAAGGCCAGATTTTTTTAATAAGTTGATTTACAAACCCTCATGCTGTAATTTTCCGGAAAGTAGAGACAAAAAATAATAATTTCTAAAATTATTTTTTTATTTTATCCGCCGACTCTTAATGTTATTTTTTTCGTTAAAAATAATAATATAATTTTTAGGTTCTGTCTGTGTATTTTCGAGAGTGACACTGTTAAAAGTGATTGTCCTATCCAGATTTTTAGGAAAATGATTAAATATTTAAAGATTTAATACAGACTGTTGGTTTACCTTACTAGTTTTAAGTATTGTTCTGGAGATATTAAAAAAAACACCTCTGAAAATGACCAGTCAACTGGTCATTTACAGAGCTTTTTTTTTTTCGTCCCCCTGACTCTTAATCTGAAAAAAACATTCCCGTAAATCACATAGTAAATTAATTCTGGCCTAAGGAACATGTCATTGATCTGCATATCAAAGTAATAAAGTGAGGTCATAAAACAATTAGAGAGTGATACTACTTCTGGCCTAATAATTGAGCAGTGACAGGTGATTTCCAACAATGTGGTATTTTGACAAGTGTAGATTACGACGAGCCTGTACAGCCTCCTTTTAAGATTAGAAACTCCAAATTGTGTTCAGTCAGTAGTTTAACATTAAAAAAATATTGAAGCGATAAGCCAAGGCTCTTATCAGACTGCGCGTATGCGCAGGCTGCTCTGAGCCTTGATGGTCGCACATACCACATTGTTGGAAATCTCATGCCACAGCTCAAACTATATATCCATCTTTATCAAGGGAGATTGCACAGATGATTGTAGAGAAGAAAGTCACAGTAAATGATGAAGGAATTGAAAGGGAAGAAGATGTCTTGAAGTATGTGTTAGAGAACTGTAGACTGACAGACTACAACACACCCATGAGACAACTCATCAGACATATGCCTAGTAAGTATAGGAAAGATAGTCACAGTAAATGATGAAGGAATTGAAAGGGAAGAAGATGTCTTGAAGTATGTGTTAGAGAACTGTAGACTGACAGACTACAACACACCCATTAGACAGCTCATCAGACATATGCCTAGTAAGTATAGGAAAGAAAGTCACAGTAAATGTTGAAGGAATTGAAAGGGAAGAAGGTGTCTTGAAGTATGTGTTAGAGAACTGTAGACTGACAGACTACAACACACCCATGAGACAGCTCATCAGACATATGCCTAGTAAGTATAGGAAAGAAAGTCACAGTGAATGTTGAAGGAATTGAAAGGGAAGAAGATGTCTTGAAGTATGTGTTAGAGAACTGTAGACTGACAGACTACAACACACCCATGAGACAACTCATCAGACATATGCCTAGTAAGTATAGGAAAGAAAGTCACAGTAAATGATGAAGGAATTGAAAGGGAAGAAGATGTCTTGAAGTATGTGTTAGAGAACTGTAGACTGACAGACTACAACACACCCATGAGACAGCTCAGTAGACATATGCCTAGTAAGTATAGGAAAGAAAGTCACAGTAAATGATGAAAGAATTGAAAGGGAAGAAGATGTCTTGAAGTATGTGTTAGAGAACTATAGACTGACAGACTACAACACACCCATGAGACAACTCATCAGACATATGCCTAGTAAGTATAGGAAAGATAGTCACAGTAAATGATAAAGGAATTGAAAGGGAAGAAGATGTCTTGAAGTATGTGTTAGAGAACTATAGACTGACAGACTACAACACACCCATGAGACAACTCATCAGACATATGCCTAGTAAGTATAGGAAAGATAGTAACAGTAAATGATGAAGGAATTGAAAGGGAAGAAGATGTCTTGAAGTATGTGTTAGAGAACTGTAGACTGACAGACTACAACACACCCATGAGACAGCTCAGTAGACATATGCCTAGTAAGTATAGAAAAGAAAGTCACAGTAAATGATGAAGGAATTGAGAGGGAAGAAGATGTCTTGAAGTATGTGTTAGAGAACTGTAGACTGACAGACTACAACACACCTATGAGACAGCTCATCAGACATATGCCTGGTAAGTATAGGAAAGAAAGTCACAGTAAATGATGAAGGAATTGAAAGGGAAGAAGATGTCTTGAAGTATGTGTTAGAGAACTGTAGACTGACAGACTACAACACACCTATGAGACAGCTCATCAGACACATGCCTAGTAAGTATAGGAAAGAAAGTCACAGTAAATGATGAAGGAATTGAAAGGGAAGAAGATGTCTTGAAGTATGTATTAGAGAACTGTAGACTGACAGACTACAACACGTCTATGAGACAGCTCATCAGACACATGCCTAGTAAGTATAGGAAAGACAGTCACAGTAAATGATGAAGGAATTGAAAGGGAAGAAGATGTCTTGAAGTATGTGTTAGAGAATTGTAGACTGACAGACTACAACACGTCTATGAGACAGCTCATCAGACATATGCCTAGTAAGTATAGGAAAGAAAGTCACAGTAAATATTGAAGGAATTGAAAGGGAAGAAGATGTCTTGAAGTATGTGTTAGAGAACTGTAGACTGACAGACTACAACACACCCATGAGACAACTCATCAGACACATGCCTAGTAAGTATAGGAAAGACAGTCACAGTAAATAATGAAGGAATTGAAATGGAAGAAGATGTCTTGAAGTATGTGTTAGAGAACTGTAGACTGACAGACTACAACACACCTATGAGATAGCTCATCAGACATATGCCTAGTCAGTATAGGAAAGAAAGTCACAGTAAATGTTGAAGGAATTAAAAGGGAAGAAGATGTCTTGAAGTATGTGTTAGAGAACTATAGACTGACAGACTACAACACACCCATGAGACAGCTCATCAGACATATGCCTAGTAAGTATAGGAAAGAAAGTCACAGTAAATGATGAAGGAATTGAAAGGGAAGAAGATGTCGAAGTATGTGTTAGAGAACTGTAGACTGACAGACTACAACACACCTATGAGACAGCTCATCAGACATATGCCTGGTAAGTATAGGAAAGATAGTCACAGTAAATGATGAAGGAATTGAAAGGGAAGAAGATGTCTTGAAGTATGTGTTAGAGAACTGTAGACTGACAGACTACAACACACCCATGAGACAGCTCATCAGACACATGCCTAGTAAGTATAGGAAAGAAAGTCACAGTAAATGATGAAGGAATTGAAAGGGAAGAAGATGTCTTGAAGTATGTGTAAGAGAACTGTAGACTGACAGACTACAACACACCCATGAGACAGCTCATCAGACATATGCCTAGTAAGTATTGGAAAGAAAGTCACAGTAAATGATGAAGGAATTGAAAGGGAAGAAGATGTCTTGAAGCATGTGTTAGAGAACTGTAGACTGACAGACTACAACACGTCTATGAGACAGCTCATCAGACATATGCCTAGTAAGTATAGGAAAGAAAGTCACAGTAAATGATGAAGGAATTGAAAGGGAAGATGATGTCTTGAAGTATGTGTTAGAGAACTGTAGACTGACAGATTACAACACACCCATGAGACAGCTCATCAGACATATGCCTAGTAAGTATAGGAAAGATAGTCACAGTAAATGTTGAAGGAATTGAAAGGGAAGATGATGTCTTGAAGTATGTGTAAGAGAACTGTAGACTGACAGACTACAACACACCTATGAGACAACTCATCAGACATATGCCTAGTAAGTATAGGAAAGAAAGTCACAGTAAATGTTGAAGGAATTGAAAGGGAAGAAGATGTCTTGAAGTATGTGTTAGAGAACTGTAGACTGACAGACTACAACACACCCATGAGACAACTCATCAGACATATGCCTAGTAAGTATAGGAAAGATAGTCACAGTAAATGATGAAGGAATTGAAAGGGAAGAAGATGTCTTGAAGTATGTGTTAGAGAACTGTAGACTGACAGACTACAACACACCCATTAGACAGCTCATCAGACATATGCCTAGTAAGTATAGGAAAGAAAGTCACAGTAAATGTTGAAGGAATTGAAAGGGAAGAAGGTGTCTTGAAGTATGTGTTAGAGAACTGTAGACTGACAGATTACAACACACCCATGAGACAACTCATCACACATATGCCTAGTAAGTATAGGAAAGAAAGTCACAGTAAATGTTGAAAGAATTGAAAGGGAAGATGATGTCTTGAAGTATGTGTTAGAGAACTGTAGACTGACAGACTACAGCACACCCATGAGACAGCTCATCAGACATATGCCTAGTAAGTATAGGAAAGAAAGTCACAGTAAATGTTGAAGGAATTGAAAGAGAAGAAGATGTCTTGAAGTATGTGTTAGAGAACTGTAGACTGACAGACTACAATACACCCATGAGACAAGTAAAATGCAGGTTCCTGATGATGCTAAGGTATATACTGAACAAAACAAAATAAGCTTTACACTTAATTTAATCAATAACATCTCTGCCAATACCTATCCTTTGTAAAAACAAATGAGCCAAAGCATGATATTTCCAACAATTTGACATTTTGACAAGTGTTGACTAGGACGAGCCTCTGCAGCCTCCTTTTAAGCTTAGAAACTCCTAAAGGTGTTCAGTCGGTAGCTTAACAATCATAAAATGCTCAACCGACTAGCGAAAGCTCTGATCAGACTGCGCGTATGCGCAGGCTTATCTGAGGCTTTGCTGGTGGCACATACCACATTGTTGGAAATCTCATGCACTGGCTCAAATCATATTCTTACGACATGATAGTGTAACAAAGTAAAGAATAGCTGAAAAAATTCCTGTGATGTCGCTGGGAATCAATCCTGGGTCACCCCGGTACAAAACCATTACTCTAACCACTGAGCCAAAGAGTCGACTCTGTGACGCAGTTGTCAGAGATTGATTATATACGAGAAGCTATGCAGAATCTACCTAATGTAGATATATAGTTGAGAGTGCCTGTTAAAGCACACAAATGAAATTAACAGTGCCTGGTCCATAACACTCCCCCTCTTCAAAGCAGTCATAATTTATGATGACAGAAAGCCATTATAGGCGAAACAAAGGTTCAATCTCGGACGTGAGCCCCCATTTTACGATATGACAGCGGTAACAAAGTACAGCATAGCTGAAAAATTTCACGTGCCTTCTCTGGGAATCGATCCCGGGTCGCCCCGGTACAAAACCAATACTCTAACCACTGAGCCAAAGAGTCGACTCTCTGACGCTGTTGTCAGAGATATATTATATACGAGAAGCTATGCCAAATCTACCTTATGTAGATATATAGGTGAGAGTGCCTGGCCCATAACAATATCAAATAAATGGGTGTTCAATTCTCAGTAGATCTGTGTAATTGAAACACAACTGCAACATAGTGTGTTTGGCTGGTAGCATTTGGAATGAGAATCAGGGGTCAAAATAAATCCCACATCAAAAATCTTTTCCCGTTTTTGTGTTTTATCATCCGGTATGAAATTTTGACGTGTGTTGCATCAATAGTTGCTGGCTAAAACCGCTAACATAAAACGTGTAAATTAATGGTCTTGTCTTGACGTTGTTACCTTACCTCACGTAGATCATGTGCATCGATAGATATTCCTGTCTGCTCACGAGGCTATGAGCAATAATAAGTGAGCAACCAAACATCTTTGCCATGCATATTACTCTTGGTATGGCAGTGACTTGCCAAAAGCCTTCTTACCCTCATTTGACATACAAGTAGCATTAGTACAGTATACTTCGCGAACGTTATTTGTTGATTTTCGATGTTCTGACTCAAAAGACTCACAAATAGTATGTATAAATATCAAAATTATAATCTTCCAGACTTAAATATGCAGTTTAACCTTTTGTCAACATTATTCATGGATGCCTGATCAAGTTTGAAACTTTTTTGCATGGTTGTCTCGTTAGATGTGTGGCCTTTATATATGCATACTTATTAAGTTATGAGTTTTCCTTAAATTGGTTAGATTTCTATTTAAGAAGTGTAAAGTTTCTTTTTTTGTCCAGTATATGATATTGGATTTTATCATATGATGTCGGGTCTGGAAGTGAAATCACGCCATGCAATAAAATAGTGGTTTTACAGATTTTCGGTAAATGTTATGACTTTCATAACAACGTTGCGTACATAATGACAAAATTAAAACGTTTTTATGCCAGAAATGAGACTTCAAAGAATCTTAATGTCATATGATAAATAGAATCTAACATTCATGCTCATGTATTATTGAATTTATTAAACTCGTTGGGAAAAAGAGATAAAATGCTGGGCAAGCCTCGCATTTGATCTCTTTTCCCCAACTCGTTTAATAAAGTCAATAAAACATGAGCACTCATGTAAGATCCTCTATATATTGTAGGTGTGGCTGAGAGCGTGTTCAATCAATGTATGATACTGGATGAGAAGAGTAAGAAGCAGGTTCCCCGTGGTGCTAAGATATATGATGAGGTGGAGTTTAACTATACATACCTGGATGATTCTAACTTGATGTCAGAGTGGATTCCAAAGTCGGAAAATATATCAAAAAGTAAGTAATAACTAACTCCTTATAAGGGAGGTTGTTCTTGAATTCACATGTTAACCTAAAGCACAACTGCAGCAGACAACACATTTTTATGGCCCCAACTTTGGAAAAGTTGAAGGGGCATATTACTTTGTGCTTTTAGAAAAGTTCAAGGGGGCGTATTGCTTTGGGCTGGTCCCTGTGTCTGTTCAAAATTTATTAAGATGCAGATTTGAAATTTCAATAGAGGATAATGAGTAGATTACCTGCTGTACTTTTTTTTTTTAAAAAAGTTGTTGTTTTTTTTTAGTTATTGCCCTTTGCAATTTCGTGATATCTCAAAAACTATTACAGCTAGGAGCTTCAAACTAGGACAGCTGACAGAGGATTATAAGTAGATTAGATTGAAAATTTAAGAAAAGGTTGTTAGTTTTTTTCAAGTAACACTGGAACGCCTTTAGAACACGGTCGCATATAACACAATGTTTGATAGAACGCTGGTATAACGTGGTCCCCGTTTTTCCCCCCTAAAATTGACCTTTTTTCCAGGAAAGAACAAGCAGATATCAGGCGAGATATAACATCAGACGTCTGAAATGGTCAATTTACTGAAGCGTAAAATAGTTTGGCCATCTCTATTGCTGCATAGTTTTGATGTATTGATTATACCTGATCAATTTAATTGTTTGTGTTTGTTTTCTTTTAAAATCCAATCAGCCATTTTGACATGCTTGGGAAGCGTGTAATTATTCTGAACATCTCACCTAATGTCAGATCTAAATTGAGTGGATTATTGTAGTGAAATTTGCATATTTTAAATACATTGTTCAATCAATGAATGAACTTGAAGTTTAATGTAGCTCACTAAAACAGCATTTAAAGCTAATTATTATCCTTTAAAAAAATCATATATCTTTTTTTTTGTTTTCTCAAAACTATTGAGCATCTGTGAACTACTTTTAGCATGTTTAAAAAAAGCGCATTATCTCCCTTACTATTGCTATATATAAGTGTTATGCAGCATCTAGCTCCCTTACTATAAACAAGTACTAGCTTAGCGGAAATGTTTCAGCATCGCGGAAAAACATTGATGTGTCGTGGGTGGGGTAACGTGTTGTAGCGATCATGACCACTTATTACGCTGTGGGCAAACTGTGGCGCCCAGGTACCACGTTCTAAAGGTGTTCCAGTGTATTGCCTTTGCATTCTTTTCCAGGTCCGTCCGTTTGTGCATCCGCTCCAAAAATTAAGTGACAGTTTTGAAATTTCATAAATATATTTGTCATCCAAAAATTGACCTGTATTTTTTTAGTCCAAATTATCTCACTTTGTGGAGTAATGACTCTTTTAAAGGGTCATAATGAAATTTTTTAATCAAGATATCTCAAAAAGTATTACAGCTAAGAGCTTCAAACTTTGTCAGATGATAGAGGATAGAGAGTAGACTACCTGGTGAAAATTTTAAAAAAAAATTGTTTTTTTGAGTTATTGTCCTTTGCAACTTTGGACATAGAAAACATGACATCTCAAAAATTATTACAGCTAGGAGCTTCAAACTTGGACAGCTGATTGAGGATAATGAGTATTTCACCAAACAGTATTATAACTAAGAGTTTCAAACTTTGTCAGATGATAGAAGATAATGAGTAGACTACCTGTTGAAAATTTAAAAAAAAGTTATATTGGTTTTTTGAGTCATTGCCCTTTGCAACTTTGGACATAGAAAAAGTTATATCGCAAAAACTATCACAGCTAGGAGCTTCAAACTTAGACAGCTGATAGAGGATAATGAGTATTTCACCAAACAGTATTACAACTAAGAGCTTCAAACTTTGTCAGATGATAGAAGATAATGAGTAGACTACCTGGTGAAAATTTAAAAAAAAAGTTTTATTGTTTTTTTGAGTCATTGCTTTTTGCAACTTTGGACATAGAAAAAGTTATATCTAGAAAACTATTACAGCTAAGAACTTCAAACTTTGTCAGATGATAGAGGATAATGAGTAGACTACCTTGTGAACATTTAAGAAAAAGTGATTTTATTTTCTTTGAGCTATTGCCCTTTGCAACTTTGAACATAGAAAATGTGATATCTCAAAAACTATTACAACTAGGAGCTTCAAACTTGGACAACTCATAGAGGATAATGAGTAGATTACCTGGTGAAAATTTAAGAAAGGTTACTTTATTTCTTTTGCATTTTTTTCGAGTAATTGCCCTTTGCAAATTTGGACATAGAAAACTTGTAATAAAGATATCTTGAAAACCATTACAGTTAGTAGCCTCAGATTTGGTCAGCTGATAGAGGATGGTGAACAGATTACCTGGCGAGATCATCCTTACGGACAAGCTAATTGTTAGGGACACAGTGTTTTATAAACACAATTTCTAGTTATATCTTCATTTACATGTGCAATAAAATTTGATATTTCTTCTGAATCATCTGGGGATTGAAGGGCAACTAGTTATTGGCTCGGTCAACAAATGTTGGCGGAGCTCTATTGTTTTTGGTTAGTTGGTTTGTCTGTCTGTCTATCTGTCTGTCAATCTTTCTGTCTGTCCATCCCCTGTTGTGGTCACTCTAACATAGTCATTTTAATCTGATTTCTTCCAATTTCATATATGGATAGCTTCCATCAAGCTCTTGCTCAAGTTTGAATATGGGTTTTTGTCCGATGAATGATAATCAAGATGGCTAACAAATTGGTCGTCGCCTATGAGTTTACACTTGTGGACACTCTACCTTAGTCATTTATTACCAGATCACGTCCAAATTTCATTTATGGATTATTTTATCAAACTTTCGCCCAAGTTGGAATTTTGGTTTTGTCGGATAACCAAGATGGCCGCCACTCTACAGTTTGTATGTGTAGCACTCTAACCTATGGTTAGATTTCTTCCAAATTTCATATACTAATTACTTCTATCAAACTCTCACTTAAGTTTGAATATGGCTTTTTTCCGACAAATGATAACCAAGATGGACACCAAAATGGCTGCCTATGGTCAGCTTGCACATGTGGCACTTTGACTTTGTCATTTATTACCCAATTTCTTCCAAATTGCATGCGTGAATTACTTTTATCAAATTCTCTCGTAAGTTTGAATATAAGTTTTGTCCGACAGACTAAATCAAGATGGTCGCCAAAATGGCCACTGTCTGTCTGTTTGCACTTGCAGACATTCTAATTTAGTTATTTATCACCTGATATCTTCAAAATCAAACTCTTTCCCAAGATGGACTGTGGGTTTTGTCCGATGAGCATTATTTAAAATGGCTGCACAAAAGGCTGCCACCTGCCAGTTTGCATGTGGAGACACCTATTTTGGTCATTTATCATCCAATTTCTTCTAAATTTCATTTATAGACTACTTTCATTTAAGAATTGAAAGTTATTTTTCTGTGTTTCACTGAGGTATGAAATGTCGGGAAAATTAGATGTAATTTTAACGACATTTCATACCTCAGTGAAACGCAGAAAAATAAATTCTTATAATTACAACTTCTTCTTTATTCATTCTTATTCAGTATTTATAATTATGTTTTCCTTAAAAAAAAAAAGTTTCCAGCTAATAGTTTGTTTCACGCATTTAGACTATGACGTGCGTATGTAGACGTTACGATCGTGATGTTCAAAAAATCAAAATGGGGGCCAATCTCCAATTGAAAATAAACACCTAGAACTCTACATTTTAGAGACTAGAATCTCGTTTTTTCATAGTGACAACGGAAAAAACTTAACATGGGTGTTCATTAGAATGTGTACGATAGTTACGTCATCGGATATGACGTCATTCATTAACATTGGTGACGAAAAGCATCATCTGTCAAAATGGCTTGGAAAGGAAAAGAAATGACCCCAGCAAAAAGAAATTGAGCTATCTTTATTGAGTGATTGAAGAAAGCAAAGACGAATTGCAAAAGATGTTGGATAAACCAGGCAACAGTCATGCAGTAAGTTCAAGAAACGATTTTATTGCGGGGCTCGACTGAAAACATACAACGAAGTTGCAGGAAAACAAGCACAAGTGCAAGAGGCGATCGCATCATTTTGCGGACTGGGAAACCAAATAGATGGCAGCCAAGTGCGGATCCAGAGGGGGGGGGGGGGGCAGGGGGTCCGGACCCCTCCTGGAAAATCACAAGTTATTTGGGTTTCTATAGGGATTAAGCAATTGGACCCCCCCCCCCCCCTGGAAAAATTTGGACCCCCTCTGGAACCGTGAAAAATGATATTGTTCTTTGAAATTAACCATTTTACTCCTGTAAACTAAGCTGATGACTAAGAAAAAAGCAAAAAACAAACAAACAACGCTGTCAGAGCTTTTTTTTTTTGTCAGATTGACGTGGACCCCCCCCCCCACCAGCAGACAGCTGATCGGTATGACTACTGTTAATTTAGGCGTCGTATGTAAGTTCATCTTTGCTTTTCTACCTGAAAATATAGGTGTAAGTACAAGGTAAAGTGTCAGCAGTTGCAGGCTGTCCATTTCTCTTCATAGAAGCATTGTACAATATCACAAAAGTAGTTCTGTCGTGAATGGCCACGCCCCTCATTGAAAAATGAAATACAGGTCAATGCGATCAGATGAACGTTCTTGACCAATCAGATTAGCGGATCTCAATAAATGTTATGACAGTTGTAATTATCAAACTATTGTTCATATCTGAATATGGGTTTTGTCCGACGAACGATAACCAAGATGGTCGTCAAAATGGATATCCCCTTTTCACTGTCGGAGTCTGACTGTTCTAGTTCAGTTCTCATATGAGTAATAGTTTTGCCCTTAAATTTTTGGTATTTACTTGTGATCTATGTTAATTTCTTTTGTCAAAAACACCAAGAAGTGTTTTAGAACAATACCCCAAATCATCAGTCTTCTCTCCAAATGCATTGCTTATATTAGGCCTCCAGATAAGAGTGCCTACCAGAAAATTATTTTTCTTATTTCTCAACCAAAACATATGTTGTGGGTACTCAAAAGAACCGTCTCAACGAGATGGTTCTTTTGAGCACCCAAAACATATGTGAAAAATTATGGGTAAGAAAATAATCAAAATTTTCCGCTAAAAAAATTGGCTTAACTGGCCCTATGTTATATATTTGTTTTGTTTTAGCACAAGAAGAAAGACAGAATCAAATAGAAAGACAACACACCTATAAGACATACAAAAAGACCCATGTTCTAACAGTACTAGTGAGTATATAGAGGATATTATCCTCAACGTGATAAAACCTGGAACGTTATTTGCCGCGATAACCGAAAATCTGCATATGCGATAAGCCCTTTCCCGCCAACTGGTTATCAGCATGCCGTGATGATAACCGGAAGTCATGTATTTTGAACGGAGAGAGGTTATCATGCCGGCATGTAACGTTGTTCATTAGATGACGTCAGATGTAAACAAGTGGCGCGACGTAACGCAAAATTTACGCCATTCCTCTGTTTTACATACATTGTTTTACGTCAAACGCGTTGAAATAGTTAAATGGAATATGTGATAAACAGATTATAACATGGGGTTTTGGTTATCGCCTTCAGTATCAACCCTCTACCAGTATCAGCCCTCGAGCTAAAGCTCTCGGGCTGATATTTGGGTCTAGGGTTGATACTTCAGGCGATAACCAAATCGCCATGAGATAATCTCTAAATATCACATGAGGTTGTGTCTGGGAGTGATATAACGCCACGCAATAAAATCGATAAACCTCTGGTGGTTTACAGATTCAGCAACATAACAAACTGACGGCCATTATAACGCTGCGTAAAAGAGGTGAAATCTTGATGTTTTCATGCCAAAAAAGCTATTTTAAAGCAATTTTAATGTCATGTGATAAATAGAATCTATATTCGTGCTCATGTATTATTGAATTTATTAAATGAGTTGCGAAAAAGTGATAAAATGCTTGGCAAGTCTTGCATTTTATATCTTTTCCCCAACTTGTTTAATAAATTCAATATTATTCAATAATATTGAATTTATTAAACAAGTTGTGAAAAAGTGATAAAATGCTTGGCAAGCCTCGCATTTTATCTCTTTTCCCCAACTTGTTTGATAAATTCAATAATACATGAGCACTCATGAAGGATCTTCTATGTAAGGCTCTAACTAGCTACAGCGACTAGCAAGTATTATGTAAATTTGCATGTGGCAAGTTTAATTTTTGATTTTTCGGAGAGAGAGAATAAGAAAGATGCTGATGAGACTGTGCATATCTGATCTGCGCCTTTCTTATTTGCATGCAACAAAAACATATTTCAAAGGTGTTATTTAGAGTAAAGGTATTTAAGTAAGATTTGTGATACTTGGTATACTGATGTGTGTTAAGGAGTAGATAACTTGATGAACTTTGAACAGATTCCCTAAACAATTGATTGAGGTATGCCCCTTTTTACACTGCATTTTTCCAACTTTTGGTCCTATTCACTGACCTAGAATAATTATTTTTGGTATACTATATAGGTTTAGATAGACAAAAAAATTCAGCGTAAAATTGTGAATATTTTTTTACCCTTAATTTTTAGCATATGTTTTGGGTGCTCAAAAGAACCATCTCATTGAGACGGTTCTTTTGAGTACCCACAACATATGTTTTGGTTGAGAAATAAGAAAATTGTTTTTCTGGTATACGCTCTTAAAGGTCTTGTGAATTTTCAAAAACATTTTTAAAACTCTTCATGATTTAAATGACATTATTGAGAAAGCCAAAATGCTAAAAACCCCATCTTAAAATTCAAACCGAGTCAAAAGTTATGCAAGTTTTAAAATTATGCAAATTAGCACATAAGCCCCGCCCACATTATTGTTTTGAGATGATTTTTCAAAATGTCATATTTTATCCGGTGCGATTTCTAAGCAATTAAAAACAACACAATTAAGCTTTTGCATGTTAATGTTGTATTTTATCATATTGAATCATTTTCCGCAAATAAAATATTAAAAAATGTTAAAATAAATGAAATATATTAAATTTAATATTTCAAAAAGCTCAAATGACGTCATTTGAGCCTCTCACATATTTTCATCTAATTAAATTTTGAAACCTTCATAACTCGGTAACTATTTTGAATTTTTTGATGGGACTTTCGCCATTCTGTTTCTCTCAATACTGGCTTTTCAATCAATAGGAGTATGAAAAAGTATTTTTGAAGGTTCACAAGACCTTTAACTTAAGGCCTGTATACTATGCAAGTTTGATGTGTACAATATTGAATGAAGGTGGCATAGCTTGACGTCAGTTTGTTACAGAGTTATTGCCCCTGACTGATTTATATAAGATGGTCCTTATGGATAAGCATATGGTTGGGGGCACAGTGTTTCACATACACTATTACTACTTTAAGTTTAAACCCTTTAAAGACTGTAAAGGGGTACTTTGGCAAACAGGAAGACCCAGATGAAATACCGCATCATGCAGCATTCCATCAGGGTCTGCACTGTTTGCTAAGACAAAATCAATCTTTCAGAAGAAGAAATGCATTTTTTTTTTAATTTAACCTGTGACCCCTTAATATATAAAATGGACCATTCTGACTTTATTGTATGTAGCTTTATGGGATATTCCATTGGTCTTAAAAGGGTTGAACGTTATTAGCATGACACTTTATTTCAGGCAACATCTGAGAAGCTCGAACTGCTGTCCCATCCACTTGTGTCGGGATTACTTCGACGTAAAAGTCAAGGAAGGGCAATGTTGATATTCTACGCCCAGTTGTTTGTCTATGCTGTGTTTCTAGCCTTCTTGACTGCCTACATGGTTGTGTCAATACCTCCTTATATATTGTAAGTTGAAAATTACCTTTAGTAGTGCCCCTTTCATTTTTATGCCCCAAAACTTTGAAAAAGTTGAAGGGGCATATTGCTTTGGGTTTGTCTTTCTGTCCATGTGTTCGTCCTTCTGTCCGTTACAAATTTAAGATAGGGTTTTAAAATTTCATAGATGGATTCCTCATAAAAAAATAACTGACCCATTTTTTTTAAATCTGGATTATATCCCTTTGTGGAGTTATGCCCCTTTTAAAGGGTTATAATGAAATTTTGTAATCATGATATTTAATAAACTATTACAGTTAGGAGCTTCAAACTTGCTCAGCTTATAGAGGATAATGAGTAGGTAACCAGGTGAAGATTAAAAAAAAAAACATTTTATTTTTTTTTGAGTTATTGACCTTTGCAAATTTGGACATAGAAAACTTGATATCTCAAAAACAGTTACAGCTAGGGGCTTCAAACTTGCTCAGCTTATAAAGGATAATGAGTAGATAACCTGGTGGAAATTATTGCCCTTTGCAAATTTTGTCATAGAAAACTTAATATTTAAATAAATGTTACAGCTAGGGGCTTCAAACTTGGACAGCTGATAGAGGATGATGAATAGATTACCTGATGAAAAACGGCTGGTAGACAAACTAATGGTTGGGGGCATAGTGTTTCATAAACACAAATTCTAGTTTTTATCCACATTTCATCTAGGTTACAAATTAGTATGTGCTTTTATTAAGTGGCTGTATAATGCTCGGTACACTCAATTCTGGGCCACTAAATTTTACGATGGCAGATCCTTAAATCACGCTTATATATGACTTGGCCTTGAAGGCAGATATAAATGAAAACAGCTCACCTGATGTTGATTGCAAATTTTAACCCTTTGTATACTGGAAACCCCTAAACGGGTACTTTGGTAAACAGTGAAGACCCAGATGAAATGCAGCATAATGCTGCAATGGGTACTTTGGTAAACAGTGAAGACCCAGATAAAATGCAGCATAATGCTGCAACGGGTACTTTGGTAAACAGTGAAGACCCAGATGAAATGCAGCATTATGCTGCAACGGGTACTTTGGTAAACAGTGAAGACCCAGATGAAATGCAGCATAATGCTGCAACGGGTACTTTGGTAAACAGTGAAGACCCAGATGAAATGCAGCTTTATGCTGCATTTCATCAGGTTCTGCACTGTTTACTAAGATTAAAATACACTGGAACGCCTTTAGAACGCGGTCGCATATAACACAATGTTCGATAGAACGCTGGTATAATGTGGTCCCCGTTTTTCCCCCCTAAAATTGACCTTTTTTCCAGGGATGGCAGGCGAGACAGAATGTCAGACGTCAATTCACTGAAGCGTAAAATAGCTTTGCCATCTCTATCAGTGTCTATTGTTGTATAGATTTCGATGTATTGATTATACCTGATCAATTTAATTGTTGGTGTTTGTTTTCTTTTAAAATCCATTGTCATTTTGACATGCTTGGGAAGTGTGTCATTATTCGGAACATCTCACCTAATGTCAGATCTAAATTGAGTGTTTTATTGTAATGAAATTTGCATATTTTAAATCCATTGTTAAATCAAAGAGTGAACTAGGAGTTTAATGTAGCTCACCAAAACAGCATTTAGACCTAATTATAATCCTTATAAAAAATCACATTTTTTTTTTTAGTTTTTTTTTTTCAAAAGTATTGAGCATTTGCGAACTACTTTTAGCATGTTTAAAAAAGCGCATTATCTCCCTTACTATTGCTATATATATAAGCGTTATGCAGCATTTAGCTTGCTTACTATATAAACAAGTACTAGCTTCGCCGAAAAGTTTCAGCATCGATGTGCCGTGGGCAAGTGGGTGGGGTATCGCGTTGTAGCGATCATGACCACTTATTACGCTTTGGGCAAACTGTGGCGCCCAGGTACCGCGTTCTTAAGGCGTTCCAGTGTAATCTTCAGGGGCAAAGATACATCATAATTTAGAAAATTCTACCTGGGACCCCTTAAAGTACACAATGAGCAGTTCCATACTTATTATATCAATATGTATGGGACAATCCATCAGAATACAAAGGATTAACACAATTTTTGTATCTTTTGTGAATATATGCAATAACATTAGCGCTTGCCAGGTCTCTTTGGAGGTGTTGAAAACCTTGGTCTTAGACTTCCGCTTTTATCACTTCCCTCTAGACCTTGTGAACATTAATGCAATAAAAAGCATACTGGATCCCTAATAGCTGCAGGAAATCACAATTCTTGGTAAGCACTCAATGCACAATAAGTGAAATCAAAAGTAGCAAGCAAAAAAAAAAAACAAGAGAGCCTTTGAACCCTGGGTCATTCACCCAAGTCCTTGTCATGAGAGGATGTTTATCACAAAATATTAATCTCTTTTCACCAGCACCTAAGTCCATCTTCCATATCACTCGTATCATAACTAAAGCCTATCAACTATGTAGTACAGTACAGCCAATATTTAAGTCTTAAAACATGCTAAGTTCAATCAAAATATACTTATCTGCACAATTTCAATGTCTGACCTTTTTACCCAACCAAAAAGGTCATGGGTATACATAAGGTCAAACATTTTGCTTGCATTTTGTTCTACACTTCTTTCCCTTTAATTTGATGACCAACATGACCATTTTCACTGTTTTGACCTTTTGACCCAACCCAGGGGTCAAGGGTGTGTAATAGTGGTGTTCTATGATCTATTCCTGTTGATTTGATATTATGCAACATGACTACTTTAAGAAAAGAAAATAAAATTTGACCTTTTGACACCTCCCCAGGGGTCGAGGGTCTGTGTGAGGGCAAAATATTTCCTAACATGTCATGACCATATTCTGAAAAAATATCAAGGCTCTAGGCCTTGTGGTTTCAGACAAGAAGATGTTTTCCCTATATAAACCTATGCCTTGTAAAACATGTGGTTTCCGGGGCAGGACCATTTTAAGCCACAGGGGCATAATTTTAACAATCTTGGTAGAGGTCCACTAGGTGATGCTACATACCAAATATCAAGACAAGGTCTTGTGCTTTCAGACAAGAAGAATTTTAAAGTGTTCATCTCGAAAAATCTATTTTTATCCTGAGTGACCTTGATAGCCATTGAACAATTTGAATAGGGCCATAAAAGAAGCATTCCTGGTAAGTTTGGTCAAAATGCAGCCCGTAGTTGAGGAGTTGATGTCCTTTGAAGCAATTGTTGACTATTCATAACGGACGCCGGACAAGAAAAAGAAAAAATGAAACCTACCAACCATAGTATCCAAATTGTTTGTCACTGGATGGTATTCCTGGCAGATTTTTTTTCATAGAAAAAAATGTAATTTTAAAACAATCAACAGATAACATAAAAGCATGCAAATTACCTAAGCATACAAAGGGTTAATTAAGAATTTCAAGCAATTTCTTTCAGTGCCAGTAATTATACACTTATTGGAGATGGCAGTGTGTGTGAGCAGCTGGAGAGAGGTGGTTACACACAGCCTGTATATTCTACGGCTCTACAATATCTCAGTCTTGTATTTTCAGTACCAGTAATTATACTCTTATTGGAGACGGCAGTGTGTGTGAGCAGCTGGAGAGAGGTGGTTACACACAGCCTGTATATTCTACGGCTCTACAATATCTCAGTCTTGTATTTTCAGTACCAGTAATTATACTCTTATTGGAGATGGCAGTGTGTGTGAGCAGCTAGAGAGAGGTGGTTACACACAGCCTGTATATTCTACGGCTCTACAATATTTCACTCCTGTATTTTCAGTGCCAGTAATTATACACTTATTGGAGATGGCAGTGTGTGTGAGCAGCTGGATAGAGGTGGTTACACACAGCCTGTATATTCTACGGCTCTACAATACCTCACTCTAGTATTTTCAGTGCCAGTAATTATACACTTATTGGAGATGGCAGTGTGTGTGAGCAGCTGGATAGAGGTGATTACACACAGCCTGTATATTCTACCTCTCTACAATACCTCACTCTAGTATTTTCAGTGCCAGTAATTATACACTTATTGGAGATGGCAGTGTGTGTGAGCAGCTGGATAGAGGTGGTTACACACAGCCTGTATATTCTACCTCTCTACAATACCTCACTCTAGTATTTTCAGTGCCAGTAATTATACACTTATTGGAGATGGCAGTGTGTGTGAGCAGCTGGATAGAGGTGATTACACACAGCCTGTATATTCTACCTCTCTACAATACCTCACTCTAGTATTTTCAGTGCCAGTAATTATACACTTATTGGAGATGGCAGTGTGTGTGAGAAGCTGGAGAGAGGTGGTTACACTCAGCCTGTATATTCTACGGCTCTGCAATATCTCACTCTTGTATTTTCAGTGCCAGTTATTATACTCTTATTGGAGATGGCAGTGTGTGTGAGCAGCTAGAGAGAGGTGGTTACACACAGCCTGTATATTCTACGGCTCTGCAATATCTCACTCTTGTATTTTCAGTGCCAGTTATTATACTCTTATTGGAGATGGCAGTGTGTGTGAGCAGCTAGAGAGAGGTGGTTACACACAGCCTGTATATTCTACGGCTCTGCAATATCTCACTTTTGTATTTTCAGTGCCAGTAATTATACTCTTATTGGAGATGGAAGTGTGTGTGAGCAGCTGGAGAGAGGTGGTTACACTCAGCCTGTATATTCTACGGCTCTGCAATATCTCACTCTAGTATTCGCTGCAGTATTACTCATTTCAGAGGTAAGAACATCAGACAGGACTTATTGCGGGTTAATGTGTCTTCACGGTTTGCAGCATGATAAAGATTATAAGAATCTATAATTAGAGTGAGGGTAGAATAGTGACATCAGTCCCGGCGATCACTGTTTGACATCACCAGGCTTGCCAAGTGATTACAAAGGGTTAATGCGAGGGACAAAATTTTCTATCCCACTCTCACACAAATGATGGATTCTTTTTCATGCTCTCCATTGAATTTTTACCTGCGTCGCTTTAGCGAAAGCAGGTCTAGTAGTGGGTCCACTCCGTCCGTCCGTCCGTTCGTCTGTTCGTCTGTCCGTCCGTCCGTCTGTCCGTCCGTCTGTCCGCAACACTTATGGGGTGCATAGTTTGTGTAGTCTGTAACTCCAACAGTTTTAATTCCTTTATATTCAAACTTTGCCTAATGATTGTTCATACATTGAAGATGTGCACCTCCTATTTTGTGCACATTTGATAAATATTTTCTCAATTTTTACGGGTGTTGAACTTAGACATTTTTTCCATCCGAAATGCATAGAGGGTGTCAGGTTTGTGTAATCTGTAACTCCAACAGTTTTCATTCCTTTATATTCAAACTTTGCATAATGATTGTTCACACATAGAAGATGTGCACCTCCTATTTTGTGCACATTTGATAAATATTTTTACAGTATTTTAGGGTGTTGAACTTAGACATTTTTTCCATCCGAAATGCGTGGGGCGTGCCTAGTTTGTGTAATCTGTAACTCCAACAGTTTTCATTCCTTTATATTCAATCTTTGCATAATGGTTGTTCACTCAATGAAGATGTGCACCTCCTATTTTGTGCACATTTGAAAAATATTTTCACATTTTTTGTGGGTGTTGAACTTAGACATTTTTTTCCATCCGAAATGCTAAGAGGGTGTCTGGTTTGTGTAATCTGTAACTCCAACAGTTTTCATTCCTTTATATTCAATCTTTGCATAATGATTGTTCATACATTAAAGATGTGCACCTTCTATTTTGTGTACATTTCATGATTTTTTTTCCATTTTTTGGGGTCTTGAACTTTGACATTTTTTCTGTAAAATGCTAAGAGGGTGTCTGGTTTGTGTAATCTGTAACTCCAAAAGTTTTCATTCCTTAATATTCAAACTTTGAATAGTGATTATTCATACATTGAACATGTGCACCTCTATTTTGTGCACATTTGATAAAAAATTTTCAAAAATTATTTAGGTCTGTTGAACTTAAATATTTTATCCATCCGAAATGCTAATGGGGTGTCTGATTTGTGTAATCTGTGACTCCAGCAGTTTTCATTCCTTCATATTCAAACTTAATATGTTATGATTGCTCACACATTGAACATGTGTGCACCCTGTATTTTGAGCATATTTGATAATATTTTTGGATTGTTAAACTTAGACATTATTACATCTACACCACTATTGGATTATTTGTGTGTAATCTGTAATTCAAACAGATTTCATTCCTTTATATTCAAATTTTGCATAATGATTGTTAACACGTTGAAGATGTGCACTGGCGACGCAGGTCCAGAGCAGAGTTTGGTCTTGTTACTTTAAAAAAGCTTCCAGGAGTTCTTTAATATGCTGAGATTCAGTATTAATTCATGACTTCATTTGACGACCATGTGAGTTACTATGCAACCAATGAAAAGTCCTCGTGACAGCGTGGGTAAGATAACATGGGTAAGATTATAAGAATCTATCCGAGATCTTGCTACTGCAATTATCCGTGATGGCAAGGTCCCAACTGACTGGGAGGAAAGTTTCATTGTCTGCCTTTACAAGGGCAAGGGTGATGCTTTGGATAGTGGCAACTATCGAGGCCTCAAGCTGACTGAGCAGGCCATGAAGATCCTAGAGAGGATTGTCGATGGTCTCATAAGACAGGTGGTGTCTATTGACGACTCCCAGTTTGGCTTTGTCCCAGGAAGAGGCACTACAGATGCAATCTTTGTGGTCCGGCAGCTGCAGGAGAAATACTTAGCAGTGAACAAGAGGCTTTATATGGCCTTCGTGGACCTAGAGAAAGCATTTGACCGTGTCCCTCGGAAGGTTATCTGGTGGGCCCTGAGAAAGCTAGGCGTTGAGGAATGGATTGTTCGGTTAGTCCAGGGAATGTACGCTAATGCACGAAGCCGGGTTCGTGTTGGCGAGGGTTTCAGCAAAGAGTTTGAGGTGAAGGTCGGGGTCCATCAGGGATCCGTACTCAGTCCCTTGCTCTTCATCATTGTGCTGGAGGCCTTGTCACGTGAGTTTCGGGCTGGTGTTCCCTGGGAGGACCTATATGCAGATGATCTTGTCATCATTGCTGACTCCCTAGAGGAATGTGTCAGGAGGCTCTTGATATGGAAAGAAGCCATGGAGAAGAAGGGATTGAGGGTGAATGCAGGAAAGACAAAAGTCATGATCTGTGGTACAGGCCTGGACCTCTTGCAGAGTTCAGGCGAATACCCATGCGCTGTCTGTCGTACAGGAGTAGGCAACAACAGCATCTACTGCAATGGCTGCAAACTTTGGGTGCATAAGAAATGCAGTGGGCTACAAAGACTGACACCAAATCCTGATTATAGGTGTGCACGGTGCATGGGAAATGCTCGCCCTATTGACAGCAGACCACAGAGTGAAGTCCAGGTTGTACCTGATAAGCTTGAGGTGGTAGCTTCCTTCTGCTACCTAGGTGACATGCTTTCTGCTGGTGGAGGCTGTGAAATGGCGGTCACTACTCGTGTGAAAACTGCCTGGAAGAAGTTCAGGGAGCTACTACCAGTTCTCACATCCCGCCACCTCTCTTACAAGACCCGTGGCCATGTGTACAGCTCTTGCGTGCGGAGCGCCATGCTCCATGCCAGTGAAACTTGGCCACTTACCAAGACGAACCTGCAGCGCTTGCAACGCAATGATAGGGCCATGATCAGACAGATCTGCAATATCAAGCCAGAGGATGTGGCCAGGGTAAGGTCAAGCGAGCTACTGGCAAAGCTTCAGCTTGAGGACCTCGACCTCATTTTGAGAGAGAGAAGGCTTCGCTGGTTTGGGCATGTGGCGCGTTCCAGTGGTGCAATCAGAACAGCATATGATATGCAGATTGACGGCAAGCGGGGGGCAGGGAGGCCCAAGCAAACATGGAAGAAACTGACAGAGAAAGACTGCCGTGAGTGGAAGCTCACCACAGTTGATCCTCAAGAAAGGAGCACCTGGAGATCAGGTGTGAGATCTGCTATGCGTGCAGCTAGCCAGTTACCTGGAAAGGGGCCCACTGATGTGGATGATGCCCCTGCACCTGCACGTTAATCAAAAATCCGATTATGATATGATGATATGATATCATGAGTGTGAGGGTAGGATAGAAAATCTGTCCCGAGGATCGCCGTTTGGCATCACGAGGCTTGTCGAGTGATGACAAACGGTGATCCGGAGGGACAGATTTTTCTATCCTACCCTCACATGAATAATGGATTCTTTTTCTTGCTCACCACTGTTTTTTATTTAAAAATAAGCTTCCAGAAGTCCCTGAATACGCTAAGATACAATTTGACATGATGACGTCATTTTAACATAACAATGATGTCACTTGACGACAATGTGCGTGAGTTCCAATACAACCAATGTATGTAGCCCTCACGTGACTGCCTGGGTAAGATAGCATGGGTTAGATAAGATTTTCTAACCCAGGGTAAAATCTCAGATGTCCCTATACGGTGTGCAAGAAAAGATTTTCTAATGAAAGCTAAATTATAGCAAGAATACCTGCTGAGTTTCATAGACTAGCTGGAATCTTGAAAATTTAGAGGTTACATGTATAGTAACAATTCTACCTTCCAGAAAAGCGAATAGCATTTCATTTCAATAAATTTCTCAAAAATGATAGTCCTTCCTACAATAATATACTGAGGAAAAGAAATTAGCAATCGGTTATAATAGGTTCTTTTAGCATAAGAGACCTTTTTTATTAGCTGGTGTGCAAACATGTCAGTTGTTTGAAAATTATTAATGGCTACCTGCAAGAGATCAAAAGAAACTGATTTCAATTTTATTGTGCGGATTTGATCTGCTGAGCATTATAATTTCAAACCCTATTCAATTGCAAGGGAGGTAATTTGAAAACATACAATCTTCAACTAAAAACTGTACGAAAGGGATGAACAGAACAGTTTTAAACCGTTTTTTCACTTTTTTGCTTTAAGATCTAAACATTTGACGGATAAATCAAACTTTTAGCAGAAAAAATTGTGCTATTATCAGATAAGCTGTTATAGTAAGGGGACTTAAAATCGGACTTTACATTATGTGAAATGTTGATTGGTTAATGTTATCGTACTGGTAAACACTTGTCAACATTTAATTTTAATATTATGATATTAAAATCCTATTTCTTCTGAACTGTGAATCCCCAAAGTATATTGCTAAACTTTTTTCCCTCAGTATAGTTAAATTGCTCGGGTCTTAAGATAAGAGTGTGTTAATAAGAAATTAATTTTCTCATTTTTCAACCAAAACATATGTTGTGGGTACTCAAAAGAACCGTCTCATTGAGACGGTTCTTTTGAGCACCCAATACAAATGTTTAAACTGATGGATAAGAAAATATTCAAAATTTTATGCTCAATTTTTTTTTATCTGGACTTGTAAATGCTGATGTTTTTCTGTTTTCTTTCTATTATAGGTGATACAGCTGTATCAAAAGAAGAAAGGCTACTTCGAGTTTGAAAATCTCATGGAATGGATCATATTTGTGTTTGCTATCATCGTCACTGTTGACTTTACCCCATGTTCCGATGTGACAAGTTATAGATATGTAAGTTTAGGGTTGAAAATCTCATTGAATGGATCATATTTGTGTTTGCTATCATCGTCACTGTTGACTTTACCCCATGTTCCGATGTGACAAGTTATAGATTTGTAAGTATAGGTTTGAAAATCTCATAGAATGACCACCGGGCCACATAGAGCAGTCAGTAACCTGTTTGCATGCAGATACATGTCTGACTGCAGATATAGGGGTCAGGAGTTATATCCTGGCCCAGTACCATACTTTCCTGGAGATTGATCATGAAATAATTTCTACAGCCATTCTCCTCCCTTCCCCTGATTCAAGAAGCGTTGTTGTCATTTACAAGCCAAAGTATGTGCACAAAGTACTGGTTAACCACATAGTCAAGCTTGCCTGGGAAAAAAGTGTGGTTAAGTTAACTGACCGTCCCGACATGACCATAGCTGTTGACTGGGACGTTAAGCATCAACCAAACCAAATCATATGGGCCTCGTCACGAGAAACCCTGTCTTTGGGGGTTGTGAACAACAAAGGCGCAGACCAGCCTGCGCATCTGCGCAGTCTGATCAGCGCCTTTGTTATTCGCTTATTGGAAAGTATCATAATCTAGACTTCCTACGAGCGAAATTTCATATTTCTAGCTAGTCTCTGTAGCTGAGCAGGCTGCTTTGAATCTCACTTTTTCGGAAACCCCGAAGACAGGTTTTCTCGCAACGAGGCCCATATAATGACCATTTTTGTGTTTGCTATCACCATCACTGTTGTAACAAGTTATGGATATGGAAGTATAGATTTGAAAATCACATCGAATGGATTATATTCGTGTACTATTGATTTTATGCCATGTTCCAATATAAAAAGTTATAAATATGTAAATATAGGTTTGAAATGTTTGCCATCATAGTCACTGTTGAATTTACTGCATGTTCAGATGTAACAATATAAGATATGGCAAGTTATAAATATGTAAGTATAAGGCTTGAAAATCTCATAGGCGCATTGGCTCAGTGGTAGAGTGCTTGACTCAAGTCTGAGAGGCCGCAGGGTTGAGCCTCACCGGGGTCACTGCGTTGTGTCTTTGAGCAAGAACATTAATCCTAGCTTAGTACTGGTTCAACCCTTTATAACTGAAAGATTGTTGATGGGAAGTAAAGAATCAAAATCAAATCAAACAAATAAACATAGAATGGATCATATTTGTGTTTTGCTATCATCGTCACTGTTGATTTTACCTCATGTTCCGATGTGACAAGTTATAGATACGTAAGCATAGGTTTGAAAATGTCATAGTACATTTGCGTACAATGGATATATTAGCAATAAATTGAAAACCATCTAAACAAATAACTAAAAATGAATAGAGAATACATGGTGAATGTCTTTTGATATAAAGTTTACCAGATATGGCTTCAAGAAGGCTTGTTGAATTGCGAGGCTCTGCTAAGAGATTCAATATGCATTCTGGAAGTTGAGCCTGGTTAGCTTGCTATCAAAATACATGAACATGGTATTCTATTCATCAGTTTACCCACTGGTGGTTTGTGACCTAATTATCGATTTTTGCGTTGGTTCAACATCATTGACATCATTCATAAAGTGCAATGTCACGTACCTTGACCTGATAAAGATAAGTGCTGTGAGAAAGACAATGTTTAGGCCAGATTTTTATACCCCTTGCAAACTTTGTTTGTGGTGGGTATACTGTTTTCATGTTGTCCGTCCGTGCGTATGTGCGTCCTTCCGTGCGTCTGTCCGTCCGTAACGCTTTGTTTCCTTAATATCTTGAAGAGTCATGGCTGGATTTTCATCAAACCTTGCAAACATGTTCATATATGCAAGACAAATACTTTAAACAAAAAAGTAAGGGCTAGGGGCCAATTCTATTAGAGTTATTTCCCTTTGTAGTTCTAAATGGCTTTTTGTATAGGGTTTTATGCTTATGCTATTATGGGCCATACACGGGCCGATCAACTCCTACCACAGCTTTTGATGGAACAATTTGATACTTTGCCTATACAATGTTAACACATTGAACATATGCATGAAGGAGTTTGGTTCAGAAAAAATAATTTTTGACAAAATGACAGCTGTGAGAACTTAGACAATTTTTCACTTATATGGCTTTTGTATATGCATGGATAGTGCCTTTATGGGCCGATCAACTCCTACCACAGCTTTTGATGGAGCTATTTGATGCTTTGCCACTACAATGTAGACATATTGAACATATGCATGAAGGAGTTTGATTTTGAAATAATAATTTCTGACAAGATGACAGCTGTTAGAACTTAGACAATTTTCTCCTAACAAGGCTTTTGTATATGCATTGATGGTGCCTTCATGGGCCGATCAACTCCTACCACAGTTTTTATGCCCCCAAAGGAACTTTGGGAGGCATATAGTAATTGCACTGTCCGTCCGTCCGTCCGTGTGTCCGTCCGTCCGTGTGTCCGTCCCGCTTTCGTGTCCGGTCCATATCTCCTATATTCTTTGAGGTAGGAATTTCAAATTAGGTGTGTGGATGCATCTTGGGATGGCGGAGTGTCGCGTACCATTTTCAGGTCACTGTGACCTTGACCTTGACCTCTGACCTAGTTTTTAGAATAATCGTGTCCGTAGCATATCTCTTATATTATTTGAGGTAGGAATCTCAAATTTGGTGTGTGGATGCATCTTGGACTGACAAAGTGTCGCATATCATAATTGGGTCACTGTGATCTTGAACTTGACCTCTGACCTAGTTTCTAGAAACTGCATTGAGTCTGGTGCATATCTCCTATATTCTTAGACATAGGAATTCCAACTTTGGTGTGAAAATATATCTTGGGATGACGGGGTGTCAAATACCATTTTAGGTCACTGTGACCTTGACCTCTGACCTAGTTTTAAGAATTATTGTGTCCGGAGCATATCTCTTGTATTCTTTGAGTGAGGAATTCCAAATTTGGTGTGTGGATACATCTTGGGATAGCGGAGAGTCATGTACCATTTTTGGGTCACTGTGACCTTGACCTCTGACCTAATTTTAGAATAATCATGTCCAGAGCATATCTCTTGTATTATTTGAGGTAGGAATCTCAAATTTGGTGTGTGGATGCATCTTGGGATGACAAAGTGTCGTTTACCATAATTAAGTCACTTTGACCTTGAACTTGACATCTGACCTAGTTTCTAGAAACTGGTGCATATCCTATATTCTTTGAAATAGGAATTCCAAATTTGGTATGTAAATGCATCTTGGGATGCCTGAGTGTCACAAACCATTTTTGGGTCACTGTGACCTTGACCTCTGACCTAGTTTTCAAGAAATATTGTGTCCAGAGCTCATCTTCTATATTATTTGATGTAGGAATCCCAATTTTGGGATGGTGATTCCTCTTGAGATGGCGGAGTGGTGCATACCATTTTGAGTCACTTTGACCTTGACATTGACTTCTGGCCTCATTTCTAGGTTTTTGGTGCTATATTACAGCTATCTTTCCTCAAATGTGTCTTATGCTAGACCAATTCCTTTGGGGGCATTCGTCACGTGTTTGTGACATTTCTTGTTGATTGAGCAGTTTGATATGTTGCCTTTACAATATAGACACATTGAACATATGCATGAAGGAGTTTGGTTTGGAAAAAATAATTTTTGATAAAATGACATCTATGAGAACTTAGACTATTTTTTCGGTATAAGCTTTGACATATAGAGCTTTCAGGTGTGAATAATTTTGTGTATTTAATCTTAACAACTGTTCCAGATTGCAAGCTTTAAGATCATTTGCACAGATTCTACTTAAATCTTGTTTTCACAGATTCTACTGAAATCTTTTTTTTCAAAACTAGGGTCTGCTGGTTTGAACTATCACTTGCCAAGTTTTTTCACTGACCCTTACTGTGCGGGGGGTATCTAATAAGCATTGTTTATTGACTTTTTTCATTTTATTAGTTGATTTACGGGAGTTCTTTTTTTCAGATTCAGGGTTGGGGGACAGAAAAAAAAAGAAAAAAAAGCTCTGAAAATGACCAGTTGACTGGTCATTTCAGAGCTTTTTTTCTCTTTTTTCCATTTTCAGAGCTTTTTTATCTTTTTGTTTTCATTTTCAGAGCTTTTTTCATTTTCAGAGCTTTTTTTTTCCTTTTCTTTTTTTCATTTTCAGAGCTTTTTTATTTTTTTTTTTTTTTTTATATCTCCAGAACAAACAGTTAAATTTACTAGTCAAATAAACCAAGAGTCTGAATTAAATCTTTAAATATTTCATAATTTTCATGCATAGGACAATCACTTTTAACAGTGTCACTCTTAAAAATACACAAACGAAACCTCAAATATATATTTTTTTTTCAACAAAACAAATAATATTTAGAGTTGGCGGATAAAATTCTAAAAAATTTTTTAGAAATTATTTTTTCTTCTACTTTCTAGAAAATTACAGTAGGAGGGTTCATAAATCAACTAATAAAAAAATAGACTCCTTTCACATTGTTATCTCCCTTAGCAATCGCTCTTCAATTGAAAAATCGATAAAGCTGTTTTTGAAAATGAAGGGGCAGATTGCTTATTAGTTACATTGCAAAACACATAGCGATGCTTTGTAAGTCGATTGTTTTGGCCTTTCACCGCTAGAATGAGATAAATTAATGTTTTCATATGCATTTAATAAGTCTTCAGTAAATTTTTCACATTAATTAGTGTAAAATATACTTTGATATCGAACTAAAATCGACTTCTTCTTCAGGCACGAAATCGCTTCTTCTTCGGGCACGAAGTCGCAAAAACTATTTGAAACACATGCCAACTAATAAGGCAAACTTATCTTTTTAAACGCGAGAATGGACAACTCAGAAGAGCCTCGGCCGCAAATGCACAGTCTCATCAGGGCATTTGCTGCTCGCACACACATCGGATACATTGTTGTGTCCAAGCGCACATAAAGGCAGTGCATGTAGACGGAGGCTCAGACAAAAATAGATCCCACTAGATAAGCATGCAGTAGCACACGCATGCTACCAAATAGACGTGCGTGTAGTTGCACATAATGACTAAGCATATGTGATAAATGTCGAAATCGAACTATAAATAAATACCTCCAATCATAGACCCATTGAATTTCATCACAACGTCCGCTTATGCGCAGGCTCGCGAGAATCATCGCTGCTCGTACACACAAATTAAGGATGTAGATGAAGACTCGGCTATATCTTTTTAAGCCCTAGTCCAGTGGGTATATATTGGCGCATTTTACGTATATGTTTTAACAGGGACTTTCTATACCAAAATAGAGAGTCCTTGGTGCTAATAAGAACCAATTATAGAAAGCGACACATCACATCATAAATCAATCGAATACCGTCGAATTACAAGCGTGTGCCAGACACTTGTGCTTTTATTATTTTCAAAGAGCCCTGGGCATTGGATTAAAGGACCGGATGCACAGTGCTAGATATTAAAATGGGCCCTGACGCGAGAAAACCTGACTTTGGTGCGTGCGAACAACAAAGGCACAGGCCTGTATTCCTATCCACGCAGTCTGATCAGCGCCTTTATTGTTTGCTTATTGGAAAATTCAACATCTAAACTTGCCTCATGCAAATTTCATTTTAACTAGTCTCTGTAGCTGAACAGACTGGTTTGAGTCTTACTCAGAAACCCACAAGACAGGTTTCTCCCGAGATGGCATTAATGTATCTTACTACTTATTTAAACCAGAAGACCCTGTTTAGACGTCAAGTGTAGGGAATGTAATCATAGACCATGTAGACCTTGAATAAGAAGGAAGCTTGCCAGACTCCTAACTGTTCGCATACGCATAGTATGGATGGAAATTATTGATACGGTGTATGGTACAATCTATGGCCAACACTGTCCTTAACGCACCCGCTCATTCCGAATAAAAATCAGTCTAGGATACTTAGAAATCATTTTTTTTATCTCAAATATTCGGAATATTGGAATTAATCACTACTTTATCATTTAATTTTACTTTTTGTCTAATCTTTATTTGCGGAATCGTTTTTCTTTTAATCGTTTTCCATATTCCATTTTGTAATGTAAGGCAGCCGTATACAGGTTGCCCCTTCACGTGTAATCTTGCGGAGATAACCCGGAACGAGACTGTTTGGCGCATGCGCACTAACAATGTGAAAGTAGTCTATTCTGGCCTTATCAGTTCAGCGTGTAACAATGCAGTTAATATGAGAGGTAACTGAGATAAAATTGTGTTTGTGGTGTCACTAAAATTAATTTCTTCTATACATGTATTAACCCTTAATCCGCCAATCGCGACAAAAGTCGTCTGCTTTTCTCATCTGCTGAAATGTTAAAGAAGCCTCTATGACAAACAGTGTGGACCCAGATCAGACTGCTCCAAAAGGAGCAGTCTGTTCTGGGTCCACCCTGTTTGCTTCTATACTTAATTTGTCAGTACTGTTAGGCAATTATTTGCTGCAGATGACTTCAGCAGATGACATTTTCAGATACATTTTTTTCTTGGCGCTAAAATAAGGGTTAATTTCTTCTATATTGAGTTAGATATTACCTATATTACAGGAATGGCAGTGGTCATTCGGAACAGCAGCATTATTTTTTGGCTGGATCAACTTAGCAATGTACATTCAGAAGTTTCCAACAGTTGGCATCTATATTATGATGTTCAAGGACATTCTCTCCACATTTCTTGAATTCTTCATTGTCTACGTGTTGTTTATCATTGCATTTGCTTTGGGATTCTACACAGAAATGAGGAACGCAGTAAGTATTATAGGACTTTTTGGTTACTGTAAAGGTGGCACCTCATTCTCTCCACATTTCTCGAATTCTTCATTATCTATGTATTGTTTATCATTGCATTTGCTTTGGGATTCTACACAGAAATGAGGAACGCAGTAAGTATTATATAGAGGATCTTACATGAGTGCTCATGTTTTATTGAATTTATTAAACGAGTTGGGAAAAAGAGATAAAATGCGAGGCTTGCCGAGCATTTTATCTCTTTTCCGCAACGAGTTTAATAAATTCAATAATACAAGAGCATGAATGTTAGATTCTATTTATCATATGACAAATACTTTGAAATCTGATTTCTGGCGTAAAAATGTTATAATTTTGTCATTATGTATGCAATGTTGTTATGGACGTCATAACGTTTCCCGTAAATCTATAAACCACTAGTGGTTTATCGTTTTTATGTCATGGCGTTATTTCCCTCCCAGACGCGACGTCATGTGATAAATTACTTTTTGGTTACTGTAAAGGCGGCACCTCATGAATGCGTAATTAGGACTGGTCAACCTTAGGCATAGGTAAAAGCTGAGGGCGTGGTTTTATTCAAAAGTAACTGTATCATCTTGGGCCATTACCTCAGTATTGACGCAAAACACACTATTTAGTCCTTAAAAGCCAGCAAAATAACTGCACCTGAAAATGTCTACTTAACATAAGCATAAAGGCAAACATTGTGGACCCAGAAAATTTTAATGCACAAAAAAAAAAAAATGTGATTATGCGCTTTAAGGGTTAACAAATGAGAGTTCAGTGTATACGGTTAGTATTTTCATGAAATACACGTACATTTGCGTGGCACGTTTGCGCGGCACAAACTACTTATTAATTCTTCAAAAAATTATAAATAGAACCTGATTTCCCTTGTTTAGCAGATGAAATAGCCAAACCACTCCCAGATATGAATATCAAAATTACCACCTTTACAGAGAGCAAAAAGTTCTATTATACAGCACATTAACATTTATTTATTTTATTTATTTATACATTATTTAAAGAGGTGTACACTTTAAGCTGAAAAAGCCATTCTACCAAGCAGCCCTCTATAACAAAACTATATACATCAAAACATTATTTACAAATTGCACATGTTTTAAAAGGGTGCATGGATGCATTTAACAGTTCAAATACCTCTTTAAAGCTTGAAATAGCACATTCATTGAAAATTATCTGATTTATAATAATAACGAGCCAATCACAACAATCACCGAACTCATGCCACAAATATCGAATTTAATACCGTCCGATCGGCGGAGACTCAATCGTGTCTGAGCCTTCGCACAGAACAACAAATGCCCCGCTGATCACTCAAAAGTGCAAATAGCAGAAGGCAAGGCCCAGACCAAAAAAACTAGTCTGTCGAGTAGCTTTTCAGTAGCATATCTGCACTCAAATTTGCGTAATAACTCATCACCTAACTCTTTGCCTACTGGGATATCTTATCTTGCATGCTTTTTGTCGTCTGCTGATTTTTGTTAAAAACACCTTTTTAAAAAAAATCATTCAGGAACACCATCAGAGTGTCAAACAGTTTGGATCCAGATCAGGGCAAATTTTTTGCCGGGCCTGATCTGGGTCCAAACTTTTTGCAAAGTTTATCGGCAGATGACACTAATAGGCAAAGAGTTAGCAATGAAATAACTTTAATCACATGACCTCGCCAACATCATGTATTAAAATTGATCGATAAAACATATTTTGTATGCAACAACATGTAATGACCTAACAAAGTTGCATACACAATGACAAAATCTTGGAGCTCAGTGGTAGAGTGCTTGACTCCAGACCTAGGGGCCGCAAGTTCAAGCCTCACCGGCATCACTGCGTTGTGTCCTTGAGCAAGACACATTAATACTAGTTTAGTCCTGGTTCAATCCAGGAAGACCCGTCCCTACATAACTGAAAGATTGTTGATGGGACGTAAAGAATCAAATCAAACACTCAAACAATGACTAAATCCAACGTTTCTCTTCAAAAATACTATTTCAAAATAATTTTAATATTATATGATAAAGGGTCTCTAACATTCATGCTCCTGTATTATTGAATTTATTACATGTTGGCAAAAAAGTGATAAAATGCTTGGCAAGCCTTGCATTTAATCTTTTTTTCTCTGAACTATTTGATAGTACATGAGGTCTCATGTAAGATCCTCTTTGTAAATAAAAAATAACCTTGTCCTGAGGATAGAAGCTTTTCTAACCAGCTCAATTGCAACATTGCATGTAATATTGTGAGGCTCCAAATCGACTGGATTTCAAAAGGATCAAATGGATATATAGAGATTCAGGGTTTGATATTTTGGGTTTACATTTAAGGATTGAAATTCATATTTTAAGCTTGCACTAGATGATGAAAAACATTAGCTATTTTAATGTCGGTGAAGCCTGAAGGGCTTCTCGGACTCATTAAAATAGCTCGTGTTTTTCATCACCCAGTGCAAGCTTAAAAATGAATTTCAATCCTTATATTTACAGTCTGTATTATCAATCAAATATACTTAATTATCTTCCATCCAACGCCATCAGTTATCCATATAAATTGAAATATTTCATTTGTAACGAGGTTTTTGACAGCCAGGGCGTGAAACTCGTGAATGGTGTGGCGATATGTGAATGATGTCACGCAAATTTCGATAAACAAAGAACGTTGTTGGCTGACGTTGATGTTACTCCGCCTAGAGGCGTGGTCTAGATCACATGACATTTCAATGTTTTGCATTGAGAAATGCAAACAGCCAGAAATGTTGGTTTCATCCAACACTGAGAATGTAAATGTTAACCTATTAACCCTTTGTAGACCGGAAACTCCTAAACAGGTACTTTGGCAAACAGTGAAGACCTAGATGAAATGCTGCATAATGTGACATTTCATCAGGGTCTGCACTGTTTGCAACGACAAAATCGATCTTCAATGAAATGCAATATTTCATAAGAGCAGTCTTAACTGGGTTCACACTGTTTGCCTTTACACTTACATCAGTCCATAATGTTAGCAAATATATAAGGGAGCGCAGTGGCTCAGTGGTAGAGTGCTTGACTCGAGACTGAGGGGCCGCGGGTTCGAGCCTCACCAGCGTCACTGCGTTGTGGTCCTTGAGCAAGACACATTTATCCTAGCTTATTACTGGTTCAACCCAGGAAGACCCGTCCCTGTTTAACTGAAAGATTGTTGATGGGACGTCAAGAATCAAATCAAACAAACAAACAAAAGCAAATATATACAGTAGATGACTTAAGCAGACAACTTTTCAGATGCATTTTTGTTGGCTCTTTAAGGGTAAACACCTTGTGATTATATGAAGAATTTATGAATTCAAGATTCAGATCAGTCTGCGCAGCCACACAGTCTGATCAGAATCTTTGTTTTTCACTGCAGAAACGTTTGACCATTGGCTACCCATAAAGTGCCCATCAACGACTCTGATCAGACATCACGGATGTGCAGTCTGATCAGAGTCTTTGATGGGCACATTTACCAACTTGTACTTTTGCTGGACAATGGCTCGTATTTTCTTCTTCAGTCTGCTTTTGAAAACTTCTGGATTGGCTTTGTGAAGACCTCCGTTATGATGATTGGAGAGTTAGACTTCGGTGATAATTTTGTGGACGGTGATCTAAACAATGTGGCAGCTTCCTATATATTGTTCATAGCCTTTATAGTTATCATGACTATCTTGGTGATGAATCTGCTAGTGGGTCTGGCTGTTGATGATATCAAAGAAATACAGGATAAGGCCAGGTTGAAAAGGTTACAAATGCAGGTAGGTGGCAAAGTAATAATTGAGCCACGACATGTGATTTCCAACAATGTGGCATTTTGACAAGTGTTGACTCAAACTAGCCTTTGCAGCCTCCTTTTAAGCTTAGAAACTCAAGATGATGTTCAGTCAGTAGCTTAAAACTCATTGCATATTCAAACGACTAGCAAATGCTGTGATTAGACTGTGCGTATGCGCAGGCTGATCTGAGCCTTTGCTGGTCGCACATACCAAATTGTTGGAAATCTCATGTGGTGGCTCATATGTAATACTGTGATTCGGAGATGTTTGTAAAAACATAATTTTTGCTAATATTCCCGAATTTGTTGCCCTGTGAATTCAAAGTTCTCACTAATATTAATTCACTAAAGATAATGGTTTATGATGGATGATGAACCAAAGGAATACTGAAAAGAGAGAATTTTGTCTTGATGGCTGATCATTTTCATCGCTCACTCCCTCAATAACATTATCCACAAACCTGTCTATTTGTTTATTCATTTGTGTTTCATTAACAACACATAAAACACTGTTTCTTATGAATTGACCAGAGTAGTTTAGAGGTCAAGTTATTTTGTTAGAATATGAAAAGATTACACAATCAAGGTCATGTTTGCGAGCATTGAACCATTATACAATAGGCATTTTTTGATACTGCACAAAAGTGGTGAATCAACGGCTTGGACAAGCAAAATGATACCCTCTCAATTAATTGATCATTGATTCAGATATGTCAGTGTGTGTTCAAATATTTAATTGAATAAATGGTAAAAACTGAGTGATTGTTTCTTTTTGGGGACCATGACATGACATTGCCAGCTAAAGTCGGCACGCAAAATATAATGCTATTCTATGGACTACAAGTTTTGGCATACGTAAAACCTATGTTTTGTCTTTCAGATGAAATATGGAAAGTGCCTAATATCAAACCAAAAAAATGACCAACTAAACGAATACTTACTCACGAATTCAAAACCTTGCGAATAATTCAGAAATAAAAAGTTCGATCAAGCAAAAGTTTCAGAAATCTACGATAACAGTATCTGTATATAATTTCAGGTTGATTTAGTTCTTGATTTAGAAGGTGTGATTATGGCAGGACTCTGTCCGAAGAAGAATGAAAGCATGAAGGAGAGGATAACTCTAACATCACTGAAACTACCCTTTAATCTGAACAGATTTATTGGCTTGGAGTCATTCGGTATTACCAAAGAAGCTATTCTGAAAGCCAAGATTCCTGAAATGGTAAGAAATTTCAGGGGGTTTTCTGCCCTTCTGTAGGGGTTGAATTTTGGCCCCATTCCCAATCAAAAATAACCACCTTTTGTCCCCAATACCACGTCTATTGTTTCCAATTAAGAAAAGTAAAGAAAATTTTTTTTTTTTTTTTTTTTTACTTTGTTTTAGAGACCACTACTACTTATGATAAACAATGACCCATATCAGAATGATACTTAAACACTTGTGCTTAAGTAGTAAGGTTGGCATTATATATTCTAAAATAACTTGATTTTGAAGATATATTTTGCTACCCTTGTAATGTTCTATGTCGTTAATTTCTCCCAATTTTGATGTTAAGTCGATCATTTTTTCCCAATTTTGGCCAGGAGCCTTTTTCCAAAATTGTTGGAAAAAGCCCTGATTTTTTGTCACCTTACTGGGGTAAATATGGTAATTGTTCTGATATTTTAAACACTCTTTCTGTTCTGAAATGAAATGGGGGTTTTCAGGACCGGAACTCACAAAATGCTTGTCAGAAAAGCAAACAGGGAAGACCCGGATCAGACTCTTCTTCCGATGCATGATTACCCAAATTCTGATCAGCTCATTATTGCATCACAAGGATACAATTTATACAGACTGGCTGAAATCCATCATTTATTTTTCAAGAGACACTATGCAGAATCACAATTCGGTTAAAATTTTGAAATTACAAAGTGCTGGTGTGACCTTGATAATAAGGTCCAGGTCACCAGAATCTAATTAACTATTTAACCCCTAAACAATGTATCTACACAAGTTTGGTGAAAATCTGTCTACTGGTTCATCATATAGAGCTGATTTTTACAATCTTTAAAGAATGGTGACCTTGAAGACTAGGTCAAGGTCACCAAAATCTTATCAACTCTCCAGTTTGCCACAATGATACAATACATAAATTGTAGCTAGAATTCATTGTTCAGTTCAAAAGATAACATGTGAAAACACTATTTTGGTCAAAATTTGACATTTCAAAGTACTCATGTGAACTTAAAATAAGGTCAAGGTCATCAAAATTAAATCAACTCTTTCCACCCTCCCAAAAATTTATCTATGCAATTTTGATCAAAATCCAGCCACCGATTTGGAATATAGTGTGCCAAAAACTGTAAAAAGGCTGATTTTTACAGTTGTATCTGGATGGTGACCTTGAAAATTAGGTCATCACCCAAAATCTAATCGACTCTTTATTTTGCCACAATGAAATAATATATAATGTTTGGCCAGAATTCATTTTCTGTCAAGAGATAACATACAGATACCCTATTTTGGTCAAATTTGACATTTTAAAGTGCTGGTGTGACTTTAAATAGGTCACCAAAATCTTATCAACTCTTAAATCGCTCCTAACAATGTATCTGTGCAAGTTTGGTCAAAATCAATCCACTGGTTCAGAAGATAGTATGCAGAAGTGGCTGATTTTTTCTGATTTTTGCAGTCTTTTTAGGATTGTGACCTTGAAAATTAGGTCAAGGCCACCCTTATTTAAATAGCTCATTACTGTGTCACAGTTAAACAATAAAGTAAATAAGTTTGGCTAAAATCCGTTGTTTGGCTCAAGAATTAATGTCATGGAAACCCTATTTTATTATATTTCAGAGTGATGATGTGACCTTGAAAATATAGTCAAGGTCATCAACTTATAATCAACTCTTTTCATCCCCTCAACAATGTATCTAAGCAAGTTTGGTCAAAATCCATCCACCGGTCCATAAGATAACTCACAGAAACAAGGCCGACAGGATCGGCACAAAAAAATGTCTCCTTACTTCTATTGGAGGGACAGAATTTAAACAAATGAACTAGATAAACTAGATAAACAATAGACATAAAAATGTGATTAAAATCAGCTGCTGAAATGTTGGTCAATAGCTTTTATCATATAATGTTGCGTCTGGCAGTGAAAAAAACCCATGTATTAAAATCGATAAACCACTAGTGGTTAACAGATTTACAGGAAACGTTATGACGTCCATAACAACGTTGCGTACACAATGACAAAATTATAACAATTTTTTTACGGCAGAAATGAGATTTCAAAATAATCTTAATGTCATATGATAAATAGAATATAACATTCATGCTCTTGTATTATTGAATTTATTAAACTTGTTGCGAAAAAGAGATAAAATGCGAGGCTTTTCACCAACTCGTTTAATAAATTCAATAAAACATGAGCACTTATGTAAGATCCTCTATTTCTTTATCCTATATTTTTTTTGTCATGATAATGATTGCTTATTACCTCTGCTGCATATATTCCAAGTGCACTTCAGACTACTTTTTATAATGGAGCCATCTGATCTGGTTTCATATTGTTTGAAATATAAGCTATCTTAGAAAATCAGAAGATTAGAGAGCAGACGACAACTGTCATGAAAGGGGTAAAAGGCAGGGTTCATACAGGCTTGAAAAGTACTTGAATTTGGAGGACATGCCTGAAAAGTCTTTGAAGATTAAAAGGGCTGAGCTCTTGGCTCTTGTTTGTGATGTTTAATTGTGTTTTTGTCACTTTCCCATGTGGTATCCTTGGTCTGGTGTGATGCTTGATATGGATTCCTGATCTTTGCCGCCTTTCTTACTTTGAAAAGTACTGGAAAATCACCCAAAGTCCTTGAAAAGTCCTTTGATATGGATCTTAATCAGTATAAAATTATTGTGCCTTTATTTGACGCAGCATATGCTGCACCAAATAAAAGCACAACAATTTTATTCTAATTTTCTATTGCTTATTTCTCCATTATCTCAGTTTAGCATTTCTGAAGTAGAATTTCAACACTTAAATCAGTATTTTTCATAAATTTATAGTCCTTGAAAACTGTAGGAGTGTCTCTTAGAAGTCCTTGAAATGTCCTTGAATTCTACTCAAACTTGCCTTGTTTTTTCAGAGTGATGTCAGGAAGATCCAGGAAGAGCAGCAAGTTATTAAACAGCAAACGGAAAAACTAAAAGATAAAATGAAAAGTCAAGAAGTCACCTTGTTAAGTCTTGATAATACTCTCAAACAGTTGCTAGTAAAACTGGAAGAAAGATCATGATGAAACAATAAAAAAGGTGAACTAAAAATTGAGGAGAAATCTCTTGGTGAAAAGCTGAAAGTTTAGTAAGCCAAATCTGATTGTCCATCGTGATATAATCTTAAATGCAAATTCTTTTGCAAAAGGAACAAAATCTGTCAATACTCTGAAACAGTTGCTAGTCTTAAATGGCCACTCAAAAAGAAGACAAAAAATTGGTTTTCAAGACAGATTATCGCTTATTGCAGGTCAAAAGTATTTGCAGAATGCTCCAAGGGGGAGCATTCTGCAATACTCTTGGCCTTCATTAAGCTATCCATCTTCGCAAGCCAAGGGTACTAACTCCACTTCGTTCCTTACGCTTGCGAAGATGTAAGCTATCATTTGTCGTTAAGATTTTTGCTTTGTCTTTTTTTGAGTAGCCACTTAAGACAGGTTTTACTGTAGTAAAATTGGAGGAAATGTGGAGATGAAATATTTCAACCCTTTTCTTGATACCAGTAAACATATTCTTTGGCCAACAGTGAAGACCCAGATGAATTCATCAGGGTCTTCACTGTTTACCAAGATAAAAACAGTCTTAAGAGGCAGAAATACCTTGTCTTATAGAACTTTGACTGGCAACCCCACAAAATCTAATTGCTATTTTTAAAATCATATTTTGTTTTACATTTTTATCAGACCATAATACAGATTTTTTTTTTTTAATGTTGTATTCTGTTCAGTTAAAGAACATGTACAGTTATCTGAATAGCTCTTTGAAACTGTCAGATATTATACATGGTCTCTCCTGTCAACAATCGTATTGCAACTAATTATCATTATACAAACTCATCATCATCATCATTCCTTTTATTTTATTTTATCTTATAAATTTTTACTTTTTCCATCTTCAACATGTTTAGTTTAATACCGTCTGACGCTAATGACCCACAAGGGTTGATGCGTCGTTAAGAACCAAACAAACAAACAAACAAAAGAGCAGTATCAATAAAATCAGAATCTTAGATCTTGATGTATGCTTAAATTCGGTTTGCTGTGAAATAGAAACAACTCCGAACATGCTCCCAGATAAATGTGCGTACCTGAATTTTTTTGGTTTCTCAACCAAAACATATGTTGTGGGTACTCAAAAGAACCGTCTCAATGAGACAGTTCTTTTGAGCACCCAAAACATATGTTTAGATTGCTGGGTAAGAAAATAATCACAATTTTACGCTAAAAATTTTTGCTTAACTGGACCTATGAAGAATGATTTTAATGAAGTGTGGGACATTAGCATACCATGTGACATTAGCATACCATGTTCACATCATACCATCATAAAAAGCCATATTTACCCATTGTATACTTGAACTCATAAATGGGTACGTGGGCCAACAATGAAGACCCAGATGAAATTTAACTGAAACCCTGTTTCATCAAGGGTCTGCAGTGTTGAATATATATAAAAATGATCTTCAGGGATTGAAGTATGTTAACCCTTAAAGCACCAATCACAACTGCAACAGATGACAAACTTTGTGACATCTTTGCTTATTTTCGAAAGAAATAAGGAGACAATTCCCACGAAATATCATACCTTATTTGTTATTTTTGAAAAAAGCAGCAACATTTGAAATTGTTGTCTGCTGCAAATTATAGGTGGCGATTTATGGGTTAAAATTCAGAAAATTCTACTCTTTGACTCGGTGATATGTACAATGGACCCGTCCAAGTTTATTGTATCAAACCAGATTGAAATTTGGATTAGAACACAAACAGTTTACTCTTTGCCTACTGTAAAATTTTACATGTTTTTTATTTTTGTTGTCTGCTGATATTTTTCAAAATGAACTTTTTTTGTAAAATTCTTTCAGGAATACCATCAAAGTGTCAAACAGATTGGATTCAGATTAGGCCAAACATTTGTTGGGCCTAATCTTGGTCCAATCGTTTGCAAAGGCTATCAGCAGACGACAAGAGAAGGTAAGGAGTTTAGTAAAGTAAATAAAGTATTCATGTGAAAATAAACATTTAAGAAAGAATCTCTAATTCTACAATTAGTTTTACACACTTAAAGTGCCAATATATGAAAATGTTGTCTGCTTATTACGTCTGCTGCATATTTTCAAATGCACTCCAGAATGTTTCTACTTTGGAAGCAAACACAATGAACCCAGATCATGGTCCATAGTATTTGCAATATATACTGATGGACTTTAATTACGCAACACTAACTTCCCCTTATATCTTCCAAAAGACTGTTGAATGTAAACTTATTTTGCTTCGATAATGTCATTATGAGTTGGCTTCTTCAGCAAACACTTAGTTTTAATTGTACAACTAAACTGGACGAAGTTATTTGCTCCATTTGAATTTAGCCATTTAAACATTGCTTAAGTAGAGGAGATTTTAAGCTATTGAATGAAAGGGCACACTCAGATAAAAGTCATATACTCAAATAAGCTGTATCGCAGACCAGTCAATCAATAATCGAGTGATTTCTCGATGACTAACAAAAGCAATGATACAAATTTGATGCTTCTAGTGTTTCTTGATTTATAGAAGTAGCGAATCTTTCATCCATAACATTTGGTCACATGAAACAGTTGACACCTATCTCAAAAAGTTTGCATTTTAATGCATTAAGTTCATCTTAGTTGGACAAACTTTCCATGTTTTACCTACAAATACATGCTCTCTAACATACAATCAAAATTATTGCTCTGCCTTCTTTTTCAAGACAAAAATTAAATCTGTTATCCAAGTGTTGCGTTATTAAAGTCCGTCAGTATAGAAAGTACATCAGCAGATGAGGAAGCAGACGACAAGTGTTGCAAATAATGGGAAAATGGTTTAAAATGTCTTTAGAAGGTGTAAATGCAGGTCTTTAGTTAAGAGAATGTACCAAAAAATTAATTTTCTTATTTCTCAACCAAAACATATGTTGTGGGTACTCAAAATACATGTCTCAATGAGACGGTTCTTTTGAGCATCCAAAACATATGTTCAAACTGATGGTTTATAAAATATTTTGAATTTTACGCTCAAAAATTTTGTTTATCTAAACCTAAGGTAAACGTCTTCCACAAATCCAGTTCCATCGCATCTTATTAAAGATACAGTTTAATCAAAATATTATTTGATCTTGAATTTATATGTATGCCTTGTAATCATAATCATTGCATTTATATAGGAAACACAGGCCGCACCCTACAAGAAATTGGTTCTTATAACAGAGGTGATAAACCAATTTTTAACTTTTGTCCTCTGCTGATAATCTTTAACTTTTGTCCTCTGCTTATAACCTTTGCAAACAGTTTAGACCCAGATCAGGACCGACTCAGATAGTGTTACTGAAAGAAATTTTGGAAAAAAGTTGATTTTGACAAAAATCAGCAGATGACAACAAAACCTTGAAAAATTACCCAGCATGCAATGTTAAAAATGAATGCCCAGATATCCAGTGAGGCGTGCTGTTTTAACCTTTGATCTGAATCTTAATTTATAGGCCAATACTGGAATATTTAGGCCAGTTTTATTTTTATTAGTTGATTTACGGGAATTTTTTTTTCAGATCTAGGGTCGGGGGAATGAAAAAAAAAATAAATAAAAAAGCTCTGAAAATGACCAGTTGACTGGTCATTTTCAGAGCTTTTTTTTTCTTTTTTATCTTTAAAATCTCCAGAAAAAACAGTAAAACCAGTAAGGTAATCTTTAAATATTTCATCATTTTCCTAAAAATCTGGACAGGACAATCACTTTTAATAGTGTCACTCTCAAAAATGCAGACAGAACCTCAAAAAAAATTTTTTTTCAATCAAACAAATAATATTTAGAGTCGGCAGATAAAAAAAAAAAAGATTTTAGAAATTAAATTTTATTTTTTTCCTACTTTCCGGAAAATTATAGTAGGGGGGTTTGTAAATCAACTAATAAAAAAAAAACTCTGGCCTTAAAAAGGCTGTAGTAGGAATACACAAATTTGCATGCTCACCCATTTGCTTTGCAATAAGTACCAGTTTCATAATATGAGTGTGGCCTGGCTCATATATTTTAAGCTATTAGTGATATATGTATAGTAAGGAAAAATATGTTCAGCAACAAGTGTGATGTTAGATACTGTAAAACCTGTGTAAAAGGGCCACTCAAAAATAGACCAAAGAAAGATCTTAATAGTAATTGGTAGCTCAATGAAGGTCGAAAGTATTGCAGAATGCTCCAAAGGCTCTCTTTGGAGCATTCTGCAATACAGTCAACCCTCTTTATAACGACACTGTTTGTTCCAAGCTATCTTTGATGTTAAAGTGAATTTGCTGTTATAAAGAAATTCTGACCAGTACCAGATTTCCATATCATAATCATTTGGTAAAAGAAAATCTTATACAAATGAATTAAAATGTTATTATTCCAAATGTATACATCAGTTCAATTTTATATTGCATCAAAATGCACAATGATTTCCTCTTATCAAGTGCGACAGAAACCTGTTCATGCAAAAGACCTTGTCCTGGTCACAAAATTGTCTGACACATGGTAAAATTCTGTTATAAAGACTTCATTTTCAATAGAAATTGTATATCTGTTCCCAGAAGTTAATGTTGGTGTCGTTAAGTGAATATTCTGTTATAAAGAGGGAATATCAATGGAAACAGATCTGTTCCCAGCAAATTCATGTCGGATATTGAATATTCTGTTATAATGAGTGACGTTATAAAGATTTTTGACTGTACTTTTGACCTGCATTAAGCAATAAATCCAATACTTTTGACCTGCATTAAGCAATAAATGGTATTGAAAACCAATTTTATGGTCTTTTTGAGTGGCTGTTTAAGACAGGTTTTACTGTATAGTTAGTAAACCACTGTTCAGCAATGAGTGTGATGTTAGATATAATAGTTGTTAAAGGTCTTGTGAATCTTCAAAAACACTTTTGAACTCTTAATGATTTAAATGATATTAGTGAGAAAACCAAAATGCTGAAAACCCCATCTTAAAATTCTGACCGAGTCAAAAGTTATGCAAGGTTTAAAATTATGCAAATTAGCATATAAGCCCCGCCCACATTATTGTTTTTAGATGATTTTTTCAAAATGTCATATTTTATGTAGTGCGATTTCAAAGCAAATAAAAACAGCACAATTAAGCTTTTATATGCAAATGATGTATTTATCATATTGAATCATTTTCAGCAAATAAAATATTAAATAATGTTAAAATAAATGAAATATATTAAATTTAATAATTCAAAAAGCTCAAATGACGTCATATGAGCCTCTCGCATATTTTCATCTAATTAAATTTTGAAACCTTCATAACTTGGTAACTATTTTGAATTTTTTGATGGGGGTTTCGACATTCTGTTTCTCTCATTACTGGCTTTTCAATCAATAGGAGTTTGAAAAAAAAAAATTTTGAAGCTTCACAAGACCTTTAAGTATAGTTTTGTAATACATTATATTTATACCCCCACATACTGTATGGAAGTGGGGGTGGATGGTTTTTGGTGTAAATCATGTTGGCCTCAGCTTTGCTGTCAGTGTGATTGTATGTGATGGCTCAAGAACCAATTGGCTTTGTCTGGATAAAACATTTGCACATAAGGGCCAAAGGATATTAAGTTTTGGTGACCTTGACCCACAAAGTTTTTCAGCGTAATATTGTAAATATTTTCTTACTCATCAGTTTTAACATATGTTTTGGGTGCTCAAAAGAACGTTCTCATTGAGATGGTTCTTTTGAGTACCCAAAACATACGTTTTTGTTGAGAAATAAGAAAATTAGTTTTACGTTACACACTCTTAACTTCAGTCCTGCCTTCACCTAATTTTAAGTTTTGGTGACCTTGATCCAATTTTATATTCACTATTGGACATAAACTGCTAAATTTAAGCTACAACTTGCTTGTATGCACCCCGTTTCCTGAACATTGGTCCAATGACCATCATATTGAACATAATATGAACCAGTATATGTAATTTTGGTACTTGATATCTATGCGAGCAGTGTTGGCTCAGATAAGCCATGCATATCCAGCCTCAATTGCTTAATTCTTTCCTTGCTAGTGGCGACTTGTTTTCTGCTGATAACCTTTGCAAACAGTTTGATAAGTTAGCTTCATTGTACAATTTTAAGAGTGTTTTACAAATATTCCTTCTTGTAGGCGGGACGAGTTGAAGACGAGTTTCCCCCTACAAGAGGGAATATTTGTATATTCACAAGTATTTGTACAATAAATTGTATCATGACCAATAAAACAACCACCTTTTATTTATTCATCAGATATTCACCCTTGACAGGGTCTTGTAAATTATTTTATCATATGACGTCGCGTCTGAGAATGAAATAACACCATGCAATAAAATCGATAAACCACTAGTGGTTTATAGATTTACGGGAAACGTTATGACGTCCATAACAACGTTGCGTATATGATGACAAAATCATAACGCTTTTACGCCAGAAATGAGACTTCAAAGTATTTGTCATATGATAAATAGAATCTAACATTCGTGCTCATGTATTATTGAATTTATTAAACGAGATGGGAAAAAGAGATAAAACGCGAGGCTTGCCGAGCATTTTATCTCTTTTTCGCAACAAGTTTAATAAATTCAATAAAACATGAACACTCATGCAAGATCCTCTATGAACAACATAGATCAAAGAAAAGGCGGCAAAGTCATGAAACAAATATGATTACAAAGCATTTAAATCTTATGTATTATATATGCCAGTTTGAGATTAAGTTTGAATACTTCTAAGTTGCTACCTGATATGTATATGCTGTTGGCTCCAGTTCTCCAAAATCAAAACCTTGCTTTTCTGTTATCTGTCCTGAGTAAGTAAAGGTAGGAACCAGAAAATAGAATAAGCATAATACAAGAATAAGAGGGTATTTGACTTATATGTGCAATTGTAGTTGATTATTTATCCAATCCTCTTTTGAAGTACTGCTGATGTAATTGCATGGTTTAGTGCATGTCTTATATGTTTGTTTTAATGTGAAATCAAAGGTCCAAATAAGAAAAAAAATTGGAATGTAAAATTGTGATTACATGGGTGAAAGTGCAAAATTTCCAAAATCCTGAACTTTTGAAACTCAATCTTAAAACTTGCAGTATGCCCACTAAATATTCACAATTTCAAGTTTAAATGGCCAGCTGTCTTCGGATCGACTGTATATAATTAAGTTTGTTTGTTTTGTTGCTTTAAGTCCCAGTCAACAGCTATGATCATTATGGGACGGTCAGTTCACCTAACCACACTTTTTCCTGGGCAAGCTTGAACAAGCGGTTAACCAGTACTTCTTGCACGTAGCTTTTGTCGTAACTGACAACAACCCTTCTTGAATGATTCATTCAGCGGAAGGGAGGAGAATGACCATAGAAATTATTTCATGATCAATCTCTACAAAAGTATGGGACCGGGCTGGGATCAAACTCCCCACCCCTGGATCTGCAATCAGACACGCATCTGTAGCCAGACACATTACCGACTGCGCTACGCGGCCCTGTATATAAATAAGAAAACCTATTATAATTCTTCCAATTCAGCATTTTGAGGCTGACTTTCTATGGAAAGTCAGCCTCAAAATCCTCAATTCAGGAATAATCCTGAAAACTTTCACCCATGTAATTATTTTCTTACCCATCAATTTAAATGTGTTTTGGATAAGAAAATATTAACATTTTTATGCCCAAGCTTTTTCTTTTATTTAGACCTACGAGGGGCATTCAATATGAAATGGAAACGAGAAATCACACGAGAAATCAGTACTGGTCAAAAGTTGACCGGGTTTTAGCAGGTAAAAGATAATTGAATCCAAAAACTATGGATATGCCATTCATGCTTATTATTTGTTTGCTTTAGAAAATACAGCATACCTTCCTTACTTTGTTAAAATGTTCTTTGCAATCTGGAGTAAAATATATAGTGTATATGAGTGTGCTATTTTTTTAAGTCTGCAACTAAATACCTCAGAACGACAAAATAAGTTTTTTTGCACCATAAAGGTCAAACTTTAATCTTTTGTTTCGCATATAGTATAGAATCCTAACGTGTTTGTTGATGGAGTTATGAATGTGTTTTCATTACATATTGAGCCCCCCTTGTATGAATTCCATTATGATATTTACTGGCCCGTTTTCTTATCTGATGTTATTTTTATACATATCCTCGAGCATCCTAATTTCGTGGCAATAACGCATGACGGCTTCACGTGATGTAAACAATGAACGGGCCTTATCAATTCTGTCGTAGAAATCTTTATCTGTCATTGCACAATGTACCAAGGATAACCAAAAACAAAAATATATAGAATAATGATAAATAATTTACCTTTTTATTGCATAGCTATCCTTCAGCATCAAAAAGCATCCGTATTGTAAGTTCGTGGTAAAGTTTCCATGTCAAATTACTCCAACTTCCGGTTTTTGAAGCGACACTTTTCTTAGGCCAATGAAACAAAATTATTGTTTAATGTAACTTATTAACTCAACTTTGGCAAATTGAAAACCTTTGAAAGATTTAAAAATATAAAAACTTTGAAACTCTTAAAATATCATAAACACTATTTACATGGCTCAATTATATAGAAGTTACTCTTCTGAGCCAGGGGAACAATGAATGCAGTAAAATGGATCCCCACTCCTTACACATCTCTTATCACTGCAGTATACAAGGTGAACCCAGTGGGAGCACAATGTACACTGAGCCCACTTCGTAAAAACAAGTGACACACATTGAACTAATTCTTTTGGCTGGTAACGTTTGCAAACACAGCACTTTTCTGACTCGGGCATATTTTCCTCCTCCTCCTCGCTTTGTGAACTTTCATTATCGATATATACATAAGATGTTCCAGGCTTTGGGGATGCTTGCACTATTCTTGATTTATTTATCTTTTTCTGACCTTTTTCGGTGCTTGACTTGGATTTTTTGCTTGATTTAAGAGTTTTACCCTTATTTAAGACACTACTTGCATGCTTTCTTTTGACATTTTGTTTCTTCAAAGTTGATGTTGATTGTTCTCTGTAGCTAGCCAAATTAGACTGAATTGGACTTTCTGTTATAGGTTTTCCTGCCACAACTTCACTAACATTTCTCCTTTTCTTAATGTTTTCATCCTTCTGCCTTTTAGTATCCAATAGTTGTTTCAGTTTGGAGTCAAAAATATCATCATCATAAACTGCATCATTTTCATTTAGCTGCTTATCTACAGTAGTATTCAAGCCAACTACATCAGAAGATACATCTGCTTGTGAGCTATCACTATGTAATTCATTATTTTGAATATTTAGACCTTGTTTGTCACTTTCACTTGCAATGCAAAATACTTCAGCTGGTATTAAACTTTCTTTATTGATGGCTGTGCTGTCTAGCGGATATATACCAGTTCTCATGAAGGCTGAGTGCAAATTGTCTGCTGATAATGCTTTGGAATAGACTTTACAAGATAATTCACAAACATTGTACCTGGTTATACTAGCTGATGTTTCTCGCATAAATTTATGACAGGTTGAATTATACATTCTCTGAAAAGGTCCATAGCAACCGACATCAAGAGGTTGGAGAATGTGTGAGCAATGAGCTGGTAAAATGAAGAGTATGATGTTTTGCTGCTTTGCCCATTCTACAAGATCCAGAGATATATGGGATTTATGACCATCCAAAATGATAAGAAGGTGTTGTTCACTATCTCGCTGGGGTAAGAACTTTGTAAGATGATGCTGCATGTAATACCTAAAAACATCACTATTCACCCATCCTGAATCAGACATCATGCCATCAGCTCCCGGTGATGAATTCTTCATGAGGTCAGGAACAAATCGTTTTCCCGCGAAGACAAAGAAAGGAGGAACAGCTACACCACTTGCCGAGCCACACCCAATTATTGTAGTCGTTTGTCCTTTCTGTGAAACTACTGATGGCGGATGAAAATCAGTGCCAGCAACAACAGAAGGTGGGGTATGATTTTGCATAACACCTTTCTCATCTATGTTATAGATCAAATGGGGTTTGTCCCTAAGGTTGTATTTGTCTAGAGTTATTTCAAGTTCCTGGAAGTATTCACATACTACAGATGCTGAAGCTGATTTAGCTCTAACTTTTTCCAATCCTCTTGGTTTCAATACCCGAAGCTGTGGCCAACGCTTAATAAACTTATTGAACCAGTTCAAAGTGAAGGGATTCTCCTTTGTCCGTTTCCCAAGTTGGATAGCATAATCTGTGGCAATGTCACACACCTCCTGTCTGATATACCCATAACCATATTTGGCCATGACTTGCAAATGAGACGCTAACTTTTCTTCTTCTGAAAGGGAAAGGACAGGAATGCGGCCAGTAGTCACAGTATCAATATTGATTCTGCCGATCACACGATCACGAAGAGTTTGCTCTGGAACTCTGTAAACTTTAGATGCTTTATAGACACTCAGATTGTCTTCTTTGACAGCTAAGTATGCCTTTGTAAGGGATGTTGGTGAATACTGCCTCCTTGAAACAACATGCTGAGGTATGGGCTGAAATGAAAAGAGAGGACTCATAACTTACCCTGGAAAAAAAGGAAACAGTATACTCACCTTAAATCTGTGTAACCAATCAAAACAAAGAAATATACTCACCTTATATTTCTTAGGAAAACAAACATGCCACTGTGTTAACTTTCTATGGTAAGTACAATGTATATCAATAATAGTGAAAAGGGTGTCCTTTAAATGGGCCTATACAGCATACCACACTCAGAATATGGTTGCTTGAGCTGTCTTTACACATTTAACTAGGTGATATTCGATTGCAAACTAATTGAAATTATTTAGAAAGCTGCTAAAATATCTAGTCAATTAAAACGAAAAATTAAATTTGCTTGGCCTTAAAATTACAGCCTCGCTTTCATATCCGGCCTTGGAAAGGTCACATCGTCTGCTCTGTAAACAAACAAACCTGGTGCAATACTTTGGAGCTTTATAGCGGGAATTTTTCACGTGCTATCAAAAGGGAATAGTAAATTATCATTATTTTAGAGAGGTGAGTAGTAAATTTAATCTGGCTTACCTGTTTGAAGCGCATTTTGATTGAACCTTCTTGAACTCAACGTAAACAAACCGCTGTCACTTTTTGACGTAGCTGGCACGCGCAAAAGTAACACGCGAGGCGAGAGGTCACGAGAATAATGGAAGCCACGAACTTGGAATTCCCACGATGTTAGGATGCTCGACGATACATTTTTATTGATGCTTCTAGAATTTATTCTTTTTTAATCAATGTACTGTATTTAACAATATTAAATTGATGTCATTTATTTTAATTCCCATTTTCTAACCAAGATTTGTCTTTTTTTAAGTACACAAAACATATTTTGATATGAAATAATGAAGATTTTTACCGACTGCCTCTTTTTTTTATCCTAAACTATAGATAACTAACATTGAAAAAATCCAGTCACTGGGACTACAATTAAATATTAGAGGTACTTTCTTTTTTGTACAATATTATATACTTAATAGAAATCCATTTACAGTAACCAAAGAACAACAATATGAGAAGAGGATTCATGGGCGTAGCCGGAGTGCTCATCAAATGGAATTGGAGACTACGGAAATTGACACGCAATAAAATTTTATTCTGCAATCACTGAACTACTGAACTCTGATCTATCTTCATTTTGAAAACATTTTAGATCCAGATCAACTGGCTTCTTCACATGCACAGATCCAGAAAGTTTTGCCAGAGGGGTCCAAGTTTGACTTTTTTTTCGGTTTATGAGGAGAGAGGATCCAAATAAATGCCACAATATGCGGGCCAACTTCAGCCCGCCAGTGAAACGTCATTTAAATGGCATTTAGCTGGCGTGCCGATGATGGCCCAACATTGAATGCTGGCTTGGTAGCCTTGTGCTTTTTCAGGGGATCCAGACCAATATTGCTATGAAACCCTATATTTTTTGTGATTTTTCAGGTGTGTGTGTGTGTGGGGGGGGGGGGGGGGTTCGGACCCCTGTCCCCCCTCTGGATCTGTCCATGATTCAGAAGCCAGCTGATCAGGATCTGCAATGTTTTGAGTTCGTCTTGTTAATACATTAAGAACTGGAATCATGGGACTGATGTCTAATTTAAACAGAAGAACAAGAGATTTTTTAAAGGGACTCTTTCTGAAATATGTTTTATTGCATCAAACATTTAATGTTGAAGGTAAGACAATAACTCTGATGTTAAAGGGACTTTTTCTGAAACACTGTCTGGGGCTAATGCAGCATAGATGTTTGTATTGCAACAATCTTCTAAAATTAAAGGGACTTTTTTTGAAACTGTCAGAAACGCTTTGTATTGAATCAATCTTCTAAAATAAAGGGGACTGTTTTTAAACACTTTCTATTCCATCAACCATATGATGCAGGGGGCTTTTACTGAAGCACATACAGTAAAACCTGTCTTAAGTGACCACTCAATAATAGACAAAACAAAGGTTTTAAAGACAAGTGGTAGCTTAATGAAGGTCGAAAGTAATGCAGAATGCTCTCTTTGAGCATTCTGCAATACTTTTGACCTGCATTAAGCGATAATCGGCCTTGAAACCCCATTTTTGGTATTCTTTTTGAGTGGCCGCTTACAGGATTTACTGTAGTTGTGCATGAAATGTCTGATGTAAAGGGGGGCTTTTTTGATAACATTATATTGCATCAAATGTTTTAATGTTGAGCTTTTCAGGGTTTTCTTTTATGTTATATCCTTTATAAATTATAACCATGTAAATTGTTTTATCATTGTAAACATGTAAAAACTGTTAATACACATACTATACACTATATTTTATCAATAAAAAAGAATGATATATGGTTTGGCTTTGTGATCCCTTTTTGTTCACTCCTACTAATTATGAGCCACGACACGAGATTTCCAACAATGTGGTATGTGCGACCAGCAAAGCCTCAGATCAGCCTGCGCATAAGCGCAGTCTGATCAGAGCCTTTGCTAGTTGCTTGAATATTCTATGAGTGTTAAGCTACTGACTGAACAGCATTTGGAGTTTTTAAGCTTAGAAGGAGGCTGCACAGGCTTGTCCGAATCTACACTTGTCAAAATGCCACATTGTTGTAAATCACATGGCTCATATAGAGTTGATTACGTGGGTGACAGCTCTTCATTGATACATCCAGAAATACTTGAACAACAAATATTCTAACATACCGTATTTGACCTAACAAGCACATCTGCTTTTGTAACTTTTTTAAGGCCAAATAAAAAAAATAGTGTGTTTCGGGTAACGGGTCTGTAAATGTTAGGTAGGGTAGGCACACATATTTTTAATTATTTTTTTTTCTGAAAAAAATTTCAAAATGCATAAAATTATATTTTTTCCAGAAAATCTGAAAAAAATTCTAGGTTTCACCAGTAAATTAAGGTAGGGCCACGCTACTCTAAACACAGGTATGTTTTATTTGGCCTACGCGGTGACTGCTATATAAACTGCAGTGGTCAGCGCCCTAGATAAGCTTTTGGGTCAATTGGGTATTTACGCAACCTAGTTATCCTCAATTGCGTACTTGCAAAAACAATTGTATATTTTCATATTTTTTACACCATGTTTTTTTTTTCTGTGATAACACGTTTTCTTATTGCATGAAGCCATCGGGAATGTGCTTGCATATTTATTCACTCCCATCGTCTGCCTTTCTAAAGTATCAAACTAGCGGATTTTATTTTACCTGAAGCAAATCTCATCCCCTTGTTGACATTTTCGAGTGTGAACACTTTGCAAAGTTTCACTTTCATCAAAGTGTTTTTCCGTGAAATACTGGACTGGGCACCGATATATTCATAAAACTGGAGTTTAATTGCGCGCTCGCTAGTAAAAAAAAAAATCAATACCCGACTGGCAATGGACCAAATGGTACGCAATGACATCGCATGTAATTGCATACCGATCGTTAGAATTGCTTTTCAGTACGCACACATTTCATTTTAATTGCGTATTTACGCAAATAAGCTGCTTATCTAGGGTGCTGAGTGGTAAAATTTCATAACTGATACACATGTATGTACATGTATTCATCATTGATGAAAAACTGTGGATCCTGACCAGCTGGCCCCATGAGAAGATGGCTGATCTAGATTTTCAAAATCTGGTATTGATTTTGATTCTTTAACAATCTTTCAGTTAAACAGGGACGGGTCTTCCTGGGTTGAAACAGTACTAAGCTAGGATAAATGTGTCTTGCTCAAGGACCACAACGCTGTGATGCCGGTGAGGCTCCAACCTGCGGCCCCTCGGTCTCGAGTCAAGCACTCTACCACTGAGCCCCCTACCTGCTCTTGTAACTTTTTAAGCAGAGAATGCCCTATAATCTTTATTCAATTTGGTAAAACTTCATAACTGATATTTATTCATCACATCGATGAAAACCTGTGGGTCCTGATCAGCTGGCCTCATAGAAGCAAGCTGATCTGGATTTACACCATTTTAAAAAGCTAGTATTGAATTGTGTAAGTTATGTGCACAGTATGCTTATACGGTTCAATCGGGTAGTATGCCTAATTCATGGGTGAAAGTTCAAAATTTCCAAAATCCTGAACTTAAGAAATTCTAATTTGTAAACTTGCAGGATGTCTGCAAAAATGAATAATTTCATGTTTATATGGTTAATTGTGTTCAGATACTCTGAAAACTAATCATAGAGCTACTATAATCTCCCTAATTCAGCATTTTGAGGCTGACTTTCTATGGAAAGTCAGCCTAAAAATCCTGAATTCTGGAATAATCCTGAAAACTTTCACCCATGCTAATTGCAGGATAAAATGAGCTGCCACAAGAAAACCATCAATGTGGATATTTTTCATAAGAAGACTCTGATCAGTCTAGCCATCAGCTCAGTCTCATCAGTCTTCACTGCCCACATTTGTTTGATTCTTTACGTCCCATCAGCAATCTTTCAGTTATAAAGGGACAGGTCTTCTTGGGTTGAACCAGTACTAAGCTAGGATTAACGTGTCTTGCTCAAGGACACAACACAGTGACGCTGGTGAGGCTCGAACCCGGGGCCCCTCGGTCTCGAGTCAAGCAATCTACCACAGCGAAAAAGTTTGAATCCAAAGTTGTGCACGGAGTGCACAGTAATATAAGAATCTATCAGGAGTGTGAGGGAAGGATAGACAAATCTGTCCTGAGGATCACCGATTGGAATCAAGATGCTTGCCAAGAGATGACAAAAGGTGATTGCGATGGAAGGATCTTTCTATCCTCCAGGGTACCCTCACACGACAAATGGATTCTTTTTCTTGCTCACCATTAAATACCACATTTTCATGTTAAAAAAAGCTTCGGAAAGTTTGGAATACGCTGAGAATCGACATGATATGATGACTAACATAACAATGAGGTCACTTGACAACTATGTCGTGCGAGTTCAAATACAACCAATGTACGCCCTCACGTGACAGCCTGGGTTCAGATAACATGGGTAAGATAAGATTTTCTATCCCAGGATAAAATATCAGATATCCTTTGATAAAATATCAGATATCCTTATCTGGTGTGCAAGAAAGACTGATCAGGCTGGGCAGATGCCCAGGCTGATCTGAGTCTTTGCTGGGCAAAATCATTTTAATGGTTTTGGAATATGATGGCTCCAATACACTTTATCCATAGGAACTCAGATTCTCGAAAAATCCTTTTGTTTTTGTTTTTTACTTATGCAGATATCTTACCAACCATTTATTAAAAAGCATTCATATTTGGACAATTGGTACCATACATGGCTGGCTTCCACTCATTGGCTTCAGATGCTTTGGCCAATGCCCAAAATTAGGACATCTTCAGAGTTTTTTGGGTGATTTTTATGGAATCATTTGTATAATTTGAACAAAAGGTACTATTTAGCATTGACATTCACTCTACATCATACCTTAAGGTTCAATGTCCCAGGGTGGGGCTAGGTCAAAATCTAGTTTTATATGATACTAGTTCGAGCATAAAGCGGGTCTCGGGGGCACTTTTTCTAGTTATCTCCTATGAGTAAACCTTTTATATACTATTGTACCTTTTGAGGGTTTTATAATATCAAGAATAGATATAAATATCATGTCAAAATGTTTTGTTTGGTGCAAGAATGATTGCTCTGCTGGGCATCAATGAATAAAATTGCCTCTCTGCAGACATCATTCCATATTTGCTTTACTAAAACAGATTGCAGTGACACTCAGTATTATCTCACCTAATATATACTTATCGCCAGTAAAAACGCAACTTGTACAATATAACCGTACTCTGAATTTAAAGCTGCATAATCTGTAACTTTTGATATTTTCATTTAAAAAATTTTGTTTCTATTTTTCAAGAACACAGTAAAAATACTAAAATTCAGGTATACATTTTACCTATTTCGTAATAATTAACAAATTATTAGTGCCAAAACAACAGCATTTATGTTAAAAATTAACTGTCTGGAATTATTGGAGGGACGCAAATAATTACAAACAAGAGAAAATACACCTGCTTTTATAAGATAATTCACTTTTTCATGCAGTTTTCAGCTGTAGAAATTAGATTTCTTGTGACAACATAACTTTATTCTAGTTTTGCAAATGATTTAAAAAGAAAAAAATATTTTTCGAAAAAAGTTCATAGTTACAGAGTATGCAGCTTTAATGCTCTTATCAAATAAAAAGCATGCATCTATGGTCCTGATATCAAGGAAATATCTTTTTGGTGCTGATAAAGCAGTCCAAATAAGCTGGGCTGTTTTTTTCCGATAAAAGGACACAACCCGAACATCGACCAAAAATAGCAAAATCGTCTTATTAAGCAGGATATCATAACTTATTTATGCTTGGCTCTTTCTGAAAATTTCAATATTCTTCTACGTTCTATGGGCACACAACAGTAAAAGTGTGTCTTGAAGTTTTGACTTTTAAAATGGCCATCAAAGTTTGAGCATGAAAACCTGAAGAAAACAAAAATGCGACACTTTCGACGGTGGCGGGTCAACTCGGCCTGAAGTCAAGTCGGCCCCTGAGTCAACTCGGCCCTGGGTCAACTCGGTCCGGTGTATTTTCAGAGTGTTTTAGTTACATATTCATTGTATGATATATGTGTTTGAGTTTTGCATAAAAGTTCTGACTAAAGCAAAGTTAAATATTAAACAATTATTGACAGACATTGCAATTATAAGCTCTTAATTGGGTGAACTTAATTGCTACCTGATTAAAGGTAATAGCTGTTTTTAACTTAATGAAAGTTTTCACACTTTGCCAAGCACTAACTTCCCATATCTTGCAAACAAGGCAATCTCCGTCCACCTTATCATTTTAAATTATGTCTATATTCTTACTTCTTGGAGACTATACTCAGAAAAACAACTGAAGGATATTTAGATTCAGTCCCATCTCTAACATTCAATACAATAAAAACTTTTAAATCACCTATTTTGCATGCATTTCATACTTCCAGACTTCTGCAATCAAAATGGATGCTTTATTTAAGTCACGCTTCAATGGTTTAAGTACAGTACACATCCAAATGGTTCAACCCTCTATACTGAAAAGTCACAAACGTTCAAAAAAGATTGAAACCCATTTTTATCATTTGTATTCCATAATGACTGGCTCCAAAATCATCGCCGGTTCTCCCTCCAAAAACTGCACCTAATTTTGAAGCTGTTGCCAGTGTTTTACTGCAACTTCGTGGTCAAATTTGCAAGGGTATGCCATATCCGTGTATTTTTGTTGAAGAAGTTATGCCATTTTTAGGGGCAATGACTGATAAATTGGTGTTTACTTTTGTCTGTGGTCGGAATTAGAACATAAGCAATGACCTAGTAAAGGTTGCAACAAAAATTGAGAGCGCTAAATTTTTTGCTTGTGAACTTTGGGTAGAGAGGGTCGGTACATTTGGTGTAGTACTGTATCATAACCAATGACCCGTTAATTTCAATTTGCATTTTGGTGAATTGCATAATAATAATTCTATCAATGACAAAACTTATTAGTTTGAAAATTATATTCCCAAATTTTATAAAGTCAAAAGAATTTTAATATCCTTCAATTGTTTTTCTGAGTATATATTCTCTTGTATAATAGATCTACTATTTCATCTTCCTTATACTACCGTTATGAAGTCGGACCCGTTGAAAAATATATAGTCAAGATTGACAGACCAACGACCAAACATTGATATTCCCTCAAACTTTTGTTAACATTTTTTTTATAAAACATGCACCAACTATACTCCTCAAAATAATTAAAGGACCAAGATTTTAGAATGAGAGTATAATTAGCTCAAACATCTAAATTCTGTAGAACTTGGCCCAAATCTTTCTATTCTTTATGCCCATAAATCACAGATCATTATTAATGGTTCCCATGCCAAATTCTGCCATTACTGTGTCTCAAATGCACATACCCTCAAAAACACACTTTCAAAAGACAGTGGGTGGGGTAAAGAATTTCTTCTGTGGCCATTCGAGTAGAATAAAAGTGATACCAAATTAAACTTTGCTTTAAACAGTTCAGCTTTCATGCAAAACAAATCTTCAAAGAGTTTCAATATACTGGGAAGCAAGCATTTTCATCTCTGACAATGGAGTTTTGACATTGTTTTGCTTTCTGAAAACAATGTGTGTACTTGGCCATCAAGAATCAGATTTTCAATCGTCATTCTATGCTGTTAAGTGTCAGAAAGATGTCCCAACGAATCGCTTAAAGATTGCCAGAGACAAACGCCAAAACCAGGTGTCTGAATCTATAGTCTGGCCATTATGCCACAGCGAAATGGGGCAACTTTCTCTCGCAGGGAGGGGTGGATGGAATAGACGGGGAAAAACACCATAAAATTATGCGAAAACAGAGATTGCAGCATCTAAAAACACTTTTCATTCATTTCATGCATTTCTGTGGTCCATGGATCACACAAAAAATTGCATTCCAATACATTTAGGTCAAGTTTTAAAATGATACAAAAATTATTGTTAGTAACATTTTCTACCACTTTCTTTTTGTTTTCATTTGGCAATAAGGCGTCAAAGATGTCTGAGAAATTTAGGCTAGATCGTAAAATTGGTTTTCGAAATACGTTCTACACAAAATGCATCAATGTTATAATTGATAGTGTTGGTCCTTCAATTATTTTGAGGAGTATAGAATGGTACTGGCATCCTTATTGAATATGAACGCTATATAGGACCAGAATGAGATAACCGGGCCGACTTGACTCAGGCTGACTAGACCCGAGGCCGAGTTGACCCGCATTCCTTTCGACGGTAAATATCTTGATAAATGGTAAGCATAGGTTATGGCCTTTCAATTTACGTATGCCAATTATGAAATGATTCAGTTTAAATGCAGTATTAGTCATTTCTCAAATTTAGCGAAAAATTTTGACCAAAAAATCCAAATTTAAAAAATTAATTTTAGGTCCTTCCTGCAAGGTGAATTTTGTGATGTTTTTCATATTTTTGTTTGTTTGTGTAGAACGCGCTACTTTCATATTCAAATAGAGTAGAATTTCAAGATTTAAGATGGTTACAAATTTTTTGATGATTTTGTCATATTTCTACAATTTTTTTGGCACAAATGTGCAATCGAGCTCAAATTTTGCTAAAACGTTCTTGCACGAAAGGGAAGCTTGTTCATACATAGACAAAGTGTATTTTGCTGCTGTTTATAAGAAAAACTACCTTTTGTACCAGTTGCGTTAATGGCTTTAAGTATATATTAACTTGTTTGGCACTTTGTAATTGCTTCTCATTTACCCTTAAGTCGGGTGATTTGCCATCTCTGATGTTTTCATTTAGCTTTATTTTCACAGATGGCACTGTTATATGGTTTATTAATACAACACAGAAAATATTCAGTCACACCTTATGGGAAGATCACAACAATGATCACAAGGTCAGGCATCTGAGCAAGGTTGATTCTAAACATAACAATTGCCAGCGAAACCTCATATAAGCCAACATATATTTGTATGACAATTAGAAGACTGTGACCTTGACCTTAAGGTCACACTTAATTTTCAGAGAAGTCAAAATGTTTGCTCTCAGGTCACGCTCCGGGCGGAGATGGTGCTGATCAAAACTTTAGACCTATATCTATTACCAATATGAATGAATCACATCATATAAATTCTAAAGCAACTTTAAAGCAAAAACTTTGACCTTATGGGAAAAAAAGATGAATGAACAAACAATAATAAATAGAAATGAATAGAAAGGCAAAAACTTTCACCCATAAAAAGCACTGTACCGAAAGACCGAACCCCAATGCTTGTTTGACAATATGATCATAAAGAAGCCATACTTTGATGTTTTTACATACGGGGACCAAATCAGAAAATTAACCCTTTTCCCTGCCAGTCATGGCTTTTATCATCTGCTTATACTCTTAGGTAGCCTATATTACAAACAATATGAACCCAGATCAGACTGCTTAGTGCTACCAAGGGAGCATAAAAAGCAGACATTTTGGGACATACACATTATTATGATAGTAACTTGATCTGGCGTACTGTATTACGTCGAGTGGATTCGCTCATATCATTGGATCACACGAGATGCGAAGCGTCGAGAGTGATCCAATGATATGGGCTAATCCACGAGACGTGATACTGTACGCCAGATCAAGTTACTATCATAATAATATGTTTATTATATACCTTTTTTCTGACATTTTTTCTGATTTTATAAATTATTTTGGTCTTTAATCTAGAAAAATTGCGGGAATGTTAGCCTTCACGTTTCGTTTCTTGACGTTACGTCATCATGTTTTCCGTCTCTGGTTCCATGCTTGAAACTAACTTTACATAACATGGCCGAACAAGCAGATAACCGACGTTAGCCTTGTTTTAAAGGATAGTGATACGAAATCAGAAAACCTCAGTTCGTTGATCCGGCTTTCTGTATCAGATGGCCAGAAAACAGACAGTTCAAAAGTCGTATCATTTATAGGTAAATAATAAAAAATAATATCGAGGGACAAGGATTAATACTGTAATCGTAGGAAGTAATGAATAAAGAAAAACAAAGACATTTTCAGTCAAACAATGTATTTTAACAAGTTCCATACAAATCTAAATTTGTAATTCACACTTTCATTTCTTCTGATATCTTTCAACAAATGCTGCTTTTTATCTCTCAGTATATACATGTATACAAATTGTGCAAGCTAATTAATCATACTTTGAGCCAGCAAATGAAACTTTGGAACTTGTCGATAAAACGCAAAAAACTCCTTTAAACACCTATGCAGGCTAGTTCTGAATTTTGACCTGGCCCTTCATCTATATCTATATTTTGTGTATGCAAGCAGCAAAAACTCTGGGAAACCTGTGCATATGGAAGGCTCAGGCAAGCCTGTGCATATGCACAGGCTTGCCTGAGCATTCCATGCATTAAGTGTCAAAATCTGATGTGCTGGCTCAAGTTTGGAAAGTGCAGTAAGGTTGATATATTTTTTGTTGGGAAAGGAACTTTATAAATTTTAGAGCAAGGTGTAGTAAGATTGTAATGTCTTATTCAACAATGTGTAAACCCTTATCAAATTCCTCCTTTTGGAACAGTCTGATCAGGGTCCAGTGCGTTAATTTTAAGTCACATACATAACAACAGCAATTGGGCTACAGACCTGAATTAAGCAGACATTGATATAACGTGTGTGCATCATCTAAAGTGGTCCTGCATCTATAATGGTCCTGGCATCTATTTTGGTCCCAAATTACCTCTAAATTGGTCCCGGCTGGCATCTATTATGGCACGCTAAGCAGACTCTAAAATGATCCCCGTTATATTCCTGTGCATCATCTAAAGTGGTCCTGCGTCTAAAATGGTCCTGGCATCTAAAACTGCGCAGAAATGTTTAAGTAGGTATGTGTGCATGAGATTATTGTTTCACTTTTATTTACTAATTGACCACTAATAAAACCAACAAACTGACAATGTGCATCTAGTGAAACATCAGAACAAAATTATGGGACATCCGCACAGTCGGATCACGACAGAGTGTCCGTTTGAATGCACAGTTATTGCGCTTCCTCGCTGTGTGATCTGATCAGCATATACGTATTTTTGCTGTTTATATAGTGTTGTACCGGCGATTACTAAAAACGAAACATAAAGACGTAGACGAGCAGTCTGGTTTGAATTTTACCTGGTCTGAAACCCCCTGAAATCAGGTTTCCTGCTGCAAGAGTTGAAGACAGCTGTGACATTATATTCGCTGTGTGAAAGTGATAATATAGTGTAAACAATATAAAAAAAGCAGAAAACGTTTATCAGTTCATCTGTCGCATAGGTCACTATACTCCCCATTTTAAATTCCATTTTTTGTTGATTCGTTGTTGATTTCAAGGAACCAGATGGTGAAGTTTTCGATTCTTTTTTTACTGTTGTTTTGGCGCGTTGGTGCAGTTCAGGTTTTGTGTGAATTTTCCGGTAGTATAATATAGAATCCCGCCACCCCGTATATTGACAACCGATCCTAAATTATCAATACAGGGTCCGAGAAATAGCCTATTCTCCTCATATAAAAGACCTTTCCCTCAATAAAATTTCTGGCCCGGAAAATATCCAACCAACCATATTAAAAATTTCCCAATTTTATACATATTTTCCCAGAAATATGGTCCTTTGGAAAATGGGACAATCGAATAACTGAACAATATACGAGCTGACCAAATGGGGTATTGTTTAACTCAAAATATTCAAATAAACTGAACCGCATCTGTACACATGAATCAGAAAACCATGTGCACAAAGCGAATACTCAGATCAGCATGCCTTGGGCATCTGTTGTGTGTGCTGGGTCTTCGCAGTGCGTCCAATGCTCAGAGAGATGCTAAAACACAAGGTTTCCTTATACAAAAAGAGAAGACCCTGATCAGAATGGGCGTATGCCAACTCATGGCGAATGAATGTTGTTTTTAAAAGGTGCGATAAATAATGAATGGGTTAGCTTGGAGCTACCATTTTCTATAGAAATCCATTTTTGCCCAAAGCTGTCCCCAAATAGTGTTCAGCTGTCCGCTACCCTTTTAACGATACACATTAAATGTGAACAAGATTGGCCAACACGCCTCTGCGATATTGAATTCAGAAAATCTGACTTAGACGCGCTATAATGCATTTCATGTTGTAAAAATATCAATCAAGGTCCATAACTCTGTTACAAATTTATGTAAACCGACCGGTAAAATTCCATCCAAGATCTTGCCAATATAAATACATATATAAAATTGGGTAAAATCCCATCCATTTGTTCTCACGATATCGAGTGGAAACGGAATGCTGACCGGCATCACTCAAGGGCCATAAGTTACAAGTTGGAGAAAACTGACAGGCAACAATCACAGCTTGTCTGTATCAAAGCATATGCAAAATTTCGCCAAGTTATGTGCATGTATTCTGTAAATATTGAGCAGAAACGAAATTAAGACTTCAATTAAGGGCCATAACTGTCATAAATTTGAAAAACTGGCAGGTAACAATCCCAATATAGATGTTGTCAATTTAAATGTATATATAAACATTTGGTGTAATTATCCCCACGCTTTTTTTAAAAAAGCGAGGGGATTTGTAATCGCCTCCGTCTGTCCGTCCGTCTCTCCGTTATGCTATCTCCTCCTAAACCATTAGACGAAATTCAACCAAATTTGGTGTGTAAGTTACTCACATAAATGGGGCGTGCAACATCAAACTGTTTTTGGCCCCGCCCCCTGGGGCCCTGGGGAGGGGCCAAAAGGTCAAATATCATTTATTTTCAATTACAAAGTCAATTTCAAAGATATTTATACCAAACTGTGTGTGTGCTCTCACAAATAAAAGATACAAAACATATCAAACGGGATTTGCATCATGTCGCCTAGGTCATACCCCAGGGGTGGGATTTTGGGGCGTTGGGTGCCCGGGGGGGGGGTCAAAAAAATTCAAATATGGTCATGTGGCATATCAAATCGACGGGGATGACGAGCAGAACAGAATGCAAGTAAAGCTTTCACCCTAGGGTCAAACTGGTGACCTTGGAGGTGAGGTCAAAAGGTCAAATATCATTAAATTTAGACTACCATGTCAATTCTAAGATTTTTATACCAATTTTTGTGTGCGTTCTTACATGTAAAATATTGTAAACATATTGAACAGAATTTTGATTCTGTTGCTGGGGTCATGACCCAGGGGTGGGACTTGGGGGTGCTGGGTGGTTCAAAAACTTCTGCGTGGGGATTTGCGATGGCACCCCATCGACGTGCTGTGCATTCTAGTTCCAATTTGTTCTCAATGTATTGAGGGGAAACAAAAGACTGACATTAGCAAGGGTCATAACTCTGTTACAAATTTGCTAACTATGACGGGTAACAATCTCAACCTAGATCTTGTCCATATCAATTCACACAAAAAATTTGGTAAAATTCTATCTATGAGTTCTTGCAATAGTGAGCGGAAACAAAAATCTAACATCAATTAAGGGCCATAATTCTGTTACAAATTAGGGAAAAATCATGATGTATAACAATCTCAATCTAGATCATGCTAATATCATTGCATATACCATATTTGGTAAAATTCTATTAATTTGTTCTTAAGATATTGATTGAAAATGGAAAGGTGAAGTCAATAAATGGCCATATCTCCGTTATAAATTTACGAAAAAATGATAAATAACAATCCCAACCTACATCTTGTTAATATCAATGGACATACAAAATTTGGTCAAATTCTATCAATCTGAGCGGAAAATGAAATCTAAGTGAAATTCTGACAGCAGTCAAAGGACATAACTCTGTTACAATTTTTTGAAAAATAATGTGTAGCAAACCCAATCTGGATATTGTCTATTTAAATGTAATTCACAATTTGATAAAAAAAAAAACTTCTATAAATTTGTTCTTAAGATATTAAACTGAACGAAATTACGATGGATGGATGGACAGAATGACAGACATCCCAAATCAAATATGCAACCTCTTTTCATAGAGGATTTATAATTAAAATCAAGGGTTTCATATTAATGTTATCTCACTTATGAACCTAAGGCTCAAGGTAGCTGAAATCAACTAGAGCCACTAGAAGTTAGTTTTTCTATCCAGAGGCTTAGGGTTAGTATTACTATACAGAAGCAATGTCGCTGCCACCAGAAGCCAGTTCTACTTGCCAGAGTCACACTCATTGCTGCTAGAGGCAGAACTGCTGTCAAGAGTTTCTGTTTTAGCAAAATATCAGTACTATATTATCTGCCAGTAGAGGTCGGAACTACATTTCAGAGTACCTGTTTCTGCAACCAGAGGTCAGTATTACTATCCACAGTCTCACTCACTGCCACAAGAGATCATAACTGCTATCCAGAGTCACTATCTGTGCCACTAGAGGTCAGCACTGTTATCCAGATTTCCAGCCTCTGTCACCAGAGGTCAATAATAGTAACTATAGGTCACGAATTTACTTCTAGAGGTCAGTAATGCCATACAGAAACCCTGTCTCTGCAACTAGAGGTCGGTACTAGTATCCAGAGTCCATAACTCTGCAACTACCGGCCAGTATTAGTATCTACGGTCACTGTCACTATTATTAGAGGTCAGGTAAATTATCCAAAGTCCCAATTTCTGCTACTAGGACCCTGTTCAACTATATTCAGAGGCCCTGTCTCTCCCATAGGAGGTCAATATTAGAGTCATTACCACTGGAAGTCAGTACTAGTACCTTAGTTACAGTCACTGCTATTACAGGTCAGCACTAGTAACCATAGTCATGGTCTCTGCTACTAGAGGTCAGTACTCGTATCGATAGTCTCAATTTCTGCTACTAGAGGTCAGTACTAATAATCATTATCCAAGTCACTCCTAATAGATGTCATTTCTAGCACCCATAGTTTCAAACTCTGCTGCCAGAGGACAGAATAGGCATCCATAGTCCCAGACTCAACCACTAGAGGCCAGTGATTTTATCCAGTGTCCTAGTAGTTGCTACTAGAGTTCAGTATTTTAATCCATAACCCCAGTCTCTGCTATGTATCCTAGTCAATGTCTCTGCTACCAGAGGTCAGTACTAAAATCAATAGACCCAACCATGGCTACTAGAGGTCTGTAATAGTATCCAGCGTCCCTGTCATTGCCGCTAGAGATAAGAACTAGCATCCAGAGTCCTAGACATTGCCACTAGAGATCAGAACTAGTATCCAGAGTCCCTGTCACAGCCACTAGAGATCAGTGCTAGTATTTAGACTCGCAGTCATTGCCACTAGAGGTCAGTACTATCATCCAGAGTCCTGGATATTGCAACATGAAGTCGGTACTTGTATCTAGAGTCCCTTCATTCACACTTAATGTCAGTAAAAGTATCCTGGGTCTATGTACTAATTTTATAGTCCCAGTCATTGATACCGGAGGTCAGTTAAATGCCCAGAGTCACTGGCAATGCAACTAGAGGTCAGTAAAAGTATCCAGACCTCTGTTATTTCCACTTAAGACCAGGGTCAGTATCAAGGGTCCCATTCATTGCAACTAGAGGCCAGTAAAAGTATCGAGGATCCCTTTTCTGCATATATAGGTCAGTCCTAATATCCAGAGTCCTAGACATTCTAACTAGAGTTCAGCAAAAGTATCCAGAGTCCCTGTTTTTGCCACTTAATATCAGTCAAAGTATCCAGAGGCCCTGTCCTTGCCACTAGTGATCAATTTAAGTATCCAGAGTCAATGAATTGCCACTGGAAGCCAGTACTCGTATCTTGAGTCCCAGTCATTACCACTAGAGGTCAGTTAAAGTATAAAAAGTCCTTCGCATTGCCACTAGAAAACAGTGCTAGTATCTACAGTTCCTATTATTGCCACTATAGGTCAACAAAAATATCCAGAGCCCCAGTCATTGGCATTTGTTGGCTATAAAAGTATCCAGAGTTCCCGTTCTTGCCATTTGATATCAGTACTAATATTTAGAGTCCCTATCATTGCCACTAGAGGTCAATAATAGTATCTAGATTTCCTATCATTGCCAATAAAGATCAGTACAAGTAGCAAGAAACCCTGTTATTGCCACAAGAGGTCAGTAAAAGTATCCAGAGTCCCAGTCATTGTCACTAGATGCCAGAACTAGTATTCAAAGTCCCTGTTACTGCCACTAGAGGTCAGTATTGCTATCCAGAGTCCCAGTCATTGCCACTAGAGTTCGTAAAACAGTGTCCAGAGACCCAGTCATTGACAAAAGAGGTCAGTAAAAGTATCCAGAGTCCCAGTCGTTGTCACTAGATGTGAGAACTAGTATTCAAAGTCCCTGTCACTGCCACTAGAGGTCAGTATTGCCACCCAGTGTCCCTTTCCTTGCCACTAGAGGTCAGTATACTATCCAGAGTCCCTATCATTGCAGTAGAAATTAGTACTAGTACCTAGGGTCCAAGTAATTAGTACTAGTACCTAGGGTCCAAGTAACTGACAACAGAGGTCATTTAAGGTACCCAGAGTCCCTGTCCTTGCCAATTAAAGTCAGAACTAGCATCCAGAGTCCTAGATATTGACACTAGAGGTCAGTACTTGTATCCAGAGTCCCTGTTATTGTCACTTAATATCAGTAAAACTATTGAAAGGCCCTGTCATTGCCACAAGAGTTCAGTACTAGTATCCAGAGTCCCTGTCATAGCCACTAGAGGCCAGTACTTGTATACAGAGTCTAGTTCTTGATACTAGATGTAAGTAAAATTATCCAGAATCCCTTTCATTACCAATAGATGTCAGTTCTAGTATCCAAAGTCCCAGTTATTGCAAAAGGAAAAAGGGTTAAAGTATCCAGAATCCCTGTAAATGCAACTAGAGATCAGTAGTGTATTCAGAGTCCCAGTAGTTTTCATTAGAGGTCAGTGAAAATATCCAGAGTCCCTGTAAGTACCGCTAGTCGTCAATAAAAGTATCCAGAGTCTCAGTCATTGTCACTAGATGTCAGAACTAGTATTCAAAGTACCTGTCACTGCCACAGAGGTTAGAATTACTATTCAGAGTCCCTGTCATTGCAACTGGAAGTCAGTAAAATATCCAGAGTCCTTGTCATTTCCACTACAGATCAGTACTAGTATCCAGAGTCCTTATCATTGCATCAGGAGATAATAACCAGTATCTAGGGTCCAAGTAATTGCCAACAAAAGTCATTTAAAGAATTCAGAGTCCCTGCCCTTGCCACTTAAGGCCAGTACTAGCATCCACAGTCATAGACATAGCCACTAGAGATCAGTACTTGTATCCAGAGCCTCTGTCATTGCCACTAGATATCATTAACAGTAACGAGGGTCCATGTCATTGCCACTAGAGTTCAGTACTAGTATCCAGAATCCCTACCATTGCCACTAGAGGTAAGTACTTGTATCCAGAATCCGGTTTTTGATACTAGAGGTAAGTTAAAATATCGAGAGTCCTTCAAAACTACTAAATGTAAATTCTGGTATTCATAGTCCCAGTTATTTCAGTATCCAGGTTCCCGGTCAGTGCCACTAGAGGTCAGTAAAAGTATCCAGAGTCCTAATCCTTGCCACTAAAGGCCGGTCTTAGAATGCTGAGTCCTAGGAGTACTAGAGGTCAACAAAAGTATCCAGAGTCCCTGCCCCTTCAACTAAAGGCTAGTACTAGCATCCAGAGTCCTAGTCATATCCACTAGAGGTCAGTATTTGTATCCAGAGCCTCTGTCATTGTCACCAATTATCATTAAAAGTAACGAGAATCCATGTCATTGCCACTTGAGTTCAGTTCTAGTATCCAGAATCCCTGTCATTGCCACTAGAGGTCAGTGCTTGCATCAAGAATCTGGTTCTTGATACTAGAGGTCAGTAAAAGTATCCAGAGTCCTTCATAACCATTAAATGTCAATTCTGGTATCCATAGTCCCAGTTATTCCTAAAGGAGGCCAGATAAAGTATCCAGTAGTCCCAGTCATTGTCATTAGATGTCATTAAAAATATCCAGAGTCCCTGTTATTGCCAATAGAAGCCATGGTCAGTATCCAGGGTCCCAGTTATTGCCACTAGAGGTCAGTTTAAAGTATCCTTAGCCCTAGACAGGGCAACAAGAGGTATATAAAAGTCATACAAAATCCTTGTTCTTGCCACTAAAGATCAATAAAAGTATCAAGAGTCCCAGCAATTGCCACTAGATGTCAGTACTTGTATTCAAAGTCCCAGACATTGACAATAGAGGTCAGTTAAAGTATCCAGATTACTTAAGATTGCTACTAGAAAAATGGGTTCCAGTCATTGCCACTAGAGGCCAGTTAAAGTAGGCATTGCAACTACAGATAAATAATAGTATACAAAATCCCTGTTTTTGACACTAGAGATCAATAAAAGTATCCAGAGTTCCAGCAATTGCCACTTAAAGTCAATACTCAAAGTCCCAGTCATTGCCACTAGAGGTCTGGGTCAATATCCAAGTTCCCAGTCATTGCCACCAGAAGTCAGTTAAAGTATCCAGGGTCCCTATCCTTGCCACTAAAGGTCAGTCTTAGTATGCTGAGTCCAAGGCAAAGTCCTAGTCATCGACACTAGAGGTCAATAAAAGTATCCATAGTCCCAGTCATTGCCTATAGTTGTCAATATATGTATCCAGAGTTTCTGCTTTTGCCTTTAGATGTACGTATTAGTATCTGGAGTCCGTGTCTTTGCCACTAGAGGTCAGTACAAGTAGCCGGAGTCCCTGTACTTGCCAATAGAGGTTCGTACCAGTATGCAGACACTAGAATCAGTTCTAGTATCTAGAGTCCTTATCATTTCCAATAGTGGTCAGCAAAAGCATCCAAAGTCGACATCATTGTCACAAGATGTCAGTAAAGGTATTTAGAGTCCCTGCCATTGTTACTAGATGTCAGTTAAATACCCAGATACCCAGTTATTGCCTCCAGAGGTCAGTAAAGTATCCAGAGTCGCAGCCTTTGTCACAAGAGGTCAGTAAATGTATTCAAAATCCAAGTCATTGCAACTAGCGATCAGTACCAGTATCAAAGTCCCAGTCATTGCCACTAGAGGTCAGTCAAAGTATGCACAATCCCTGTCATTGTCAAGAGAGATCAAAACAGGTATCCAGAGTCTATGTTCTTGTATCTAGAGTCCCAGCCAATGCAAATTGATGTCATTTAAAGTATTAAGAACCCCTGTGTTTGCCAATAGTTGTCAGTAAAAATATTAAGGGTCCCTCTCATTGTTAAGAGAGGTCAGTAAAACTATCCAGAGTCCCGGTCATTGCCACCAGAGATCAGTAGTTGTATCCAGAGTCCCTGTCATGCCAGTGAGATCAGAACTAGTATCCAAAGTTCTTTCTTCGCCACTAGAGGCCAGTAGCAGTATCCAGAGTGCCAATCATTTCCTTTTAAGGTCAATAGAGTATCCAGAGTCCCTGTCAATATCCACTAGAGGTCAGTAAAAGTATGCAGACTCCTGTCTTTTGGCACTAAAGGTCATTATACGTATCCAGAGTCCCAGTCATTGCCATTCAATGTTAGTAAAAGTATCCAGAACCTAGTCATTGCCTCTAGAGGTCAGTAAAAGTATCCAGAGTCCTAGTCATTGCCACAAGAGTTTAGTATAAGCATCAAGAGGCCTTGTCATTGCCAATAGAGGTCAGTAAGAGTATCCAAAGTCCCTATCATTGTCACTAGATGCCAGTACTATTATATAGAGTCCCCTTCATTGCCACCCTTGGGGTGGGTACTAGTATCTTTATCCCTAGTTTCTGCTACTAGTCAGTACTAGTCAGTACTAGTATCATGAGTCCCTGTCATTGCCACTAGAGGGCAGTACTAGCATCCAGTGTCTCAGTCGTTGCCACTAGAGGTCAGTTAGATATCCAGAGTCCCTTTCATTGCGACTAGAGTTCAGTACTGGTATCCATAGTCCCAGCAATTGCCACTGGAGATTAGTTCAAGTATCCAGAATCCCAGTCAATGCGACTAGAGGTCAATTAAATTGACCAGAGTCGCACACATGTCATTAGAGGTCCGTAACAAGTTTCAGAGTCCCTGTCATTGCCACAAGTTGTCAGTAAAAGTGTCTAGAGTACCTGTCATTGTCACTAGCTATCATTCGTAGAATCTAGAGTCCCTTCCATTCGACTAAATGCTAGTACTAGTATCCAGAGTCCGCCTCTCAGCTACAAATGGACTGTACTATTAACCATGGTTGTAGTCACCTCTACAGAGTATCAATTCCTTGTTGCAATCACTGCTACAGGCGATCATTATAAGTGTCCATAGTCCCAGGTTTTGCCAATAGAGGTCAAACCTAGTACATAGAGTCCCTGTTTTTGCCACTAGAGGTCAGTATTGGTATTCTCAGTCCCAGTCACTACTATTTAGTACTAGAGGTCAGTCCTTATATCCATAGATTCAGTCTCTGCTACTAGTGATCAGTACGTGTATCCGTATTCCCAGTCTCTGCTAGTTTCCATAGCCATAGTCTCTACTGTTATAGGCCAGTACTAAATCCCTCACACTATATAGATATCAGTACTACTCTACTCTATATATACTGTTCACAAAAAGTAGGGGATAATCGAATAGCAAAAATTATAACATTTACCAAACTAATGTCATAAACCTGAAACAGCTAGTATTAATTAGCAAAGTCATCTCACGGCCAATTTGAATAAAATTTTTAAGGATTAATTTGGTCGCGTGTTTCTGAGACAACCATATTTAGACCTGGGGTAGCCTTTCAATTTTCACACATGAATATCACGTTGACGGATTATGTAATTGCTATGCTTTTTTAAAAAAATATCCGTCATTCAATAGTTTTTATGTTCAGAATTTGTTTTGATCTCCCTTTTCTCAATTTCTGGAATGTGAGGCTAAAATCTGTAAATTTTTAGTGAATTTTGTCATTTTCACATTTTTGTCACTGCCCTATCTCCTAGAAATAACAATTTTGGTACACGAAAAAAATCTTAAAAAACAAAGATGTCCATAATGCACCTTTAGCATGCATTATCGGAAGCGTTCCAAAAAAATTGATACTTTTTTGTGAAATTTGGGTCTTGACCCCTAGTTTCTTTGGTCTGCACTTAAGGTCACATTACCCAATTTTCAGCCCTCAAATTAAGCAAGAAAACTTGCTTACACGTTGCTCTATGAAAATACAAAAATTATTAATGCGACAAATTAGGATTTTAATTATTAGACTTGTTTATGCCCCAATATCCCCTACTTTTTGTGGACAGTATATTTTACGAGGGCTGTTCAAATATGAATGCAAGTAGCTCCATAACTTTCTTCACATATATGCTACGACAAAATGTCATACCTTTCTGGAAAGAACTATTTGTCGCCTTTAAAATGGTACCAAACATAAAGAAACGCTCACTATATTTCTCGAGTTACAAACGTTTATATAAAGGCCATTCCTGTACACTGAAGTTTTTCTGAAGCAAATTGTCATACACCTTTTGGTACATGTGCGGTTATAGTGTCATATCTTTGTAAGTTTGAGACAAAATGGCACCAAATTTTAGATGCAAGTTTAACATACATTGACAAAGTTGCTTGCAGAAAAACGTATATATAATCCTGTTTCAATCTGAGTAAACAGGCACGTTTGTGACGTCATTAATTTTATGATAAACGTCATTTTGAGCTAACTCCTGGTGATGCAATAATGAACATCGCTGTGTCATTTTCTTTGTGCTTTGCTTAAAACATGCTTAATATGTCATAAGGAAGTTTTCAAAACGCTCTGTCTTCTATTCACAGAGTTATCACATTTCATATAACTTTTTTAAGCATTTTTCTGCTTCTTAATGACATGTTTACATTAATTAGAATATGTTCAATCTGTCTAGTCCTCAAGACCAGGTGAGTAATTTTATTGTAAATAATGACTATTTAGGTAAAACTTAAAGTTAACGTTCAAATTTATATTAAACCGCAATGTTATGGCAACAACATTAAGTATACGTTCTTTAACCCCTTCACTTAAGGCAGTTTTGACTTAATAAAAATGCTTTTCAGCGTTTAAAAATTACCCACTATCCGTCAATGATTTGTTGCAACAACTCAGTATGAGCGATCAACATATTGTCTTTGAGTTAAAACTAGTTTAAATGTTGCTTCGTGCATTTTGAAAGAGAAAAGTTTGAATGAAAACTGAAAGGTGGTGTTTTGTTTACCATTTATTTGCAAACATAAGGAGACTTTAGTGAAAACAATTCGATGTAATTTAACAAAAACACGTCGAATTTTCGCAACTTTCACAGAATCATTAAATAAGTATATGGATACTTTCTTAAAAATTTCAAGAAATTTCACCAATTTATCGAAGAATTATACGCTCGTCTATATCACTGGTATGTTCGAAGCATTGAGTTTGTTAGTATAATAAAGCGACCCTCATTCAAAGGGCTATAACTCGATTAGTATACTGCATTTTTCTTTATGTCTGGTGCCAGTTTCAAGGTGACATATAATCCTTTATAGAAACGTATACCATTATGTCGAAGCATATATGTGACGAAAATTATGAAGCTATTTGCTTTCATATTTGAACAGCCCTCGTATTTATGATGAAGCATTGGTGGTTAATATTCGTAAGCGCTTTATTTGTTGCAATACGACCCAGTAAAAGAACATGATTCGTACTAATTTATATGTTCTTATACTCATTTCTTTTCATTTGCTTCCGTTTACGGAGTTTGTACATTTAATGGTTCGGTTATGCGCCAGTCATTTGTATCCCCCACCCCCTCAGGGCCGGGAATAGCGTTTTTTTTTTACTTTTAAATTTTCAAAGCCCTGCTAAAAGCCCTGCATGGCGGGGCCAAATTTGTGGTAAATTCCCTGCTAAATGCCCCCGCCCCCTGGTAGACAATAATGACTGTTAACAAATGACCTAAATAATTTTGAATAAGCTTTCCATCTTTTCCCCTCTCCTATGGTGGTGTCACATGAAACGCTTCAGTTGGCCCGGTGGTTTCAGAGAATTAACAAATATATTGTGCAGAGCATAACACGGAAATATAAGAGGTATCGACTAGAAACTTCACTGGTAGATATATATCGATGAGGAGAAGTACAGTGTACAAGAACCGTACCTCTCCTTCACATTATTTAGGAGTTATTGCCCTTTGTTATTTTATACACTTAATTGTGTCTGAAGCATAACACAACAACTAAATGTATAACAGGTATCAACTTGAAACTTCAATGGTAGATAGATCTCAATAATGAGAGATACAGTCTACAAAGATCCATAACTCTCTTTTGCATAAATTAGAAGTTATCGTCCTTTGGTATACTTGAATTTTGTCCAGAGCAAAACATAACACTATTAGTGATATCAACTTGCAGCTGTTGAACAACCGTATATTTTGGAGTATCTGTCGCTTCTACCGATTCTCTTGAATTCTGAATTCCTAGAGAGGTGGGGGGGGGATGATCCGGACCCCCCCCCCCCCCCGAAAAATTACAAGTACTATAGATTTTTTTAGGAATAAGTATGACGACCTCCATGCCCCATCCCTTGGACTCCCCCACCCTCCATCCTTGGAAATTTTCCACGAAGTTCACTTGGAATGGTCAATTGGAACACTCTGTAAAAAGTAAGTAAAAGACGACTAAGCATCAGTCAGGCTTGGGCCCCGCCCTTTCCAAATGTTACCATAGTTTCTTGACCAGAACATGCGAATCGGCCACCAAGTTGCATCCCTTTTGGTTTAGATGTTTAGGTGCGCTGTAAGAAGGACCTTTTAGACAACCCCTATTTAAACAGGAAATTAAAACCCCCGGCACACACGGCACTGCGGGAACATATCGTAGGTTTAATCCCGGCACTTAAGCCCCGCTATGTCCCCGGTATCCACAGGCCCAAATTGGCGGGCTGCATTATCTCATATTTGATTCAATGCGGATTAAAGCCCGTGCGCACGAGGCATGAATACACGGGGTTGTCTCAAATGGAATTTCATTTTTGCGTTCGATATTTAAAATAAAACGGCATGTGCGTTAGATAGGGCGCGGGGCTAACCAAATCCTGCAAAACACACACACGAGCGCGCAAGCACGCACCCACACAAATGGCTTGTGTCCTGGCTATATGACTATTTTTGCGGTGGAAGCCGTTTAAGTTGAAAAAAGTATTAGGTTTGCATATATTTACATTTAGCGCTCAGGACCATTTTAGAGTCTGCATAGCGCACCATAATAGATGCCAGTCGGGACCAATATAGAGGCTGGTCAGGACCATAATAGATGCCAGGACCAGCTTAGATGCCAGGACCATTTTAGATGATGCACAAACGTGTTATTTTGATGTCTGTCCCATTTTGGTCCGATTTTGGTTAAGGGCGTATTTGAAATCTAGTTCAACTGCAAGGTAAGCGGTCATATCAACTCATTGTCATCTGCTAATAACCTTTGCAAACAGTTTGGACCCAGATCAGGCCTGAGAGAACGTCGAGCCTGATCTGGGTCCAAACTGTTTGACACACTGACGGTATTCATGAAAGAACTTTTAATAAAAGTTGATCAGCAGATGACAAAAATCCATGAAAAATTTCTCGGGAGACAAAGAGTTGAGCACAGATCTATAACCACTGCAAACAATGTCAATAAACTAACACGAAACCTAACATTGAAAACAGCAAACATTTAAATCACTCATTTCTGACATTACAAGCAAGGCGTAGAAGCGTCTAAAGATTGGAGTCTAATTTTTTTTTATAAATTTATATACATTTAAAGGCCACCTTTCCCCGATTCAAAAAAAGCGTTCACATAATTTTTTCAAAATGCTTAATTTTTACTTAAGGATTTAACACAAGTAATTTGAGACTGCTTGCCTCATGGTCGCATGCAATAACTGAGACTAAATTAAATCCAATTTACATGAGGAAACTTATTCAAGAAACTGTATGTAAAACTAGTACTGTTTGATGCAAATTATTTTTATGCTGAACTAAATATTCCGATAAGAAGTCCTGTTGGATAAGGGAGTCTATATTGGTTGCCATTTCATCAAAACATTTGAAACTTTTTGATACTGTAAACCTGTTACTGAACATTGAAGACCCAGATGAAATGCTGCATAATACAGCATTTTATCAGTGTCAACATTGTTCGTTGATGTAAAACAATGTTCAAGGACAGAAATACATCATAATTTGGAAATTCTGACCTGTGACCCCTTGAAATACATAATGCACTATCCCATCCTTAATTACTTATCTGTATGGGAAAATCCATCAGAATACAAAGGGTTAAACGCTTCATCAGAATATCAGTGGAATTACTAGATAAATAATTAAGTTTAGGTTTCCGAAATATTCAGGGTACATAGCACAAAGCTCTTATTTAGATTGGACTTTCCCACCTGTATGTTTAAAAAAATGCCGGCCATCAATTATATGTATGATAATTTTTGTATCAAAATAAAAGAGTCGATATAATAAATTAGACTACAGTTAGTCCGAGTCGGAGCCTGAACCCTCTTTCTTGTGAAGCTCCTCTATTCTCTTCTTATGCCTCTTAATCGCCTCCTGTAAAAACAAAAAGTAGGGGTAAGGTAAATCTTCTAAAAATCCAAACCAGGGATTGCGTAAAATTCATGGACTTTTCAAGAACTTCTAAGACTTTTCATAGTTTTAAACTGATTTAGGTCTTCAAAAACACTGTTGAATCCTCCTGTAAATGGTTAAATTCAAGGACTTTTCAAGGCCTTTGAGTGTTTTTAAGGACTTCTAAAAGACTTTCTACCGTTTTCAAGGACAGAAAACTTAAGAAAAATACTGATTTACAACGTTAAAATTCTACTTCAGAAATGCTAGACTCCATTACTAAAGATATTAGTTTAAGAAAATTAGCATAAAATCTTCCTGTAAATGGTTAAATTTAAGGACTTTTCAAGGCCTTTGAGAGTGTTTTTCAAGTACTTTTCAAGGCAAATTTAATTTTCAAGGACTTTTCAAGACAGTCCTGTATATTTAAGTACTTTTCAAGCCTGTGCTCACCCTGCGAACCTTTTTGTCTTTCTGTTGGGTTATCAATGCTTGAGTTCACAAAATGCTTGTTAGAATAGCAAACATGGAAGACCCTGATCAGACTGCTTCTTCAGACCTGGGTTTACCTGTTTGTCTAAGTTTTTGTGGCAGGCAATTACTGTTCAAAATTTTAGAACATTTACTGTAAGGGACTCTTTGCATGCTGGGTAATTTTTCATGCTTTTGTTGTCGCCTGCTGATTTTTTCAACATTAACTTTTTAAAAAAAAATCTTTCAGGAACGCTTACAGAGTGTCAAACCGGTTGGATCCAGATCAGGGCCTACATTTTGTCAGTCCTGTTCTGGGTCTTAACTCTTTGCAAAGGTTATCAGCAGAAGACATTTAGGTTACCCTTATCAAGGAAAGTGTTTACCCGTTCTATTATTATCGACTCCTCCTTCTGGTTTGATACAATAAACTTGGGATGGTCCATTGTATACATTGAGGGGTCACAGGTTATACCCCAGGGGGGGGGGTACTCTATTTTTTCTGCATACGTAGGCTCGGACCCAGCATCTACCATTCACCAAAAAAAAATATCAGGAATTTCAAACATCCCAAAAAATATTTGAAATTTTAGCAACCCCAAAAAAAGATCCCAAATCTGTACCTGGACCTTAAAAAAAGACCCTAAATTGCATAGAAATGACCCTCAAACTAGCCCAATTTTGTGATGACCCCCAAAAAATATCCACAAAATCTGAATACCCCAAAAAATATTCATTTTTCTGAAAACCCCAAAAAATATTGAAATTCAGAATTTTGAACCCAAAAAAATGGACCGAGCCTACGTATGTGTGAAAATATCAGAGTATCCCCCTGGGGATTATACTTTCAAAATAATATTGAGTTTTTATCTCTGAAGATTGTTTTGACTGAGTGAATAGTGTAGACCCTGGTTAAAGCAACATTCTTCAGCATTTCATTTGGGTCTTAACTGTTTGTCAAATCAACTCTTTTAACTGTTTTCCAGTACATGAAGCCAGTTAAGCAAAAATTTTGAGCGTAAAATTGCAATTATTTTCTTACCCAGAAATCTGAACATATTTTTTGGGTGCTCAAAAGAAGCCTCTTATTGAGACGGTTCTTTTGAGTACCCACAACATACGTTTTGGTTGAGAAATAAGAAAAATAATTTTCAGTTACGCACATTTATCTGGAGGCCTGATGAAGGGTTATATAGCTGACCTCCAGAAAAGGGTAATAATATCTTAATTTTCTTACTTTTTAATATCAGTATAACCTGTGACCCTTCAATGTATACAATGGACCATCCCAAGTTAATTGTATCAAACCAGGAGGAGGAGTCGATGAAAATAGAACGGGTAAACACTTTCCTTGATAACGGTAACCTAAATGTCTTTTCAAGCAGAACATGTTTTAACCTGTTACACTAATGACTACTAAATGAGAACTTACACAAATAGTGAAGACCCAGATGAAATGCAGCACAGTGCAGTATTTCTTCAGGGTCTACACTGTTTGCTAAGACAAAACAATATTCAGAGAAAATTTTATGTGGAAATTATTACCTGCGACCCCTAAATAAATACAATGGGCCATCCAAAGTTGATCGTATCAAACCAGAAGGTAGAATAGTTTATTTAGAGTTAATATGGTAAAATTGCAATGGTACATGCATACTAGGTAAGTCGCAGTTTTTTTTATTTGATTCTTTACGTCCCATCAGCAATCTTTCAGTTATGTAGGGACTGGTCTTCCTGGGTTGAACCAGTACTAAGCTAGGATTAATGTGTCTAACTCTAGGACACAACACAGTGACGCCGGTGAGGCTCAGGTAAGTCACAGTAGGGATCCATTTAAGGACATATGCTACTAAATACTTCCCACATTGAAATATTTTAACTACTTTGCATACAGTTTGTTTTATGCATGGGCTATCCATTTATGAAATAAAAAGGATATGTCACCGTGCTTATTTTTTCAGAATCTCATATTGAAGTTTACAGCATTTGACCAATTTTCTAGAAATATAAAATAATAATACTAGTCCTAATTATCGAGCTAAAACGGTTGTAATCTTCACCCAGCTTCTTTCTTTTAACGTAAATTACTGCCCATGACCTCAAACTTTTAAGAAAATGTGCATGTTTACTTGTTACCCCATGCTGTGACAAGATACTGCATGATATATTTTGGCAATTCGTCGAAAAATGGAATTTGTTTTTAGAATAAATCATGTATTAAAAAATCTGACATTGAAAATCTTGAAAATTTATTTTTAATTCATGGACTATTATAATACCTTTCAGAAAAAAGAATAAAAATCTGGGGTCACCGAACTAATTCTCTTTCTAGAGGGCCAAATTTAACCCCACCCCCATAGGTTTCATGCGTAATTCAATATAAAAAGTTCGGGGATGACCATTTCGGTCGTTTTGATGATGCCATTTTACTAGTATATGAAGTAATTTAGCATTAAAATGTTAAAAAAGAAAGAAAAAACACACTGAAAATATGTGCGCATCTGGGAATCGATCCTGGTTCTCTGGCTTTGTAGCCAGGCGCGCTAACCACTAGGCCACGAGGTCAGGTCGTGCGTCGCTCTAAATATCCATACAAATAGTATAGACTCGGCCACTATCGTATTCGTAACCAGGGTTATTGTGTACGTCGTTTGATTTCGACTGAGCTACATTTATCTGTCTTTAGTGCTGAGACGATCAGTTCTGAAAAGATGTCAATAGATATTTCGAACACACTTTAATTAGTTATTTTGTGAAGAAAATGTCGGAACACCGATATGACATAAGAATATCGGAAGCTGTATTGATCCGAATCCGTTAAGGGTCGAAAGACAGGACCCAGACAACTTTCCCCGTTTGCAGACGCGGAAAAGGTGCGCATTGGAAATAGCCGCATATGTCTTTAATGTGAGGCATTTCAAGAGCTATGTACGGAAATTTTTGTTTGTGTTGATGCTTTACGTCCCAGTCAACAATTTTTCAGTCATGTCAGGGTGGTTTCCCGTCTTCCTGGATTGAACCAGTACTAAGCAGCAGTTAAGAAACAACACAATGACTCCCACAAGTCTCAAACTAGCAACCCTTGAATCCCCAGTCTAAAGCTCTACTGATTGAGCCACTGTGCTCCACAAGAACTATAAGAGTAAGGCCAGAATTTTTTTATTAGTTGATTTACGGGAATTTTTTTTCAGATTTAGGGTCGGGGGGACGAAAAAAAAATAAATAAAAAAGCTCTGAAAATGACCAGTTGACTGGTCATTTTCAGAGCTTTTTTTTTTTTTTTTCTTCAGATTTTTTTTTTCAGAGCTTTTTTTCTTTTTTTTCTTTAATATCTCCAGAAAAACAGTAAAACTAGTAAGGTTATCTTTAAATATTTCATCATTTTCCTAAAAATCTGGAAGGGACAATCACTTTTAACAGTGTCACTCTCAAAAATGCACAGACAGAACCTCAAAAAAATATTATTTTTTTCAACCAAACAATTAATATTAAGAGTCGGCGGATAAAATAATAAATTTTTTTTAGAAATTAAATTTTATTTTTTTCCTACTTTCCGGAAAATTACAGTAGGAGGGTTCGTAAATCAACTAATAAAAAAATTCTGGCCTAATGGCTATTTCCAAGAAATAACAGTCCTGTGCTAACCACTGGTGTGAGCACATGTGCCTGAAATTCATTTATCTAAATGCTAGACACGAGGTTATGCCTGGTTTCTTAAAATAGTCCAATCCAGGATGAAAAATAATAGCCAGCTTAGGTATCGATCTCAGGTCTCTCTTCACCATCCCCCCTCCCCAATGACCCCACTGCTGTCAGGTCCAGTGGCACTGGTTGCTGTTTGGTTATTCAGTTGTTGTTTGTTCATTGTTGTTGCTCCCATTGTGTGTGGGTAATATTAATTTGGGTCTTGTTTTGTGGTGTAGTTCTTAATGTCCTTACTAGTTTTTGCAATCATCTGACAGGGAATGAGAGAGCTGGTTGCTTTTTTAAAATTATAATCTTGCTTTCATGTGCCTGTCTTTGTCTGTCTGTGTTCTATGTCTCTTCCTCTCGGTGCCATTGGTTGGTCTGTGATTGTGGCATTTCCTGCATAATAAAGCAGCAGCATTGCATACTCACTTTTTAGTCCTTTCAAATTCAGCAATCATCTCATCGAGGAAGAGAGAGCTGGTTGCTTTACTTTTATTGTGCTCTTGCTTCATGAGCAGGACTTTAGTTAAGAGTGCCTAACAGAAAATAATTTTCTTATTTCTCAACCAAAACATATGTTGTTGGTACTCAAAAGAACGGTTCTTTTGAGCACCCAAAACATATGCTGAAAATTATCGGTAAGTAAATATTTACAATTTTAAGCTGAATTTTTTTACTTATCTAAACCTGTGATGAGGGTTGTTTTCTGCGTCTCTTCCTCGTGGTGCTGTGGGTTTGTCTGTTATCTGCGATTGTGGCATTTCCTGCTCATATTCACTTTTTTATACCAAAGGCAAATTAAGTTAAAATCGTCTGCCAACTATTTCTTGAGAAAATGGTGAGACCAACTGGATCAGCTCCCAAAAATTTGGCCCACACCATCCCCAAACAACCCCTTTCTCCTCAGAGTGAGAAATAGTATGTCTTGTTGGGCCTGATCCCATTACAAACCTTAAGGTGCTATTTATTATGTTTATGGGTCAGACAGTGTTATTTACATGTATCTGCAAAATGCCAATCCCTATAGTCCTGGAAAATTAAAATTGGTATTTAGAAATATTTTAGTACATCTACTAGGTTTAGACTACCAGTTAAAAAGACAACAATACTCAACATGCAAACTAAGAAATATTTAGCTGCTACAGTAATATGCTTTTTGACATGCCTAGGATTAGTATTGTACTGAGAAATAATTCATTGGTAGCTTGACCTACAATCAGATAATATAAATAAAAGCATTCCTTTAGGACCCCATTAGTTTGTTTGATTTGATTCTTTACATACCAGTCAACACTTTTTTCAGTTATGTCGGAATGGGTCTTCCTGCTTTGAACCAGTACTAAGCAAGGATAAACGTGTCTTGCTCAAGGACACAACACAGTGAGGCTCAAACCCGCGGCCCCTCAGTCTCGAGCCTAGCACTGCGCACCCACCCCAATAAGTGAGGAATCTGAACTGACTGGGTAGATGTACATGCTGGTTGTTAGTTTTCACTGGATGCACAATAGACCTCAGCCAATTCTAGATGTTGGGGACATAAACAGCTGTCTTCTTACAAGAGTTTTTGTTGTTTTGGGGTTTAACCCTTAAAGCACCAAGAAAAAAATGCATCTGAAAATGTCGTCTGCTGAAGTTGTCTGCTGCAAATAATTGCCTAACATTACTGACAAATTAAGTATAAAAGCAAACAGCGCGGATCCAGAACAGACTACTCCTATAGGAGCAGTCTGATCTGGGTCCACACTGTTTGCCAAAGAGGCTTCTTACACATTTCAGCAGACGAGAAAAGCAGGCGACTTTTGTTGCTATTGACGCATTAAGGGTTAAACCCGTTACACTGTTCCTGGACAAGCTGGTCTATAACCAGTACTGTGTTCCCTTATTCTGTAACTGACAACCACCCTACTTTATTAACCCTTAATGCGTCAATCGCAACAAAAGGCGTCTGCTGAAATGTTTAAGAAGCCTCTATGGCAAACAGTGTGGACCCAGATCAGACTGCACCTAGTCTGTTCAGGCTCCATGCTCTTTGCTTTTATACTTAATTTGTCGGTAATGTAAGGCAATTATTTGCAGCAGACCACTTCAGCAGACGACATTTTCAGATACATTTTTTTCTTGGCCTTTTAAGGGTTAATAAGAGGTGGGAAGGTAAAATCTCTATATTTGTATGTGGCTAAACCAGGTCCAGGGGCTTAAACTGTGCAGGGTTCATACAGGCAAGATTGTGCAAAATTAAAACACTTTTCAAGGGCTTCCAAAAGACTTCCCTACAGTTTTCAAGGACTACAAGTTTATGAAAAATACTGATTTTTACAAGCTAAAATTCAACTTTCAGAACACTAGACTGAGATAATGAAGATATTAGCATTACAAAATCAATTTAAAATTGTTGTGCTTTTATTTGGTGCGGCATACTGCTCTTTGAACTCTATATATGATCTAGTCTCCATCAACTTTTGTTTGTTTGATTTGATTCTTTACGTCCCAGTCAACAATCTCTCAGTTATGTCAGGACAGGTCTTCCTGTGTTGAACCAGTACTAGGCGAGGATATTTGTGTCTTGCTCAAGGACACAACACAGTGACATCGGTGATGCTTAAACCCATGGCCCCTCAGTCTCGAGTCAAGCACTCGACCACTGAGCCAATGCCCTCCCCGTCTCCATCAACTGAGTTCAATTCTTCAGATAATAGTAAAATACAAGGACTTTTCAAGACCTTGAGAGTGATTTTCCAGTACTTTTCAAGACATTTAATTTTCAAAGACTTTTCAAGGCTTGGAGTTATTTTCCATTACTTTTTATGGCAGAGTAAATTTTCAACGACTTTTCAAGAACCCCCTGTATATTCAAGTACTTTTCAAGCCTGTGTGAACCCTGTCATGGCACCTCTGACAATTTCTGACTCTACCAATTTGGCTATGCACCTTTGGTTGAGCTATGTCTCCTTTTGCTATTATTACCAGAAACTTATCAAACTTCATAACCTGAATGTTTTCAACATACCTCGTGAATTTGTTTGATTTGATTCTTTAAGTCCCATCAACAATCTTTCAGATATATAGGGATGGGTCTTCCTGGGTTTAACCAGTACTAAGCTAGGATAACTGTGTCTTGCTCAAGGACCACAACGTAGTAACGCCGGTGATTAAAGCAAGGCAGCAAGCATTCAGATAAAATAAGCACAGCTTTTTTTTTAAAATATTTAAATATTAAAAGTTTTTTGTTTAATCATGTTGCTTTTTGTAATATGTAACAGGTTTTCACCTATGTTGTAAGAGCCTGAATGGATGCAAAATGGATGCAAAAGCCAAATATGCATTTTAAAACCCCCAAAAAATATGCAGGAATAAAGCTAAAGTAGGTGGCTCTGCAAATTTAAGCAAAAATGTTCATAAACTAAAGAAGCAGTGCTTTCTTCTAGAAATATTCTAGTCTAAATGCAAGACTGACAGAATCAATGAATTTAAACTTTATAGGGCATGCAAACATTTGCAGCAGAAGACATTTTTAAGTAGTAACACTGCATCCAGAATTCAAATAAGGCTTGATATTACATTTGAACCATAATGAACACTGTTAACCCTTTACTACATAGGCTATTTTTAGATCATGACATCATTTTTGATTTTTAGACTACAATGAAAAAATTCAAGAAAAAAAAAGTTAGCTTTTGAATACTTTGGAAAATATTATGGAAAATGGAGCAATTGCTCCAAAAGAGCAAATGCTCCATTTTCAATTATATTTTCAACATTTATATGTGATATTTAAAAGGTTCCAAAGGCACTTTTATGGAGTAAAGGGTTAAAGGAAAACAAAGTCTAGTGAAATGGTACACATTTCTCACATCGAAAATGTTAATGAGTTTAACAGAAAGCCGAACCACCTCACACCATTCAAAAAACAATAAAACATACAGATACCCCGAGATAATACTTGTTTCATCCAAATAAAAAAGTGGAGCTAGTTTGCTTAATACTCCTTGGATTCATGTCTTGCAGGTACTCACTGAAAGCGTCTCACTGAGACGCTTCCACAGAGTACCTCCAACTGTCTTTTCATCGAAAATTAGAAGTCAAAGATATGCCTATGGTACAGCAGTGTAAATAAAATACACACACTGGTAAATGTATACGTCGATTTGGTGGTATTGACGCGTATTGCGGCCCTGCAATAAAATTATTTTAGGTGTCACAATAGAATTATTTTAGGTGTGACACCTAAAATAATTTAGGTGGGACCTAATATAATTTAGGTGGGACGTAAATTAATTTAGGTGTCACAATAGAATTATTTTAGGTGTCACAATAGAATTATTTTAGGTGTCACAATAGAATTATTTTAGGTGTGACACTGGAATTAATTTAGGTATCACCTATATAAAACGCAAGTGATGATGAAACGAGGCTTAATTTGGCCTATATTCTGTAACGACGTTTTTGATTGGTTGTATGCAAATGAGCTGACGTGGTGATTTGAGCTGAGGCGTACCGTTTGGGTCAAAAGTTAATATCAGTGTGACACCTAAAATAATATAGGTGGGACCTAAATTAATTTAGGTCCCACCTTTATTAATATAGGTCCCACCTATATTATTTTAGGTGTCACACTGATATTAACTTTTGACCCAAACGGTACACCATAGTAGCACCATGCGATGTCTTAACTCGGCCTACTCTGCGGTCTAGATACGTTTGAATATTCAGCCATAAATGTGTAAAATCCCTACTAAAGGAAATCAATTTAGTGCACGATTTACCCTAAACAGTGGGTGGGAGGGGTGGGGAAGAAATCACAGAAACGCTCTAAGTATCTGCCTTGCCTCGATTGACCTTTTCGCACCTTCAAAACCTATATATACCTGATGAGCTTCAATTTCACGTGAAGCATGATTCACTAACCTTTATATAACTTTCTATACCCTAAAATAGCCTTACAGCACGGACTTGTACCGTACATATACTATAGAAGACGAAAACGTCTTCAATCTCTATTACCGTACAAAGAACTCGGGATAATATTCGTACCCTCTAATAAATATACATGTATATAGTAATCATGTAGTTAATGAAAGAAGCTCATAACCTGGATGTTCATTCGAGTAATATATGTAAGTTTATGACGTATTATATAGCTCATGTTTTATATTTGGGTGTACAGAGGTTCCTTTTTACGTACCTTCCACCAGGTGTAAGTGGGAAATAATAATAAACATCTATACCAAGAAAAGTATAGCAAACTATGAAAAAATAACTTTTCCAATAAAGAGTTGTACATAGTTTCTCAAGGTTATGTGTCCTGAGTGAGAATCAGGGCTCGGTTTAATGTGGATATATTTCTTTTTTGTTGTAAAAGGTAAGAGAAGGCAGCAGTGGCCACTTTTCATCTTCTCTTTGTAGCAAGATTTTATCCCAAACTGCTGATGGCGTTTGTCAGCTTGCTGACTGCTTTTAATGTCACTTAGACGACAGTGCACGCGCAGATCCAGGAAGAATTTCTAGCGATAAGGCGAGCAATCTCCCTAAACGAGACGTTCGATTTATTTTGTTGAAATAACGACTGGAGAAACTAGGCACGTTAAACAAATATATATAGACGGGCCGTCGATGCACCATTGCCCCCGAATTTGTATATTTAAAACGGGATTTCCTTAATGCATGTAATAACTCTACTTCTTATTGAATGGGAATTTATTTCGATCATTAACTGTACTTGTTATTCAGTAACATATATGGGAACTAGACCGTTAAACAAGGGTACCAATCGTCCTATCACGCTATGTACCGTAAAACTATTTATACAGTTGATGTACAATAAAAACGACCATCTTGCAAAGTGGTCTATTTTTTGTCAGATATTTGATGTCTTCTTTCGCTTATACAACCCCTTCCCCCCTAGACCCAAGACGCCCTTTACATATGTTATGTATTTGTATAGCGACATTTAATTGTCCAAAGGGCATCTTGGGTCTAGGGGGGGCAAAGCATCTAAAAACAAACTGAAAGACGCCAGTTTCATCTTTTCAATGACAAACGTCACAATTTTAAGTATATTTCATACGCATGCGCAGAAGGAAAACCGCAAAGTTTCGAAAATGAAGGGCACTTATATCCTTAATATTTTAGCACTTTTACTTTTTGAAAACCTGCAAAGGATTTACTAAAACTCTCGTCTAAACGGCACCCAGTCTAAAGACGTAAAATGAGGGGTGGGAGTAGAAGGCGCAAGTTTTAACGGTTTTGTAAATGATGAATCGCTTTGAACCCTATTTTGATGCTTTCTATGTAAATTTTACTACCGGAACAGACCAATTTTAAAAACATTAGGGCAATTTAAAAATTTAAGTTTTGTAATCATGTCAACTAGGGAAAATATACGCCTTATCGCTAGTACTCCTTTTCACGGGGGGGGGGGGGGGGGGGGGGGTCTAGGCCCAACTGACAGAAAAAGTTCTGACAACGTTGTTTTTAGCCGTCAACTTATTTTACCGAGGGGTCCAATGGTTTATTTCAAGGATAATGTTTCAAGGTTCCAAAGGTCCATTTTAGCCAGGGGAGGTCCAATTGCTAATTCCTATTAAGACCCGAAGAAATTGTGATTTTCCAAGGCGGGTCCGGACCCCCTGCCCCCTCTGTCGGATCCGTGCATGCAGTGGTACACAAAACTTAACAATTTTAGCGAGCTCGAGAGATTTGAACCGATCAGCGAAGCCTTCTCATCCGCAGAATCTCGCCAGGGCCTGAATTCCAAAGGGGCTAATTTTTAAATTCTGAAAGTATAAAATGGGGCTAAATGAAAAGGCATGAATGGGGATACATTTAACTGTACATTATTAGATGTTCAGACCTATTACACAGGTACTGAATGGATCTTATGAAGATGCTAAACTGACCCAGTGCAATGTCCGACAGCTTTTTAAAGTTTCAGGACGTGTAAATGTACATGCATTATGTATAGTGCTGATTAATTCTGAACGTTGCCTTTTAAAGTTTCAGAATATATGAATGCATATCTAGTGTAAAGTGGCACCATTCATATCATTTCCTAAACTCCGTCGTATCTTTATTTTATCCCCAAGGTTTTACCACTTGTATACTTTGCAACCTTAAAAAATACAGATTATGGAAGGATCATTGACGGTTTGGGCCTTATACGCCTATTTTTCTGATTCCCAGAACGCTGCTTTTGAGCTTCTAGTGTGGTGCATGTAGTATCAGTGCAATAGGTGAATTAATGGCAAGAGCAAGCTAGCAAAATGTTTTCAAAATTCCTACGCATTCGAGAGTTATGGCGGATAGAAAGGGGAGGGGTCTGATTATTTCATGAAAATAAAAAGTGTTTTAAAAAGTGATTTCTTCACGTTTTCTTGATTATTTTGGTAGGCATGGTGATATCTATTGAAACATATCGTATGCAGAGTATTAACGAATCACGATAATTGATGAAATTGTTATAAAAACAAAATATGGTTTTGTAATAAAATGATTTTGGGAGATAATTTAGAAGTTACCTGTACATTTTTAAACTACATGTACGTAAATAATACAAAACTGAAAGCTCAACAAAAGAAATAAATAATTTTGAAGGAATGAAAGTGTCCCATTTTGCATCGAAAGTAAAAACTGATTCTAACTAGATCCTTTGAATATTACTTTTGCTTTGGTTTAAATGGAATAGCATGTTGAATGTATTTAAAATGTATACATATGCATGTATATCCCTATATGAGACAATATATTGAACACTAAAGTATTTACCTGATATAACACTTTGCATGCCAAAGGATAATATTTTGTCGTCTGCCAATAGCCTTTTGCAAACAGCTTGAACCAAGATGAAGACCAACAGAATGTCGGTCTTGATCTGGATCTAAACAGTTTGACACTCTGATGGTGGTCCTGGGTGGTTTATTTAAAAAAAACTTAATTTTGAAGAAATCAGCAGACGAAAATAAAAACATGAACAATTTAGATAAATACAGGGCGTTTGCAAAAGAATGTGTCATTTAAAAACAGCCAAATTTTTTTCTTAGGAAAAAATGCATAAAACCTTGCTTAATTCTACTTTTAATCTAAGTATCATATTAACTAGCACAGAATACAAAGCAATTTAGGAGGTTGGTTCTATAAAACTTCATTACTGTCATTATTTTCTTATTTGGTAGAAAACGCATTTTATGGGCTTTGGTCCTGGGTTTTTGGGCTGCTGAACATCTTCCCCCCCCCCCCCTTGTGCCAGCAAGCCACTTCCATACAATGTGTAAAATATGGTAACACATATACATGCAAAAGCTTTTGCTGGCACACGGGGGGAATGATATTTCAAAAATGTTTTCGGATTTTCTATATATCTTAGGCCTAAATGAAATATATGTGTGGTTTCTGTTGCATACCAACAAATTTAGGGTAGTAGGTAGGGAAATTATTAAATTTGTTACAACATTTAACAAAGAAATAGTGACAAAATCTGAAAAAGTGCCCATTTTGGTATTTTTTCTCCAAAGACCATTTTAATGTTTAGGGTAGGGTTAAAAAAATTAGGGTAGGTAGGCAACAGGAACCACACATATATTTCATTTAAGCCTTAATGTAAAACTGATTGTTCTACCCAAAATTTTACATCTTTGAAGCATTTAATATCAAAAACGGATTTCACAGCCATAAAGTACTCAGGTCAGGGTAGCTTCAATTTGAAGAAAGGGACGATTGACAAACTTTTATTTTACTGAAAACCATAGGCATTTACCCATAGCAAGTGTCAATGATCCTTAACTGGGTTAGCCCCATTGACTTCTTAATAAAAAAACAGACAAAGTGCCCCATTCATTCATTTTCTAGCCACATCGTATCTTTATTTTAACCCCATAGGTTTTCCTAATGTTCTGCATCGCCATAAAAATGGTACTGAACATTCGTGCAAACAAAAACGCTAGTGAAACGAAAAGCTGTTTCCAGGGGGGGGGGGGGGGGGGGGGGGGGATTCTGATATTGTCATACATACGTGTACGTACTGCATGGTTGTAGGCTGGGGCTATTTTGAGGGTTCAAATTTTGAATTAAAAAAAATGGGTTTTAAGACAAATAAATATTTTATGGGTATGAAGATTTTGTGGATTTTTTTTCGGTCATCACAAAATTGGACTGTATTTAGGTTCATTTCTATGCATTTTAGGGCCTTTTCTTAAGCATGTTAAGGTCAAGTTACAGAATGAGGGATATTTTTTGGGGGTTGCTAAAATTTCATATATTTTTGGGGTGCTTGAAATTCCTGATATTTTTGATGCTGGGCTTGAGCGTATGAAGAAAAGAATGAGAGTACCCGTCTCTCTCTTTCCCCCCCCCCCCCCCCCCCCCCCCACGGGAGCTGTTCATGCAGCGACAAACAGTGCAGAGCCAGATCAGACGCGAAAGAACAATAAGAGCAGACTGAACACGTTTTGGAAAGATACGCCAACCAAATCATCATTTGAACCAGACTGTTATTCATATTGTTGTACCCGTGGACTGTCGCTACATCGACAAGGCGGCTGGATTACCACTACTAACAACATATGGACAGCAACTGTACCTGTAACCAGTCGCCGATGACAACCACCCGTGCGTGGAGCCACGTGGTGCAACACCAACAGCGGACAACCTGTCTCTTCCTTCCCAACTTCCTAACCATACGGACGTGTTCGATACACAGCAAGGAAGGTAAGGGCACATTTACATCAATATTCACTTGCACAACGAAGAAATACGGAATTTTTGCTGGTCAAGGATTTTGTAGAGCTCTACCTTAATCATACTTGCTGCGCGCATTGATCGATGGGCATGTAGGCTACTTCGTGAGAAATAATATTTCATTACTTATGCCATTGTGGTTTATAACAAGATAAAACGATTTTAGGACAATGGCATACACAATATGGCGTGGTGGCTAAAATCTGCGGGTGCTTTGAATTTTGCGCTGTCACAAGAACAATGTCCAATTTCGCTCTGAATTTCAGAAATAATCATAAGATATATGTAATATAGGTAGTTTACAATTTTGTTGCTGAATGAAATATACACAAATAGTAAATAAGTCAAATTTTACCTTGAACTTGGTCAATTTTTGCACACAGAATTCTCCTATTTTCCTCCATCAGAAATTTAAGTTTTTTGCACAAGCATGTAGTGTGATATGTGATCTAGTGCAGCTGGAATTTAAATTTAACAAAACTTATTTCAAAAGGTCTATTTTCTTGCTAATCCGATAGTACATAACACTCATATAATAGCCGACCAGGCGTAATGTACATGTTTATCTACACCTGTAAACAGGGCTACCAATCCGTATCCTGCATAGGAAAATACAAATAATACATACATGTATAGTTGTAATACATATTTATGAGCCGGACTTCCTAGTATGAATATAAAGCGGAATTCAATTAGTGCACGTGACATGGTGTTCTTCTTTATTATCACCACCCCTTTTTAAAGGGGGTATTGTTATCGACTCTGCCCGTCTGTCCGTTCGTTCGTCTGTCCGTCTGTATGTTATGCTCTATTCTCTTTAACCATTGGACGAAATCCAACCAAGTTTGGTGTGCGAAATTTTCATATGAGTGGGTTGTGCGACAGCACTTTTTTGGGGCCATCCCCCTGGGGCCCAGGGGAGGGTTCAAAGGTCAACTATCATATTTGAAAAGTCAATTTCAAAGAATTTTATACCAAACTTTATGTTTGTCCTCAAAAATAAAAGAATGAGATTTTCATTATGTCGCCTAGGTCGTACTCCAGGAGTGGGACTTCGGGTTGCTTGGGGTCAATTTTTTTTTCCAAACATGGTCGTGTGGCATATCAAATTGAAGGGGATGATGAGCAGACCAGGATACAAGTTAAATTTTCACCGTATGGTCAAACTTGTGATCTTGAGGTATAGTCAATAGGTCAATTATCATTAAATTTCTTTGAGAGCGTGGGGTGTTAGCGATGGCACCCCATCGATTATGCGATTACAAGTACTCTCATTTTCTTAGATGTTTCCAAATTCGGAGATTGTTGTTCGATTACTCATTTAGCTTCTCTTTTACACCAATAGATCGTCTGTGGCATGATGCCTGCTCACTGGATTCAATGGAAAGGAATGCTTACATAAGAGCGTGTGAGCTTTCACAGCCTTGGATTCAATTTGACGTTTTAATCAAACTAAGAAATTGAAGAAAAGCTTAGGCAATAAATAAAATAAACATTTTATATAAGTGCGTGATATACATTTCAATACAGGAATTGACATTTAATGCAAAAAAATACACAGCGTTTTTTTTAAAGTCAGTGAACGACAATGAAGTAAAACGGTTGTACAAACCGCCAGACTGACGACCATAATCCTCAATGTGCAACACACTGAAAACGACACATCATTCAAATCAGTAATTTTCAAACAATTAAGACTGCCGAAAAATATTGATCTTTTTATTTAAAATATGGCCTTAATCTTAACTATTTGTTAACCTATAGTGACCTTAAGAGAAATGTATTCTATATTGTTATATACCTTATGAGTGTTTACTATAGAAACTTCACGTGTTTCAATCGCTGACGGTTGTACTATTCAGCTAAATTTAACGTGTCGCAATGCGACAAATCACTGTCCGCGGACTTCATTCTAATTAATACATGGCAGCAGAGGGCTGCAACGCCATTAAAGCCCGCTCAAGGACATCGTCTGCAAGTTTAAGATATATCGTCGCTAATGTTTTATGGTGAAATGACCAAACTATTTCAATAAGCATAAAATACGCTCCTTTATCATATCGGACAGGCGGCAATCGAAAACGCTCAACAAATCGATGAACACGGATCACAGATAGCTGGAAACTGTGTTTTTGATTGCCATTTGTCACCAGTCGGGCGACAAACGGCAGTCAAAATCTCTGTTTCTAGCGATCCTGGATCCACGTTCGTCGATAGTATTAACGTTTTCGATTGCCGCTATCTGAAGTGTTTATTTAATATAGGCCTACTGAATACGTAGCGAAAACAATCCGAAACAAGGGCTACTATGAATAATTAACAGTCAGGCGACAAACGGCAATCAAAACCTCTGTTTCTAACGATCTTAGATCTACGTTCGTCGATAGTATTATCGTTTTCGATTGCCGCCTATGTGCAGTGTTTATTGAATATAGACCTACTGAATACATCGCTAAAGCAATCCGAAACAAGGGCTACTAGGAATAATTAACATTTTTCATGTTCCTGTTGAAAAAAAAATGTTTCCATACCGGATATGCGGCAATCGAAAAATCTTGACGAACAATCGATGAACGCGGGTCAGATATCGCTTCAACCTGTGTTTTCGATTGCCAGTTGTCGCCAGTCGGGCAACTAATGGCAATAAAAAAACTCTTTTTTTACAAGTTTTAGTCTACGTTTGTCGATAATATTGACGTTTTCGATTGCCGCCTATCCGGTGTGATATCGTTTTACGCTTCATGATATTACGGTGGACATTTTTTGTATACAATTGAATAAAATTATTTGGACTGCTTGTGCTTAAAAGGAAGCTATATAACAATGATGATATAACATTCTTTTCCGTATATTAACGTTTGCCAAGCCCTAGTGTGATAATGTGTTGCAGCGCTCACCGCTTCGCGGTTCGGGCTGCACCACAGTATCACACTCGGGCTTGGCAAACGTTAATATACGGAAAAGAATGTTTTATACTCTTATTAATTGGAAATGATAGCCTTCTGAAGCGCCCACAGGTAATTTAAGTCAAGTGATTGGCCCATCGAATAGCATTCTCCTGGTTTTTATAAAATAACTCTCAGAGTGCAAGATATAGATAGTGACCAGAGAACATGATATTACCTATTATAGGACTTTTGGGGTACTGTAACAGCGGCACATCATGAATGGGAAATAAGGGCTGGTCAACCTTCTAAAGACATAGGTAATAGCTGAAAATGAGGCGTGGTTTTATTCGAAAGTAAGTATCATCTTGCGCCAGAACACCTCAGCGAAAACACAAATCATATGAATTAACCCTTAAAACACCAGCAAAATAACTGCATACCAAAAATGTCTGTTTATTGGTTAACATAATTATAGAAGCATACAGTGTGGACCCAGACCAGACTGATATAGAAGCAGTCTGATCTGGATCTACACTGTATATGGAAGGGTCTTCAAATATTTCAGCAGACGACAAAGGCATACGTTTTTTTGTAATATACGCTTAAAGGGTTAATAAACGTAAGTTCAGTGTATATATGGGCAGGATTTTCATGAAAATCACGCTTCTTTGCATGGCTAAAACAACTTAATAGAGGGGATGGACAGGGGGGTACCCCATTCCCAGTTCCCTCCCCCTTTCCCCCCAGTTCCCTCCCCCTTCTCCCCCACTTCCCTCCCCCTTCTCCCCCACTTCCCTCCCCCTAACAGATTTTCCCTCCCCCTGATAAAAATTTGTTCTTATTCAAGAACTAAAGCGTATATATGTAAGTGAAGAACTAAGAATAGTTCACCATAGACTCAGCTGTCGTATTTTCATGCCCAGTAGGCAAAGAACCAGACTATCTCCAGATCAATGTCTTTTCTCGGACCAGCAAAGGAAACATTATTTATGCTAGGCAAAACAAAAACCTCTTGTGTATGGTCAATTTTGGCGCCTATTCAATTTTGAGCCTTTTTGGGATATTAAGGTCTATTTTTTAGACTTTTTAAAGGAGTTTTGTTTTACTTTTTTATACAAAAAGTTTATAAAAAAAACTTTGCCAACCTATCGACCTCTTAACATATTGAAGATATTGAAGAGGTAACGGCAAAAACAATATTTTTTTTTTTTTTTTTTTTTTTTTTTTTTTTTTTTTTTAAATTTTGGCCTTACTTCTAAAATTATAAATACAGGTACATGCTTTGCGCTGCTCTTAAAAATTGTGTGTCGATTAACTCTTTTTGCATACTTGGTATGCTGATTTGTTTGTTTGTTTGATTTGATTCTTTACGTCCCATCAACAATCTTTCAGTTATAAAGGGGCGGGTCTTCCTGGGTTGAACCAGTACTAAGCTAGGATTAATGTTCTTGCTCAAGGACACAACACAGTGACGCCGGTGAGGCTCGAACCCGCGGCCCTTTGGTCTCGAGTCAAGCACTCTACCACTGAGCCACTGCGCTCCCTTATATGCTGATTTGTTTTCAAAGCGAACTTTTCCGCAAAAAAATCAAAAAAAATCAGGAATACCTGGCGCTATCAGAGTGCCAAAAGTGTTGGGTCAAGATCAGGGCCGGCAGAATCATCAGGACAGATAGAAGCTGATCTGGGTCCAAACTGTTTGCAAAGACAAAAGTGTATTAGTATTAGGATATTCTGCTGTTGGTGATTTATTGTTGATTGTTACTCCGATTGTGGGATTCTGTAATTGTTCTATGTTTTGTTGTGCGTCACTTTATGTCCATTCTAGTTTTACAGCTTTGCTTAGTTTGTCTTCCTGGTGTCTCGTGATTGTTGTATGGCTCTTCCTCGCAGTGCCATGGGTTTGTCTGCAGTTTGTGATTGTGGTTTTTCCTGATCATACTCACTTACTATTCTTGTAAAAAGTTTGTTTTAGAAGAACTATAAGTGAGACAAGGAAGGGTTCATATGCATGATTTTGAGTAGCGAGATATAAGCTCTAAGGAACCTTCATAAAACTCTTTCACATTTGTGGAAAATGGATTCTAGTATGAACATTGTAAGGTGTAGGCCTAACTCTTTTTGAGCACGAATCTCAATACTTGATTCTTGTGAATGTCACTTTAAAATACGCCATTCATCGATATTATGACAGATCAAAACACTACCATAACATGGAGGTCAGCCTTATAAGATCGGTGAACTCGTGCTGTCAGTGTTTTTTTTTTTTTTTTTTTTTTTTTTTTTTTTTTTTTTTTTTTTTTTAAGTTTTTAGCAGTTTACAAAAGTAATTCTCTAGCGCGGACAGGGACGCAACTTGCCTAAAATTAATAGTCTGCACTTATAAATAGCGCATGCTGATGAAAAACCTAGATGACAAAATGAAAATGCGGCTTCACGGTCCGCGCGCCACGATATAACACACTCTAGGTAGTGGTGTACAATAAAAAAAATCTTAAAAAAATCAGGGCCTCCTTTTTACTTCGTTTTTGGGTGCCGAACCTTCAAAGAAAGTAATGCCACCATAAACATGATAACACCTGTCACAATTGGAAACACCTGCCACAATTGGAATTAGGCAGATGAGAACTGCCCTTATGAAAAAGATTCTTTGCCGCAGTGTTGCCACAAGGTTACAGCAGCTTTGTGGCAAAGGAATTCTGTGCCAGAGAACTGTGCCGATCTTTACCGCTAGTGGCAAGGTTATGGCAAACAACTTTGCCACTAGTGGTAAATTGCCATAACACTGCCAGAAAGTATCATATTTCAGAAAACTTGCCAATACATTGCCACAAACTTTAATCTTGTGTATTACCTTGCCAGAGGTGTGCCACAAACTTGGAATTTTATCAGGTGTTTGCCAGAACTTCACCATAAACTTGTATTTATAAAATCCTAATGCCACAGCTTTGCCATAAACTTAGTAAATTCTATTCAATCACCCTGGTTTGCCACAGCATTGCCAAAAACATAGGATTAAGTTGCTTAACTTATATAAACTTGAATACAACGGGCCTACATTGTGCATGTATAACATATACTTAGTGAGCTCTTAAATGAGCTTGAATAAATGGGCATGGCTGACTGTTTGAATTTAGATTGATTTTATTTCTTTCTTTTTTTCTTTTTCCCCTTTGATTTTATTCTTTACGTCCCATCAACAATCTTTCAGTTAAACAGGGATGGGTCTTCCTGTGTTGAACCAGTACTAAGCTAGGATAAATGTGTCTTGCTCAAGGACTACAACGCAGTGACGCCGGTGAGGCTAGAGCCTGCGGCCCCTCAGTATTGAATCAAGCACTCTACCACTGAGCCACTGCGCTCCCATATTGATTTTATGATATAATTACTGAATTTTCGGAGAACATAATATATTTAACATAGTTGATTGGTAGGATTCTACGGTATATTGAGTCCAAGACACTTCAGTTTCGCGTTTTACCCCCATTTTTGATATATATCAGTGGAATTATATTGAAACGGTTATAAAACCGAATGTAAAAAATAAAAAGAATGGACCAATTCTATCAAACCTTTAATGGTTTGATTAATATTGGCTCGGACTCAGTATACTGGGTCCTATTATTGCAAACCACGTTTAATAGTTAGACCGACAAAAATATAGTTATTATAATGCAAGAAAGTGCTCTACCTTAGATTATTCTGACATTGCCCTCACAAATGAAATTTTGAAATCGATGTTTTCTTTTTCAAAATTGTTCCCACATGTATATTTTCTCCTGTTGCTGTACACTTTATTGTGATTAGTGGACACTTCAATTCGTTTAAATTGAACAAGTCCATTCCATTTTTAATCTTATGGATGTCTATATTCGGTATATTGACAAATGAGCAAGTACATGTTGCATGTTTCATACTGTGTTCAATCATTTGGCTCAAACAATTCCATCTGTTCATTAGCCTCCCATGATGTTAAGAGCAATACAACCAATTAGCACTAATTAAATGTGGCCAGTCTCTGCAGTAAAACAGCTCTGCATTTTTCCAAGTAATTATAAACTATAGTCTATACTACAAAATCCATATTTTTCATCATAATAAAACGATTGAAGCTACATATTCAAATATTTTTAGTGTAAAGTTCATAAGCAGCTTGCTTTTGTCCAACAAATAAAATATGTTTGAAAAGAACAAAGAAACACACTAGACAATACCTGGAATTTCAGGTATCAGGTTACAAATTAATCACCATTCCAGGTATATACGTATTCCATACCTGGAGTTTTTGCGCAGGGCGCAAAACATCCACTATTGGATTATTTGAGCTTTGTATAATAATCATTTGTTGGATTTTTTGCGCATATACGCAAATCCTTAGTAGAGACGTGGAAGCTTTTTGCGTACATGCGCAGAAATTCCAAATAGTGATTTTGGATAACAAAGTCTCCCAACGCTGGATTATTTGCGCATACATTCGCAAATCCTAAATAAGGACGTGGACGTTTTTTGCGTACATGCGCAGAAATTCCTGATAGTGGTTTTGAATAACAAAGTCTTCCCACTCTGGATTATTTGCGCATATACGCAAGTCCTTAACAGAGACGTGGAAGTTTTTTGCGTACATGCTCAGAAATTCCTAATAGTGGTTTTGTATAATAAAGTCTTCCAACGCTGGATTATTTGCGCATATACGCAAATCCTTAATAGAGGCGTGGAAGTTTTTTGCGTACATGCGCAGAAACTTCTAAATGTAACGCGACTTGTATAATTCCCTTTAGATACGTGTAAGTATTCTGCATACCATTGTTGTTGGATTTTGTGCGCTGACATATGCGCCAAATCTTAATAGAGACGTGCAAATAAGCCAGCGTTTGAAGATCAAAAAGTATTTTTAGGAGTATCTGCGTACGTAGGCAGAATACATCCATGTCTCTAGGTATTTGCTCATATGCGCAAATAATCCACTGTTGGAAGGCCAGAATCATTTATGGAATATCTGCATACGTATGCAAAATACATCCATGTCCCAAGGTACATAATCCAGCGTTGGAAGGCCAAAATCATTATTAGGAATATCTGCGTACGTACGCAGAATACACCCATGCGCAGAAATTATGCAAAAAACTAGTAGCCTTGCGCGTATTTACGCACAAACTCCAATCCTGCACTTAATGGATGTTTTGCGCTGTACGCAGATAATCCATATATGCAAGCATAAGCAAAAAATCCACCACAGGATGGTTTGCGCCCTGCGCAAAAACTCCAAATTTGGATCAATACATACCTCACCATTCTCCTAGGCTGACCGAAAAAAATCTAGAAACTACTGATAAAAGACACCTGCTCTCAGTGGGTGGAGATCACACTTAATTAACACTCAGAAACTGAAGAAATCAGGGGTAGAGTGTGGTTGGAAAACTAAGAAGTACACATTTATTATGTATCATATTCGAAAACGAGAAAGGCTCATGCGCAATCGCTACTCATGAAAAATATATGTTTTTCACTTCCGACTTGTTTCAAAAATGTTGACTCACTATCAACATAATATTTTTGACCAAATGGAGTGCAACTAGTATTTCTTATGCAAAGAGGCACGAGTTCCGTACTTATTTCATAGCGGTAAGGTAGGCCCATATCAATAATCACGAAGTTTAGCCAAATGTATTCCATAAGTGATGGCGCAGCATGCGGTTCATAAAACACAACTTATACACTCATAATTGTCTGTATGTTTGATTTAATTCTTGACAAACCAGTCAACATTTTTTCAGTAATGTCGGGACGGGACTTCCTGGGATAAAGCAGAACTAAGCAAGGATTAATATTTCATGCTCACGGACACAACGTAGTGACGCTGGCGAGGCTCGAACTCACTCCCTTGCATAATTGATTTTTTGATTGTCTGATATAAAATCACACTGTTAAATATATTCTTTTACGTTGGATTCCAATTCCCCACCAAGGAAAACACATAATCTCATTACACCTTCGCGCTTAGAATGTATTTGTTCAATTTGGCCAGGGCTATATAGGCAAACTACCTAGGCTGGGCGTTCTGTCCAATGTATATGGGCGTTTTGTGTAATGCTCACCACAAAAAACATGTATATCAATGCACAACATCTATGAAGAGATTCTTGTTTTTCATTTGTAGGTATTTTGTCTCATAGCTAGGGACACAGCCCCTTTCAATGGGGGGGGGGTCGCCTTTCATCACACAGATTTGTGTCTGCTTTGTCAAACCTTTGTGAGAATAATTTTGGAATTATACGCACATGAAGAAGAAGTCTCTCTACATAAGAAATAATAAGAGACGTAATCGCTTGAAACACAAGGGACAAAACCTCACAAGGGACCAGCAAAGTCTCCGCTCAGAGATCATCAGACTGCGTGTGTGGCGCAAGCTGATCTGAGCATTTGCTGGTCATACATGCCACATTATTGTAAAACTAACGTGGCGGCTCATCTTGAACGTTTCTAAATTACAAACAGTGGGTATTTTTGGTCTGAATGACTTTTGACCTTGTATAGAGTAAACCAGGGGTAAAAAAATGCATTGCCCAAGAAGCTGACCAGCATGTACCGCAGTAGAGTCTTTCATTAACATTCCGTCCCCCCCCCCCCACCCACTGGGCCAAAATTCAGATTTTCGCCACTTGCCTATTACACTGTTTCGGAAACTATTTCGCGTGACCGATGAGATGGCGCATGACTGTTTCTGAACTATTTATTTCATGAAAGTTGTGCACATCCCTTCGATACTTCACTAGAACGTTTATTTCCCCGCCACACTCAAAGTGATTAAATTTTATGTTCCAGCTGAATCACTTCCATTTAACCCACCTAAGCCGAATAGAATGTACCACTCTTATCATTTGTACCAGTCTATTTCCGTTTTAGGTTGGGTATTTTCATTATCATTCAAAATTTAATATACCATAAGCATGATTAGTAAACAAACAGTTAAATGGCATCTGATATGGGTCTGCACTGCTTGTCGTCCCCCCCCCCCCCAAAAGAACATTAGGCCTACATGCAAGTGTGCCAAATATCAATTACTGAATGCTTGTAGGTATAAACTAGAATGTGTCCATGGGGCACGGACGCCCCCGCTGATGCAAAGTTCGTATATTCTCACAAAGCCAAAGATGAATTTTTGATGAACAAAGGGCAATAACTCTTGGGGTATCGGTGCTATATTCATCATTATCTAACTTGAAAAAGACATTATGGACCAAGTTTCATAAAGTTGTGATCAAAATTGGTAGACTTATAGACCGGACACCATCAAAAAACGTTCATGAAAAAAGGCCAAGAACTCCCGAATACCATTATCGAATTTGTAACATACACTATGCTACTAAACAATTTAATCAAGTAATAAAAAAATACTGGACTTATAGACGGGACACCATCAAAAATGGTGAATTTTCATAATCAAATGGCAAAAAACCCTGAAGACACTGGTGTGATACGGACCATTATCGAACTTGAAGAAGACAATATTTTACTAAACAATATGACCAAGTTTCATAAAGTTCTGATCAAAACTATTCGACTTAGAGAGCGGGCGTTGGGGTGACGCACTGGCAGACTTACGTACAGACAAACGGACAGGTGTGACACTAAATGCCCCAGTGTGCATAAAAATAGTTTTTTTTTTTTTTACAAAAGCCGAGTTTTAGTTCTTAATTTGCTGGCCAGCAACCCTGTCTATAAATTATTACTGAAGAGGCTGCTGCAATGCATTAATCAGCCCCAGCTGTGCGTGATAATTGTTGATAAGCCTTGGGGGAAAAGTTGGTTTCTTAGCTTCTAAGCTTGTGCAAATCATATTTTAGGCAGGAACTCGCTTAGTATTTTAGACCTCAAAATCGCTGTGTGTGTGTGTGTGTGTGTGTGCGTGCGTGCGTGCGTGCGTTTGTGTGTGTGTGCGTTAATATAAACTAGAACACATTCGATGTCGCACCATCGCAAATCCCCACGCTCTCGAAGAAATCTAATGGTAATTGACCCTTTGACCCTATCCCAAGGTCACCAGTTTGATCGTAGGTTAAAATTGTTCAGTGTATCCTGCTCATCCCCTTTAATTTGATATTCCACATGTCCAGAAAAATAATTTTTATGACCCCTCCCCAAGGCCCCAGGGGGCGGGGACCCAAAAAATTGTGCCGGTGCATGTGCCATTCGTGTGAGTAACTCACACACCAAATCTGGTTGGATTTCATAAAAAAATTGACCCCCAACCCCCATGGTACCCCTAAGTCCCACCCTTGGGTATGACCGAGGCGGCCGAATGAAAATCCCGTCTGATATGTTATATATCTTTCATTTGTGAGTTTGGTTTAAAAATCTTTGAAATTGACTTTGTAATTCAGATTTAATGATATTTGACCTTTTGGCCCCTCCCCAAGGCACCAGGGGGGGCCATAAAAATGGCACCGGTGCATGTGCCATTCATGTAAGTAACTCACACACCGAATCTGGTTGAATTTCGGAAAACAAAAAATGACCCTTAACCCCCCCCCCCCCCCCCCCCCCCCCCCCCCCCCCCCCCACGGTACCCCAAAGTCCCACCACTGGGGCATGACCCAGGCGGCCAAATGAAAATCCCGTCTGATAGGCTTTATATTTTTCGTGTTTGAGAAGACACACAAAGTTTGGTTAACGATCTTTGAAATTTACTATGTAATTGAAATTTAATGATATTTAATGATATTTGACCCAAGGCCCCAGGGGGTGGGGCAAAAAATGTGCCGTTGCGCGCCCCATTCATGTGAGCAACTCACACACCAAATTTGGTTGGATTTCGTCCAATGGTTTAGGAGGAGATAGCGTGATGGACGGACGGACGGAGGCGATTGCAATATCCCCGACGCTTTTTTTAACTTCTTGCGCGGCTGCTACCTGAAATTATTGAGAATCAAAACTCAGATAAAGAGGGTCTATATAACAGAAACTTGAAAACCAAAGAACTGAATGACGAGACGTCGCTGTTCGCACAGGTACAGTAAGGAAGTAGATAACCCTGATACGTGTTGTTGCGGCGAGCTTATCGGTATAGTACGGCCGTTTGGCTTCCAGTGACTGAAGATCCAGATCACATTGTACAAATGCACTGTCTGGTATAAATCCCCTTAAACTCCACACCACTTTTCCTCATTGCTACAAAAGGGGAATTTAAATTATCAGCATGCATTTTGCATGGTCGGCTAGATGACGAAAAATAAAACAAACAAAAATGACTTCAATATTCAATTTCGAAACGTTTTAAATTTTCGAGACGAACACCTAAAATTACCACCGAAAATACTTTTTAAAGCATTCTAAAAATCGAACACTGCCCTTTTTTAAAATAGAGGATTTCTAAAATTACGAACACAAGTTATTTTCGGCGGAAAGTAGATGTCCGTTTATCTGTTTGTCCTCGGACCCAGTGTTATTTTGGGTCCGAGGTTTGTCCCAATGCATCTGTTTCTGTATAATATTATCGTTCATATATGCGCATGAGTGGTTTTGTCATAAGTAGGCGACATCTGGAAGGTTCCATTCTACTCAGATGGGTAAACTGGCAAGTGGCAATCTTTTTTGCAATGCCGAGCGCGCGACGTTGTACTTTTTGGTCTGAACATGAGTCTGCTTATTATGCGATACAGACAGGCATGATAAAGCAAGAGCGCATTAAACGCACGGATTTTCGTACATGTACAAAAGTCAAGATGTATTGGTATCGGCTGTCTACCATGCCTAGTTACATGTACCTGTTTCGTCGGAATCAAGTTCTTCAGCAATGGTCAACTCCTTTGTCCGCCATAAAACAGATGTGACATGCCTCGGGCAAAGCCAGACAGTTTTGTCAGAGGGGTCCAAACTCTGACAGATTTTTTTAGTTGCTGAGGGTAGAGAGAATCCAAATACCACTAAAAGCGGGCCATCATCGGCCAGCCAGCGAAACGCCATTGTAATGGCGTTTCCCTGGCAGGTCGATGATGGCCCAACATTGAATGCTGGCTATGTATAGCTTTGTGATTTTTCAGGGGGATCCAGACCAGTATTGCATAGAACCCTATATTTTTGTGATTTTTCAAGGGAGGGGGGTCCGACTGCCCATGCGTGGATACCGGAATTTTTGCCAGGCCCGACTGTCAGAAAACAGCTCTGAAGTTTTCTCTTCTTTTTTTTTTAATCCTCAACTTTGATTTTTTACAGAGGGTGTCGAATGGTTAATTCAAAGAAGACTATACTTTCCAAGATTTCAGAGGGAGTCCAACATTTTCCAGGGAGGGGGGGTCCAACGGGGTCCAAATGCTTATTTCTATAGAAACCCATATAACTTGTCATTTTCGAGGGGGGAGTCCGGACCCCTATCCCCCCTCTTGACCCGCTCATGCTCCCTGTACCCCTCTGGATCCGCGCATGAATTACCGCGAGAAAACGCCCATCTAATGAAGGACTTAGTAATACACTGTCTAATCAGATCTTTTTGTCCATCATAATTAAACATTCGAAATTCATCCGTATAACCACAGTGATACTCAACTGGGTCTTGATATGCTTGTAAATTTGCTAAGTAAGTTTGCCTTTTCACAAAAGGACCTTTTCCCGTGTTGGAGTTTGAGTCGTGAGACATATGCATAAATTCTATATTTGAGCCATCATCTACTCCCCAACTTTACGTATGTCACCCAAGTAAAGTGAATGATGTATTTTAAAAGAATTCACGTTTGCGCAGGCTCGTTTGAGATTTTTATAAGTAAATGATGTGCGTCGACAGTTTCTCCCAGAAAGATTAATTTCAATTCTGAACGAAAACTCGAGCAGTGTCATCATGGATGAAACGGCGCATTGCATCTAAAAGAAAAACTAGATGTGTGGTACTTGTCTGAAATTTCCCTTTTTCTTTGTGATATACTAAGATGCCCAGCGTATCGTGCGCATCGGACGCAAAATCGCACATGCTCTTACTAGATTAACTCTTGGTATGACTGTTAGCCCCTGGTCAGGTTCAGCAAAACACCCTACGATCTTCTGGAACCAAATTATTTGCAAACTTTGAAAGCAGGTCGTAAAAGAAGAGAGAGAGAGAGAGAGAGAGGGGGGGGGAGAGAGAGGCGCTTGCACGCGATGATCTTTTGTCCCTGCATTGGCTTGGTTTCTTTGAATATGGAATAATACAATACAATGTTTGGGTCAGTCCATCGATCTTGTTACAAATGTTTCCGATGAGAACCCATTTTGCACGCTCTTTGAGATGTCGGCTTTTGTGCGACAAAGTCGGACATTCGACAGTATTAACACAATTTTCAGCTTTGCATGCTTCATATCGCATGCCCAAATGTTTTTTTCCTCAATTGTTTTGAGTCTGATCTTGATCCGACCCGTTTGCAAATGTAGATAGTTGAGAGAGAGAGAGAGAGAGAGAGAGAGAGAGAGAGAGAGAGAGAGAGAGAGAGAGGGGGGGGGTGTTCTTTTTGAAATTTTGTCAAACACTGTTTTCCCTCCAAGTTAACATCTGTGGGATCAGTTGCAAAAAATTATATGATTGTACGAGCGGTATTACAAAATTAATGGAAGTCGAAGTCGGCAACTGCGCATAGCGAGCACATGAGTTTTGGTTTGCTGAAGAGACGATTCATCGGTAGTCCGAGACGAGTGGATATAGAAGACATTGCTTATCGAATAGTTAAATTGGTGAATGTTTACGACTTGTAAGTAAATTGAGTGACACAACATGCACGTGCCTGGCTCTCCACTTGGCGAATACTGCACGCGCTTGAAATTTACTTACTCAGTCCACAAGGAGTGTTGGTTATATCTAACCTGCATATTTACTACTACTACTTCCTCGAAAGAAAAAAAACTGGCTTTGAGCAACTACTACTGCCACCACGGAACCTGCTGATATTTCTTCCTCGAACCCAGTTGGGTCCGAGTTTCTTCCAAACGATTTAGCGGCGGTTTTAAAAATAATTAAAGAAAAGAGAAATCAGCAGACAGCCGCAGAATTATATCGCCATGTTTTCAACAAATAACTATCACCTTCTGACATGCATATATGCCGTTTTGGCTCATGATAAAGAACACATTCTAAAACTTCGAACACTAGCACTTTTTCTGAAACGCAATTAACAGCGGGGAAAATAATTATTTTTAGTATTCGAATTTTTGAGCGTTTTGGCTTTTAAAAGCAAATGAAATAAAAGCACCGCAAGCACTGCAGAATACCCCGCCACTGCTGGGGGCACCAAAAGTTTTTTTGTGAGATATATAATGCCTAAATAGCAACAGAACTGAGATAGACAGTGATATGACGTCCTTAGTCACAATATGTAACCTTTGATGGTCAACATATCTGTGAAGTTTCATTCAGATACTCCATATAGTAAATGAACTACAGGTCAAAAACCATTTTTCAGATCAATCAAGGGCAGATAACTCATGAACTGGAAAGGTAAGGGTGACGGTCCTTACTAAAAATATGTAACCTTTGATGTTCAACATATCTGTGAAGTTTCATTCAGATATTCCATATAGTAAATGAACTACAGGTCAAAAACCATTTTTCAGATCAATCAAGGGTAGATAACTCATGAACTGGAAAGGTAAGAGTGACGGTTCTTAGTCACAATATGTTACCTTTGATGTGAAACATATCTGTGAAGTTATATTCAGATATTCCACATAGTAAAGGAACAATAGGTCAAAAACCTTTTTTCAGACCTATCAAGGGCGGATAACTCACAAACTGGGAAGGTCAGAGTGACGGTCCTTAGTCACAATATGTAACCTTTGATGTGCAACATATCTGTGAAGTTTCATTCAGATATCATGAACAGTAAAAGAATAACAGGCCAGAAACCATTTTTCCAATACGAAAAAGGGCAGTAACTCTGTTAAAAATGGACGGATTTTGCCCATTAACAATCCCATACCACTCATCGCCGATAACAATATGTATGCAAAATTTGAAAAAATTCCGTGAATAAATACTCAAGTTATCGATCGGAAATGGTGAGCACGGACGGACGGACGGACGGACAGACGGACGGACGGACGGACGGACGGACGGACAGACGGACAGACACCGAAGGGTATAACATAATACCTCGCCACACTTTAGTGGCGGGGTATAAAAATACAAGAGGCCAGACTATGTGTTTAAGAACAGTCAACCCAAGTGGGGTTTGGAAGGGGGGGGGGGTCAGACTGGTTTTGCATAGGACTGTTTTTGTGAAGGCTACTTTATTTTTTAATTGTATTTTCTAACAGTGTTGTTATTGAACGTACTGCGTTTTTTTTGAGATCATTATCAGACCTCCAACTGTTTCCTCAACCTGGTCGATGCCTGTTTTAAAATATATTAGCATAATGGTTTCGCCACCTCCACAGGGCGTCTCTGCTCAAAGAAACCGACAGAGAAGCTTCAGATGATTTGCAGCTACGAAAACTACCGAGTTTTTTTACCGAGAAATAATGACCAATCAAATGTCTCAGGCATCAGCGCGGGCATTCCAAAGCAAAATTTGAAGTCTGTGCTAAGTGCTGTGCGGTGATTTATATATCTGTGCTAAATTCTGTGCGGTGAATTATATATATTTGACAATGGATTCGAAGAGGACAATTAAAACTGACGATACATCGAAGAAGATCGTATGTATGATTGATCTTATTTTCTTGTTATTTTAAACAAAATTTGGTGTTGTGTCAATTTAGTAAATAGCCACTGCCTTTGATGAAACCCCGGGGTTGCAGCCCCGATCCTATGTTCAGGACCGTTTAAAGCGTGGGCTTAAGGTGCCGTGCAATACATCGATCAACATCGTCCCTGTATAGGGGCAGTGTGAGCATTTTTTGCGCCAAAGTAGGCGCAAAACATGATATTTTGCAAAACCTATTTACATATTTCATTTTCGTTAGCGTATGTCCGTGAATACGAAAAACTAAATGCACAGATCAGCCTGCTCTTAATTTCTTACGCGAATTTTTTGGTCAGCGACTTTGCTTTTTAAAGTGGAAATATGTCATGTTCAATCTATGCAATGGCACATTTAGGATCGAGGGCAGTGGTGGTCTCCGTAAACCACTTCAGCTCGGATGTGACTGTCAACTGCTTAAAGCATTTATCTGTAGGGTGTTTTGCTGCTTTAAGGGGTACACCTTAAAGTCACCAGCGGATCATACAGCTCGTAGTCCGAGGACACCTAAATATATTTACTGCAAACTTCCGCATATATCGGTAATTTCGCATATAAACCTGGTGTGAGGTTACTCGGGGGTAATTTTGGTACGGGTGTGCGAGCCAATTAATTTGAAACCAACCTCAATCATATACCTGGCCTTTGAAAAAAAACCACAAAAAAACAGCCCATTCTTATACTTGATTTATTAGAAAGTTGACATATTCTGCGTTTTTTTTGGTCCTTGAGCAAGACACATCTATCCTAGCTAAGTACTAGTCCGACCCAGGAAGACCCGTCCCTGTTTAACTGAAAGATTGTTGATGGGACGTAAAGAATCTTTTTCAAATCAAACAAACAAACAAAACCATTGTCATGAGAAAACCTGCTTTATGTAAATGTGAAAACAAAGGCTTGATGGGAATCTGGGCGAAAAATATGTGCATATTACATGGGTGTCAGAAAATTTAGGCCATTCATATACTTTCTTTTTTAAAAAGGGGGGTTTATCATATACCTACCCCCCCCCCCCCCCCCTTGAGATATAAACTACGCCAAAAAAGAAAATGTGTTTAATGAGAGTTTTGTGTTGTCATACTTTCTTGTCTTTTCATTGCAGCCTTGTGGTCACCTTTTGAGAAATGGCTGACCTCTTGGCTCGCTTGTATGTGTTTTTGCCACTTTCCCAAGGGGGAATTTTGTACACTATGATTTTCTGAAACTACACTATATATAAAGCAAAATGACACATGTTAGCCCTCTGGCAGTTGGGGCGTTACTGTGTTACAGCCTTGTTAACTACGTTACCCTATAACAGCTTCCAATCCTCTTGAGCAAAAACAAACCTATACTTAAATCTTATTTATCAACATGCCAATGACCTAAAAATCACTAAATTAAACGCAGCAAACAGCTGGTATGCATCAATACAACTTAAGTCCATTATATTGCAGATATATACGTTACTTACTTTCAAATATACTACTATTTAGTGTTGTGTTTCCACTAGGATATGAGCTGCCAAAATATACCTGAGGGAGAGTTTAATACACTATAATTTTCTAAAACCACATAACATAAGTCAAAAAATAATGCATGTTAACTCTTTATGGGTTGGGGCGTTACCTTGCAAAAGCCTTTTTAAGAACATATTTAATACGTTACCCTAAAATAATAGGAAATCCTATAGTATATATATCAAGCTGTTTCTTATTCTTACACACCAATATTATCTTGTAATTGAAATTAAATGACTAGCAGATAATTGCCATTTGACGGCTCAATTAGATGAGAGAAACAATAACTATCACCTTTTTAACATAAAATTCAAGTCAGATTAAACTCTGCAAAAAGTATGGGTGATGAAAAGGAAAAAAAACTTGAACTCTAAGCAAATAAAATGCCGTTTCAACTAAGAGTGTTTTATCGAATATATGTAACAATCACTTACAGAGAAAATGCTTAATTCAATGATCAAATAATGTTTCTTAAATGCTAAAATATAATCACTTAAATGTCTTACACTTATATATGTTTAATTATTTTTATACATAAAATGGCACATTGTATATGCAAGACATTTTCCCCACTGTCTATAGTTCAATAGATGAAACATGATATTAAGCATGTAGTAGTTTAGTATGATCACTTGACCATTATGTAAGCCAACAAAATACATATATAGCTTATCAGCTATTGATAACAACAACTATATTGATAACAATAAAGGGAAGCTACCTTACAACTTCTAAAATTGTAAGTCATTTTAAGTATGGTCAAAATCAAGAACAGGTGTTTATCCTTTGAACAAAAACTAAAGTTTTTTTAAATCATAGTTGTATCTGACACATATATGGCACCCACCATGCCAAACATATGATGATATCCCCTTTGGTAATGAAGAATCCCTCTATCTAAAGCATGTCCAGTATAGACTTTATCTTGGTAACATGCATAACACAACTATTTTAGGAGAATATAACACTTGTCATCTGTTTCATCTGATTATACAATTTGAAGTAATGAAACATGACAGCATAAGTTTTGTTCTAAAGGTTCTTTGTTAGTGATAAATCAAATTTAAAAGGGATAATACATAGAAAAGCTCCCTTGCATTGTTAGTATTGTATTGTAGACATGACTAATTGAATGGACTTAAATAAATTCATTGGTAATTTTTGCTTTGACTTATTTCTGTCAATTATGCTTAGTCTAACAGTGCAATTTTATTTTATTCCTATTTCGCATGCCAAATGAAAATATGATAATGGTTACAAAATTACATCCTTTTAATAATTTGCATAATTCAAATCAAGCTAAATAGATTATAACTAGAAATGCAAAGAATAAATCAAATGAGCCAGCACGTTTGATTTTGGTACATGTAGTTATCACAGTTTCAAGAAATGAAGACACATGTTAGCCCTGCGTAAATGTGTAGACTCACCAGAGCCTTTGCTGCCTGTATACAATAAGTATAGATGTAGACCAGAATTAAGACAGCTGGCTCCACTGCGTCAGCATGGACGACTAATGCCAGCTTTCGCCAATATGTGACAGTACCAAAATCTCAAATGCTGTTTAAACTTCATTTTAGCACTATACATATTACATTAAATAAGATAGGCAATTATTGTTTCCATCTAAATGCAATAATTTTCATACATTTGCTACTGTCAAAGAACAAATCGAAGAAAAGGTTTCAATATTTGGTATACTATATCATACACACATGTAACACATACGACAATACACTGCAATATATCTGATATTTATGATATCTTTTTCATTGTGAAAGAAATATGATTTCTTTTGGAGATAATTGAGGAAAAAGACCCATGGAAATCAGAAATACATAGTTACTTATCAACAAAATTATGTATACTTTGTTAACATTGCATGTAAGTTTATCATGGTAACACTGTTGATAGTGACTAGGGTGGCCTCTCAATGCTATTTTTGTCAGAACAGTTGACTTTTTTTTGTCTGTGTCCTTTTTCCAATCTCTGGTGTGTTTACAACTCATTCTATTAGTTTAATATTCATATAAAACTTTGCTATTGAGAATTCCTGCAATAATTTGGTCATGCCACATTCTGTATAGGGGAAATTAGCATCAGTTGTCTTGACGCTAATTTATAAAACTAAGTAAGATCTCAGCACTGTTTTATATGTTTTACGTTTCCATCACACATGCTAAAAGAACATTGTTAAATCTGTTTTACACTAACTTGAATGTCAGCTGGCCAAATTTGGTCTGCCCTTACTCTGGCCGATAAAGTCTTATAAATTTAAATTGGTAACGTAAGTAACAACTGGCATGATTCTGTGGATATGATCCTATCAAATGCGATCATTGTCACGCAAAAACCCATCATTAACACTTTTTTTCCCCATTTCATGGAAGTATTTGTTCTCTGTAATTCATTAACTTATTCATATAAAGTTTACATTGCTTGAGCAAATGATCAGAAATACTATGTTGATTTCATTAACATTTTCATTCATTATAAACATTGAAAGATATGCTGAAGATAACAAAGTCCATTTAAAAGCTAAAAATAAAGAAATGTGACACCATCTGCATATGCAAATATAATGTCAGTTTAAAATTTTACTTGGGGACAAATTCTTTAAACAGTTTCTGAATACATTCACTTATAATGCATAGTATCTTATGTAACACATATCAAATTTTATCATACCAACTTATGTATGCTTGATTCGATCTGGATTGTACGCACACACTATTGTATGCTACCACATCCAACACAACATTTATTTAAAAGTAGTTTTATTACTGTAGATGAGCATGCATATACAAGGAGGAATACTAGCCTGTATCATGTTACTGACTATGTTCGTATAATATGAACAACAGTTAACTGGTTGCAATAAAATTATTTGGGTGCTGTTAAATAAGTAATTGAATTAAACTAAGTATCAAAAGTCTTCAGGAAAGTATTACAAAATCTAAATCGACCTTTTATTACCATTTCAGACTCAATTTATACTGTCTTTGACATCATTTTGGACACACATAGTACCTTATGATATATTTAATATGGTAATATACGTTACTTTAGCAGTTTTGACAAAACATGGGAATATATTTTTTATTCAGCCATCACTTAAGATCTCTAATATTCTTTGTTAATGAAGTTTAAATGCTTTAAATTTTGCCAAGTTGGTATTTTTTTTCCCAATAATATATTAATCACAAAAGCTAATATGCTTTGACAATTTGATATAGTCTCTTAATATAAGCTGATAAATTCCATTTCAGACAAATTATTATCTAAATATCTATAAAACACACAAAAAAGTTTTGAAATAAATTAAAATGCCCATTAAATGTATCATTTAGGGTATAAATCAATATATAAAACGCACTGAAGTTAATGTAACATACATAACATATTGGCAATCAAACATCAAAATGATATTTTACACCAGAAACAATGTTTCATATCCCCTTCCAGTCTTGCTTATCATTAGAATGCTCATATATGGTGTTTAAAAGCATACAGATAGGATTGCATGCTGTATTTTAAAATGAAAAGATTCTTACTTTACACAACGTTTTCTTCAGGGTCGTCATATTCAAAAGCTTATAACTCTTGAAATGTTTGTGACAGAAGCAAGCTGTTTGCAGTTTTTGAATGGTCAGTAAATTATCTTTCAGCGACATGTTATTTCAATATAAAATATGTATTCAAAAAATTATCAAATGAAACTGTTTAACAGAATTTTAATGATTTTACAGGGTGTAGTTGAAAATGTAACATAAATGGGCCTGAATAACATTGACAAACATCAATATCTGCAGGGAATTAACTGTTCTTGTAAATTACATGACTATTTAGCCAATTTGAACTGTTCAAGTACAGGGGTCAAATTTAGCACTTGCTAACTTGCAAAACGCTAGTAGTTTTCTCCAAAAAGCAAGTAGAAATTGCCATCACTTGCTATTTTTAGAATGTGGAAACAAGTCACTCTCATGTGAACCAAATTATGCAACACAGCATAAGTTGTATGGCAAACGGTGTAGATCCTGATCAGCTTTAGAAGCTGGCTGATCTGGATCCACACTGTTTGCAAGGAAGCCTGCATATAGGTTCAGAAAGTTGAAAATGCTAAACTGGTTTTGTCTATCAATTAATGCTATGTACGTAATTTGCAATATAACTAAAAAAAATAGTTTCAGAGAAAAACAAGTTGATCAGCACCTTTAGCAAGTGAGAAAAATAGCCATTCGCTATTTTAAGCAAGTGGTTAAAAAATCTAAAATTGGATCTCTGAAGTACTACCTTAACAGCCTTAATTACATAATTTTGTTTTTTAAAAAATGACGGGTAACGTAATTAACACGCTGTAACACCCAAACGCACCAGCCGCCAGCTAACATGTTTTAAAAAGCTCATTTATAAACATAGTCTACAAAATTCCCCCTTGGGGGGGGGGGGGGGCAAAACCCTTAGTAGCTCATAGCCTATTCTTACAAAATTTCATCTGCTTTCTAGGTTTTGCTACTATATTGCCACATATTTTAATATACAATTGTTTTATTAAGCTCCCTCAACCCAAACCAGTGTACTCGGTAATTTTTTTTTATTTCCATTATTTCACGTGCACATTCCTTTTAATTAGAGGGGAAAGCAAAGTTGCCAACCATGATTGGGTTGACCACCAAGCATGCAGTCTATTGCAATACTTTAATGTTATAGCCAGTCTTTTTAAACCTAGGAAAACAGAAATTGTCCCGACATGACTGAAATATTATTGACTGTACTTATGGGGAGCCTGAAAGGTAAATATCAACAAACTTTGCTGGAGAAGATCTGGGACAGAATAAAGAAGTAATAAGGCTTGGTGCCCTTGTCCTAAATAAAAACCTAATAAGTGCTAAAAAGTTCAAATTAGGGCCAATTAGATCTGTGATGATGGATATCTTATGTTCAGTAGATTGATTTTTACCGAAATTGTCACATACATGTACATAAAATTCTGAAAGGACGAAATGCCAAACACTTATAAGTGGTCTCAATTACCTAAATCTGTATTTTGGATTATTTGAAGAAGAAAAAAAGTAATAACTCTAAATATTCAACATACAGGTCAAACAAAAGGTGCGGACCCAGAACAGACTGCTCATAACTTAGCAGTCTTGTCACATATCTGATCATGATCCTTACTAATTATTTACCATTCCATCTTCACATTTTTTACACATCCCTATATAAACATGTATTTAGGACAAATAAAACAAGTTGAGGGTGTCAATTTTAAATAATTTTAATGGGACCAACTTCTCATACAAAATTATCCAAATGAGCCCCTTTTTGTCACGAGAGAGCCAATATCTTCGGGGCTTCCAGCGGCAAGCCTGTGGTGACAAGAATCAGTCTGCTGTGCTTAAAGAATGAATTAGATCCTTGCGATACATGCTTTTGATACTATAGTTTCCAAGGAGAGAATAACACTGATGTTGATCAGACTGTGTGAATGTGCAGGCATAAAGCAGGGTTTCTTGTAATGCAGTTCATATCCAACTAGAGCCTCCAGTTTTTATTACATGTAAACAATAATTAATAAAATAATTAATGATGCATATCGGCCTGCGCACCAGTGCAGTCTAGTCAATGCCATTGTTTTTACCACTTAAATAGTATATTACTATAAGTTTGCATGCTGTACCATGTATGTACTGATCTTTATCTTCCATATATATTGAGTGGCAGGGCTGTGGCAAAGTGTTTCGCAAGTTTGCCATTATGCTTCTATGAATATTGATATATTTGGAGTGGCGATGTTGCTGCAAAGTGTGCCGCAAGATTGCCATAATGCCTTTTTTGAATATTCATTGAACTCTATCATCCATATATGGAGTGGCGATGTTGCGGCAAAGTGTGCCGTAAGTTTGCCAGAATGCATCTATGAATATTCATTTGTCTCTACCTTCCATATACAGAGTGGCGATGTTTTGGCAAAGTGTGCCGTAAGTTTGCCAGAATGCTTTTATGAATATTCATTAGTCTCTACCTTCCATATACAAAGTGGCGATGTTATGGCAATGTGTGCCGAAGGTTTGCCAAAAGATTCCCATGAATATTGATGAACTGATTGGTGTGCCATAGCATTGCCAAAAAACAAATATGGAGTGTGACTGAATGCCGGAGCTTTGCCAGTGGGTAATTAACATAAATTATCTTGCCGCAAGGTTGCGGCATATTTATAGCAAACCTGCAGCTAGGTTCATTTGCATGGTAAAAACTAACTGCCGCAACCTTGCAGTGGGTCTGCGGCAGAGCAGCAGCAAACTTGCCGCAAGGTCGCCACTGGCTTTGCCACAAGGCCTTTTTTTTGGTAAGGGTGCTTTTCTACACGCACTTTGTATACGTATTACCAGGAATAAAACTTGCATATATAATTCCATAGTTTAGGTTTTATACGTACGCTAATTCGTTTTTGCGTAAGCAGTAGCTATATGTATACGTCCCTGACGAAATAAATAAAATAGTTGTCGACGGCAACTGAACGCCGTTTAAATGCGTAAATTCCAAAGGAAGAGAATCAAAGGGACACAATCCAATACGGAGACTGATAAATATGGACAGAAACAATCAAGTTTGCTAAGACGCCCAAAATAACTCGAAACCGAAGACTCGAAAGTGAACTGCATCCTTTTAGGCCCTTATATGACTTATAGGTCTTAAAGGGTATCGTTCTGAATCATTTTTTTTATGAATCTTCTAGTAAAAAAAAGCAATTTCGCCCTCCAATCTTTCCAGACCCCCGCCCACAATGGCCCCTCTTCCCGCCCCCTCTACTCCCGCTTCCCGCCCCCTCTACTCCCGCTTCCCGCCCCCTCTACCCCCGATTCCGCAACCTCTACCCCCGATTCCGCACCCTCTATCCCCGTACCCCCGCCCCCCCTGTCCACCCCCTCTTAATAACTCTTTACCGATAGAACCTGATTTCCCTTATTGTGCAGATGAAATAGCAGAACCACGCCCAGATATGAATATTAAAGTTACCGCCTTTACAGAAACCAAAAAACTCCATTATACACGAATCTCCGCTCATGTTTTTTTGTATTCATTGTATTTGCCGAAGAAGAAGAAAGATTAGTGGACGTGTATGTAAACTTACTTACCTGAATAACTGACATGTATATTGTTGTCAGTGGCTATTATATATGAGTGTTAGGTGTTATCGGATTAGCAAGAAAAGTGACCTTGTGAATAAAATTTTGTAAATTTTAAATTCCAGCTGTACTAGATCACATCACACTACATCACTGTAGTCATTCCACTACGCCAATTTGGGTCTCGTCACTTATTCCGGTGTTAAGGTAACTTTCTCATCATGCTCAATTTCTTCATTTAATCACAGATCAACGCCCGAAAATGCTTGGGTTCCGATTAATTTTTGTTTATCAAAGTCACATTGTATCTTTTAGCTTTAAAATTATATGAAAACTTTAAGGTTTGATGTCTAGGCATGAAATAACTAATTACGGTTTCGTCATCGTTGACAATTAATCAATGACGAAACCGTATAATTTTGACGAAACCGTAATTGACAATTTTTTAATATAACTGTACAAAAACACATTTAAAATCTGATTTATCTCCGTTTTAGCAAAACAGCACAGAGGTTGTTAACTAGAGGATACAATCTCGAAGCAAACATATTCGAAAGTTCTCATTTTTGTCAGCCTTTATTTGAATGTGATTTTACTATAACACCGGAGTAGGTGACAAGACCCAAATTGCCGTAGTGGAATGACTACAGTGTACATGCTTGTGCAAAAAACTTAAATTTCTGATGGAGGAAAATAGGAGAATTCTGTGTGCAAAAATTGACCAAGTTCAAGGTAATATTTGACTTATTTACTGTTTGTGTATATTTCATTCAGCAGCAAAATTGTAAACTATATTACATATATCTTATGATTATTTCTGAAATTCAGAGCGAAATTGGACATTGTTCTTGTGACAGCGCAAAATTCAAAGCACCCGCAGATTTTAGCCACCACGCCATATTGTGTATGCCATTGTCCTTAAAACGTATGAAATTTGCGGTACCTAGATTTACCGGAAAGACCCGAATTACCGGAAAGACCGCCGAAATACCGGAAAGACCAAAGAATAATAGGGAAACATTTATTGGTGATCATTGATAAATGAATATAGTAAAAATATATATGTTGTTTATAAATTGATATATTTTTTACTTGTTTATTTCTATATAGTGGACAATACAGAAATTGGACATTACAGAATCAAAATCCAAAAAGGTTATATCAAAATTTAAATAAACATATTTTAGTAAATACTTGGAATACGAGATAAGTTTGAAAAAAATATATATATAGTGTCATCCAATTCTGGTATGTCCACCTTTGGTCCTTTACTAATCATTTACATTGATTGGGTTGTTTGGTCTTGGTGTTAACAAGGGTCCTCTAATTAGGCTGGTTAATTCCCATTTATTGACACGTTGATTGGGATTATTAGTTATCAGTAGGGGTTAACAAGGGTCCTTTAATTGGGCCTTAATCCATTTTATCATTTCTTTGAATAAACAAGATTCGAAGAGAGGGTTAATATTTAAAACAATACAATTATATTGGCAATAAACATACAAAATACTTTAAGCCCAAAACAGGTTAATACATAATTAAGCATAAACTTAGTGGACAACATATTTTAATTCCCTATTATTCTTTGGTCTTTCCGGTGTTTTGGCGGTCTTTCCGGTAATTCGAGTCTTTCCGGTAAATCTAGGCACCCTGAAATTTGTATCACAGGGATTATTCTGTGATCTTAGAGTGTACCTGGAATAGGGTGACCCTTATACTATTAATGAAAATAGCAACAAGCTGATCTAACAGTATGCATTGGTTTATTGTATATTCTTTTTTTTGTTTACACTAGCAATACACAAAATAGTTTAATATTGAAACAGAGATGTATGCCTTGAAGGTATTTAACATGACAGTCATATATAGATATCTTTAGGGAAACTCGCTTAACTGGAGAGGTACCTAAATGAGCTGTTATTGTCAATTAATAGTGAAAGTTAAACAAGGTACATCATAAATATCTTAAGACTTGCCTTTAATAAAATAATACATTTAAAATATTAGAAACTTAAATTTTAAACACTAAATGCATTAACCATTAATACTTTAAATAAACAGAACTCAACCTCTAGAGTTAATAATAAGAAATTAAGTAAAGTCTCACTTACCTGGAATAGGGTGACCCTTATACTATTAATGAAAATAGCAACAAGCTGATCTAACAGTATGCATTGGTTTATTGTATACTGGCAATCAGCTTTTGCTGGTCTTTTTATAGGCCCTATTCCAGTTTTAAGGAGGAAACATTTGTAAATTTTGAGGAAGTTCTTTTAGAAATATGAGGAGAAAAGGGATGCAAACAGTAATCACCAAATAGCTGCCAAGTGCAGTTATGCACAAGGCCTATGCATCATCCAATGTTTTTTCTGGATGTTACTTATGCCCAGAACAATATCATGTTTGTTTTTTCTGCAGTCAAGAGTGTTGGGTCTGTGCAAATGCACAGCCTCACTCAAACCTTGACACATATATACCTGGTGATAACTCCTTTTTCTCATGTGTTGACTGCTTTATTAATTTGATACCCTTCAAGGCAATACACAAAAATTGTCAAACAGGTTTACATGTACTTTTAAAATAAACTTCCTTTCCTGACAAACATACTATTACTAAAATATAATTTCCAATCATTCTTTACAGCTACAATGTATATACATCTTGTCATCACATTCTACCTTGTTATAATTTCCCCCTTGCTTGAAAAATGATGCTCCGCATCATGGAGTATTAGCTAGGGTAATAGTATTACAGAATAATATAGTATGCATAGAATTATACAACTGGTTCTTTACACACAAATACGGTGTAAACTGTACATAATACAAATTAATTCAAGATTATCATTACATATTATTTACACATGAGGATTCGTTAAGAAAAAATTCAACAGTTTAATCTACTTCTTAGGATACAGGTTATATTAAAATAACTTGTATGTAAACACATAAATGGTCATAAAGCATACCATTGTGATCATAGAAATATTGAGATTATGCACTGAAAATCAAAGAATCCATTTTCAATATTTGCTTGACAATTTATGGTAGGTTACAAGCACTCTCTCTCTATGATATTTCTAAATTAGTCATATCCTACAATAGCTAATATCATAGCCTGTATGTCATTTCATTAATATTTCAGTTATGTGTTTACACTTTAAATACAAGTAACACATAATATATATTAGTCAATTTCAACATCTATAACTTCGATGAGGCTGTATCGTTGATATGGCAGTTCGCTGTCATATATTCATGTTTATAGATCTGAATTCACAACTATTCAGTCCATGAGTCTTGAACTATATCAATCATTGAAATTCTTAAGCTGTAATCTTGATATCCACACTTGTTTAATTTTATCTTCATAATCCGTCTTCTTAGGCCTGACCAGTTTACCTCTTGTAAGTTGATGCCACATTATTGGCTGATTCAACCCATTTTCGTACAGATGCACATAATATTTGCAAATTATTGATTGTGTACCTTTTCAAATTGACTTTGGCTTACCTTTATTTTCATAATAACTATAAATCATTGATAAAGTTATTTATTAATTACACAATGTATTTCTTTACTTTTTATATTCATGTATACCTTATTTCAGCATTTTCAGTAATTAAACAATCATGATCAGGTTGTAGTGTTCCAGATGCAATGGTTGTTGAAATACCGTCTAAGCATGTTGTACTACAAACCTTAATTGGGACACTAGCTCCATTATGGTCAATCCAAATGAACATAGAATTTTTTTTTTTTTTTTTTTTTTTTTTTTTTTACTATTTTCTTTTAATAATATGCTGTAAATGGATTTGTGTATACAACAGATTTAAGAGGCACACTATTTTTTTTTTTTTTTTTTTTTTTTTTTTTACAAGGCATTTTTAAGATTCAAATCACCCATAGAGCCAAAATGATCAAAGCATATTGATACCAATGCCTGAGAATGATATAGAAAGAAATATGTAAGTCAAATGGAAAGCCTGCCCAGGTATGCTGCAGCCATACCCGAACATCTCATAAATATTGAGGACTGTAGTAAACTTTGTTTGTCTTTAATTGTAATGTTTTTTGTTGACTTTCACCCGATCACTTTCACCCTTCTACACACTCACTATCGCACAGCCAAAATGTTGTCTATACAGTCCCCAAATATGATCTTTGCATTCAGTTACATACATTCTCTAAATCTTTATTGGTTTTATTACAATTGCTTTGACATTATATTCTGGTCTATTCTCAAATTATTGTTATTATTTTTTTTTTTTTTTTTTTTTTTTTTTTTTTTTGTTATTATTATCTCACATTCAATAATATTTACTTGGTTTTCAAAACCATGGTTAATTTTTATGTTTAAAATACTTCAGTGGGCGCTTCCTTTTACGCCCTTGGGCATTATGGTGTATGTGGAAATCATTTATGAGGTTTTCAGGTAATGATGATTTCCTTTCCCATGTTGTATTTTTCAACCCCAGCCACTTAACCTTGTAAATCTTTTCCCCCTTGTAGTTTGTTGATGCCAGAATTTTCTCGACAAAATAATTTGGTTCATTGTGAGTTTCTGTTTCATCAGGGATTTGCTCAACATTTTGTGGCGCATCAGGTGCTCGGTTGGTTTGGTCGTCTACCTGATGCTTAGTGTTTGTTTGATTTTCTTGGGGATGATTTGGCTGTTGTAATGGTTGCCTTTGCTGTTCTACTATTCTTGTATATCGCCTTAAAGCTGGATTGAAGTATGGTTTAAGTCTATTAGCATGTACCCTTGATTTAACTGGTTTATGGTTTGACTGCCTCCTAAGATTGAATGTATGTTTTGGGCCAACCTTTGTAATGTAATATGGACCATCAAATTTAGGCAGCAGCTTCTTTGATAGACCACGCTTTTTGTTATATCTACGAAGCATTACTTGCTGTCCTAAGTGAAATTTAGGTTGTTTAGCAGTCTTATCATACTGTTTCTTTTGTCTTGTCTGAGCAGCTAATCTGTTTGATTTAACTAACATGTTTGTAAGTTTCAATGAATCCACAAGTTCTTGCATATGTTCTTGTGCTGTACGTGTAAGACTTTCATTTGGAATTAATGCAGTATCCAAAGGTGTCCGCATTTCACGTCCAAAAACAAGTTCATATGGCGTAAAACCCGTGGTTGCAGATTGCGCGTTTCGGAAAGCCATCATTATAGCTGGCAGTTGCTTATGCCAGTTAGTTTGCTCTACATTACAGTATGATCTGAGTGCCTGCCCGAGGGTAGAGTTAACCCGTTCAACTGTGCTATTAGTTTGAGGATGGAATGCTGAGCTGTGATGCCTAGTTACTTGGAATAATTCACACAATGCTGATACCAGTTTGGACAGAAAGTTTTTCCCACGATCAGACACAAGTACATCAGGAGCCCCATATCGACAAAAAATCTCTGAATGCAGTATTTGAGCAATAACTGAGCTTTCCTGTGTTTTTACAGGAAAACATTCACACCATCCTGTGAATGCACAGACAACTAAGACAATGTATTTATGACCCTCAGTTGTAGGAGTTAATGGACCCAAGACATCAATATGTAGTCGTGAAAATGCATGCGAGGGTATGGGCATTGGATTGAGGGGTGCTTTATCATTACCATAATTACGTTTTGACCTTTGACAAGTGTTGCAAGTTCTTACATGCAAATCAATATCTACATACATTTTTGGCCAGTAGTATTTACCTCTGATTGCTGAATAAGTTTTATCAAACCCTAAATGCGCATTCCCATCATGGTAAGACACTATCACATCTTCTCTAAGACATTTTGGTACTACTAATTGAGTAAAAGCCTCTTCTTTCCTTTTGTTCTTTTTAGATTTAGCATCACAAAAATGATAGAGAACACTGTCCCTAATGATATACTGCTCAGAACTTAATATTAATTTCTGTTGTTCTGTTTTATTGTCAGGTAGGGTACCATTGGTCATATACTGGTATAGGGTTCCTATTTCATGACAGTTAGCTTGTAGGGTGGCAATCTCAGTTTTAGTTTTGGAATTGACTTCAGGGTCCCGGGAAGGCTGGGCAGGTGGTTCTTCATTCTCAGTAGGAATGTTTCCCAAAGCTGAGATGAAGGGGTCCACTTTTGACTCCACACTTTTGATTTGAGCCTGACAGCTTTGTTTGTTACCGTCAGAATCTGATAAGCATTTAGGTATAGATAATGCAGCGTTAACCGTCTCAACCAATTGAGGGTGATCCTGGTTATCATATGGCCTTCTACTGAGAGCATCAGCATTCTGATTTTTGACACCCGCTTTATGGACAACAGTGAAATTGTATCCCTGGAGCTTAATGGACCATCGACCTAAGCGGCCATTTTGATCTCGGATCTTTTGAAGCCATTTTAAAGCAATGTTATCAGAATATACAGTGAAGTGGGAATTGGCAAGATAGGGATGGAACTGCTTAATAGCTTCCACTAAGGCTAGACATTCTCGTTCACATACACTCCATTTCAATTCAGTGCCCCTTAAAGCTCTACCCCCATAACTGATCACCACTTCCCGATTTTGATTGTCATGTTGTCCTAGAATATATCCTATTGCACTGCCCGAGGCATCTACAGACAAGAAGAAAGGTTTGTGTGTGTCAGCAAATGCAAGAATAGGCGCAGAAGTCAGTTTTTGTTTTAGTAGGTTAAATGCTAAGTCACAATCATTTGTCCATAAAAAGTCTACATCTTTTCTTAGTAGCTTATTAAGTGGAACTGTTATTTTAGCGTAGTCCTTCACAAACCGCCTATAATAATTTGTTAACCCAAGAAATGATTTGAGCTGTTTTCTTGTTTTAGGTACTGGAAAGGTTTGAACTGAGTGTACTTTATTAGGATTCAAAGATAAACCCTTAGGCGAAAAGTAGTGGCCTAGATATTCAACAGATTTAGCAGCGAATTGTGACTTTTTGGGCTGTAATTTTAAATTTGCTTCATTTAACCTGTCAAAGACATTTTGTAGGTGCACCAAATGTTCATCAAAGGTTGCAGAATGTACCAAAATATCATCTACATAGACTAAAGCATACTTGAAATTAATTCCTTGTAAGACCTGGGCCATTACACATTGAAAAGCTACAGGCGCATTGCGTAAGCCATAAGGAAGTCGTTTGAAGGAGTAACATCCGCTATGTGTAACAAACGTAGTTTTATGCTTAGTCTCCTCATCAAGGGGTATCTGATGGAACCCTGCGCGCAGGTCCAGCACTGTGAAAACCTTTGATTTGTTTTCCCCCACAGAGTCAATTACATCTTCAATTCTAGGAAGGGGAAAATTGATGGGTTCTGTGACTGCATTTAGATCCCGATAATCTACAGCAAACCTATAGGTGCCGTCTTTTTTCTTACACATGACCACAGGGGCGGCATAGAAACTATCAGAGGGCTCAATGATATCATTTTTAAGCATATCTTCAACCTGCTCATCAATCTGCTGTTTTATATGCGGTGATACGCGGTATGGTCTTTTTCGCTGAGGTGGTGCATTACCAGTTTCTATCCTATGTTTGTGAACATTTGTGCAACCGAGTTCAGAAGTGTCTTTGGCAAATGATTTTCGATTAGCTGCTATGAATGCATATAGCCTAGACTTTTGTTCATGGTTTAGATCAGACTCATTCAGTGAAATGCCAAGATCATCAACAATTTTCTTATTTTCTTGAAATTTATTTTCTGTTTCCTTTGTATTATTGAAATTTGCCGTCGCTACAGACGGTTGTTCATTTTCATTATCATCATCTTGCATTTCAGTGATAGAGTCTGTGTAAATTGGGGCAAGTCTGCCAATCACATGCATTGGTTTCAATATTACTGGTGAGGATAGTGGATTCATTATTTTACAAAACCCCCGACCATTGTTTACCTTAACAATGCTTTTAGCTCCCGCTAATTTCTTTCTTGTGAGAAGATTAACTGGCTCAAATAATACCGTTTCCTGATGAGGCACTTTTGATATTCTAATTGGAATTACTGTTTCTGAGTTGGGTTGAATTACACATTGCCTTAGGGGTCTTGCCAGTCCCAGTTTGAAAGCTGGCTGAACTATATTTATAACAGGCATTCCTTCTTCAGTGTCAAGGGTCTGGTTTTCGAAGTTGAGAGAGCAATTATTAGCTTTCAAAAAATCAATACCCAACAATAAGGGGTGCAAAATATCATCAAAAATGTAGAACTTTTGATAAAATATGTGATCACCAATTTTAATCGGTAACGTAGCAGTACCTTTTATGTCAATAACATGTCCGCCTATTCCTTTTACTTTTTTGTAGTCGGACTTCCCATACATAATGAAATCACTGTCAATTGTATCTAGGAGGGATTTTTGAATGCAGCTTAGTGTAGAACCTGTATCTACTAAACATTTAATTTGCTTGCCTAAAATTGAAACTCTTATAAAATTACTATTTAAAGGAGCTGATGCAAAAATAAGTGGCAGTTCATTATTTTTCAATTTCTTTGGTTTTGATGAAGAGTTTTCACTTTTAAATTGCTTTTGTCTAGTATGTTTAGTTTTTAAACTTGATTTTTGTGAATTATTTGCCATTTTTGGGGTTTTAATTTCAGCATTTGAATTTGTGTCTGTGTTTTTCTTCCTTTTTGTTTTTATTTCTTTCTTAGCTTTTGGATTTGATTTTTTATAAGTGTTTTGTGTTCCTTTTAATTTAGCTTTACTTTGCCTTTCCATGTGGTTCCCCCCTTTACCCATGGCAGGCCGCCTTTCCTATTGCCAATCTTCCCACTTACATGCTCTTTTTATGTGTCCCTTTTTTGAGCACTTGTAACATATTGTATCTATACATGGACATTGGTTCTGATAGTGATGCCCTTGCTTATTGCACCTAAAGCAAATGTAATTTGGATTTACTTTATCATTTTGTGCGGTGAATCTTCTGTTATAAGTATGGTTTTGTTGTTGTTTTCTGAAGTTATTTCTCTGATGATGTTGAACTTGATTTGAATGACTTTGGTTGCGATGTTGTGTATATGGTTCAGCCTGATTTACTGGTTGTACATTGTTTATGGTCATTGCTGTTTGAATTGCTTTTATTAAACGTTCTTCTGAGAGTATCAAATCTTGTTGAGGTCCCTTAATTTTATTCACTTGTTCAGAAATAGTTGCCTCTTTTATTACATCTGCAATTGATTTTATATCTGATCTAATTAAATCGGCCCTTATGTGCGGTAAAAAACCCTTCATAAGTGCTCCAATTATTTGGTCCTCAGGCAATTCAATCAATTTTGATTTGATTTGCACTTTCTGAATAAAGTCTTGAACAGTCTGATCATGTTTTTGCTTCATTTCATAAATTTCAGGTAGCACTGACCATTTAGTTGCCCCATTTAATCCAAATCTTATTATAAAATGTTCTTTTAATTGTTCAAAATTCTGCGAAATTTCCTCAGGTAAGTTTGAAAACCATATGTAAGCGTCTTTTAGTAAATGTAAGCCAAAGTAAAAACATAATTGATCATTGGTCCACTGACAGTAAGTGGCTATAGCTAAAAATTTGTGCAACCATGTATGTGCATCTGTATTACTTGGGTCGAATTTTTCACAAATATTGGCATCAAACTTAAGAAGTTCTGGCCTACCTTGGTTTTGTGCTGAAGATTGCGCCATGCTGCTTTTTGATCTGGTCTGTCTGACGAACTCTGGATCTGGTGTGTACGTTCTCATACAAGATGTTCCCTGGATGTTTCCTGATCGGTCCCATTTTACTCCACCAAAAGTATCACAGGGATTATTCTGTGATCTTAGAGTGTACCTGGAATAGGGTGACCCTTATACTATTAATGAAAATAGCAACAAGCTGATCTAACAGTATGCATTGGTTTATTGTATATTCTTTTTTTTGTTTACACTAGCAATACACAAAATAGTTTAATATTGAAACAGAGATGTATGCCTTGAAGGTATTTAACATGACAGTCATATATAGATATCTTTAGGGAAACTCGCTTAACTGGAGAGGTACCTAAATGAGCTGTTATTGTCAATTAATAGTGAAAGTTAAACAAGGTACATCATAAATATCTTAAGACTTGCCTTTAATAAAATAATACATTTAAAATATTAGAAACTTAAATTTTAAACACTAAATGCATTAACCATTAATACTTTAAATAAACAGAACTCAACCTCTAGAGTTAATAATAAGAAATTAAGTAAAGTCTCACTTACCTGGAATAGGGTGACCCTTATACTATTAATGAAAATAGCAACAAGCTGATCTAACAGTATGCATTGGTTTATTGTATACTGGCAATCAGCTTTTGCTGGTCTTTTTATAGGCCCTATTCCAGTTTTAAGGAGGAAACATTTGTAAATTTTGAGGAAGTTCTTTTAGAAATATGAGGAGAAAAGGGATGCAAACAGTAATCACCAAATAGCTGCCAAGTGCAGTTATGCACAAGGCCTATGCATCATCCAATGTTTTTTCTGGATGTTACTTATGCCCAGAACAATATCATGTTTGTTTTTTCTGCAGTCAAGAGTGTTGGGTCTGTGCAAATGCACAGCCTCACTCAAACCTTGACACATATATACCTGGTGATAACTCCTTTTTCTCATGTGTTGACTGCTTTATTAATTTGATACCCTTCAAGGCAATACACAAAAATTGTCAAACAGGTTTACATGTACTTTTAAAATAAACTTCCTTTCCTGACAAACATACTATTACTAAAATATAATTTCCAATCATTCTTTACAGCTACAATGTATATACATCTTGTCATCACATTCTACCTTGTTATATTTGTAAACTATCATTTACTTTGTTTAAGAGAACACAACTATACAAAATACCTTTGTTGATTTTATCACTATGGCGAAATCTTATTATTTACGATATCCAACATACGGTCCGTTTCCGGGTTTATTGTTCTTCCATTTTTTTTGTTTAGGTGCATGAGCACCTAAACACAATATATAAGGTGAGAATTAGAGCTGTACCATGGAGGAGCATGTGACCAACTGTAACCAATCATGGGACCTCTGTCTAAGATTAAACTGATGTCATTTGTAAATATAGATTTGTCATTTTCTGGTTTCCCAGTCTATCTTGAAATTCTGATTGCATCGTGTTCTTCAAAGATTGACCTAGGCCGACCTGGTATGACATTTAGCCACTATTCTGCCATCTTGTCATACCAAGGGTTATGATTCGCTATCTTAACCCTTGGCCTCACAAGGATACTTTCTTCCGATTGAGTATGTCATAAGACGAAAATAGTAACAAATAATATGACCAAACACAAAGCGGTGCAAAAAATCGATAAACACCAGGACTCCAGATAAGACGGCGTAATTAATTTACATTCAATTTTCTTATATAACAACTAAAATATACGTTTAAGGTGCTCAAAAGAACTGTCGAATTAAGACAGTTATTTTGAGCACCCATTACATATTTTGAACCGAAGGATTGGAGAAATATAAATAATTTTACGACCAAAATCTTTGTTTGTCTGGACTTATGGAGACTTAACAGGCGGTGTATATTAGATGCCGACAATCTGCTACGTTTAATCTGATTGGCAGGAAGGGATTATCGAAAAAATCCTTCCTGGAGTTTTCATTGGTCGATTAGCCTGCGCTATTAATAAATTCTGAGGGTCGTGAGGCGAAGGGTTTGTCGAAAGGTAGATACGACGAAACCTTCGCCGGTGAAGATGCTATTCTGCTGAAGAGAATAATAAGACAGTTGGTCAGTCAGAAATCCAAAGTAAAAAGGGAGCTTATTAAAGCACAGATAACATGAAATTATACAAGTTAGGCCTAATTGAAATATATGTGTGGTTCCTGTTGCATACCAACAAAATTTAGGGTAGGTAGGTAGGGAAATTATTAAATTTTGTTATAACATTTAACAAAGAAAATAGTGACAAAATCTGAAAAAGTGCCCATTTTAGGTATTTTTTCTCCAAAGACCATTTTAATGTTTAGGGTAGGGTTAAAAAATTAGGGTAGGTAGGCCAACAGGAACCACACATACATTTCATTTAAGCCTTACACGATGCATGGATTTTGAAGAGGCAAATATTCAAGTAGATTCTTTATGTGGTGCCTTACCCAGAGATGATTTGCGAATGCATAAATGCATAAAGTCTGACATCTCTAAGGTCATGTACAGATGAAATGTATGGACCCTTTGCATGCTAGTCCTACTGTTAACCTTTCAGACCCTAATCAGACTAGCAAAATGTTGGTTGTCATCCAAATCCAAACTGTTCGACATACTTATGGTATTGGATGGTACTTTAAGTCTAGACTGGCATCAGTCCTGAAAACAAATTGATACACCAGAAAAAATAGGAGTATCTTTTATTTTTAGTTGGAGGTATAAGACTGGCCCCAGTCAAGACAGAAAAATCCCAATTTTCCATTCAAGCACTCTTACTAAATGATTGCAACCTTTTGAGTGTGCTAACAGATACAATTATAATGACTAATTTGTTCAGTGGAATGGAACAGTTTGTATAATTTTGGTAACAAGCATTTTGAGGATCCTATTATATTTCTCTGAAGTTATTTTAAAACAAAAGATAATCCTCTTTTAGCTAACCTAGGTTAGGACTTCCTTTATGCGTCTGTTCATCATCAGTGTCATCAATATATACTTACTGACAAAAGACACGCCATAGGTAAAATTCAAAGCCATGTCACATCAATATTTATACATTAGGTAATAAATGTAAATTTGGATTATTTTTTACTTTTAAATGCATGTTAATGTTGTACCTCAAAATGTACCGCAGAGAAACAGATAAGCCGCTTTTTGGGGGTATTTAAGCAATTAAAATTTGTGAAAAAAGCAATTGTTTTCAAATGAAGGGGTAACAAAAAGGAATTAAATTTTGGAAAAAGCAATGGTTTTATAAATGAAGGGGTAGCGAAAAGCAATTAAATTTTGGAAAAGCAAAAGAAAAAACAAACTGATCTAAATATGAATATATCCCATGTTAGCACACTTAGTGTGGTAGCCAGTTCAAGCCTTTCTTTTGTTGTGATGTTACTAAGTCTCCTTTGAAGTTTGATACATTAAGCAAGTCATTTGTCAGTTACTGGCTAAAGTATTTGCACAAAGTACTTAAAGTCACTCAATCTGTATGTTTCTTCCATTACGAAAACTAAGATTATTAATTAAATTATTAACTAAGATTATTAGGTACTTTAATTATAACTTATAAATAAGCAATTTCAAAAATCTATGTGGGGTAAAAAAATATTTTATGCAATAGTTTTTGGAAAAAAGCAATTCATAAAAATTGTGTTGGGTAAATACCCAATTGAACTGAAAGCTTATCTGGACCTCTAATTCAATGGGTAAAATCAAAACATGGAAAATTGATGTGTGGTTTATTGAAAACAAAAACATCAATATTTTTAGGGAGCACACAAAATTTTGGTACTTTATTGTTTGGTAAAACCCTATAAAACCTACCCAGCGGCTTAAAGGTCTAGATTTTGGTCAGACTTTTTCTACATGTAGTAGCGAAGGTTCATTCGCAAGAGCTCATGCTCGATAATACAATCTGTACAAATAATCTTTTCAAACACCTATTCTGCCTCGGACCCAGTATAATTGGGTCCGAGGTTCTGCTGACTCTAAGATTTGTTAAACAAGACCTATATTATAATAATAATAAAAGTAAAGGAATGCTGTCATAAAAACAACCTATTTGCCAAACCTAAACTATTGGCGGCTTTTCAAAAGCAGCCAACTTGTTTGTGATGCAGGTGGCCCGAAATTTGGGCCAAAAATGAACTAATATTCGGCTGTAGTCGGCAATTCATGGCGAAATTGCAGCCTCATATTTCCTACAACAGGCAATCACACAAATTCAGGTAACTTGACTGTAAAGTTGAAAATTCTTCACTTAACACATGACGATAGCACTAGTATTCCACAGGTGCACGATAGCACTAGTATTTGACAGGTCTACATCTACATCATACGTCGACGCAGTCACTCTTGACTCTTATGCGACGGTGGTGGTGCTGGTAAAAGAACAGAAAAGAAAGATAGTAAAGTTAGAAGAACCGGGGATAGATAAAAGATAGAAGAAAGTTGTAAAGTTTGGCCCAGCCACATGTTCATCCCTTCAACTCCGACCAATCCGGCTACGGTGACCGCTAAGGGGCATGGTAACCACCGGCATAGCTCTGAGAATCACTAGAAACTACTTGTGGCTGGCGCCGACTGCAGATTTAATACTTGATGTTGGACAGCCCCTGCTTGAAGGATACCAAGTCAGGGGCTTCAGCTACAGCTGATGGCAGTGAGTTCCATGTAATGATAGTATGTGGAAAAAAAGCTCTTCTTGTAGTATGATGTAGAGGTGGAGATCTGTCTGTACTTATGGCAATGGGCTGCTCTTGTTCAACTTGATGCTGGGATTAAGTACTGCTGTGCAGGCACATCCACCAAGTTGTTGATAATTCTGAACATCATGGTGAGCTGGGCTTTTGTTCTTCTGGATTCTAGTGATTCCATATCAAGATGGTCCAACATGTCTGTAATGCTGCTGGTATTGTGATAGCGGTTTGTAATATACCGAGCAGCTCTCTGCTGCACCATCTCCAACTTATGAGTTTGATCTTTCTGATATGGATTCCAGACTGTGGAGCAATATTCTAAATTTGGTCGAACAAGTGAGATATATGCCGCACGTTTGACTTCTTCGCTGTTTATTCGGAGATTTCTGCGTAGAAATCCAAGGGTGCTGTTTCCTTTCTTTACAGTCTTGTCAATATGGAGTTTCCATGTCATGTCTTGTGAGATCTCAACCCCAAGGTATTTTGTTGACTCTTCACAGTTGAGTGTATGGCCTTTGAGTGAGTAGCTGAACATGATTGGCGATCTCTTCCTATGTACTCGAAGAATGCTGCATTTCTCAGGGTGGAATGACATTCCCCACAACTTCTCCCATTCCCATAGTTTCTGGAGGTCATCTTGGAGGATCTGGCAGTCTTTGTCTGATCGTATCTGTATACTACACAGTCATCAGCAAAAAGTCTCGAACTGGATTGAACGCTGGCAGGGAGGTCGTTGATAAAGACGAGGAAGAGTATTGGTCCCAGCACACTTCCCTGGGGAACACCGCTCTTGACGTGTATAGACTCTGATACAACTCCCTCCACTGTGACTTTTTGGGTTCTGTTGGTAAGGAATGCTCTAATCCATTCCAGGGTCTTTCCTCGGATGCCGTAGTGGTCCAGTTTCTTAAGGAAGCGTTCATGAGGGACACGATCAAATGCCTTGCTGAAATCTAATATAGCTAAGTCAAGTTGTCTGCCCTTATCCAATCACTTGATGAGCTCATCTTCTAAGGTAAGTAACTGCGTCTCACAGCTCCTCCTGCGTCTAGAACCATGTTGACAGTCAGTAAGAAGTTTGTGCTTGTCTAAATGGCACATAATGTTGCTCACGATAATGTGTTCAAACATCTTACAGCTGATGCAGGTCAGGGAGACAGGCCTATAATTACTAGCTTTAAACTTCTCACCTTTCTTGAAGATTGCTGAGACATTTGCTGTTTTCCATACATCAGGGATTGATCCAGTCTCCAAGATGTTTTGATATTCTATGTTATAGAATGTTATGTTATGTTAGAATTCTCTAATTAGATACAATGAACACAAGTGTGATGCTGTTCTAACGTTTAATAATCAACAACTGTTCTGTAAGCCTGTGGAGAGAGCGTGGTGTATTAGTGGGCATGCGCATATCAATGTATCAAACACGTGATAGTGTAAACAATGCCTTATATGTAAAAGCAATATTAGAACATTTCCCTTCTTAAAAAAAATCAAACAATTTTATGTGTAGTTTCAAGACAGTTCAACTTCCACAGATGGTCTGCTCTGGAACTACGTAGATCTAAAAATCTCGATATAACTAAGCAAAACTCTGGATGGAAAACTCCATCGCTTTCAATTAAGTTTATGCCATAAAACTTGTCAATTTAACTAGACAATTACATTTTGGCATTATTCAATTATAGTTCAGAGTTTATTAACTTTTTAACCCATTCATCGGTGCTGTAGCGCTGATTAGGTTTCACTTCTCGCCCAGAACGTGTGATATATGGCAAATTGCCTGCACTGCTATTGTTGTTTATATTTGATGGTGGAGGCAGTGGAGCCTGTTCATTAGAAATGGGACTTTCTGGCTGTGCTAATACAGTTTGGTGAAAATCTTGCACTTTCATGGGATCTCCCTTAGCTTTCATAAGGTGTTTTCTGTTACGACGATAAATAGCACCGTCGCTTGTCTGAACAGTATAGGACCTAGAGTCAAGTTTTTGGATGACTCTCGCTGGTTTCCATATTTTGCCAAATTGAATACGGACCTGGTCATTTATGTTCAGAGAAGGTAATTGTCTTGCTGTCCGGTCATAATGTTTTTTCTGCAAGCTTTTTGAACGAAAGTAAGCTTTTTGAACAATTTTGGGGTCAACCGTTCGCGGTTGAAGAAGCTTATTAGTAATGGGTACGACTGATCTCGTTCGTCTTGACATCAACAGTTGTGCTGGACTGAAACCGCACTCTAAAGGGGTATTACGGTATTCAAGAAACAGCAGATACGGATCTTGTTTGCTGTCCTTAGCTTTTCTGAGAAGTTTTTTGGCAAGACCTACAAGAACTTCACTATGACCATTTGACTTTGGGTGGAAAGGACTAGATGTCTGATGGATAAATCCCCAATCCCTAGCAAAGTCAGCAAAAGCTTGGCATGAGTACGAGGGCCCATTGTCTGTGATTAAGAGTTGACATATGCCATTGCGAGCCATGTGAACTTTTAATTTCTGAATGACTGTTTCGGCGCGCATGTCTGGCAAAAAATCAATTTCGAAAAATCTACTATAGTAGCATGACGTTAAAAGGTAATTCTTTCCTTCAAACGTAAATATGTCAGAGCCTAGCTTTTGATATGGCCCTTGCGGTACGTCGTGCGATATTAACGGTTCTTTCGTGTTTGAGTCTCTGTGCCTGAGACAGATTTCGCAACTCAATACATAGTCTGTGATTGCTTTGGTCATTCCAGGCCAAAATATGCTATCTTTTGCGCGTTCTAATGTCTTTGTCACTCCTAAGTGACCTGTGTGAATTTGATTCAGCATTTCTGCACGTAGTGACTTTGGAATTACAATTTTCTGACCTCGAAAAATTAAACCTTTTTCAAACGATAGTTCATCGCGGTGGTTCCAGTACTCAAGAGTTAATTGATCGCAGTCAGATCGGGTTTCCGGCCAACCTTTCAAAATGACATTTTGCAATGTTTGCATTTGTCGATCATGCTCAATTTCGGTTTGGATCGTTTTCAACCTTTTATCGGTGATAAATAGTTGCTGCAATACTGTGTGTACATGTAAATCCAGGCCAGTCACCAAATTTGGATATGTGTCTGGTAAAGACGCACGTGATAAAAAGTCACTTACAGGGATGTCTTTTCCACTTTTGTGGAGCACTTCAATGTTGTATTTTTGAAGTTGTAAGAGCATTCGCATTAAACGTGGTGGGGCTGCTGAAAGCGGTTTTTTCATGATTGCAGAAATGGGTTTGTGGTCTGAATGCACAATAACGTGCCTACCATACGTGAATTGATTCCAGCGTTTTAATCCGAAGACAATAGCTAGAAGTTCTTTTTCTATTTGCGCGTAGCCAACCTCAGTTTGAGTCAAGCTCTTTGACGCAAATGCTATAGGGCGTTCTTCTTGCATCAGGCAGCAACCTATGCCATATTTTGATGCATCTACTTCCAATACCAGCGGTAAGTTTGGATTATAGTACCCTAAAACAGGACTCTGTGTGATTACCTGCTTGATCTTTTCAAATGCCTCAGTTTGGGGCTGATCCCAGAAAAATTCTGAATCCTTTTTAAGGAATTTCCTTAAGGGGGCTGTCAGTTCTGCAAGGTTTGGCGCGAACTTTGCTAAGTAATTAACCATACCAAGAAATCTTTCAAGTTTCTGGCGGTCATCGGGTACATCAAGCTTCAATATCGCCTGAAGTTTCGACTCGTCTATTTTGAGACCTTCATCTGTAACCAAATGTCCAAAAAATGGAAGTTCTTTAACTCCAATTTTCATCTTATCTGGGTTAAAGCGTATGCCTTTTTCTTGAGCTCTGTCAAGAACTTTGCGCAAATTTCGATCATGTTCGTCGCGTGTGCGACCATATATCAATATGTCATCGACAATGGCTGCGACGCCAGGAAAACCTTCAAAAATTTCATTAACCTTCATTTGAAACAGGTCTGACGAAGCTGAAATTCCGAAAGGTAACCTTAGGTAGCGATAACGACCAAACGGGGTCCCAAATGTTGTTAAGTACGACGAACTTTCATCGAGTTTAACGCTCCAGTACGCATGCGTAATGTCCAATAGACTGAAGCACGTAGCGTCAGTCAGTTTAGACGTAACGTCATCTAACGTATACATTGGATAGTGAGGTCTTCGAATTGCCTCGTTGAGCGCTTTTGGGTCTAAGCAAATCCTGAGTTTGCCAGTTTGTGGCTTCTCTACTACGACAAGCGAAATTACCCAGTCGGTGGGCTCATCAACCTTCATGATGATCCGGTCATTTTCCATGTTGTCAAGCTCGCATTTGAGCCTAGACTTAAGTGCTTCTGGTATTCTGCGTGGTGGGTTTACTACCGGCACGGCATTGTCCTTTAAATGCAATTTAACTTCCCCAGGAATGACACCAATTCCTTTAAATAGGTCACCGTACTCATGCTCGATCAGCTGTTTGTCAATCGGAGAGACTGGTGGAACCCTAAGGGAACTTTCGACATCATAAGTAAGCTTTATTAGGCCCAAATCAACTGATGATTGGAGGCTTAACAATGGAGGGGCGTTGCCTTCTACGATATAGAATAATGTTTGTATTTCCCTGCCTTTGTGGGAGCATGCTAACCTTAACATGCCTACAACAGGAACCATGTTCCCTGTGTACGACGTAAGTTTGTGAGTAGGGGGTTCAATGGGGTATCTGATGTTCAGAGACTTGAACAGTGAATGTGGCAAGATATTCACGGCACTGCCAGTGTCAATTTTGAAATTTATCTGTGTGTTTTGTGGTCCAACATGTAACTGGGCGAATGCACGGTCTGGCGAAAGTGAAACACTAGAAAAAGCGCTTACCGTGTCTATAAAATATTCCTGATTTATGTCACTATATTGTACTCCAGTATACACATTGTCACATTCACTTTGATCGTCAATGTCATGTACAGGTCGTGATCTGCACAGTTTTTGGAAGTGGTTCCGCTTGCCACAATTGTGACACACTTTACCAAACGCGGGGCAGTCCTTTATCTTATGGTATGTCCCACAATTGCCACATTTCGTCTGTTGACTCTTCGGCTGTTGATACCTCGATCGTCCTGCGCTGTTAGCGTTGCTGGTCCGTGTCGTCTTTGGTCGAGCACCTCCAGTAGAACGTCGGTGTGTAGCGTCGTGTATAACGTCGACGCTGGTCCCAGTAGCTCCAGATAACGTCATCGTCGATAACTGTTTCTGACAGTACTCAAAATTCTGAACAATTTGTATTGCTTTGTCCATAGTTAGCTTGTCCCCCTCATTGATGAGTTTCTCGCGACATTTTTCACTAGTGCACCCTGTAACGATTCGGTCTCGTATCATATTGTCTCTTTCTGCAAAGTTGCAGTCCAAAGCTTTTGTCTTTAGTCTGGTGACGAAAGCATCGATGTTTTCTGCACCCTGTTTCTCGTTATTAAAGAGACATCTCGCGAATATGGGATTTAGCTTGGGCTGTATGTGGTTTTTAAAACGAGTGTAGTAAGTGTCCAGCTTTTTTGCATCAGCATCTGATATGCCGGTCCAGGTCTTGTATATTTCTCGTCCCCTTTGTCCTACCCATAACAGTAAATACGACACATGTTCTTCCTCAGTCTTGGCTTTTAATGGTCCTGAGAAGATCAATGACACATGTAATTTGAATTTCTGTCATTCCTCTGGTAAATTAGAGGCATCCCAGTTCATTACTGGTGGTGGTATACCGCTAAGATCCATTTTACTGTGAACAAAGTTGATATAATTAAAAAGCTGATCGTTTATGTATCCTTTACAAAATTAATGTAAGCACTTCTGGCACCATGTTTTGATATTCTATGTTATAGAATGTTATGTTATGTTAGAATTCTCTAATTAGATACAATGAACACAAGTGTGATGCTGTTCTAACGTTTAATAATCAACAACTGTTCTGTAAGCCTGTGGAGAGAGCGTGGTGTATTAGTGGGCATGCGCATATCAATGTATCAAACACGTGATAGTGTAAACAATGCCTTATATGTAAAAGCAATATTAGAACACAAGCATTTCTGGTATATTCAGAGGAAAGGGGCTATCTCTTCTGATAGTTCTTTGAGAATCCTCGCAGGAATCATGTCTGGTCCAGTTGCCTTGTTCACATTCAGCTTTTGCAGGAGTTTCCGGATCCCTTCAGTAGTAACATTAATATCTGGCATGGTGGGCGAGGGTTCTCCTTCAGGCTGTGGTATATTGGTCTTATCCTCTTCTGTAAACTGCGACTGGTACTGATTATTTATTCGCCTTGTCTGCGGGGTCACTATGCAACTTTCCTTGGTCTCTTAGTGGTGCAATGCCTGAGCTGTCTCGTTTCAGGGATTTAATGAAACTGAAGAATCTTTTCTGTTTACTTGGCTGTTGTTCTTGGTCACTGTCCCCCAGTTCAATGATATTCTCAACATATTTCCAGGAGGCTTGACGTTCTTCTTTTGGGCCTGGGACTTGGTTTTTAAGTATTGCCTCCTGTGTCTGGCTTTGCCGGTTTGTTTTTGCTTGGTAAAAAGCTTCTTCACCTTTCTTTGCTGGGCTTTTACTGTCTTGTCCATCCACGGCTTCTTTATTTTGTTTCCAGATAGCATTTTTGAAGGTTTATGTTTGTTTGTTAGTTCCTTCAGCTTCTCCTCAAACTTTGTCCATGTGTCGTTAGCAGAACTGTCTTTGGTTTGTTCAGTGAAATCTGTCTGGTAGTCTCGAAGATCTTCTCGCATTTGATCGTAATCTGCCTTCTTATATTGAAATACCTTGCGTGGTGGTGTCTTAACTTTCATTGGGCACATACTTGATTCCACATAGACGGCCTCATGGTCACCGATGCCAGGTATCACTTCACACTTATTGACTAGAGTTCTGTTGTTTGTCAGGAAAAGATCAAGAAGATTCCTGGAATACTCTGTTATGCGCGTGGGTGAGCTGACCATCTGTTCCAGGAAGGCATCTTTAACCACTGAGAGTAGTTGAGAGCACTAGGTGGCATTGACAGCTTTGGGGACTGGACATTCATCTTCCCAATCTATGTCTCCAAGATTGAAGTCTCCGCCTAACCATAGGTGTGCCCCTCTTGGTATTCTGGAGAGACAAGAGCTGAGGTGATCTAAGTATTCAGGCTCCGTTGCTGATGTTGGTCTATAAAAGGCACCTACATACAGGTCCTGGACTCCTTTGATCTTTATTCTGCTCCACACTACTTCGCAGTGATCTGATTGCAGTTCTTCTGGCTCGTTGCTTTGGAACTTGTCTGAGACAAGCAAGAACACTCCTCTTCCTTGTGCACCTGTACTACGGTCACGTTGATATGGTCTGAAGTTGCTAGGGAAAACCTCTGATGACCTGATACTACCATCTAACCATGATTCGGTGCTGATGACAATATCTGCCTGCCTTGATTCAATCATATTCTGGAGTAGGACTTTCTTCCCAGGACTTTTGATTGATTGGCAATTCACAACCAGAATCCTCATTGGTAGATCATATCTTCTGTCAGGGCAGCTATCATTGGTGCTAGGTTGTCTCGTAGGACGGGGGGACGAGGTAGCTGCTGGGCAACTGAAGCTAATTTCACTGTCTGTATGAGTAGTGTCACTTAGGATGGTGAAACTGTTGCTGGTTTCCAAGGTGGAATCAAAAATACATGTTGAGAAGTTTGGCAGTCCGCACTGAACACATTCCCAGCTTACACCTTTTAACCCTTTGAAGACGGCATCAGGCATCCCCATACATTCCTGATGGTACCATTTATCGCATGAGTCACAGCACACACATGGCGTTGACCACTTACAAGCTTTACTGCAGACTCCACAAGGAAACTTGATAGTCCTCGGTCCAGGGTTAGGCTCAGGGGCATATGATTCAGCCAGAAGTAGGTTACATATGTATAGGAGTACAAGCTTATTTCTGCACACAGGGCCCTGCGGCTTATTTCTGATTACCCTCATTGATAGTATGAAATGAGAAGTAAGGGATAGTTGTGGCCCATCTCGGACAAGGACAGGTAACTGACTTTGACTTTGTTGGGCATGGCTGTCAGATGGCAATTTGAATGACTTATTGATGATGAGGACTGCTGCAATGACCGCAGGCAGGATAAAGCGCTGAAACATGCATGCTTACAAGCTTCTGAAATCTTCATCTGCATGAGGTCTGCACACTCCATGTGAGAAAGGATGTTTACAAAAGATGCATTGTGGGAAACAGCAGGTAGATGACTATTGACATACTTCCCGTTCACTAACAATGAAAACAATGGATATATTTAAGGAAAGATGGTTTGTTGGGGTTTTAACCACACAGAAACTTGGATTAACTGTTGTAGATTCTAATGAACCAAAGTATTCAGGTATAAACTGCAGTCTTCTAGGTAGAAAAAGGAAAAATTCAGAGAGCTTGAACACAGGAAGTTACCATCCGCACCACCGGAAGTAATCGTGCTTATAGTCAACCAAATTAAAATATATCAATGCTCCAAAAGTTTTGAGCAGAACACATACTCCTTTAAGAATAGAAATATCTACTAATTTAGTAGGGGTTTCCCATCTCGGACCCAGTATAAACGGACTGGTCACTGACGGAAACACAAAGATAAGTTGTCAAGACTTTATTTTAGCGCTATTTCAAAATACTACAGCCTAAAAAATTGATTCAGAAAATATCCGAGACTATATGAAGATATTCTCAGTATCAGAAGTTGAAATATTACAAGTAAACGTAAATAAAATTGAATTTTTATTATCTTTTTAGGTTGATTTCTGAAGATTTTCAGCTAAACATGCCGAAAATAGCTAAAAAAGGGTACCTTTATTTCTTGCTGAAGTTCTTAGAGATGGATAAACTTTCAATAAATATAACAATAAGTTTCTTAAAGATAATAAATTGAGCCATTGCTTTTTGAAGAAAAAACACAGATATACAGAGAAATTATGATTAAGAAGAAGCTTTTTGAAGAAAAAACACAGATATGCAGAGATATTATGATTAAGAAGAAGCTTTTTGAAGAAAAATCACAGATATGCAGAGAAATAATGGAGAAATGATTATTTAGTCTTCAACATACGCCAGTTTTGAAAGCTCAGCCACCACAACGTATTTCCAATATGTACATCAGGCCTTCAGATTAGAGTGCGTATTGGAAAACTAATTTCTTTATTTCTCATCCAAAACATATGTTATGGGTACTCAAAAGAACCGTCTCAATGAGACGGTTCTTTTGATCACCCAAAACACATGTCTTAATTGATGGGTAAGAAAATAATTACAACTTTACGCATATAAAATTTCCTTATCTTGATCTATGGTACATTTACCTGTATGTAAGTGACCAGTCCCGGTATTCTGGGTCCAAGTTCCCATATACAAAGAGTTAACATGTTCACTTAAATATTTCAGGAGAGATAAAAGATGACATCGCTATCAAGAAGAAATGGTGTAAATGTTCCACGGACAGACAACATTCAATACTTATGTCAGGTATAGTGCATTAACCCTTTTAGACCAATAGAATTTTCTGGGCACATCAAGTCAGAATGGTCCATTATATATACTCCTCAAAATAATTGAAGGACCAATGCTATCAATTATAATATTGATGCATTTTGTGTAGAACGTATTTTGAAAACCAGTTTTACGATCTAGCCTAAATTTTCGGACATTTTTGATACCCAATTGCCAAGTGAAACGGCAAAAAGAAAATGGTAGAACATGTTACTTACAAGGATTTTTTGTCATTTTAAAACTTGACCTAAATACATTTGAATGTCAATTTTTTGTGTGTGGTCCATGGACTACAGAACTGCATGAAATTAATGAAAAATGCTTTTAGATGCTGAAATCGCTGTTTTCACATTATTGTATGGTGTTTTAGTCCCGTCAATACCATCCACCTTTTCCTGTGATAGAAAATTGCTCCTTTTGGCTGTGGTGTAATGACCAGACTATGGGTTCAGACAACTGATTTTGGCGTTTGTGACAATCCTTAAACAATTCGCTGGGACATCTTTCTAACAGTCAAAGGCAAAGAATGACGATTGAAAATTTGATTTTTGATGGCCAAGTACACACATTGTTTTCAGAAAACAAAACAATGTCAAAACTCCTTAATCAGAGATGAAAATGCTTGCTTCCCAGTATATTGAAAATGTTTGAAGAATTTTTTTGCATGTAAGCTGAACTGTTTAAAACAAATTTTAATTTGATGTCACTTTCATTCTACTCGAATGACCACAAAAGAATTTCTTTACCCCACCCACTGCCTTATGGAAGTGTGTTTTTGAGGGTAGGTGCATTTGAGACACAGTTATGGCAGAATTAGGCATGGAAATCAGTAATAATGATTCTTGACTTATGGGCATAAAGAATATAAAGCTTTGGGCCAAATTTTACAGAATTAAAATGTTTGAGCTAATTATACTCGCATTCTAAAATCTTGGTCCTTTAATCATTTTGAGGAGTATATATTAAGGCGTAACAGTTTATGATTTCCTAAAACATGAGCAGCGACATGTGATTTCCAACAATATGGCATTTTGACAAGTGTAGACTCAGGCTAGCCTATGCAGCCTCCTTTTAAGCTTAGAAACTCCAAATGATATTCATTCAGTAGCTTAACACTCATAGTATATTCAAGCGATTAGCAAAGTCTCTGATCAGACTGCGCATATGCTAAGGCTGATTTGAGTCTATGCTGGTCGCACATATCACGTTGGAAATCTTGTGCGGCGGCTAATATTGTATTGCAGTCTTTGAAGATGATTTGTCTTAGCAAACAGTGTAAATCCTGATGAAATGCGACAATTCTGCGGCATTTCATCTCGGTCTTCACTGTTTGTCAAAGTACCTGTTTAAGGGTTTCTGGTCTTTAAAGGATAAAATAAGATAAGATTTATTTGGGCTATAAGCCAGACACATAAACATAAATATAATCATATTAGAAGGCAAAATCTCATGTGCATTTTGAAGTTAATAGATCTCAAGGCATCATCATCGTTCTTACTAGTAAGTAGTACTTGAAAAAGTTTTTCTAGTATTTTCACTTATGTTTGGAAGCGTGGTAGCTCAGTTGTTATCGCACTTGCTTTATGAGATTTTTGCATGCCGTTGACTGCGTTAAGTTCACAAGATGTAACAATATGTTAAATATTCTAAAATTTTGAACATTAGATGTGTGCCAAAAAGGCTTAGATAAACAGCATAGACCCAGATCAGACTGCTTCTGAAGAAGCAGTCTGATCAGGGTCTTTTCTGTTTGCTATTCTGATACTAGACAAGCACTTTGTAAATTTCAGCTCCGATTACCAACATATTTTTGAGAACAGAAAAAGAAAAGTGTTGAAATTTTAGAAGATTTACCGCGCTTGAAAAAGTTTTTTCCCTAGAATATTCACTCATGTTTAAATTCCGTATATGAGATTTTTTTGCATGCCACTGAGTTCACAAGATATAAATCAGTTGGTTGAGAACTCTGCAGTTTCCATAGAATAAGCCTCATTATAAATATCTGTTGACACCAATAAACAGACAAAATTCAAAGCCATAGAGACTTGTACCGGGCCGCGTAGCGCAGTCGGTAACGTGTCTGGTTACAGATGCGAAGCTGACTGCAGATCCAGGGGTCGCGAGTTCGATCCCGGCCTGGTCCCATACTTTCTTGGAGATTGATCATGAAATAATTTCTACGGTCATTTTCCTCCCTTCCGCTGAATCATTCATGAAGGGTTGTTGTCAGTTACAAGCGAAAGTATGTGCACGATTACTGGTTAACTGCTTGTTCAAGCTTGCCCAGGAAAAAAGTATGGTTAGGTGAACTGACCGTCCCGCAATGACCATAGCTGTTGACATAGGACGTAAAGCAACAAAAACAAACAAACAAATAGAGACTTGTCTTTTGCTTTTTTTGGAATTGAATGAACAGTTATGTTAGCACGGACAATTTTCTGTAAAAAAGCTGCATCTTGTAAGGGCATATATGTACTTGTGAAATAGATATTATCTTCAGTCTTTGCATGCTGGTAAATCATTCACAGTTTTTTCTCAGCTACAGATTTTATAAGATGAATAATTCAGGAATTCCACCTAAGTTTTGAATAATTTTGATTCAGATCAGGCCCAACATTTTGTGAAATTGTTGAGCCTCAGCTAGGTCCAAACTGCTTGTGAAAAACATATTTTTAAAAGTAAAACGAGATTTACCTGAGAATTACAAAGGCATCAGTTTACAGTGTTTACAAGTCAGTATTATAGTCCGTACAGAAATTCAGTGAACATCGTTTTTCTTTTTAATAATGTCTTTAATGATATCATTTCGGACTGAAATTTTGCACATGCATATAATATATCACCGCCTAATATACACTTGCATGTTTGAACATTTAAGATTGTAAAATAAGTCTGGAATCTCTTGTAAAATAAAATAACTTAGTTGTTTTCGATTTAGAAAACTCCTCATTTTCCCCCAATGTATTTCATATGGGTAGCATGTGGTCTATACAGTTCAATGATTACCATGTTTATCAGGTTGTATGACAGGGACCAAGCTGGCCCAGAATTATAGGGAGAAGTGACTTCTCCCTGCAGGAAAATTAGGGAGAAGTGACAGTCAGATAGGGAGAAGTTATAGCGCAAAATTACAGCATTTTCTGTCAATTTAGAAGCAAATTAGCCATTACACATACTATTGCCAGTTAATGGAAGGAGAAAAATGATGCAGTGGTAGTATGTCACCACAGCTTGCATTTGTGTGGATGAGTCTCCCTAAAAAAAAAAAAAAAAAAAAAATTTTTTTTTTTTTTTTTTTTTTTTTAGGGAGACTCCCACTTCTCCCTGGGTCCCATTTAGGGCGAAATTTCGGCCCCTCGGGCGACTATTTCGCCCAAGTCGCCCTCTAGCTTGATCCCTGGTATGATAAAGAAAACGGTCTCTAGCAGGATAGCTGCAAATGCTTTTGACAAAACTGCGCAAATATCAATTCTGTCTGAGTTATATCATATTTCACGAAAATCAAATTTCGCATCTTGCTTTCTAAGCGTTCATGGTAAATTGGACTGCATCTAAGAAAAACTGTCTTCAGGGATTTGTAACAACATAGACGCAGATCAGCCTACATATCCGCGCAGTCTCATCAGCAACTTTGTTATCTGCTTTTTATACCCCGCCACTAAAGTGTGGCGAGGTATTATGTTATACCCTTCGGTGTCTGTCCGTCTGTCCGTCCGTCCGTCCGTCCGTCCGCCTGTCCGTCCGTCCGTCCGTCCGTGCTCACCATTTCCGATCGATAACTTGAGTATTTATTCACGGAATTTTTTCAAATTTTGCATACATATTGTTGTCGGTGATGAGTGGTATGGGATTGTTAATGGGCAAAATCCGTCCATTTTTAACGGAGTTACTGCCCTTTTTCGTATTGGAAAAATGGTTTCTGGCCTGTTATTCCTTTACTGTTCATGATATCTGAATGAAACTTCACAGATATGTTGCACATCAAAGGTTACATATTGTGACTAAGGACCGTCACTCTGACCTTCCCAGTTTGTGAGTTATCCGCCCTTGATAGGTCTGAAAAAAGGTTTTTGACCTATTGTTCCTTTACTATGTGGAATATCTGAATATAACTTCACAGATATGTTTCACATCAAAGGTAACATATTGTGACTAAGAACCGTCACTCTTACCTTTCCCGTTTGTGAGTTATCCGCCCTTGATTGAATTAAAAAATGTTTTTTACCCGTAGTTCCTTTACTATGTGGAATATTTAAATGATACTTTACAGATATGTTTCACATCAAAGGTTACATACTGTGACAAAGAACCATCACTCTTACCTTTCCAGTTCATGAGTTATCTGCCCTTGATTGATCTGAAAAATGGTTTTTGACCTGTAGTTCATTTACTATATGGAATATCTGAATGAAACTTCACAGATATGTTGATCATCAAAGGTTACATATTGTGACTAAGGATCTTCACTCTTACCTTTCCAGTTCATGAGTTATCTACCCTTGATTGATCTGAAAAATGGTTTTTGACCTGTAGTTCATTTACTATATGGAATATCTGAATGAAACTTCACAGATATGTTGAACATCAAAGGTTACATATTTTTAGTAAGGACCGTCACCCTTACCTTTCCATTTCATGAGTTATCCGCCCTTGATTGATCTGAAAAATGGTTTTTGACCTGTAGTTCATTTACTATATGGAGTATCGGAATGAAACTTCACAGATATGTTGAACATCAAAGGTTACATATTGTGACTAAGGACGTCATATCACTGTCTATCTCAGTTCTGTTGCTATTTAGGCATTATATATCTCACAAAATAACTTTTGGTGCCCCCAGCAGTGGCGGGGTATTACGCAGTGCTTGCGGTGCTTTTATTAGAAGTCATATCTAGACTCGCTTTGAGCTTAATTTTCTTGCTAGCCTGTTAAGCTGAGGAGACTGGTTTGAGACTCGCTCTGTCAGAAACCCAGAAGACAGGTTTTCTCGCGTCGTGGCCTTATATATTTCTGTTGCTTGCTCGACAGCTCTAGGATAAATATTACAAGTGCAACAGATAATAATATTTAAAAAATAAGGAGGAAGCTATTCATCAGATATGTTCACGGGAGTCACACACATCATTTGGCTGTGCTCTTCATCGTCTAATGCACAAGTCGTTCGTAACTACAGCCCACAGAGCGGGGGAACGGCGGGGACTTTGATTTTCTGGTTGCAGGTCCCTGGTATGACCCTGTACTAACAGCTCATTTACCCCACTGGGGCGTCGTTACAAATGACTGGTGGGCATAATTTATTTCGCCTTTACGCACTAGTCATTTGTGTCCACTGCCCCCCCCCACATGTATATCACTGGTTTATGTGTTCATAAATTATTTGTTAGTTTCATTTGATTCTTTACGTCCCATGAACAATCTTTCAGTTAAACAGGGAGGGGTCGTCTTGGGTTGAACCAGTACTAAGCTAGGATAAATGTGTCTTGCTCAAGGACCACAACGCAGTGACACCGATGAGGCTCGAACCCGCGGCCTCCCCGTCTCGAGTCAAGCACTCTACCACTGAGCCACTGCGCTCCCTCTGTTCATAAATTAATTCCCATTTTTGAGAAGATTGGCATCGTAAACTTAAAGGTTTATTGCATTTGGACCAATAAAAAGTCATTGAGACGGTTCTTTTGAGCACCCAAAACAAATGTTTAAACTGATGGATAAGAAAATGTTCTCAAGTTTTGTTTATCTGAAATTATGTATTACATAGTGTATTATATTTGGGTCTCGTCACGAGAAAACCTGTCTTCGGGGTTCCCAACAATGCGAATTTCAAACCAGTCTCCTCAGCTACAGAGACCAGCTAGAAAATTGAAATTTCACCTGAAGCATGTCTACATATAATACTGTCCAAAAAGAGAATAACAAAGGGGCTGATCAGACTGCGCAGATGCGCAGGCTGGTCTGCGCCTGTGTTGTTCGCACCCCCCCCCCCCAAGACAGGTTTTCTCACGTTGAGGCCCATTTTTTATCTTCCTTTACTAGAAAGTTCAAGCTGGTGATGAAGAGGCAGTGAGACAGTGCTGTCTTCAGACTCCCCAACTTGTCAACAGTTATGATCCGACCCTGGGTCTCACACCCCTGCACATTGCAGCAAGATACAACTTCCCTAGTATTGTAGAACTTCTCATTCTATTCAAAGCAGGTAAGTTTTAGCAGGGATCAAATTTTAGAATTTTAAGCACTTGCTAAAAATAGCAAGTGATCATTTTTCTTACTTGCTTAAGTTGATAATGAACTTGCTTATAAATTCACTCTATATATCGCTAATTAGAAAATTGAACAAATTCAATTAGTAATAATTATGTATTTGACAAGATGTGTGGCAAAAATTTATTTAAAATTTTATTGCCTTTCTGAAATCACATTTTGGTTACCTTGCATACAGTGTAGGTCCAGATCAGCCAGCTTCTTCAGAAGCTGGCTGATCAGGATCTATACTGTTATGCATAATTTGAAAATTAGTGGAAAATAAGTTGATGTGAGAACAACTTGTATTCACTTGCTAAAAACAGCAAGTGATGGTAATTTCAGCTTGCTTTTCGGGAAAAATTGCTAGCATTTAGCAAGTTAGCAAGTGCTAAAATTGATCCCTGGTTTGAGTGAAGCATCATTAATTGGTCAGCAGCCTAGATAAGCAGCGTATTTGCGTAAATATGCAATTAAAATCATCAAAAAGCAAAAAAAATTAAATGTGTGCGTACCGAAAAGCAATTCCTTCGATCTGTATGCAATTGCATGCGATGTCATTGCGTACCATTTGGTCCATTTCGTTTCCATTCCCTTACAGAAATGAAAATGTAGCGGCTCTAGAGCTGCAATATTGCGGCTCTAGAGCCGCAATAAAATTTTAGAGTCACAAGTATTAGCCAGAAGAAAGCCAATTGTAGCGGCTAGCAGCTATATTGCAGCTCTAGAGCCGCAAGTACTAGCCGCTACTGGCTAATAGAGCGGCTAGCCGCTCTATGAGCCGGAAGCTTGCCACAAATCAAACATTATTATTATAGGAGAGACTTATTGCCAGACACTAGCCACAACTCAAAAGTTAAATATTGAGACAAAAACATACAGTCACTAGCAGCTCTTCTTGCCAGAAGCAAGCCAGAACTTGAAATGTGACCACTGTGTGTAACATAAAGTTTTGGAGGGAAAGAGATGATAATATATAATGGAAGCAGTTTCGAATTCTGGAATTCTAAATTAAAAGGATTAATGTGTGCTTCAATTGATCACAAATGACTACTGCAAATTTTAGGATTAAAAGTAGGTCTGTATTTTGATAATATGTCACTGATTTAATCTGGGAGAGCTAAATAATATACTCTTTGTTTACTTTATCAGACACCCCACCCACTATTTTTCACAAAGTTATTCAGCATGCAATAATTTTTATTTAATTACATATTCATATAGAGCCACCTCAAGAAGTAAGACTGGAAGCTGTTTATAATTTAAGATATTTAGCAATAATTGTGTATATAGTACTTTACTTAATTTTATACCATTTAATTTGTTAGTTCTTAGATATATGCTATATGTACAGAACTGTTGAAGCAGTTGGGCTCTGCTTTCCAGTAGGAAAGTATGCTTATTCCTTTTAAAAATAGAATTGCCAATAAAAATAGGAAAAAAAGCTGTTTAAAAAGATGTATTGTATGCTTGATTCCTCTATCAATACAAATAATATGTATGCATAAGTGTAAACACAACTTCTGGCTTTATTGCCGCTTTATAGCCACAACACAGCTTCCGGCTTTATTGCTGCTATAAAGCCACAACTACTACCTACATCCAATTAAGCCACGCCTACTAGCCACAACAATGCCACAACTTAGAGCCGGAAAACTAATTTGCATACGAAATACTTTAATGCGGCTCTAGAGCCGCAAGTAGTAGCGGCTCTAGAGCCGCAATATTGCAGCTCTAGTGCTGCAGGTATGAGCCAGAGACCAAATATTTCTGTAAGGGTTTGTGTAATATAGAGATGCCAGTCATGTATTGATTTTTTTACTCGCGCATACAGTATAATTGCAGTTTTATTAATAAAATATCGGCACCAGTCAAGTATTTTAGCGGAAAATGAAACTTAGCAAATGGATGCGAGCAACTAAATAATGTCAACAAGGCGACGAGATTTGCTTCAGGTACAATAAAAAATCGGCTAGTTTGATACTCAAAAAGGCAGATGATGGGACTAAATATGTAGGCACATTCGGGATGGCTTCATTCAATACGAAAACGTATGTAATCACTGCCAAAAATGTGGCATAAACAAAATATAAAAAATACGCAATTGTTTTTGCAAGTACGCAATTGAGGATAACCAGGTTGCGTAAATACCCAATTTACCCAAAAGCTTATCTAGGGCGCTGTTGGTATTAAACAGTGTTGGGTATTGGACCTAAAATAACCAGTACAAGAGGAAAATATACTTTATCACATAACATCACATCTAGGATTGATATAACCCCATGTATTAAAATCAATAAACCACAAGTTGTTTACATAATTTCATTGCATTATATAATGACGCCCATAACAACATCGCATACAAAATAACAAAATCTTAAACATTTTCAAAACAAATATGTGATTTCAAAGTAATTTTAATGTCATATGATAAAAAGAATCTAATATGATTGCTCATATATATTTATCAAATTTATTAAATTTGTTGGAAAAATGGTAAAATGCAAGGCAAGCATTTTAATGTTTTTCCTCAACTTGTTTAATAAATTTCAATCCTCTATATATTTAGTAATTTAAGACTTAGCTTCAGAACACATGGCCATACAGAAAACACAATGGCTCATATGAGTGGTATAGGCTCATTGAGCCTCTTGTTTTTATACCCCCCGCAAACTTTGTTTGTAGGGGGTATACTGTTTTCACGTTGTCCGTGTGTCCGTCCGTCCGTCCGTGCGTCCGTCCGTCCGTGCATCCGTCCGTCCGTCCGTCCGTAACGCTTTGTTTCCTTAATAACTCGAAGAGTCATTGCTGGATTTTCATCAAACCTTGCAAACATGTTCATATATGCAAGACAAATATTTTAGACTAAAAAGTAAGGGCTAGGGGCCAATTCTATTAGAGTTATTTCCCTTTGTAGTTCTAAATGGCTTTTAATATAGTCCTTTTCCTTAATAACTCGAAGAGTCATTGCTGGATTTTCATCAAACCTTGCAAACATGTTCATATATGCAAGACAAATACTTGAGACAAAAAAGTAAGGGCTAGGGGCCAATTCTATTAGAGTTATTTCCCTTTGTAGTTCTAAATGGCTTTTAATATAGTGCTTTGTGCTTATGCTATTATAGGCCATATACGGGCCAATCAACTCCTACCACAGCTTTCAATGGAACAATTTGATACTTTTCCTATACAATGTAGACACATTGAACATATGCATGAAGGAGTTTAGTTCAGAAAAGATAATTTTTGACAAAATGACAGCTGTGAGAACTTAGACAATTTTTCCCTAATAAGGTGTTTGTATATGCATAGACAGTGCCTTTATGGGCCGATCAACTCCTACCACAGCTTTTTATGGAGCAATTTGATACTTTGCCTATACAATGTAGACACATTTAACATATGCATGAAGAAGTTTGGTTTAGAAAAAATATTTTTTGACAAAATGACAGCTGTGAGAACTTAGACAATTCTCCCTAATAAGGCTTTTGTATATGCATAGATGGTGCCTTCATGGGCCGATCAACTCCTACCACAGCTTTTGATGGAACAATTTGAGACTTTGCCTGTACAATTTAAACACATGGAACATATGCATGAAGGAGTTTTGTTAAGAAAAAATAATTTTTGACGAAATGACAGCTGTGAGAACTTTGACAATTTTTCCCTTATTAGGCTTTTGTATATGCATAGATGGTGCCTTCATGGGCTGATCAACTCCTACTACAGCTTTTGATGGAACAATTTGATACATTGCCGATACAATGCAGACACATTGAACATATGCATGAAGGATTTTGGTTTACAAAAAAATAATTTTGACAAAATGACAACTGTGAGAACTTAGACAATTATTCCCTTATATGGCTTTTGTATATGCATGGATAGTGCCTTTATGGGCCGATCAACTCCTACTACAGCTTTTGATGGAGCAATTTGATACTTTGCGGATTTAATGTAGACACATTGAACATATGCATGAAGGAGTTTATAATTTTTGTTTGCACAGATTCTACTGAAATCTTCTTATCAAAACTAAGGTCTTCTTGTTCGAACTATAACTTGCCAATTTTTTTCACTGACTCTTACTGTGCGGGGGGTATCTAATAAGCATTGCTTATTGACTTTTTTCATTACATCTGATCTACCTATTCAAAATGGTGTCAGCTTGCAAACTTCTGAATTTCAACAATATCATTTTTAGTACTGCAAATATCAAGGCGCTGAGAGGGAGTTTAGGTGCCCTCTCTGTTAACAAGTTGAGTCTTATACCAAAGTTACAGGCAATATCTGCGGTTTATGAAAACCAATGATGTCGCATTTGGTCCCGTGTACTTATCGAGTTATCTGCCCTTGAAATACCCCACCCACTTTTAAGCCTTGAAAAGCGATGATTATGCTAAAAGGAAAAATAATTGAAATTAATGAAACAGATCCACATTTTTTATATATTTTCTTGTTGCAGATACTTTAAAGTATATAATAGGCAAATTTGATTTCAAAATAATGTCTATAATTATATTTCCTGACATTTAAAGACCAAAATTTAGGTTTAAAAACTGTCAGAAAAAAATGCTCTTCCAATTTTAAACAGGCTTTCTATTTATTTGGTCCAAGGTTTCAAAATCACATTTCCATAGCGAGACCAAAGCCTTTGCTACTTTAATATTGTAACAGTTACCTAGTACAGCAAGTTTAAATGCCCCAATATGGTACGGAGAACATGTAGGTACCCCACCCACTTTTTAAGCTGGAGAAGCGATTATTCTGCTAAAATGAAAACCAGTTGTGGTTGTTAAAATTGATCTGCAATTTTTGCATATTTTCTTTCAAAATATACTTTCAGATATGTAATAGGCATATTTCATCACACGATCATGTTTTAACCATATCATTTTACATTTAAAGTACACATTTATTTCTAGAAAATGCGCCAGAAAAAAAGCTATTCCAATTTTAACCAGACTCTCCTTTAATTCTGTCCAAAGTTTCGAAGTCATATTCTATAGCGACACAACAATTTGTGCTACTTTAAGTTATAAAATTTACATATGATAGCAAGATAAAATGTCCCTAAGGGTCATGGAGAACATGGAAGTACCCCACCCACTTTTTATGTATAAAAAAGAAATGCCTATTTCTTACCATTAAGGGCTTTTTTAAAAGGACCATCTTGTACCTTTATGAATATATAAATGGATCAGTATTTTGCGTACAAAAATAGATTATGTGACCTTGACCTCAATGTCATTCTAGAGGACTTGAGTTCTTTTCCATTATTTCTTGGACAATATTTTGACAATATTTAACTCGAAATCTTATAGGCCAATTTAAGATATGCCAATTGGTACTTAATGTGCTCTTCTTGTTACAGATTTATATTTGTGTTGTTATCAGAGAGACTTCATTTTGTCTCTTTCTAACAATAATCAAGCTAATGTTGTTGCAGCATTGAACTCTAAGTCAAGATAATTCTTATTTCAAACAAATGGTAAGTCAAATATATCCCATTGAACTTCAATTAAATAAGGCAAAAACCTTTGATACTGAAGCCCTCTTTTCGAACTATGACCTGTCTATAACAAATGGCATAGTTTTCGAACTAGTTAATTTCTCATTTCTTGATGAATGTTTCTAGCTTCCCTTCCTATGGTGCATACATTTCGCAACTTATTCATTTTGCGAGAGTTTGTTCAAATGTTGGTAACTTCAACGAAGAAACCATTTTTTTTAAATTCTAATTATGTTTATACCCTAAAATCAGTCTTAAAATTGTTTAGGGTAGGTAACTAACTATCAAGGGCAACAACTCTGTAAGTACGCAACTCCGAAACCGACATCATAGAGTTTCTGAAACTAGGGATGTTAACGAATAATTTGGTATATAACACTACTTGTTGACAGAGAGGGCGCCTTATAGTCCTTACGGAGACGACTTTTTGAGCTCTCGTTTGCTCTGTACTACAAATATCAAGGTGTTGAGAGGGAGTTTAGGTGCCCTCTCTGTCAACAAGCTGAGTCATATACCAAAGATACAGCCAATATCTGCGGTTTATAAAAAACAATGATGTCGCATTGGGTTCTGTGGACTTATCGAGTTATCTGTCCTTGAAATACCCCACCCACTTCCAAAGCTTGAGAAGCGATTATTATGCTAAAAGGAAAACAAATATTTATGAAACAGGCCCATAATTTTTTTGCATATGTTTTTGTTGAAGATGCTTTTAAATGTATGATAGTCAAATTTCATCACAAAATGAAGTCTATAATTATATTGGCAGCATTTAAAGTACAAAATTTATGTTTAAAAACTGTCAGAAAACAAGTGCTCTTCCAATTTTGACCAGAATTTCTATTAATTCGGTCCAACGTTTCAAAGTCACATTTCTGTAGTGGGACCACAATCTGTGCTACACAAAATCATAGCCGTTACCTATGATAGCAAGTTCAAACGCCCCAAAAGAGCAAGGAGAACATAGAAATATCCCACCCACTTATTTGTGCATACCATAATGAAATTATTTTTTGCAACTCTTTCGGACTTGCAAAAGGGATCTTCTTCTACCTATGTACATGTAAATATCTAATTGGATTACTATTTTGTTTTTAAAATATAATTTATTTGACCTTGATGTCAAGGTCATTCTTGACAAAGGTGTCTAAACTATTGTATCACGTAACATTTGCGTCCTGATTCTATCTGTTTTGTGAACGACCTAAGGTAGGACTTCATGTCTTCTTTGAAGATTAATTTACCCCCTGATTACAAACATATCACTTCTTATGATTAATATCAAAGTTTAAATTCGTTTGTTTGGCTCATTGCAAAACGTAGGCGTACCCCACCCACCTTTTTTGTCTGCATTGCTAACTAATTCGAACCTTTTGGAAGGTTTGAAGGTCTTTGTGATTGAACAATTGACATTATCGAAAATATAAAAACTCTGGTGTGTTCCGTTTGGGTGTTAATTGCGTCAGTGGTCTGTTTACTCAGTCATTTTGTTTTCCAAAAACTGTGTGAAGGTGAGAAGACAAGATATTTTACCTCACCTGAGCCATTTACTCAAAGTGAGCTGTTGAGGTATCGGTTGCCCGTTGTCTATCGTCAACAATTGCTTCAAAAGACATCTCCTGCATTATTGGGTGGATTTTGACCAAACTCGACAGGGATGATCCATATATAGCCTTCATCAATTTAATTTTTAAATGGTTTTATTCCATTTTATACATGTATCTAGCTCAAATGGGCTAAAATAGACTTTGGAACTGAAAAAAACAACAACAAAATACACAAAGCATTGAGCCTTGACGCTTATTATGAAGCATTACCTAGTAAACGTCTACCAAGTCTGTTCCAATTATGGCACTGTGGCCAAAAGTGGCTCTGTTCTGGGGTTACAATATTTACATTGGCTAATTATAGGGAAAACATAAAACACATCTTCTTGTCTGAATCCACAAGGTCAAGGGCCTTGATATGTCTCTGTCTGTTCGTTTGCGTCCATCTGTCCATAATATCCACAGAGGTTTATCTTTACATTCCATAACATTACATACACACGTTCAAAACCAAAGTTTTATTAAAACTACAGATACATCGAATATTGACAGCTGTAATGTTGGGAGTGATTATGCTTTTCCCTGACCTTACGAATGGTCATATCAGGTGAGCGACCAAGGACCCAAGAGCCCTCTTGTTTAATATTGAACTTTAATTCGATAATAGCGAACCTAGTTGCTCCACAAATGATTGAAACACTCACAAAATGATTTTGCAGACATAAAAACACCAGCTCGTTGCATATTTGAATGGTAGCAATAAACAATTGATCAGTCAAGTCATCCCCGGAGTTAAAGGGTGATAATAATTTTCTTATTTTGCTATAAAGCATAAATTGTGTGTACTCGTTTGGACCGACTCATTGATACGCACCCACAGTCTATATTTGGAGCAAACGTAAGAATGTAGTTTAGGTAACATCCGCTGACCCGCTCTGAAGATGCCTAAATTTGACTTTTTTTTCTTATGTAACCTTGAATAATGAGGTCAAGGTCACAAAGACCGCATCAACTTTTGTCATGTCTAGGTTTTAAATCATGCAAATTTGGGTATAATCCGTTGAACCACTCAAAAGAAAATGTGAATTTAAAGGTTTTCGGCCTAAATTTAGAAGTTTCTTTCCCAATGTGACCTTGAAAATAAGGTCAAGGTCCCAAAAATTTTAGCAGCTTTTTATCATGTCCATGTATTAGATTCATGTGAACTTGGGTAAAATTCGCTGACCCACGGTCTGAAGATAATGTGCATTTAAGTAATTATTCACCTAAATCAAGCAGTTTTTTAATGTGACTAAGGTCAAGGTCTCAAAACTTTAACGACTTATTGCCATGCCCAGATTTTAAAATCATGCAAGTTTGGGTAAAATCCGCTGACCCACTGCAAAGATAATGTGCATTTAAGTATTTTAGGCTTAAATTTAGCAGCTTCGTTTTCTAATGTGGCCTTGAAATTGAGGTTTGTCATGTCCATGTATAAGATTCATGTGAATTTGGGAAAAATCAGCTGACCCAATCTGAAGATAATATGCATTTAAGTATTGCCCTAAAGTTTGCAGTTTTATTTAATGTGACCTTGAAAGTAAGGTCTCCATTTTTTTCTTTGGCTTATTCTCATGTCCATATATTGAATTCATGCAAATGTGGGTTAAATCCACTGACCCACTCCGAGGATTATGTGCATTTAAGTATTTTTGGCCTAAATTTTGCAATTTCGATATTTAATGTGACCTTGAAAACAAGGTCAATGTCTCCTAAACTTTATCAGCTTTTTTGCCATGTCATTGTATTAGATTCATGCAAAATAGGGCAAAACCAGCTGACCACGTCTGAAGATAATGTGCATTTAAGTATGTTTTGCCCTAAATTTAGCAGTTTTTATTCTAATGTGACCTTGGAAATAAGGTAAAGGTCTCCAAAATTTTATCTGTTTATTGTCATGTCCAGATATTGAATTCATGCAAATTTGGGTAAAATCCACTGACCCACTCCGTAGATAATGTGCATTTTAGTATTTTTGGCCTAAATTTTGCAATTTGGTTTTCTAATGTGACCTTGAAAATAAGGTCAAGGTCTCCAAAACTTTTTTAGTTTTTTGTCATGTCCATGTATTAGATTCATGCAAATTTGGGCAAAATCCACTGACCCACTCCGAAGATAATGTGAATTTAAGTAACTTTTCGCCTAAATTTAGCAGTTTTTTTCTACTGTGACCTTGAAAATTAGGTCAAGGTCTCAAAAACTTTACCGTTATTTTGCCATGTCTAGTTATTAAAATCATGCAAATTTGGTTTAAATCCGCTGACCTACTCCGAAGATAACGTGAATTTAAGTAATTTTTGGCATAAATTTAGCAAACTTTTCTCTGTGTTGACCTTGAAAATGAGGTCAAGGTCACCTAACCCTAGTCGACTATTCATCATACCTAGTTGCTGTATCCTTGCAAATTTTGATAAAATCCGATCACCCAATCAGGAGATATTAAACATATATCAAAGGGCCACACCTACATTAGTGCTGACACCAACGCCGGCGCCGTCAGGGCCCCCTACAAAAGGCATTCATCCCAATCCCCTCTTTTGTCGGGTAAAATGAATAGAACTATAACATATTTACCGTTTCTGTTCAAACTTTAGACGAAAATACGTAAAACTGGTTATTTCCAGCAAAACAAGCACATTTTTTGCTAATTTTATTCCCTAAAATCAGTCTAAAGAGTTTTTAGGGTAGGTAACTTTCAAGGGCCATAACTCTGTAAGTACGCGACTCCGACACCGACATCATTGGTTTTCTGAAACCAGGGATGCTAACGAACAATTTGGTATATAACATTACTTGTTAACAGAGAGGGCACCTAAAAGTCCTTAAGGAGGCGACTTTTGAGCTCTCGTTTGCTCTACTATTTAGCACATTTTAGCACACAACATTCTGGCAAACAAATGCATCAGCAAAATGTTTATTCTGGACCAGAACACTTTCCCAATATGCAAATAAAGCAGGGCTTGTTTTAACTCTTCAGCTGCTAATGGTGACTAAGTGTCGTTCTTTTAAAACATCTCTGTACTAGCAAACAGGCTTTCAAGTGGGCCCTACTTTTCCTATTTTTCCTACTTTTCCCTACTTTTTTGATCTGCTCCTACTTTTTCTTGAAAATGCCCTTCTATCCCTACTTTTTCACTCTAAAATGTCATTTACGTGTAAAAATCAAGAAATTTTTCGTCGCTCGCTTCGCTCTCTCAGATTTTATAAATTAACCTCTATGTTCATTCAGGGAGCACTCCGCTTAGCACTTAAAAATTTAAATGTTTAACCTAAAAGTCTCTCTGTTTGGCTAGTACTAATGTCACAGGTATTATCCTGTTTATTTTATCTGAAATTACTTATTTCAAACAACTCGTTGTAATGAGTTTTATATTTGGAAAATCCCTACTTTTTATACCCCGCCACAAAGTGTGGCGAGGTATTATGTTATACCCTTCGGTGTCTGTCCGTCTGTCCGTCCGTCCGTCCGTCCGCACCATTTCCGATCGATAACTTGAGTATTTATTCACGGATTTTTTTCAAATTTTGCATACATATTGTTAACGGCGATGAGTGGTATGGGATTGTTAATGGGCAAAATCCGGTAATTTTTAACGGAGTTACTGCCCTTTTTCGTATTGGAAAAATGGTTTCTGGCCTGTTATTCCTTTACTGTTCATGATATCTGAATGAAACTTCACAGATATGTTGCACATCAAAGGTTACATATTGTGACTAAGGACCGTCACTCTGACCTTCCCAGTTTGTGAGTTATCCGCCCTTGATAGGTCTGAAAAAAGGTTTTTGACCTATTGTTCCTTTACTATGTGGAATATCTGAATATAACTTCACAGATATGTTTCACATCAAAGGTAACATATTGTGACTAAGAACCGCCACTCTTACCTTTCCCGTTTGTGAGTTATCCGCCCTTGATTGAATTAAAAAATGTTTTTTACCCGTAGTTCCTTTACTATGTGGAATATTTAAATGAAACTTTACAGATATGTTTCACATCAAAGGTTACATACTGTGACAAAGAACCATCACTCTTACCTTTCTAGTTCATGAGTTATCTGCCCTTGATTAATCTGAAAAATGGTTTTTGACCTGTAGTTCATTTACTATATGGAATATCTGAATGAAACTTTACAGATATGTTGATCATCAAAGGTTGCATATTGTGACTAAGGATCTTCACTCTTACCTTTCCAGTTCATGAGTTATCTACCCTTGATTGATCTGAAAAATGGTTTTTGACCTGTAGTTCATTTACTATATGGAATATCTGAATGAAACTTCACAGATATGCTGAACATCAAAGGTTACATATTTTTAGTAAGGACCGTCACCCTTACCTTTCCAGTTCATGAGTTATCCGCCCTTGATTGAGCTGAAAAATGGTTTTTGACCTGTAGTTCATTTACTATATGGAGTATCTGAATGAAACTTCACAGATATGTTGACCATCAAAGGTTACATATTGTGACTAAGGACGTCATATCACTGTCTATCTCAGTTCTGTTGCTATTTAGGCATTATATATCTCACAAAATAACTTTTGGTGCCCCCAGCAGTGGCGGGGTATTACGCAGTGCTTGCGGTGCTTTTATTTACACTGATAATCCCTACATTTTCACTACTTTTTCCAAATTTTTTCCCTACTTTTTCTCTACTTTTCTGTTGATGAGCACTTGAAAGCCTGAGCAAACAGTGTGGACCCAGATCAGACTGCTCCTTGAGGAGCAGTCTGATCAGGGTCAACACTTTTTGTCTGTAAGTCAAAATAAGTCCTTGACTTTTGCATTTTGCATGCAGCAGACGACTTCAGCAGATGACGTTTTCAGATGCATTTTTCATAGCATGCAAAGGGTTAAGATTTTGAATTAAAACCCATTTTCAAGCAACATGTGATCTCATGATTTCAATGTGGATTGTTTCACAATTTTTTAAAGATAAAAACAATAAATAGGGTCAGAAAAACATCTTAACCCTTAGCCTGCCAGTCACGTCTTCTGTTGTCTGCTTCCATCGTCTGCTCATATTCTTAGGTAGCCAAAATTGCAAGCAAACATTATAGAGCCAGATCAGGCTGTGACCAGAGTAGCAGTCAGATCAGATTTCAAATTGTTTGCTTGTAAAAAATCTAGTCTGAAGTGTACTTGAATAAATGCAACAGACATAAAAAACAGACATTTTTTTGGGACAAAAATAGTGGTGGGACATGGGTTAATATAAACATGGGTGAAAGTTTTCAGGATTATTCCTGAATCCACAGAAAGTCAACCTCAAAATGCTGAATTAAGGAGATTGTAATAGCTTCTTTGATTAGTTTTCAGATTATCTAAACACAATTAATCATTTTAACTTTAAATTATCCATTTATGTAGCCATCCTGCAAGTTTGATAATTTGAATTTCAAAAGTTCTGGATTTTTGACAGTTTTGAGCTTTCACCCATGTACAAAAGTTAAAATGCTTTGTTGGAAGATATTAAGTAACATTATCTGATGACTAAATCATTTTTACAGATGTTAATGCAAAGTCCGAGGGACAGCGACTGACGGCACTTCACATTGCCGCTCGACTGAAAGACAGGAAGAGGGAGGCAACTCTACAAAGAGAAGAGTCTCAGTTATCCTTAAATGAGGGCGGGGGCTTCCAAGCATTTGTAAGTATCATGCACAGGCATAGGTCAATTTAAAAAAAATTGGGCGTTGTGAATATTTTTTTACCCATCACTCTTAACATTTGTTTTGGGTGCTCAAAAGAACCTTTTCATTGAGACAGTTCTTTTGAGTACCCACAACATATGTTTTTTGTTTGTTTGGTTTGATGCTTAAGGTCCCAGTCAACAGCTATGGTTATGTCCGGACGGTCAGTTCACATAACCACACTTTTTTCCTGGGCAAGCTTGACTATGTGGTTAACCAGTACTTTGTGCACATACTTTCGCTTGTAACTGACAACAACCCTTCTTGAATCAGTGGAAAGGAGACTCCATTCAAAACTTTGTTTAAATTTTTCTTGAATTTTTTCAGAAATGGAAAATGATTTCATGATCTAAAATTAGCCTATGATGTAAAGAGTTAAGACAATTTACTGATTTTGACCAAATTAGCTCACATGCTGTTAAAAGCGCCAACTCAGACTGAAGGTAACCAGATTCCATGATCATAAAAATGGTCTTTTTCCTATAATTCCTTTGTAAAATTCCATGGTAAAAATATTTGGGAGCCACAACATGACCTTGTTATATCCAATTCATGTTATAACAATATTTGGGCCCCAACACGAGAAAATCTGTCTTCGGGGGTTTGCGAACAACACAGGCCCAGACCAGCCTGCGCATCTGCGCAGTCTGATCAGCACCTTTGTTATTCGCTTTTTGGAAAGTGTTTTATGTAGACTTGCTACCGGTGAAATTTCAATTTTCTAGCTAGTCTCTGTAGCTGAGGAGACTGGTTTGAAACTAGCTTTGGCGGAAACCCCAAAGACAGGTTTTCTGGCGACGAGGCCCATTTGTTATAAAAGGACTACATATGTATTTTGTAATTTTTGAACCACCTAGACTGTACTTTTAGCCAATGCTGTATATTTGTAGCCACTCTATATTTTTAGTAGCAAATGGCTACAATGGCTAATGGCAGGGTGAGCCCTGGGACTACATTGTACAATATTTGTTACAAGAGACTATTTTGTACATTAAAAACTTTTTAGTTAGAGGAAGAAAACCAGATTACTCCCACAGTTGCACCAACAGCGGCACCCAAGACGACAACAGAACTGTTGATGTCATGTCCTGACATCGAACCCAACAGTGTGGACAGACTGAAAGAAACGCCATTACACTACGCAGCAGGATGGGGCAACATCAATGAGTGTACCGTGATGCTTGAGAAAGGAGGCATAAATCTTGAGGTAAGGATCCTTTTTACAGATAAGGCCATTCTTAAACAGGGGACAAAAATATTTCAATATTGCACTTGTCCTGCAGGATGAGTTACCTACAATTTTCACTTATCCTGCAAACACATGCACTTGTCCTTTAATATTGTATGCAATAAAGAACATAAGGGAGTAATATGTACTAGGACTTATAAAGTTCCTTATATCACTGCTAAAATGATATTTACCCAGTCAGTTTCATAACTGCATCCCATGTATACTGACAAGATTTCACAGTCAATACTCAGACAATGCTAGTTCCACCCTCACCCAAGAGTGATTCTTGGGAAGAACTTCTTGTCCTTTGAACTCCTTTCTAGATTTTTCTCGTAATTAAGAGCGGATTAGGGGAAGTTATGTCCCCTGCTAAAATTGGTAGTTTTTATAGTTTTTTTTATATGCACTGTCATGATCTTCTTGTCTGAAACTACTAGGCCTTGATATTATGTTTGTAGCATCATCTATTGAACCTCTACCAAGTTTGTTAAAATTATGCCTCTGGGGGCCAAAAATGTCCCAGTCGTGGATGTCACATGATTGTTTTACTTGTTGAGGTTCTGTATCCTGTCAATTTTGTCAATATAACCCGTGTAAGGTCTTAATGAAACTGCTGATCTATCGTATAACTAAATTTCTAACTGTATATCTGACAATATACCTCACCAAATGAAACTTTTGAATCGCCTAAATATTAAACAACCTGCAAGCCGACACAAAAACCTTATGAAAGATAATTCATGTAACAACAAAAGTTGTCTATTTAGTGGTCTGCTGATTTTTTTTAAGCCGCTTCAACACACAGTGTAGACCCAGATCAATCTGATCTGTGTCCATTCTGTATGCCTCTCACTTAAATAAATCAATAATGTTTGTAAATATATGCAGCAGACAACCTGAGCAGTCAACATTTTCAGATGCATATATGCTGGCGCTTTAAGAGATAAAGTTGAATTATTATACCCCCCGCAAACTTTGTTTGTAGGGGGGTATACTGTTTTCACGTTGTCCGTGCGTCCGTCCGTCCGTAACGCTTTGTTTCCTTAATAACTCGAAGAGTCATTGCCGGATTTTCATCAAACCTTGCAAACATGTTCATATATGCAGGACAAATACTTTAGACAAAAAAGTAAGGGCTAGGGGCCAATTCTATTAGAGTTATTTCCCTTTGTAGTTCTAAATGGCTTTTAATATAGTGCTTTATGCTTATGCTATTATAGGCCATACACGGGCCGATCAACTCCTACCACAGCTTTTGATGGAACAATTTGATACTTTTCCTATACAATGTAGACACATTGAACATATGCATGAAGGAGTTTGGTTTAGAAAAAATAATTGTTGACAAAATGACAGCTGTGAGAACTTAGACAATTTTTCCCTAATAAGGTGTTTGTATATGCATAAACGGTGCCTTTATGGGCCGATCAACTCCTACCACAGCTTTTTATGGAGCAATTTGATACTTTGCCTATACAATTTAGACACATTGAACATATGCATGAAGGAGTTTTGTTCAGAAAAAATATTTTTTGACAAAATGACAGCTGTGAGAACTTAGACAATTTTTCCCTAATAAGGCTTTTGTATATGCATAGATGGTGCCTTCATGGGCAGATCAACTCCTACCACAGCTTTTGATGGAACAATTTGATACTTTGCCTATACAATGTAAACACATTGAACATATGCATGAAGGAGTTTGGTTCAGAAAAAATAATTTTTGACGAAATGACAGCTGTGAGAACTTAGACAATTTTTCCCTTATTAGGCTTTTGTATCTGCATAGATGGTGCCTTCATGGGCCGATCAACTCCTACTACAGCTTTTGATGTTACAATTTTTGTTTGCACAGATTTTACTGAAATCTTCTTATCAAAACTAAGGTCTTCTTGTTCGAACTATAACTTGCCAAGTTTTTTCACTGACTCTTACTGTGCGGGGGGTATCTAATAAGCATTGCTTATTGACTTTTTTCATTGTTAATAATTTTTCCTTCTCAGCTAACAGACAAACGTGGAATGACCCCTCTCCACCACACATGCCTACACAAGTGCGCACAGAGCCGAACGTTGAACCTACAACTTAAGGAGGTGGAAAACTACCACAAGATAGCTACTCTGTTGATCAACAAAGCGAAAGTCATGCTTGCCAAAGATAATATGATGAACACTGCTCTACATCTGGCTGCTGACGAAGGTTGTCTGGAAATCACACGTTCTCTCCTTGACAATGCCGGAGATTCTCTGTTGATCAACAACAAAGCGAAAGTCATGCTTGCCAAAGATAATATGATGAACACTGCTCTACATCTGGCTGCTGACGAAGGTTGTCTGGAAATCACACGTTCTCTCCTTGACAATGCCGGAGATTGCTTACAGGTATAAAACAAGACTTTAGTTAAGAGTGCGTAACGAAAATTTAATTTTCTTATTTCTCAACTGAAACATATATTGGTGGTACTCAAAAGAACAGTCTCAATGAGACGGTTCTTTTGAGCACCCAAAACATATGTTAAAATTGATGGGTAAGAAAATATTAACAATTTTACGCTGAATTTTTTTGTTTATCTAAACCTGTGGGTAAAGAAGCAGATTTACTTGGGTCATGCTTGAAAAATATTTGGTTTGCTTCTTCATACTGAGTTTATTTAAATGAAAACCAGCTTCTAAGAGACCTGTGAGCCTGTGTTTGTTTCACAACTGGTTTTATCAGTTCTACCATACTAGTACCCAAATGTGTATTCCATTCGTGAAATCTTTCCTGGAAGAAATGTGAAAACATATTCCCAAATCTCACAGCCCACTCAGTTCTTATACATGTAAAGTATATAAACATATATATTGTTTGCTTCCGTTCTTAATCTTAACCTTCATGAATATTCATGCTAAGCTCTATGAGTGATGAAATATAAATAAACTTTCATGCTCGTACATATAACTAAGGAATTAGTTGTCAGGTCCATAAGTGTAGGATATCATGTATCTTTGAATCACATTTCCTTTAAGCAAACAGAGCAGACCCTGATCAGGCAGCTCTTAAATCTGGGTCTGCTATATGTGTTTGCAAAGGTGTTAAAAGGCGTCTCTATGAGGTAAAGAATTAAAGTAATAGTGATGAAAAATGTCTGGTTAAAGTCACTATAGGAATAAATTTGACACACATGGGGAAAATATTTCATGAGTATTCCAGAAATCGGGATGTTGAGGCAGACTTTACATTCCTTAAAATACTGAATTAGGCAGATAATAATGTTACGTGCCAGGCGTAACTAGAAAAGAATTCAGGAAACCAAAATTTGCAATTTGGAAAATCAGCTAAAAGCACTTTTAAAATTTAACAAAATTTATTAAAAAGAACAAAATTATCATTAACAAAAGCAATGGAAAATATTCATACAAGGTGTTTATTTGATTATCTAATTTATAGTACCTTACTAGTCCAAACTGTCCCTCAGAATATTTATCAACACAAGTTCTGCAGCAGTTTCTGATCCCCAGATTTTGAAGCTAATTCCTAATGAACAAAAAGTCTGAATCCAAAACTGAATAATCCAAAGTATTCCAGAATGAATAAATTAAACACAAAGTATTTCAGATTAGAATTCCAGCACAAAAGGTTTAGACTTTGATTGGTGAAATCATTTCAAAGATGCCCTTATGAAAATTTACTTTTATATATACTCTTTAAGAAAGCTCAGAAATAACCAGGAAAGAACTACACTGACCCAAAATGAAAACTTTACATAGTATTCAAAATTATATATTTTGATGATAAATTAATTTTTGGGGTTGATTTTTTCGGACATCGAATCTTCAATGCCTTATTGATGTCTCTGAAAAAAAATACTGGATGAAAATCAGAAATTGCATAATTGTTATGAATAATTCAGTTTAGAGGGGTCAAAATGAAAATTTCTAAGAAAAATTAAAACAGTCACACAGCATTTGGAAAAAAGAAATTACTGACTGCGTGCTTTAAGTGATGTTAGAAAGATCATCAGTAACCACTGTGACGTCCATTTTACGAATGCTTAGCAGAATACGTCGCCTCATTGAACTTACGTAACGTTGTATGAGCACGTTAGAGATATGTATGTCATGCTAAGAGAGGTACATATTGGGGTATTTATCGCATCCATTTGATGATTCGGCCTGGCCCTCCGACCAAATTCATCCTATACGTGTTCTATTGGGTTCATGAGTGGGAATGAAGCAGGCCAAGGCAAGACGTTGACATTATTTGAGCATGGATTTGTGTGGTTATTTAAGCCTTATGTGGCATGCTGGAAAATGCCACGTCCGTTATTTTGCATGAAATGATTAATTATCTCTTGTGCACAAATCCCCTACTAAACGCAGATCATAGTGTTTGCTGGTTAAAACGATTACGTGGGTGAGTTAACGTGTTAACGCGATAATGACGTAACGTTGCCAAACGTGCGGGTCCAGGTCTTGCACGAACCCTTACAGACACAGTACTGTTGTACCGGTTCATAAGATTATGAATAGTCTGTCTAGAGCAGCCAAAATGATGCGCGATATCATTTACCGTAGACCCCGCATTGAGCGTGCCAAAAACTTTGTTTCTTTGATCTTTTGAAAGATGCGCCGTCACTAAATGCAAGCGTTTTGTAACAATAAATTAACTTTATATTATCAGTAATCAGCTGCAAATATTTTCTTGTCGATTTTAAATCTGTTTTTGAACCACTTGTTCCTCAGCACGTGCAACGTAAGGAACACGTTTTTCAGGCGTTGACGCTTGAATATACCTGGGATTTGATTAAAAATTGCATAGTCGTTATCTGCGACGAAATCACGATAAGCATGCGTAAATCTTACAACAACATTTATTCTAACAAAACAGCTATTCAAAAAAATAAAGTGTAAAGTTTTCATTTTGGGTCAGTGTATGATATCATATGCTTTATTTATTTATTCTGGAACTTTTCACAAACTTCTCAATGATTCTACTTCCAGAACCTGCTCAAAGCTTCTATTGGCATGGAAAAGAAAATTCTAGTGAATTAAGGACTTTTCCGGAAACTTCCATGACAATACATTTTTTATTTCTAGATGATTAGTCATCATTCAAGAAAAATCTTCTAATCAAATAAACACCTTGTATACAACAACTTATTTACCATCAATATCTCCAATATCTGGGTCAACAGAAACTTAGTAAATAACATATTAAACAGATAAACATCATACATGTTTACAAATAACAGCTTCTAAGATTTATTTTCAGTTTATCTAAAGACAATTCACAATTTCAACTGGTTATTTTGTATAGTGTAAAGGGAATTGTCATCAACAAAAATATGTGTCTGAAAAGAAAGGCATTTTCAAGCAGACAATGTTATTGCAAGCTTGATCAGATTTGGTTTAGAAATAAGAAAATTATTTTAAAAAGAAGTTTTCAAATCAAACAGACAATGCCACCATTTTGAATATATAATTAGATGCTAATGAGATGCACAAAATCTTACTGAGATTCATAATATCTTTTATTTTAGCATAACACCATACAAATTATTGTATAACTGATCCTTTAATGCTATATAATGCAAACACATCAGAAAAGAGGGAAAAATATTTTTTGAATCTTATTTGTTTGATTTGGGGGGTGGATGGGGGGGGGGGGGGGTCCTGACAATGCGTTTTTATGTAGTATCAAAGTATTTCACAGATGGCCTTAAGGACCCCCCTTGAGAAGCCATTGGACCCAGTGGGTTCAACTTCTTCTTGATGGGTGTTTCCACACCAGTATTTCGAAGGAAACATGTAGCTTCTTATGATTTCCAGGGGGGTGGTCGGGACCCCATGTGTCCCCTCTGGATCTGTGCATGATATGTTATGTTATATTTTAGAAATTATTGGCTGCTGAAAACAATGATGGTGACACAGCCTTGAACTTGGCAGTACGGAGAAATCATTATGAAGTTACACAATATATCCTATCTAAAGGTAAGGCCAAAAGTTAGACACAGCCTTGAACTTGGCAGTACGGAGAAATCATTATGAAGTTACACAATATATCCTATCTAAAGGTAAGGCCAAAAGTTAGACACAGCCTTGAACTTGGCAGTACGGAGAAACCATTATGAAGTTACACAATATATCCTATCTAAAGGTAAGGCCAAAAGTTAGACACAGCCTTGAACTTGGCAGTACGGAGAAATCATTATGAAGTTACACAATATATCCTATCTAAAGGTAAGGCCAAAAATTAGACACAGCCTTGAACTTGGCAGTACGGAGAAATCATTATGAAGTTACACAATATATCCTATCTAAAGGTAAGGCCAAAAGTTAGACATAGACTTAAACTTGGCAGTATGGAGAAATCATTATGAAGTTACACAATATATCCTATCTAAAGGTAAGGCTAAAAGTTAGACATAGACTTAAACTTGGCAGTACGGAGAAATCATTATGAAGTTACACAATATATCCTATCTAAAGGTAAGGCCAAAAGTTAGACATAGACTTAAACTTGGCAGTACAGAGAAATCATTATGAAGTTACACAACATATCCTATCTAAAGGTAAGGCCAAAAGTTAGACATAGACTTAAACTTGGCAGTACAGAGAAATCATTATGAAGTTACACAATATATCCTATCTAAAGGTAAGGCCAAAAGTTAGACATAGACTTAAACTTGGCAGTAGGGAGAACTCATTATGAAGTTACACAATATATCCTATCTAAAGGTTAGGCCAAAAGTTAGACATAGACTTAAACTTGGCAGTACGGAGAAATTATTATGAAGTTACACAATATATACTATCTAAAGGTAAGGCTCAAAGTTAGACATAGACTTAAACTTGGCAGTAGGGAGAAATCATTATGAAGTTACTCAATATATCCTATCTAAAGGTAAGGCCAAAAGTTAGACATATACTTAAACTTGGCCGTACGGAGAAATCATTATGAAGTTACACAAAATATCCTATGTAAAGGTAAGGATCAAAGTTAGACATAGACTTAAACTTGGCAGTACAGAGAAATCATTATGAAGTTACACAATATATCCTATCTAAAGGTTAGGCCAAAAGTTAAAAATGTCTTGTTTCTGGTTACGCCTCCAAATCTTTTAAGGTCATAAGGTAAGCAAACATTTTTTTTTTAAAATGTTTTTGGATAGAAAAAGTGTAAAAATTCTTTAAAAAGTCTAAAATAAACTTTAATATCCCATAAGGCTTCAAAAAAGTTCCAAGTAAGCCCAAAAATAATAGTGTCCGTAGGGTGACCACAAACAAGATATTTAATGTTTTTGCCTAAGTATCATAAGAATCTATCATGAGGGTGAGGATAGAATAGAAAAATCTGTCCCAAGGATCGTTTGGCATCACAAGCTTGCTGGCTGATCCTGAGGGGCAGATTTTTTTTATCCCATCCTCATACAAATAATGGAATCTTTTTCTAGCTCACCATTTAAATTTTATTTTAAAATAAGCTTCCAGAAGTTTCTGAATAGGCAGAGATGCGATATTACATGTTGACGTAACTTGACAATTAGGTATGTGAGTTTCAATACAACCAATGAACAGTCCACATATGACAGCCTGGGTAAGATAAAAAAAATATCCCAGGTTAAAATCTCAGATATTCTTATCCCTTGTGCATGAATAACCTCTCTTGAGTATATTGATGTAGTTTGAATTTGGCGATTTCTCAATTTAATGTCCTTTAAAGTTAATTATTATCCATTCTCATAGGGGCTACTTAAACTTATGAGTGGGGAGCATATTCTTTCCTTTAATAGTAGTTCCTTTTAAGACGTGGTTTACTCTATGTTGAAACATACTGTACCATTCAAAAGTTGTTTTTGAGGGTACAGATACCAACATATTTGTACTAAGGAGATGTTTCCATTTATTGCTTATCATGTAACTGAATTCGAAACTGTATTTCACAGTCTCATATTTTGGCGAATTTTGTTTTTACCACAATAGTGCCAAATAGAAATAACAGCCAAATATAAGCAGAGGACAAAAATTCCACCCGTCCGCTTGTAATTACGAGTGAAATCTAGTCAGGACGAGTAATTCTTCCCAAAACACTTGTCCTACAATTACTGGAGGAAGTCATATTACAATTACTCCCTTGTGTTCTTTATTGCATGCGCTTTTAAAAGACAAGTGCATGTGTTTGCAGGACAAGTGAAAATTGTAAGTCACTAGTCCTGCAGGACAAGTGCAATATTGAAATATTTTTGTCCCCTGATAAGTGTTTTAAAGTGGTGTCTTATTACAGGTACTGATGAAATAAATGTCCAGAACAAGCATAAGGACACACCGATGCACAATTGTGAAGATGTTAGCATTCTGAAGAAACTTATTGAGAACTTGCCGGATGTCAACGCCCGCAACATTGATGGCTCTACACCTCTGCATGTGGCTGCACAAAATGATAAAAACTTGATTGTAACATACCTCTTGGGTTTGAAGTAAGCATAAATGTATATTTGTCTGTCTATCCCTCTGTCTGCCCATCCACACTTCTGTCCATCCATCCATCTGTCTGTAGAGCTTTTACTAAGGCTGAAGATGCACAATCACAACAAAAGTCGTCTGCTTTTCTCGTCTGCTGAAATGTTAAGAAGCCTCTACTGCAAACAGTGTGGACCCAGATCAGACTGCTCCTATAGGAGCAGTCTGTTCTGGGTCCATGCTGTTTGCTTCTATACTTAATTCGTCAATAATGTTAGGCAATTATTTGCAGTAGACGCCTTCAGCAGACGACATTTTCAGATGCATTTTTTTCTTAGGTCAAAATTAATGTATAGTAAAAGCTGTAAATTTAGAACAGTTTTCTATTTCTGTTATCGAATATAATGTTGGTTATCAGGACTGGAATTTACAAATTCTTGTCGGAATAGCAATAAGAATAGGTATGACCATGATCTGACTCCTTCAGAAGCAGTCCTGATTATGATGGATTATCTCCCATCCTATTTTTTTAGTGATGAAGAGTCAGGTAGAGTACAACAGCCCTGATAATGATGGATTATCTCCTCTCTAACTGTTGGGCCCTGAAACACAGTCAGTAGCATCTCCCTTTGCTGATACAGAGGACATGATTTCGATCCCAGCCGGACCCATACTTTCATGGAGATTGATCATTAAATATTTTCTGCGGTCATTTCCCTTCTTCTGCTGATACAAAAAGGGCTGTTGCATAGGTTTAGATAAACAAAATTTTTAAGCGTAAAATTGTAAATGTTTGTTTACACATCAGTTTTAACATATGTTTTGGGTGCTCAAAAGAACCGTCTCATTGAGACGGTTCTTTTGAGTACCCACAACATATGTTTTGGTTGAGAAATAAGAAAATTAGTTTTTTGATACACACTCTTAACTAGAGTCCTGGTGTTGTCGGTAACAATTGAAAGTAAGTGCACAGAGTACTGGTTTAGTCTAAGCTTGCCCAGGAAAATTGTTGTTAGGTTAACTGACGCCTCAACATGACATTAACCGGGCCGCGTAGCGCAGTCGGTAACGTGTCTGGCTACAGATGCGTGTCTGACTGCAGATCCAGGGGTCGCAAGTTCGATCCCGGTCCGGTCCCATACTTTCGTGGAGATTGATCATGAAATGATTTCTACGGTCATTCTCCTCCCTTCCGCTGATTCATTCAAGAAGGATTGTTGTCAGTTACAAGCGAAAGTATGTGCACGAATTACTGGTTAACCGCTTGTTCAAGCCTGCCCAGGAAAAAGTGTGGTTAGGTGAACTGACCGTCCCGCAATGACCATAGCTGTTGACTTGGGACGTAAAGCAACAAAACAAACAAAAAACATGTTATTAGCTGTTGACTGGGAGAGTAAACCATAAACCAAACAAAACAACAGATTCTTTTCTAATTTTAGTGATGAAGAGAGATCTGGTTTAGCTATGGTAGAGTACAACAGCCCTGACAATGACGGATTAACTCCCCTTCTTGTGGCCTGCAAGTATGGACACAGTGCTATTGTGAGCACCATGTTGGCGCATCCAGGTTTTGATAACTCGGCTAGAAACAAGGAAGGCAAAACAGCACTTTACTTGGCTGCGGAATACAATCGTTTAAAAGTACTTGAGGTATGTAATGTAACCTTTAACCCTTTTCAGAACAACAAAATTTTCCATAAAGCTACATACAATAGGTTTAGATAAACATAATTTTTGAGGGTAAAATGGCAAAAATTTTCTTCCCCATCAGTTTTAACATACCTTTTGAATGCTCAAAAGACCGTTTCATTGAGTCAGTTCTTTTGAGTACCCACAACATATGTTTTGGTTAAAGCTGCATAGTCTGTAACTTTGGATCTTTTAAGTTTGAAGTAAAGTTTCTATTTTTCAAGATTACAGTAAAAATACTCAAATTCACGTAAAGATATTACCATTTTCGTAAATCTTAACTAATTATCACTATCAAAACAAGAGCATTTATGTTAAAAATCAACTGTCTATAATTATTGGAGGGACGCAAATAATTACTTACAAGAGAAAAAACACATGTTTTTATAAGATAATTCACTTTTCCATGCAGTTTTCAGCTGTACTGAACATATTTATTGTAAAGACATAACTTAACTCTATTTTTACAAATGATTTCAAAAGAAAAGATTTTTTTTCGAAAAATGTTCAAAGTTACAGAGTATGCAGCTTTAAGAAATAAGAAAAATAACTTTTTTGGATCACACTCTCACTAAAGATCTAATACAATTAAGTGGGGATGCTCCATCATGTACTAAAATCTACTTGTGTGGTACCAAATATTTTGTAGTTTGTTTCTTTTATCATATGTTGTGTCTGGGCATGTAATGACATCATGCACTAGTGTGTTAAACATTTGGTCTTGTTATATGACTGGAGAGAATCCTGTCTCCTGATTGGCCCAATTTGCCTTCATAAATCTCTATGTCTACCTGGAAACTGGTCTAAACCGGTCCACAGGTTAATATTGCATGAAAACCAGCTCGAACTAGTTTCCAAAAGTTAATATTTTTGACACTTCTGCAATATTACCGTCTAGAGAGCTAAAAATAGCATGATGAGTGTGAAACTAGCATGTGCTGCATGAAATTGACATGATTTGCTGTTTCACCTCCCAAAATGTAAATTAAAGATTTTCTTAAATTTTTACAACGGTTTTGTTTTGTTTTGTTTGCATATTTATCTTTGTTTGAATAAACAAACTGTAAAAACAGTTTTATTATAACATTTTATATTCCCCATTAAGAGAATTAATATACATTTGAAAATGCAAAATACTAAATTATAACATTTTAATAAAAGTTGCTTAAACTAGTGAGAAAGTCCTTAGATGTCTTAGATAGAAGGTTGAACATGTCTTAAACAACAAAAATGAAAGTAGCAAAATTTTCATTCTTAAATGAAAAGTCATATAACAAAATAATTATTGATTTCAATTTCGGTATACATAAGGATTTATCTACCCTCAAAAGTGATATTCACCTCGGCCTAGCGGCCTCGGTGAATTATCACTTTTTCGGGTAGATAAATCCTTATGTCTACCTCATTGAAGTCAATAATTGTATAATATGAAATGAAGCCATAACAATGTCATAGATATGCAGCTACAATAAAAGCTGTATAAAACAGCGACTCAAAAATAGACAAAACAAAGATCTAAAAACAAATGGTAGCTTAATGAAGGTCGAAAGTATTGTAGGATGCTCCCCTTGGAGCGTTCTGCATTACTTTTGACCTGCATTAAGCGATTTTTGGTCTTGAAACCAATATGTGTTTTTTTTTGAGAGTGGTAGTTTTACACAGGTTTTACTGTATATCTGATCATTTTCAAGCAATAAACTTAATGTGAAAATAATTTCAGTGTCATATGATAAGTAAACGTCTTACATTTGTGCTCTTGTTTTATTTAAATCATTTAACTTGTTATTATAGAAATAAAATGCTGAAAAAGCCTGACACTGTATCTCTTTTCCTCATCTTATTCAATGCTTTGCACTTGGTCCCCTTGCTTGATAAACAGAATCTGACATTCGTGCTCTTGTAAACTTGTTGCCAAAAAAGTGATAAAATATTGTCAAAGCCTTACACTTTATCTCTTATCCTCAACTTCTTTTAATCCTTTGTATACTAATGGTTTCTTCCTTCTGGTTTGATACAATAAGCTTGGAATATTCCACTGTACATATCTAGGGGTGTTAGCTTATAATTTTTAAAATTTATTGTATTTTTTTGTCTGAATATCTTTTTTACCTTAACAAACAGTGTAGACCCTGATGAAATGCCGCATTATGCGGCATTTCATCTGGGTCTTCACTGTTTGTAAAAGTACCCATTTAGGGGTTTCCCGCATACAAAGGGTTAATAAATTCTATAATACATGAACACTCATGAAATATCATTCTTGTAAAAATTAATATTTTTTCATTTAGGCCATGTTTGCTGATGATGGACCAATGTTGGACTTCCTTGAGGAGGCAGCAACAGACAAACTACAAACTCCACTTCATGTAGCAGCAAAAAAAGGGCATGCAGATGTCGTAAAGGTAAGGACAGAAATATTCTACAAAGTAAGAAAGGGGGCAAAGATAAGGAATCAATACAATCAAGTGCCACACCTGACCCAGGATACCACATGAGAAAGTAACAAAAACACAATTTAACACCGCAAACGAGAGCCAAGAGGTCAGAAGTACCGCCTTGGAAAGGTGAATATTTTGTTTAATAAATTCAATAATATTTTAGGCATTGTTTCCTTGAGCAAGACACATTATTCCTTGCTTAGTACTGATTCAACCCACTAAGATCCATCCCGGAAAAACTGAAAAATTGTTGACTGGGACATAAAGAATCAAATCAAAAGCAAATTAATGAAGTTTTGAAGTTTCTAGATAAGAGCCTGTAATTAAAAAAAAAAAAGATTTTCTAGTTTCTCAACCAAAACATATGTTGTGGGTTTTCAAGAGAATCATCTCTGAAATGATTCTTTTGAGAACCCAAAACAAAATCATTTAATCATAGATACCTATAATTTTGGACTCATTTTTTGTTCATCTGGACCTAGGCATATAAATAACATCTTTTTCAGGTTTTGATCCAGAACCGTGCTAATGTTAGAGCAAAACACCATGGAGGGAAAACACCTTTACATATGGCATGTCAGTTTGGTCATTTAGAGTAAGTCCTGTTGATATGCAATCTTTATAATATATGCCTCAACGCGTGAAAACCTGTCTTCAGTGTTTGCGAACAACAAAGGGGCAGACCAGCCTGCGCATCCGCCCATTTTGATAAGCGCCTTTGTTATTCACTTATTTGAAAGTATCATATCTAAACTTTCTACAAGTAATATTTGTGCCAGCTCATGAGACTTGTATTCTTTTGAGGTTAACAACAGGATATTTCAACCCGAGAACAGTGATGTTCACTGAGGCAAAACTCAGGTGAACATCACTTTCGAGGGTTGACAAATCCTGATTTTAACGGAAATAGAATGCACCAATTGTTTTGTTATATGACACTGTTTCTCTTTTCCTAATTTTGTATCAAGTCTTTGCATATAAATTTACTCAAGTTAGATTTTCATAGTGTACTGAAAATAAGATTATTTCAACAATTGTTTTTCAAGTTTCTGAAACTCTTATGAGATGTGCAAAAGAATTGCATTTTTTAAAATTAATATTCTCATAAAATGATCAAATTCTTAATTAAAAAAAATTGACCTGTTAAATATTTATAAGAAATCATTCTAGTCTATTTTGTCCCTCTCTTTAGTGTAAGATCTGATATCTATTTTTAGCTGTCAGGCAGCAGTGAAAAAAATGATGTCTACCTGTTCTGGGCTAAATTTAGTTCAATCTATTTTCAGCTGTCTGGCAGCATTGACAAATTTTGATGTCTACCTGTCATAGGCTAAATTTAGTTCATCACAAGTAGACATCAAGATCTGTCATAACCAGTGAAAGCTAGTTTCAGCCAATCAGAGGAGGTCTTTCATAAGAGTCATATAACAAATATATTTTTTTTTGCTTTCATTTATTTTATTAAAGGCTATGATTCCCATCTTTAATATCTACACATAGATTTTGCATGGCTTCTAGATTAAAATCAATTTCTGACAACTGTTTGTCATCTCTGACAACTGTGTGTTTAGAGAGTCAACTTTTTGGCTCAGTTGTTAGAACATCAGAGTCAGGATGGTCCATTGTATTTATTGAGGGGTCACAGCTATTATTTAAAATAAAAATTCTCTCTGAAGATTCATTCTGAATTTTGTCTAAGTAAGCTGTGCAGACCTTAATGAAATGCCACATTATGTGGCATTTCATCTGGGTCTTCATGGTTTGCTTAAGTACCTGTTTGGGGCTAACTGGTCTACAAAAGGGTAGTGAGATGAGCAGGTTCCATAATTACACAAAATTCTTAATTTATTTACTCCCTTCTTTTTTTAACCCTAACCCACAAGTCACAATCTTTGTCATCCACTCGCCTTGTCTGCTTATGTTCTCAGGTAGCCTATATTGCAAACTATTTGGACTAGGGAGCAGTCTGATCAGTGTTTATAGTATTTGCTTCCGTTACAAAATCTTGTCTGAAGTGCACTTGAATATATGCAGCAGAAGTAAAATCAGATGACAACTTCAGGACTAAAAATACTGTAAATTCAGAAATTTTTGCGAGAATTTTATTTTCGTTAATAGAATTAAAGAAATATTTGCAACATTAAAAATTCGTGACTAGGGCATGATTTACCTGTATCAGTAATCAACAGAGTGATTTCGCCATTTAGCGAGTGTTTTATTTTCACGAAACTTTGCATATATAAAGCTTCGCAAAAATAAAAACCCTCGCAATTATTTCCGAATTTACAGTGGTGGCGGGATAAGGGTTAAACCATTTGCTGTTCTGTGATATAACTATAACGTACCATATGTTGAAATAAATAAAAAAAATGTGAAAACAAAATCATATTGTTTTTGATAGTGTTGTAGAAGAGCTTGTCAGCTATGACTCAGCCACCATTCATGATACAGATGATCGTAGACACACACCCCTTCAATGGGCTGCCTTCTACGGAGAATACCAAATAGTGAAATACCTCATTGACAACAGAGCAAACCTCAATGAAAGGTAAGCCTCACGGATGATGGTAGACACACACCGCTTCACTGGGCTGCCTTCTATGGAAAATACCAAATAGTGAAATATCTCATTGACAACAGAGCAAACCTCAATGAAAGGTAAGCCTCACGGATGATGGTAGACACACACCCCTTCAATGGGCTGCCTTCTACGGAGAATACTAATAGTGAAATATCTCATTGACAACAGAGCAAACCTCAATGAAAGGTAAGCCACACGGATGATGGTAGACACACACCCCTTCAATGGGCTGCCTTCTACGGAGAATATTAATAGTGAAATATCTCATTGACAATAGAGCAAACCTCAATGAAAGGTAAGCCTCACGGATGATGGTAGACACACACCCCTTCAATGGGCTGCCTTCTACGGAGAATACCAAATAGTGAAATACCTCATTGACAACAGAGCAAACCTCAATGAAAGGGAAGATAGTGTTCTGACCTAAGTAAGAGTGAAAAAGCTTGACTTGAGATCAAGTGGTCCCTAGTTCAAGCCTCACTGGAGCCACACATATAGTGATATAGGTCACTGACTGGAACTTAAACCATCAACTCGAACAAAACCATCTACTATATAATGTGTTGGGTCAACTTTATGCACTGTTGCCCTAACAGTGGTATGTGTCAATATATAATGTTATATTTAGTAAAAGCTCACATCAAACGCTTGTTTCTGAGGTTATTACAGAGGTTATTACAGTGGATTACTTTTTCTAGTAAAATGGGTTTTGGTTTTTTCATTCAAATTGAGTCCAGAAGAGACAATTTGAATGAAATGACACAGCCTGCATTCTGGGAAAAGGGTCTGCAAACAAATTGAAAGTGCTACAGTTCTAAACTTTTAGTTTCTATGATAAGTTATTTAACAATATATGAATATTATATTTGAGCATCAAAAACCATAGAGTGGGGAATTTTCGAGTCGTCAAATTTTTGCAGTATTTTGGGGTAAGTCGCGAACCTCGAAAATTAAAAATCTGCTAAATATTTTCCAAGTTTGAACAATTGTTTATTTACCTTTATAGAACAATTATTGTGTGTTCATTTGTGTTCATAAAACACCGTTTTTCATAGCCTGACCAGCGTATTTTACTGGTCAAGCTACATATTTACTGTTCATTGAGCATGTATAGATCAATCAAGGCCATGCTCGTGAGCGTTCAACCATTACAAAATACGGCTTGGAAAAGCTGGAAAGATAATTGATTAATTACACTTAAATACACCTGATTATTCATTCAGATCAGTGATTGTCAGTATGTGTTCACATATTTCTGTCAATGTGTGTTCACATAATTATTAAATAAATTGTACTAAAAAGGGATTGTATTTGGAGAGTGAAAAAGACAATATTATGTTATTGCATTGCCAGTTAAAGTCAACACTTAAAATGTACCGCTATTCTATGCACTCTATAGGTACAACTTGAGACCAACGAGAAACTACGATTCATCTTCCAGATGAAATACGGAAAGTACCTAGCTTCAACCTTTGGAAATGACCAACTAATACTTAAGACATTATGTAGGACATTTAATTTGCAGTTATAATTTTCACAGGTACAAAAGACCGTAAAATTTAAAAACAGCAAAAATTTATCCTCATGTTTATGAGGCAAAAATGCTAAAATTTGGCGACGCGAAAATATTCCATTTTACGGTATTATGTGGGCCTAGTGGCGAGAAAACCTGTCTTCGGGGTATCCGTCAAAGTGAATTTGAAACCTGTATTAAGTTTACATATGATACTTTCTAAAAAGCGAAGAACTTAGGCGCTGATGAGTCTGCGCGGATGCAAGGCTAGTCTGCGCCTGTGTTGTTCGCGACCCCCGGAAGACAGGTTTTCTTGCATCAAGACCCATATTTGAGCATCAAATATTATGTATTAAAGGGGTAAAATTGTCATTGGCTCTCAAATCAGGGATAAAATATTCCTATCTTAAACTCATTAACTGTAATTCTGTGTGATCAAGATTGTTCTATTTTACAGAAACGATCAAGATAAGACTGCTCTATTCCTGGCAGCAGAGAAAGGTTGGCTGAAGACCTTGAATATCCTGCTCAGTGCTGAAGCTGATGTATCTATTATCGACAAAACTGACGTAAGACTATGATTATTAACCCTTAAAGCGCCACCTATAATTTGCAGCAGACGACAGTTAAAATTTTTGCCGCTTTTTCAAAAATAACAAATAAGGCATGATATTTCATGAGACTCGTCTGCTGGCAGACAATTCTCATGTAATATCATTCCTTATTTCTTTCCAAAATTAGGAAAGATGTCGCAAAATTTGTTGTCTGCTGCAGTCGTGATTGGTGCTTTAAGGGTTAATAAAGATGATATGAGCCGCCACATGTGTTTTCCAACAATGTGGGATTTTGACATGAATACACTCAGATAAGCCTGTGCAGCCTCCTTTTAAGCTTAGAAACTCCAAATAATAATCAGTCAATAGCTTAACATTCATAGAATATTCAAGCGACTAGCAAAGGCTCTGATCAGACCAAGGTTGGGCGGTCGAAACCACCGACGGTTTTAACCAGTTAAAACTGCCCCGGTCAATATGCCAAAAGTGGTCAATACAAATCTGAGTGGTCGATTGAAATTTTTAAATTGCCGTTTTGGTGGTGAATTGAGATATTCGGTCAGGTTTTACGTTCTATTTATTGAAAAAAGAAAAAAATACTGTTATGTCCCTGACAAGGGCACTTTTAACCTTAGCTCTCACTTCTGCAATACTGTCCAGGCACCCTAACACTAGTCTTTTTTAATCATCAAGGGCAGAATAGAATAACCATACAGCATAACAGGGTTTTTTTTCATCATTTTAAGTCAATAACTTTTATGAATTTATGACAGTGATTAAATCATTAACTTAACTGATAACAGTAGATAACAGAATGACTTCTATATTGACACAGATGCCAGAGAATTAGCCTATGCATTTTAAGCTCAGTGATTGGATTGGTCTTATAAACTGGGCACACCTTCTTTAGTCTGAGAGACATGTCCAGTATTTTGACAGTTTTGTTTGTTTTAACTCCTTGATATATTGTTCAACACATTGTGTTTTCTTTACCATTTTCACACCTTTGTCTTTTCAGTTGAGAAGCCAATTCAATTTGCATTTTAACTAATAGAGCAAAGACTAATTCGTACATGATGACCCCTTTGTTAATCAATTTGAAGTATTGATTGATTTTATTTACTCTCTTTCATTTAATATGTCACAGACTTAGAAAAAATATGACAATGAAAAAGCTAGTTTTAAAATTTATTCAATTTCATTGCTTGCATTTGCTTTACTTTTATTTTTAATGAACAATAGAAAATAAGTCCAAGTCTGAACTCTAAGTTGTGGTAATGATTCAGTCTGAGACTGAAGATCTAAAACTATTGACATTCATTTTTGTTTGTTTTACTGTCTATTTAATTATCAATACATTCTTTGAAGCAATAGCAACTCATGAAACACATTTTCAATAAAGCCTTTATTTATCTTATATTAAAACTATTTTAAGTCTGTTTATAGAGTCCAGTAAATTGGGATAACTAATGCTATTTATCATATGACGTCGCGTCTGGGAGTGAAATAACACCATGCAATAAAATCTGTAAACCACTAGTGGTTTATCGATTTACGGGAAACGTTATTACGTCCATAACAACATGTACATGATGACAAAACGATGACGTCTTTACGTCACAAATGAAAGCAATCTTAATCGTCATATGATAAATAGAATCTTAACATTCGTGCTCTTGTATTATTGAATTTATTAAACTCGTTGCGAAAAAGAGATAAAATGCTCGGCAAGCCTCGCATTTTATCTCTTTTCCCCAACTCGTTTAATAAATTCAATAAAACATGAGCACTCATGTAAGATCCTCTATGTATCTTCACATCAACCATGTTTTTTTCAATCGACCAATCGACCAGTAATGATAGGTTAAAACCAGTATTGACCACTGCTCTGGTCAATATGCATATTGACCGGTCAATTGCCAACATTGGAACAGACTGTGTGTATGTGCAGGCTGGTCTGAGCCTTTGCTGGTCGCAGGTACCACATTGTTCGAAATCTCATGTTACAACTGGGTGCTCATGTATTATTGAATTCATTAAAGTTGGGGAAAGAGATAAATAAAACTGATTCGTGCCAGATTTTATACAAGTAGTGCTAAGCAAGGGATTCTATCAAAGACATTGCATGACTTTTGATTGATAATAAAAACAACCTGATCGCCTGCGAGGAAATGTTGTTTTCTCTCTCATATGACAGTGGCCTGAGCTTGGCCTGAACACACCAGTGAGTGGACATGGTATCTAGTCTTTGCATCTATCTAAATGCGTACACTGAAAATTTTAATTGACTATTGATGGTAGAAAAAAATATGTTAGTACTGCAAATACCCACTTCTTAACACTCTCAATAGTCAATACCACTCTTAAAGTTGATCTATAGATTCGATAGGGGTATCATAGCAAGTTAATATGGGGCTCTAGGAATAGATAAATTTGTGAGAGCAAACAATGCTCTATTATGTTTTGCTACAAGAGGTTTTAATTTTGCTACAAGGAAAAATAATTTGGACACCCCTGATAAATGTAGTTATATCACTCCCAACTAGATGCCATTTGATAAGTTAACCTTTATCATGCTGAAGAGTCTAATGTACTACAATCTTCTCCAATTCATATTTAATTAACTTGCAGGATTACATTTACTAGCATGTATTTACAAGTAGAGTGGAAAACAGTGTGGATCCTAATCAGAAGCCAGATGATCTGGATCTATACTGTTTTTAAATTATGATAAGGATTAACCATATTCCTGCTGAGTTAATAAATAAGCCACATCCTCCAGATCAGTTGTATGATTTAATAGGCCTCGATTTGAGAAAACCTGTTTTCAGTGTTTGCCAACATGCACATCCCCGCAGTCTGATCAACCGCCTTTGTTATTTGCTCATTACAAAGTATCATATCTAAACTTGCTACAAGGGAATTTTCAATTTTTTTTGCTAGTCTCTGCAACTCAGGGTTTGAGTTTCCCTTTGTCAGAAACCCTGAAGACAGGTTTTCTCACAACAAGGCCAAATGGATTCAAAGGCTGCATGGAAAACCATGTAGATCCTGATCCACTGGTGTCATCAGAAGCCAGCTGATCTGAATCGACACTATTAACCCTTTGCAATTTGGAAACCCCTAAATGAGTACTTTTGCAAAGGGTGAAGACCCAGATGAAATACAGCATAGTGCTGCATTTCATTATGGTCCACACTGTAAAGGTAAAAACGATCTTTGGACAAAAGTTGAAAATTATAACATGACGCCCCTAGATATGTACAATTGACTATCCCAAGTTAATTGTATCAAAGCAGAAGAAATAATCTGTTAGTATACAAAAGGTGAATAGGAGTTGTTGTCCTTTCCATTAACTCTCATGAACAGACTCAATGAAACAGCCCAGTGAAGGGGCGTGAACAGCCCAGTGAAGGGACGTGTGTCTGCTGTTTCCATCTTGTGTAGGTTCTTTCCATTTCCATTACTGTATTATGGATATTTATACTGCTGTCAAACTTGATGGATTGGCCAAGAAAGCTGAAACATAACTGTTTAAATCCTAAGAACTGCGTAATGTTTACACATGAGCTACAATAAGAGAAAACCTGTCGTAGGTGGTTTGGGAACAACAAAGGTACAGCAAGCCTGCTCATCTGCACAGTCTGATCAGAGCCTTTGTTATTCTTTTATTGGAAAGTATCCTATCTAGACTTGCTATGAGCAAAATTTTAATATTCTAGAAAGTCTCTGTAGCTGAGGAGACTGGTTTGAGTCTAGCTTTGTCAGAAACCCTATAGACTGGTTTTGTCACATTGTGGCCCAAATAATCATACTGATAACGATTCGTGGACATGAAAAGTGAAAACAAATCTTAATCTAAGGATATTAAATATTTGGGGTAGGGGTAATTTGTTGTCAAACACTGGCTTGACGCAAAAAGAAAAAACAAAAACAAAGGTGTGATCAGTCTGCGGGCATGCGCCTGCTGGCTGGCCTGCGCCTTTGTTGTTCACAAACCCCGAAGACAGTTTTTCTCGTGTTGAAGCCCATATATGGGTAATTTTGGATCTTATCCCATTATCAAACAAGGTGAGCTCAGCCTGTGCAAATGTGCAGTCAATCCAAAAAGCTTTCACTGTTTGCATACAAAGTATGGATGTAGGTGAAGACGCACACCAAAATTAATATCTTTAACCCTCCTCGATACATTGGCATGGACATTTGATAAAGCACCAATCAGGACTGCAGCAGACGACAAATTTTGCGATATCTTTCCTAATTTTTGAAAGAAATAAGAAATGATATTTCACGAGAATCGTCTGCCAGCAGACAATTCTCATAAAATATCATACCTTATTTGATATTTTTGAAAAAGCAGCAAAATTTGAAATTATCGTCTGCTGCAAATTATAGGTGGGGCTTTAAGGGTTAATAAAGGCTTTTGCACATAAGCCATAAATAACCTGATTCTCATGTATTCGTCTATATATTTTTTCTATAGAAAACTCCATTACAAATTGCCTGTATGAATGGATGGTTGGGAGTTGTTGAGGTATTACTGGACTACTGGTTTGTTGAGAAATTAGATGGGAAAGTCAACCTACTCTCCCACAGAGACGTGAATGGCAGGAATTGTCTTGAACTCGCCATCGAAAATGGTCATGAGTAAGTCTATAATTTCCTTAACCCTAACCTGCCAGTGTTGTCTGCTGATAATCTTTGCAAACATTTTGGGCCCAGATCAGACCCGACAGAATGTCGGGTCTGATCTGGATCCAAAATGTTTGACACTGATGGTATTCCTGAATTTTTTTTTTAAAAAGTTCATTTGAAAAAAGTTCAACAGACAAGAAATGTCCCCAAAATAAGAAGGGACAGTCAACCATCTCTCCCACACAGAATTGTCTTGCGTTTGTCATCAAGAATGTACATAAGTATACTATTAATAATAACAATTATTGCAGATGTTTAGATTATGTTTGCATAAAGTTGTAGAATACATGCCATTACAGATCACTACATGCACTTAACGTAAGTATTTTTTTTTCATATATTGCGTTAAAAATTTCAGGGATATTTGTGTTGACTTCCAGGGATATGGGATGTTTAGAAAAATTAATTATAGGGATATTTGCCACTTTGCTTAAAGGGATATAGGATACTTCCCTATTTACTTAAAAGGATATAGGATATTGGTACCCCCCACTATACAAGCCTCTTAAATTGTTTAGCTGCCAGTGTTTTGACAAAATGTCAGGCCTGATCTGGATCCAAACTGTTTGACACCCTGATTGTACTTCTGAAAGAATTTTTTGAAGAATAAAAAAATGAAAAAATTAGCAGATGACATAAATGCATAAAAAATCACCCAGAATGCAGCGAGTTTATGTATTTACCCTAACTATTCAGACACATATTCTTCTTATCAAATTTTCTTTAATTAAAAATGATAAGTTGTGTAAAACAAATTAATGGAATGACAAATAATGTAAACTCTGATCAAAGCATTTCCTTCCCATAGGCCCAGATAAGGATTGTTTGTGCACATAAAGTTGCATTTATTTCCTTACCCATCGAATTAAACATTGTTTTGGGTGCTCAAAAGAACCATCTCATTGAGGGGGTTCTTTTGAGTACCCACAACATATGTTTTGGTTGAGAAATAAGAAAAAAATATTCCAGTATGGGCTCTTAACTGGAGGCCTGTTTAAAGTAAGCTGATAATTTCTTTAACTCTTTCCTCCTATTGTCTTGTAGTTTTTTGAAAAAGTTAGTTTGAAAAAGTTCAACAGACAATAAATGTCCCCAAAATAAGAAAGGACAGTCAACCATCTCTCCCACACAGAATTGTCTTGAGCTTGTCATGGAGAGCAAACATGAGTATACTATTAATTTCTTAAATTGTTTAGATGCCAGTGTCGTCGGAAGAAGTTTTGACAAAATGTCAGGCCTGATATGGATCCAAACTGTTTGACACTCTGATTGTACTCTGAAAGAATTATTTGAAAAAATAATTTTGAAAAAATCAGCAGATGACAAAAATGCTTAAAAAACTGCCCAGAATACAATGAGTTAATGTATTTACACTAAATATTCAGACACGAATAGGTGTCTCATCAAATTTTCTTTAATCCTTCCTGAGTGGTCTGATTTGGGTTTACACCATTTGTTTCTTCCCATTTATTAGGGCTGGGACGATATGGCTGTCATCCAATACGATACGTCTGGCAATACATGCAATGCGATACGATACGTATCACGATATATCGACACCAATACAGCAACACTTAGAAGCACTATTCCTGTAGTATATTGATAAAAAGTATGCACTTTTTTCTATTCCATTTGCAAATCATTCAATACGACAAATATTTTTGTCACTCTTTTTGGAAAATTGACCATTAATTTGAAATTTATGTTGTATACTGAATTTACATGTCTTTGTATAGTGAATCATGTAATACACACTATTAAGACCAGCAAACATGAAGAGAGCACCGTCTTAATGGATAGATCTCAGCAGGTCCTGTGTACCATGCAGCTACTGCTAAACCTTAAGAGTTATCCCTATTTTGTGGAAGCACAAAACCTAAATTTAAAAAAATTGTATACAGGCATTTGAATAACAGCAAGTAATTGGCATGTGCTTGCCCTATGAGGGCACAATAGATTTTTATCTATCATTTGCCTATTTGTCCATTTGATCTTGTTTTAAGTAGCGAACATTTAAACTGTAAGAATAGAATGTACCTGAATATATATTTTGAGGTTAGAAATTACCAAATTTGTTGCTAGTGAAATCTCTGAAAGTATGGTGATGCTGCACCCAAGCGTATCGATACGGTATCAGCCAAGTTTGTATCAATACCTATGGATGTATCGATACATCGTCCCAGCCCTACCATTTATCTGAATATTTAGGCTACAAATGATAATAAAACATTACCTACTTAATGGAAGTTTCTGAAGTTAGAAATAAACAGGGTATTCTGTCACTGTTATTGGGTATAATTACCCCTTATTTCGAAAATTGAGTTTTGCATAGAATAATTGAGTATTTCACATGCATTCACCCTGTTCCATGCATAATTTTGGTTACCATGGCAGCCAAAAGGAAAAAGGTTAAGAATCTTTTTGTCAAAAACTACTGGTCAAATTTCAAAAATAATTTGGTACAAATGGTCTTTGGGTGACCCTCTACCAAAGTTGTTTAAATTTCTTTGATTGGATGATAAACATGGCCACCAGGGGGTTTGGTCAGTTTGTCCTATAGGGAAAACAAATGAAAATGTTGTAAGGTAGACAACACTTGCATTTGTGATTGACATTGACTACCAGTGGTTATCTTTATTGATTAGGGGAAAATTATGTAGAGTTTTGTCCCTTGATCCTGGGTAGATGATAAACATTAATGGATTAATTTTTCTTAGAATATTTTAGTTTTTAATTCCTAATATTGGATGTGTTGATCAAATTTTGCCCCTGAGGCGAAAATTGGCCCTGTCCTGGTGGTCATATGTTTTACATAGGCTTGTATAGGGAAAACATAAACAATCTTCTTGTCTGAAGCCACTAGGCATATAGCCTTGATATTATGTATGTAGCATCATCTATTGAACTTCTACCAAGTTTGTTATAATTATGCTCTCAGGGGCCAAAAATTGGCCCTGCCCCAGATTTTACATGTTTTACTTAGACTAAAAAAATGATTAAGGATTTTATATGCTGTTGATTTTGCTAATGTAATAAATGGACACTTTTCTGTGTAGTCTAAATGAAACTGCTGCTCTATCTAGGGCTGGCATGATTAATCAAAATATCGGTTAGTTGGTCGATATGCAACATAAAAACAATTATCGATATGAAAATTAAAAAAACAGATTACATTCAATGGATGTTTTGTTCGTTTATTCAATTAAAATTTAAGTGTAATTGCCTTGGGTAATGCTTTGTTTAGACCAGAAGTGCCTTCTTGTAAACAATAGGTGAGTAAGGGAGCGCAGTGGCTCAGTGGTAGAGTGCTTGACTCGAGACCGAAGGGCCGGGGGTTCGAGCCTCACCGGCGTCACTGCGTTGTGGTCCTTGAGCAAGACACATTTATCTTAGCTTAGTACTGGTTCAACCCAGGAAGACCCGTCCCTATATAACTGAAAGATTGTTGATGGGACGTAAAGAATCAAATCAAACAAACAATAGGTGAGTATAAATTGCTGTAACAGAGTAATATAAACACTCTACTCTGCAGGATATACTCAACAAGTGATTGTTAGAAACATTTTACCTGTGCTTCACTGGTTTAAAGTAGCACAAAATGATAAAATATTTGTCAGATAAACAATCTAGTATGCAAGGTTTCTTTTCTTATTTGGGTCTAGAAGCTTTCAATTTACCAACGATTTACAGTGGGTCTTATTTTACACAATGATGTTCGTGTCATGCATACTTGACTTCCTTTTGTATGATGTCACACAGCTTGACAACAACAATGGCCAGCTGTGAGCTTAATTGCCAATTAGCAAGTAAATTTTCTACCAACAGATTGGATGAAGACTTGTTTTGAGCAAAGTTGCCACTTTTTAATTGAAAGTTTTTGTGTTTGAATAAATAGCTCACACTACTAAGTCTTGCCCATTAGTAATCACTCAAAACTTGAAAGAAGGTCTCGAAATGTTTTGACAACTTTTGCATGGTCAATGCAATTGTTTTCCCCATCAAATTGCTGGGCAAGACTTAGTAGGGAAAATGCCATAATTCAAGGACCGATTATGGACAGCTTTTTGGCGTCGATTAGCCAGCCCTAGCTCTATCAAATTCTACAGCTGGACTTTATGGGGAGCTATGTTTTCCTGTACATTGTACATGTACCTTTGTGAACAGTCGTTGGCAGTTGAGTGACCCATAGCTTAAGGGCCCTCTTGTTTCTTTTTTTTTACGATCCAATGCAGAACAATCATAATTCACTCCTAAGGAACAGGTCATTGATCTGCATATCAAAGTAATAAAGTAAGGTCAGGAAACAATTAGAGAGTGGTACTACTTCAGGCCATCAGATTTATGGTGGCCCGGGTCATTTTCATATTCTTTCAAAACACAGCCCATCACATTCCAAGGCAGTGGGCCCAGTGGACCCATCCTTTTTAAGTTGTGAAAATATCTCACTTTAATAAAAAATATTAATCTTATAGCGAGTCTACGAGCTCCACAAAACAGAAAGTACATGTAGGTGGTCAATACAGTAAAACATGTCTTAAGCAGCCACTCAAAAAAGACAAAACAAAGACCTTAATAACAAATGATAGCTTAATGAAGGTCAAAAGGATTGCAGAATGCTCCCCTTGGAACATTATGCAATACTTTTGATCTGCATTAAGTTATAATTGGTCTTCTTTTTTGAGTGGCCCCTTAAGACAGGTTTAACTGTATTATCAGCAGCCAATATATATATATATATATATATATATATATATATATATATATATATATATATATATATATATATATATATATATATATATATATATATATATATATATTATATTGTAACATGTATGTTGTTTATCTGTTTTTATATTTTGTTTACTTAGTTTCTGCTGACCCAGATATTGGAGACATTGATGGTAAATAAGTTGTTGTAAACAAGGTATTTATTTGGATATAAGATTTTTCTAGAAGGATGACCAATCATCTAGATGGTTCTTGAACCTTGGAGAAAAGACCAGAACTTACTAGAATTTTCTTTTCCATGCAAATAGAAACTTTGAGTAGGTTCTAGAATTCAGTAGAAGTTTGTGGAATTTTCCAGAATAAATAAATATAGCATATGATATAATAGTCTTTCTTGACCGTTCTAGAACTTTCTTAAAGGGTATATATAAGAGTAAATTTTTCATAAGGGCATCTTTGAAATAATTTCACCATTTAAAAGTCTAAACCTTTTTTACTGGAATTCTATAGTGGAATACTGTGTTTAATTATTCATTCTGGATTACTTTGGATTATTCAGTTTTGGATTCAGACTTTGTGTTCATTTGGATTTATCTTCAAAATCTGGGGATCAGAAACCGCTGAAAGACTTGTGTTGATAAATATTCTGAGGGACAGTTTGGACATAAAAGGTATTGTAATTTAGACTTTCTTTGATTGTATAACTATTTTCCATTGCTTTATTGTAAATGATAATTTTTGTTTTTAATAAATTTTGTTAAATTTTAAAAGTGCTTTTTGCTGACTTTCCAAATAGCAAAATTTTGGTTTCCTGAATTCTTTTCTAGTTACGCCTGGCACGTAACAGAAATTGGGGGCTCAGAGTCCGGGATTGAAATTTATTCTACACCAAATTAGTTTAAATTTAAAAGAATCTTTACTATTTGCTGTTAAGCTAGTTGAAGCCGGCAGAAAGCAAATATGTCATTCAAACTTAGTGATTTTACTGCGTCGCCTTCTCAGAAGCTGTTAGACTTGGCAAAAAAGTCTGATCTTTTGGATATTGCTGATCATTATGGCCTACCCAATATCAGAAAGACCATGTTAAAACATGAAATTAAGAATATTCTCATTCAGTTCTTTGTGGATGAAGAAATATTTGATTCCTCAGCCACATCTCAGATTCTGGTCACCCAGACTGATTTGCAGTTGAGAGAATTAGAAATTAAAAGGCAAGTTGAGATGGAAAAATTAAGGTTAGAACATGAGGATAGAATAAGGATGGAAACATTAGAAAGAGAAGATAGGTTGTTAAGAGAAAAATTAGAACATGAAAAATTAAGGTTAGAAATGGAAGAACGAGAGAAGGAAAAACAAAGAGAAATGGAAAGAGAAAAATTAGAACAACAAGAACGCATTGAAATTGAAAAAGAAAAATTACAATTTGAGTTAAAAATGAAAGAACTTGAGTTAGAAGGAAAATCTAAATCAAAACCTTTGCCTTTAGACTCTGGCAAATCTTTTGATGTGACAAAACACATCCGACTTGTTCCTCCATTTCAAGAAAAAGAAGTTGACAAATATTTTTTACATTTTGAGAAGGTGGCAGAAAACCTGAAATGGCCGAGAGAGCACTGGACCTTACTTTTGCAGAGCGTTGTAATAGGCAAAGCTCGAGAAATATACACTCAGCTTTCACTAGAACAAAGCTCAGATTATGACAAAGTAAAAGAACTTATTCTTAAGGCTTATGAGTTGGTCCCTGAAGCTTACAGGCAGAAATTTAGAGATTGTAGGAAAGAACCTAACCAGACTCATGTGGAATTTGCTAGAACAAAAGAACAATTATTTGATAGGTGGTGCTCTTCAAAGAAAGTAGGTTCTGATCATGAAAAACTAAGGCAGCTCATGCTTGTTGAAGAATTCAAATGGTGTATAAATTCTGACGTCAGGGCTTTCTTAAATGAAAAAGAAGTTGAAAATTTGGATGTAGCAGCTAGACTAGCTGATGATTATTCTTTGACTCATAAAACTTCTTTTGTTAACAAGCCATTTCCTAGGAAACCATTTAACCCTCAATTGAAGTTTACACCTCAATCAAGACCATTTTCCCCTCAGTCAAAACCATATTCCCCTCAGTCAGGTCCAAAATCCAACCCCAGTAATCCATCTGATAATTCCAGTCATTCATTTACTCCAAAACCTAGATTTTCTGGTGAAAACAAAGGTCAAAGTCCATTATCCCAGCCAATTTGCAATTATTGTAAACAATCGGGTCATATCATATCTGAATGTATAGCTTTAAAAAGAAAGAGAGAAAAAGAAAGACAGGAGAGTCCTAAACCCACAGGTCTCACCTCTTTAAGGCTAAAACCACAGTCTTCTATTCAGGATGAGAATCCTATTTTGGCCAAAACATCTGAGACTGATGCCATTATGGAGATTTATGAACCATTCTTATCAGATGGTTCCGTGTCACTAAATAGTGACTTTGCCCAGTCTACCCCTATTAAAATCTTACGAGATACTGGTGCTTCTCAATCCCTTATCTTGGCAGATACCCTGCCTTTTTCTGAGAAGACTTCTTCTGGGACAAGTGTCCTTATTCAAGGTGTAGAGTGTGGATTTATTAATGTACCGCTCCATAACATTTATTTGTCCTCAGACTTAGTTACTGGTCTTGTGGCTGTAGGTATTAGACCTTCTTTACCTTTTAAAGGTGTTCACTTGCTTTTAGGCAATGATTTGGCTGGAGATAAGGTTATGGTAGACCCACTTTTGACCAGCACACCTTGTGTTGATCAACCGCCTGATCCTATTGAGCAGGAAATTCCTGACCTTTACCCTTCTTGTGCTGTCACTAGGGCAATGGCAAAGAAAGCCAAACAGAATAATGGGATGCAAGATATTAGTTTAGCTGACACTTTGATAGGTCAGTCCTTTAATGATGAGATTTCAAATTCTCTTTCTCCCAGCCAGTCTGACATTCAGACTGACTTTGAAATTCCAAGGTCAAACACTGACCTTTCACCTTTAATTTCAAATGACCAAGGTCATGACCAGCTGTCAAGGTCACAGCTTTGTAAGGAACAACATAGTGATCCTGAGATATCACTTTTATTTGAAAGAGCTTTAGATGATAATGAAATGTCACAAGTCCCTGTTTGTTATTATGTGAAAAATGACATTTTGATGAGAAAATGGCGTCCTCCTGATGTCTCAGCAGATGATGAGTGGACTGTTAACCACCAGATTGTGGTTCCTAGGGCTTATCGTCCTGAAATTTTAAATTTGGCTCATGAAACTCCCATGTCAGGCCATTTAGGTGTAAATAAGACCTATCACAAGATTCTTAATCATTTCTTTTGGCCAGGATTAAAATCTGATGTTTCTCAGCACTGCAAATCCTGTCACACTTGTCAAATGGTAGGAAAACCCAATCAGACCATTCCAAAAGCTTCTTTACAGCCCATTCCTGCCTTTGATGAACCTTTTAGCAGAATTATTATTGACTGTGTAGGTCCCCTACCCAAAACAAAGTCAGGTTGTCAATATCTTTTGACTATTATTTGTGCTTCAACACGCTTCCCTGAAGCAATTCCACTCAGAAATATCAAGACTAAGACAATTGTTAAGGCACTTGTGAAGTTTTTCACATTTGTGGGACTTCCAAGGTCTGTACAATCTGATCAAGGTTCAAATTTTATGTCGGGAATTTTTCAGCAAGTCATGCATGAACTTGGTATTAAACAATACAAGTCATCTGCTTATCATCCTGAAAGCCAGGGTGCCTTAGAAAGATTTCATCAAACTTTGAAAAACATGATCAGATCTTACTGCTTTGATACAGAAAAAGATTGGGATGAAGGTATACATTTGCTTTTATTTGCTGTAAGAGAATCTGTACAAGAGTCTCTTGGGTTCAGTCCATTTGAACTGGTATTTGGGCATACTGTGCGGGGACCCTTGAAACTTCTGAAAGAAAAATTTCTCTCAGATGATGACAGTTCTTTGAATTTACTTCAGTATGTGTCTGATTTCAAAAATAGACTATCAAAGGCCTGTGAAGCTGCTCGGTCCAATCTCAAATCAGCTCAGAGCAAAATGAAATTGCGTTATGATGAATGTGCACAGGATAGAAATTTTGAACCTGGAGACAAGGTACTTGCTCTTTTGCCCATTCCTGGTAAGCCATTGCAAGCTAGATATTATGGTCCTTTTATTGTTGACAAAAAGTTAAGTGATGTTAATTACATTGTCAACACTCCTGGGAGACGCAAACAAAAACAGTTATGTCATATCAACATGCTTAAAAAGTACATTGATAGGGATAGTTCTGTTATTTCATCAGTGAATTTAGTTAAAACTGTCCCTCTTGAACAAAATGAAATGGACTCTGAAGACATGAACTTTGTGAAATCTGATCCTGCGTCGTCAAAACTCAAGAACTCTGATATCCTAAAGGATCTTGACCAGAAATTGTCTCATCTTAGTTCAGACAAGAGACTTGAACTGAAGCAGTTAATTCTTGATTATGAACACTTATTTCCGGATATTCCATCCAAAACTGACAAAATTTATCATGATGTTGAACTTATTGATGGTTCAAAACCTGTGAAACAACATCCATACAGAATGAACCCTGTAAAACAACAAATTCTCAGAGAAGAAGTTCAATATTTGCTGGATAATGACTTTATAGAACCTAGTCAAAGCGAATGGAGTTCTCCGTGTATTCTTGTTCAAAAACCTGATGGGACATATCGCATGTGTACAGACTATCGTAAAGTAAATTCTGTCACCAAAATGGACACATTTCCAATTCTTCGAATCGATGACTGCATAGATAACATTGGACATGCCAAATACGTTACAAAATTCGATCTGCTTAAAGGATTTTGGCAAATACCTCTGACAAACAGAGCAAAGGAGATCTCTGCATTTGTTACACCAGACGGATTGTATCAGTACAAAGTTATGCCATTTGGAATGAAGAACTCTCCAGCAACATTTCAACGCTTGGTTAACAGCTTGATATTCAATCTGGTTGGCTGTAAAGCCTATATCGACGACGCTATCATCTTCAGCGAAGAATGGGAACAGCACTTACAAACTATCAGAGATTTCTTCGACAGACTTAGTGAAGCTAAACTAACAGTTAACTTAACAAAGAGTGAATTTTGCCATGCAAATTTGACATTTTTAGGTCATATTGTGGGACAAGGTCTGGTAAAACCTGTAGAGGCTAAAGTTGAGGCTATCTGAGATTTTCCCGTACCTTCTGGCAAAAGACAACTGATGCGCTTTCTCGGTATGGCTGGATATTACAGGAAATTCTGTAATAACTTCTCTGTCATAGCAGAGCCTTTGACAAACGTACTTGGCAAAAGGGCCAAGTTTATTTGGACTGATAATTGTCAGAAGTCTTTTGAAAAGCTTAAAGCCATACTTAAAAGTGCTCCAGTTCTCTTAGCACCAAACTTTGACAAAGAATTTAAGTTGGCTGTAGATGCCAGTGATGTTGGTGCAGGCAGTGCATTGTTACAAGAAGATGACAATGGTGTTGACCATCCTGTTTGTTACTATTCTAAAAAGTTTAACAAACATCAGAGAAATTACTCTACCATAGAGAAAGAATGCTTATCTCTCATTCTCGCTCTTCAGCACTTCGAAGTTTACCTAGCTTCTTCAGTTGCACCTATTGTCATTTTCACTGATCACAATCCACTGACTTTCATTCATAAAATGAAAAACAAGAACCAGCGTTTACTCAGATGGAGTCTCATGTTGCAAGAGCACAATCTAGATATCAGACATATTAAGGGAAAAGATAATATCATCCCAGATGCGCTCTCTAGGGCTTAGTTGCCACTATACTGTTGATGTGAGTTTGTGCAATTGCTCTTTATTGATCTGATGTGATTTAACATTATTGTTTGTTATATAATTGTTCATTATTGCAAAAGAAAGCTTTACTTCATAAAACTTTCTTTTCTTTGAGGAGGGGAAGTGTAACATGTATGTTGTTTATCTGTTTTTATATTTTGTTTACTTAGTTTCTGCTGACCCAGATATTGGAGACATTGATGGTAAATAAGTTGTTGTAAACAAGGTATTTATTTGGATATAAGATTTTTCTAGAAGGATGACCAATCATCTAGATGGTTCTTGAACCTTGGAGAAAAGACCAGAACTTACTAGAATTTTCTTTTCCATGCAAATAGAAACTTTGAGTAGGTTCTAGAATTCAGTAGAAGTTTGTGGAATTTTCCAGAATAAATAAATATAGCATATGATATAATAGTCTTTCTTGACCGTTCTAGAACTTTCTTAAAGGGTATATATAAGAGTAAATTTTTCATAAGGGCATCTTTGAAATAATTTCACCATTTAAAAGTCTAAACCTTTTTTTACTGGAATTCTATAGTGGAATACTGTGTTTAATTATTCATTCTGGATTACTTTGGATTATTCAGTTTTGGATTCAGACTTTGTGTTCATTTGGATTTATCTTCAAAATCTGGGGATCAGAAACCGCTGAAAGACTTGTGTTGATAAATATTCTGAGGGACAGTTTGGACATAAAAGGTATTGTAATTTAGACTTTCTTTGATTGTATAACTATTTTCCATTGCTTTATTGTAAATGATAATTTTTGTTTTTAATAAATTTTGTTAAATTTTAAAAGTGCTTTTTGCTGACTTTCCAAATAGCAAAATTTTGGTTTCCTGAATTCTTTTCTAGTTACGCCTGGCACGTAACAATATAAATATATATATATATATATATATATATATATATATATATATATATATATATATATATATATATATATATATATATATATCTGTCGTTAGTTTGATATGCGTGGGCACATCATTTCAGAAAGAGACCCATCATTTTTTGCTCCATTGGTCACTTGGGCCCACCAATCCTGAAAAAAAATCTGAAGCCCTGCTACTTCTGGCCTAATAAATTATATATCCATCTTTATACAGGGAGATTGCTCAGATGATTGTAGAGAAGAAAGTCACAGTAAATGATTTGAGTAAAGGAATTGAGAGGGAAGAAGATGTCTTGAAGTATGTGTTAGAGAACTGTAGACTGACAGACTACAACACACCTATGAGACAGCTCATCAGACATATGCCTAGTAAGTATAGGAAAGAAAGTTACAGTAAATGATGAAGGAATTGAAAGGGAAGATGTCTTGAAGTATGTGTTAGAGAACTGTAGACTGACAGACTACAACACGCCAATGACACAGCTCATCAGACACATGCCTAGTAAGTATAGGAAAGAAAGTCACAGTAAATGTTGGAGGAATTGAAAGGGAAGAAGATGTCTTGAAGTATGTGTTTGAGAACTGTAGACTGACAGACTACAACACACCCATGAGACAGCTCATCAGATATATGCCTAGTAAGTATAGGAAAGAAAGTCACAGTAAATGTTGAAGGAATTAAAAGGGTAGAAGATATCTTGAAGTATGAGTTAGAGAACTGTAGACTGACAGATTACAACACACCCATGAGACAGCTCATCAGATATATGCCTAGTAAGTATAGGAAAGAAAGTCACAGTAAATGTTGAAGGAATTGAGAGGGAAGAAGATGTCTTGAAGTATGTGTTAGAGAACTCTAGACTGACAGACTACAACACACCAATGAGACAGCTCATCAGACAATATGCCTAGTATGTATAGGAAAGAAAGTCACAGTAAATGTTGAAGGAATTGAAAGGGAAGAAGATGTCTTGAAGTATGTGTTAGAGAACTGTAGACTGACAGAATACAACACACCCATGAGACAACTCATTAGACATATGCCTAGTAAGTATAGGAAAGAAGTCACAGTAAATGATGAAGGAATTGAAAGGGAAGAAGATGTCTTGAAGTATGTGTTAGAGAACTGTAGACTGACAGACAACAACACACCTATGAGACAACTCATCAGACAATATGCCTAGTAAGTATAGGAAAGAAAGTCACAGTAAATGATGAAGGAATTGAAAGGGAAGAAGATGTCTTGAAGTATGTGTTAGAGAACTGTAGACTGACAGACTACAACACACCCATGAGACAGTTCATCAGACATATGCCTAGTAAGTATAGGAAAGAAAGTCAGTTATGATGAAGGGATTGAAAGGGAAGAAGATGTCTTGAAGTATGTGTTAGAGAACTCTAGACTGACAGACTACAACACACCCATGAGACAGCTCATCAGACATATGCCTAGATTTGACTGTATTGTAGGTGTTGCTGAGAGTGTGTTCAATCAATGTATGATACTGGATGAGACAAGTAACTCGCAACTTGCCAAAACCCTTCTTATTCTCGTTTTGACATACAGGTACCTTTAGTACAGTATACTTTGCTGACGTTATTTGTTGATTTTTGATGTTCTGACTCAAAAGACTCCTGAACAGTATGTTTCAATATCATAATGATAATCTTCCAGACTTAAAAAATGCAGTTTAATGGATGCCTGATCAAGTTTGATTTTTTGTTCAATTGTTGTCTTATCAGACGTGTGGCCTTTAATATATGCATACTTTTAAAAGTTATGAGTTCGTGTTAAATTGGTTAGATTTCTTTTTAAAAAGTGTAAAGTCTCTTTCTGGTTCAGTATATGATATTTGATTTTACCATATGAAGTTGCGTCCGGGAGTGAAATCACGCCATGCAATAAAATAGTGGTTTCCAGATTTTCGGGAAATGTTATGACGTCCATAACATAATGACAAAATTAAAGCGTTTTTACATCAGAAATGAGACTTCAAAGTAATCTTAATGTCATATGATAAATAGAACCTAACATTTGTGCTCTTGTATTATTGAATTTATTAAACTTGTTGCGCAAAAGAGATAAAATGCTCAGCAAGCCTTGCATTTTATCTATTTCCCCAACTCGTTTAATAAATTCACTAAAACATGAGCACTCATGTAAGATCCTCTATATATACTTAAAGCCAAAAGTAACTTTACACCATGAACTACTGAATATATCTTTACTGTTTTTGATTTAACTAAATTAAATATTGCAATGAGCTGCTGGTACCCGCCCTAAATCTAATTCACGAAAAACAACTTAGGTAAATTTATCTTCTTTTGAGTTATCTGTGCTTTCATTAAAAGTACAAAATCAGAATTTCCTAACAAAATCTAAAGTAAACCTAGGATTTGAACACGCTATTTAAAGGGCCATCGATTGCCCATTAAGAATACTGCAAAACATTTTGTCTCTGACGTATAGTTTGTGTTTGGCAGCATCTTAAAGTTGGTTCACTTTGAAATTATCTCCCTTTCAATTAAAACAATAGTAAACTTAAGTCCCTGCTAAAAGCTTTATCTCAGATGACATTTGGATTTTTTATCAGCGATTTTTTGGGACTTCTGCCCTGAGTTTGTGACAAGATAATCTGATAAAAATTCCTATCGGTATGGAAGAAAAACGGCAAACAATTTCTTATGGGAAATTCCTTTGAAAGCACTGTAAAGTTCACAAAAGGGGGTATGTACGTAAAAACACAACTCTAATTTGTGTTACTCGAAAGGTGATCCGGGCTGATTTGAATTTTAAACAACAATTCAATAGCCTGTCTTTTAGACTGGTTCTTTAAAATTAAAAAGTGTCCAATCGCAAAGCTACAGTAACACATACAAAAGTGATGCACTTTGGAAATGTTTATTTTCCCCCTTGCTTCTAACATTGGGGCATTGTGGTTGCATTTATGACAGTAAAAACATGAAATTCAACTGCCATATGAGTAATTAATTGAAGTTTAATATGAATTAAACACATTTAAAATACCACTCACCAATACCCAGAAAAGGTATATATAATAACAGTGTAAAGTTACTTTTGGCTTTAAGTATATTGTAGGTGTGGCTGAGAGCGTGTTCAATCAATGTATGATACTGGACGAGAAGAGTAAGAAGCAGGTTCTCCATGGTGCTAAGATATATGATGAGTTGGAGTTTAACTATACATACCTGGATGATTCTAACTTGATGTAAGATCCTCTATATATTGTAGGTGTGGCTGAGAGTGTGTTCAATCAATGTATGATACTAAACGAGAAGAGTAAGAAGCAGGATCCCCGTGGTGCTAAGATATATGATGAGGTGGAGTTTAACTATACATACCTGGATGATTCTAACTTGATGTCAGAGTGGATTCCAAACAGGGATGAAGCGAGTACTAAGAAAAAGGACTCCAGTAAGTACTGAGTACTGACTGTTTTGAAAGTACTCGAGTAAGTACTGAGTACACATTTTGTAAATGTACTTAAGTAAGTACTGAGTACTTTAGAAAAGTACTCATGAGTACATCCGAGTACTATGAGTACTATAAAGTATGCAATGAAAATTTAAGGCTAAAGCCAAATTTAATAACTAAACAGGCTGCAGATATTTATAATATTTACAAGCACATACATACATGTAGTAGTGACATCTAAGATTCAATATATAAACCCTTATACAAGTTATTAACCATTTAAGCACTAAATTAAAATAAAAGGATAGCTGATTCTGCAAACACTGCAGATCCAGATGTGGCGGCTCATAATGAATCTACAGTGTTTGTCTTCTAGATTTTGATTTTGGCACTATATGTGATGAGCTTGAGAACTGTTCTGTTCTGTTTTATTGATTATATTATTCTTGATATTTTTATTCATAAATATTTGGACACCAAAAATTATTGACATAATTTCTGAAAAAGTGATCAGCACGTTTCATCAATGCATACATGTACATGTCAGAATGCAGATCAAATGTCAAACAGTATAGACCATTATCAGACTGCTCCTGATCTGGGTGTGCACTGTTTGTTCAGGTATTTATCTGTCCCTATATTTGGGGTAAATACAGTGACTTATTTTGCAGAAAGTGTGACAACTACAACAATATACTAATTAAAGTGCATTGTAGTAATCCAAAAATGTGTTGCTCCTAACCAATTATATGCATCATTAGGCCTTTCATCAAGTCCATTGTTAATAAAGAAGTCAATGTGTCCACACTAGATAGGTAAAATGCACTCTTTCTAAATATTAGGATAGGGCTAAAAAAAATAACAAGTGTTTCTCAGGCCACTTTAATGAAAAAAACAGATTAGGCAGGCAGGTTTTTTATTTATATTTTTTATTTTCCAAAACACAGATGAGGCAACTTTTTTTCGAGTCTGAAAAGAGACAGATGGGGGGCATTTGAAATAGATGAGGGAGGACAAGAGAAACAATTAACATTTTTCCTGTCTGATTGAAATTTAAAAAAAAGTACTCAGTAGTACTCGTAATGTACTCATGAGTACAGGGTTTTTTGTAACAGTACTTAAGTAAGAAGGAGTACATGTACTCCTGAATTTCGCTAAATACAGAGTACAGCTAAGTACTGAAAAAAAGTACTCGAGTAAGTACGAGTACAAGTACGAGTATGAGTACTCCATCCCTGATTCCAAAGTCGGAAAATATGTCAAGAAGTAAGTAATAACTAACTCCTTATAAGGGAGGTTGTTCTTGAATTCATGTTTAACATGTTAACCTAAAGCACAACTGCAGCAGACAACACATTTTTATGGCCCCAACTTTGGAAAAGTTGAAGGGGCATATTACTTTGTGCTTTTGGAAAAGTTTAAGGGGGCATATTGCTTTGGGCTCGTCCCTGTGTCTAGTCAGGGGCGATCGGGACTCCCGTGCGATTTTGATGCCGATTTATGGTGACCTATACCAAATCAAACTTTAGGGGATAACTAATGAAAATCACCTGGTCACCCATCTGGGTTTCACATCTGGACGACACTATGACGTCATCAAAATAACGTATATTGTATCAGTGCAATTCAAACGGTATGTCCATTGCAGTCTATGGCGATCAGGACTTTCTTGCATTTTGTTTGCCAATTTCAGTCGAAATGCACCAAATTTAATCTTAGGAGGTTAATAATTAAAATTAACATGTCGCCCATAGTGTTTTCGCATCAGAACAAAAAGATGACGTCATTGAAATGACGCCTAATATGTAAATACCTCATATATGCGTGTTTTTTTCTATTTCCAACGCATGAAAATATTCCTTTAATAAACTGGCAGCCTTATCATGACTGAATACAAACTTTTTTAAATCGTAACATACAAAATATATTCAGATAGTGTGAAGTCAGTTTGAGGGTGGGACGTAAATGCCGTCACGATTTGCAAATAAAGACAGTGGAGTGAATGAAAAACACAGTGTTTTTGATAATGAACGGTGTAAATATAATTTCTTATGCTTATATATATATATATAGATATACCACGACCTCTGACCAATGACCTTTGGGTCTTTCTATTTCAAACAATTGATGCAGAACACGTAAAATGAGCCAGTCCGGCTAGAGCATATGTGTATGTCAAAGCTTTTATAGTAAATGTAAATAAATCCCCGAAACCCTTTTTTCTAGTACAACATATCAATATTGTAAATAGAGACACGCTTCAAAAGCTTTTGGCTTATCTGTAGCTGCTTATCCTGCACTCAAAGAAAAGATAGTAGTAATATTCATTTGCATACACTATCAACCAAACTCATTATAGTCCGATTTTGACCCCTGAAGGATCAAACGTTAGAAGAGTCTACTTAGTAGTAAGTTCATGATATGGTAATAAGGATAAACCCTCTACAAGTTACCCATTGTACTTCGATAGCACGGCCAATAGAAAACTGTTACAATCTGATTTATCTTTTGCATGCTTATATACTATGCACAAAAAATTTAGCAATTGTTATGTATGCAGGGTTGCCACGGTCAGGGAAAAAGTTCTGGAAAATGAAAAATTTTCCAGGTCAGGGAAAAGTCAGGGAATTACATTTTCAGTCAGGGAAATTTAAAAAAAGTGAAAAAAGTCATAGAAAAGTCAGGGAATTTCAAAGTTTTCCTAAAAAGATGCTAGTTAACAGGCTTTTGGAAATTTTAGTTTCCATAATTTGCAAGCAATATTAGAAAAGGAATGTGTATGAACATAAATTGCAAGCAATTTATGTTCAGAAACATTCCTTTTCTAATATTTACGGTTTAAGATTTTTCTTTAAAGATTAAATCAGCAAGTTCAAATATTTGTGCAAAATCTTTGAATGGTCGATGGATGAAAATGGCTAAAACTGGCCTTCCAAAAGGGTCTGGAAAACGGTTGAAAGTCAGGGAAAAGTCAGGAAAAGTCAGGGAATTTTGAAATGGATATTGAGTGGCAATCCTGGTATGGGTGAGCCCATCCACATCAGATCTCGAGTTTTATTTGCTGTTATGAAGATACAAGCGCCGATCATCTGACAAGATTTTCCATTTAAAAAAAATACAGAATTACCAAATGCAGCGGCCGTGCTAAAGTGACGTTTAATTTTAAGACAAGCGGGTAACGTGGGTAATTCTGATCATTGAGGGAAGCCGACATCATTTTCAAACGATTGTTTGGTCACTCAAAACCAAAAAATCATAGTAAATTCTGCAATTTTTTGAACTTTCTCAGAGAAATAAAGGACCAAGTTTTCACAATTTGACGTTTTTACTAATGCTTTGACGTTATTGCCTTTAAACGGTGTTTCTAGTCGGTTTTTCTTGAACCACATTAACAAGTAAAACTGTTTGATGCCTTCCAACACATTCAGACAAATACTGTTGAATGAAACATCTTCTCTACTATAGTGCACGAGCCGAAAGATAAAATCTTACGTCACCGTTATCTTGCAAATGCGTCGCACCATTTTTCAGTAACTTAAGGCTTTAATCAACCATAGGATGAGTTACATTGTAAGCCTATGATATCTTTGTAAACTGATACTCTGTTGAATTGAAATGCCAATTTACATTAGAAGTTTAATCAAATGATGGCTACGTTTTGACGTCATTGATGGCAGCTGATTTTTTTCAGCATGAAATCTCTATCACATCTGTCACATAGCCAATAGTTTTTATAGGCGTATGATGCATTAGGAAGATGAAAGACCACCAAACGAAATATCACATGCTTATCATTTTAGCATTACTTACTACGGATGTGATTTTTGCTTATTGACCCCTTCTGCAAGTCTTGCACTCCCCAAATGCCTATTTAAATTATGGCGTCTGAAATTTTGTGGTTTTATTTGCCTACGATCCTGTTCTCGTCATTGCAATTGAAATTGATCGTCACTGAACAAAGATGAGCACAAAAAAGATGCGAAACATAAGAAATTGCTAAACTTATTGTGCATAGTATAGGTAGAATCGTCTTCAAAGGTCAAAATCGGACAATAAGGCATTCTTGTTGATACGGCTGCTAACAAAATATCTGAATCCACATGAAAATACATGTAGTTGTTCAAAATTCATAAGCATATTGACCACTGGCAATATTTTTACATGAGTCCTCTTCTGCTTCACGGCAACACAAATCAGTACACTTTGTACTTACACCGAGATATTTCGCATACAGCTATGCTGCAACCACATTTTATCAGCTGCAGAGGGGTTTCGGGGGCAGGAGGCAACATGTGCGGATTCAGGAATTTTTGTCAGTTTTATTTAGTCCTCAGCTTATTTTACAGTTTACAGAGGGGGTCCAATGGTTTTATTGCTGAGAAAACTATACTTATACTTAACCAAGAATCAAGAGGGGGTCCATTATTTTCCAGGGGGGGATGTCAAACTTTTTCCAGGGGGGGGGGGGGTGTCAAACTTTTTCCAGGGGGGGGGGGGGGGGTCCAAATGCTCATTCCTTTAGAAACCCATATACGTACGTGTTATTTTCCAGGGGGGGGGGGGGGTGTCCAGACCCCCTGTCCCCCTCTGGATCCGCACATGGGCAATGTCATCATAACGGGACGATATTTATCACAGTCCCGCTTCTTATCATAATTGTCAGGCATTGATTTGCCAAGATTAATGACAGATGAGGTTTTCCAAATGATGCACGTTTGACACCTTCAAGAGACACAGCTCTTTGAAGTAGTAGTTTTTGCAATTCAGCTTTTTTTCTCCAAAATATCCACTACGTCAACGCAGTGAGTCGCACAATATCGGTGACTGGCTAATACAAAGTAAGAAAGACGGCAAAGATCAGGAATCGATACAATCAAGTACCAGACCTGGCCCGGGATACCAATGGGAAAGTAACAAACTCACAGTTAGACATCACAGACGAGAGCTAAGAAGTCAGGACAATTTACAAATTTATTACTCTAGTGCATCCGCCACAGTGCTTTCTAAGGGCACTGAGCCGAGGTGAAAGAACGCTTGGTGGATAGAGTCTCCAGCATAGCTAAATGCCTGCCAATATGATTTCTTGCTCTTTCCTGACATTGAACTAGTTAATATCAGCACCTGAAAGTGCATGGAATTCGATCAGAGCCCTGGTTGTGACATCACCAATGACACATTGACATCTTTAATAAGTGTTCTGATCTTAGAAACTTGATGATATATGAGCAAGACTGTTTAAGAAAATGTAAAATATCAACACTCTGCAATTGTTTTATATGTGTTTTATTTAAGCAGCGAAAACAAAATTTGCTCCTGCAAAACTGGGGGTAGGGTTGTACATTAGCTCATAAAGGATAAAATATTTAAGATAGAAAAGCAAACTTTGGTTATTTTATTCGTCAATCGAGTATAAGTTTGTTAAAACTTATCTAAAACGATATTCATTTATATTCCATAGGGAACAATGTTAAACACATATGATAATATTACTCTTAATTCAATATTTCGACCAAAGGCCTTTATCAAGAAAAACATACACTTCAATGTCAACTACATAGTCTCTGTTCCACCATCTTGTAGTTGACATTGAAGTGCTTGTTTTTCTTGATAATGGCCTTTGGCCGAAATATTGAATTTAGGGTAAAATTATCATAATAATCTAAAACGGTTTGAAACCGACTCAGAGCAGTCGTTAAACTGAATGACGATAGCCAAAATTAACACTTTTAAATTATAATTAAGTTCATGTAATGCACATAATACAACATGTAGCCGTAAACAGCTGTCATATGTAGTAAAGTCATCCAGTAATTTACAGACTATTAGAATGTTCATTGATTAGCTAATTTTAATGTCTTTTTCTGTAGCTCAAACTTTCAATTTTCTTATTCTCAAATTGATAAAGTAACATATATAACAAGCTGTTACAGGCTAACACCCATACTTACAGTGTGTAAACATCTCCTATTCGATACACCTTGAATTGGTACATACGAAAGAGTATATCTAACAGAGTTTGGGATGGAGCAGGTCATTACTCAGCATGCAGTCAAAATCTTGTTTGATGATTATTCTGGTTTTTTATGAGATGATTAGGACAATTATTTTACCAGAGAAGCAGAAATAATAATCGATATTATATATAACTTGGATAAGGATTGGTTTAGAATATTTACATTAGAAAGGGACATTTACTAAATTGTACTGTTTAAATGTGAAACGATTATTCTCTATGTTCCTCTAGGATGTATCTTTATTTTAGAATTATTCATATTAGGAAATATTGAAAACAAATATTCAAAATATCTGTAACAAAGGTACAGGGGCTTAATAATCATCAATACCTAAGATTTAGGCATCAGAGGCTGGAGACTATAGCTAGGAAAACATGCGAAATATATTCATTTTATCCTGAAATATCATCTCTTACATCAAGCCAATGTCCTTGCTCATTTATTATGTCATGTAACATATGTTACAACCTTTAACAAGTGATTCAATCTTGTTTTTAAACCTGCAAATTCTATAATTATTCATAATATGAGCAAGACAATCCCAAATATACAGGATATCCAACAGCAGCAAATGTTTTCATATATTTTTACTTAATTGATGCCTACCAAATTCGGCTCCTTAAAATTGGGTATAGCCTTTGGGGTGTTTAATTGCACGTATAAGACACTATATTTAAAGTATAAAAGCAAACTTTGGATTTTTTCTAACCAAAATGAGTTTGTTAGTACAAAATAACCAAAACATTTTTGAAAATGCACATATCAGCTAAAAAGTAAATGATATTGGTCACAATTTTCATGTTTAAGGGGTAATCTAATTAAAGTAACGTACATAACACCACAGAAAGCTGTCATTTTGCTCCAAAAGAATTTATATGTAGCTAAAGTAGTCAATTTGCAGACCATATGAGTCTTTCTGTAGCTCAAACTTTCAATTTTCTTTTTTTTTCTTAATTTAATATGGTAACATATATAACATGCTGTCAGAGACTAACGCCCCGGCGAACATAGTGCAAACATCTATTAAAAGACGCAGCTTGATATCCTCTTTTAGATAGGATAAGCTTGCAAAATTCCCCAGGGGGCGCAATAACATTCTCAGCCATCAGTCTAAAGGTGGCCCGATAAGCTGGGTATTTATAGGAAATCTACGGTATTTTGCATGCAAAATATAGTTATCGATAGATAATTCATTGTCAGTCAGGTAAAGCATTGATGTAACCATAATATGACTAAAATAATTGATATTATGTTAAAAAAAGTGTTCGTGTTGGATAAATATGACCATACCAACACAAACTATAGCTTTTATTAACGGGCAGTTTCTTATTATGGTCGCCATATTTATGACGTCATAACTAGCCTCAGACGCGGATTTGAGATGGGTGACCACCTTTAAATTAAAGGTAAGACTCCATTGAAGATTTTGATATAGGTCACCATAAATCGGCACACACAATTCGCACGGGACCTATTTTTTGTCCCTAAGGGCCCTGACTAGTCCGTTCAAAATTTATTAAGATACAGATTTGAATTTTCAATAATGGATAAAGAGTAGATTACCTGCTGTACTTTTTAAAAAAAAAACATTGTTTTATTTTTTTTTTTAGTTATTGCCCTTTGCAACTTTGTGATATCTCAAAAACTATTACAGCTAGGAGCTTCAAACTAGGACAGCTGACGGAGGATAATAAGTAGATTAGATTGAAAATTTAAGAAAAGGTTGTTAGTTTTTTTCAAGTAACACTGGAACGCCTTTAGAACACGATCGCATATAACACAATGTTTGATAGAATGCTGGTGTAACGTGGTCCCCGTTTTTCCCCCCTAAAAATTGACCTTTTTTCCAGGAAAGAACGAGCAGATGTCAGGCGAGACAGTACATCAGACGTCTGAAATGGTCAATTCACTGAAGCGTAAAATAGTTTGGCCATCTCTATTGTTGCATAGTATTGATGTATTGATTATACCTGATCAATTTAATTGTTTGTGTTTGTTTTCTTTTAAAATCCAATCAGCCATTTTGACATGCTTGGGAAGTGTGTAATTATTCCGAACATCTCACCTAATGTCAGATCTAAATTGAGTGGATTATTGTAGTGAAATTTGCATATTTTAAATACATTGTTCAATCAATGAGTGAACTTGAAGTTTAATATAGCTCATTAAACAGCATTTAAAGCTAATTATTATACTTTGAAAAAATCATATCTTTTTTTTGTTTTCTCAAAACTATTGAGCATCTGTGAACTACTTTTAGCATGTTTAAAAAAAGCGCATTATCTCCCTTACTATTGCTATATATAAGTGTTATGCAGCATCTAGCTCCCTTACTATAAACAAGTACTAGCTTAGCGGAAATGTTTCAGCATCGCGGAAAAACATTGATGTGTCGTGGGCAGGTGGGTGGGGTAACATGTTGTAGCGATCATGACCACTTATTACGCTGTGGGCAAACTGTGGCGCCCAGGTACCACGTTCTAAAGATGTTCCAGTGTATTGCCTGCGTCCATGACTTTTTGTCGAAAACCCTTTTGTCGAATGCGACATATCGTCGCATATGACATTTCGTCGAACGCGACAATTCGTCGAAATTACGTCGAAAGACAATTCGTCGAATGTTAATCTGTCGAAAATTCGTCGAAAGTTCGTCGAAAATTAGTCGCAAAATGAGAATTGGAAAATGAAAGTATCTTAATTACCAAACTAGCGCAATGTGCATGCGTCTGAAAAAATAAACAAAATTGAATAGAACATTATGATTTTATTACATCAAGCCCGTGAGCTGTTCTTAGTTCTTTGCACCCCTATTACTAATGTAAAATTCCAGTCTATTTTGCAAGTTTTCAGCCATCTTCAGAACAACACTGATAAGAAATTGAACTAATCTGCGATACAAGAGTAAATACAAAAAGTGAAAAGTCGAGCTGATATCACTCCCTTCACCTAAATACCTACCTATTTAACCTTTTGTTAACGCTTCATCACGACAGATTCTGAGTTAATAATCAAACCAAGCTCAGACTTCAAGCTATTGTTAACGCCCCAATATGCAATACGCGGGAAACGCATTCCAAAAGGGTTTCCAACCAAGTAAGCATAAACAGCAGACTTCGGTATATTATATTTGTTTCAATACAGAAAAGTACGATACTTTTGTTTTCAAAACAGCAAAGTACGACACTTGGTCGATTTTTTTCGACCAAGTGTCGTACTTCTTTCATAAAAAAATCGACCAAGTGTCGCTTTTGGTCGTTTTTTTCGACCAAGTGTCGTATTCGACTTACAGTCGTATTCGACGAAAGGGTTTTCGACGAAAAGTCGTGCACCGGTATTGCCTTTGCATTCTTTTCCAGGTCCGTCCGTTTGTGCATCCGCTCCAAAAATTAAGTGACAGTTTTGAAATTTCATAAATATATTTGTCATCCAAAAATTGACCTGTATTTTTTTTAGTCCAAATTATCTCACTTTGTGGAGTAATGACTCTTTTAAAGGGTCATAATGAAATTTTTTAATCAAGATATCTCAAAAAGTATTACAGCTAAGAGCTTCAAATTTTGTCAGATGATAGACGATGAAGAGTAGACTACCTGGTGAAAATTTAAAAAAAAAAAAAATGTTTTTTGAGTTATTGCCCTTTGCAACTTTGGACATAGAAAACATGACATCTCAAAAATTATTACAGCTAGGAGCTTCAAACTTGGACAGCTGATTGAGGATAATGAGTATTTCACCAAACAGTATTACAACTAAGAGTTTCAAACTTTGTCAGATGATAGAAGATAATGAGTAGAATACCTGGTGAAAATTTAGAAAAAAGTTATATTGTTTTTTTGAGTCATTGCCCTTTGCAACTTTGGACATAGAAAAAGTTATATCTCGAAAACTATTACAGCTAGGAGCTTCAAACTTGGACAGCTGATAGAGGATAATCAGTATTTCACCAAACAGTATTACAACTTAGAGCTTAAAACTTTGTCAGATGATAGAAGATAATGAGTAGACTACCTGGTGAAAATTTTAAAAAAGTTTCATTGTTTTTTTGAGTCATTGCCCTTTGCAACTTTGGACATAGAAAAAGTTATATCTCGAAAACTATTACAGCTAAGAGCTTCAAACTTTGTCAGATGATAGAGGATAATGAGTAGACTACCTGTTGAACATTTAAGAAAAAGTGATTTTATTTTGTTTGAGTTATTGCCCTTTAAGAAAGGTTACTTTATTTCTTTCGCATTTTTTTTGAGCAATTGCCCTTTGCAAATTTGGACATAGAAAATTTGTTATAAAGATATCTTGAAAACCATTACAGTAAGTAGCCTCAGATTTGGTCAGCTGATAGAGGATGGTGAACAGATTACCTGACAAGATCATCCTTACGGACAAGCTAATTGTTATGGGCACAGTGTTTTATAAACACAATTTCTTATATCTTCATTTACATGCGCAATAAAATTTGATATTTCTTCTGAATCATCTGGGGATTGAAGGGCAACTAGTTATTGGCTCGGCCAACAAATGTTAGCGGAGCTCTATTGTTTTTGGTTAGTTCGTTTGTCTGTCTGTCCATCTGTCTGTCAATCTTTCTGTCTGTCCATCCGCTGTTGTGGTCACTCTAACATAGTCATTTTTAATCTGATTTCTTCCAATTTCATATATGGATAGCTTCCATCAAGCTCTCACTCAAGTTTGAATATGGGTTTTTGTCCGATGAATGATAATCAAGATGGCCGACAAATTGGTCGTCGCCTATGAGTTTGCACTTGTGGACACTCTACCTTAGTCATTTATTACCAGATCACGTCCAAATTTCATTTATGGATTATTTTTATCAAACTTTCGCCCAAGTCGGAATTTTGGTTATGTCAGATAACCAAGATGGCTGCCACTCTACAGTTTGTATGTGTAGCACTCTAACCTAGTCATTTATTACCCGATTTCTTCCAAATTTCATATACTAATTACTTCTATCAAACTCTCACTTAAGTTTGAATATGGCTTTTTTCCGACGAATGATAACCAAGATGGCCACCAAAATGGCTGCCTATGGTCAGCTTGCATTTGTAGCACTCTGACTTAGTCATTTATTACCCAATTTCTTCCAAATTGCATGCGTGAATTACTTTTATCAAATTCTCTCGTAAGTTTGAATATAAGTTTTGTCCGACGGACTAAATCAAGATGGCCGCCAAAATGGCCACTGTCTGTCTGTTTGCACTTGCGGACATTCTAATTTAGTTATTTATCACCTGATATCTTCAAAATCAAACTCTTTCCCAAGATGGACTGTGGGTTTTGACGATGAGCATTATTTAAAATGGCTGCACAAAAGGCTGCCACCTGCCAGTTTGCATGTGGAGACATCTATTTTGGTCATTTATCATCCAATTTCTTCTAAATTTCATATATGGACTACTTTCATTTAAGAATTGAAAGTTATTTTTCTGCGTTTCACTGGGGTATGAAATGTCGGGAAAATTACATCTTATCTAAAATTAGATTTAATTTAAACGACATTTCATACCTCAGTGAAACGCAGAAAAATAAATTCTTATAATTACTACTTCTTCTTTATTCATTCTTATTCAGTATTTATAATTATGTTTTCCTTAAAAAAAAAGTTTCCAGCTAATAGTTCATTTCGCGCATTTAGACTATGACGTGCGTATGTAGACGTTACGATCGCGACGTTCAAAAAATCAAAATGGGGGCCATTCTCCAATTGAAAATAAATAACTAGAACTCTACATTTTAGAGACTAGAATCTCGTTTTTTCATAGTGATAACCGAAAAAACTTAACATGGGTGTTCATTAGAATGTGTACGATAGTTATGTCATCGGATATGACGTCATTCATTTACATTGGTGACGAAAAGCATCATCTGTCAAAATGGTTTGGAAAGGAAAAGAAATGACCCCAGCAAAAAGAAATTGAGCTATCTTTATTGAGTGATTGAAGAAAGCAAAGACGAATTGCAAAAGATGTTGGATAAACCAGGCAACAGTCATGCAGAAAGTTCAAGAAACGATTGTATTGCGGGGCTCGACTGAAAACATACAACAAAGTTGTAGTGTAGGCCCCTGTGTCGAAATTTGGGCTCCCGTATGCACTTTTTGGTAAAAGTAATTCTTATCAATTTTCAACTAGAGAAATATATGCAGTGTAAAGAAAAAGATGTTTACAATTTTTTCTTGCAGTATTAACGTCACAGTGACGTCACAAAATGGGGTACGTCGTTTCACTTGCATCAAAGAACTTAGACGTGGTGGGGTTATTTACACACCTAAAATAATCTTATTTTGATGTTTGTTGCATTGTAATGGTTGAAAACGTCTATAAAAACAATAAAATGGAAACTTGATTCAATATGAACTTTTACGTGAAATTGACGTCGATTTGACGTCAGTGTGCTGGAAAACCACATTGTGTACGAAAAAAAATTCTGGAAATTCGTGTGTGCCTCGCATCTAAAAACAGATCTTAGCATAACTGTATGTTTCTAGCTTAGCTTTTTGAAACAAGTTAGCTCTCTGATGGTTTGGGCGTTTAGCTGCTACAGCATGTTAACTACGTTACCCTACATTTTTAAACAAAATAAATGTAATCAAGGTTGTTTAGGTAATACTTGAATTATTTAAATTGGACAAACATTCATGAAACATAGAAGAACATTTCATTCTTTGCATATATTTATGTTTATATAGATATATGGGCCCATCATAATGTCCTTTATGTTACATTTTAAGTTACTCCCTTTAACATCACTGAAATTATGTTAAATAATTTTCTTTGATAAGTTTCCCGGTTAACTTACAGGTTTTAAATACATCTTCCACAATACAAGTAATGGACTATTTTATAGCTGCAAACAGTGTGTTTGTATCACAAATACTTTAAGAGTTATAAACTGTTAAATATGATGACCCTGAGTAAAAAGTTCATTCTTTAATTGGTCATGAAATTCAATTTGAAAACCTTCAAATACCACATATGAGCATTCTGTTGATAAGCAAGAGCAAAAAAGCCACGCTTAACTTCATTTCTGGTGTAAAATATTAAATTGGTTTTGTTTGTACAGCATCATGTAACGTATATTACAACTTTCAGGACTGCATATACATTGCTTTATTCCGTATATTATACGTCAAAGGATATTTCATCTCAAAATTGGCTGTGCTTGTTAAATAGATATCAAGATACCAGTCTGTCTGAAAAAAAGGATTTATCAGGATTTATTAAGCTCCTACTAATTATCCATGCACATTTACATTTGCAACATAGTATATATTTGAACTTTTTACACTTACAAAGAAATGATTTGCCCATAATTATGGATTTTAAAATTCATAAACAAAGGAAATAATAGAACCAAAGTAACAGCACTTAGAAGGATACATTTCAATTTACTGTCAAATTTGTTAAAATAACATACTATTTCTCTACAAAATATATCATATTGCCATATGTTTATCCAAAATGTTAACAAAGGAAATATAATTGAGCCAGAAAAGCTAATATATTAAGTTAAGTTAAGAGTTTTGTACTATTTTTCTGAAGATTTTTAAGTTTAATTGAGCCACTTCTCCTCAGGTATTTAAAGTGTCTGCAGTGACCGGGAAAGGCATGCGCCATGCGTCATAGTCCCATTAAAAACGGAAATGTCACATCGTTTTTTTTGCAATGGATGCGCCCAGGTCTCTTTCCGATTTTTACGATCATTTTCGGTACGAAATAGGTGAGTACGAAATAGGTGAGTACGAATAAATAAATACAGACGCTGTGATTCACGCTTTTTATTTACAATAAAGCGCCCGAGTAACTACACATGTTTTAATGACATCATTGGTCTGTGCGAACGCTGCAAATAGTAAACATCGTCTGCGCTGTAACGATCAATAAATGTTATGACAGTTGTAATTATCAAACTATTGTTCATATCTGAATATGGGTTTTGTCTGATGAACGATAACCAAGATGGTCGTCAAAATGGATATCCCCTTTTCACTGCAGGGCATTATGCGGGGCCCTTTGTCGGAGTCTGACTGTTCTAGTTCAGGTCTCATATGAGTCACTGTTTTGTACCTAGATTTTTGGTATTTGCTTGTGATCTACGTTAATTTCTTTTGTCAAAAACACCAGAGATGTATTTTAAAACAACAGCCCCAAGACATTAGTCTACTCTCCAAATGCATTGCTTAACCCTTAAAGCGCCAAGAAAAAAAATGCATCTGAAAATGTCGTCTTCTGAAGTCGTCTGCTGCAAATAATTGTCTAACATTACTGACTAATTAAGTATAGAAGCAAACAATGTGGACCCAGAACAGACCTATAGGAGCAGTCTGATCTGGGTCCACAATATTTGCCATAGAGGCTTCTTAAACATTTCAGCAGACGAGAAAAGCAGACGACTTTTGCTGCGATTGGAGCATTAAGGGTATACTTTCACAAAACGCTTTGAGGCGTGACTGTAAAAGTAAATGCATTGATTGAATAGAGGGTCATTACTTAGAGGTCGTGGTAGAAGTATAAAATATATATGTTCTATTTTTAGCACTAGAAGAAAAGCAGAATCAAATAGAAAGACAACACACCTATAAGACATATAAAAAGACCCATGTTCTAACAGTACTAGTGAGTATAAATAGAATATTATCCTCAACGGGATAAAACCCAATATCACATGATGTTGTGTCTGGGAGTGATCAGGGTTTGCACAGGCTTGAAAAGTACTTGAATTTAGAGGGCTTTCTTGAAAAGTCCTTGAAAATTAAATCTGCCTTGAAAAGTACTGGAATATCACTCAAAAGCCTTGAAAAGTCCTTGAATTCTACTATTTTCTGTAGGACTAAGCAATGTGGATAGAGAACTTAATTTGTATAAAATTGTTGTGCCTATATTTGGTGCAGCATATGCTGCACCAAATATAAGCAATATGCTGCACCAAATATAGGCACAACAATTTTATACTAATTTTCCAGTAATAATGTCTCCATTATCTCAGTCTGGCATTTCTGAAGAAGAATTTTAACACTTTGATCAGTATTTTTATTAACTTTAAGTCCTTGAAAACTGTTGGAGAGGCTTTTAGAAGTCCTTGAAAAGTCATTGAATTTAACTCTTACTTGCCTGTATGAACCCTGGTGATATTATGCCATGCAATAAAATCGATTAACCACTGGTGGTTTACAGATTCAGCAACATAACAAACTGACGGCCATTATAACGCTGCGTAAAAGAGGGGAAATCTTAACGTTTTAACGCCAAAAACGCTATTATAAAGCAATTTTAATGTCATGTGATAAATAGAATCTATATTCGTGCTCATGTATTGTTGAATTTATCAAGCGAGTTGTGAAAAAGTGATAAAATGCTCTGCAAGCCTCGCAATTTATCCCCTTCCCTAACTTGTTTGATAAATTCAATAATACATGAGCACTCATATAAGATCTTCTATGTAAGGCTCCAACTAGCTACAGCGACTAGCAAGAATTATGTAAATTTGCATGTGGCAAGTTTAATATTTGATGTTTCAGAGATAGAGAATTAGAAAGGTGCTGATCAGACTGCGCATATTTAATCTGCGCCTTCCTTATTTGCATGCAATAAAATCAGATTTTCACGATAGGAGGCCCATTTAAAGCAATGGCATAGCCAGGACGCTGAAAAACTTACCCACATCAAAAGGAGACTACTGGATCAAGCAGGGATTCTTTTCAATTGCATTCCTTTTCAAAAAGGGAACTTCTCTTAAAGGAAAGAATTTGCTCCCAGAGGGAGCGAATTCTTTCCTTTAAGAGCAGTCCCTTATGGTATGGAAAATCACTTTTACCTTATAGGCAGCGCAGTGACTCAGTGGTAGAGTGCTTGACTAGAGACCGAGGGGCAGCGGGTTAGAGCCTCACCGCCGTCACTGCGTTATGGTCCTTGAGCAAGACACATTTATCCTAGCTTAGTACTGGTTCAACCCAGGAAGACCCATCCCTGTTTAACTACAAGATTGTTGATGGGACGTAAAGAATCAAATCAAACAAACAAACTTTTTCCTTATTAGGTGACCTCCCTTGAATGTTAGTATTTTTAGGTCAACTGAGCCGAAGGCTCATGGGTGAGCTAATAGTATACCAGTCACCCCCGCGTCCGTCGTCTGTCCTCCGTCCGTCCACAATTTCAAACATCTTCTCCTTTGAAACCACTGGGCCAATTAAATTCAAATTTCATATGGAGACTCCTTAGGATGCCGGAACTAAAGTTTGTTCAAATGGTCCTAGTCATATGACCAAGATGGCCACCACGCCCATATATGGTAAAAACCCTTAAAAATCTTCTTCTCCAGAATCAGAAGGCTGATGACCTTGGGACTTGGTATGTAGCATTGGGGTTGTGGGGCCTACCAAGTTTGTTCGAATGATGATCCTAGGTTGACCTTGACTTACTTAACGTCAAGGTCAAAGTTGCTTCCTAATGCATTTAAATGGGAAAAATTCTGAAAGTTGATTTTTTTGAAAACTGTGGAAGCCTTTGTCATTATTCTCACTTGATATGTTTAATGTAATGAGTCAATGGCTATAAATAAGTTTCAAAGGTCAAGGTTGACCTTTGACCTTTCAGCTTAGGTCACTCATAATGGAGTCCCATCAATATATTAAAACATAGTTTTCTCACAAATCATTGGCCCAGTTGAACTCAAATTTCATGTGAAGACTCCTTATGATAAGTTAGCCAAAATTTATGCAAAATATTTTGGTCACATGACCAAGATGGCGCCATGCCCATATATGGTGAAAACCTTTTAAAAATCTTCTCCAGAACCAGAAGGCCGATGAACTTGGGACTTGGTATGTAGCATTGGGGATATGGGGCCTACCAAGTTTGTTCAAATGATGATCCTAAGTTGATTTTGACCTACTTAACGGCAAGGTCAAATTTTCTTCCTAATGCATTTAAATGGGAAAGTTGATTTTTTGAATACTGTTGAAGCCAAAGTCATTATTCTCACTTGAAATGTTAAACCTAATGAGACAATAGCTATAAATAAGTTTCAAAGGTCAAGGCCACCACACCCATATATGGTAAAAACCCTTTAATATCTTATTCTTTGGAACAAAGGTATGTGGCCTTGGGACTTATTATGTAGCATTGGGGATGTGGTCTCTACCAGATTTGCACAAATGATGCATCAAGCTTGACCTTGACCTACTTTATGGCAGAGTCAAAGGACATGTAACGGTTTTGTATAACAAATGGCCCACTTTTACAGTAAAAAATGGATTGTAAAGAAATCCTTCCAAAATATTACCAAATGATACCCAAGAGTCTCTAGTTTAAAGTCCACAATTTATTTTCTTCATTAAAATGTATTTTTATGATAAATTTTGGGGTTAAATGCATGCCCTATCAACCACACTTAACACTAAGTCTATGGTAAAACCAAACACCCTCGTGTACTTCGTGACTCAATTACATACATGTCCACATGCGGAACCGGATAAAACTATTTCTCATTTTATTGTGCATATAATATTACACTATAAAATGGTAAATCTGAGTCGGAACATGCGGCAAATACCGTAAAAAGACTTTTTCTGCAAATTTTATCCTGGAATGTACTATTCAATTCATGCTTATCAAAGCACTGAGAGTAGTAAAATCACAGGAGAGACGTAAGATTCCCGTCCAAAAATGGAATACAATGTACATATAAGCAAGCTCGTATCAATATTATTTCTTACAGTCTTTGGATATTTTGCGTTTGAAAAGCAAATGCAACAGAATTTCAGTAAATGCGAGTCTTATTTGAGAGGGAGAGGGAGAGTGATAGAGGAAGGGAGAGAGAGAGAGAGTGAGAGGGAGGGAGAGTGATAAAGTGAGGGAGAGGGAGATTGAGAAAGGGAGAGAGAGAGAGGTGGAAGGAGAGTGAGAAAGGGAGGGAGAGTGAGAGAGAGAGGGGGCAGGGAGAGAGATGGAGAGTGAGAAAGGCAGGGAGAGGGGGTGAGTGAGAGAGGGAGGGAGAGAGAGAGGGATGGAGAGAGAGGGGACCTGAGACCAGCGGAGACAGAAGGTGCAAGGAGAGAGTTTGATGTGTCCCCTTCTTTAACTGATACATAGATTTCTTGAGACAGTTCTTTGGTACAATCTGCTTTTAAAAAGACAGCTCACCGCCACTTTTGTTTTGGCATGGCCCATTGGTTTGAATTAAGATTGTCAAAAATGGCAAATTATGTGATCATTCTTTGGAGCATGAGGAAAAAATAATCAATTATTGGTATTCTCAAATTACAAGGTAGACACTGTTTAATATGGCCATACTAGAGTAGTTAGGAATGAAAGTATATAACATTAGATAGAGTTGTCCCCCACCAACTTAAAGGAGTTATGTGACGCTGGTGATCTTGGAATTAAGTTCAATACTACCGAATTCAAGTCATTCATTAAGGTCTTCCCAATGAATTATCTGTGTCAGTTTGGTCAAAATCTGGTCATTGGTTAGTAAGATAGAGTACAGACAAGCCTTTATATATATATATATATATATATATATATATATATATATATATATATATATATATATATATATCCCTGTTGACCTTGTAAATAAGGTCGAGGTCACCAAAATCTTATAATTCACTTCGGCTGTCCCAGATAAGTATCTGTGCGAGTTTCGATAAAATTCATCTAGTGGTTCATAAGGTAAAGCAAAAAGCTACTTCACAGCACAGATATCGGAATCATTTGATATGATTCCAAATTTTTGATAGAACAGTGTCAGTTTAATGGTAATATTATTAAAGTGAGGTTATTTGAACAAAAAGGGGCTGGTGTGATGTATACAAATGCACACTCTCAACATATATTGTAACTGACCCTCAAAGCTAACACCTATCTATATATTTTGAAGTTCGTAACTTCTCATGTACATATATGATGTATATAGGTGGCGCAGATATTGTCGCAAATAAACCAATGTAATTTTTTGATTTAGTTTTGTTCTTTTCAATTCATTGTTATTTATGCAAGAAAGCATGTATAAAAACAGCCAATGGCCTGAATGCGAACGCCACAAGCATTTTATTCATAATGAATGTAATGCGCTTTTCATGCTTACATGTGCACAATATCTGTGCTAAACTGTTTGTTTCCACAATGAATATCGCTCTCGTAAAGTGTTTGCTGACATAATGCAGTATATATACAAAAACCACTTATCTGCAGATGGTAAATAGTCACTGGTACCAACAAACACATACATTTAATATTCAAGGATCGAAATACTCTATATTAGATGTTCATTCACCTTTATCAAAACACAATGTAGGTTGTTCAAACGGTTCCGAAATCCCCGCTTTGACAGAAGTTGTCACCCTTGAAATAGATGTCTGCACCACAAATGGTTGAAACATGACTACATTGTAAGTGTTTTAATGCTCTACGTCATTGCTCTACGTTACAGTGAACCATATTTCAGTAATGACGTTTCCTCGGTTGAAAATGTATAACGCAATAAAGATGAAGACACAAAACATATGTTTTTTCGGGATTATGAACTGCGACCCCTTAGTCACACGTAAGATAATAGGTAAGTAATATGGACCACAGCGCTATCATGACTGTTGGATATCTGAGCTGAAACAGGCGTAAAATATGGAGCAGATATGCATTCTGTACATGTAACCTATGACCACCTGCTTTGACATGGCCTTAAAGTATTCATTTATCAGAGTTGGGGTAATTAAAATTGTAATTGTAATTAATTGTAATTTAATTACATTTTCTAAAGTAATTGTATGTAATTGTAATTAAGGCATTTCTTTAATTACAGTAATTGAATGTAATTAATTACATGGCCAAAAATGGGAGTAATTAACAATTACTTTCAATTACTTTTCAATTACTTTTCAGATCAGTTATGAACTTCAGTTACTAAAGATTATCATCGATACTTAAAATACTGCTAAATGAATTATTCTTGGCCTTTGTAAATGCATATATCATTTGCTGTACTTGTTGAATGCAACATGAAACAAATTAGATGCTAGTATTTATAGACATAAAAATAGAAAATAACAATTTTACTGCAGACACAGACTGTATGTTACTTCTACTATTCCTTTTTAAACAAATTATTTATTATTGTTCATCTGCTTATAAAAGATCTGGCTTTGTGACAATCAACCTTTAATAGTTAAGTTACCAAAACAATACAAAAACAAAGGTGTGAAAATCTCAACAATAGTATTTTCTCAGATAATAGTGTTGGTAAATGAATTGACTCCTTGAATGCATTTTGTTAAATTTTCACACCTAGGATCAACACACTCATATTGTAAGGTGCATGACCCAACCTATCCACTACACTATTTAAAGCATTTAAACTGCACATTTGCCAGTTTCAATAATAATAATAATAATAATAATAATAATGATAATAATGATAATAATAATAATAAATGTGATTCAGAAAATTAAATTGAATTTCACTCATTCAGTGAACCTGGGGCCCATCATTGTTAATATAATAACAAAAAATATAAATAAAATAGATGTTCCAGTGGTGACCAAACTAGTGACCTCTTGCTTGCCACGCTGCATTTTAACAGGCTAGTAATATTTTAGTTTGTCACTATCTGATATTCCTTTTTGTACTTTTTTGCCAACTTTCAGAAAGGCCACATAAGGCCACACAGATTTTTATTAACACTTTTTGAAAACAGTTATTCTCTGGCATTTACAAAATAATTTTCATGGTTTATCGTCCCAAGTTGTAAGCCTTTCTCAAGCCAATGTGTATTCCTGAACTTTGTTCTGCAGTTAACAGCTACATGAGAACTTTGACAATTTATCATCCCCCCCCCCCTCCAAAAAAAAATCTGTTTCCGTATTTTCTCTTGTCTGATCAGGTCATTAATCAAAAAAAAACAACTGATTTTGTACATTTCATTTCTTTTAAGTTGCATCACTTGACAATAATTTCATACAAGAGGAAAAAATAAAATCAACCTGATAGACATATATTAAATTTAGAGTATCAAGGTTACTCAGACTTCTAAGGAGATTTTAACTCATTTTGAATATCTCTGATATTAAAATCTGATGAAGCTATCTAAGTGGCAGTGAAATGTAATTGTAAAGTAATTAATTACATTTGGCAAAGTAATTTTATGTAATTAATTACTTTGCTAAAAAGCCATGTAATTGTAATTTAATTGAACAATTTCCAACATAATTGTATGTAATTAATTACTTTTTGAAAGTAATTGACCCCAAGTCTGTCATTTATTCTGCATGTTCATCCACAAAGGTGCACAGTTTTGTGAATTAATCTTATAAAAATCAGGCGTTTGGAAGATACGTCACAGACACAAAAGTGTGACATACAGACGGACTGACAGATGAACAGACAGATAAACAACACTCACATGTATCTTTTTAATAATTGTGGCTGTGAGCAAAAAAAAGTGTTCAAAGCTTCCATCATCATTTCTGTAGCTTTATAACAATTTATATGCTTGTTTCAAACCAATCCAGCAAAAAAGGTTGCGCATGTAATGCCGCATTTAACATGTTACATGCACGCTTGTGTACATGTCGTACTGATTATATTGATTTGAATAAACCGGAATAGGCTTGTTTGAGCTATTGATTGACTGGAAAAGGCGATAAAACACTAAATGTTCAATATATATTACACCTAAAAAACAACATATCATCAAGGTAATCGTAAACACAGTATTTAGCCAAGTTTTAGCATAATTTTTGATTATTGATGGTAGTGTTAGCTCAAATTACGACATAGACATGACAACTATATACACACGCATGTTTGGTATTATGTTTGAGGTCAGTTTGCTTGTTGCATCTTTAAAAATATCCAAATTCATGAACAAACCTCTGTTTATACACACTAGTGAGAAATCTTAATTCATGTGACGGCATATGTCATCGTTAATTCAAAAACGTGCTCATGTGAAAGGGCAAAAATCAAACCACCATATATTTAATTTTCAGCCAAATCCATCATGGGCCAAAAAACGTCCAAACCGTTACACGTCCTTTGATTCCTAATGCCTTTATATGGGAAAAGTCTTGAAATGTTCATTTTTCTAGAGCTCTTTAAGCCCAAATCATAATACTTTCGAGAAATGTTTAACCTTATGAGACAATGGTTTTATATAAGTACCAAATGTTAAGCTGACCTGTGACCTTTTATCTAATGTCACTCATTTGGACTGCCACATACCTAGCTAAACATTGGTTTCTCAGAAATCACAGGGCTGTTTGATGGAGTATTCATTAGATTGTTATCGGTCACTTGACCAAAATGGCTGCAACCCCCATATATGGTAAACAAAATGGGTTTTATTTATATAAGTGGTAGTTGACCTTGACCTATTTTAACATTATTAAAGAGATCAGGTGAGCACCTCAGGACCTTCGGGTCCTCTAGTTTTTACTGATGTGTGTAACTGCATAATGGGAGCTACGCCAATGTTAAGTCTATTTTCAGTCATTAAACCAAATTAACCATAAATCTCTGTACACCTTAATTACTCATAATACTTATCTTCAAGTTTGAATGAGTACAATTTTCTACCTGAAGATGGACCAGGCCATGTAGCGCAGTCGATAACGTGTCTGACTACAGATGTGCATCTGACTGCAGATCCAGGGGTCGCTAGTTCGATCCCAGCCCAGGCCCATACTTTCGTGGAGATTGATCGTGAAATAATTTCTACGGTCATTCTCCTCCCTACCGCTGATTCATTCAAGAAGGGTTGTTGTCAGTTACAAGGGAAAGGATGTGCAAGAATTACTGGTTAAAGGCTTTTTCAAGCTTGCCCAGGAAAAAGTGTGGTTTAGTGAACTGACAGTAGCTGTTGACTGGGACGTAAAGCAACGAAACAAACTTACTACCTGAAGATGGAGGACAGGGTGGCTCAGTGGTAAAGTACTAGACTTTGGGCGTCTAAGGGACACTAGTTCGAGACTCACTGGAGGCAAAGTGTTGTGTGCTTGAGCAAGACACTTTATCCTCTACTTAGTACTTGTTCAACCCAGGAAGACAGGAAAACAAGCATCCTTGCTGCCCTCCCGTCAATATTTTGTAACACCTACGGCATCTTTGTAACCATGCATTCTAGAATCTAGGACTGCTTCCTCATGACAAAGTAAATGACCCATATTTTTTCTCCTAAGTAATTTCCCATTCTTGAATTATGTCCCTTTGATTAAAATAAGATAGTTATCTCATTAGCTAGATCTCTCAAATCATAGTTAACCCTTTACTCCATAGGCTATTTTTAGAACATGACATCATTTTCTATTTTTAGACAACATTTAAAAACTTCGAGAAAAACTTAAGTTCAATTTTGAATACTTTTGAAAATATTATGGAAAATGGAGCATTTGCTCAAAAAGAGCAAATGCTCCATTTTTCATAATATTTTCAAATACATGATATTTCAAAGGCGTCAAACTGCGTTATTTAGAGTAAAAGGTTAAGTAAGAATTTTGATACTTGGTATATCGATGTGTGTTGAGGAGTAAATAACTTGATGGACTATCGGTCAGATTCCCTAAAAAATGACCGAGTTATGCTCCTTTTTACACTGCAGTTTTCCAACTTTTGGTCATATTGACTGTCCTAGAATGATTGTTTTTGGTATACTACATAGGTTTAGATAAACAAAAAATTTCAGCGTAAAATTGTGAATATTTTTTTACCCACAATTTTTAGCATATGTTTTGGGTATTCAAAAGAACCCTCTCATTGAGACGGTTCTTTTGAGTACCCACAACATATGCTTTGGTGGAGATTAAGAAAATTATTTTTCTGGTATGCGCTCTTAACTAAAGGCCTGTATACTAGGAGAGTTTGATGTGTACAATATTGAATGAAAATGGCATAACTTTACATCAGTTTGTTACAAAGTTATTGCCCCCAACTGATTTATATAAGTTGGTCCTTATGGATAAGCATATGGTTGGGGGCACAGTGTTTCACATACACTATAAGTAGTTTCAGGTTAAACCCTTTAACGACTGTAAACCCCTCAAGGGGTACTTTGGCAAACAGGGAGACCCAGGTGAAATGCGGCATCAATCGGCATTTCATCAGGGTCTCCACTGTTTGCTTAAGACAAAATCGATCTTTCAGAGAAAAAAATATGTTTTTAAAAATTAACCTGTGACCCCTAAATATATAAAATGGACCATTCTGACTTCTTTGTATTTAGGTTTATTTAAAATTCCACTGGTCTGAAAAGGGTTAATTTATTAGTATGACGCTTTATTTCAGGCAACATCTGAGAAGCTAGAATTGCTGTCCCATCCACTCGTGTCGGGATTACTTCGGCGTAAAAGTCAAGGAAGGGCCATGTTGATATTCTACGCCCAGTTGTTTGTCTATGCTGTGTTTCTAGCCTTCTTGACAGCCTACATGGTTGTGTCAATACCTCCTTATATATTGTAAGTTGATAATTACCTTTAGTAGTGCCCCTTTCATTTTTTTATCCATGTTTCATCTAGGTTATAAAATAGTATGTGCTTTTATCAAGTGGCTGCACAACACTCATTACACTCAATTCTTGGCCGCTAAATTTTACGATGGCGGAGCCTATAATCACTCTTATACACTGAACGAAGTTTTCTAAGTGGCCACTTTTCAATTTCATTTTTCTGACTTAGCGCTAATGATATTGAAATGATTTTTTGCCCAAATATGTGCATTCCAATGGACTACTGTTAAGCGGTGCTTTAGAAGAGCTTTCTATCACTTCAAAATTTTGGGGTTCAAAAATGCAAAAATCAACCTTTTGAAGAAATTAAGCGTTTTGAGTGCAATTTTTATCGAATTGAAGTTCAGGTGATTACAAACCCATCAAACTGACTTGAAAACCACCAAACATTTGATTTTTTACTTATGAACGATTTTTTAAACGATTTTAAAAAAGAAAAAAACCTCAATTTCTGCATTTCCTGATTTTTCGAAAAATCATCAGCTGCACATACTAAAATCGTTGCATGTGTTTTATTTAATGTGACCATGTTAGACCAAACACAATACAGCTCGATCAACCCATTTTCTAACGATATTCTTTTTAAGACTGGTGCCCACTTCCGGTTTTAACGTAAAGCTTTAAAGGTCATTAGAATGGCATATGTAAAAAGTTTTTTTAATTTCTTAATGGGAACAGTGACGCCTATTCATAATACAAAAATCGCTGAAAATTTCAATGCCGTTACGCAGATAATAAAGCGTATAGAGCAATTCAAAGTTTTTATGCAAATTGCATGGTTTAAGATAAAACTCTTTGATTAAGCTGTGATAGTGGCTCTCTTTACGTTAATGTAGAAGAGAAACGGAGAGTTCAATTGACAAGACTTTTTATTCTTTTTCATCTAATATCAGAGCTGTTATTAACAGTTTCAAACTAATTAAAATATAAATGGATAACTTAGCTGAGTAATATTTTATATCACACTAAAAGTGTGACTTTTTGAAATGAGGGTACCTTTTCTTGGACTTTGTCTGTGCAAGATCTATCTGTCATTTTGAAATAAGATAATTTGCAGAGTCTCAACAAAGCCTTGGATTTTTTTCACAAAATTAAAATTTTGTAAGAGGTATTTTTATTTTCTGAGCAGGCGCAAAAAATCTAAGGTGGCCGCTTAAAACATCGCTTCAGTGCATATGACTTAGCCGTTGAAGGCAGATATTAAAGAAAACATCTCACCTGATGTTGACTGCAAAATTTAACCCTTTGTATACTGGAAACACCTAAACAGGTACTTAAGTAAACAGTGAAGACCCAGATGAAATGCAGCATAATGCTGCAATGGGTACTTTGACCTAAACAGTGAAGACCCAGATACTGCTGCATTTCATCAGTCTCTGCACTGTTTACTAAGATTAAAATAATCTTCAGGGGCAAAAATATATCATAATTTAGAAAATTCTACCTGCCACCCATTAAGGTACAAAATGGGCAGTTCCAATACTTATCAATATATATGGGACAATCCATCAGAATACAAAGGGTTAACACAATTATAGTCAGTATCTTTATATATGCAATAACATTAGCATTTGCCAGGTCTCTTGGGAGGTGCTGAAAACCTTGCCGTTCGACTTTGGCTTTTATCACTTCCCTCTGGACCTGGTAAAGCATGTTAATTTGATATGCAAAATGACCATATTCTGAAAAAGTTGATTTTGGCATCTGGCCCAACCCCCAGGGGATTGCACAAAATTAAGATCCCTGTTGATTAGTTCCATATATTTTGTTCTTTTGCTTGTATGCAAAATATCGGTTAAAAATATTGACAACTGACTTGATTATGGTAAATTTAAATATTTGATATTTGACTTCATTTTAGGGGTCAAGGGATGGGGTAAATTGTTGACACTGTTGTTCATTTTATGGGTCAAGGGATGGGGTAAATTGTTGACACTGTTGTGCTTATCTACAGGTTCTGGGCAATCATGGCTCATAGTGAGAAAATGTTAGATACAATAGCTTTTGGAAAATATGAAGTTCTTTACACAAAAAATCAATATGGCTTTTGCACTGTAATCGTCCTATACTCCTGGGACAGGGCCATTGTTTGAACAATCTTGGTAGAGTTCCACTATTATATATGTCAAATATCAAGGCTCTCGGCTTAGTGGTTCAAGACAAGAAGAGTTTTTATGTTTTCCATAATATGCCTATGTAAAACATGTGGCACCTGCATTGGTTCATTTTGGCCTCAGGGCCATAATTTGAACAAACTTGACAGAGGTCCACTGGGTGCATACTTGCCAAATATCAAGGCTTTAGGTCTTGTGGTTTCAGGCAAGAAGATGTTTTCCCTATATAAGCCTTTGTAAAACATGTGGCCTCCGGGGCAGGACCATTTCTGCCACAGGGGCATAATTTCAATAATCGACATGGTAGAGGTCCACTAGGTGATGCTACATACCAAATATCAAGACATGGTCTTGTGCTTTCAGACAAGAAGAATTTTAAAGTGTTCATCTCGGAAAATCTATTTTTAGCCCATGTGACCTTGATATGCAACAGACCGCTACCATTTGAACAATTATTGAAGAGGGCCATATAAGAAGCATTCCTGATAAGTTAGATCAAAATGCAGCCTGTAGTTGAGGAGTAGATGTCCTTTGAAGCAATGTTTGACTACACATAACGGACGCCAGACGTCCAACTATCACAATAGTGAGCTAAAAACATGAAAAAGAAGAAATGAAACCAACAAACCATAGTATCCAAATTGTTTGACAATGGATGGTATTCTTGACAGATTTTTTTATAGAAAAAAATGTAATTTTGAAAAAAATCAGCAGACAACATAGAAGCATGCAAATTATCTAAGCATACAAAGGGTTGATTAAGAATTTAAAGCAATTTCTTTCAGTGCCAGTAATTATACACTTTGTATACACATTGGAGATGGCAGTGTGTGTGAGCATCTGGAGAGAGGTGGTTACACACAGCCTGTATATTCTACAGCTCTACAATATCTCACTCTTGTATTTTCAGTGCCAGTAATTATACACTTATTGGAGATGGCAGTGTGTGTGAACAGCTAGAGAGAGGTGGTTACACACAACCTGTATATCCTACCTCTCTACAATATCTCACTCTTGTATTTTCAGTGCCAGTAATTATACACTTATTGGAGATGGCAGTGTGTGTGAACAGCTAGAGGGAGGTGGTTACACACAGCCTGTATATTCTACCTCTCTACAATACCTCACTCTAGTATTTTCAGTGCCAGTAATGATACACTCATTGGAGATGGCAGTGTGTGTGAGCAGCTGGAGAGAGGTGGTTACACACAGCCTGTATATTCTACGGCTCTGCAATATCTCACTCTTGTATTTTCAGTGCCAGTAATTATACCCTTATTGGAGATGGCAGTGTGTGTGAGCATCTGGAGAGAGGTGATTACACACAGCCTGTATATTCTACAGCTCTACAATATCTCACTCTTGTATTTTCAGTGCCAGTAATTATACACTTATTGGAGATGGCAGTGTGTGTGAACAGCTAGAGGGAGGTGGTTACACACAGCCTGTATATTCTACCTCTCTACAATACCTCACTCTAGTATTTTCAGTGCCAGTAATTATACACTTATTGGAGATGGCAGTGTGTGTGAGCAGCTGGAGAGAGGGGGTTACACACAGCCTGTATATCCTTCCTCTCTACAATATCTCACTCGTGTATTTTCAGTGCCAGTAATTATACACTTTGTATACACATTGGAGATGGCAGTGTGTGTGAGCATCTGGAGAGAGGGGGTTACACACAGCCTGTATATTCTACAGCTCTACAATATCTCACTCTTATATTTTCAGTGCCAGTAAATATACACTTATTGGAGATGGCAGTGTGTGTGAACAGCTGGAGAGAGGTGGTTACACACAACCTGTATATCCTACCTCTCTACAATATCTCACTCTTGTATTTTCAGTGCCAGTAATTATACACTTTGTATACACATTGGAGATGGCAGTGTGTGTATACACATTGGAGATGGCAGTGTGTGTGAGCATCTGGAGAGAGGGGGTTACACACAGCCTGTATATTCAACAGCTCTACAATATCTCACTCTTGTATTTTCAGTGCCAGTAATTATACACTAATTGGAGATGGCAGTGTGTGTGAGCAGCTGGAGAGAGGTGGTTACACACAGCCTGTATATTCTACCTCTCTACAATATCTCACTCTTGTATTTTCAGTGCCAGTAATTATACACTTATTTGAGATGGCAGTGTGTGTGAACAGCTAGAGAGAGGTGGTTACACACAGCCTGTATATTCTACTGCTCTACAATATCTCACTCTTATATTTTCAGTGCCAGTAATTATACACTTATTGGAGATGGCAGTGTGTGTGAGCAGCTAGAGAGAGGTGGTTACACACAGCCTGTATATTCTACCGCTCCACAATACCTCACTCTTGTATTTTCAGTGCCAGTAATTATACACTTATATGAGATGGCAGTGTGTGTGAACAGCTAGAGAGAGGTGGTTACACACAGCCTGTATATTCTACCCCTCTACAATACCTCACTCTTGTATTTTCAGTGCCAGTAATTATACACTTATAGGAGATGGCAGTGTGTGTGAGCAGCTAGAGAGAGGTGGTTACACACAACCTGTATATCCTTCCGCTCTACAATACCTCACTCTTGTATTTTCAGTGCCAGTAATTATACACTTATTGGAGATGGCAGTGTGTGTGAACAGCTAGAGGGAGGTGGTTACACACAGCCTGTATATTCTACCTCTCTACAATATCTCACTCTTGTATTTTCAGTGCCAGTAATTATACACTTATTGGAGATGGCAGTGTGTGTGAGCAGCTGGAGAGAGGTGGTTACACACAGCCTGTATATTCTACCTCTCTACAATATCTCACTCTTGTATTTTCAGTGCCAGTAATTATACACTTATTGGAGATGTCAGTGTATGTGAGCAGCTGGAGAGAGGTGGTAACACACAGCCTGTATATTCTACGGCTTTACAATATCTCACTTTTGTATTTTCAGTGCCAGTAATTATACTCTCATTGGAGATGGAAGTGTTTTCGAGCAGCTGGAGAGAGGTGGTAACACACAGCCTGTATATTCTACGGCTTTAAAATATCTCACTCTTGTATTTTCAGTGCCAGTAATTATACTCTTATTGGAGATGGCAGTGTGTGAGCAGCTAGAGAGAGGTGGCTACACACAGCCTGTATATTCTACCGCTTTACAATATCTCACTCTTGTATTTTCAGTGCCAGTAATTATACTCTTATTGGGGATGGAAGTGTTTGCGAGCAGCTGGAGAGAGGTGGTTACACACAGCCTGTATATTCTACTGCTCTGCAATATCTCACTCTTGTATTTGCTGCAGTATTACTCATTTCAGAGGTAAGAACATCAGACAGGACTTATTGCGGGTTTATGTGTTTTCATGATTTGCAACATGATAAAGATTATAAGAATCTATCATTAGAGTGAGGGTAAGATAGTGAAATCAGTCCCAACAATCACTGTTTGACATCACCAGGCTTAACAAGTGATGACAAAGGGTGAACACGAGGGACGAAATTATCTATCCCACTCTCACACAATTAATGGATTCTTTTTCATGCTCTCCATTGAATTTCTACTTTAAAATAAGCTTCCACAAGTTCTTTAATATGCTGAGATTCAAAATTAAATGATGACTTCACTTGACGACCATGTGAGTGAGTTACTATACAACCAATGAACAGTCCACACCTAACAGCCTGTGTAAGATAACATGGGTAAGATTATAAGAATCTATCATGAGTGTGAGGGTAGGATAGAAAAATCTGTCCCGAGGGTTTGGCATCACAAGGCTTGCCGAGTGATGACAAACGGTGATCCCGAGGGACAGATTTTCTATCCTACCCTCACACGAATAATGGATTCTTTTTCTTGCTCACCACTGTTTTTTATTTAAAAATAAGCTTCCAGAAGTCCCTGAATATGCTAAGATACAATTTGACATGATGACGTCATTTTAACATAACAATGATGTCACTTGACGACAATGTGCGTGAGTTCCAATACAACCAATGTATGTAGCCCTCACGTGACTGCCTAGGTAAGATAGCATGGGTTAGATAAGATTTTCTAATCCAGGGTAAAATCTCAGATATCCTTATCCGGTGTGCAAGAAAATATTTTAAATGGAAGCTAAAATCATAGATTTCTTATCTAGTGTGCAAGAATGCCTGCTGAGCTTCATAGACTAGCTGGAATCTTGAAATTTAGATGTTACATGTATAGTTACAATTATACCTTCCAGAAAAGCGAAAAGCATTTCATGTCAATAAATTCTCAAAAACGATAGATCTTCCTAGAATTATATACTGAGGAAAAAAAAGAGCAACCAGTTATAATTGATTCTTTTTAGCATTAGATCTTTTTTATTAAAAGGTGTGCAAACATGTCAGTTGTTTGAAAATTATCTAATTGCTACCTGCAAGAGGTCAAAAGAAACTGATTCCAATTTTATAGCCCGGATTTGATCTGCGGAGCATTATAATTTCAAACCCTATTCAATTGCAAGGGAGATAATTTGAAAACATACAATTTTCAACTAAAAACTGTACGAAAAGGGTGAACAGAACAGTTATAAACCATTTTTCACTTTTTGATATAAGATCTTAACATTTGACTGATAAATCAAACTTTTAGCAGAAAAAAATTTGTGCTATTGCCAGATAAGCTGGTTTATGCCCAGGTCACACATTCACGGATTGGACACAGGATTAGCCACGGATAAGATTCGGCATCACTCGTGGCAATCCGTATTGGTCCGTAGATTTCCGTAATGCACCCGTAATCATACGTAGTAGTACTTGTACATCCTTGACCATCCTTGACAAGTTTTGAACATGTTCAAAAATTTGACCAAGGATCAAACAACCATAGCACATCCTTAGTAAACCGTGTTAGAACATACTGCTCCACTTAAGTCCGTATTAAATACGTACTAGTCCTTACTTATTCGTAGTCCCAAAGTCGCCAAGGATTTCTACGGTTTAAATATGAACTATTACGGTTACACCATGTATTACCTAAGGTTTGCTACGAATTTGTTACGGAATGCTACGCTCACAATAAATTGCATAACGGATAGGAAAGGATTAGTAAGGTTTCGCAAGGTATTTAATAATAATATAATATAATAATAATAATAGACTTTATTTAAAGAGGGTAACACATTTAGTAACAAAACTAATCTTCCATGAGGCCCTCTAATAAATACATATATATACAGTTTTACATAGTGTCTGAAGGTGGTATTTCAAAAGAATATTCCAAAATAGTTTTGAAAATAGCGCACTCCTTAAGAGCGTTGTATGGTTGTAGAAATTAGTATGCTTTTGGAATGGATATTATGAACAAGTCTACTACAACTGATATTTCTGAGGGAAAACAATCATATTTTGTTAAAAGATTACTTTCAGAGTTACAACCCAACTCTCTGAGGAACATATGAATGTATTTTTGACTTATCCAAACATGACTGATCTATCTGATAATTATGCAAGGACAAGCTTTTATTTCGATGCAAATTGAGCTGCTAACTCTCTCAGACTCTGGGGTTTTACTTTGCTTAACCACACAACAGATATTTAATGATTTTATATTGTAGATTCAAAGTTGTGAGAACTGATAGCAACAGTACATTTAACTCCTATACATGTACATAGTCAATACATTTGTAAATGTAATTTATTTACCAAATCCATCAAGGTATAATCCAGAAAGTTACTTTGGGTAATCTCACTTATCTTTGAATTGACAATAGAACAAACAATGCAATATACATATTATGTACATGAAAAAAGGCTATTACTTACATATCAAAATTAAATCAGGGGTTTTCCATCCATTTGATGAAATTTGAATGAAATGTGTCAGTTTTATCTATGGATTTCAAACCTGAAGGTAAGCTATTCCAAATAATGGGTCCAGAGTATGTTATGCTTTGCTTAAAGATTTCTTTGTACGGCCTTGGGGTAATAAATGAATGTCCTGATGATGATCTGAGTGTAGGAATGTTTTCATTAGGTACACGCTCTTGAAATAATTCACTGATATAAGGTGGGCATTCTCCTAGAGAAACCTTGTGCATAAACTTTGCTTTTCGTAGATACAGCCTGTCATAAACAGTTAGTATTTTAAGATCTTCCATACTTTCTACTACATTGACAACATTATAGTCTAAAATTATTTTACAAGCTCGCTTTTGGAGACGAAAAATTCTATTTAAGTTTACTTGAGATGTTCCCCCCCCCCCCATACAGTATTACAATAATCTATGTGGGGCTGAATGTATGTTTTATAGAATTGAATTCTTTGAGAAGTAGTTAGGTAATCTTTGATTCTAGATAAAAGCAGCAGGTTTGTTGTAATCTTTTTGCATACCTTATCAACATGTTGCGACCAAGTTAAATTATTATCTATTATAATACCAAGAACTTTGTCATTCATTATCATATTTAGCTCGTCATTATTAAGATGCAAGGAAAGCTGGTCATTCGTCAAACTTGTTCTTTTTTGATGTGACAGTTTACTAGGTAATACCTAAGGAAAATATGGAATAATAGGGGCCATGACTGTTTGCAAATGTGTACGGAATAAGCCAGTCCAGGAGATTTCAGTTTGGTCTTGCCAGAAATAGCTTTTCTGCTTGTCCTCCCGTCTTGCACTACAATGGATACTTGCACATGGATGTTAAACCATTGACTCCTAAATGAGTACTTTGACAAATAGTGAAGACCCAGATGCAATGCCACAAAATGTTGCATTGCATCAGGATCTGCACTGTTTGTTAAGGTAAAAATAATCTACATCAAAATTTGGAAGATGTGACCTGTGAACCTATAGTATGACAATCTCATCTTAATTCTATCAATCTGTATGAAAAATCCATTAGTACATAAAGGGTAAAAGAACCAAACTTCCGTTTGCTGACCCAAATTACTCTTTTCCTCTTTTATTTTCTCCATTCTGCAATATATTTAAAAGTACATCGGTCTCAACTCAAGAAAACATGCTTTTTCAACTCCTGAAGACAGTCCAAGATAGTCTGAACTAGAAGATAGCTTTGTGCTTATTTACTAGTTTAATTATTAATTAATTAGTAATTTATAGACTTCGAGCTAAAAAAGGTCCTGCTCCCCCCCCCTAGGGAATTTTGCAGACATATCCTATCTTAAAGAAAATTTCAAGCCGCATCTTTTAAGAGATGTTTGCACTCTGTGCTCCGGGGCGTTAGTCTCTGACAGCCTGTTACATATGTTACTGTAACAAACGAAGGAAAAAATCAAAATGAAAGTTTGAGCTACAGAAAGAAGACATTAAACCATCTAATTATTCAAATTTCTTATGTAGTTTGCAAGCTTGATGCCTAAGCTACATAAAAGCAGCATTTTAAACAAAATTACAGCCTTCAATGGTGTTACATGCGTTACATAGATTAAATTTCCCTTTGAAAGTTGAAATCGTGACTAACATCATTCATTCTACAGATGATCTGTGCATTTTTACAAGTGTTTTTAATCTTAGTTTACTAAAGTACTCATTTGACTAATAGAAAAAACAAAGTTTGCTTTTCTATCTCAAATACATTGTTTTATATGAGCTATTAAACAACCCTACCCCCAATTTTAAGTATCAAATTTTGGTATCTATTATTGAAGAAAAATATATGAAAATATTTGACGCTCGTGGATATCTTACATTTTTGGCACTGTCTTGCTAATGCAATAAAGAATCATACATTTGCAAGTTTGACATCAGGATCAGAGCACTTATTAAAGTATGTAACGTATGTTACATGGCATAATTAATGAGCTAGGAAATTTTCTTGGAAGTAAGAGATGATATTTCAGAAAAATACGTTTTTTTCACATGTTTTCATATTAATCTCTAGCCTCTGGTGCCTTAGTCTTAGTAATTACAGTCATTGCTGATAACAAGCCCTTGGAATTGTGTTACCTATGTTATATATAGCCTTAGTAATCACATATTTCCTAATGCCTATAATATTAAAATATATAGACATATAGATAGAAAATAATAGTTCTCATTTAAATGAAACAATTTAATAAATATTCCTATTAAATAAAATTATTCAAAAACAATTTTTATTCAAGTCACCCTCACAATGTCTACCATTGTGACTGCTTCTACTGCAAAATAATCACCCATTTCATCACAACCAGTAGAATCATGGCATTGTATTAGGATTGCAAACTGAGTACAACCATGTTCCTCTCCACCCCTTTAGGAATTGTGCAGACATATCCTACCTTAAAGAACAATTCAAGCTGCATCAAATAAGAGATGTTTGCACTCTATTAACTAGGGGGTTAGCCTGTAATGGTATGATACGTATGTTACCATATCAATTTAAGAATAAATGAATTGAAAGCCTGAGAAACAGAAAGGAGACATAAAACTATCTATTTATTTGAATTATTCATGTAGTTTTCATGCTGAATACCTTTGATACATAAGAAAAGATTTTTTAACAAATATACAGCTTCCTATGGTGTTATATGTGTTACATTAATTAAGATTACTTTTTAAAATTGGTAATTGTGACAAACATCACTTATAAGCATTTCGTGTGATCCTCCTCTTTAGCCATCAAAAGACTTAATTTTCTTTGTATGTGTGGCCAGTGCCACCATCAAACAACTTGACTCAGCCAAACTTGAATCCTTAGCATTCTTCAAAAGCAGAAACAGCATGTCAGTGTCATGGGATCAAACACCTGATTAAATATGGGTTTAATGCCATTTCACATATATGCATACAATGGAGTATGACTCTGGTATATATCTCTTCTTGTGAAGTGGCAAGAGCAATCTAACTGCAGCTGCCTCTGCATCCATGCTAGTCAAATGATAACTTTGCTCTGATTTTGCAAAATCTATGTCTCTACCGTGTACCTCTAAGAATACTTTAGGATTTCTGACATTGGTCGAACAGAAATTTGATAGGCTGTTCTTTTGCATCATTTGCCATGGAACCTATCCAGTCTTTTGGTGCTTAAGTCCTCAGGTCTTAGATCAATAGTATTTTGCTGTGCCCAAAGAACTTTATAAGTTTTCTTTAGTTACAATGTTGACTCTTGATGGTTTTGGCAGACTGTCTGAAACAATTTCTGTTACACCTTGAAAGTTATCTGGTATAAGAGAAAGAATATGAAGCTGGACATTGCCATCAATTATGTTTGCAGTTGGTTGTTTTTTGATGTCAGTACATTGAAGCATGTCTTAAAATAATGTAAAACCTATGATTTCTCAGTTTTTGCAGCCATATCATTAGCTGTTGCATTCAAAAGAAGGAAAGTGGACTATAGGTAGAATGGGATAACCAGTAGTTCTATATTATGCTCTATGGAAGATTTATACAGAGTAAACAAGTTGATAAGGTGCCTCATTTCATGATCCATTGAAAACACTTGCCTCTGACTGTGTAATCAAAAAGGATGTCACAACAATGCCCTTGCTCATTTTTTATGACGAGTTATATATGTTATTTCCTTTAATAAGCGCTCTTATCTTAGAAACTTAGTGAATCATTGAATTGAAAGGGTCTAATTTGCCCTCTTCATTGCTTTACCTGCTGTGATACATCTAGTTTGTTTATCTGAAGGCAAAGAGTTACCTCGGTTTCAGCACTTCAGAAGTACTAAGACTTCAAATAAGTTTTTGAATGCTTGGGGAAAGACATTAAGTGCAGAGACATTATTAGATGAAAATATGTGGGTTGCATGTATGGAAAGGCTACATTTATAAAAGTTAACCAGCTAAGATATGATTCTTTATCACAGAAATATCAAGGTTCATCAGTCCAGGTTCTCATTGCTCTTAATGGCATAGTTTTCCTCCTTGTAAAGCTTTAGTCTTTCTCCTACTTGCAGAGTATCACTTGAAACACATACTCAAAGAGCCAACTATTAGGAATTCATATCAGTTTCCGAATGTTCCAAGCCATAAATGGCAAAATTGGAAAGTTGATAATGGCTCATCAATTTTGAGTGGACTGGTGGTAAAATTTTATATTAAAAAATGATTGAAATATTGTGTGTTGATTCTACTAGTGGAAAGGAGGCGTGTGATACCTGGTAATAATGATTACCACAGAAGCAGACAATGACAAACGTTTAACATGAGTGTTAAATCGATGAGAAATAGTTTGGACCATTTCATTTATTGTATTTTCTTGTAAAATCGTAAAACTATCTTTTCTATTTGTGGCTCTATATTTAGCATTGTATGCACAGTATTAGGAAATATGTCCAAAAGGTCATTGATAACATCTGTAACACCAGTCCATGGACTTGATAATCAGAAATGAATATAATTCCTAGTGTTTTGGCACCAAAAACCTTTAAGTACACATTAAGTGTCCTGATCTTTAACTTAATGACATCTTGTAGATATATGAGCAAGACAGACTAAGAAAATGAAAAACATCCACACGCTGTAATCGCTTTCATGTGTTTTACTTAAACGGTAATAACAAAATTCGCTTCTCTGTAAAACTGGGAGTAGGGCTGTGTATTAGCTCCTAAAAGACAATATATTTAAGATAGAAAAGCAAACTTGGTTTTTCCTATTCATCAATTGAGTATATGTTTGTAAAATCTAATAAAACAGTTTGAAACCAAGTCATAGTAGTTATTTAACTACATGACTATAGCCACAATTATAGCTTTTAAATTATAATAAGGTTCATGTAACGCACATAACACCACAGTTAGCCGTATTAATGTAAAACAGCTTCCATATGTAGTAAAGACATCCAGTATAAAGACTATAAGTATGTCATTTTATTAGATAATTTTAATGTCTTCTTTTGGTAGCTCAAACATTCAAATTTCTTATTCTCAAATTGATATAGTAACATATGTAACAAGCTGTTACAGGCTAACGCCCCGACTTACAAAGTGCAAACATTTCTTATCAAATGCACCTTGAATGATTACATAAGATGTAATTTGTCTGCAGAGTTCCAAATGGGATTAGGATGGAGCAGGCCCTTACTCAGCTTGATGTCAAAATACTGTTTGATGATTTTACTAATCACACTAACATATGTAACGCTCTCTGATCTTTAAAACTTGATGACAACTAGCAGATCCTTAAGTCTTTATCATAGGAGCCAGTTTAAAATCCCTAAACAATGTAAAATATCCAACAGCTGCGAGTTTTTTCACAATTTTAGCTCAAACTTTCAAACTACATTTCCTTTATTTGATATAGTAACGCATGTAACACGCTGTTTCAGACTAACACCCCAACATAGAGAGTGCAAACATCCCTTATTCGATGCAGCTTGAGTTGTACTATAAAAAGGAATATGTCTGCAAAATTCCCTCAAGGAGATTAAAACATTTTTAGGCATATCTTACGTAAAGACAACGAGCTTGCCCATTTATTAAACCAGGTAACATATGTTACAGCTTCTGATATTAAAAATTTTGCAACAAACTTGCAGATTTATGAGTCTTTTCATATAAGCAAATAAATCCCAAACAATGAAACACATTCATCAACTGCAAATATTTTTTAACTATTTTTACTTTAGTTTTAATACCAAACATTTCACCTTAAAACTGGGTAGGGGTAGGGTTGTTTAATTGCTTATTTCAGAAAAAATATTTAAGCTAGGGAAGCAAACTTTAATTTTTCTGTTAGCCAATTGCATAAGCTAGTCAGACATGGTTAAAAACATTTTGCAAAACACACAGAGAGATTGTGAATGTAAATGATGTTAGCCACACTTGCAAATTTTAATGGGTTATCTGATTTATGTAACGCATATGACACCTTAGGAAGCCGTAATTTTGTTCAAATGGCTGTCATACGTAGTTAAGATATCCAGTATGCAGACTATATGAATGATTTTTAAAAATAAATATTTTAATGTCTTTAATTTGTAGCCCAAACTTTCAATTTACTTTTTCTTAGTTTGATTAAGTAACGTATGTTACAGGCTCTTACAGACTAACGCCCCGGGGCACAGAGTGCAAACATCTCTTAAAAGACTCGGCTTTCAATTCTCTACAAGATAGGATATGTCTGCAAAATTCCCTAGGGGGGGGGGAGCAAACCCATTCTCAGCCATCCGTCTATTATTTATTTTGCATGCTGGGTGATTTTTTCGTTATCTTTTTGTTGCTTGCTGATTTTTTTTAAAATCCACTTTTGAATTAAATATTTCATGTATTCAATCATGCAGTTTCAAGTAGTTCGGATCCAGAGTAGGCTTGATATTTTATCACACCTTATCTGGGTCCAGAGTAACTATTTGAAAAAATGCAAGTAGGTGACAAACATCTAAGAATGGGATGGACGAATCGCATGCATTTTCAAACCAGACCGGTTGTTCTTATCATAAACATGTTATATCTAAACAAAGCATCATTTCTTTATGCTCTAACTCCAATTTTTCTAGTGCCACGGCCAATTGCTAATTTGACACACGACCATCATCAGTATAAAGTAAAATAGTGTTACTACAGACAATGGTGTATACCTGATTAAGCACCAGACAGACCAGTCACTTTGCTAGGGTCAGGAATCCATAGTATTCTGTGAGAGACGCTCATCACTCTGTTTCTGCATTGCCGCCATTGTCATAGATCTTCCGTCAGTCCTCAGGCGTTTCCGTGGTTGTACTTCTCCCCAGGAGCGGGACATGTTGGTCCCGCTAAGGTCACATCACACAATCACAACACTCTTCCCCGTTTTCTTTTTAGGGCCCTGTTGAAGGTCTTCCAAAGGTTGAGCCCAAAGGTTAAAGCCTGTTACAGAAATTTACTGTGTCCTACACGGGACATGTACAATATTTATGTCCTTCACGGGCCATGTTTTGGGATTATCGTGTCCTACACGGGACATGTTTAACAAATACTTTGTCCTGTACAGGACATGTCTAACATTCACTCTGTGTCCTGCACTGAACATGTTTCCCAATTACTGTGTCCTTCACGGGACATGTTTAACAATTACTGTGTCCTGCACGGGACATGTTTTACAATTACTGTGTCCTATTCATCTGTGTCCTGCACCGAACATATTTACCAATTACTGTGTCCTGCGCGGGACATGTTTAGCAATTACTGTGTCCTTTTCATCTGTGTCCTGCACTGGACATGTTTAACAATTACTGTGTCCTGCACGGGACATGATTAACAATTACTGTGTCCTGAACAGGCCACACTTTGTCAAAGGAATGTGTGCAGCCAGCATGGTTCTACAGGGGACACTATTGGTCCAACACGGGACCCTGACCTAGAGAAGTGTTCACTCTGCAGAGCCCCAACAGTGCTTTGAAAGAGACTAACAACTTTAGGTCTAATTTGGTTTGGTTACCATCTTAATTTTTATCCAGTGCACAGCCACCCGGGTCCCATTGTCTGGTTACAGCTTGTCCAGGCTCAACTTCTGACTCAGACTCATCATCACAATCATTTGAGTCAGCATCCTTTGTATCTAGTAGATCTGTTGAACTCTCTGCCTGAAGATTAGCCAATTCCATGTCTAAAGTCTTTTCTATTTCGGCACCTTTACAGTCACCATCTCTACTCTGGAGATTCAGACCAAAAAGTTGAGAAGTTTCTTGCTGATCCAAACATGGTCGACACACATGATCTCGCTAACTTAGCTTCACTGCATCTGTATAAACCTGGTCTGTTGGAATTGGACTCTCAGTGTGAGGGCTAGATAGCTTGGTGTCCATGTTCAGTTCTTTCCCCACTCTTTCAACATCTCTATTCAAGTCCTCAGGAACCATGACAGTTCCCTTCTCCTCTTTCTTAATTTCAATTGTTGGGCTTATCTTACTCACATCTGCCAGTAAACTTGATTCACTACAGGATACAAGGTCTGGCCTACGATCTGATGTCGGTTCTGCCACGGCTCCAGTGATATTCCTGTTCCTCACTACATTGTCAACATCTCTATTCAAGAGTCTTGGACTGGAATAGCGTACAGCGGTGCCGCATGTCCCTGACTGTTCAATAAAACAACAGTGTCCCATATCCAAAGCAAGGTCTGCTTCACTGGTCATCTCACCAACAGGAGATATTGTTTCATTGTGATATGTTAAGTTCTGCATCTAGAGGTTTCCATACAGGAGACTCTCAAAGATCAGTTCATCATCTCTATTTTCAAACTTAATCACGGGGAGATTCTCCTCCCCCCTTATTTGGGAATGATTGATCCTAACTGCATCCTTTTCAATTTTTTCCTCACCATTTTTATGTCTCTTGGTCTGTTCTCCATACAGGAGACCTACTTCTTTTGCAACTTTGCTGCTTTCCTCATTGGCACTTGAGATGCTCCAACACGGCGAAACTGTACCATCATATAGCTGTGTGGTAGCTATGTGCTCCCCGGACTCTGTACATTTTGTTGGGTCACGAGCCATCAAGCCCTTTAGTATCGCAGGTGGTTCAATAAATGACAGTGTACTTCGATCAACCGACTCATCTTCTGTGACTGACTTTTGTACACTCTCAAAACAGACATCAGGAATGGAAGATGTTTCTTCTAACCATGGCATTACAGATGTGCATACTGGTTCATTTTTCTTTCCCTCTGCCACAGCCTTTTCTTGAATGGTGATGCTGTAATCAAACATACCGGGTGGAAGGACATCACTTCTCCAAGACAAGTCTTCATCAGGGTTCTCTTTCTGATCCATAAGTGCCACCAGGGTCGCATCCGGTTTAGCCTCACAAGTTAAAATGCTGGTGGATGTGACTGATTTGCCACAAATAATGTTCGCTTGTAAATTGCCGTCATCCATACGGGATGAATTGGCTTTCGTTACAGCTTCTGTGGTCAATTCTGATCCTATTGGCAAACTTTTTGCTTTCTTGGCTTTTTTTCTCTTAGCTTTTGACTGCTTTTGAGCTATTGGGGTGGTAGCTGGAAGTTTTGTAACAGAACTTTTTGATGTTGTTTTACTCTTGAAAGAGTCACGCACGGGACTCTTCTTGATAGGAGGCTCGCTCTGTGCAATGTTTTGGTCTTTGGTAGTTTGCATCTGGTGGCATGCTTTAATATGCTGCTTAACATAGACCAGCGCCATGTTCAGGGTCCCTGGGTGTTTATCGAGGGCAAATTGTCCTGCTTCTCGGTCAGAACATCCATGACAAAATAGACTTATGGACAGTGTGTTCCTGCAACTCTGTGGCTTGCCCTTAAATGCGTTGTATGCTAGCCTTCTTACTCTGTCAGCCCATTCAAAGAAATTTTCATATTGAGTCTGGCTGGCTAGCAAAAACTTTTCCTGGGGATCCTCTGCCTTGGACAGCTCATCATCATCTGAACTTGAATATGATGCTGATGATTCCACTGATGTGTAGTCAGGTTGATACTGGTGGTCCCATCTTCCCCTTGAGGAACATATGAGTTGTCTATGGGCTGGCTTTTCCACACCAACAGAGTATGCATGACTTTGAAATGACCTTTTTGTCCTTGCTGGTGTCCCTCCTGGAGAGTAAGCGGGTCTCCTAGCTAGTGTACAGGTCAGTCTGTTGGTTGATCCTTTTGTCCTTGCTGTTGTCCCTCCTTGCCAGTAAGCAGGTCTCCTAGCCGTTGTACTACTATCAGGAGAATAGGCCAGTTTGTTGGTGGGTGCTTCCCTGGAATGCTGCCTAGAGAGGTTTTTAGGAGGAACTACCCAATAATCTTCATCCACTGGCAAAACACGGGCTGGTGTTCCTCCAGGCGAGTATGCTGGTCTTCGGGATGAAAGATCTTTTCGCTGGTGTGCAGGGTGAATCCTAAGGGCTGTTCTTCCTCTTCGAGAGCATGTTGATTCAATATGAGCTGGTGTTTCTCCTGGAGAATATGCAGGTCTTCTTGCTGGGTCATCTTCAGGAGAACATTCTGATTTTCTTCTTGATCTAATGTAAGCATTTAAAGTCTTAATATGTTTATCATACCATGAACCGTTCTCAGGTGAATCGTATTGACATCTCCTGGTCACTGACTGCCTATCCCAGCTGATGGCTGGGTGTTTAGTAGACTTATTTGTATACTCTTGTTCTCTTGAGTTTGTCCTACCCGGGACAGAACTATAGTCAGGATTTCTGGCAAAATCAATTATTTGGAATAATTGCCTGGACACATTCAGATTTGGAATGTCGAACACATTTTCAGTAGTGATGCTTCCATGTAAGCTTCTGAATTCTGATATTTGTTCGGCTGCTTTTCTACACACGCCTGGCAGAACGCGCATGTCAGTTTCTTCGCAGAAATTTATTCGTAGCTTCCTGAGCGGATATGTTTCATGACGATGTGATGCCATTATGAAATGATTTCCGATAAAAGTTATGCCAGCACGAGCACAAACAAGTTGAATAAAGTCACAATGAAATAAGTTTATATAAAATTATGCCAGCACGGGCACAGTTTGTAGACATCATGAATCAATGCAATTTTTTTGGGGACTAGCAATTAGTTGGTTGGATTGTTAGCCAGAATTATTGAAATCGTTGTAATGATAATTTGAAATGCTCTTTTCCCCCTCCCTTTTCATTTGAAAAGGAAATGTTCTTTGTGCAAAGCAGAAATCGTCCGCTGTTGCAATGTCTAGATTATTCAAATTTCAGGTACCATTTTAGGACCAATAATAAAAAAAAAAAATAATGTGGAAAACCAGTAGCCAGCACAGGCTAGAACAAACGTCAATTGCCATACAGGCAACTGAGTGATAAAAAGCAGAATTCTTGACATCAGTTTGTTATGGTCGATTGCCATTCAGGCAACTAGGTGGTAGGCAGACACCACACAGCGGTGCGGTGAATGAAATCATTTTCTCTAGTTAACAATAATGACAGTCTGCAATGATACTAAAAAAGATTAAATAACACTTACAATTTTAATCCTAAAATGCAGTGTAGCTGTTCACAGACGTAATTGCCATTAGTGTTTATGTTTATTTGTTGTCTATTCTTTCATCGATCTTTTTTTTTTTTTTTTTTGAAAAGCCGTTCTTGTTATTTAGAAAGTCGGCTGCTTTTCCAATTATCAAAAACGAAAGTAGAATTTCTAAAATCTTTCCAATTGGTGGTTTCATTTAGTTGATCAACAATTAATGCCTTTGGAATGACCGATGAAACTTCGAGAATGGAGGAGTTCGAGACGCTGAAAGTCGCCCTGCTAATCCAAGCCTGCGAAAAACGTCAACACCCCAACCTCAAAAATATCAGGGTTCGGGTCGTATCTGACACCATTAAAGTAAAATAGGGTTTCTACAGATAATGGTGTATACCTGATTAAGCACCAGACAGTCCAGTCACTTTGCTAGGGTCAGGAATCCATAGTATTCTGTGAGAGACGCTCATCACTCTGTTTCTGCATTGCCGCCATTGTCATAGATCTTCCGTCAGTCCTCGGGCATTTCCGTGGTTGTACTACTCCCCAGGAGCGGAACATGTTGGTCCCGCTAAGGTCACATCACACAATCACAACAAGTACATGTACCCACACGTTTTGGGTACTCTGATATTTATATTATACACATAGGTTTGCCCATTATTTGGGGTCAAAATTTAGAATTTCGATATTTTTGGAGGTTTTCAGAGTATTTTGGGTGTGTGAATTTTTTGTGTGGATCAGCTTGGAGGTCAACGCTTTCTTGTTGGTCATATTAAGGTCTTATTAAAATAAATATTCTGAATTGGAAAAATATTTTAGGATATGCATAAATTTCAAATATGTTTTGGGTATGCCTGATAGACTTGATATTCTTTTAGGGTAAAGAGTAGCTAAGGATGAGCCTATGTAGCAAGAAAACTCTACAATACAACCCCTCCCCGAATCAATACTATTTGTGACTGAAATTGAGCGGTTTAGACCCTGCTCAAACTATACTATGCATCATCGAATAATTTCAATGATAATGACCAGAACAGGATTTTAGGCAAATGAAAACACGAATTAACAGACGCCATCATTTAAATACGCATTTGTGGAAAGCAACAATTGTAAAAGGGGTCAGTAAGCAAAATTCACATTCGTTATAAGTAATGCAAAAAATGACACACATGTTTGGTGGTATTTCATCTTTCTCATGCAACCAACGCTTATAAAAGCTATTGATTGTGTAACAGATGGGATAGAGCTCTTATTTGCCATCAATGATGTCAAAACGTAGTCATCACTTGGTTAAACTCATATTTTCATTGGTGCTTCAACATAACAGAAAATCAGATTACAGAGATACCATAGGCTTACAATGTAGCCCATCTCCTGATTGATTAAAACATTAAGTTACTGAAAAATTGTACGACACGTTTTTTGAGATAACGGTGGCGTTAAACTTTAACTTTCGGCACATGCTCTGTAGCCATGAAGATGTTAAATTCAGCAATTTTGTCTTAACATGTTCGAAGGCATCAAACCGCTTAACTTGTAAATACCGATTAGAAACACCATTTGAATGCGATGATAAAACGACAAATTGTGCAAACTTGGTGCTTTATTTCTCGAAAGTTCAGCATAATTCAGCATTTTTTGCTTTTTTTTTTGTTTCCATTGACCAAACAATCACTTGGAAATGGTTTTGGTGTCCACTTATGATCAGAAAGGTCTACATTAACCGCTAGCTTTAAAATCTAATTTCAAGTTAGCACCACCACTACATTTGAAAATCCTGTAATTTTTTACATGGAAATCCTTGTCGGATGATCGGTGCTTGTATCTTTGTGCCAAAAAGTGAAACTTATTGACTGACCCATACAAAACAATTGCTAATTTTTTTTTGCATAGTATAATTATATGATGCAGTCTGATCAGGTTCTTATTTGTTTACCACATCACACTGACAGTTAATAATCACAATCATCTCTTAACACAATTTTTCAAAATCGCCAATTACTTCTGAAAAGAACCTAATTTTGTTGGTGCAAACTAACATTTTACTTCCAGTAAAGTTCTAAAACAAGAGGGTCACGTTGCCCTAGATCACTCCCCTGAATTCTAAACCCTGTAGGCAGTTTTTGTATGTATAAATTGGTTATCGCGATGGGTCCCTGTCTCTCAGTGGCGGTTCGTATCAACCCGTTTTAGACCCTTCCTATCCGTGCTAGCCCTTACTTGCAAAGTATCAAACCGTTCTTCATCCGCAGTGCACACGGCATGAGACCTGTCGTTCCATATTAAACCGTGTAATTCCTGTATTTAACCGTGGTGTTCTGTAATAGACCGTAACGGACTGTATCGCTCATGTCACCAAAAGGCTCCTTTCCTATCTAATCTTTGGTTGATACGTCAAAACCCGTTGTGCATCTGTATCGGACTACGGAAATTGGCATTTCCGGGGTCATCGGTAAGATTTGATCTGTAGTAGAACCGGTGAGGTGATCCGTGAATGTGTGACCTGGGCATTAGCAAGGGGACTTAAAATTGTACTTAACATTATGTGAAATGTTGATCGGGTAATGTCATTGTACTCGTAAACACTTGTCATTATATATTTTTGATATTATGATATAAAAATCCTATTTCTTCTAAACTGTGAATCACCAAAGTATATTGCTAAACTTTTTTTCCCTCAGTATAGTTAAATTGCTCGGGTCTTAAGATAAGAGTGTGTTAATAAGAAATTATATTTCTCAACCAAAACATATGTTGTGGGTACTCAAAAGAACCGTCTCATTGAGATGGTTCTTTTGAGCACCCAAAACAAATGTTTAAACTGATGGATAAGAAAATATACAAAATTTTATGCTCAATTTTTTTATCTGGACTTGTGAATGATGATGTTGTTCTGTTTTCTTTCTATTATAGGTGATACAGCTGTTTCTAAAGAAGAAAGGCTACTTTGAGTTTGAAAATCTCATAGAATGGATCATATTTGTGTTTTCTATCATCGTCACTGTTGATTTCGCCCCATGTTCCGATGTGACAAGTTATAGATATGTAAGTATAGGGTTGAAAATCTCATAGAATGGATCATATTTGTGTTTTCTATCATCGTCACTGTTGATTTCACCCCATGTTCTGATGTGACAAGTTATAGATATGTAAGTATAGGGTTGAAAATCTCATAGAATGGATCATATTTGTGTTTTCTATCATCGTCACTGTTGATTTCACCCCATGTTCTGATGTGACAAGTTATAGATATGTAAGTATAGGGTTGAAAATCTCATAGAATGGATCATATTTGTGTTTTCTATCATCGTCACTGTTGATTTCACCCCATGTTCTGATGTGACAAGTTATAGATATGTAAGTATAGGGTTGAAAATCTCATAGAATGGATCATATTTGTGTTTTCTATCATCGTCACTGTTGATTTCACCCCATGTTCTGATGTGACAAGTTATAGATATGTAAGTCTAGGGTTGAGAATGTCATAGAATGGATCATATTTGTGTTTTCTATCATCCTCACTGTTGACTTTACCCCATGGTGGGATGTAACATGCACTTAAGTTAGATATCTTGTGATATGCATTTAAGTTAGATATCTTTGTGGTATGCACTCAAGTTAGATATCTTTTTTATATGCACTAAAGTTAGATATCTTTGTGACATGCACTTAAGTTAGATAACTTTGTGATATGCATTTAAGTTAGATATCTTTGTGGTATACACTTAAGTTAGATATCTTTGTGATATGCACTAAAGTTAGATATCTTTGTGACATGCATTAAAGTTAAATATCTTTGTGACATGCACTTAAATCAGATATCTTTGTGATTTGCACTGAAGTTAGATATCTTTTTTATATGCACTAGAGTTAGATATCTTTATGATGTGCACTTAAGTTAGATATTATCTATATTACAGGAATGGCAGTGGTCGTTTGGAACAGCAGCATTATTTTTTGGCTGGATCAACTTAGCAATGTATATCCAGAAGTTTCCAACAGTTGGCATCTATATTATGATGTTCAAGGACATTCTCTCCACATTTTTCGAATTCTTGATTGTCTACGTGTTGTTTATCATTGCATTTGCTTTGGGATTCTACACAGAAATGAGGAACACAGTAAATATTATATGAGCCGCAGCATGAGATTTCAAACAATGTGGCATTTTGAAAAGTGTAGACTTGGACGAGCCTGTGCAGCCTGCTTTTAAGCTAAGAAACCCTAAATTGTGTTCAGTTAGTAGCTTAACAATCATATAATACTCAAGGGACTAGCAAAGGCTCTGATCAGATCAGCTCTAATACAGACATACCACATTGTTGGAAATCTCATGCACTGGCTCATATGACTTTTTGGTTACTGTAAAGGTGGCACCTCATGAATGCGTAATCAGAACTGGTCAACCTTAAGCATAGGTAAAAGCTGAAAATGAGGCGTGGTTTTATTCAAAAGTAACTGTATCATCTTGCGCCATTACGTCAGTATTGACGCGAAACACACGATTTGGTCCTTAAAAAGCCAGCAAAATAACTGCCTGAAAATGTCTAATTAACATAAGCATAAAGGCAAACATTGTGGACCCAGATCAGACTGCTCCTACAGGAGCAGTCTGATCTGGGTCCACACTGTTTGTTTATGAGGCTTCAAATATTTAAGTGGACAAAAAAAAACCCATAAATTTTGTGATTATGCGCTTTAAGGGTTAATAAATGTGAGTACAGTGTGTATACGGTTAGTATTTTCATGAAATGCACTCATGTTTGCACGGCCCAAACTACTTATTAATTCTTCAAAAAATTATGAATAGAACCTGATTTCCCTTGTTTAGCAGATGAAATATCCAAACCATGCCCAGATATGAATATTCAAGTTACCGCCTTTACAGAGAGCAAAAAGTTCTATTATACAGCACATTAACATTAACTCTTTGCCTACTGGGTTATCTTATCTTGCATGCTTTTTGTCATCTGCTGATTTTTGTCAAAAACATCTTTTTTAAAAAAATTCATTCAGGAATACCATCAGAGTGTCAAACAGTTTGAATCCTGATCAGGACCGACATTTTGTCGGGACTGGTCTGGGTACAAACTTTTTGCAAAGGTTATCGGCAGATGACACTAATAGGCAAAGCCTTAACAATGAAATAATTGAAACAATGAAATCACATGACCATGCTAACATCATGTATTAAAATTGATCGATAAACCACTAGTGGTTAACATATTTAGTATGCAACGTTATGTGATTACCTCCATAACAAAGTTGGGTACACAATGACAAAATCTTGGAGCTCAGTGGCTCAGTGGTAGAGTGCTTGACTCAAGACCTAGGGGTCATGAGTTCGAGCCTCATCCAGTTCTCTACGTAGTGTCCTTGAGCAAGACACATTAATCCTAGCTTAGTGATGGTTCAATTCAACAAGACCCAGCCTAAACTGAAAGATTGTTGATGAGATGTAAAGAATCACATCAAACAATGACTAAATCCAACATTTTCTCATCAAAAAAAAACAATTTCAAAATAATTTTAATATTATATGATGAAGGGACTCTATCAAATATATGCTCCTGTATTATTGAATCTATTTCATGTTGGCAAAAAAGTGATAAAATGCTTGTCAAGCCTTACATTTAACATTTTTTCTCAACTATTTAATAAATTCAATAATGCATGAGCACTCATGTAAGATCCTTTTTGTAAATAACAATTAACCTTGTCCTGATGATAGAAGCTTTTCTAAGCAGCTCAATTGCATCATTGCATGTAATATTGTGAGGCTCCAAATCGACTTGCTTTCAAAAGGATATATAGAGATTCAGGGTTTGATATTTTGGGTTTACATTAACCTATTAACCCTTTGTAGGCAGGAAGCTCGTAAACAGGTACTTTGGCAAACAGTGAAGACCTAGATGAAATGCTGCATAATGTGGCATTTCATCAGGGTCTGCACTGTTTGTGAAGACAAAATCTATCTTAAGGGAAAGAAATGCAATATTTCATAAGAGCAGTCTGAACAGGGTTCACACTGTTTGCCTCTACACTTACATCAGTCCATAATGTTAGCAAATATATGCAGCAGATGACTTAAGCAGACAACTTTTCAGATGCATTTTTGTTGGTGTTTTATCACCTTGTTTTGTTTGTTTGATTTGATTCTTTATGTCCCATCAACAATCTTTCAGTTAAACAGGGACGGGTCTTCCTGGGTTGAACCAGTACTAAGCTAGGATAAATGTGTCTTGCTCAAGGTCCACAACGCCGTGACGCCGGTGAGGCTCGAATCTGCAGCCCCTTGGTCTCGGGTCAAGCACTCTACCACTGAGACACTGCGCTCCCTTTTATCACCTTGTGATCGTATGAAGAATTTATTAATTCAAGCTACATACAGCAAAGATTCAAATCAGTTTGCGCATCCACACAGTCTGATCAGAATCTTTGTTTTCCACTGAAGAAAAGTTGGACCATTGGCAACCCATAGAGTGCCCATCAAAGACTCTGATCAGACTGCACCGATGTGCAGTCTGATCAGAGTCTTTGATGGGTACACATACCAACCTGTACCTTTTGCTGGACAATGGCTCGTATTTTCTTCTTCAGTCAGCTTTTGAAAATTTCTGGATTGGCTTTGTGAAAACCTCCGTTATGATGATTGGAGAATTAGACTTCGGTGATTATTTTGTGGACGGTGATCTAAACAATGTGGCAGCTTCCTATGCATTGTTCATAGCCTTTATAGTTATCATGACTATCTTGGTGATGAATCTGCTGGTTGGTCTGGCCGTTGATGATATCAAAGAAATACAGACTAAGGCCAGGTTGAAAAGGTTACAAATGCAGGTAGGTGAGAAAGCAACAAAATAATGAGGGGATAACTGCATTGAAATAATTGATTAGGGGAGGTAACTCATCACTTTTATCATGACTATCTTGGTGATGAACCTGCTGGTGGGTCTGGCTGTTGATAATATCAAAGAAATACAGGATAAGGCCAGGTTGAAAAGGTTACAAATGCAGGTAGGTGAGATAGCAACAAAACAATGAGGGGATATCTGCATTGCAAAGATTGATTAGGGGAGGTAACTCATCACTTTTATCATAACCATCTTGGTAAGGAATCTGGTAAGGCTACGTTGAAAAGGTTACAAATGCAGGTGAGAAAGCAACAAAACAATGAGGGGATAACTGCATTGCAAAGATTGATTAGGGGAGGTAACTCATCACTTTTATCATGATTATCTTGGTGATGAATCTACTGGTGGGTCTGGCTGTTGATGGTATCAAAGAAATACCGGACAAGGTCAGGTTGAAAAGGTTACAAATGCAGGTAGGTGAGAAAGCAACAAAACAATGAGGGGATAACTGCATTGCAAAGATTGATAAGGGGAGGTAACTCATCACTTTTATCATGATTATCTTGGTGATGAATCTACTGGTGGGTCAGGCTGTTGATGATATCAAAGAAATACCGGACAAGGTCAGGTTGAAAAGGTTACAAATGCAGGTAGGTGAGATAGCAACAAAACAATGAGGGGATAACTGCATTGAAATAATTGATTAGGGGAGGTAACTCATCACTTTTATTATGACTACCTTGGTGATGAATCTACTGGTGGGTCTGGCTGTTGATGATATCAAAGAAATACAGGATAAGGCCAGGTTGAAAAGGTTACAAATGCAGGTAGGTTGGACATTTATGTATGTATTACCGGTACTGTGATTCAGAAATGTTCGTGAAAACATAATTTTTGCAAATATTCCCGAATTTGTTACCCTGCGAATTCAAAATTATCACTAATATTGATTCACTAAAGATAATGGTTTATGATGGATGATGAACCAAAGGGATACTGAAAAGAGAGAATTTTGTCTCGATAGCTGATCATTTTCATCGTTCACTCCCTCAATAGCATTATCCACAAATGGGAGTAACAATAAACAAAAAGTCAACAACAGAACCACCGCCTTAGAACGGACAGCAGCCTTAGCCATCGGGGGGCTTAAATGCATATTACTGGTACCAAATCTTTGCCCTAGATTCTGCCGTTGTTGAAGAACAAGAAATGTTCAGCTCGCATGGAGGCATCTAACTAATGCAATGTAAACACTCTAATCAAATTACTACACCATGATGCAACAAAGAAAAGGGCTCATGACTCACAGATAGTCAGAGCTAAAGAAAACCTCAAGTTGAGCCACGGTGAGTCCAGCTACAGATAAGCATCAGGCACCAACCCACCGATTAAAGCTTTACGTCGGAGCCATCATAGAGTCTGAGGCCTGACCCACCGTCGTACAATTAAAGAGGAAACCATAGCTATAACCTGTCTATTTGTGTACTCATCTGTGTTTCAGTAACAACTCATAAAACCACTGTTTCTCATAAATTAATAAGTGTAGTTTAGAAGTCAAATTATTTTGTTATTGAACATGAAAAGATTAAGCAATCAAGGTCATGTTTGCAAGCGTTAAACCATTATACAATAGACATTTTTTGATACTGCACAAAAGTGTTGAATTGACGGTTTGGACAAGCCGAAAGATAACCTATCAATTACACTCAAACATACCTGATCATAGATTCAGAAATGGACCAGTGATTGTCAGTGTGTGTTCACATATTTAATTGAATAAATGGTAAAAACTGAGTGATTGTTTCTTTTTGGGGACCATGACATGACGTTGCCAGCTTAAGTCGACACGCAAAATATACCTCTATTCTATTCACTACAAGTTGTGGCTTGCGTAAAAACTATGATTTGTCTTTCATATGAAATAGGGAAATTGAAAAGTATCAAACCACAAAAATGACCAACTAAGCAAATACTTGCTCACGAATTCAGAACCTCGCGAATAATTCAGAAATAAAAAATCGCGAAATAAAGATCAAGCAAAATTTTCAGAAATCTACGATAACAGTATCTGTATAAAATTTCAGGTTGATTTAGTTCTTGATTTAGAAGGTGTGTTTATGGCTGGACCCTGTCCAAAGAAGAATGAAAGCATGAAGGAGAAGATAAAACTTACATCACTGAAACTACCCTTTAATCTGAACAGATTTATTGGCTTGGAGTCATTCGGTATTACCAAAGAAGCTATTCTGAAAGCCAAAATTCCTGAGATGGTAAGAAAATTTCCCAGCATCTTCACAGGTTAAGATAAACAAAACATTTGAGCGTAAAATTGCAAATATTTTCTTACCTAGCAATAACATATGTTTTGGGTGCTCAAAAGAACCGTCTCATTGAGACCATTCTTTTGTGTACCCTCAACATAGGTTTTGGTTGAGAAATAATTTGGTATCACCAAAGAAACTATTCTGAAAGCCAAAATTCCTGAGATGGTAAGAAAATTTCCCAGCATCTTCACAGGTTAAGATAAACAAAACTTTTGAGCGTAAAATTGCAAATATTTTCTTACCTAGCAATCTAACATATGTTTTGGGTGCTCAAAAGAACCGTCTCATTGAGACCATTCTTTTGTGTACCCTCAACATAGGTTTTGGTTGAGAAATAATTTGGTATCACCAAAGAAACTATTCTGAAAGCCAAAATTCCTGAACTGGTAAGAAAATTACGCTGCATCTTCACAGGTTTAGATAAACAAACATTTTTTGAGCGTAAAGTTGCAATTTATTTTCTTACCCATCAGTTTTAGCATATGTTTTGGGTGCTCAAAAGAACCGTCTCATTGAGACGGTTTTTTTGAGTACCCTCAACATAGGTTTTGGTTGAGAAATAAGAATTTTTTTTTTTACACACTCTTAACTAAAGGCCTGAGTGTCTTTCAGGGCTGAATAAGAGTGATTTTTAACCCAAAAAATGGCTATAATTTTCATTAATCTCCAAGAAATAATATGCTATTGTACTCATCACATGTGTCACATTGATGGAGCTGTGATGCCACTTCCCAAAGGTCAAGCTGAAAGATTTTTGAGCATAAAATTGTAAATAATTTCTTACTCATCAATTGAAACGTGGCGTGTTTTGGATGCTCAAAAGAACGGTCTCGTTATCATTTTTTTGCTATAGTTGTTTGTTTGTTTTATTGCTTTATGTCCCAAGTCAACAGCATTGGTCAGGGCAGGGCGGTCAGTTCACCTAACCACACTTTTTCCTGGGCAAGCTTGAACAAGCAGTTAACAAGTACTTCCTGCACATACTTTCGCTTGTAACTTACAATAATCCTTCTTGAATGATTAAGCGGAAGGGAGGAGAATGACCGTAGAAATTATTTCATAATCAATCTCAACTAAAGTATGGGACCGGGCCGGGATCAAACTCGCGACCCCTGGATCTGCAGTCAGACTCGCATCTGTTGCCAGACATGTTACGGACTGCACTATGCAGCCCTGTACCATAGTTGTTTCATCAGAAGGAAGTCAGCTGTGGAAATACCATGCTCGACTTGTCTGACCTGGTCCCATTTCATTCAGGGCAAGTAAAGAACTTATACTTATTTTCCATTGGACAAGTTTGAAGGAAGTTAATACAATTCTGTATTTCGTATTTTGACTTATTATGAACTCTAATATTAATGAAAAGGTCCTTAGTAAACAAGAAAGTCTAGCATAGCCCATGTTGCTTTCAGAAATTATATAATAAAACAATTGTTGACTATTGAGGTGCTGGACATTGGTATTCTCAGGTTAACATCAAATCATGTCTAATGCCCCAAGAGTCAATAATAATATAATGTCATTTATTATATACAAAGTAATGAAATACAGGGAAATATTGATTAAATATAATTATTCCCATGCTTTTTGTAATCCCCTCCATCCCTCTGTTATGCTATCTCCTAAACCATTAGACAAAATTCAATCCAATTTAGTGTGAGAGTTACTCACATGAATCGGGCGTGCAACAGCACATTTTTCCCCACGCCCCCTGGGATGGTTCAAAAGGTCAAATATCAATACATTTCAATTACAAAATCAATTTCAAAGATTTTTATACCAAACTTTGTGTGTGTTTTCACAAATAAAAGATATAAAACATATTGAACAGGATTTTCAATCTGTCGTCTTGGTCATGCCCCAGGGGTGGGACTTGGGGTGCGTGGCGGTCATAAATTTAATTTTCCTGAACAAGGTCATGTGCATATCAAATTGAAGGGGATGGTAGGTAGAACAGGAAACAAGTAAAATTTTCAGCCTAAGGTCAAACTGGTGACCTTTGGGTGGGGTCAAATATCATTTAAAGTTTTTTGCGATGGCGCCCCACCAACTGCTTATTCTAGTGTTTAATCCAAAAAGTTATACATGGTATTTCACACATGAAAATATGAATAAGTTGGGTTTTTTTACATATAATTGAGTATCCTCTGCTTTCTCTGTTGTTTAGATTTTCAAATGCCTATAACTTTCTTATAAGTGGACAAAACCACAAGGTGTTGGGGGGAGCACAATGGCTCAGTGGTAGAGTGCTTGACTTGAGACCGTGGGGCCGAGGGTTCGAGCTTCACTAGCATCACTGTGTTGTGTCCTTGAGCAAGATACATTTATCCTTTCTTAGTACTGGTTCAACCCAGGAAGACCTTTCCCAACATAACTGAAAAACTGGGTTGTAAAGAATCAAATCAAACAAACAAAGTGTGGGAATCGATTTTCTTAATTTTATAGTAAGGAATATTGGTAATAATAATGTTGGGATTTGCTGAAATTTTCATTTTCATATATCCAGCTCCTGTGGTTTCAGTTTCGGAAGACAGACACATTATGGGATGACATCATTTGAGATCATGTTGTGATGTGCCATCATGTATGACATCATAGTGCAAAACAATCTGTTTTGCTAAAAATTGTATGCATCATAAAAAGGAAATTCAAAATAAATTTATCATTTGACGTTGAGCCTGGGACTGAAATAACGCCATGCAATAAAATTGATAAACCACTAGTGGTTTACAGATTTACGGGAAACGTTATGACGTCCATAACAAAATTTAATGACAAAATTATAACGTTTTTATAGCAGAAATGAGATTTCAAAGTAATCTTAATGTCATATGATAAATAGAATCTACATTCGTGCTCTTGTATTATTGAATTTATTAAACTCGTTGGGAAAAATAGATAAAATACAAGGCTTGCCGAGCATTTTATCTCTTTTTCACAACGAGTTTAATAAATTCGATAAAACATGAGCAATCATGTAATATTCTCTATGTCATATTCATTTAAAAAAAATTGAATTATCCTCTATATATTTCTTTCAGAGTAATGTCAGGAAAATCCAAGAAGAGCAGCAAGTTATAAAACAACAAACAGAAAAACTAAAAGATAAAATGAAAACTCAAGAAGTCACCTTGTTGAGTCTTGATAATACTCTCAAACAGTTGCTAGTAAAACTGGAAGAAAGATCGTGATCAAATATCTAAAAGGTGGATTGAAAAATGAGGAGAAATCTCTTGATGAACAGCTGAAAGTGTTCAGGAAACCAGAAAATTGAATAGCATAATACAAGAATAGGGCATATTTAACTTATATGTGCAATTTTAGTTAAACTTTTATCCAATCCTCTTTTAAAATACTGCTGTTTAGTGCATGTCTTATATGTTTGTTTTAATGTGAAATCAAAGGTCCAAATAAGGAAACATTTGGAATGTAAAATTGTAATTAAATGGGTGAAAGTTCAAAATCCGAAACTTTTGAAACTCAAATATTAAAACTTGCAGTATGCCCACTAAATATTCACAATTTCAAGTTTAAATGGCCAGTTGTCTTCAGACAGACTGTATATAAATAAGAAAACCTATTATAAGTCTTCCAATTCAGCATTTTGAGGCTGACTTTCTATGGAAAGTCAGCCTCAAAATCCTGAAGCCAGGAATAATCCTGAAAACTTTCACCCATGTAATTATTTTCTTACCCATCAATTTAAATGTGTTTTGGATAAGAAAATATTAACATTTTTATGCTCAAGCTTTTTCTTTTACTTAGACCTACGAGGGGCATTCAATATGAAATGGAAATGAGAAATTGGTACTGGTTAAAAGTTGACAGCGTTTAAGCAGGTAAAAGATAATTGAATCCAAAAACTATGGATATGCCATTCATGCTTATAAGTTGCTTGCTTTAGAAAATACAGCATACCTTCCCTTGTTAAAATGTACTTTGCGAACTTTGATCTTTTGTTTCGCATATAGTATAGAATCCTAATGCGTTTGTTGATGGAGTTATGAATGCGTTTTCATCACACATTGAACCCCCCTCATATGAATTACTGGCCCATTTTCTTATCTGATGTTATTTTTATACATACATTTTTATTGATGCTTCTAGAATTTATTATTTTTTAATCAATGTAATGTATTTAACAATATTAAATTGATGTCATTTATTTTAATTCCCATTTTCTAACCAAGTTTTAGTCTTTTTTTAAAGCTGCATAGTCTGTAACTTTTGATCTTCTAATTTTAAAAATAATGTTTTTATTTTTCAAGAACACAGTAAAATAACTCAAATTCAGGTAAACATTTACCATTTTCGTAAATCTTAAAAAGTTATCACTATCAAAACAACTGCATTTACGTTAAAATTCAACGGTCTAGAATTATTGGAGGGACGCAAATAATTACCAACAAGAGAAATAAACACCTATTTGATAAGATAATTCACTTTTCCATACAGTTTTCAGCTGTACAAAACATTTTTATTGTGAAAACATAGCTTTATTCTACTTTTACAAATGATTTAAAAAGAAAATAAAATTTTTCGAAAAATGTTCAAAGTTACAGAGTATGCAGCTTTAAGTACCCAAAACATATATTTTGGTACGAAATAATTAAGATAAAAGTTTTGTTGGTTTCATGATTTTTACAGACTGGACTTTTTTATCCAAAACTATGGATAACTCACATTGAAAAAATCCAGTCATTGGGTCTACAAATTAATGAGGGTACTTTCCTTTTTGTACAATATTATACATTCAATAGAAATCCATGTACAGTAACCAAAGAACTATAATATGAAAAGAGGATTCATGGGCGTAGACAGTTGTACAATATTATACATTCAATAGAAATCCATGTACAGTAACCAAAGAACTATAATATGAAAAGAGGATTCATGGGCGTAGACAGTTGTACAATATTATACATTCAATAGAAATCCATGTACAGTAACCAAAGAACTATAATATGAAAAGAGGATTCATGGGCGTAGACAGTTGTACAATATTATACATTCAATAGAAATCCATGTACAGTAACCAAAGAACTATAATATGAAAAGAGGATTCATGGGCGTAGACAGTTGTACAATATTATACATTCAATAGAAATCCATGTACAGTAACCAAAGAACTATAATATGAAAAGAGGATTCATGGGCGTAGACAGAACACTGGAGATTACTTTAAGGCCGGAATTTTTTTATTAGTTGATTTACGAACCCTCCTACTGTAATTTTCCGGAAAATAGGAAAAAAATAAAATTTAATTTCTAAAAAAAATTTTTTATTTTTTCCACCTACTCTAAATATTATTTGTTTTGTTGAAAAAAAATAATGTATTTTTGAGGTTCTGTCTGTGTATTTTTGAGAGTGACACTGTTAAAAGTGATTGTTCTGTCCAGATTTTTAGTAAAATGATAAAATATTTAAAAAAATAATACAGACTGTTGGTTTGCCTTACTAGTTTGACTGTTTTTTCTGGAGATATTAAGAAAAAAAAAAAAAAGCTCTGAAAATGACCAGTTAACTGGTCATTTTCAGAGGCTTTTTATTTATTTTTTTTCGTCCCCTCGACCATAAATCTGAAAAAAAAAATCCCGTAAATCAACTAATAAAAAAATTCTGGCCTAATTAATACACAATAAAATTTTAATTCTGCAACCCTTTAACTGCTGAATCCTGATCTATCTTCATTTTGAAAACATTGTAGATCCTGATCAGCTGGCTTCTTCAGAAGCAAGCTGATCAGGCTCTACAATGATTTCAGTTTGTCTTGTTAATCCATTAAGAACTGAAATCATGGGACTGATGTCTAATTTAAACAGAAGGACAAGAGATAAATCATTTAAGTGTTTAAAGGTACCTTTTCTGAAATATGTTGGATTGCATCAAACATTAGATGTTGAAGGGACTTTTATTTTAGCAGATAACTCTGATGTTAAAGGGACTTTTTCTGAAACTGTCAGAAAGGCATTGTATTGTATCTATCTTCTAAAATTAAAGGGACTTTTTTGAAACACTTTCTATTGCATCAACCAGTTGATGCAGGGGGCTTTAACTGAAGCACATGAAATGTTTGATGTAAATGTTTTTTTTTTAACATTTTATTGCATCAAATGTTTTAATGTTGAGCTTTTCAGGGATTTCTTTTTTGTTATATCCTTTATAAATTTTAACCATGTAAATTGTTTTATCATTGTAAACATGTAAAAACAGTAAATACACATACAATATAATATATTTTATCAATAAATAAGAATAATATATGGTTTGGCTTTGTGATTACTTTTTGGTTCACTCCTACAAAATTTACTGTCCTGCCAGCCAAGAGTGATAGTGACGTCATGTTTTGTTTACAAACTTATCGGGGACTTAGAATCAATAGATCACTTGTTTATTAATCCTATCCACAGGATAGGATTAATACTGAAGTGATCTTTTGATCCGCGTTAGCTCAAGTGGTGTGTATAAGTGTTGTTTTACGTATCAATTGTAAACAAAACATGACGTCATTGTCACTCTTGGCTGGCAGGACAGTAGTTGATTCTACCTTTAAAATATTAACCTGATCCTGACCTTTATGCATGAATAAATTACTACAGTATTTACACAGAATATATATTTTTTCATGAGGGATCGGGTGGTATCGGTATGTTCCGAGCAATTACGGAAATAAACGCTTTTGTACAATTGCTATAATATCCGTTGATAACTCACTAAAGTTGTACTTAACACCGTAGTACTCCAGATACGTAAATTATGGGTTCAAATCCTGGCTGACCCCACTTTTTTATCCCCTGACGAAGTCGGAGGGATATAGTTTTGGCGTCGTCCGTGCGTCTATTCCGTCCGTCCGTCCGGAACCATATCTCAGTACCTATTGGTCACATTTAATTCATTCTTGGTACAAATGATAAGTACCATAGACTCTCGATATCCTCTAAGTTTGGTCAAGATCGACCCCTTAACACTTGAGTTATTGCCCTTGTTTAAGTATAGGCAATTATAAGGCAAAACCTATATTAGCTTTTTTGTGTGATGATCTTCACATTTCATCAAAACTATTATATTTAACAACTTCTCACTATAGACCATGATTGCCAAGTGCCTGTAGATAAGAATGGCAGTGTCAAAGTTTTACCCCACCCCCTTTGACCCCACCTAAGGGGTCAATGGCTAAATATTTAAATTTCGCAATAACTAAGGCAATTGTTAATATTTTTTGCTGAAATTTTTGCAATAGATATGAAACATATCAAACGGAATTTCAGTTTGAAGGCCTGGGTTCGAGCCCCTTGGGTGGACTTAGGGGGTGGGGCTGAGGCCAAAATTAAACTTTTTCAGAATATGGTCATGTTGCATATCAAATTAAAGCTGACAACGCTGGCAGCAACATGGTAGCAAATATTTTGCCCACAGACACACCCTCGACCCAGGGGGTGGGGTCAAAAGGTCAAACTATATATTTTTCTGAAAGTAGTCATGTTGCATATCAAATTAAAGCTGACGACGCTGGCAGCAACATGGTAGCAAATATTTTGCCCCCAGACACACCCTTGACCCAGGGGTGGGGTCAAAAGGTCAAACTGTATCTTTAACTGAAAGTAGTCATGTTGCATATCAAATTAAAGGGAATTGAGCACAGAGCACAATGAAAGCAAGTATGCTATCATTACACACACCAACGACCCCTGGGGTGGGGTCAAAAGGTCATCTTTTCGTTCTTTTCTAAAAGTGGTCATGTTGCATATCAAAGTAAAGTGGAAGAAGTGTAGACCTACATGCAAGGTAACACTTTGAACTTGCACACAATTGACCTCTGGGGTTGGGTTTAAAAGTCAGATATTGAAATTGTGCAGATGTAAGTATATTTTTTATTGAACTAAGCACTAAAACATACTTGACAGGCGTTCGTTATGATCTGAATGATACTGAAGGTGAACTAAGGTTTAGATAAATGGGATTTATGTTTTGTGATCTACATGTTTCTCTCAAATAACCCTTCGTCGGGGGATATAAATTCGTCGAATTTGCCTTGTTGAATTTTTATTTTTTCTTGGTTTTCATATCAAAGAAATGCACATAAACAAAATGTGTAAGTTCTTTCTTTTATAATGTAATGACTGACAACTTCTTGATGTTGGGAGTTAGAACTAATTTTACAAATAAGTATTTTGGAAAAAAAACAACACCTGTGCTCTTGGCTCCAAAGCAAATGAGCCAGTGCATGAGATTTCCAACAATGTGGTATGTGCGACCAGCAAAGCCTCAGATCAGCCTGCGCATACGCGCAATCTGATCAGAGCCTTTGCTAGTCGCATGAGTATTCTATGATTGTTAAGCTACTGACTGAACACCATTTGGAGCCTCTAAGCTTAACAGGAGGCTGCAGAGGCTCGTCTGAGTCTACACATGTCAAAATGTCAAATTGTTGGAAATCTCATGCACTGGCTCAATTATATCAGTTATAGCTGGTTGGAGCATTTCTCTAAAGAGTAGCAAGAAGGTCCATATATGAGCCACGACATGAGATTTCCAACAGTGTGGTATGTGCCACAAGCCAAGGCTCGGATCAGCCTGCGCATACAAATAGTCTGATCAGAGCCTTTCTTGCCACTTGAATACCCTATGCCAATTGCAATATTATGACACGCAGGGTGAACTTTAGAAAAAAAAAACATTTGCATGAACTACACTTATCTGACTGCAATATTTAGAAGTATTTTGACCCAAATATTATGTATTTCTGGTATTATTTTTTTTTCAATTTGACCTTGAAAAGTTCATAAGCAAAAATTGTAAATATATATTTTTCTACCAGAAATTTGTACATTTGGGCAAAAGTGCTTCTAAATATTGTAGTTGGATAATTGTAGTTCATGTTCATGCAACATGTTTTTTCTAAAGTTCACCCAGCATGTCACAATATTGCAAACGGTATCAAACCAGGAAGTGACTCTAAAAAGACTGATAAGCATGCTGCGAATTGCTCAAAAGCTGTAAAGGCGTAAAGTGATCTCTTGTGAGATATAAATTGTTCATACAACAATGTGGCCAAAGGTATCTGTCTCCTTCATAAAAAAGCATTTTTTGTTTAAACAGGTAAGAGAAGCTCTAGCTATAAGGCGTGTATTTTCCCTAGTTGACATGATTACAAACACCAAATTTTCAAACTGCACTCTTGTTTTTAAAATTGGTGCAATTCGGCAGCAAAATATGCAAAGTAAGTATCAAAATATGTTTCAAAGCAATATTTATCATTAGCAAAGCAGTAAAAATTTGCGTGTTCTGCTCCCACCTCTATTTTTACGTCTTTCTACTGGGTGCCATTTAGGCCAGACTTTGAATAAATGCTTTGCTAGTTTTTAAAAGGTAAAAGTGCTAAACTGTAAAGGATAGAAGTGCTATTCATTTCCAAAACTTTACAATATCCTTCCTGCGCATGCGCACGAAATATAATTAAGACTGTGATGTTTGTCACTGGAAAGGTGAAACTGGTGTCTTTCAGTTTGTTTTTAGTTGCTTTCCCCCCCTAGACCCAAGATGCCCTTTGGACAATGACATGTCGCTATAAGCATATACAACATATGTAACAGGCGTCTTGGGTCTAGAGGGGGAAAGGGGTTGTAAAAGCCAAAGAAGATATCAAACATCTGGCAAAAATAGACTGCTTTGCCAAATGGTCGTTTTTTATTGTACACCAACTGTATAAAAATATATACTCTTATCGTAATTTACCTTAGTGTAACGGTCTATTTCTCATACATGTTACTGAAATAACAAGCACAGTTGATGATCATAATAAATTCTCATTCAAAACGAAGTAGGATTATTATATGCATTAAGGACAAACGATTATAATATACGGACTAGGCTGCAAGGGTGCATATACGGCTGGTCAATGTGTATTTGTTGAATGCTCCTAGTGTCTCCAGTCTTTATTTCAACAAAATAAAACGAACATCTCATTTAGGGAAATGGCACGCCTTATCACTAGAAATTCTTTCATGCAAGTAAGAGCTTTTGAAAGATATACCCCCTTAAGTGGAGAATGCTATAAACTTCAGTGGTAAAATTTCATAACTGATATGTATTCATCACATCGATGAAAAAACCCGAGAATCCTCATAAGGTGGCTACATGAGAAACTAGCTGATCTGGATTTACATCATTTTCAAAAGCTGGTATTGAATTTTGTAAGTTATGTGCACTGTATATGCTTACAAGGTTGAATCCAGTCCGTAGTATGCCTAATTCATGGGTGAAAGTTCAAAATTTCCAAAATCCTGAACTTTAGAAATTCTAATTTTTAAGCTTGCAGGATTTCAAAAATGAATTATTTTATGTTTATATGGTTAATTGTGTTCAGATCATCTGAAAATTAATCCAAGAAGCTATTATAATCTCCCTAATTCAGCATTTTGAGGCAGACTTTCTATGGAAAGTCAGCCTCAAAATCCCGAATTCAGGAGTAATCCTGAAAAACTTTCACCCATGCTGATTGCAGGATAAAATGTTCTTGCACACCTGATAAGGATATCTGAGATTTTAACCTTGGATAGAAAATCTTATCTTACCCATGCTATCTTACCCAGGACGTCAAGTAACGTCATCATGTAAAATTGCATCTTAGCGTATTCAGGGACTTCTGGTAGCTTATCTTAAAATAATTAAAATAAATAATAATTACAAAAATAATTAAAAACAATGGTGAGCAAGAAAAAGAATCCATTATGTGAGTGAGGGTAGGTTAGAAAAATCCGTCCCTCAGGATCACCGTTTGTCATCACTCGGCAAGCCTTGTGATGCCAAACGGTGATCCTCGGGACAGATTTTTCTATCCTACCCTCAAACTCATGATAGATTCTTATAAGCTGCCACGAGAAATTACCATCAATGTGGCTATGTATCATAAGAAGACTCAGATCAGTCTAGCCAACAGCTCAGTCTGATCAGTCGTCACTGTCCACTTGAAAAAAAATGGATCCATAGTTGCACACTGAGTGCACAGTACAGTGCACAGTAATATAAGAATCTATCACGAGTGTGAGTGTAGGAGAGAAAAATCTGTCCCGAGGATCACCGATTGGAATCACGATGCTTGCCAAGTGATGACAAACGGTATTCCCGAGGGAGATTTTTCTATCCTACCCTCACACGACAAATGGATACTTTTTCTTGCTCACCATAAAATACCACATTTTCATGTTTAAAAAGGCTCTGAAAAGTTCCGAATATGCCGAGATGAGACATATGATGATGTCACTTTAACATAACAATGACATCACTTGTTGACTATGTAGCGCCAATTCCAATACAACCAATGTACAGCCCTCACATGACAGTCTGGGTCTAGATAACATGAGTAAGATAAGATTTTCTATCCTAGGATAAAATATCAGATATCCTTATCTGGTGTGCAAGAAAGACTGAACAGACTGGGCAAGATGTCTAGGCTGATCAGTTTGCTGGTCACTCATTTTGTTGGTTTTGTCTTACGATGGCTCCAATACACCTCAGATTCCAAGAAAAAATCCTATTCTATTTTTTTAACTTATGCAGATATCTTATCATTTATTAAAAAGCATTCTTATTTGGATAATTGGTACCATACATGGCTGGCTTCCACTCGATGGCTTCAGTTGCTTGGGCCAAAGCTCCAGGGTCAAGATTTAGGACATCTTTATAAAGATTTTTGGGTGATTTTTATGAAATCATTTGTATTTGATCAACAGGAACTATTTAGCGTTGACGTTCACTCTTAACTCATACCCTAATGTTCAATGTCCCAGGCTTGGGCTAGGTTGAAAACAAGTTTTATACAAGACAAGTAAGAGCATCAATTGGGTCTTGGGGCACTTTTTCTAGTTATCTCCCATGAGCAAACCTTAATTGCAACGAACCAATGAATTGATGCCGCCTACAACAAGAGTTGGTTGCTGTTACGATAAGAGGCTCTGTTGTTCTATTCATCTGCAAAATGAAGGCCTGATTTTGTCGAAATCCCCCAGTTCCTGTATCTTTACAGAGTCGATTCCATCAAATTAAGAACCTTATTCTACTGTTGAAAAATAAGCCCTGAGCATCATTTACATTGTAAAAATACAAAAAGTAAAATTGAATCACGAAGATGCCGGTTTTGTTGATATGTAATTTATATTTTAGCCATAAACCTGAGGGATTTGTTTGATCACCATGAGCTTGAACGTTAATGATAGCTCTTTCGAGGCGGCTGTGTGATCCCCATGACGTGACGTCACAATTCTTACAAAGTTACATCACGAAGTTATAACTTCTTTTGCCAAATGCCTACTACCCCATGCATCGTCACACCTTTGAAAGAAGCAGTCGCAAATTACAAATACTTGTGGTATCCAACAGGAACTTCCCTTCAATGGTCTCGGTGCCTGATTGTTTTATTTCCTTATACTCAGAGTGAGGGTTAAAGTCGGCTTTTCAGCTTGTGAAACTAATCTTTCCCTACAGTAATTTTCATACTGACTGCTTCAAAGCGGTACTTCCAGTGGTGTACCTGAGGCATTTTATAGAATATGCACTGTAGATTTGGGTCAGGGGGCAACGCTCTGGATTTAGAGTAGCTCCCAAGACATGCAATTAACTCATAGTCTACTGAGTGCCTTTGCAAAGAGATTGGACCCAGATCAAGCCAGACGATAACCTTTGCGAACAGATAGGACCCAGATCAGGCCCGACAAAACGTCAAACCTGATCTTGATCCAGTCTGTTTGACACTCAGATGGTATTCCTGAAATATTTTTTCGAAAAAGCTGATTTTGAAAATAATCAGCAGCTTGAAGAATTCTCTGGGGCAAGGGTTAATACTATTACAGGTCAACCTCGCTATCTCAAAGTCCAAGGGAATGGCGAAAATATTTCCGAGTTATCCGAAGTTCGACATAAGCAAAATGTGACGTCAGCCCAATATGATGTACATGTTCAATTTCTCCAAGACATACTTTTGCAGTACATGTGTAGTAAAACTGTTCCTACTGATAACCAGATAGAAATGAAGACAAAAGAAATTCATTTTAGTTTGTTTTATTTCCATTTTAGTTACTTTGTGAAGCGCCATAAACGCCACAGCCTTAGCCAAGGATAAACAATATTGCGGAAACCGTGACTTTCTAAATACTGGTAATGAATTAGGAAATGGAGAAAACAGACTATAGCTATTGAAATTTCCGACCAAACCAAGTTGTATAAGTAAAGACTGTTGAAAATATTTCATCAAAGGATACCAATAAACAACAGTAAGATTTGAATGGCACCGCTAATTTTCTGATGTTCAAATCAAGCACACATGGGTTGTTATGATCGATGTAATTATTTATACACAAACAGCTGATCAATGAACAATGGCCGCCTGCACGCTATAACCTGCAACAATGGATTATACGGTTATTGTTCGATGTCTGAAGGTTAATTGCTGTGTTTGACATTCATATTGTTAAATTTTTTGACCAACACAAAATTTTCTTCGACACAAGTAGTGGTAGAGAAGCAGAAAACTAATTTTCGCAAATGAAAATCCACTTCAATATAGCCGAGATTTTGTGATAACCAAGTTCGACAAAAACAGGTTTGAAATACAAAGCAATATAGGGGAAATGCTTGGGAATGGATGATCACTTCGACATATGCTGTGTATTCGGGATAAGCAAGTTTGACGTGGCGAGGTTTACCTGTAGAAGTATTTTTTCTTCCAAAAATCAAAGTAAGTAGGTCTAGCTTAAGAAACTATACTGGCGGCACCGAGTTGTACGCACATGGGTTTTTGCGTACACGTAGGTATGCCCCCGACTTCTTTTGTAGATCTTTTTTTGTGTCCATCTTTGACATATTGCCTTGTCTGTGTCTATCAGCCTTGTGGTCACCTGCTGGGAAAGGACTGGCCTATAGGTGCTTATGTATTTGACGTTTTCTTGTGCTTTTGTCACGTTCCCATATGTGTCCTGGGTCAGGCATGGTACTTGATTGTATTGATTCCTGATCTTTGCCTTCTTCCTTTTTTTACTCACATGAGTACAGACTCGCAAGAAATACCATATACTGTGCTATTATCTCAGAACAAAAAGGGGTTGGTTGCCCATTAGGTGTGCCTATTTCATATTAACCATTCTACCTTTTGAGAGTTTTATATAAAGAATGGATGTAGATCATGTCAAAATGCCCTAACAAGTGTATAGCATAGCTGAAAAAATCCCAGTGTCTTGGCTGGGAATTGATGGAGCAGAAGCAGTCTGATCTGCATTCATAGTGTTTGATTCTTAGACAGGGTTCCCATAGAAATTCAAATACACAATTCAATGATTTTTCCATGATTTTCCATGATCAACAATGTAATTTCCATGGCTTTATAATGCATGGTCTCCAACCTCCCCTTTTAGGGGCATCTTCACCACACAGAGATAAATGCAGAATGCAGCAACAGTAATATATTTAAATAAGCATGCTTGTAGACCATGCATGCACTTTGAAATAATTAAAACTTGAAACCACCAATAGCCAGAAAACTAGCTGTCAGACACACAAATTTTGTGTGTCTGACAGCTAGTTTTCTGGCTACTGATGGTTTCGTCAAATTATTTCACAGTATTCCATTATTCCATTATTTTTAACCATGATTATTCAGGTTTTTTCAAATTCCATGATTTTTCTATGCATGGAACTTTTTTTTGGTTATTTTCCAGTTTTCCATGATTTCCAGCAGTTCTATGATCAAAAGCTGTCCAAATATTTAAGTGCATTTGAATATATGCAGCATATGTAAAAAGTATACATTTTGAAAACATAATATTGGCCAACAAGGATCAATACTGTCATGGACAAGGATTGATATTGTAGGCAGTAATGAATAAAGAAAAACAAATACATTTTCAGTCAAACAATGTATTTTAACAAGTTCCATACAAATCTAAATTTGTAATTCACACTTTCATTTCTTCTGATATCTTTCAACAAATGCTGCTTTTAGCTCTCAGTATATACATGTATACAAATTGTGCAAGCTAATTAATCATACATTGGGCCAGCAAATTAAATTTTGGAATTTATTGATAAAGCACAAAAACTTCCTTTAAACACCTATGCAGGCTAGTTCTGAATTTTGGCCTGACACATCTACAGTAAAACCTGTCTTAAGCCGCCACTTAAAAATAGACAAATTCAAGGTCTTAATGGACAATGATAGCTTCATGGAGGTCGAAAGTATTGCAGAATGCTCCATGAGGAGCATTCTGCAATACTTTTGACCTCCATTAAGCGATAATCGGTATTGAAAACCAACTTTTGGAGTTATTTTTGAGTGGCCGCTTACGACCTGTTTTACTGTATATCTTTACTTTGTGTATGCAAACAGCGAAAACTCTGGCAAGCCTGTGTATATGCACTGGCTTGCCTGAGCCTTCCATGCGTTAATGTGCTGGCTCAAGTTTGGAAAGTGCAGTAAGGTTGATTTATTTTTGTTGGGAAAGGAATTTTATTAGCTTTTGAGCAAGGTGTAGTAAGATTGTGACGGCTAATTCCAAACAGTGTAAACCCTTATCAAATCCCTCCTTTGGAAGACTGATCAGGGTCTACAGTGTAATTTTAAGTGGCAAATATAACTTCAAGCATTAGACTGTGGACCAAAATTGGGCTGACATTGATATGACGCGTTATATTGATATCTGTCCCATCTTGGTCCAAGTTTGGTTTGGGGTGTATTTGAAATTAAGTTCAGCTCAAAGGTTGGCTGCAGTAGTAATTAAGCACAGATCTCATTCAGAGCCCAAATAACCATGACAAACAATGTCTATAAACTATCACACAACCTGGCATTGCAAACAGCAAACAGTTGAAAAATTTCACTCATTTCTTACATCAATGCAGAATTCGTTACAAGCAAGACCTAGAAGCGTCTAGAGGTTAGAGTCATTTTTTTAATAAATTTATTTACATTTTAAGGCCACCTTATTTATTTACCAATTCTAAAAAAAGCTTTAAAATCTTACAAAATGCTAAATTTCACTCAAGGTTGTAATGCAAATAATTTGAGACTGCTTGCCTCATGGCCGCATGCAATAAATGAGACTAAAATTAAATCCTACTTAGTACATATAATTTACATGTTGAAAATCGAGAAATTTTATGCAAAAAATAGCACTATCTGATGCAAACCATTTTCCTACTGTACACACCCTAAATATTTGGATAAAGAGGCTTATATGATAAGGGGTCCATATTGTTTGCCATCTTCACATTTTGTAGACCTGTAAATGGGAACTTCTGCAAACAATGAAGACCCAGATGAAATGCTGCATTATGCAGCATTTCATCAGAGTCTACACTGTTTGCAGCGGTAAAAACTATCTTCAGGTACAGAAATACATCATAATATAGATATTCCAACCTCTGACCCCTTAAAATATATAACAGACAATCTCATGATCCCATCCTTAATGTATTTATCTGTATGGGATAATCCATCAAAATACAAAAGGGTTACTAAAAGCCCTCATCAGGATGTCCTATGGTTTAACTGAAAATTACTGGAGATAAGTTATCAGAATATTTAGGGTATATAGCACAAAGCTCTTTAATATTTAGATTCGACTTTCCCACCTGCATGTTTAAAAAAATGCTGGCCATCAATTATATGTATGACAATTTTGGTATCAAAATAAAAGAGTCAATATAATAAACTAGACTGCAGTTAGTCCGAGTCAGAGCCTGAACCCTCTTTCTTGTGAAGCTCTTCTATCCTCTTCTTATGCCTCTTAATCGCCTCCTGTAAAAACAAAAGTAGAGGTACAGTAAAACCTGTGTAAAACAGCCACTCAAAAAAAGACAGAACAAAGTCTTAATGACAAATGGTAGCTTAATGAAGGACAAAAGTATTCCAGAATGTTGGAGCATTCTGCAATACTTTTGACCTGCATTAGGCCATAATTGGTCTTGAAAACCAATTTTCTGTCTTATTGAGACTGGCCGCTTCACACAGGTTTACTGTATGGGTATATAACCGCGTTAAAGGCTTCTGTATACTAGAGGATTCTTTCTTCTGGTATGATACAATAAACTTGTGTACAAAACTATAACAGCATGTGCCAAGGATAATTAGCAGAATCATATAAGGGATACATTTCTTTAACTCTTTGCATGCTAGGTACTTTTTCATGCTTTTGTTGTCATCTGCTGATTTTTTTCAAAATTAACTTTTTCAAAAACTTATTTGAAGAACAATATCTGAGTGTCAAATAGTTTGGACAGAGTTCAGGATGGACATTCTGTCCATCCTGATCTGGGTCCAAACTATTTAAAATTGCTTTTAGCAATTAGCCAATTATCATATCGATTCCTCCTAGTTTGATTCAATAAACTTGGGATGGTCTCTTGTATATATAAGGGGTTTCAAGTTTAATGTCATAATTTTCTTACTTCTCAACAAGAACAAATGTTTTGATGGCTCCTACAAACAGTAAAGACCCAGATGAAATGCAGCATAATGCAGCATAATGCAGTATTTCATCAAGGTCTACACTGTTTGCCAAGGCAAAACGATATTCAGAGAAAATTTCATGTGAAAATTATTATCTGCCACCCCTAAAAAATACAATGGACCATTCAAAGTTGATTGTATCAAGCCAGAAGGTAGAACCCATTAGTGAAGAAAGAGTAAACTTCATCTGGGTGAGGTCATTTTTTCAATGTGCATGCATGGTTATTAATTGGGTTAGAGGTTCTGCATTAGGTCTAAATCATCATCTATGTTCACAGGCCTCCAGATAAGAGTGCGTAATTGAAAATCATTTTTCTTATTTCTCAACCAAAACATATGTTGTGGGTACTCAAAAGAACCGTCTCAATAAGACGGTTCTTTTGAGCATCCAAAACATTTGTTTAAACTTATGGGCAAGAACAAAATAAAAATTTTACGCTCAAAGATTTTGCATATCTGGACATATGTCAGTTCATACTCTTACATTTGTTTATTTAGAGTTAATATGGTAAAATTGCAATGGTACATGCATACTTGGTAAGTCACAGTTTTTTTTATTTGATTCTTTATGTCCCATCAACAATCTTTTAGTTATGTAGGAACTGGTCTTCCTGGAGTTGAACCAGTACTAAGCTAGGATTAATGTGTCTAACTCAAGGACACAACACAGTGACGCCGGTAAGGCTCAGGTAAATCAAAGTAGGGATCCATTTCAAGAACTACATATGCAAATAGTTGCTTGTGTTGATGCTATACGTCCCAGTCAACAATTTTTCAGTCATGTCAGGATGGTTTCCCGTCTTCCTGGGTTGAACCAGTACTAAGCAGCAGTTAAATGGACACAACACATTGACTCCTGCGAGTCTCAAACTAACAACCCTTGGATCCCCAGTCTAAAGCTCTACCAACTGAGCCACTGTGCTCCACAAGAACTACACGAGTAATGGCTATTTCCAAGAAATAACAATTCTGTGCTAACCGCTATATGCAACCTGGTTGCATGGGTGAAAGTTCAAAATTTCCAAAATCCTGAACTTTTGAAATTCAAATTTCAAACTTGCAGGATGGCTACAAAAATGTATTCAGCATTTTGAGGCTGACTTTCTATAGCCTCAAAATCCAGAATTCAGGATTAATCCTGAAAACTTTCACCCATGTGCCTGTAAGTCACTTATGTAAATGCTAGACAGGAGGTAATGCCTGGTTTCTTAAAATAGTCTACAGGATGAAAAATAATAGCCAACTCGGGTATCAATCTCAGGTCTCTCTTCACAACCCCCCCCTCCCCAGTGGCCCCGACTGCTATTAGGTACAGTGGCACTGACTGCTGTTTGGTTATTCAGTTGTTGTTGGTTCATTGTTGTTGCTCCCATTGTGTGTGGGTAATATTTATTTGGTCCTTGTTTTATAATGCAGTTCTTAATGTCCTTTCTAGTTTTACAATCATCTCACCGAGAAGGAGATTGCTGGTTTCTTTACTTTTATTATATTCTTGCTTTCATGTGCCTATCTCTGTTTGTCTGTGTTCTATGTCTCTTCCTCAGGGTGCCATTGGTTGGTCTGTGATTGTGGCATTCCTGGTCATACTCACTTTTTCGTCCTTTCAAATTCAACAATCATCTCACCGAGGAAGAGAGGGCTGGTTGCTTTACTTTTATTGTGCTCTTGCTTCATGAGCAGGACTTTAGTTAAGAGTGCCCAATAGAAAAATTATTTTCTTATTTCTCAACCGAAACATATGTAGTGGGTACTCAAAAGAACCGTCTCAATGAGACGGTTCTTTTGAGCACCCAAAACATGTGCTAAAAATTATGGGCAAGTAAATATTAACAATTTTACTCAGAATTTTTTTGTTTATTATCTAAACCTGTGATGAGGGTGTCTGTGTTCTGTGTCTCTTCTTCACTGGGCCGTGGGTTGGTCTGATCTGTGATTGTGGCATTTCCTGCTCATACTCCCTTTTTTTGATACCAAAGGCAAATTAAGTTAAAAATAAAGCACTGTTTTCAGAGGAAAACTATATCCCTCCAACCGCAATTTGAGTCAGCAAGCATATTTACTGCTTTTTATTGTGTCACAATGACCCATCAATTATTTCAAGAGAGAGCATGCATAAACACAATTTTGGTCAAAAGTGCTGTGGTTACTATAAATATAAGGTCAAGGTTATTAAAATCTTATTAACTCTTTTCTGTCTCCAAAAAATGTATCTATAGATGCAAGTTTGGTGCAGAAAAAAACACTTGTTCCAAAAGACAGAGCTCAGAAAAGGCTGAATTTACAGTTTTTTTTAAGGATGAGGATCTTGAAATGAGGTGACCTTGAAAATAAGGTGAAAGTCACCAAAATCATTATCCACATTTTGCCACAATGATACAATACATTAAGTTTAGAGAGAATACACTGTTCAATTCAAGAGATATCATACAAAAACCCTGTTTTCGTCAAAATTTGACATTTCAAAGTGCTGGTGTGATCTTAAAACAAGGCCAGGGTAATCAAAATCTAATCAACTCTTAACCCTCTCCTAACAATATATCTATGCAAGTTTTTGTTAAAATTGAACTACCGGTTCAGAAGACAGTCTGTGCAAATGGCTGATTTATACTGTCTTTATAGGAGGGTGATCTTGAAATATATGTCAAGGTCACCAAAATCTAATCAACTCTTCCCACCCTTCCGACAATGTATCTATGCAAGTTTAGTCAAAATCCCTCCACTGGTTCAAAGTGTAGCATAGGGAAACCCTATTATGGACATTTCAGAGTGCCGGTGTGACCTTGAACATTAGTTCAAGGTCACCAAAATCTAATCTACCATTCCACTTCTCCCAACAATGTATCTATGCAAGTTTGGTCAAAATCCGTCAACTGGTTCAGAAGATAATGCACAGAAATGAAAAAGCGGACGCCAATCCAATGGGATCCGCACCAAAATAAATACATTCCCCCACCCTCAGGTTTGGGGGGACATAATCATCTGCCAAGGAGTTCTTGAGAAAAGGGTGAGACTAACTGGATCAGCCCCCAAAACATTGACCCACACCTTCCCCCAATAGACCCTTTCTCCTAGGAGGGGACACATAATAGTGTGCCTTGTTGGGTTTTACACTCCCTTCCTGATCTCATTACAAACTTTAAGGCGCTATTAATCATGCTTATGGGTCAGACAGTGTTATTTATATGTATCTGCAAAATGTCAATCCCTATTGTCCTGGAAAATTAAAATTGGTATTTAGAAATATTTTAGTATATCTACTAGGTTTAATAGACTACCAGTTAAAAAGACAACAATACTCAACATGCAATCTAAGAAGTATTTAGCTACTACAGTAACATGCTTTTTGACATGCCTAGGATTAGTATTAAGAGGATAAAACAGTCTTTTCCGTGTATAAATGTTTGCCAAGCCCAAGTGTGATAATGTGTTGCTGCCCAAACATTATCTGCATTACATTATCACATGAGGGCTTGGCAAACATTAATACGGAAATGAATGTTATATTGTCATTGTGATTCACCTTCCTTTCCAGCACACCGGGCTTAAATGGCAATGAAGCCCTCTGCTGCCATGTATTAATGGGAATGAAGCCAAGGGCCAGTGATTCCTCAACGATCAGCCCCATTTTGACACATTAAATTTAGATGAAATGTACAACTGTCAGCGATTGAAACTTGTCAAGTTTCTATAGTAAACACTTATTAGGTATTAGGTCACACCAGGGGATTAAGACAAGATTTTAAACATTTAGATTTTTTCCAAAATTGTCTTAGTCCCCTGGGAAGTACCCCCACCTGGGAGAAAACACTGATAGGTGCATTAGTGTTCAACTAGGTGCATAAGTGTTCAACTAAAAAGCACAACTTAATTATACAAACATTAATAGATTCACTTCTTCAAAACATGCAAGAAGCTTAAAACGCTAGCTCGTTTGATAGGTATCACCTATTTATTTCATATTAGGCATATAACAATGTACATAGAGAATAGTAAACTGTGTTTCAGTGATATGAAAATTATGTCACGAAGGAATGGTGGTGATTCGGTAAACAACGAGTCCGCATTACTATTCTGTATATTATATAACCTTCCGGTGATGTTTTCAATGAAAAAAGAAAGAGAACAAGAGAAAAAACACACAAAAAACTCCGACACCCCCCCCCCCCCACCCAGCCCGGTGCGTAGTAATCCAATGGAATGGAAGCTGCTTGGCCCCGCCTACATGTCACATTTCGGCTGTGCCACTCAAGCTTTGTCTCAAAAGTTTTTATATTGTCTCCCTTATATTAGTAGAAGCAAAAGAAAAGTAACTGTCTAGCGAAATCATTGTTTTATATATTTGGGTTGTTTCCCTTACAACGTAATGCGCAACTTATAGCAAAGGGAAAGCACTCTACAAGCCTGTCGCTTGACAAAAACAGAAACATTTCATTTGAGGATTGAACATCGGGAGATCCATTTCAGTTGTTTTTTTAGCCACTTGCTAGTCTGTTGCTTGCCAGATCAGACGGCAATAGCCCGAGAAATTGACTGAAATGTGTTTGTCACACAAAATGAGGATGATTTTGTGAGGAGTAAAGTGACTCGGAGGAGATCAGAGAATTGGGCTAGCCGCAAGGCAGCGCCATGACAGGGAGAAAAAATACAGCTCAGATGTAAATATTTGGCTGGTGTCTGATCTGGGTATAATAACATTGGATCAGCATTGTCAATTTTTATGTAGAATGCCGTAAAATCTTCAAAACTCCCAAATTCCTCTAAACTTGACCAGGATGGATCAATATCTGATGGTGAGTCTGATTGTTTTGTGCATATGTGTAATGAAAAAAGTAGTTCCAACAAAAAATATCCACATGGAGCAGTGATGATATGACTTTTTCATATCATCACTAGTGAAATATTTCACTCCTCAAAGATACTAAAATTATCTCACTGCAAATCAATAGGATATTAATGCTAGGTATATAATATAGATAAATAGTTCATTGGTAGCTTGAACTACAATTAAATGTTAATAAAAGCATTCCTTTAGCACCCCCATAAGTGAGGAATCTAATCTGACTGGGTAGATGTACATGCTGGTCGTTATTTTTCACTGGATGCACAATAGACCTCAGCGGATTCTAGATGTCGGGGACATAAACAGACCTGTATTCAAACAAGATGTTTTGTTGCTTCTAACACATGGTCAGTTAAAACCCCATTACACTGTTCCTGGGCAGGCTGGTCTATAACCAGTACTGTGTTTGCTTATTCTGTAACTGATAATAAGAGGTAGGAAAAGAATAATCTCTATGAAGATATGTGTATGTGGCTAAACCAGGGCTTATACAGGTAAGTTTGTGCAAAATTAAGACTTTTCAAGGGCTTCTAAAATACTTTCCTACAGTTTTCAAGGACAAGTTTATGAAAAATACTGATTTGTACAAGCTAAAATTCAACTTTCAGAACACTAGACTGAGATAATGAAGATATAAGCATCACAAAATCAACGTAAATTTGTTGTGCCTTTATTATGTGCAGCATACTGCTCTTTGGTCTCTATATATGATCTAGGTCTCCACTAACCGAGTTATACCCTCCAGATAATAGTAAAATTCAAGGACTTTTCATGACCTTGAGAGTGATTTTCCAGTACTTTTCAAGACAGTTAATTTTCAAAGACTTTTCAAGGCTTTGGAGTGATTTTCCATTACTTTTTATGGCAGAGTAAATTTTCAAGGACTTTTCAAGAACCCCTGTATATTCAAGTACTTTTCAAGCCAGTTTGTTTGATTTGATTCTTTACCTCCCATCAACAATCTTTCAGTTATATAGGGACGGGTCTTCCTCGGTCGAACCAGTACTGAGCTAGGATAAATGTGTCTTGCTCAAGGGCCACAACAAAGTGACGCCCGTGAGGCTCGAATCATTTTCAAGCCTGTGTGAACCCTGTCATGACATCTCTGACAATTTCTGATTCTACTAATTGGGCTTTGCACCTTTACTTGAGCTATGTGTCCCTGCTATTAGTACCAGAAACTTATCAAATTTCATAACTTGAATGAGTCCAACATACCTCGTGGGATTTAATGGTGTGTTCATGGTGAATGATTTCAACATACCTCGTGGGATTTAATGGTGTGTTCATGGTGAATGAGTTCAACATACCTCGTGGGATTTAATGGTGTGTTCATGGTGAATGTGTTCAACATACCTCGCAGATTAATGGTGTGTTCATGGTGAATGTGTTCAACATACCTCGCGGGATTTAATGGTGTGTTCATGGTGAATGATTTCAACATACCTCGTGGGATTTAATGGTGTGTTCATGGTGAATGTGTTCAACATTCCTCGCGGGATTTAATGGTGTGTTCATGGTGAATGTGTTCAACATACCTCGCGGGATTTAATGGTGTGTTCATGGTGAATGATTTCAACATACCTCGTGGGATTTAATGGTGTGTTCATGGTGAATGTGTTCAACATACCTCGCGGGATTTAATGGTGTGTTCATGGTGAATGATTTCAACATACCTCGTGGGATTTAATGGTGTGTTCATGGTGAATGATTTCAACATACCTCGTGGGATTTAATGGTGTGTTCATGGTGAATGATTTCTTCCTCAAGATGGTCTTTTAGCTCAGCTAGCTGCTGTTCTTGCTGTACACACACAAAGTGCACAATAAATGGACAAATTATGACACTAATGATCTACCATAATTAATGTAATCTATTAAACTGTGTAGCTTACTTTATAATGAACAGTGAATCATCTATGTTTGAAAATATTTTTTTTTTGTTAGAAAAATTCTTTAATGCATGGTGCACACATTTAACCCATAAAGCGCCACCTATAATTTGCAGCAGATGACAATTTAAAACTTTGCTGCTTTTTCAAAAATAACAAATAAGGCATGATATTTCATGAGAATCATCTGCTGGCAGACGATTCTCATGAAATATCATACCTTATTTTTGTCGAAAACTAGGAAAATTATTGCGAAATTTGTCGTCTGCTGCAGTCGTGATTGGCGCTTTAAGGGTTAAGCTTAAAGTTTTGCTCAAAATTCTGAACTTAACATTCAACACTGGTATTATTTCAGGAATACAAATCCAGTGTAAAAACAGTTTTGGATCCAGATCAGACCCAACAAAAAGGACCTAATCTAGACCCAAACTTTTTGAAAAGATTATAAGCGGATGCAGGGAAAGACTAAGAAAATCATGCCTATAGCATTAAAAAATCTAACATCAAGAATATGTCAAGAAAAAAGTTGGCATCTAAAATTGTCATTTCTCAAACAAAAATAGTTCTCAAAACAGATCATTCACTGTCACCTATAAATAGATACAACAGAGCTGCCAGCTGGAGGAAAGAATAATGTGAGTCCATCCCTAGGAGAAGAAATATACATGTTTATATGTATATAGCATAAACAACATGGCCACATAAAAACTAAGGAGAAATAATATATATATATATATATATATATATATATATATATATATATATATATATATATATATATATATATATATATATATATATATTATTTCTCCTTAGTTTTTATGTGGCCATGTTGTTTATGCTATATACATATAAACATGTATATTTCTTCTCCTAGGGATGGACTCACATTATTCTTTCCTCCAGCTGGCAGCTCTGTTGTATCTAATATATATATATATATATATTAGTTACAATGAAATACAACAGAACTGCTCTTTCTACTACAGCATTTTGTAGTACACATTTCTAAGTAAGTTAAGGTAAACGCTCTTAAATTTTGAAAACAAGTTGTCTGTTAAAAAAGTGAAGACCCAGGGTCTTCCCTGTTTGCTATTTTACCAGAAATTGGTGAGTTCCAGTCCTGAAAATATAACATGTTTTCCTGTTTTGAATCAGTAATATTAAGCATGAAGATCAAAATGTCGTGCTCAAGGACACAACACAAAGCTGATGATGTGATTTGACAGTGACAGGTTGATCCCATTTCTGGCACTCAACTGAGTTAAGGTGCTCTCTAGCAAGTTCACTCCACAAAAAAAACTCTGAAAATTATATACCTCATGTGGCAGTATATCTAAAATTATTCACTCAAAAGCTCAATACCATTTTTTTCTTTTACCAAATATACTGCAGCTTAAAATCTGATATAAAATTTGTGTATAATAAAATGGGATTAAAATGCCCAATAATAACATACAAAAAATTTAAAGTAGCAACTTGGCAACATGTACATTATTTACGGTACCAAGTTCTAGTGGTGACTTTGGTGTAAGCTAAAGAAAATCTAAATTTGTGAATTGGCATCAACAAAAAGGTTGAAATTTGGAAAAAAGAATAGAAAACATGGTATAATGATATTCATAATGTCTTTTTGGGATCCGATTAGGTGTGATTTAATATCAAGGTTAAACATGGAAGAGTAAATTTGTTAAATATTCTATTTTTCTATATAAATATGGTATTCTAGAAGCGCTGATGTAAATCTCTGAGATCAGTTCTGTTGTAGCTTACAAGCTCAAAGCCTAGATAAGAATATTTTTAATTTATAAATGACATACTTTTTTCTTATTTTGGAGGCCTCTAGATAAAGTGTGTAATAAAAACTTTTGTCAATCAAAACGTAGGTTGTGGGTACTCAAAGGAACCCTCTGAACGAGACTTATTTTGAGCACCCAAAACATGACTGATGCATAAGAAAATATTCACAACTTTTTTCATTTTAATTAGAGCTATGTTTCTCCATGTAAAGATTTGCTGTGGTGCTCAATGAAAGCATCTTAACAAAGTTTTCCAGTATGTTTTTATGAAGAATAAGAAAAATGTCAATTTGGCTAGCTTCTTATCAAGAACTATTGAGCAAGATGAATGAAAACACATCCATGAGAGTTCATTCCCTTATCATGTAGGACTACTCTGAAAGGAAGGTATTGGCCTTTTGTGTAAAAGCAGCCCATAACAAGGAAAAAGTTCACAGATTCAGATGGCTATAACTTGTAACTTCCGATTTCAGAAAGTAGCTTCTCTCAAATATAGCAGATATCTTGTGTTTTGATTCACCTATAGAGCAGAAGAAAGCAGTGCAGGTTAATTTGCGAACCATCAGCAAAAGTGTTACAAACCTGATAACTTGTGCAGACCTAGATCAACCCCAAACACACTTCAATACACCCCAAACCACAAAATTAAACCCCTAACAATCCTTTGAAGCCTTGAGAAACCCACTATATACTTTGTACTCACTAGCCTTAAATCTCATCGCTGAACATATGAACAATTTTTCATCTCGGAGTTTATTATTCTTTGGCTTTGAAAAAGGTCTGACAATGCCTTCATAGATAATATGGAAGATCTCCTTGCCCAAAACAATGCCAAGAAAAACCTTTAAAAATCCCTGAACAAAAGCTTGTGCCATTCCTTAAAGCCACTTCTCCAACCCAATGTCTTTTTTTCGGCCATAAACAGATTTCTAAATTTTCGTACGATCAAAATTCCATTTAATGATCATAATAATATTCTCAAATGTATCTTTGATTATTTGTGCTGCGTGAAAAAGCCTAATTTTTTAGGGATATAGAAACAGTGCTGACCTAGAAAAATTCTGGTATATAATTGAGGTCTGATCTAGGTCCACACGAACATTTTACTTTCTTTTCTGATGGAAATAAAAATACCAGTATTAAAGCAAGGCAGCAAGCATTCGAATAAAATAAGCACAGCTTTTTAAAAAAAATATTTAAAAAAAGTTTTTTGTTTGTTTAATCATATTGCTTTTTGTAATATGCAACAGGTTTTCACCTATGTTGTAAGAGCCTGAATGGATGCAAATGGATGCAAAAGCCAAATATGCATTTTAACCCCCAAAAATATGCAGGAATAAAGCTAAAGTATGATGGCTCTGCAAATTTAAGCAAAAATGGTCAATAAACTAAAGAAGCAGTGCTTTCTTCTAGAAATATTCTAGTCTAAATGCAAGACTGACAGAATCAATGATTTTAAAACTTATAGGGCATGCAAACATTTGCAGCAGAAGACATTTTCAAGTTGTAACACTGCATCCAGAATTCAAATAAGGCTTGATATTACATTTGAACCATATTGAACACTGTTAACCCTTTACTCCATATGCTATTTTTAGATCATGGCTTCATTTTCTATTTTTAGACAACATTGAAAAAAATCAAGACAAACAATAAGTTAGGTTTTGAATACTTTTGAAAATATTATGGAAAATGGAGCATTTGCTCCAAAAGAGCAAATGCTCAATTTTCCATGATATTTTCAAATACATGATATGTAAAGGTGTTATTATGGAGTATGGGTTAAAGGAACTCAAAGTCTAGTGAAAGGTACATATTTTTCACATAGAAAATGTTAATGTATTTAACTGAAAGCCGAACCACTTCATACCATTCAAAAACATTTAATTGTAACAATAAGACACACATAGATAATACTTGTTTTGTTTGCTTAGATTTTTTACATCCCAATGAACAATCTTTCAGTCATGTCGGGACAGGTCTTCCTGGGTTGAACCAGTACTAAGCAGAGGATAAAGTGTCTTAGTCAAGGACAAAACACAGTACTTCCAGTGATAATACTTGTTTCATCCAAATGAAAAAGGTGGAGATATTTTTCTTATCACTCCATGAATTCATGTCTTGCTAGTACTCACTGGAAACATCTCACTGAGACTATTCCACTGTCTTTTCATCAAAAATTAGAAGCCAAAGATATGCCTATGGTACAACAGTGTAAATAGAATACAGGGACAAACAGATAGAAGATTTGATCAGTCTTGCATCAACAATAATGTGACTACATTTACATATAGCATGTATTTGTTTGGAGTAATGCTTGGTTAAAATCTTGGCAGAATATCAAATTCAGAATTCCAGACCATTTTTCCAAGCTTAAAACCCAATAACAAATTTTCTTTTTTCACTTGGTTTTCTGGATGTTTTCTTAATTCTAAAACATTTCAAAGTGTTAAGATAATTGAAAGAAATGAAAAGATATACCCTGAACCCCTTACAAATATCAAGAGTCAGTATTCACCAACAGTCTTCAGGCCTCTCGATAAGTACGCATAATCAAAAATTATTTTCCTTATTTCCACTAAAACATATGTTGTGGGTACTCAAAAGACCCGTCTCTTACAAAAAGTTCCTTTGAGCATCCAAAACAAATGTTATCAAATTACAAATTTATGGTCAAATCCGAAAAATGAGAATCTGTATTCACTTACAGCCTTCCTACCAAGTCACTTCAAACAATTACATAACCAATTAAACTGAAAACCTGTGCTATAAACAAAGGGAGAGAATCTGACACTAGGGACATGCATCTTTCCTGACCTCATGGATTTTAATTTCATCGTCGTGAAATTTCTTCTCTTGTTGCATCGCTTCCTTAAAAGCTTTTAACTGTTCATCTTTCTAAGAAAAACAAATCTCATTAGTATTTAACAAACACAAATTTCTGTCTTCAACATTTCATTTGTTTAAAACAAACTAAATAAAACAAACTTAAAATGCATTTATCAATATCTTACCCAAGAGGGTGGGGTGGGGGAGGGGGCATGATTCTTAAGGGGAATTATCCGATTTTAAACAAGAGGTCCATGAGGCATTGGAGTGCTCACCTGAATTCTGGTTCATGAGATGTTGATGAATATATTTTAGCAGTTACGTGATTTCCAACAATGTGGCATTTTGACAGATGTAGACTCGGACGAGCCTGCATGTTAAGCTTAGACACTCCAAATGCTATTGGGTCAGTAGCCTAGGACTCATAGAATATTCAAGCCACGAGCAAAGGTTCTGATCAGACTGCGCTTATGCGCAGGCTGATCTGAGGCTTTGCTGGTCGCACATACCACATTGTTGGAAATATCATGCCACGGCTCATTTGTTTTTAGTTCTGGCATCATTATTTTTATCAAAATATACAAGCTTGGTAGACAGCAATATGGGGTAAACTTATTTGAAATTATCTTGAATTTCGATAATGTGTTAGAGGAGGAGCTGTTGTTTAAAGAGCTATTCTGTTTTTAGCTCTGTTGTCCTATTTTTTTCAGTGAAGTGGAACTGTTTGCACAATTTTACAAAAGGCATTAGGGATTTGTATGTATACCCATTTGTATGTAATAATATTCTGAATTTGGCCTATTGGTTCAGGAGATGTTGCTTAAAGTTTTGTTCACTGTTTTAAGCACTGGCAGCCATTTGGTTCAGCAGAGCACAACCATTTGTACAATTTTGGTAAAGGGCAAATGGAAAACATTTGTGAGAACTTATTTTAAATTTTTCAGTTGTTCTTTTACAGGGTTCATACAGGCTAGTTTAAGTAAAATTAAAGGACTTTTCAAGGACTTCTAAAAGACTTTCCTACAGTTTTCAAGGAATAAAAGTTTATGAAAATACAGATATGTGTTAAAATTCTACTTCAGTAATGCTAGACTGAGATAATGGAGAAATTAGTATAACTGTATTAGAAAATTAGTATAAAAATGTTGTGTTTTTATTTGGTGAAGCATAATATGCTGCACCTAATAAAGGCACAACAGTTATATTATGATTTAGTTCTATATCAACTGTGCCAAGTCATACAGAAAATAGTAGAATTCAAGGACTTTTCAAGGCTTTTTAGTGGTTTTCTAGTACTTTTCAAGGCAGATTAATTTTCTAGGACTTTTCAAGAAAGCCCTCTAAATTCAAGGACTTTCCAAGCCTGTGTGAACCCTGTTTTAGGATATGTCTTTTAAAGTTGTTTTTTCTTCTATTTTTATCTCTGACAGCCATTTTGTTCGATGGAGTTGGCACCCCTTATGCAATTTTGAAAGTTATGAGGAACATTTGTGTGCAAGATTATTTTGAATGCAGGAGATGATGTTTAAATGCGTCTCTATTTTTAGTTCCGGCGGCCATTTTTTTTGCAGAGCAGAACCATTTGTGCGATTCTGGAAGAGGGTTTTGTCAGGAAAATTTTTCGGGAACATTATTCCTGAAATTATTTTGAATTTGAGCTAAAGGTTCAGGAGATGTCATTTAAAAATATTTCTATTTTGAGCTCTGGTGGCCATAATTGGGAACATTTGTGTGAAATTATTTTAAATTTAGACAAGTTAAAATGATATATATTCTCATTATTTAAAAGAAAAGTTTATGCATAACAAAGACCAATTACATAAAACTGGTGTCAAATTTCCCAACTGTGACTAAAATTTGGAAATTCCCTCAGACAGACCAAAAAATTTATAATTTTAATAATTTCCAGCTGATGTTTATTTTTTCCTGCCCCTGAGTCTAATCTTTCTAATTCCCATAAATTGGAATTTTCAGCTGTCTAATCCCCAGGGTATCCCTCCCTCTGAGAAAAATATTGATATCTGCATATAACAAACAATGGTAATGAAATTAACCCTTCTCATGCTGAACCCAGATTTATCCTATTTTGAAACCACTGTTGATTCAGATCAGTTGGCATCCGACAAAACCATCTGATCAGGATCAACATTGTTTTCCACTTTGATCAAAAATATAGGTTTACAAATATACTTAAACGCAAAAGTTTTGCAACCGTTTAATATCTATGTTTTCTTCAGTATGGTCCATGTTAGAATATTCATATATACACATTATCATAATAGTAACTTGATCTGGCGTACTGTATCACTTCGAGTGGATGAGGTCATATCATCGGATCACCCGAGACGCGTAGCGTCGAGGGTGATCTGGTATGGCCTCATCCACGAGACGTGATACTGTATGCCAGATCAAGTTACTATTATGATAATATGTTTATTATATGCCTTTTTTCTGACATTCTTTCTAATTATCAAACCTGTTTTGGTCTTTAATCCCAGAAAAATGCGGGAAGGTTTGCCATAGCGTTACGTTTCTTGACGTCACGTCAACATGTTTTCCGTCTCTGGTTCCATGCTTGCAATTTACTTTACGTAACGTCGCCGCAAAAGCGGGTAACCGACGTTAGCCTCGTTTTAAAGGATAGTGATATGGATTCAGAAAACCTCAGTTCGTTGATCCGGCTTTCTGTATCAGATGACCAGAAAACAGACAGTTCTAAAGTCGTATCAGTTATAGGTATATAATAAAATCATATGTTATGCTCCTGCACAATGTGGAATGATTTACCATTAATCGGTTTTGATCATACTCTTCATTCTGACGTTATAATGACGTCAGTGTTTTTCAACAATTTACATCCCGCATAAAGATAGTTATCTCGATTTCAAAACAAACGGTGCGATGTGATAGCCAGATGTCTATCTGACAGAAAACATTTTAAGGTTTAACAATCAACGTTTATCAACGCTCAAAGTTGCTGCGTTTCTTTGTTAACGGCAACCAATTTATCAAAATTGTTCATTTTATTCCGTCATGTCGCGCGATACTTCTGTCTACTATGCAATGTAATAAAGGCTTTCACTGGTGACATTAAAAAACTCGATTATTGATATTCAGTTGTGCTTAAACGGCCAATTACGTCAAATATTGAAGACTTTACGTTGACGTAATGAACGTTAACAAATGCATAAAACAAGCTGTTTTGATTTGTCTGCCCTTCTGCTTTTGAAAACAGATAATGGTTAAACACCTATTCCAAATAAAATTTAAGGTGGTTGAACACTGTGACTCGATAAAATGTAAGGTATTGTAACTCTGTGACTTTTCAAATTTGGGTTGCCCTACATTTCTTGCTGAAGATCGGCAATCGTGAGTCTCACTGGTCTGATTGTCATGTTGTTTGGACGGCAAATCATTGGACTTGTTAATAACAATATCATGGAGTAAAATATTTGGCTCAAAAAGAAAGAAATAGCATTTTAGTACGAGTTGCGAAACTTTTGCGTTTAAGTATATAATATAATAATGGGAGGAGTGTAGTACTGTACATAAAAATATTCAGTTTGAAAACGGTTAATAGTACTTATCACATATACATAAAGTCATACAGTAAAACCTGTGTAAAACCTGTGTAAAAATGGCCACTCGAAAATAGACAAAACAAAGGACAAATGGCAGCTTAATGAAGGTCGAAAGTATTGCAGAATGCTCCCCTTGGAGCATTCTGCAATACTTTTGACCTGCATTAAGCGATAATTGGTCTTGAAAACCAATTTTCTGTCTTTTTGAGAGCAGCCATTATACACAGGTTTTACTGTACTTAGAAAATGCATATGCAGCGAATCAGTGACACTAGTTGTCTAATATTTTGTGTGCAATCTTTCATCAACATTCATATCTGTGTCTACAAGCAGTGTGGGCTCCTTACAAGACTACGTCAATGTGCAGGCTTGTCTGAGCGTTCACTGGTTGCCTTTGCTATAAATTACATGACCGGCTAGCTCTAATACTTAACATAGCAGCATAAACAAGAAGCGCCTTTTCGAAAAGTGCTTCTTTAAGTTATCTCATTCTATCAATTTAACGTTATGCTCTTCTTTGGTACTTTTGTTTGTTTGTTTGTTATTTTGGGATGTTTTCTGGGTTGAACCATTAATAAGCAGAAAGTCTTGCTCAAGGACATAAGGCAGTGTCTCCGGTAAGGCTGGAACCAAGGCTCTTTCTCAAGTCATACATTCACCACTGAGCTCCGCCTTTTTGGTAATAAATTCTATGTAAGTTCACAGATTACTGTATTGTTTGGCATTAAATGCCGGTGTCATATGCCGACGGTCAGTTGTCCAATCTGACTCTTCCTGGGCAGACTTCTCCAAAGCTGTTAACCAGTACTAAGTGTATTCTTACTTCATTCAGCAGTGGACAAAAATATTTCATTATTGCACTTGTCCTGCAGGACGAGTGACTTACAATTTTCACTCATCCTGCAAACACATGCACTTGTCCTTTAAAAGCATATGCAATAAAGAACATTTAAGGGAATAATATGTATTATGTACAGTAAAACCTGTCTTAAGCAGCCACTCAAAACAAGACAAAACAAAGGTCTGTATGACAAATGGTAGTTTAATGAAAGTTGAACAGAATGCTCCTCTTGGAGCATTCTGCAATACTTTTGACCTGCATTAAGCGATAATCGGTCTTGAAAATCAATTTTGGTCTTCTTTTTGAGTGGCAGCTTAAGACATGTTTTACTCCCTCGAGTAATTCTCACCAAAGCACTTGTCCTACAGGACGAGTGCTTTGTGATGATTTACTCATCCTTTCTAGATTTCACTCGTAATTATGAGCTGACGAGTGGAATTTTTGTCCTGTTCAGTACTGTAACTGACAACTGGCAGGGGACAAAAATTTTACTTGTCTGCTGGTAATTGCGAGTGAAATCTTGAAAGGACGAGAAGAATTACTCCACAAATTCATTTTTCTCCCTTATGTTCTTTATTGCATACGCTTTTAAAGGACAAGTGTGTGTGTTTGCAGGACGAGTGAAAATTGTAAGTCACTCGTCCTGTAAGACTACTGCAATACTGAAATATTTTTGTCCCCTGACTGGCCTACTTGAATCAGGGGTAGCAATTATTAGGTAAAACGTACCAGTTTTCTGAAGTACTGTTCTTCATGAGCGGCTTCCATCTTGCCAAAACTACCTCCAGCATCTCTACAATAAATCATAGAGTTTGTTTGCTTGTTTGTTTGTTTTTGTTGCTTTACGTCCCAAGTCAACAGCTATGGTCATGGCCGGATGGTCAGTTCACCTAACCACACTTTTTCCTGGGCAAGCTTGAACAAGCAGCTAACCAGTACTTCGTGCACATACTTTCGCTTGTAAAAAACAACAACCCTTTTTGAATGATTCAGCTGAAGGGAGGAGAATAACCGTAGAAATTGTTTCATGATCAATCTCCACGAAAGTATGGGACAGGGACGGGATCGAACTCCCCACCCCTGGATTTGCAGTCAGACTCGCATCTGTTGCCAGAGTTGTTACCGACTGAGCTACAGAGTCAGGCTTTTAAGTGCCCTTCTACATTAGAGAAAAGTTGCGATAAAATTTGGAAAAAGTAGGAATTATTGATTTAAAAAGTAGAGATAGTAGGGCTCTTTCAAGTTAATAATTCATAGCAAGTTTTTAGAAAAAAAAATTAATATCAATATAAGTAGGACATTTGCTGTGACAATAGATCTATCAAAAACAGAATGACTTTTGCAGTTGAAAACTTCTTATTGAGGAAACAAATGGTCTGTATTTGTTTGTGATGATGCTTTACGTCCCAGTAAATAACTTTTCAGTCATGTAGGGATATTTTATTTCTGTCCTCCTGGGTTGAGCAAGAACTAAGCATAGGATAAATGCCTTGCTCAATGACAAAACTCATTGCCTCCAGTGAGTCTCCAGCCAGCGACCCCTCAATCTCAAGTCTAAGACTCTACCACTCTCGATCAAAAGACATGTCTCATTGAGACCGTTCAATTAATAACCCAACTGCTGGGTAAGAAAATAACTAGTTTTACACATGAAAGGTTCGCTTATCTGGATGGTAGACCTATGTAGCATATATGCAATCCATAATAACATCTCATGTACAGGCTTATAATTTGTTTTTTTATACTAAACCCTTTGTATACTAATGAATCCTTCCATCTGGTTTGATACAATAAACTTGGAATAGTCCATTGTACATAATTTTATCTAGGGGTGTCAGATTATAATTTTCCAAAACAAATTGTATTTTTTCTCTGAGATCTTTACAAACAGTGTAGAACCAGATGAAATGCAGCATTATGCTGCATTTCATCTGGGTCTTCACTGTTTGCAAAAGTACTCGTTTAGAGGTTTCCCAAATACAAAGGGTTAATTTGGCTGTAAAACTGCATGAAAGCATTGTTTCAAGCCAGGATACAAGTGTGTTTAGCAGTAGAAGGGCTTTAACTGAAAATAAATACCTACCTGATAGAACCTCCAGCACCGCCACCCTACAAAATAAAGTAGAAAATATGAAGGGGACATTCAATTACTATTTGCATGCTGGGTAATTTTTCATGCTTTGTTATTGTGTGCTGACTAAAATTCATTAACCTTTTCAAAAAATTATTTCAGGAACATTTTCAGAGTGTCAAACGGTTTGGATTCGAACTGATAAAAACCAAACTCATCGCAAAGATTATCGGCAGATGGCAAAAGTAGCATCACCGCTAGCAAGAAAAGAGTACAAACTGTACCGGTCAATGTTAGTTTCTAGATCAAATTGCTTCAGTAACAGAATAATTACCGTTACCCATGGAACAGATTAGGTGAGACTGTGGTTTGTGCACCCTGCATTCAAGAGCTGGTTACCTCCTTATATACTTATGATTCTTCCTTCTAGTTTGATGGTCCATCATTCACACCTACTAAAGGATCAAATCTTTTGAAAAACATCTGCCCCAAGAAGGGAATCGAAAATTGGGGAATAACTATGCAAAAGCCTATGGATTCCTGCATTTGAGGTATAAATATGAGTTCTGATAGTGAGTTCTCTCGTTTTGTCAGATTTACTTTTCACGTAATAATAGTGTACCAGAATCCGACAGTAACTAGTTTATTACGCAAAAACTAAATAGAACTCCTAAGCCAGCTGTTTTTCATATTTAACCGGCAATTAAGAAATTGATCGTTTGGTAGGTGGGTTGTATTTCAGGCCACAGGTTATAATTTCGAAATTGAATGGTATTTCTTACTCTTAAGATTGTGTTTGTCTTAGCAAACACTGTAGATGCTGATGAAATGCCCCATTATGCGGTAAATCATCTGGGTCTTCACTGTTTGCCAAAGGACTCATTTAAATGTCAGCAGTATACAAGTACACAACAGTTGGCACAGGCTCCCTAACAAGTCAAGGCAGCATGCTACCAACTTACCAAGAATGTCTAACAGATATAATTGTAAATTATTGAAATGCACCTCAAAAAGCCAGCTATGGTGTTGGCAATAGGTTTTGTTTGATTTGATTCTTTACGTCCAAGACAATAATTCTTTCTGGGTTGAACCATTACTAAGCAAGGCTTAATGTGCGTTGTTCAAACAGTGATGCTGGTGAGGCTCCAACCCGCCCTGGATCTTGAGTCAAGCACTCTACCACTGCGCTCCCTGTTGGCAAGGACAAACAACAAGAGGGACATGAAGGATCCCTATGACCCCAAATATAGCGTTATAAAGGAACTGCACTGTAGAGTGATATAAGTTTGATATTCAAAACTTACCTTTCCTGCTCCACTTCCATATTCTCCGGACGCCATTGCCCTAGCCCTGAAAAAAAAACAAGAGATTGAAAGTTTTAATTTAGAGTAAACATCATAGGTTCACATTCGCAAAATTTAGAGCATAAAATTGTGATTGTAGTCTTATCCCAGACCTTTAGTTAAGAGAGTACCAGAAACATTTTCTTATTTCTCAACCAAACATATGTTGTGGGTACTCAAATGAACCGTCTCAATGAGATGATTCTTTTGAGCACCAAAACATATGTTAACGGGTATGAAAGTATTTACAATTTTACGCTCAAAAATTTGGTTTATCTAAACCTGTGCTTAGCCATCAATCTAAACTGTGTAAAATATATGTTTTATGCACTAAAAAGAAGTTAAGAACCATCTCAACCAGGTTTAAGGGTGTGGAATTACCATTCCAGACTTATCCGACCTGGTCCCATTTTGTTCAGGACACAATGATTTGCTTTTTAAAGACTTATTGCCATTAAATTTAGTAGTTTTTTTTAATTTGGATTTTAATCAATTATAACTGTGAAATCGTATTATGCCATAGCTTTGGCAGCTTTATCCATCAATCCATGGTAAGGCACTCACAAAAGAAACATCAGTTTGTCTGTCCGCTATGCTATCTCCTTAACCATTGGACAAATCCAACCAAATTTGGTGTTTGAGTTACACGTACTCACATGAATGGGGCATGCAACAGCACATCTTTGGGGGCCCCGCCCCCTGGGGCCCTAGGGAGGGGTCAAAAGGTCAAATATCATTAAATTTCAATAACAAAGTCAATTTCAAAGATTTTTTTATACCAAACTGTGTGTGTGTTCTTACAAATAAAAGATATAAAACATATCGGATAGGATTTTCATTCTGTTGCCTGGGTCATGCCCCAGGGGTGGGACTTGGGGGTGCTTGGAGGTCAAAAAATTATTTTTTCCGAACATGGTCATGTGGCATATCAAATTGAAGGGAGTGGTGAGCAGAACAGGATACAAGTAAAATGTTCACCTTAGGGTCAAACTGGTGACCTTGGGGTGGGTTCAAAAATCATTAAATTTCTTATAGAGCGTGGGGATTTGGGATGGCATCCCATGGACTGTGCGTTTTTGGTTTAAACAAGAACTGTGTCACAATGTGACAGATGTCCCCAAAGACAAGATATTTCTAGAACTGAGGCCAGAGGTCAAGGTCACAGTGATCCAAAAACAGTGTGACACGAGCTGCAACCCAGAGTTCTAACTAGGATTTTGAAAACAGGAATTATAAAAGAATCCATTCCTGGAAAAAGTTAAAATTGAGACAGACAGACAGACAGACAGACAGACAGACAGACAGACAGACAGACAGACAGATGGATGGATGGATGGATGGATGGATGGATGGATGGATGGATGGATGGAGAAAGATAGATGATTGGATGGATGGATATACAGACAGACAGATAGTTCTCTGATATCTTTTAAAGATGATAGTTCAGTCATGCAAGTCAGTTTTAAGCACCTAGTCTAACACCGCACCTAGCCTAACACCGGGGTCTAACATACGGCGATCATTTCCAAATTGAACATGATTGTTCTGCTAAGTGATTTCATTGCTTTAAATTAATAACTTCTTGCTGAAAGTCATTTGTTTGTGTTTGTTTTTTTGTTTGATTCGGGAGGTAGAACCACCGGCAATCAGTAAAGTACTCATTTGTAGTTAATGACGCTTCATTTGGATAATATTGGACATTATCGACTCGTATATGTGGTTTACCGGTGTATCGATCTTTTCAACAAATCACTTTTGTTTGCATCAACCATGAGCAATTTCATGCATCCAAATAAACTAGAAACATTGTCTTTTTTCAAGGTTTGCTGGAGTCAGCCGGTCACGAATACGCGACAGACTTTCGTGTGTCGCAGTGTCTCTGGGTCGGGTACCGGACCCCTAGACTACGAGTCTCGGTGTCGGGTACCGGACCTCTAGACTAAAAGTCTTGGAGTCCAGTACCGGACACCGAGCCTCGCCTGTAAGGAATGGCTCGGGGTCCGGTAGTGACTTTTCACCAATGTCCGCCTTTTTTCTCTTCGGCGTTTGTCTCAGTGTTCCTATTATAAATGCTATCTGTAATTGTTTATTATTGGCCGTGAGGAAGTAAATGGCAACTTGCACTTTGACTGAAGTAAGCAAACGGCAATTGCAGGCACATTGCGCTAATTGGTCGCTGACAAGGATAATCATAAAGTCTTCCATTAATCCAAGCGAACGGTACAATTACACACAAATAACAATTTGAAACAAATCATCCTTGAAACTGCGCAACTCGCGCCTCGCGGTCTATGAAAGTTGTAAAGGGCTGAGTTTCTTACAAGACTTTTAATGAAGCTCTGCGATATCATGATTCTTTTGGGATAAGAAATTATTGAAGACATACGGTAACAGCATGATTACGGTTATGCTTCATTTTCTTCATACCTAAATATTCGTACTTTAATTATATGTTCCGCCGTCAATGAGACCGATCTTTTGAGCACACAAAAGCTAATGTCAAAGCTAAGCAGAAGACTTAAAAGCGGGCCACTGACGACCCCAATGGAATGCATTCTAAATGGAGTTCCAATGGTGGGATGCGCTGATTTTTTTGACAATGCTTGTCTATATGCTGAAATTAGCTATTGGCGTAAGCCATTACACGCAGCCGCTGAGACGTCATTTTAGATGCACTTTATCGGCCCTATAATAGTCTGCTAGTCCACTTAAGACGTCTTTGTAGCAAACAGTGTGACCTAGCTTAGACTGCTATCCTAGGAGCAGTCTGATCTGGGTCCACAATGTTTCTGTATACCGAAATTCGCCGTTGACGTAAGCTATTTAAAGCATGCAGCAGATGACTACAGCAGACGTCATTTTAGATGTATTTACGTGGCCGAGTCTAGCAATCAATATAGATTCAGTTTTAACGTCCCTGTACACAGCACACATTGTGGATCCAATTCAGAGCAGTCTGATCTTGGTTAAGACTGTTTTTATGTATTCAAAGTAAGTCATTTTTGTTTCGGCCATATAAGTTGTAAATCAAAGGAAAATATATATGCTTGTAAACAAACTGGGGGGGGGGGGGGGGGGGGGGGAATCTGTCTTTTTACAACATACAACACCGATCATAAATTTTGGGTCCGTGCATGGATACAGTGGTAGGACTCGCCGAGTGAAATCACCGTACATGTTTGTTGGACGTCCAACATTGAGATGTCTCCAGAAATGCAAACACTTAATACTCTCGGCATCCTGCAGTTTCAAAGACAGAAAAAAATGTCAAATTGTCGACATATAAAGGCTATATATGGACTGATTGAAAAGTTTATTTGGATTGAGTATTTAATGGATGATGAATGCGCTATTTATTTTATTTATTTATCAATACTTTATTTATCTATCAATACTGGGCCGCGCCGTCTTCGGGGTTTCCATCAAATTGATATTCAAACCTGCCTGCTCAGCTACAGATACTAGCTAGAAAATTGAAAATTTGCTCATACTAGATACGGTTTTTTCCTATATACGAATAGCAAATGCGCTGATCACAGTGTGCATGCGCAGGCTAGTCTGCACATTTGTTGTTCGCAAACCGCTGAAGGTAGTTTTTCTCGCATCAGCCTATTATTAATGTAAATGTGTGGTAAACTAATACAATAACTTGTTTTCACACTGCAGACGAGAAATTAGTGGACGATAAATCAATATATATGAAAAAATTATTTTCACAGTTATTCTCATTTATCCATAGGAGACACCCGACAATTATTTAAAGAAACTGCAACACAAGTTTTAGTTGGATAATATTTTTATATCTATAGTGGTAAAATACATTTAATATTACCTAGTTTGCATATCGTTATAATATCGCGAGAGCATGTTCCCAGAAGATGGCGTCTGTATCATGCACTAATTTCAACCTTGTGTTTTACATGCTAATTCTAATTATTTCAGGTAACAACCGCTATACATACTACCAGACCCCGAGCCATTCCTCAGAGGAGTGTCTTGGAGTCCGGTACTGAATCCGGAGCCTCTGAGTATAGGGGTCCGGTACCGGACTCCGAGACACTGCCTTTGTGTGTAGAAGAAGCACTGCCAAATAATATCCATTTTCCCTCCTTTACCTGTGTAGATGTCTGACAAACTATAAATAATTATTATTAAATTTTTATTAGAGTTTCCACTGTTATATATGTCACTGAATCAATGAGATCATCTTTTTAAAATAAAGCACTCAATACTTTTCAGAGTTGCATCAGGCGGTGAGTCTAATAATGAGTTCAGCGACAACCACACATTAATTACAACTATTGTGGGTTTAATACTGCTAATTGTATGAAGCACTAACGCAATATTCATCTTTTTACAATGATTTAGATAAACCACTTTCGTAGCAGACGCATTTTTCAGAATCACATCTTGACCTTTCATACCCCACCCACTTGGATAGACCAATTTTGAGCGACGCTGTAACGGTTGTCACAGGCAAACACTATGGTATCACAGTGCGAAAGGTTAAAATTGCATTGTAAAATCTCAACAAAACATTTGATAAGTTGCATTACCCAAATACTCGTAAAGAAATCGCTAAATTTGGTAACCGCAATGCCATTGCTGCTGTTGGTGCGACGTTAGAAAATGAAACTTCAGGGGAGGTAATTTCCAAAACCGGTGTCGGGGTATATTTTCGAGTATGTTCTGGCTCATGTTTTCAAACAATATCCAGTCCAGTCTTAAATCAAATACTGTTAAATATTATTAAGTATAAATAAATGCTAAGATTTTATTCTTACAGCGGTATTGTATGTCAAATGTATCATCATTTCAGTATTATTTGCTTGCCGGTGCGGTGAAACATTTGTACATGTATTTTTATCCGGATGCAGTTGCCAGTTGTATCTGTGTATTTACCACTGCATCAGAAACTCCCCAACAGTGGCAACTTTCTTTCAGTAGGAATTATGAATGCGTGACCTCGGGGTCAAATGACCCATTGCAGCAGTGGTCAGTTTCTACTGAGTGTCTCCGAACACGCTTTCTATAGTGTCATTTGCAGGGATGACACTAGATAAGTGCATCATCCTTCGGATCTGGACGTTAACTGGTTGTCCCCTGTGCAGGGAGAGTCACCCCTTGTGCAGGTTATTATATAAAGAACCCTATGGTAATTTCGATATGGTTACTTGTAGGCTTTCAGCCTGCTTGTCTCAAAAGAACTATCTCACTGAGATGCCACAACATATAGGTCTGGGTTGAGAAATAAGAAACTTAATTAGTGCATTAATTCTTATCTAGGGGCCTATTTAAGTACCTCTTTGCGAAAAACCCTGAAATTGATGCCTCAACAGTCTGATAAGCCCCTTCTTTTGCTTGCTGACTCTGCCAATTATAATAGACATATTTGCTCTATATATCTGTGATCATGCACTAATTATGCAGTCAAACTCCCCACAGCGGTGTACTTCTCCGCCCGCTTCATTTTCTTTCTTTATATATACTGCCAGACCCTCTTTCGAGTTATTGTCGGCAGGTGTACTTTGTACACTCCAGGTTGCAGCACCAAAAACAAATGTAAAAACTGATAGATAAGGGGAAAAATCACTCAAAATTAATTTTGCTTAATATGTTCAGTAGTTGGTGGACCTATATCTCTTAATATACTCGGCAGAGCAAATAACAAAGGGGCTGATCAGACACCAATTTCTGTGTTTTTCCCAAAGAGGCATTAATTAAAGCAGTGGCGTAGCCAGAACATCGAAAAAGTTACACACATCAAAGGGAGACTACTGGATCAAGCAGTGATTCTCTTCTATGGCATCCCTTTTCGAAATGGGAACTTCTCTTAAGGGAAAGAATTTGCTACCAGAGGGTAGTTACACACATTAAAGGGAGACTACTGGATCAAGTAGTGATTCTCTTCTATTGCGTCCCTTTTAGAAATGGGAACATCTCTTAAAAGAAAAAATTTGCTACAGGAGGGAGCGGATTCTTTCTTTAAGAGCAGTTCCTTATACTAGTACTATGGAGAATCACTTTTACCATATTAGGTGACCTCCCTTGAATGTTACTATTTTTATTACACATGTGCATAACTGTGTAATGGGAGCTACGCCAATATAAAGAGTTTTAAACTTTAAAATTTTCAGTTTGAGGAGCTGCAAGTATGTCCAAGGAAAAAGAAAGTAAGCCCCCAGAACCTCCTCCACTGCCTCCCTTACCTACTCCCTTTGGACTGCCCCAATGGCTGGAAGAGCTTGATGATCCTTTTGTAGGTAAGTTTACCCTTTGTATATGAGCCGTGGCATGAGATTTCCAACAATGTGGTATTTTGACATGTGTAGACTCAGACGAGCCTCTATAGCCTCCTTTTAAGCTTAGAAACTCCAAAAGGTGTTCAGTCAGTAGCTTAACAATCATAGAATACTCAAGCGACTAGCTAAGGCTCTGATCAGACTGGGCGTATGCGCAGGCTGATCTGAGGCTTTGCTGGTCGCACATACCATATTGTTTGAAATCTCATGCACTGGCTCATATGGTAAATGTTCTTAAATTTTGAACACTTTTCTCTTCCTGTTCTCATGTTGGTTATCAGGGGTGGAATTCACAAAATGCTTGTCAGAATAGCAGAATGGAAGATCCTCATTAGACTATTCAGAAGCAGTTTGATCTGGGTCTACACTGTTTGTCTAGGCCTTTGTGTCAGGCAACTAATGCTTGAAATTTTAGAAGATTTACCATACTATTGAATTCTCTCTGGGAGCCGCCGTGGTGTAGTGTTTAAACCGCTTGCCTTGTAAACCAGGGGTCGCAGGTTCGATTTCCGGCTTCACCAGTCTGTCGGATGAGACTTTAAGCCGTGGCCCCGTCTCCATATGACCTTAGCTGTTGATGGGACGTTAAACACTGCAACAACAACGAATTCTCTCTGTCTTGTCTTATTGGATACAATGTCTGGATAGGTTCATTGTGCATATCAAGAGGTAACAGGTTAGAATTTTCAAATTAAAATATACTTTCCTTGAAGATTAATTTTAGATTAGCTAACAGTGTGGACCCTGATGAAATGCTGCTTTTTGCTTTTTCATCAAGATCTTCACTGTTTGCAAATGTACATATACACTTCAGTACAAAGGGTTAATGTTCAAAGTGTGACTGAGAGAGAAATTGAATGAAACGTACACCAATCTCTTAACTCTGTCCTCCATGAATATTTATGCTAAGCTCCACCTACTGTGAATAATTAGGTCAGGTCCATTATTGTTGGATCAGATATCCTATTTCTATAGGCAAACAAAGTAGACACTGATCAGACAGCTCTTACAAGATCCGGGTCTGCTCTGTTTGCAAAAGCATTAAAAAGCGTCTCTATGAGGTAAAGGGTTAACTCTTTCCTTGCTAGCAGCGAGTTTTGTAGTCGGCTGATAACCTTTGCAAATAGAATGTTGGTCCTAATCTGGATCCAAACCGTTTGACACTTTGATAGCATTCCTGAAAGAATTTGAAAAAAATAAACTGTTTGCAAAGGTTATCAGCAGACTATGAAAGTAGCCACTAGCAAGGGAAGAGCTAAGGGGCTTTTGGACTTTACCCATAAAGCGCCACCTATAATTTGCAGCAGACGATAATTTCAAATTTTGTCTCTTTTTCAAAAATAACAAATAAGGCATGATATTTCACGAGAATACCATACCTTATTTTTGTTGAGAACTAGGAAAGATGTCGTCTGTTGCAGGGTTAAATGAAAAAAAAGCTCTGGCAGGAAAATATCAGATAAAAACATATTGAACCTGGATTGTTGACTTGTTTTTGTTTGATTTAATGCTGTACGTCCCAGTCAACCATTTTTCAGTCATGTCAGGTTCCTGGGTTGAACCAGCACTAAGCAGAGGATAAAGTGTCCGGCTCAAGGACACAACACAGTGTCTTCAGTGAGTCTCCAACCAGTGACCCCTAGATCTCAAGTCTAGCACTCTACCTGTCTAAAGCTGAGCTATGGTGCCCTTGAAACTTATAGACAGGTAATTTGGCAATCAGTGAAGATCCAGATGAAATTTTGCTGAAGGCAGCTAAGCCCTTCACCATGGTCTGCACTGTTTCTTTAACCCTTTTCATTCTGGATGCTTAGTCAAATAAACAGGTACTTTGGCAAACAGTGAAGACCCAGATGAAATGCCACTCAAGCACTGTCTGCTATTAAAGATAAAAACAATCTTCATGGACAGAAAAATCATTTTACATTTATATACTCAACTACAAATGAAACCCATCAGTCATTTCTCGAGGGAAATTATGGAAAATAGAAGTAAGAAAAGAAAGTAAATTTATACCATATTCCTTACCAATCAGTTCTGCATCAATTTTTTTAATAATGTAACTGTTTTACTTAAATCCGCTCATGCTGATTGTCAGTGTATAGACAAGGGGTCATTTTTAAAAATGACAAGTTTCTCACTTGAGAATGAATATCTCTGTTTCGTCTGAATCAGTTCACTTGAGTTAAATTCCTCAAAAATGGGCATGACCCTCTACTGCAGCAATAACTGCATCATTATGAGGTCGAATCGTATGCGCATAATGTTGCACAAGGTTCATGTGAATCCGCGCCCATTCTTAATGGAGAGCAACCAGAAACTATTGGAGATTCCAAGTTGCCCTGTACGATCCCAAATGCATTGCCAGATCAGGGTTTTCCCTGACCCCTATTTATATAAGAAAATGACCCCCATCTTTCCCAAATGACCTTTTAAATGAAAGTTTTTGTAGTCTTCATTTTATATAAACAGGGTCAACTGACCCCATTTTCAAAAGGTAAAGGGAAAACCCTGCCAGAGCGCATGCCACAGCTGCTCTATCGGATTGAGATCCTGGCTTACTAAACTAACGCGGTTTGTTTAGCTTCTGCCGCAGAGCCACTTGAAGGCCTCATCAGAGAGGGACATATCAGTTATAGGACGAAGTGAACTGATTTAGACAAGAACTCGAGTGAAACCAATTGTCTGAAACTTTAGAAATGGCCCTTGTCTATACACTGGTGAACAGCATTGACGGGTTTAAGTAAAACTTATTTTGTTCAGTATTTTGATGCATAATTGATTGTTAAAGAATATGGTATAAACATGTTTTCATTTCTTAATTATTTTTCCATAAAAAGTGACTGATGAGTTTCTTTTGTAGTTGAGTATAGAAAGTTTGACCAGCAATTGCTTAAACTGCAAGATGGACTATTGACTAGTATTGTTTCAATTTGCATGGAATGAAAAGGGTTAGACAAAAACAATCTTCATGGGCAGAAAACCCAAGTAATTTGGATATTTTCCCTCTTTTTCTGCTGATTGAGGTCATCTGCTGATAGCCTTTGTAAACAGTCTGGATCCAGATCAAGCCCTACAAAATGTCCAGCGTCATCTGTATCCAAACTGTTAGACTCTTTGATGGTATTCCTACGTTGAATTTTGAAAAAAAAATCTGCTGATGACAAAAAAGCAGGCAAGATTACCTAGCATGCTAAGAATTAATGTGACCCTCAAAATAGTTAAAGAACCTTCCAAACCTTATTGTATCACAGGAGTTTGAAGTTCAGTCCTTATATCACCTCTATAGCCTCAAAACCAAAAGCTCACAATGTCAATGACATTGTGAACTTTTGGTTTTGAGGCTATAGAGGTGATATAAGGACCGAACTTCAAGCTCCTGTGATTGTATTGACTTTGATGAAAGATTCTATCAGTAACAACTCTTTGCATGCTGGGAAATTTTGCGTGTTTTGCGTCTGCTGATTTTTTTCAAAATTAATTTTTCAAATAAAACTCTTTCAGATACACAGAGTTTGAAACAGTTTTGATATAGATCGGTTCAGACATTTTGTCAGGCCCTATTTGGGTCCAAACTGTTAAGTATTTGCAAAGGCTATAAGCAAAGAACAAAAGTCAATACTAGCAGGTGAAGAGTTTAACTCTTTCCTTGCTAGCAGAAACTTGTTGTCTGCTGATAACCTTTTCAAACAGTTTGGGGCCCAAATCAGGACCAAAAGTAAGTCTGTTCTGATATAAATCTAAACTGTTTGTCACTCTAATAGTGTTCCTGAAAGAATGTTTGAAAATTCGAAAATTGAAAAAAAGTCAGTAGATGACAACAAAGGCATGAAAAATTACCCAGCATGCAAATAGTTAATATGGTAACCAGTCTATTTTCAGAGAAAAGATACCAGAATTCTGAATGGCTCCCTTTACGCACGGTACGCACATGTGTAATGGAAGTTGTAGCAATTCAGGGGAGATCACTGAATATCTACAGTGGACATTATTTTCCTATACCATAAGGGACTGCTATTAAATGAAAGAGTTTGCTCTCTCCTTTCCTTTAACAGAAGTCTCCAATCTGAAAAGGGCTCAATTGATGGGAATCACTGTTCGTTACAGTAGTCTCTCTTTTGATGTACGGAACTATTTCAGAGCTCTGGCTTATCAATACCCTTGACAGTAAGGCCAGGTTTTTATTATTAGTTGATTTACGGGATTTTTTTTCAGACCTAGGGTCGGGGGAGACGAAAAAAAATAAATAAAAAAGCTCTGAAAATGACCAGTTGACTGGTCATTTTCAGAGCTTTTTTTTTTTCAAAGCTTTTTTTTTCTTTTTTTTTTTCCAGAGCTTTTTTTTTTTTTTTTTTTTTCTTTAATATCTCCAGAAAAACAGTAAAACTAGTAAGGTAATCTTTAAATATTTCATCATTTTCCTAAAAATCTGGACAGGACAATCACTTTTAACAGTGTCATTCTCAAAAATGCACAGACAGAACCTCAAAAAAAAAAAAAATTTTTCAACAAAACAAATAATATTTAGAGTCAGCGGATAAAATAAAAAAAAAATTTAGAAATTAAATTTTATTGTTTTCCTACTTTCGGGAAAATTACAGTAGGAGGGTTCGTAAATCAACTAATATAAAAATTCCGGCCTAATTGTCTATTTCCAAAGAAAAGACACCAGGAGTTACAGTTCCGAATGGTTGGGGTGGTGCTGTAGAAAAAGTTAACTCTGCCAGTGCAGCCGCAAATTTTGTCGTCTGTTGCTGAACTTTTCAAAGAGTTTGAACCCTGGTCAGGCCTGACGGAGCATCTGGCCTGATCTCGATCCAAACTGTTTGACACGCTGATAGTGTTCCTAAAAAAGTAAAATTTGAAAAAAGTCAGCATATGACAACAAAAGCATACAAAATTACCCAGCATGCAGAGTTAACCCTTTGAAGACCAGAAACCCCAAAACACATACTTTGGAAAACAGTAAAGATCCAGATGAAATGCTGCATTATGCGGCATTTCGTCAGGGTCTGCACTGTTTTCTAAGACAAAATCAATCTTCACAGAAAGAAATATAATATTTTTTGGAAATTATAACCTGTGAACCGTCAATATATTATACACTTAACTGTATCAAATTTTATGGGAAATTTCATTGGTCCAAAAAGGGTTAATATTATATTTTAAAAAGTCAAAGTAAGGTAAACCCTTACGGGTACTTTGGCAAACAGTGAAGACCCAGATGAAATGCCGCATAATGTGGCATTTCATCAGGGTCTGCACTGTTTACTTAGAAATAATCAGTCTTCTGAAAAAGAAATATTTAATAAAAATTTTTGGAAATTATAACCTGTGGCCCCTCAATTTTTACAATGGACCATCCTGACTTATCTGTATCAAGCCTTATGGGAAATTCCATTCATCCAAAAAGGGTTATGGTATATTTTCAGAGAAAAGATACCAGAAGGAGTTACAGTTCCGAATGGTTGGAGCAATTGAGAAAGGAAATGTTGAACTACTTCAAACGCTAGTTGGTCAAGGTGTGGACACCAACTGTGTAATACTGCTAGTGAAAACACCTCTGACCCACGCTGTAGATCAAGATGACGTTAATTATGATATTGTAAAACTGCTCCTTGATTCCAATGCTATAACTGAACAGCCAGACAAAACTCCTTGGGGAATGAAGGCTTTACATACAGTGTGCGCTAAAGGTCTCGTAGAAATCGCCAAGCTGTTTGTTGCAGCTGGAGCGGATGTTAATGTGAAAGATCGTGGTAGTATGACACTGTTACATTTTGCTGCCAAATATAATCAGGTTGAGATTGTGAAATATCTCTTAAAACAGTCAGCTTATGTTCATGCGGTTGATAATTGTGGTAAGACACCTTTACACAGAGCTACTGAAGAAAGAAACTTTGAGATAGTTGAACTATTTCTAGAAGCTGGTGCCGATATAAATAGTGCTGATAATCATGGTTGGACACCAATATTTCACAGTGTATTCTTCCACCACACGGATATGGTACAATTTCTCATCCTCAATGGTGCTGATGTCAATCATTTAAATGACTATGATGAATCTCCTTTACATATCGCATGCTCGGTTGAAATGCCAACGGATGAAATCTTCGAGGCTGTAGTTAGATCTTCTTTTGATTTTTATAGACGATCAAAGAAAATTCCTTCTGAGGAGTTGAAATCTTTAATGGAGACGAGACTTGAGTCAAATTTGGATGTGGTGAAATTACTGGTGAATGCAGGGGCTGATGTTAATACTAAAACTACAGACAGTGAGTCAGCGGTGCTGCTAGCTGATAATGTAGGAGTGAAACAGTACTTAGCGGCAGCTGGGGGAAGATTGGACGAAGATGATTTGATGATCTTTTCATTTCATAGTAATAGATATTTATATTACACTGGTGAGTTAAGAGACTAATTTCCTAATCAGATATTGGGACCAAATACATGTATTGTTTTACCCTAACTCTTACCTTGCAAGCTGGGACTTTATTGGAAACACTTTGGACCCAGATCAAGAGGAAAAACGTTTAGCGTCGGTCATGATCTGGATTCAAACAATTTGACACTGTGATAGTGTTCCTGAAAGAATTTTTTTTAAAAGTTAAATTTGAAAAAAGTCAGCAGACACCAACAAATGTATGTAAAATTACCACTGTAGTCATACCACTGAAAAACTGAAACCATAGGGGCAAGAGTAGAGAAAGTGAAAATTTCAGCAAATCGCGACAAATTTATTGCCAAAATTTTCTTTGCGATCTAAGAAAATGAATAGCCACACTTTGTGTTTTTGTCCACTAGTAAGAGAGTCACAGGCGTTTGAAATTCTGAAGTGGGCTCAAGGAAGTCAATGAAGAAAGCAGAGGACATCCAATTTCACCTGTGAAATACAACTTATATTTTCACGGCTGTGAAATACAGCTTTTCTAAAATATGCATTATATTCTATCAATATTTTCCTGTATTTCATTACTTTGTATATAATAACGCTATGTATTTAAACTCCATAAACCACAAGTGGAAAATTTACATATACAATTTTATCAAATCATATTAAATGTAGTTTGCAACTTCATGTAATGATGTCTATAACACTGTAGTTTACATTATTAAAATATCTGAATGGTTTTACCCCTAAAAAAATTTCATAGTAATTTCAGTGTCATAGAAACTCATTGCGAAAAAAAAAAAAACGGGATGTAATGCTAGGCAATCCTCACATTTGATCTTTTACTCATCTTGTTTAATAAAATTTTTTTTGAAAAAGTTGATTTTGAAAAAAAAGTCAGCAGACAACAATTAACCCTTAAAGTGCCAATCACGACTGCAGCAGAAGACAATTTTTGTGACATCTTTCTTATTTTTCGAAAAAAAATAAGGTATGATATTTGCCAGCAGACAATTCTCATGAAATATCATGCCTTATTTGTTATTTTTGAAAAAGCAGCAAAACTTTAAATTGTCATCTGCTGCAAATTATAGGTGGCGCTTTAAGGTTTAAAATGAAAAAAAAAACCCAACATGCAGGGAGTTAGGATGACAATGTTATGTTTATCTTACAGACCTGCAGACAGCAGAAGACAGATGTCAGCTCTGCTCAGATGAAGACTACAGGCATTTAACATGGTTGAACAATCACTTTGAGTTACAATATACCCTCAAGTATATGTGCAGGACTGCTGTTAGAAGATATCTTGGTGTATCAAGGGACATAACTGGTGCTATAGAGACTCTACAATTGCCTAAGGCCCTTAAGGGATTCTTGAATCTAGAAGACTTTTCTGAAGTTATCTAGAAGTATACTCTTAGAAAAATGTGCTCAACAGTTATGCAAAGATATTTTGGTATATCAACTTGACAAGGGACATAATTGGTGCTATGGAGACCCTAGAGTTGCCTTAGGCCTTGAATGGCTGAAAAATATTTCTGAAAGCGATGCACGACTTCTCATCAAAAACCCTGTCGTCGAACATGACAACTCGTCGACTGCTGGTAAAAAAAAAACAGCCAAGTCCGACACTTGGTCGATTTTATTTTTATCTGAAGTACGACGCCTTGTTGAAAAAAAATCGACCAAGTGTCAGACTTTGCTTTTTTCGAAACAAGTATCAAAATATTTTACCTGGCATCAGCCATTACAAAAAATCCGAATGGCTTACTCGATTGTTAGGTAAGCTGAGTAGTCTGGTAAGGGTTTTGGCCTACGTTTTACCGTTATGTATGATGGAGAGATTGGTTTGATTGTTTGCTCAAAGAGGATTAACAATAGGATAAATAGGTGATATATATTTTGAATTGGGGTGAGATCAGCTCGACTTTTCACTATTGGTATTATTTAGATCTACTTTTGGATCGCAGATTTATTCACATTCTCAACAGTGTTGTACTGAAAAGGGCAGAAAGTTTGCAAGACCGACTGGAATTTTATAATAGTACTAGGGGTGCCAAAAGAATGGCAGTCAAAGGTTTTCAATATTGGAAATACAAACAAATTGATATCAAAATTTATTGGAAGTGTGATGATCGTGCATGTTAAGGTCATGTCGTGATTTCATCTGGAGAACCAGCTACTATTCTAAAGGAAACCCCACACAATTTGCATGGCCCATTTTTCGACCAACTTTCGACGAAATTTCGACAGATGTTCATTCGACGAGTTGTCTTTTGACGAAAATTTGACGAAAGGTCGCGTTCGACGTGATGTCAGATTCGACAGAAAGTCGCATTCGACGAAAGGGCTTTCGACGTAAAAGTCATGGACGCTTCTGAAAGATATTTCTGAAATTGTATTGCATTGAGTCATTGAACTCACATGCGGCACAAAGATATCTTGAATTATCAAGGGACATAACCTGGAGCTATAGAGACCTTACATTTTCCAAATTATTCCATATTTTGATTGATGGACATGGACAAACAATTATATAGTTAAATAAAAAAAAAAGGAACATTCAATGCACTGTTCAATGCATATGTCAGGACAAGCTAAACTTTTGAGCATAAAATTGTGAATATTACTCACCCATAAGTTTTATCATGTGTTTTGGATGCTCAAAGGAACGGTCTCATTGATATTGAAACAGTTCTTTTCATTTGAGTACCCACAACTTAGATTTTGGTCGAGAATAAGGAAAAAAAATTTTAATTGTGCATCTAGGGGCCTGTTACTGTGTTCCTGTACAGACATTGAAGTATTTTATACTCTAATGCAGTGACAATCTATTTACTCGTATAGATAGTCAAAGTATGTTTATTATTCAGTGACAGTTTTTAAAAAATATGATGCTAGTCAAAGAAATGTTTCATTTGCTTGAACTTGCCATGAAGTGACACTTGCTTTTGTTATTTATATATATATATATGTATACTGTGATGTTTAACTGTCAAGAAGATTAAATGAGTTGCAACATGAGATTTCGAACAATGTGGTATGTGCAACCATCAAAGCCTCAGATCAGCCTGCGCATATGCGCAGTCTGTTCAGAGCCTTTGCTAGTCGCTTGAATATTTTATGAGTGTTAAGCTACTGACTGAACATCATTCTGAGTTCCTAAGCTTTAAAGGAGGGGACACATGCTCGTCTGTGCCTACACTTATAAAAATGCCATATTGTTGGAAAACACATGTCGAGGCTCATTTGTGCTTGGGGCTGTTGTTGTGACATGATCGTAGCAATGTCCTCAATCATACCTCTGAACATAAAGCCATTGTGGTACTTTACTTCTGTGCTACAATGCCGAAGTTTGCAACTTTCCTCAGTTGTATGTGCTTATTGTGTTCATAAGTTTTGAGTTTTTAGTCATTAGATAAATCTTGAAATCTTGCCAAGGCTCTGAAAAGATACTTGAGGGTATTAAAAACTACTCTCAAATAAATGTTTTACTGTGATGCAACGATATGTTGGTATATCAAGGGGCATAACAGATACTATGGATACCCTGCAGTTTCTTATATATATATTATATACATATTTTGATGCCATTATTGCCCTGAAGATAGGAAACCAGTTGGCAATAATAAAAATAGTGAAAAAATCATCCATGTGCTTATGTTGTTTAATTTTTTCTTATATATATATAAATATAATCGGATTTTTGATTAATGTGCAGGTGCAGGGGCATCATCCACATCAGTGGGCCCCTTTCCAGGTAACTGGCTAGCTGCACGCATAGCAGATCTCACACCTGATCTCTAGGTGCTCCTTTCTTGAGGGTCAACTGTTGTGAGCTTCCACTCACGGCAGTCTTTCTCTGTCAGTTTCTTCCATGTTTGCTTGGGCCTCCCTGCCCCCCGCCTGCCATCAATCTGTATATCATATGCTGTTCTGATTGCACCACTCGAACGCTCCACATGCCCAAACCAGCGAAGCCTTCTCTATTGGTTAAATCTAGAAAATGTTTTGGAAGTTTTCTAAACATTGGTAAATGTTTTAAAATTTCAAACACTTTTCACTTTCTGTTCTAAGAATAAATGTTGGTTATCAGGGCTGGAATTCACATTTTCGTCAGAATAGCAAACAGGGAATACCCAGATTAGACTGCTTCATCAGAAGCAGTCTGATCTGGGTCTGTCCTGTTTGTCTTAGGTACTTTTTAGAAGGCAACTAGTGGACGAAATTAAGAACATTTACTGTATGTCAGATTACACAGCAAAGATATCTTGGTACACATATACCAAGGAGGAGTAAGTGGTGCTCTATGTGCCTCAATGCGAGTAAACCTGTCTTCGGGGTTTCTGACCAGGTCATACCCAAACCAGCCTATTAAGCTACAGAGACTAGCTATAAAATAGAAATTTTGCTTGTAGCAAGTTTAGATATGATACTTTCCATTTGCGAATAGCAAAGGTGCTGATCAGACTGCACACATGTGCAGGCTGGTCTGCCCCTTTGTTGTTCGCAAACCCAAAAGACAGGTTTCCTCTCGTTGTGGCCCATATATTCTTGAACCTAGAACATTTCTGGCATTATCTTAGCTGGACTCACAGTTCATGGTCAAATGTTTTTATGGAATATTCCTGAATTCAGGATTTTCAGGCTGACATTTCAGTGAAAGTCAGCCTCAAGATACTTAAATAGCTTCTGATTTTTACAAGAAGTTTATGGAAAGACAATTGAAGGTTTAAACTTGAAATTGTTAATATTTTGTAGGCATATACATGAAATGTATACTGCCAGTTTTAGGATTTTGAATTTCTGAAGTTCATGATTTTGGATACTTTCAACTTCCACACATGATTTTGGTAATACCATATTTACTCATGGAGTGCAGTAGCTCACTGGTAGAATGCTTGAATCAAGACCAAGGGGTTGCGGGTTTGAGCCTCACCGGCATCAATGCCTTATGCACTTGAGCAAGACATATTAATCCTTGCTTAGTACTGGTTCAACCCAGGAAGACCCATGCTGACATAAATGAAAATTTGTTGACTGGGACGTAAAGAATCAAATCAAACAAAAACAACGACTTGATCTAGAATATGAATGTTTCTTTACGTCTCATCAAAATATTGTCAGTCATGTCAGGAGGATAAGTGCCCAACCCAAGGACACCATGCAGTGCCTCGGGTGAGCCTCAAACTAGCAGCCCTCCCATATCTGAGACTCTTTACTGAACGATGTGTCCATTTGAATACATAACTGATAAACAGTGTAAATGTTGATCAGACTGCATATAATTCCAGCTAACTACATATGTATATGTAAAATGTTCTAAAATAAAATTTTGAACACTACATGTATTTACCTGTCAAAACACCTAGGTCAACAGTGCAGGGCCAGATCAGCAGTCTGATCAGGATCTCCCATGTTTGCTATTCTGAAGAGTATTTTGTGAATTTCAGCCCTGAAAACCTAATAAAAGTAATATTTTATTTTATTTGAATACAGTTTTTCTTGCGTCGAGGCATACATGTGAATTATATCTGCTGGCAGATGATTCACAAGAAATAAGGAGCCTTATTTTGTTTCTTAAAATGTATTTTAGAAAAAAATGGTTTTCTACAAGTTTTCAGACTTTAAGGATTCACTGGATATTTCAATAAGTATTTCAAAAGGAATTTATTTAACCACAAATAATTATTTAATATATTCAACCCTGTTTCAAATTTTCGACCACTTGGCCTTTGTCAAGTAACAAATGTATAGTTTTATGCTCTAAACTACATGTTCTTGTGCTAGTTAACCAACAAATTCAACATAGTAATTACAATTTATAAAGAACATTTTGTCATGTGAGTAATTCCTGAATAAACCATCTTTAAAATGAAAGTGCTCTAGGCAGGTACTATGTTAAGGGCCGCCCTGTCAACCATAGTTCTTTTCTCACTAGCGGCAACTTTTGTGGGCTGCTGATAACCTTTACAAACAGTTTGGACCCAGATCAGGACCAACAATATGTCGGCCCTGATCTGGATCAAATGTGTTTGACAATCTGATAGTGGCCTGAAAGATGCTTTTGAAAAAGTTAATTTTGAAACAAGTCAGTAGATGACAACAAAAGCATGAGAAATTACCGTGCATGCAAAGAGAAAAAATATCATATCCTGCAACAAATTTTTATACTTGTGAAAATGTTTTTATGTTCTTTTTTTCAAACTTTTGATTATATCTCTATTTTGGATTGTTTTACCCTTGGCAAATAAAGTTCATTTATGCATCTTGCTTTATTTCTTAATGGAGGGTGTTGTGTATGTGCCTCTCTCGACAGTGGCTTACTGCAGTGGCTCAGTGCTGAAGTAGAGTGCTCAGCTTTAGATTGAGGGGTTTCTGGTTCCACCCTCACCTTAATTATTTAGTTATGACATTCAGCAAGAAATTTTATCCTCTGGTTAGAACTGGTTCAACCCAGGAAACACTCAACAAAGCTGAAAGATTGTTGTAAAAAAGATGTCTTCATCCTCCCTGAATAAAAGTATCTTTAAACGACATCTCATGAACCACTGGTCCAAATTTTAAAACAAGAGAGCCCTGGATCGCTCACCTGAGTCCTGGTATATTAGATGATGTATTGGCCTGTGGCTAAAGAGTATTCTTTTAAAGATATTTCTATTTTTGCTTTGGTAGCCATATTGTTCATCTGAGCTAAACATTCTGATCGATTTTAGTAGAAGGCATCATGAGGAACATTTCTGTTAAGTTATTTTGAATTTGGACCAGTGGTTCAGGAGACAAGGTCATTTAAAGATATTCCATACTACAGCTCTGGCGGCCTTTTTGTCTAGTGCTTCCAAACCAATTCTGCAATTATGATAGTGGGCATTATGCCGAACATGTCTGTGAAATAATATTGAGTTGGAATAGTGAATCAAGAGGAAATGAAGACATTTTTTATCTAGGGCTCAGGTGGTCCCTTTGTTCAACAGAGCAGAACCATTTGTGCAGTTTTTAACAATGGCTTTGTGAGGAACAATTCTTTAAATTATTTTGAAATTAGACTAGTGGTTCAGTAGGAGACTTTGTTTAAAAATCATTTTGTATCTAGAGCTGTGGCAGCCCCATTATTCGCTGGAGCTGAACCATTTGTGCAATTTTGTTAGAGTGCGTCATGAGGAACAATTCTGTGAAATTATTTTGAATTTGGATCAGTGGATCAGAAGATGTCGTTTAAAGACATTTCTTATCTAGAGATCTGGTGACTCCTTTGTTCTGCTGAGCAAAACCATTTGTGCAGTTTTGGTAGAGTGCATCATGAGGAACAATTCTGTCAAATTGTTTTGAATTTGAACCAGTGATTTAGAAGATGTCGTTCAAAGACGTTTTTATCTAGAGCTGTGGTGGCCCCTTTGTTCTGCTTAGCAAAACCATTTGTACAATTTTGGTAGAGTGCATCATGAGGAACATTTTGAATTTGGACCATTGATTTAGGACAAGATGTCGTTTAAAGACATTTCTTGTCTAGAACTCGCGACCCCTGGATCTGCAGTCAGACCCACATCTGTTGCAAGACACATTACTGACTGCACTACACGGCCCGGTAAATAGTGGTTAAGGAGAAGTTCTTTTAAGACTTTTCTTACCTAGAGCTCTGGCAGCATTTGTTCGGAGGAACATAACCATTTGTGCAAGTTTGGAAAAGTGCGTAATGAGGAACATTTATTTGAAATTATTATGGATATGCACCAGAAATATATTCCCCCCTCCCCAAAGAACAAAGAGATTTATTTATGCCCCCAACTTTTAAAAATGTTGAAGGGGCATATTGCTTTAGGCTTGTCAATCTGTCCGTCTGTGTGTGTGTGTGTGCATTCGTGCATCACTTTAAAAAATTCATAAATGGCGGAGTTATGCCCCTTTTTAAGGGTCAGAATGAAATTTAGAAATCAAGATAACGCAAAAACTTTTGCAACAAGGAGCTACACAGGGTTCCCACGGTCAGGGAAAAGTCAGTGAAAAATGAAAAAAGTTCAAGGTCAGGGAAAAGTCAGGGAATTTTGATTTGAGTCAGTGAAATTTTGGAAAAAGTCAGGGAAAAGTACAACAACTTGTCATATTTTTGATTGTTTTACTGTTCAATTTCGTAGATCATTGTGTCTAAATTCTAGGGATGTGCAAACTTTTAGACAAAATGTGATAGAGAACACTCAATCACTGGACTGATATAAGGATTAATGCTGTTTGGAGTATGAAAATGTAAAATCCACAAAATTGTATAATGGTAATCTAGGAATATATATTCTCTGACTCGTCAGACTTTGGTAAGCATGACTGATAGAGGGACTGAAAATTGTTTCTTTGGGAAATATTATTTTGCATTATCTGCCCTTCCATTTGTCTGTTTGTGACATTTTGTTTCTTAATCAACTCAGTCATACCACAGATTTTGCTATAAACTATCTCAAGACTTTGCTTTCAAAAATAAGTATATTTTAGCAAAATGAATGCTTTGTGAAATTCATAATCTTTTAATAAGGGTTATACTGAAAGGGTCTAAACTTATTTTTGCTTGTTGATCATTTTTTTTTTGAGGGAATGATTCGGTACATTTGTCTTCACACTATGGTCACAGCTAACATTTGTACACTGCTCAAAATATTTAAAGGAACACCTGATGATTTTTCATAGGTGATAATGTTAACTCCTGTCCAAAAGACAAGTACTGTTTTTCACTAGACTATAAGGCAGAAACCCAGTCTTTTTCGCCATTTGTGCTACGATAGTCAAAGTACTGGATCTGAAAAAGTTTTTGTTAAAACAATTGCTGCCTAAGTTCATGGCTCAAATTCTGTAATTTTTGAATTTCTTGAAAATGACGATTTTTTCTGGAAATCTGTAGAATCTTCTGAATTTGTTAATAGCGTAACCTAATGATTTCTGCAACATTGAAAGGCTATTGGCTGTACAGAAATGATGCTGTTGTGGTGCTTGATAGAAACATCCTCTTATTTGGTTTTGAAAAAAAGGGCATTTTTAACAAAATTCCATTTTTACATAAAGCATTCCATGGAGATTTCTGGAAAGGGATTACTTCATTTTTATTAACAAGCATCATCCTTGATGGGTAACCAAACTAATCACAGGAGAAACATGTTTTTGCCTTACTAATCCAACTCTCATTATGAGTCAGACTATGAATGACTTTGTATTGTGATCAATGGCAAAATACGCAGTGTTCCTTTAAATATTTTGAGCAGTGTATGAAAAAGTTTTGCTGAAAAAATACAATTGGTAGCTTTGAACATGTTGAATACTTGGGAAAGTTTTTCCTGCTTGCTTAAATAGGTGTAATGCTTCTCTTATTACACTGAAAGTCAGTTTGATACTTATTTTACTCAGTATTGACACAATGAGCATTTGCATGAAGAAGTTTGGTTGTTGAACATCTTTGTCTTTATGAAATGGCAGCTGTTAACCATTACAATTTTACAATTGCAGGACAGATTGCTCTCTGGTAGTAATACTAGGCATTTTAGCACTGATCAACGAAAGAGTTTTGATGAAAGGATCATAAATTTTATCACTATACAGGATTATTTGCTTGAAATTGCTGTTTGTTCACCAACCATTCTCATAAATTACCCACAAAACTTGACAAATGCCGATAGTTTGGGTCAGGGAAATTTGAATTTGGTCAGTGAAAAGTCAGGGAAAAGTCAGGGAAAGGTCAGGGAATTTTCTTTTCTATAATTTGTGGGAACCCTGCTACAAACTAGGTCCACTGATAGAAGATAATGAGTAGATTCAATGGGTGGAAACATACCCCGGATATTGCTACAAAATGAGCCGATGTTTACAATGTCAACAAGAAAATACACACAACGAAGGCAAGTAAATCTGAAATTTCTACTATTTAATTCTTTTTTTTGGCACTTAGTCACTAAATGCATATTTAGCAAATTTTATACATGGTTTGTTATCAAACACTACATGATGATCACAAAATGAACGTCGTGCTCACACAAAAAATGTAGACACCTCTCCCAAAAAAGGAATATTATTGAAATAAGTAAGCAAACTATTAAACTTTTGAATTGGCCAATCTCTTGCAATGTCATTTGAATATCAATACTGAAAATTTTTGCCTCATAGATTTAAATTCGACCAAGATATGGCTCCGAACTAATGCTCAGTTAGACTCGATAAGGGTACTGGGGATAGGGAAAATGTGTACTGGATATTGCATATTGTCTAAATTTTGTGTACTGAGGATTGGCAGTTGATTTCTAGCCCTTTTTAGTCTACATGTTTAAGGACTATAGGTTTGCTCGATTCCGTCCGCCCGCCAGTCTTCCTAATCAACCATTGACTTTTTGCCAATCAAAGACTCAGAGCAGCCTAGATGTTTGCTCTTATCTGCTGATGAACTTTGGTAGCTTATTTGGAAACACTATATTCCCAGATCAGACTGTTCTTAAGGGAGCAGTCTGATCAGGGTTCATGGTGTTTGTTTTTGTGATAAAAGCAGTCTGAAGTGCATTTGTATATATACTGTATGTATGCAGTGGACGTAATGAGCAAGTTTTATTTTCTGAACAAAATATATGTTCTTTTAGTGTGTGCGTTTTTGTTCTTGTTGGACCTTTTTGATAGAATTGTGTGACATTTGAAATAGTCTGTGTACATGTGGACTAACAGGATGGAATACGTAGGGAAATCTCTTGCCCCTATTTGCTTAAAGTAAAACAAAACGTGAAAACGCCCTGGCATTATCCCCTACAAAGTTAGACATAATTCATGACAACCTCAAGTGATAATAACCCATATCATTAAGGTATGTCGTGCACAACAAATAGCCTCCAACTCCCAAGGTCAAAGTACTTTTTGACTCAAAGTCTGTTAAGCACGCTGTAATCCTTGATGTCCTAGCCATATCTCCTACAAGGCTGGACCAAACTCATATCTTCACATGCTTATTACTCAGCATTAGGGTGTATCGTACATAACACTTAAATGTCACCAACACCCAACAAGGTCACAAATATTCTTAAAGGGATTATCCTTTGGAAGCAAAGATAACGTCAAAGAACTGATTGTCCAAAAAGGTCTAGCTTTATGTACCAACTTGTATTACAGATGAGACATTTTGTAATCAAGATATTTTGAAAATTGTTGCAGCTAAGAGCCCCAAACTTGGCCAACAGATAAAAGATGATGAGTAGATAACCTGGTTAAATTAGAAAAAAAGTTTGTGTTTTTTTCTCGATTTATTGCTCTTTGCAAATTTGCACCATAAATATTTATTGAAAACTATTACAGCTAGCAGCTTTAAAACTCGAAATATTGGCTTCGAGTTTAAATTTAGTCAGCTGATAGAGAATAATCAGTAGATCACCTGGAAAAACCGTTATTCCCATTTAACTGTAGTTTTCTACTTTTTCATTCAAGCACTCCAACCTATGGGATTTTCCTTAAAGCTAGCATGATACATGCACAATAAAGATAGGATGGACCATTCAATCTGTTGAGGTTACAATTTCTCCCAATCTCTGAAGATCAATTTTGTCTCAGCAAACAGTGAAGACCCTGGTGCGACACTTCGTCTGGACCTCCACTGTTGGCTAAACTACCCAGTCTTCATAGTGGATAAGATATTGCATGTACCACTTTTAACGAGGAGAGAAGTCAACATCCGGTCCTCTGTCGTTATTGTCTTATTTTGAGGTGACTTCGATCTGTTAAACCGGGCTATTTTGCTCCCATTCTAAATAAACCGCTGTTAATCCGCTATGTAAATCTCTGGATAATACCGGATAATAAAGCATTTGTAGACTTTTGCATTCAGTGTTAAGTCCAAACTTTTAGCCCCATTTGAACTTAACAATTGTATTTTTAGTTTATTAATGAAAAAGGCATAACTTGGGAAAAGGAATCTCATTTTTATGTGAAAACTTTGGCATTTTGTTATTATTTCCTCGGCGACCAGCGAGCTTGCACAGGGCAGTTATCGCCAACACTGTTCATACAATAATGGGTTGCCAACCACATCAGGGAACCGTTCCCACATTGAGTCAAGTAAAACAAGTCGACACACACATTTGCACGAGATTTTGGTACTTATCGCATCAGCGTGCAGCGAAGGCTCTGGCGAGTCTGGGCATATGCCCAGACTCGTCAGGGCTTTCGCTCCTCGCATATAGAAAGTATGGAGATAGTCAAAGACTCAGAAGCAAAATTCAGACCACTAGGTTCACTGGGTATGTAAGCATGGACGTTTATCAGAGTCATTTGCGCATATGCGATAAGAATAGAAACCTCGTACAATAGCTTATTAACCATGAGGTTATAAAAACATGCTCATCTCAGCCGAGCGTGTAATTTATCATGATCATAAATGAAATTTATGCTGCATTCCATCTGGCTCTTCACTGTTTGCCAAAGTACCCAGAATACAAAGGGCTAATCGTGTTGCAACTACGATTTTTGGGTCGTGTCGTGAGAAAAAAACACATGATTATAAGGCATACGCGAACATAAACTCGCAGAATCAGCCAGTCTGATCAGCGTGTTTGCTGCTTTTGTCCGAACAATAGGTTCTCTTTCAGATACTCTCTCTAGATGAGAAAATGGTTTGAGCCATATACAGAACTGAGGAGGAAGGTTTTCTCCAGCCATGGCTTGTTCAGAAAGCAAAGAAAAATAGTCTTATTTTCTAACTGGACATCTGTTTTGAACTATCGCTGGATATTTTAGTCTTTTATTCTGTGATGAAAAAGTATTGTGTATCCAACTAGTGAAAGCGCTTGCTTTTATATATAAAAAAATCCGCTGAAATTAAGACAAATTTAGATCGGACGGATTGTGGATTATACAATGCTTTTTGATTTATTGTGACTATTTTAGACAACTGAGTGAAGACTGAAAACGAACAAACCATCATGGAACGACAGGAAGGACTTTCGCAACGCGAACTAGAGGGTAAATACCATATACTAGGCCAATAAAGAAACGCCGCATATAAAACATACATTGTATATGGGGGTATTTCACTATTCCCTCGCGAACTATTTAGAGTAGTTTGAGAGGGAGCGCAGTGGCTCAGCGGTAGAGTGCTTGACTCGAGACCGAGAGGCACACAGTTCGAGCCTCACCAGCGTCACTGCGTTGTGGTCCTTGAGCAGGACACATTTATCCTAGCTTAGTACTGGTTCAACCCAGGAAGGTCCGTCCCTGTTTAACTGAAAGATTGTTGATGGGACGTAAAGAATCAAATCAAACAAAAAACAAAAGAGTAGTTTGAGTGCTGGTTCTTGGGTCATCGGTCCCTAGGATTGTCCTAGCTACCACTGTCACTGGACGAAATTGATTAAGCAGTTTACACCTACGGTTTTATCGATCTTGACGTCGCGCCATTACACGATGACGTCATGAACGCACTGGGTCTAGCATTGTTCCAATTTGTCAGAAACGTTTCCTTAGATGTTTAATCGTCTTTGCATGACATTCTTGGGCTATCTCCGATGGCGTCACGTTAGCTTGTAACATTCTTATCGACCTTTCGCGATCAACATGTGTCCATCTTTGCATCGTAAATTAGCAATGTGTAAGCTTTAATTTTAAAGTTTTAAAATATTTTCAAGCAAACTGGATATTCGACCAGAGATTTCAGTAGCTAGTACATGTGTAAATCTAAATAAAATGAATGTGCACGTGAAAAACTGGAAAATAAAAAAAATCAGCCATTACACTGGTTTGGGCTGACTGAGCCCATTAACACAATGTGAATAATGTGTGGCTGGAATAGTAGCCAAGCATAGATAACAAATTAAATGTTGTTACTCTCATTTAACACGCAATATTTGTACTCTTTACATGCGGCGTTTCTTCTTTTGCTTAGTATATATTTGATATAATAAGGGCAGAGCCACTCTACGCAAAACTTGTCAAAATTCTATACCCACTTAACTATTCTTAACTGGATATAAACCAAAATCTAATGATTTCGTACCCTTAAGGTGGGCGCAGTGTGATAGCCATATGCAGCACCCTTATCCAACACTCTACGCTGTTGCTTGTTCGGTTTTAAGAGACGGGACAACATGCTCCCACAAACCGCAAGGGTATTCAGCACCCATGCTGCGCCCAGTTTTATGCACCGGCTGTCGCCCCTGGATCTAATACTCTCACACTGTACCATCATAAAGGCATGCATCAGCACCGTCTAATGGCATCAACAGTTACCAATCATCAGTCCAAAATCAAGCGTCCTCATCTGGGCTAAAGATAAGAGTCAACACAACACCTGTCAGTCCAAGTTATCAAGCGTCCTCATCTGGGCTAAGCATGAGCGTCAACACAACACCTGTCAGTCCAAGTTATCAAGCGTCCTCATCTGGGCTAAAGATAAGCATCAACACAACACCTGTCAGTCCAAGTTATCAAGCGTCCTCATCTGGGCTAAGCATAAGCGTCAACACAACACCTTTCAGTCCAAGTTATCAAGCGTCCTCATCTGGGCTAGGCATATGCGTCAACACAACACCTGTCAGTCCAAGTTATCAAGCGTCCTCATCTGGGCTTAGCACAAGCGTCAACACAAAGCGTCCTCATCTGGGCTTAGCACAAGCGTCAACACAACACCTATCAGTCCAAGTTATCAAGCGTCCTCGTCTGGGCTAAGCATGAGCGTCAACACAACACCTGTCAGTCCAAGTTATCAAGCGTCCTAATCTGGGCTAAGCACAAGCGTCAACACAACACCTGTCAGTCACAGTTATCAAGCGTCCTCATCTGGGCTTAGCACAAGCGTCAACACAACACCTTTCAGTCCAAGTTACCAAGCGTCTTCATCTGGGCTAAATATAAGCGTCAACAAAACACCTGTCAGTCCAAGTTATCAAGCGTCTTCATCTGGGCTAAATATAAGCGTCAACACAACACCTTTCAGTCCAAGTTACCAAGCGTCTTCATCTGGGCTAAATATAAGCGTCAACAAAACACCTGTCAGTCCAAGTTATCAAGCGTCTTCATCTGGGCTAAATATAAGCGTCAACACAACACCTTTCAGTCCAAGTTACCAAGCGTCTTCATCTGGGCTAAATATAAGCGTCAACACAACACTTGTCAGTCCAAGTTATCAAGCGTCCTAATCTGGGCTAAGCATAAGCTATTTTATAGCATAAATGCTTATCAGGACGAATACTCTACAAGAATAATTTCATTTTGTTATTTGATAATTTAAACATTCGTTCGATTAAATCGTCATATTAGATTGTTATGAAATTGAGCAAGTGCTTTAAAAACTAGAAATTGTGTTTATGAAACCCTGTGCCCCCAACCATTAGATTGCCGATAAACACCTGTCAGTCCAAGTTATTAAGCGTCCTCATCTGGGCTAAAGATGAGCGTCAACACAACACCTGTCAGTCCAAGTTATCAAGCGTCCTCATCTGGGCTAAGCATAAGCGTCATCACAACACCTGTCAGTCCAAGTTATCAAGCGTCCTAATCTGGGCTAAGCACAAGCGTCAACACAACACCTGTCAGTCCAAGTTATCAAGCGTCCTCATCTGGGCAAGATAGGCGTCAACACAACACCTGTCAGGCTCAAGCGTCAACACAACACCTCTCAGACCAAGTTATCAAGCGTCCTCATCTGGGCTAAGCATAAGCGTCAACACAACACCTGTCAGTCCGAGTTATTTAGCGTCCTCATCTGGGCTAGGCATAAGCGTCAACACAACACCTGTCAGTCCATGTTATCAAGCGTCCTCATCTTGGCTAAGCATAAGCGTCAACACAACACCTTTCAGTCCAAGTTATCAAGCGTCCTCATCTGGGCTAGGCATTAGCGTCAACACAACACCTGTCAGTCCATGTTATCAAGCGTCCTCATCTGGGCTAAGCATAAGCGTCAACACAACACCTGTTATGAATACATAGAGCTGAACACAAGCATTCACAAATATTGTGAATGCCCACAGGGAATTCACAAACATTGTGAATCCTCTTAGGTATAGCCTGCTTTTTTTATAGCATACATGCTTATCAGGACGAATACGCTACAACTAAGAATAATTTCATCTTGTCATTTGATAATTTAAACATTCGTTCGATTAAATCGTCATATTAGAATGTTATAAAATTGAGCAAGTGCTTGAAAAACTAGAAATTGTGTTTATGAAACCCTGTGCCCCCAACCATTAGCTTGCCGATAAACACCTGTCAGTCCAAGTTATCAAGCGTCCTCATCTTGGCTAAAGATAAGCGTCAACACAACACCTGTCAGTCCAAGTTATCAAGCGTCCTCATCTGGGCTAAGCATAAGCGTCATCACAACACCTGTCAGTCCAAGTTATCAAGCGTCATCATCTGGGCTAAGCATGAGCTTCAACACAACGCCTGTCAGTCCAAGTTATCAAGCGTCCTAATCTGGACTAAGCATAAGCGTCAACACAACACCTTTCAGTCCAAGTTATCAAGCGTCCTCATCTGGGCTAAGCATAAGCGTCAACACAACACCTGTCAGTCCAATTATCAAGCGTCCTTATCTGGGCTAAAGATAAGCGTCAACACAACACCTGTCAGTCCAAGTTATCAAGCGTCCTAATCTTGGCTAAGCATAAACGTCAACACAACACCTGTCAGTCCAAGTTATCAAGCGTCCTCATCTGGGCTAAGCATAAGCGTCAACACAACACCTGTCAGTCCGAGTTATTTAGGGTCCTCATCTTGGCTAAGCATAAGCGTCAACACAACAACTGTCAGTCCAAGTTATCAAGCGTCCTCATCTGGGCTAAGCATAAGCGTTAACACAACACCTGTCAGTCCGAGTTATTTAGCGTCCTCATCTGGACTTAGCATAAGGGTCAACACAACACCTGTCAGTCCAAGTTATCAAGCGTCCTCATCTGGGCTAAGCACAAGCGTCAACACAACACATGTCAGTCCAAGTTATCAAGCGTCCTCATCTGTGCTAAGCATGAGCGTCAACACAACACCTGTCACTCCGAGTTATTTAGCGTCCTCATCTGGGCTAAGCATAAGCGTCAACACAACACCTGTCAGTCCAAGTTATCAAGCGTCCTCATCTGGGCTAAGCATAAGCGTCAACACAACACCTGCCAGTCCAAGTTATCAAGCGTCCTCATCTGGGCTAAGCATAAGCGCCAACACAACACCTGTCAGTCCAAGTTATCAAGCGTCCTCATCTGGGCTAAGCATAAGCGTCAACACAACACCTGTCAGTCCAAGTTATCAAGCGTCCTCATCTGGGCTAAGCATAAGCGTCAACACAACACCTGTCAGTCCAAGTTATCAAGCGTCCTCATCTGGACTGAGCATAAGCGTTAACACAACACCTGTCAGTCCAAGTTATCAAGCGTCCTCATCTTGGCTAAGCATAAGCGCCAACACAACACCTTTCAGTCCAAGTTATCAAGCGTCCTCATGTGGGCTAAAGATAAGCGTCAACACAACACCTGTCAGTCCAAGTTATTAAGCGTCCTCATCTGAGCTAAGCATAAGCGTCAACACAACACCTGTCAGTCCAAGTTATCAAGCGACATAATCTGGGCTAAGCATGAGCGCCAACACAACACCTGTTATGAATACATAGAGCTGAACACAAGCATTCACAAATATTGTGAATGCCCACAGGGAATTTACAAACATTGTGAATCCTCTTAGGTATAGCCTGCTATTTTATAGCATACATGCCTATCAGGACGAATACGCTACAACTAAGAATAATTTCATTTTGTCATTTGATAATTTATTCATTCGTTCGATTAAATCGTCATATTAGATTGTTATAAAATTGAGCAAGTGCTAGAAAAACTAGAAATTGTGTTTATGAAACCCTGTGCCCCCAACCATTAGCTTGCCGATACGTTTAATCTCACCATCATTTCTCCAGGTAATCTACTCTCCATCCTCTATCAGCTTACCAAATCTTAGGCTACAAGCTGTTATAGTTTTTGTGGGTTTTCGATGTCCAAATTAGAAAAAGCAATAACTCTATAAAATGCAAACGACAATAACTCGAAAAAATAAAATAATTTAAAAAATACCAGGTAATCTACTCATTATCCTCTAATAGCTGTCCAAGTTTGAAGCTCCTAGCTGTAATAGTTTTTGTGACATCAAGTTTTCTATGAGAGCAATAACTAAAAAGTTGGGGGCATAAAAAACAACAAAACGACACCCAGACCGAGTGGAGTCTGTGGGTATCAACCTAGTCAGATCAAAGTCATCAGACTGCGTTCAATAAGTAGCTACATGTATGTACTTCTGCAGGCGACGAAGACTGGTCAGTCAGCGGGGATGCCAGGGCTGCTCTGAGTCTTCGTTGAGAACACATGCTTTTTGTTGGTATTTTTTATCATGATTTGGCCCAACTATCTTGTCGTATTATGCATGCAATCATATTATACTGAAAGTAAATTTTAGTATTGTCATTTATCATAGAAATCTCGACTAATTTCTAATTTCAACCATTCTTGATATATAATCAACTCATATTACGGTGCACGACAAACCCTATAATTTAACCCGAATGGAATTTTCCACTCTCATTAAATGGACCAGCGCATTTCCATACATGGGTTGTTTGGCGATGTTTTGCATTTTTCGTAGAACATTCTGATAGCAAAGAGTTGAGATTTATAATTCTGATGGATTTCCCCATGCATGTTTAGCAATGCAGATTTTTCATTTTAAGGGGTCACAGGTAGAATTTTCTAAATTATGATACATTTCTGTCATGAAGATTTGTTGTTTTTTATCATTGCAAACAATGCAGACCCTGATCAAATGCAGCATTATGCGGCATTTCATTTGGGTATTCACTGTTACGTACGGACGGACGAACAGACTCACATAGTGATTATAGTGCTTGGGTCGTGCAAGATTATTGTACAGACCCAAGGATCGTGCAAGACTCACATAGTGATTATAGTGTAGACCCAAGGGCCGTGCAATAAATGGACTTGTTCCATTTAAAGTATCATTGATATAGACTGTGCATTTTTTTGCTTGACTGCGTTAATGTCCCTTAATATAGAAACTTGCATATAAGAACGGCCCATATAAAAGTTAATATTACTTTGGAGGGTTGCTTGGAATTATCAAAAAAATAACATTTGAAAATAAATAAGTTTGCAAAATTTGATCCAAATATACACATGTGGTACAAGAGTTATGAGCATGAAATGATGATCAGCCAATCCCCGTCCGTCAAAAAAGGCTGCTACACATGCCAGATGTTTGATAATGTTGACTTGCATTTGTACGAAAAATATGATCAAAATATGCCATGTGGTTCAAGAATTATGAGCATTTTTACTAACTGCTAAGGGGTGTATGGACGGACAGACTCGCATTAAAGTGCAGATCCAAGGGTCATGCAATATGAAGACTTCATGAACATCGCATATTATTAAGGCGAGGTCTGCTGACAACCGGTTGTCACCAGACATTTTGGTCTGCTGACAACCGCTTGTCACCAGCAAAATGTCTGGTGACAACCGGTTGTCACCAGCAAAAAGTCTGCTGACAACCAGCTGTATATTTTTCAATAACAACGTGTACCCTATTCAACAATATCAGGCATTTAATGATATACTCTGCTATAAATTGTTTTGCTATACATATAGAGATTTTTATACAAAAAAAAATACATTTGTGTATATGATCAAATGATGTTAAGTTTCAATTATACAATGCTTGGTAATATTGGTAAATTGACTAATCATGATTAAAGCTGCATAGTCTGTAACTTTTGATATTTTGATTTTAGAACTAATGTTTCTATTTTTCAAGAACACAGTAAAAACTAAAATTCAGGTATACATTTTACCAATTTCGTAAATCTTAACAAATTATAAGTATCTAAACAACAGCATTTATGTTAAAATTAACTGTCTATAATTATTGGAGGGACGCAAATAATTACCAACAAGAGAAAAACACACCTGTTTTGTAAGAAAATTCACTTTTCCGTGCAGTTTTCAACTATTGTGAACAGATTTATTGTGAAAACATAACTTAATTCTACTTTTACAAATGATTTACAAAGAAAATAAAAAAAATCGAAAAATGTTCATAGCTGCAGACTTAGTCTCTTTAAAGGTAAAGTGGAATCTTCCAGTTGATCTGGACTCTTACAGCTTATTAATTATAAAAGTTAACAAATAACCCCTGGTCAGACTCACTCAGCTCCTCTTAGAGGACATGCTGTTCCATGATTAATTTGTTTCTGGAAACTTTTCCTTGTGGAGTAATTTGATTTTGGTGCTTAAAGAATTACGGTACTAATGATGAAATGTCAGCTTTATTTCAAGCTTATTTCAAATTCAATATGTTGTGACTTTATCTAGATACAATGTATGCAGAGCTGTAAATTCTTAACTAGGCGTTTTAGCTGAAGTAGCTACAAGGTCATGCCGTGGGGTAGGACTGGGGGTGCTGGGGGAGTCAAAAACTTTAGCGTGGTGATTTGCGATGGCGCCCCATCGACTGCGCGCTCTAGTTAATGATATAAGTTTACAAATAGTCCCTGATCAGATTGCTCTTTATCTAGTATCAGATTGCTCTTCCAGGTACCTGATTGGTGTGCGCAAACTTTTCCTTTTAAAAAATTAGGATTCAATTTGATTCTGGTGCTTCAAACGCTTATACTGATAATGCTAAAATGATATAGTCCATCCATTGTGAACAATGCAATTAATATCATAAAAGTTGATATTAAAGATAAATGAATCTTGATATATGCAAAATGTAAGAATAAATCTTTATCTGGTATTTTTCTGCAATGCAAACTATATAAATCTTTTTCTGTAATAAAATACCAAATTGTATATTCATAATTTTCTTATTCAATATTTATTCAAGTTTTCTATAACTGTATTTAAAATGCCACTAGTGAGGCCCCCTAGGGGGGTCTGTGCTCCCTTGATCCCTGAAAATAATGCATTGATCTCCCCGTCTCCCTGCAAATAATGTCCTCGTCTCCCTAAAAGTATTTGCTTTCGCTCCACAAATCCCTAAAAATAGTTCAGCTTCTCCCCAATTCCCAAAAATATAAGCCAATTCTCCCTAAAATGTATTTATGTTTCCGTAAACTTTTTCACGTACTTAAAAACTATGAAGCTATATAAGAGCGCATGACTTAATGGTCACTATATTTTGTCTTATACATGTAAAGACCGGTCTTTGCCATGATATAAATGACATATAAAAGCCATGGAATGCATGATATAATTAATTTCAATGAAACACATTATATATGGCTCAAAGTATGTGGCCATCCTTAAAAATGTTGTTGCTGTACCTGGTAGAGTAGGCTTGGAGGTTTAGAGACAAACCATTCGTTTTTTTTTTTTTTGGGGGGGGGGGGGGGGGGGGAACAGGTGCTGATATTTACCAACAGCTTAAACTAGATTTTTCTAGACACTTTAGTGAAAGCATTTAACTATAAAAAGAATTTTCTACATTGTTTATTAGTGCCTATATGCTTGTTTAACTTTAGTTAAATCAAGTAAGTATCTATCTGATAAGCATTCTTCAAAAAAATCCTTTAAAAAGGGCTTATTACCTAAAAAGATAACAAGATAGCAGTTGTGTAGGTGGCCACGTAAAATTGTGTAGCTACACTGTTGCTAGGGGGGTCTGGGGGCATGCTCCCCCGCGAAATTTTTTGACAAAAATGGTGTGATCTGGTGCAATCTAGGGCATCCCAAAGTATGTTATTGCCAACCCAAAAATCAACAATTTTAAGGGATAAAAAATCAACAAGAAAACTTAAATGCGATAGCAGAAGAAATTTTTAAAAAATCAAACAAAATGGAGGCTTTTCCTTATTTTTTTGCTTTTGGGCAAGGCTCCCTAGATCCCCCAAATTATGAGCTTGCTCCCCAGCTCCCCTTAAATAATTACCAGTGCTCCCCAGCTCCCTGAAAATAAATAGCCATTCTCCCCAGATCCCCAAAACCCCTGGGGGGCCCCACTAGTCTCAGGTGGATTTCCAAGAGAACATGCTAAGTATACAGTAGTATTGGGAAATACAGCTGGTTGTCAGCAGACTTTTTGCTGGTGACAACCGGTTGTCACTAGACTTTTTGCTACTGACAACCGGTTGTCAGCAGACACTTCCTATTATTAATGACGATATTTTATTCAAAAGAATCGCTCGAAAGACTTCTCTTCCTGATCATTTTTACGCATTCTGCATCATTTTATTTTTGAAATAGAAAGACCCAAAGGTCATTGATCAGAGGTCGTGGTACATCTCTATATTATCGATATTTGGTTAAGAGTTAATAAGTTGTTTGAGCGGCACAAACGTGCGTGCATTTCATGAAAATTCTGACCTTCATACACTGAACTCACATTTATCAACCCTTAAAGAGACTAGGTCTGTCACTATGAACATTTTTCGAAAAAAATATTTTCTTTTTAAATCATTTGTAAAAATAGAATTAAGCTATGTTTTACAATAAATACGTTCAGTACAGCTGAAACTGCATGGAAAAGCGAATTACCTTATAAAAACAGGTGATCTTTCTCTTGTTAGGAATTATTTACGTCCCTCCAATAATTCTAGACAGTTGATTTTTAACATAAATGCTGTTGTTTTGGAAGTTATAAGTTGTTAAGATTTATGAAAATGGTAAAATGTTTACCTGAATTTGAGTATTTTACTGTATTTTTTAAAAGTAGAAACTTTATTTCCAAAATTAAAAGATCAAAAGTTACAGACTATGTAGCTTTAAAGCGCATATCTGCTGAAATATTTGAAACCCTTTCGCCAAAAGTGTAGATCCAGATCAGAGTGCAGTCTGATCTGGGTCCACATTGTTTGTCTCTATACTTATGTTAACCAATAAACTGACATTTTCGGATGTAGTTATTTTGATGGCGTGTTAAGGGTTAAATAATATGTTTTGTGTCTTTACTGAAGTATTATTGCGCAAGATGATACAATAACTTTCGAATGTAATCACACCTCATTTTCAACTTTTACCTATGTCTAAGGTAGATCAGTCTTAATTACGCATTCATGAAGCGCCGACTTTACATTGACCTAATATCATTATAATACTTAGCATATGGTCTCGATTAACAAACCCATTCATGTTTGGTATCATTTTAAAAAAGCTATCATTTCTCTATATTTCAAGAAATGAAGGATGCGTTTGACCTGTTCGACCAGAATGGTGATAAGCAAATCTCGATTGCTGAGCTTGGTATGGTTCTCAGAGCCCTGGGTCAGAATCCTACAGATAAAGAAATCGAGGAAGTCATGAAAAAGGCAGACAAAGATGGTATGTGAATTGGTGTTGTGTTTGTGTTTAACGTCCCACCAACAGCTTAGGTCATACGGAGACGGGGCCACGGCTTAAAGTCTCATCTGACAGACTGGTGAAGCCGGGAATCGAACCTGCGATCCCTGGTTTACAAGGCAAGCGGTTTATCCACTACACCACAGCGGCTCCTATATGTGAATTGTTCCTTGTCGTATGTCAGTGGCTTGAAATCCGCTAAATTTTGGTTCAGATTGTAGATTTTTTTAAATTACATGTGCTGGACAAAAAGAAATGAAATCCGTCAATTTCATTTGTTTATTATGAACAGAGTAGTAAAAGTTTTTATGTATATGTAAATTTCATTCGTTTACTAAGGACTTTAATACGAGCTCATATTTGTCTAGATTATTAACATCAACATTTGCGGAATCATGTATATCAAGTACAAGGGTGCTTCCCTTGGTAGAGACTAGAGAATGAAAAATTACCCCTATTTTGATTAGCACCATTGAGAAAAAACTATGGCTAATAACCCCATGTTATGTTCTAAGATCAATGTAGAAATATTCAAATTATATTTTTCAGGTAAGAGATACATTTTGTCAAACAGTTTGATATATATATATATATATATATATATATATATATATATATATATATATATATATATATATATATATATATATATATATATATATATATATATATATATATATATATATATATATATATATATATATATATATATATATATATATATAGCAAAACAGCTTGTAGATTTATGATATTATTATTGTAGATTAATATGTTAGTTCATGCATTTATGAATACATTTGATTTAAGTAACATTTAGAACAACCACCTACACAAAAATACCATATAATGTGTTTGGTGTGTAAGAAATCAAGTTATGGACGTCGAAAAGATGCTTATTCTGGCACTTTGATCATCATCATTCATTATTTCCCTGCACTTTAGAAAATCTCTTTTCCACAAATAATACGCAGTTTGATACTACTCACATTCCAAACATAATTCTTTTCGCAATGCGAATCCATCTTCACCAGCGAAGGTTTCGTCGTAACTACCTGTCGTTAGAATCCGCAACCCTTGGTAGGACTTGTCTGTATTCAACATAAATATATCGGTACATAATTCTGTTGCAAAAATATATATTGACTCCTGCAAAGTTTGAAGATAATTAAAGTAGAGAGAAGAAAATTAATGAAGTCAGCTTGACCAAACGCCGTATTGTACATTATACATCGCCACTTATCAGCGGTGGGTTTAAAAAGTAAGCGAGTGTGACCAAGAAATGCCACAATCACAGACCACGGACCAATCCAGGGCACCGCGATGAAGACACACAGACTACTGACAATCATCTTTCTTAGGAAAAGAGAGCTGGTTGTGGCAACCAGCTCTCTCTTCCTCAGAAAAATGATTGGTAAAACTATGTTCTCTTTATATTACAGGCAGCCAGTATGTTGATTACGACGAATATTTAGCCTTGTTAAAAGATCACATGAAAGATCCACAAATAGTTGAAATAGAATTGAGAGAAGCGTTCCGAGTGTTTGACAGAAATAGGAACAATAACTTAGACTTTGCTGAATTAAAGAAAGCAGTTACTCACCTTGGCGAACCTCTCTCAGATAAACAAGCAATAGAATTGTGTAAATTGATGGACACGAACGGGGATAATCAAGTAGATGTTGAAGGTATTAATATACTTTTCGCTTACTGTAAAGGCGGCAACTTTAATATTCATATCTGGGCGTGGTTCGGCTATTTCAAACAAGGGAAATCAGGTTTTATTTATAATTTGGTGAAGAATAAATAAGTTGTTTGGGCCGCGCAAAACGTGCGTGCATTTCATGAAAATTCTAACCGTATACACACTGAACTCACATTAATTAAAGCTGCATACTCTGTAACTATGAACATTTTTCGAATTTTTTTTTTCTTTTTAAATCATTTGCAAAAGTAGAATAAAGTTATTTTGTCACAATAAATCTAATTTCTACAGCTGAAAACTGTATGAAAAAGTGAATTATCTTATAAAAACAGGTGTATTTTCTCTTGTTTGTAATTATTTGCGTCCCTCCAATAATTCTAGACAGTTGATTTTAACATAAATGCTGTTGTTTTGGCACTAATAATTTGTTAATTATTACGAAAAAGGTAAAATGTATACCTGAATTTTAGTATTTTTACTGTGTTCTTGAAAAATAGAAACATTATTTTTAAATTGAAAAAATCAAAAGTTACAGATTATGCAGCTTTAAACCTTAAAGCGGACAATCACAAAATGTATGTTTTTTGTCGTCCACTAAAATATTTGAAGCTTCATAAGCAAACAGTGAGGACCCCAGTCTGATCTGGGTCCACAATGTTTGCCTCTATGCTTATGTTAAATAGACATTTTCAAATGCATTTATTTTGCTGGCGTTTTAAGGACTAAATAATGTGCTTTTCGTCTCTATCGAGGTAATGGCGCAAGGTGATACAGTTACTGTTGAATAAAATCAAACCTCATTTTCAGCTTTTACGTATGTCTAAGGTTTACCAGTCCTAATTACGCATTCATGAGGTGCCGCCTTTACAGTAACCAAAAAGTCATATAATAAAGTTACTTTTGTTTGTGTTGATGCTTTACGTCCCTGTCAACAGTTTTCAGTCGGGACGGTTTCCTGTGTTCCTGGGTTGAACTAGTCAGACAAAGCAGACCACATGGACCACAGAGGAACTGGGATAGTAATTAACCCATTTATGTAATAATGGATCCTTCCTTTTGGTTTGATACAATGACTTTGTGAGATGATCCATTGTATATATTGACATGATTTAGGGGTCACAGGTTATAATTTCCAAATGAAAATGCGTTTCTTTCTCTGCAGATCGCTTTTATCTTAGCAAACAGTGCAATTTTCGCTGTTTGCCAAGGTATGCGTACCCTGGTATATAAAGATAGATTTTGGGCCCGGACTTGGGATTTTAGAACCAAAAAGGCAGATGATATCAGAGAAAAAAAAATGTCCAGATTGAGTTACTTACCTTGTTTGAAAAATGGACTCAAGGCCAAGAACCAGGCAAGCATATGCCTTAAGTCCCTGTTTAAATAAATCGGCGTTGCTACACAGTGGGATTGTAGGTCCATTCTCTAGCCTTAGCATCTACATGTGTATATGTTGTGTATGCGAGCAGTGTAGGCTCGGGCGAGACTGTGCAGATGCACAGGTTCGTCTGAGCCTTCTCAGCTCGCCGATGCAAATTTATACACAGGCCAATTAAATGCTAAAACTAATATGAAAGACAACATTCAAAATTTTCATGGGTGGGGGTTGGGGAAGAATCGTCGGCTTTACGGTCACATATAAAATTTTATGGCGATACTTAACGTCATAACTGTAAAACCGGCGATATATCCCCAGAGAGGAAGCAAAATGATATAGATATCCATACTTCTTATGCTCTTCTCATATGGGTGTCGCTGGTAATCTCGTGTGTTGTTGCCTTAAGCAAGATCCTTTATCGGATCAACTTATGAAAAGTCCCAACAAGACAGAAACATTGATGATTGGGACGTAAAGCATAAAAAATGAAACACACACACGCACCACCACCAACAACAACAACAACTTATATCCCACATCTCAAAGGCTTGTTGATTATGAGAATAAATCAACTAATACCTACTGTGCACGGCCCACTCTATCCAGACGGCAATGTTTTAAACACGTAAAGTGTCTACTTTTCTATTTGCAAGCTAGGGTGTCTCGTTTTAGCAATTTCATTATTTTTAACATCACTTCCATTTACCTGTTATTTTTAATGTTTAGGATTTGGCCAGTAAAACTAAATGAAACCCCCCAAGTGGCTTTAGCTGTTATGTCGTCCGTTCAAGATGTTGATTCTGTTGTTGTTGATTCATAATTTATTGTTGTTGCTATTGTTTTGCTGGGGTTTTGTGTTTGGTCCTTGTTTTGTTATGTCGTACTTAGTGTCGTTTTCTAGTTTTGCAATCATCTTGCTTGGGAAGACAGAATTTGTTACTTTACTTTAATTGCCCTTTGATGCCATGTGACTGTCAGTGCTCTGTGTCTCTTCCTTACGGTGCCTTGGGTTGGTCTGCAGTGTGTAATTGTGGCATGGTCATACTCACTAACTGTTTAACTAGCTGAAGAAACATGCTGGGTTGTGTTGATTTTAGTTTTGTTCACATTTAGGCCAGAATTTTTTTATTAGTTGATTTACAGGATTTTTTTTCAGATTAAGGGTCGATGGGAAGGGAAAAAGGTCTGAAAATGACCAGTTGACTGAAAATGACCGGTTGACTGGTTATTTTCAGATCTTTTTTTTAATATCTCCAGAAAAAAAACCCAGCAAAACTAGTAAGGTAAACCAACAGTCTGTATTGAATCTTTAAATATTTAATAATTTCCTAAAAATCTGGACAGGACAATCACTTTTAACAGTGTCCTCTCAAAAATACACAGACAGAACCTCAAAAATATACTTTTTTCAATGAAACAAATATCTAAGGTCGGCGGATAAAATAAAAAAAAATTTAGATTTTTTTTCTACTTTCTTGAAAATTACAGTAGGAGGGTCTGTAAATCAACTAATAAAAATTCTGGCCTTATTATTTTTCTTCAAATTTCATCGATTGGCCATTGACTAAACTCTGTTAAGATCACTTAAATTGTGTAGCAGAAGCTTGATGTAAGTAGCATGTTAGAAGCTTCAATATCGATGTGTACAAACCTAACCTGTTTGCAAAGATTAAGCAAAGATGCTAAACGACACTAGAAATAAATTAATGCTTTTTCTTTTCTGCAGAATTTGTGAAAGCGATGTGCCAGCGATATTAGTGAGGAAATTCCACATACTATGTACAGTGACAGACGCAGCAGCAGTTTTATGCAGTTTTACAGCCAAGGGGGGTACTCTGATATTTTCACACATACGTAGGCTCGGTCCATTTTTTTTGGGTTCAAAATTCTGAATTTCAATATTTTTTTGGGTTTTCAGAAAAATGAATATTTTTTGGGGTATTAAGATTTTGTTGATATTTTTTGGGTCATCACAAAATTGGGCTAGTTTGAGGGTCATTTCTATGCAATTTAGGGTCTTTTTTTAAGTTCAAGGTACAGAATTGGGATATTTTTTTGGGTTGCTAAAATTTCAAATATTTTTTTGGGGTATTTGAAATTCATGGTATTTTTTGGGGGTGAACGGTAGATGCTGGGTCCGAGCCTACGTATGCGGAAAAAATTAGAGTACCCCCCCCCCCCTGGGTTTTACAGCCGCCTGGTGTTTGGTTTTAACTGTTTGTCTACTAGTGTCGTCTGCTGATAACATTTGCAAACAGTTTGGATCCAGATCAGACCCGACAATGTCGGGGTCTGATCTGGATCCAAACTATTTGACACTCTGATGGTATTCCTGAAAGAATTTTTCAAAAAATTGATTTTGCAAAAAAAAAGTCAGCAGCTGCAACATTTCCCGATAGGCAAAGAGTTTTAACCATGTTAAACACAGTAAGGCAGAACACTATAGCATTCTCGGAGACATTGTGAGCTTGTCTCTTGGAGACCAAAGAGATGATATAAGGATCAAGCTTTGAGCTCTTGATGCTTGTGCGAAACAGAATTTTATTTTTATACATTATTAACCCTTTAAGCGCCAAGAAAAAAATCATCTGAAAAAATACGTCTGCTGAAGTCGTCTGTTGCAATTACTTGCCTAGCATTACTGACGACTTAAGTATAGAAGCAAACAGCGTGGACCCAGAACAGGCTGCTCCTATAGGAGCAGTCTGATCTGGGTCCACAGTGTTTGTCATAGGGCTTCTTAAACATTTCAGCGGACGGGAAAAGCAGACGACTTTTGTCAGTGTGATTGTCGCATTAAGGGTTAAGACATATGCCAGAATCAGCTTGTCCGAAACTTTAAATGTCATTGAGATTTTAGATAAAATAACAATGCAGTTCAGACTTGGTATTTTCATGGAAGCAACCACTATAAAACGGGAGCAGTCTGATCTATGTGCATATTACTTATAGGAACAAGGTGCAGAATCTCCCTCATCGTGAGGATCTATTTTTATATAGACAAACAGTTTGAATGACCTCTGTACTGTTACAGCAAGTTTTTAAAATTATTCCAGTTGGGTCTAGCGGTAGAGATCTCTGATGAAGCTTATGCATGCTTGTAAGAGTTTTGTTTTCGATAAAACCTAGGCACAAAAAGCATTTAAATACTCTACGAATATGCCCTAGACACCTATTTCTAGTTTAGTTTTACAATATCATCTGAGAATAATATTTGGTTTGGTTCATTAAGGAAACATACTTTGATATTAGTCAAGCAATATTGGGAGTAAGTTTAACTTTTAGACAAGTATAAATTTTCAATAGACAATTTATTGCTCTGACCGCACTACTACCAGATTCCAAAGCTGCTATTTGTTTTCATATGTCATTTAGCCATGACCTGAGTAAATAACCAGGAAATCTCTATCAGCTGATCCAGTGGCCTTGATTTTTCAGATTTCTACCTTATTCCCTAAAGTAATATTGTTTACAATATAGGCTACCTAAAACATAAGCAGACAAGGTGAGCAGACGGCAATAGTTGTGACTGGGGCTAAGGATTAATGTCACCAGGGAGATAAAAAAAATGGCACTTCTGCTATATATCAAACAGTAAATAAATAAGTTCTCAATGCAATGCTAGGCATTTTCTAATTAAGATGACAAATGAAAATCACTGTTAACCTTTTCCCGCCAGGCACCACATGTGGTGTCTGCTTGTCTGGTCTGCTTATGTTTAAAAACATATTGATCTAGATCAGTCTGTTCAGGGAACATAGTGCTTGCTTCCATGAAAAAATCTTGTCTGAAGACACTTGAATAAATACAGCAGACGTATAAAACAGAGAACATTTTCTGGACAAATATAAGCAGGATAAGGGTATATGTTAATTTTGTATTAAAAAAAATATTTTTTTCGTTTGCCTTCTGGAATTTTAATGCACCAAGAAAATCGCAAAGTTGTACAATTCATTGTTGATTAATCCTTATTCTGTCAATATTTTTGTGCTGAAAATGTCTGTTTTTTACGTCTGCTGCATATATTCATGTACTCTTTAGATTAGATTTTATCACGAAAGCAAACACTATGTACCATGATCAGACTGCTAAGGCAGCAGTCTGGTCTGGGTCCACATACATGTGCGGATCCAGAAAGTTCTGTGTGTGTGTGTGTGTGTGGGGGGGGGTGTCCAACTTTTTATTTTTTATTTTTTTTTAAAAACAATTTTCCTTTTCCATTTAAATGGCGTTTCGCTGACGGGTCGATGATGGCCCAACATTTTATGCTGGCTTGGTAGCTTTGTGATTTTTCAGGAGATCCTGACGAAACCCTGTTTTTTTCAAGGGGGTGGGGAGATCCGGACCCCCTGTCCCCCCTGGATCCGCGCATGACAAAATATACTGACGAGAGAACAGACGACACAAGTCGTAACTAGCGGTAAAAGGGTTGATTGTGCAAAGTTGCACCATACCAGTATTGTTAGACTGACCCCTGTCGATATTTTTATTATTTTTTCGTTACATGTCTCTTAAATCCATGCTCAACTGAACAATAAATATCTTTTCAGCCAGGGAATTAAGCCTGTAAAATATTTAGAGCTGTTCAAGATTTGTGTCCCTACATAAGAAGAAATAAGTTAAAAAAGAAAGAAAGATAGGGTCTGGGGCCGGACTACAGTATTGTGGTAAAATAAGGCTTCTTATTTCGTGTTGTTGACCTCGCATGTTATAAACCTCTTATACATTCCACGAAAAATTCGTTTCCAAAATGAAAGCAGCTTCAACTTATATTTTGTTCCAAAACTCGTATATTACACGTACGTTCACCAAATGGTAGAGCAAACAAACTGGCAAAAAGTCGCTTACTTAAGGAGGAACCCCTCTCCATCAGTAAAATGGAAAACGATTGCATGAATGATATGGCAAGTATGATCACCGGAATTACTTTTTCAAAGAGGGGCAGTGGTGTTGAAATTTGGAAAAAAAAATCATTTTAGAAGTGAAATTGCGAATTTCTGAAATCCATTTGCATCAACAGATACACGACACCAGCAAAGAAAGACTGAAAAATGATCATTGAGTTTTATATAATCATAACCTGACTTTATTATGAAGTCAACGTAAGAAAGAGGGCAAAGATCAGGAAGCGATACAACCAAGCACCACACCTGACCTAGGATACCAATGGGAAAGTAAAGTTATTTTATTGGAGGGCTTAAACCGGTTTCACGGTGCGCCAACCTCACCCTTAGTTCAGATGTAGATGAAGACACATAGATGTTTGGTTTGCATGAAAGACCCCCAACTTATCAATGCATCATCTCAAGAAACGAAATGCCTAAATATATTTGGGTGAAACTCAGTATTTTTATAAAAATAAATACAAATTTTTGTAATCTGACATTTTAATAAAATTTATGATTATTATTTATCTTGTTTTAAATTTGATGCTACATTATTCCACTTACATGTATCCTGTCGTGCATACTTATAAAACCCGCAAAAATATTTTTGTTTTTCGCCTCAAAATCTGACATTTTTATATTCAGGTATCTTTTGGGAAATGCATGTATTGCTATTACTTATATATATTAGGAAAATGACGTACATACACTAGGCCAAAAAAGAAACGCCGCATTTAAAGATTAAAAAAATGCGCGTTAAATGCGAGTTACAAAATTTCATCTGCTATCTATGTTTCGCTACTATTCCTGCCACACATTATACCTATTGTTTCATTGAGCTCAGTCAACCCAAACCAGTGTACTGGCTGTCTTTTTATTTCCAAGTCTTTCACGTGCTCATTCATTTTATTTAGAGTTACACATGTAATAACTACTGAAATCAAAAGTCTAATATCCAATATGGCATTAAAGGAATAGTCTAACCTGGGTCAACACTGTTTGTCTGTATGGCGTAATTAGTATTTGACGTAAGCATTTACATGAAGCAGATGACTTCAGCAGATGGTGTTTTAACGTTTTTTCGTAACTTGCGAATTTAGGCTTACTCTGAAAGCATCTGCGTTGACGTCAATATAATCTAGCACTGTGATTGGTTTATACCGGTCTTTTTCTGCATGTAGCAAGGACGACCTGTGCATAGCAAGTTTCAGCCAGTAACGCACCACTCCACACACTCCTTCATATGATGACGGCAAGGCATGTTCTGGTAGCTTAAAGTTGAACTTGTAGTGATGCATACCGGCAGGTATAACATAGTTCTGACCCTCTTTTGTATCTGTGGCAATCAAAAAGGTAATTTTAACGAGTGCATAATTGAAACTGGACAAGGTACCTTTTGGTACATTTATTTCGAAAATGAACCTATTTGGTGACTCTAACTTAACCATTAAAGCGCCAATCACGACTGCAGCAGACGACAAATTTTGCGACATCTTTCCTAATTTACGAAACAAAAATAAGGTATGATATTTCATGAGAATCGTCTTCCAGCAGACGATTCTCATGAAACATGCCTTATTTGTTATTTTTGAAAGATCAACCAAATTTGAAATTGTCTTCTGCTGCAAATTATAGGTGGCGCTTTATGGGTTAAAACTTCACCTGATGCTATTTTTGGACTGGGCACACCGTGGCTTAACTTTAGGTTTTCTTCAGCGAGTCAAATACTCTTTTCTTTGTTTCATCATATTATTTTGATTTGATCTGATCTTTCTCTCTGATGATGCATTGCATGATTTAGGAAAATTAAGAAAGAGTGCAAAGATCAGGAATCGATACAATCAAGCAACACACCTGACCCAGGAAACCAATGGGAAAGTGATAACTTCACAATTAGACATCACAAGTGAGAACCAAGAGGTCAGCCCTTTCCCAGGAGGTGACCACAGGGCATAAATTAACAGACGCGCACGAAAGCATAACAATAACAAGACAGGAAAAACATACATGGTCCACAAAAGAAGCATGATTTAGGAAGCCTCCATGCGAGCTATACAATGTCTGTGGTTTAACAACAGCAGGAACTACGACGAATATTTGACCGGTAAAGGCTGCTGTCCTTTCTGCTAGGGAGGTGATGCTATTGTTGTTTAGTCATTGCTCGCTGTTGCTGTCCTTTCTACTAGGGAGGTGATGCTATTGTTGTTTAATCATTGTTCGCTGTTGCTGTCCTTTCTACTAGGGAGGTGATGCTATTGTTGTTTAGTCATTGCTCGCTGTTGCTGTCCTTTCTACTAGGGAGGTGATGCTATTGTTGTTTAGTCATTGCTCGCTGTCGCTGTCCTTTCTACTAGGGAGGTGATACTATTGTTGTTTAATCATTGTTCGCTGTTGTTGTCTTTTCTACTAGGGAGGTGATGCTATTGTTGTTTAGTCATTGTTCGCTGTTGCTGTCGTGTGTGGGGAGGTGATGCTATTGTTGTTTAGTCATTGCTCGCTGTTGCTGTCCTTTCTACTAGGGAGGTGATGCTATTGTTGTTTAATCTTTGCTCGCTGTTGTTGTCCTTTCTACTAGGGAGGTGATGCTATTGTTGTTTAGTCATTGTTCGCTGTTGCTGTCGTGTGTGGGGAGGTGATGCTATTGTTGTTTAATCATTGCTCGCTGTCGCTGTCCTTTCTACTAGGGAGGTGATGCTATTGTTGTTTAGTCATTACTCGCTGTTGCTGTCCTTTCTACTAGGGAGGTGATGCTATTGTTGTTTAATCTTTGCTCGCTGTTGTTGTCCTTTCTACTAGGGAGGTGATGCTATTGTTGTTTAGTCATTGTTCGCTGTTGCTGTCCTTTCTACTAGGGAGGTGATGCTATTGTTGTTTAGTCATTGTTCGCTGTTGCTGTCGTGTGTGGGGAGGTGATGCTATTGTTGTTTAGTCATTACTCGCTGTTGCTGTCCTTTCTACTAGGGAGGTGATGCTATTGTTGTTTAATCTTTGCTCGCTGTCGCTGTCCTTTCTACTAGGGAGGTGATGCTATTGTTGTTTAGTCATTGTTCGCTGTTGCTGTCGTGTGTGGGGAGGTGATGCTATTGTTGTTTAATCATTACTCGCTGTTGCTGTCCTTTCTACTAGGGAGGTGATGCTATTGTTGTTTAATCATTGTTCGCTGTCGCTGTCCTTTCTACTAGGGAGGTGATGCTATTGTTGTTTAGTCATTGCTCGCTGTTGCTGTCCTTTCTACTAGGGAGGTGATGCTATTGTTGTTTAGTCATTGCTCGCTGTCGCTGTCCTTTCTACTAGGGAGGTGATGCTATTGTTGTTTAGTCATTACTCGCTGTTGCTGTCCTTTCTACTAGGGAGGTGATGCTATTGTTGTTTAATCTTTGCTCGCTGTTGTTGTCCTTTCTACTAGGGAGGTGATGCTATTGTTGTTTAGTCATTGTTCGCTGTTGCTGTCCTTTCTACTAGGGAGGTGATGCTATTGTTGTTTAGTCATTGTTCGCTGTTGCTGTCGTGTGTGGGGAGGTGATGCTATTGTTGTTTAGTCATTACTCGCTGTTGCTGTCCTTTCTACTAGGGAGGTGATGCTATTGTTGTTTAATCTTTGCTCGCTGTCGCTGTCCTTTCTACTAGGGAGGTGATGCTATTGTTGTTTAGTCATTGTTCGCTGTTGCTGTCGTGTGTGGGGAGGTGATGCTATTGTTGTTTAATCATTACTCGCTGTTGCTGTCCTTTCTACTAGGGAGGTGATGCTATTGTTGTTTAGTCATTGTTCGCTGTTGCTGTCGTGTGTGGGGAGGTGATGCTATTGTTGTTTAGTCATTGCTCGCTGTTGCTGTCCTTTCTACTAGGGAGGTGATGCTATTGTTGTTTAGTCATTGCTCGCTGTTGCTGTCCTTTCTACTAGGGAGGTGATGCTATTGTTGTTTAATCATTGTTCGCTGTCGCTGTCCTTTCTACTAGGGAGGTGATGCTATTGTTGTTTAGTCATTGCTCGCTGTCGCTGTCCTTTCTACTAGGGAGGTGATGCTATTGTTGTTTAGTCATTGTTCGCTGTTGCTGTCGTGTGTGGGGAGGTGATGCTATTGTTGTTTAATCATTACTCGCTGTTGCTGTCCTTTCTACTAGGGAGGTGATGCTATTGTTGTTTAGTCATTGCTCGCTGTCGCTGTCCTTTCTACTAGGGAGGTGATGCTATTGTTGTTTAATCATTGCTCGCTGTCGCTGTCCTTTCTACTAGGGAGGTGATGCTATTGTTGTTTAATCTTTGCTCGCTGTTGCTGTCCTTTCTACTAGGGAGGTGATGCTATTGTTGTTTAATCTTTGCTCGCTGTTGCTGTCCTTTCTACTAGGGAGGTGATGCTATTGTTGTTTAGTCATTGTTCGCTGTTGCTGTCGTGTGTGGGGAGGTGATGCTTTTGTTGTTTAGTCATTGCTCGCTGTTGCTGTCCTTTCTACTAAGGAGGTGATGGTATTGTTGTTTAATCTTTGCTCGCTGTTGTTGTCTTTTCTACTAGGGAGGTGATGCTATTGTTGTTTAGTCATTGTTCGCTGTTGCTGTCGTGTGTGGGGAGGTGATGCTTTTGTTGTTTAGTCATTGCTCGCTGTCGCTGTCCTTTCTACTAGGGAGGTGATGCTATTGTTGTTTAATCATTGCTCGCTGTTGCTGTCCTTTCTACTAGGGAGGTGATGCTATTGTTGTTTAGTCATTGCTCGCTGTCGCTGTCCTTTCTACTAGGGAGGTGATGCTATTGTTGTTTAATCATTGCTCGCTGTCGCTGTCCTTTCTACTAGGGAGGTGATGCTATTGTTGTTTAGTCATTGTTCGCTGTTGCTGTCGTGTGTGGGGAGGTGATGCTATTGTTGTTTAATCATTACTCGCTGTTGCTGTCCTTTCTACTAGGGAGGTGATGCTATTGTTGTTTAGTCATTGCTCGCTGTCGCTGTCCTTTCTACTAGGGAGGTGATGCTATTGTTGTTTAATCATTGCTCGCTGTTGCTGTCCTTTCTACTAGGGAGGTGATGCTATTGTTGTTTAGTCATTGTTCGCTGTTGCTGTCGTGTGTGGGGAGGTGATGCTATTGTTGTTTAGTCATTACTCGCTGTTGCTGTCCTTTCTACTAGGGAGGTGATGCCATCGTTGTTTAGTCATTGCTCGCTGTTGCAGTCCTTTCTACTAGGTAGATGATGCTATTGTTGTTTAGTCATTGCTCGCTGTTGCTGTCTTGTGTGTTGGGGTTTGGTTTCAATTGAGTCCTGGCTCCACGGTCATAAAACTTTTTTTATGCTCAACCCAACTGAGTACACGAAATTTCAACTGCTCGTAAACAATAAAAGACCGACAAATAAAGAAGTTCCTTGCTTTAAGTCTGTCAGATGTTGTATTTATCATGCTAATAAATGTTAAAATGCCAACAATTGTTGGTATTATAACATTATGAGCAGGATAAATTTCGTGCTCAACTGAGTTGATGATGATTTTTCAGTTTAATTGACGGTGTGCCGTGACCCCTCGCAAAATTACTTATAAAGCGCATCTCAGCTGAGTTGAGAATGAGAACAGTTTTATAACCTCGGGCCTGGCACTGTGGTGTAGTTCTCGGTGCCTTCCAGTTTCTAGTATAACAATCTTTTTTTCTGAGGAAGAGAGAGCTGGTTGCTTTTATTTTCATTGTGCCGTGGCTGGCTGTGTTCTATGTCTCTCCCTTTCGATGTCGAGGGTTAGTCTGCAGTCTGTGGCTGGCTGATGTCTCTCCCTTTCGATGTCGAGGGATAGTCTGCAGTCTGTGGTAGTGTTTTATGTCTCTCCCTTTTGATGTCGGGGGATAGACTGCAGTCTGTGGCTATGATCTATGTCTCTCCCTTTCGTTGTCGAGGGATAGTCTGCAGTCTGTGGCTGTGTTCTATGTCTCTCCCTTTCGATGTCGAGGGATAGTCTGCAGTCTGTGGTTGTGACATTTTCCTGCCATTCATGACCAGTTGACTGCAGTGGTCATTTTCAGAGTTTATTTTATATCACCAGAACAAACACTCAAACTAGTAAGGTTAACCAACAGTTTGTATAAAATCTTTAAACATTTCATCATTTTCCTCAAATCTGGATAGGACAAATCACTTTTAACTAATTCACTCTCAAAAAACACAGACACAGACTCAAAAATATATGATCTTTTTCAACGAAACAAATAATATTTAGAGTCCGCAGATAAAATAAAAAAAAATAGATTCCGGAAAATTACAATAGGAGGGTTTGTAAATCAATTAAAAAATCTGGCCTAATGGAACTTATGTTTGCAAAACTAAATTTTAAATGTCTGTATGAGAACAACGCCGGATCTTTCTATGTTGCATAGTTTAAGCAACCATTTTATAGCTGTCTGTACAGCAATTGCAAAAGAATAGTTATTAATCTTGATGTCACGTAACATGAAATGCATTAATTAATAATGTCTATGGGAAATTATTTTTTATGGAACATGTATTTCATACTCATATTGCCAACCAAGATTGACAGTGACGTAATACTTTGTTTAGAATTGCTAAGTAAACCACAAACGTGTACCCTTCACTTGAGCTAACGCGAATCGATAGATCACGTGTGTATTAATCCTATCCTGAGGATAGGATAAATACAAAAGTGATTTATCGATTATAAGTCCCTGATAACTTTGTAAACAAAACATAAAGTCACTGTCACTCTTGGCTGGCAGGACAGTACATTTGTATCGATTTACTTTTAACCCATAGCGCGCCGGTTTCTAGTCAGCTCGTACCTAAGTCAACTCGTACCTAAGTCAACTCGTACCCATTTTTGGTCAACTCGTACCTGACCTTTGGTCAACTCGTACCTACCCCAAGTCAACTCGTACCTGAGTCAAAAAACGGGGCAGGGTAGAGCATGATAGACGGAGAATTGGTAAGTCTATGTCCTAACAATCCTTTTCAAACACTAAAGCATCATAATTTACTATCTACTATCTGTGCTGAGGTTAGGTTTGGGCCAGCCTGTTCATAGATCCCAAATCTCCGGCGTTCTGGGAGCTTGTTCAATCATACATAATCATCATAATTTAGTATTTGCGATCGGACGAGGTTCAGGCCAGCTTTGGCTAGTTCCCTTACATTTTCCCTATGGGTCGATGTTCGGAATAGCCTGCTTAAACGACCAAATCAACACAGTTTTGCTATATGCAATAAGGAGAGATTCGGGCCAGCCTGTTCAAATGTTAAATAATAAAAACTATAAATTACGACCTGTGGGGCTGCGATTATAGGGGATTATAGGGGAGTTTCGGATCTGCCTGATCCAATATCCTAGACCTTTATATATAATGACGGCTCCGCAGGGTCTTCGCTGCTCGTGTACACAAAGTTTTGAATTTCTGACATAGGTCTGTTATGATAGCACGCAGTGTCTTTTTTCAACTAGCACTAAAATATAAGAAGGTATTTTGAACTACTCATTCAAAATAAGTCAGCAGACGACAAAAGAAAATGCAAATTTGGAGTCATTTTAATTAGCAAGACTAGCGACGGCTCAGATGAGACTGCATCATGAGAGACTCACCTGGACTTTCTTATTTAAAGAACCAAACCCTCTGACGTGAGCTGGGTTTATTTTTAAAATGTTTTAATCAGTTATAAACCAGAAAGAGTTCAGTTTATTACATTGCAATTCCGAATTTTCTTTAATAAGATTGTACTATTTTATTTAATTATTCAAGTTTTACACCGTCAGACAACGTTAATTTCTTATTACAGCTTAATTGATTAATCATTGATTAGATACCAAATACTGTTTTTCACATCCACATGGCTGTAAAGCGGCTTTATGTACACATATCCCGCGCCACGAGAAAACATATCTTCAGGGGGTAGCTACACTATAAGGACACATCCAGCATGCTCAGTTACAAAGACTATGTTTCAATTTAAATCATGAGCATAGCAAGTTAAGCTATTTAAGTTTTAGAGATCGAATAACAAATGCACTGATCAGACTGCTTGGATGCTCTGATCGGTCTATCTCATCGAGTCTGTACCTTTCATGTTTGTTTGCATGCAACAAAACCAGATTTTATGATTTTCGATGGGACAAGTGCTTTTTCAGATGATAAGTTTGCAATGTGCGATCCCTGTAAGTTAACACTAAAAGAGGTGGCTGCGTAGTTGCCATCCATTTTGGAGCCACCAAAATGGGTGTTACGTTACACTAATTTCTTTTACATTACAATGTAGAGCCCAGCTATATCTTCATCTATTGTAATTTGTAACAGCGAGCATCACCTGGGGAGTATACTGTATTTACCCATTTGTAATTTAACGCTCCTTTTGAGTGCAGAATTCGCCTAAGTCGTAACAAAACTTATCATTTTGCTTTTGTCATGATTAACGTACTTAGACAACGGCATAAAACTCTTTCATATTCTATTATAAATAAACTAAGGTACGAGTTGACTTAGGTACGAGTTGACTAAGGTACGAGTTGACCGAAAATGGATACGAGTTGACTTAGGTACATGTACGAGTTGACCAGTACCCAGCGCGCCAATCACAACAAAAGTCGTCTGCTCTTGTCATCTGCTGAAATGTTTTGGTAGCTTCTTGACAAACAGTGTGGGCTAATATCAGGAGCAGTCTGATCTGGATCCACACTGTTTGTCCACATACTTACAGTAGTCAAATAATGTTAGCAAACATATGTAGCAGATGGCCTAATCAGACGGCATTATAGAAGCTTTTTGCAGGCGTTTTCAGGATTGAGCGCAAACTAATTTAAGGCAACCCCAATAAGAAATCCGTAAGGCATGTTTAAATTCTCACAATTGATCTCCTCCAAAACATCTGTCCTGTGATTTGTAATCACATCACGTGACCTGTTAGCTCTGACGCTCAAACCCTTACTCCATTTAACATACGTCATCCCAACAAAAGATATCTTGATGCCAGTCACATGGATAGATTCACCGACTGTCACGACCCATTGTCCATTCACTGCTTCCCCGGGTATATACACTTCTCTGTCGTCTGCCAATTCACAGCTTACTTTTTGTCCACGACTCATCGCATCAACCCATCAATCACGACTTCCGCGTTCGATCCCCGGCTCCACCAGTCTGTCGGATTACACTTTAAGCCGTGGCCCCGTTTTTTGGACGTTTTAAACCAGAACCACCGCCGGTTGCTCCCGGACATAAAACCACATAGATAAACCCACCCAGCTCAGTACTTTAGTACCCACCCGTGTACTTGTTACAGCAAAAGAACAGCCACTCGACTTTGACAACAAAAACGCGGAAGATTATAGTAAATTGTTTATAACATGTCATGAATAAGGAAGAAAAATCAAACAAAAGATCGTTACACACGGAAGTCGATGGGGGACATTTATCGCTATGATAGTCTTTCATAATTACAAGTATCTTTTCTTTATGTAGATAAACTAAACCCATATTAGTATAGCGTCTTTTTTATGGGACATAGTCAAGCAGTGCACACCCAGATCAAACGCAGCATACAGCTTACAGAATAATCTATTAAAAATTGAATAAAAATGAAAAATGCCGCCCAACAACCCTTGCAAAGTAAAACGGAAATGGACTGGTCCAATTGAAAAGAGTTGGGAATTCCATTCAACTTAAATGGGACAAGTTTATATATATTGTACTCCCCTACTTGGAGGAAATAAAGAAATTTATTACCTAGCCGCCTATATACGGATGAATTGTCTATTTTTTGCTATGTTATGAGTCACTAAACTATTGCCGAGTCAATATTTTTGACTATTGACTGGCACTATACCATGGCCTGGTTTCCCGCGCCGCTAAGAAAACACATAGGCGCTTATCGAATTGCGTGACAACGATGCGCATACGGTTCGTTTATGAAAGGAGACGTTGCACAACAAAGGTGAAAATGAGCCATGCTTTGGCAACTTTAAACTCCAATAACTTCGTTGTTTATGGTCAGATACATAAAGTGTAGGTACTCGTTTTCTTAGTTAGAACGAGCGGAACATTTTGAGACAAAAATTGAGCAGATTTGGTGAAATTTTCTGTTTTGCAACAAAACCGCATCATCTACAGCAACTCCATTCAAGAAAGGCTGCTATGTACTTCATCAAAATGGTTGGGTTATAAAACAGTTATTTCATGCCTGTTTGTAGTATAGTCCAAACTATTACCCCTCGGTACCGTGGACGACCTGAGGCACAATTGCACTTGGCCTTCGGCCTCGTGCAATAGTGTATCAGGTCGTCCACGGCACCTCGGGGTAAAAGTTTGAACTATAATACAAACAGGCATGAAATAGCTGTATATTAATATGAAAAAGGTGCGACCTAACTGCAACCAACATATGGTTAATTGCATTTGGCCTTTAATGATTTGTACAAGTGTAGGACAAAATCCCCCTGGTAACCCCTGCTCTTTTTTGTATAGGGGGACATACTCAAGGGACCCCCATGTTTTTGCAAGATGGGCATAATCCTCCCTGATGTTTTTGCAACATGGACAGACAGACCTAGACCCTCTATGGATACATTGGTTACTATGTTTTTTAGAAAGATACAATGTACACGTCGTTAAATTTGGGCATAAGGTATTTTAAGCCAACTATGTATGTGTGTTTATAGATATAGATCAACTGAAAGGTAAACCTATGCAAAGTTTAGTCAAAAATATACTATGCGGTTCAGGAGTTGAGCATTTTCGCAAACTGCTATGATTATAGCACACACCTGGGGGTCTTCCAGGCTTCATACCATGTTAGGCTTAATCTAGCCTACTCCGCTACAGAGACTAGCTACACTATTGGAACTTGGCACAGAAAAAGTTAGCCATACATTTGAATAGTGTACAGTTTCTTTTTCTTTCTGTTTGCTGACTTATAAAAACCTATTTAGCCAGTTGTATTTTTGTTCATTTTGTTATGATCTGTTCAGCTTTGGCGATGGTTTACTGACTATTGGACCAGGGCCATGCAGTTGGTGGTATAATGCCAATCTAAATTGCTGACATAGATATGCAGTTGGCCGAGTTGCTACATGTTGCCTGACAGGGAATAGTTGACAGATCAACCTTTTAAACAAGAAGATAAAGAGCAAAGAAAAATCTGCTTGACAATTTGTGTTTAGCTTCCCGCCAACAGCTAAGGGGCCAAGACTTAAATGACTTAAATTCTCATCATTAGACGTCATTTTTGGCGTGATACGGTTATGTAAAATGGTGTTATGATTTTGAACGAAAAATGAGATAAGCCATTCTGTGTTTTACGTTTTCACTTGCACTGTTTATTTAATTTTGTTCCCTTTTCATTTTATTTTCATTTTAAGGGTAAGGTATTTTCAATTTAAGGATGAGACATAGATCCAAAATGAAAGAGAGTAAGCTAACTTTTCAGCAAAACCATGATCATGTCGAAGAGTTTGGATCCAGATCAAGATCGACATTTGGTTAGTTCTGATCTTGGCCAAAGCTGTTTGCAAAGGTTATCAGTATATGACACTAGCATGCAAAGAGGCCTTTGTAGTTAGAGCTTGCTGGAAAAAATCCTTTTCGCCTCCCGACATATGTAGATGTAGACTGTTAAAATGGGTTTCTCTATCCGTCTTTCTGGCTATCTGCCGTTTCATAGACATAAGGTTTTTAGGGATACAGGAAATTTGCCATTTTTCTTCCTGGAATATGGGACATACTATCCGATATGCCATGATTGGATACTGTGTTCAATATTCTTGTTACTGTCAGGGATATTGGATATTTAGAAAAAAATATGGGGATATTTGCCAGTTCATAATGGATACTTGACTGATTACTTCAAGGGATAGTGTTACCCCCCCACCCCTCTAAACAAGCCTCTTTAATGCATGGGTATTCTGTGAGCGCATCTCAACTTACCGTCATTTAGTTGTTGTTGATTTATTGTTTAATGTTCCTCTCATTTGTTTGTTTATTTTCAGTCTTTGGTTCTTGTTTGTTCATGTATTACTCTGTGCTCTCTCTAGTTTGCAATCATCTTGACGAGGAAGATGGAGCTGGCTGCTATATTCAGTTGTCCTCCTGATGTCTAAGTTGTGTTCTGTGGCCCTTCCTTACGTTGCTGAGGGTTGGTCTGCATTGTGAGATAGTGGTATTTCCTAATCATACTGCATGCATGGATCCAAGAAATATCATTGTTGGGGAGGGGATCCAGGTCCATCTGTCACAGTATTTTTTAGTTCTTACCTTAATATACCGAAGTCAAATGGGTTCTTTTCAAAGAAAACTATAACTTTCAAGGCTCCAGAGGGGTCCAACAATTTCCAGGGTGGGGGGGGGGGGGGGGTCCAATCAATAGCTTATTCCCTATCAGGATCCAAATAACTTGTTATTTTCCAGGGGGTGCCCCCAGCCCCCCCCCCCGCCACTCTAGATCCTCCCATAAAAACTCACTCTTCAGATGTTTTTTTATGGTCTGAAAATGTGCATATGACATGTACTTTGGACATTATCGTCAAATTATTTTTCTCACTTTTTATGAACTTGTGATCCAATTTCAGGTTGATATTTGCATTTTAAATTGCAAACTTTATTCCCTGAAATTGGTAACGAGTCTGGGGCTTTGGCAACTATTGGGGAGTTTATCCTGATTGTTACCATGGCGTGACGTCATTTACATTTTTAATCACGCAATGCACCATTGTCATCGACCAGAAGCATTTTATCAAATACTTTAGTATCGCGCCTGCGCATGACAATGCGCAATGCATTTGTTGTTTTGGTTACGCTTTCACATGTTTTATCAAATTAAATTTTAAAACTTAAAAATCAAAGATTTTGTGGCAAAAGGGAAGTGCTCTAGCACACACAAACTGCAGGAATGATGTGACGTATCTTATGTGCTCTGATCCGTTGAATATGGAAATGAAAAGTTTTTTCGGATCGGTTTCCGTTAGGAAAAAAAACATAACAGATGTTCTTGAATAAGGCTTGTTACATGCCTAATAAGTGCTGATGAAAGCATTGCTTTGCGTGTTTTATTTAGCAAGTATCTTGAATTCAGTACGGAATTATACCGGAAATAACCTACAGGCTCCAGTAGCTACCGTTACTTGCTTCGACGGTTGAAAAATTATGGCCTAGTATGTAGAAGTGGGTGGGGTAAGTCACTTAAAAAAGCATGTCTAATCGTAAAAGCAACCAACTTTTGTGTTGGCAGGCTTCATGGTTGCTATCATGCAGGGGGTGCCTTTTCACCGATCTGTACATGAGATGGCCTAGACACCTGGACGGCGCAAGGGTTCTGACATACTCTGATTTCTATTGCTCAGGTGAGGCAGAGATATTGTTTGGAAATAAAGCCGTGCAAATCGAAGCCCATGGACCAGAAATTTCAGTTGTTCTGCTTTGCAACCCAGCATATCCGATGAAGCAGTGACTACAGAGAGAGGCCATGATCTAGAGTTTGATAAAGGGACGATTTATATAGTTTATTTTCATTAAGAGTCGTATAGAAAACGTGGGTAATTTATCAAAATCTAAGATCAATTTACATATGGGATAACAAGTTGCGTTCATGCACGCAATTTGCACGATGGGGTAAATGTTCACCTGGTGCTAATTTGCTCCACTGAATTTGCATCACCTGGAAAGGTGGAGCAAATTCGAACCCGGATGCAATTTCGCCGGATGCATTTTCAAAAAACACCGTTTACATGACCAAAATACACCCCAGGTGCTAATTCACACCCCGTGTGTATATTTGCACGGGGGTGCAAATTGTGCATATAAACGAGGTACTACCGTTTCGTTCAGTCGGATCTGGTTGGCAGTGGATTTCTTAAGGCCTAAACTGTTTGAGATTTCTTTTAAAATTTGTAACCTGAAAAATTGGACCCCTGTCACATTAAATTACTTTATGCATAGCCCAGTCTTTGAACATTCAGATACACTTTTATTTGCTTTACTGGCTAGCATCATTTTGCATATCAATGGCAAACAATTCAGGTGTAGCGTTTTCACTTTTGTTAAGTATATAACCTACACGAAGATCACTGACCTGAAAGGACATCGACTGATTCAGTCAACCGTTGTATATTATTAATGAACTGGGTCATTTTCTGTCCATTCTACCAATAGTGAGTTGATGTATCTATTTGATGAGAAGTCATTATAGTTTAAAGGCTACTACAACCTTATTTCATGCTCATTGTGCTTAAGCTATACTGAATGACAAAAGAAACGCCACATCTAAATTTACAGTCCAGTTATATAAATGTTTATACATGAGGTAAAAAATGAAAATATGGAATGTTTTCTGGGGCGTAGATGATCATGTGAAGTGTTTCTTTATTAGTATTTAATATAAAGTATTTCTATGGACTGTTTTTAATATCCCCATTTGAAATCACACCCTAGTCTTCCGTTGAGTTATGCAATTTTGTCAAAAAAAGTGAAACGCCACCTAGCGTCATTTTCGGTTTGTCCTCGAATCGGTGATCTGAAGGAAATTTGGACTCAGTATTTCGGGGGTGAAGTGTTTCATATAAAAATGATAATGTGGGGTGTGTTTTATAAAAAGTATTTACCATAAAGGTATTTTTTTTAACAGTATTTTACAATATCTATAATCAAAATCGCATTTCGTTTGCAATCAGTCGAGAATGTAGGTAACTCTCCACTGAACACCAAAAGCCTGGACCAACGCTTTTGCTAAAACTTGGATTTTAAACATTCCAGACTTTGGTTTAGCTGTTAAAAATGCAGAGTTATAAAGAAAACTTTCCATATATATTTTAAGAAAAACCTATAATGAAGATGTTGTCAATTTTTGTCTGATATTTGCATGTGAAATAGCATTTGATGCTTGAAAAGTTTGGTGACAATCGGTCCCTGGTCGCAAACGTCTTGTCCGGGCTTTTATACTCACTCAAAAACAAGTATTGGCTTTAATGCAAGGAAGTGCATCCAGGAATATTCGTCAGTGGGGGAGTAGAGGGGGGGGGGTAGGGGGCTAGGAGGGAGGTAGGGATTGTCCAATTACTTCTTCTATTTTTTCCAGAAGGGGGACGACGAGACGGGGGACGACAGTCTCGTCCCCCTGCCCCCTCTGGACCGGTGCATATCAATGTGTGCATATAACTAAAATACTAAAGTGGAATTATCCAATGTTCTTATATCCCTATTACTTGCTGCAAACATAGATCAAGTAGATTTTTTAGCTTTTGGTATTTATAATAGATGAATCAAAACAGAAAGGCAAATTAAAGTATATGCTTTATTTACTTATTTTTTTCTACATTTCTTGCCAATTTCACAGAGGTTTCAATTCTTAGGGAGAGAATGTCTCATAGTTTCTCACACTGGACATAAAATTGAAAACTTTTGTGCATTTGAAAGTGTGATCGAGCCCACATTAAGACGTTTACTGGAAATGTAGAAAGTGTACAGCTGCAAGAACAGTAGACAAAGCCCCACCACACATAATGAAACGGTAGCTGAACGAAATGTTAACATACTACGAGATTGATTTCAGCTGTATACATGGCGACAACAGGGTGGACTCCAGATGCACTGGGTTAAGAGAACAGTTCTACCCCTACCTGCCTAAGAAATGCACCTAATGATTTCAGATCAGTCTGCGCATCACCACAATAACACCCAGGCCTCCAGTACATGTAGGGGTGTTAAATAAAAATTAAACCAAAAACAAGCTTTGATCATTCACAATATTTACATTATTTGCTGGTTACTGGTCTACAGGTGGCAAGTAATGTAGGTGCAGGTATCTAGAACCCCTCCTACATTTCAGGTATTGTGGGGAGGGGGTACTGGATTTCCTGTTTTATATTGCTTACCACCTATTAATCGGAAACCAGCAATTAATGTAGATGGTCAATTCGAAAGAAACTCCTCATTGAGACGGCACCAACTCTCAATCTTTCTGCACGCAAACTACATGTTGTGTGTCTACTCTTGCAGCATCCTCATGGATCAATCTATTTTGATATAAAGAAAAAATATCTAAATATGTAGCCTCATAGAGATGGTACTAAAAGGCATACTGAAACGCTTATGATGAGGATCCGCAGGGACTGGCCAGAACCATTCTCCCAAGCAGGTTCCCTGGCCTCATTGTTTAGACCAATAAAATTCAATTGTATTTGGCTGTTCAACGCACTGGATAGAGGCCGTACTAATTTGAATACAAACTTAAACTTTCTCACCTAAAGAAATCAACAGCAGCACCCCCTCCCCGCTTCATCAGAGATCAAATTTAGTTCTTATTTCGACCACGCAAGAAGTAGTATTGTTTGATACTCATTAGAGTCGCCTCATACTCAAAATTGTTTGGATCTAGTTATTAGCACCGCATCATACAGGTAATGATATAACGCAAGTATTAAAGCTTATTTAAATACCTAACCCCCAATGAAACACTTTCACTTAGATACTCGTATTATGTGCTTAAGCGGGTTGTGATATTTCTTGTTCGACGAGGCCGTTTTAATTAGTGATCTTTACTTACAGTCTTTTCAGAAATTTCAAATTTGGAATACAGGTATACTTTCATCAAAAAAGAGGATGGGCTATTTGCATAATGATATAGGCATTGAATCTAGACCTGGGTCTCAAATCTTTCCCACTCTGGCCATTTTAGCTGCTTGTAAATTACGGAATATTTCACATTCAGAACAAGCAGTGTAGATTATGATTAGAATGAAATGATGTGTTTCGTCCAGCATCAGGAATTCATCAGTGAAGCTGCTCTACTTAAGACACAAAGTAAGTGGTATACATTGCTGTTTTCAGCATGCTTGGGTGCAACAAAGCTTGGTTTGGGGGGGGGGGGGGGCAAATTTTAATGAGACTCAAAACTGTTTACGATTTTGCTTAAAATCACTTTAAAAAATTATTTTTAAACTTCATTTTTTTAACTGTGTAACTGAAGTTAATGTGAGATTATCTTTTAATGAATCTTACAGATGCCTAAACTTTTTTTTTTGCTTTTGGGTTCTTGAGAGTTATTGAAATCATTGAAACTATGAACTTTTTCATGAGACTAGTTTGAATAATGAAACTTTTGCTTATGTCAGCTTGTGAGGGGGTCACATGAGAAATCCTGGATTTGTATCGCTTTTGGCGACTGAGTTAGTCTTTTTGGACGATTGTTTGCTTAACTATATGAGTTTGATATGTCACAGAGACAAAATTTAAAAATTCGAAAATTTGCAGATTCTTGAAGGTGTTAGTACACAAAAACAGTCTTCCGGTTTCGTAGCCCACGAAAATAGTACCTTTAGAAATTTAGCACTTGCCGTTTCTGGGCCCTTTATGCAAGGCCGTCATCTCCGGTCCGGCAGGACGGCGAGCGCCGGACCACTTTTTTGGCCGAGTAAGCTTTCCGTCGTGTCCCTTTTTTGTTTGCTGCTTTCGAAGCAGCAAACTTTCAGATTGAATTTTTCGGAAATCCGGTCATGCGCACTGCAAGTGAGATCTGGCTGACGCAACCTACAGTGAATGTCACGTTTATTAATAGTCGGAATTGAAACGCAAAACGGCCGTCTCTGTTGAATAAATGAGAAATTTTGATTTTGGACGATATTGTAGGATCCGCTAAAATAAGTTCAGCTTGGAACCGCCAGATGCAAGTCATTATAGAAATATAGATTTAAAAAGAAAACAACTTACCAAAAATGATTTTACATATTTGGATCTAGTGTGTATTTCACACTCTCCCCTTATTAAAACTCCAATTAGCATCATTTTAAAACAGTAATTACTCCATCAACTAATAATATATTCCCATAAGCACATGCAAAACTTGACACTGTGTTTTCTGTCAAAACAACGCTTTGCTTGCTAGCGGCTAATTTTGTCGTCGCAAACAGTTTGGACCAAGATCAGAACGTCGGGCTGATCTGGGTCCGATTTGTTTGACACGCTGATGTTATCCAGAAATATCATTTTGATAAAAGTAATGCTGAAAATATCTGAAGAGACGAAACATTACTCAGCATGCAAAGAATCCCTTTGCAGTTTTAAGTCAACGTGACCAAAGTCAGCCTCGGAGGAATTAGAGTCAAAGAAAAGTGGACATTATTGAAACACCATATTACCTGAAGTTATCAGAATTCGGGAAATCATTTTTTTCATGAATTGTGATAAATGATATTCACAAGAGATGCCTTGACCAGTCAAATGTAGAAATGCAGTCTCATCGATCTCTTATCATTTAAACTAATGGTACACATTTGCTACTTCTGGTCTAGGAAAAGGGCCGATTTACTAAGGTCAATATTTAAGAATTTGTTTTGATGTTGGGCTAGACTTGGACATTGTTTTGATAAGCTGTGGAAAAAGGACCTTTTCCAGCATATGCAACAAACTACAAGACTGCATGCTTAGTAGTAACCATTGCAAATAGTATCTGTCTGTCTGTCTGCCTGCCTGCCTGCCTGCCTGCCTATCAATCCACCCACCCACCCACCCACCCACCCACCCACCCACCCATCCATCCATCCATCCATCCATCCATCCATCCATCCATCCATCCATCCATCCATCCATCCATCCATCCATCAATCCACCTGATTTTGAAATTGTCAAAGGAAATTGTAGTTTTCTTGGTCAACCTCAATTAAGTTTGTCTCTAACTTTTTTCAGGGATGGTCTCAAAAACCTAACGCATCAGTAAAAAAAACCCTGCCAGATTCGATGGTTCCATGAATTCTGTTAAACACCCTAGAATTCCAAAAAATGCTTCAAGGCAGAGTTTAATTATCTGCAAAGGATGCTAGCTGTATATAGTGCTGCCTGGCTAGACTGCTCCCCTAATGATGAATCCAGTCTACAATCTCATAAAGATTTGTTTGATTTGATTTTTTACGTCCCATTAACAATCTTTCAGTTAAACAGGGACGGGTCTTATTGGGTTGAACTAGTACTAAGCTAGGATAAATGTGTCTTGCTCAACACAGTGACGCCCCAGAGGCTCGAACCCGCGGCCCCTTGGTCTCGAGTCAAGCACTATACCACTGAGCCACTGCCCTCCCTCAATCTCATAAAGAAAAAGTCTGCTCCTTTTAGCATAACTTATCATACAATACTGGAATTTTCGATTAAATTTTCGATTAGTTAATCGATAATCAAGCGGTTACAGCTTTCTGATAATCGATTGTGATTTGCCTTCTGATTCCCAACACTACAATCTAGAAGCAATTTATAGAGCAGTCTGTATAGGTCCTGCCTGATTTAGATCCAAACTGTTTGAGACTCTGATAGAGTTCCTGAAAGAATGTTTGAATTTTAAAAAAAAGTCAGCAGATGACATGTCATGAAAAATTACCCAGCTTATAAAAGAGCTGGGCAGGATTATTGATTTTGTTTGTTTTGTTGCTTTTCGTCCCAATTAACAGCTATGGTCATGGCGGGACGGTCAGTTTACCTAACCACACTTTTTCCTGGGCAAACTTGAACGTTAACCAGTAATTCGTGCACATATTTTCGCTTGTAACTGACAACAACCCTTCTTGAATGCATCAGCGGAAGGGAGGAGAATGACCATAGAAATTATTGCATGATCAATCTCCTAGAAAGTATGGAGCCGGGCCGAGGTCGAACTTGCTACCCCTGGATATGCAGTCACACAGGCATCTCTAGCCAGACACGTCACCGACTGCGCTACGCGGCCAGATGCAGGTGTATTGAAGGAGAATTATAAAAGTACTTTTCTGCATTAACTATCACATCTTACTGTCTGACCCTCGCTTCGGCAGGAGTAACCATATCTAAATTACCGTAGGGTTCTTTAACCTGCATAAGGGGCACCTTTCCGTGGACAGGGGACATCCAGTTATCGTCCAGATCCGATGGAAGATGAACTTATCTAATGTCATCCCTGCAAATGGCACTAGAGAAAACGTGTTCGAACACCGAAATTTTCCTCGCTACGAGTGGGGATCAAACCTGGAACCTCTAGCACCAGAGGCAAGTGTGCTAGCCACTGAGCTAGTCTGACCACACTTACTAGAGAACATATTATATTTATAGTAAATTATAATTCAACAAAGGATTGTTTGTAGCCGCCGTAGACTGGCTCCAGTCCTTAAAACATTTTTTTTATCAATGTGTCATATCATATACTTGTAGCCTTTCAACAGGCAGAGCCTTCAGAGTTAGACTGGCTACAAGTATATGATATGACACAATGATGAAATTTTTTTAAGGACTGGAGCCACATTGATGAAAAACTGTTTTAAGGACTACAGCCAGTCTATAGCTGCCTGTATTTGTATTGTGGTACTTGAATCCTTTTACAATTCATAGATGGGTAACTAGATGTGAACTATAATGTAGACTGGCATTGATATCTCAGAGAAAATCCTCATACTGTAACAAATCTGAGGCTGCCAGGAAGTGCCATTTTAATGAGAACTTAAATAGAATATGATTTTTTTTCTCATATATTAATTCTGGCTGTCTGTCTGTCTGATTTGATTCTTTAGGTCCCATCAACAATCTTTCAGTTATATAGGGACGGGTCTTCCTGGGATGAACCAGTACTGAGCTAGGATTAATGTTCTAACTCAAGGACACAACGCAGTGATGCCGTTGAGGCTCGAACCCGGGCCCAGGTATTTTCATACTTAAGTAGGCTCGGGTCATTTTTTGTGATTCAAAATTTTGAATTTCAATATCTTTTGGGGATTTCAGAAAAAATAATATTTTTTGGGGTATGAAGATTTTGTGGATATTTTTTTTTGGGGGGGGGGGGGGGGGGCAATCACAAATTGGACTATATTTAGTGGTTATTCCAATGCATTTTAGGGTCTTTTCATAAGGTCAAGGTACAGAATCTGGATATTTTTTTTGGGTTGCCAAAATTTCAAATATTTTTTGGGGTGCTTAAAATTCTTGAAATATTTTAGGGTGAACGGTAGATGTTGGGCCCAAGCCTACATATGAAGAAAAAAAGAGAGTACCTCACCTGGGAACCCAGGGCCCCTTGGTCTCGAATCAAGCACTCTACCACTGAGCCACTGCGCTCCCAATGTTACAGGATAGGAGCACTGGCCCCATTCATGCTTGTCTTATTTTGATACAGGATTTCTGGCCGTAATTACATTGAATTTGGAACAGTGGTTCAGGGGGAGATTTCTATTTTTAGCTTTGCCGGCCATTTTATCAGTCGAGGGGAAAAGTTTGTGAAATTTTGAAACTAGTCTAAGCCTTCCAGTACTTTTCATAATGACCTTTCCAAGGTGGAACTTCATATTTGTGTTTGTCTTTGACATATTGTTGAGCCTGTGGTCACCTGATGGGAAAGGGATGATCTCTTGCCTCTCTTATGTGTGATGTTTTATCACTTTCCCATTCGGTGTCCTTGATCAGGTGTAGTACTTGATTGTATCGACTCCTGATCTTTGCCCTCTTCCTAACTTTGGTAGAGGGCATTATTAGGAACATTTCTGTGTTATTATTTCAATGTCATTGGAATTATTTTGAATTTTCATATTTCTGAACTCAAGCACACCTTAGGATGTACATTCATGGCCCAGTTTGTGCAGTCTAGCTAGCCATCATTTGTGCTTATTCATATAAATGTTTTCATCTCTTCGCAGTCAAATATTTTCTATCATATCGGACTGTCTCATGAGTTGAATCAGCTAGTACCAAGCAGAGGAGATTAATAAAGCACACAACACAGTAGGATTATCTCTGGTGAAGCTTGAACCACCAACCCAATGATCTCAGGTTGATCAGTCTTACAATGAGCCACTGTACTCCCCTTATCTAATATTGAATGACAACCAAAGTACTACACAGATGCCTTCTCTGATCTGAGCGGTGAAGTTTCAATGTAATAGATTACTGCATGTGTGTTTTACAGATTTTTGTAGCTTGTGATAAGGATTCCTCGACTGGTATCAGACAGTAAATAGAGTAGTAGTAAAATATAAAACATTTACCTAACCAAACACTACCTCTGTGTGCCAGTTTACACCGAAAGTGTATTTTGGTCAATGGGAGTAACAGAGCTCTCAGTAAGCATGGCCCCCATGTAGGGTCATAATATCTCCAATCAGATAAGAATACATGCTTAATTAGTGCTTTGACCTCAGACGATTCAAAGATTGGACGAGTCTAATTAGTAGCGTGTGAATAGCTACTTAGATGGTAGTGGTTATTTTAAATCGAATGATTACTTAATGCGTTATTGGTGTTGAACAGAAACCTGATACTTCACCCATCTTTCAATTTTATGTTACTTCATGTACTCATCTCACTTTTGACCCGTCTGAGGTTAAAATGTATCAAAACTTGAATATTGCATCTTCGATGGTTTCCTTGGGATTATACTAGGGCAGTAGTTCATGAGGAAAAGTGGGCAAACTGTCCTTTTAAAAGGAAACTTTATTCTCGTTTCGGATCATTTTACTTTTTACTCTGATTTTATGCAATCTGTCAAAATTTATTGATGCAATTATCAATAACACTCGTTGCGCGTTTTTTTATCAATAGACCGACCTAGCCAAGGTGTGAAAGCATTAGCATTATAATGACACCTGATTAGTTTCATAATCTGATGGTCTTAGTGGACGTTATCATACTTATGGACCGTGTCGAGAGAAAACCTGATGTAGCTGCATGCGAACATCAAGCCTACACATCCGTGCAGTCTGATCAGTGCCTTTATTGTTCGCTCCAGGCAAGTTGATAAACTTGCTACACGCAAATAGCTAATCTCTGTAACTGAGTAGGTTGGTTTGAGTCTTGCATGGCCGGAAACCCTGAAGACAGGTCTTCTCGTTGAGGTCCAGATAATTTCTTTGATCCACTTTCATTCCCTCAAATTGACATATTGTTTTTTTCTTCTTATAATTAACGTGTCTAATGACAAAGTATGTTTCGAACGTTTTAACTACGTATATGAGCATCGTGAGCCTGTGTAATTACAATGCATTCCGTTACGGATATACGAGTCCCACCTGTTCCAATTCAGCCCAAGACTTTTTAGTTCCCCCAACGTTCACTCGACTTGTTAAGAAGCCTGCACAAAAAAAGTGTTTAGCCGTCGTGGTTTGACAGTTGTTACGATGAAGCCAAAGATCTCATGTTATACCTACCGTAGCCAAAACCTAGATGATGCCTGCATTTCAAGTGCGGATCCAGAGGGGGGACGAGGGGTCCGGACCACCCTGGAAATTCACAAGTTATATGGGTTTCTATATGGAATAAGCAATTGGACCCCCCCCCTGGAAAATGTTGGACCCCCCCCCCCCTGGCAAATGTTGGACCCCCTCTGGAACCTTGAAAAATGATAGATTTCTTTGAAATTGACCATTTGACTTCTGTAAAATAAGCTGAGTACTAAAAAAAAAAAAAAAAAAAAAAAAAAAAAAAACGTAGTCAGAGCTTTTTTATCAGACAGACCTGGACCCCCCCCCCCCCCTGATGATAATTCCTGGATCCGCGCATGCATTCTTACGGGTGTTTTAATTGAAAAGACGCTAGACTAAGTGTATACATATCTTTTCGAAAACATGACTCTTTGGAGTACCACCAAGGATCAGTGCTAAAAGTACTTTGCTAAAACCTGCGGGGACATAGATGAAATAATGTCAAAGAAACATGCTGAAGAAAAAGTAAAAAAATAATAAACGTGTGACTGTCTGAAAACAATTTTGTCCAGCATTCGGTTTCTCATGAGACAAGAAATATCTTTAAAAACGCACATAGAAGCGCTCAAAATTTTTCTCGGGGGAGGCCCCCAAACCCCCCTAACCAGAGGGGGAATAGTCCCCCTCTCGTGCTCTCCCTCTCTCGTGCCTTCGGCAGTCGATGGCTTCCTCCGCCGGACCACTTTTTAATAGGCGCCGACGGCCCTGTTATGGCGTATATGGGTGCTTTATCATACTTTAAATGTGCATTTGATTCAACATTGGTCTATGTTTGTCTGGCTTATGCAGATAATGCATCTTTGTGTGGACTATTTTGTCACAGACTCCCCGGCGCACTCCCCAGGTAACGTATGACGCTGGTCGAATTTCAGCCTGATTTTTTTGACTGTCCCTCAAAGAACGGAGAATGCTGAGAAAAAGAGATTATCAAGGTAAGTTGTCTTTTCACCTTTTTGATAGGGAATGACAGATCTTGCCACTCACAGGAAGAAAGTCCTGAAAAAAAATCAGATACTCTAATTCTGCCTTTTTACATGGAGTTGAATGGGGCCGATTAATTGTGCACCTAACCCGGGTATGCCTGTACAAAATACTGAGCACCAAAAGAAACGCCCACAAATGTGTCTGAATTATACATACACTGAAGGACTTTAAAAATGTAAAAATCGAAATTCATAATATTAAATAACTTTTAATGTATCAATTGTATTGAGATTAGGCAAAAATAAACATCAATGTGTCAGCAAAACATATTTTAAATTTTATGTCAAAATAATAAATAATGTTTGAGCATCAGTCTATCAAACAGCAATACCCTTTGATTCTAAAGTTGCAATTTTAAATTTGTCTAGAAATCGGACACGATTTTAAGTTATTGTGATAAAATATTTTTTTTTATTAAAAATCAGAAACAAAAAACACCTTGGAGCCCTACTTTTTGTCTGACACTGACAGTAGCTGGCCGGAACGGATATCGTCGAAGTAAATATCGTCGATACAATATCGACGTAAGTTGCCCATTAACGTCGGTCGCCATTCTTGCTGACCAGACGTGCGTCGATCTTGAACTGCCCCAGTAGCCTGGTAACGATCTCTGAGGCACTGTTTAGTTTGACGGATGGCAATTATGATATCTGGCGTTGTCAGAAACACGCACCCCAGCTGTTAACATTCCAATTGCGCCAGATCGTTCATACATGTATAATTACAAGCTACTTGTGAAATGGTTGAATGTTTTGCTTCATTAATTCGTGGGGACGCCACGTGCAAAACATAGTAAACCTGCAATTCGTAGCTGGTGGTGACCAGTGTCTTTAAAAACACAAGTATTGGGTATAGATAGAAGCAGAGTGGCGTTACCATCCGCTTTTATCTGATAAAGAAAACTACAAAATGTTCTGGATGCAATAAAATAATAATTTTCAGTTTTTGCGTTTTTTAAGTCCTTCAGTGTATTACCGACCACCCTAGCTAACATCAAGCTTCCACTTGTCCTGGCGGTAGGGACGCCGCCTTCCGCTGAACTAGGTCTGTTTTCGCCGTGATTCAAAAGCAGAATAGTATAGGCCTGATTAACCGGCTTCTGTACTGGCTTCACAGAAAACAGCTGAACTGAATTTATACTCGTTTCAAAACAGGAATTATCCAAAATTACGAGTTAACGCTTGATTATCACATCAGACTGACAGCAAAAGAAACTACTTAATTTCATTAGTCGTTTTCGATTGCAAGAAAAGGCATTTTAGCTTGGCACTCAAAAACTTTTTTGTGATGGAAAACTTAATTTTATTAGAAGTGTTCGTTGTGGAATGTCGCCGATACGTTATGATCATTCAAAGTCTCGACAATTCGAATATTAAGTCATTCCCTTAGACTTCGTGTAATTAAGATTCTTCTATATCTTGTCTTACTTGCACATGTTGATCGAGTATGCTCTGTATAAAGCTGTTTTGCTCACTTACTACTTACTACTCACTTACTATTTTTGCTTACTCACCGACTGCTTACTTAAAAATCTGGTAACAAGGATACTTGAGCCCCCAGGACTTGAGCCCCATACTTTGCCGGAGATTGATCATGAACTATTTACGGTCATTCTCCTCGAGAAGGGCTGTTATCAGTTTCAAGCGGAAGTACTGCTAAGCTTGTCCAGGGAAAATGTAGCTAGATTAACTGTTTGATTTCATTCTTCACCTCTTAATCAACAGCTATGATCATGTCAATACGGTCAGGTCACCTAACCACACCTTTTCCTTGGCAAGCTTGGCTAAACGGTATAACCAGTACTTCATGCAAATACGTTTGCTTGTAACTGACAACAATCCTTCTCAATTCAGCGGAAGGAGGAGAAAGATCGTAGAAATTAGCTCATGATCAATTTCCATGAAAGTATGGGACCGGGCCGAGATCAAACTTGCGACCCCTGGATCTGCAATCAGATGCGTTACCGACTGCACTAACGGGCCTGGTCTCTTTTAGATGATTTTTTTTTATATTAACTGACCGTCTCGACATGACCATAGCTGTTGACTTGGACGTTTAACCACCAAACAAACAAATAATATTTGGTTTCCTAAATCAAACAGGAAACATTTAACTATGGCAACACGGGGTATTACTTGTAATGCAGAAGATGCTTACTATTCTCTGTACAACTGATCTGACATTTAATCTTCAAAGGTTTCTGTTTGATGGCCCACAGTGACGTTTTACTTGTACCTACCCGATGGGAGATCGGGAAGAAAATCACATGGAAAAGGTCATGGAAAAAGTCACAGAGAAGAAATCACAGGAAAAAGTCACGGACAAAACCCTCTCCATTCTCAGGCTAAAAGATTATACCATACATATTGATATATTTTGAATGGTGGCCGTTCAAAATTTCCATTTAAATGCTGTATTTCTCTCTCCAATGAAAATTGTTTTTATCATAGCAAACAGTACAGACCCTGGTGTTATGTCGCCTCATCTGGATCTTCACAGCTTGTACCTGTTTATCGGTATCCAGAATTAACAGGATCAAAATATTGTATATAATTGAGCTGCAACATGTGATTTCGAACAATATGGCATTTTGACAAGTGTAGACTTAGACGAGCCTGTACAGTCTCCCTTTAGGCTTAGAAACTCCAAATGAAGTTCAGTCTGACTAGGTAGCTTAATTCTTAGAATATCCAAGTGAATAGCAAAGGCCTATGCGCAGGCTGGTCGGAGCCTTTGCTGGTCGCATATACCACATTGTTGGAAATCTTATGTCATGGCCCCAATGCTTAAAAACAAATCCAGTCATTTCAGGTTCGTTACAGACATGCAGCGGTCTTCATAACTGCTTAAGAACTGACCATTCACTGTAGTCCAAACTTTTGTAAGTTTCCTATGTGTTCGAAAATTGGGTTCTGGCACTGTTTTCGTGCTTCATCCGTGCTTTCTCGAACCTTAGCCTGCTTCCTGGGTTGAACCAGAGCTAAGTTGCGCCTGTTTCCTGGAATGTACCGGTACTAAGTATCCTGTTTCTTAAAATGAACCAGTATTAAGCAGCCTGTTTCCTGGAATGTACCGGTACTAAGTATCCCGTTTCCTAAAATGAACCAGTACTAAGCAGCCTGTTTCCTGGAATGTACCGGTACTAAGTATCCTGTTTCCTAAAATGAACCAGTACTAAGCAGCCTCTTTCTTGGAATGTACTGGTACTAAGTATCCTGTTTCCTAAAATGAACCAGTACTAAGCAGCCTCTTTCCTGGAATGTACAGTACCAGTTTCCTGGTAAGTACATGTACCAGTGCTAAGATTGATCATTTCTCTATCAAGACTATGAATTATGACATGCAGCGTCTACAACAGACCCGTATCATAAAAGTGTGCGAAAACGACTGTTTTTCCCGTAACTACCATCCGATGTTGCCCGTATCAGACTGAAATACACAGACTAATTTTTTACGTATGCAACGTGTCACCAAGCAACCGAGTAAAATGATAAATGCAGTAAAATAAGTGTTGGTAGGTGGATAGCCCGAAGGAGAATATCGAAATGTAACTCACGGCTAAAAGCTGACATTCAAATTCAAGTTATCAATGATAAAATTACAGAAACAACTTACCCGCCAAATGTCAGTAAACAACTGTTTTTTCCCATAAACAGCCGTTTTACTATCGAATTATCTGATGTAAGATGTTTCTTTGTGAGGGAGACAAGCCTCTTGCAAATGTGGCTGTCTAGTTTGCAGAGTTTTTTTCGCTTGGTTCAGGATTAGAATTTCCTATAAAATATGTACTCCAGACTCTGAAAATTACGTTTATCATAGCAAACAGAGCTGACCCTGATAGTAGTAATGGATGTCACTATGGGGCAATTTTTTTTTTAGCATGAAAAGAACTTAGAATTTTTCAGGCTAAAAAATTGCCCCATAGATGACTATCCTGGTAGGCTTGAGTGACTAGCTGTGAATAACTTAGTTTATTTTTGGTGAAATTCTGGTTGGGTCTGTGATTGTGATAGTTTCCTGGGCTATTGGGGAATAACTTAGTTTATTTTGAGGTCTTTTCTGGTTGGGCCTATAATTGTGATAGTTTCTTGGGCTATTGAGAATAACTTAGTTTAATTTTGGGGCTATTCTGGTTAGGTCTATGATTGTAATAGTTTTTTCTGGTCATATCCACTGGTGGGCTTGTGATTATGATAGTTTCCTGGGCTATTGGGAAATAACTTAGTTTATTTGAGGTCTATTCTGGTCTATGATTGTGATTATGATAAGCTCCTGGTCATATCCACTGGTTGGGTTGTGATTATAATAGTTTCCTGGGCTATTGGGAAATAACTTAGTCATTTTTGAGGGGGATGAAGGCTCTTCTGTGGTGATATATAAAATAACGTAGTTAATTTCAGCTTTGAAAATAACTTAGTCATTTTAGGGATTATAGTATGTGGTGATATATGGTGTGTGTAATAGTCAAGGCTACTAAGTACCATGCGTCTTTAGAGTCTCTTGGTCAATCAAGACCTCAACTCCTAGAGGCATTACTCTGTAGCGTTAACTAGTGTATATTGTTTAGCAAGTTTAGTGATATTCTTTCTAGGCAAGTGGTAGCCCTGAAAAGGGCTGTTTGTTGATTGTCTAGTTATTTCTAGCACTTCTTCTTGGTCATTTTAATTTTCTTAGTTGCTTTTCCAACTCCTACGTTTTGACTAGTCTCTTGGTCATTGGTCATAATGTCAAGCCTTATTGGTATCTGGATGGGCGGTATCTCCAACGTTTGATGCTGCGCTCGCTGTTGAGATAATTCTTCTAACTTCTTCACTCTAGACCTTAACTCATTGACTTCCTTGAGAAAGACTTCTATGACTTGAGTCTTTGACTGTTGCTTTTGTGGCATCTGCTGAACAGGTTGAGGTATATACGTTGAGGGTGTTTGCGGCGTATAATACTGTTGTGTCATATCATTAGCAAACGTCTCATTCACTGCTGATAGTAGAATATCAGGATTGTTGATCATATCGTCCAGTGTTAGTGATGGCTCCATGATTATGAATGTTGAAAAATGTAGTGTGTTTGAGCCTTTTATACTTGTCAAGCGGATTGACCTAGTTTAAAGTTCCCGCGCTTTAAGAAATCAAGTCAACTCTGATTGGGTGAAAATAAATGAACTGACCAATTAGTGTATTGTTGCTCTCTCTAGCGGAGGAAATCAATGTAGGTCAATCCCTTTGAAAACTATAAAAGCTCGATTCAAATCTCAAATTCTTCATTCTGTTCTTGTGATACACAACAACAACAATATGGCAAGCAATTTGGATTCGCGTTTGGAGCAATTGGAAGAGCAGGGCAAGACTATGGCTGATGCTACTAGGAGGTTACTGGAGACTGTGAATGCTGTGAAAGATACGGGCGAACTTCTATTACAGATGATTGAGAATCATCAGAAGATGTTGGAGATGAGTCGGAGGGTAGAAACTTTGATAAATGATGTAAAGACAGAAGTGAAGGTGGAGACTATCAGTGACGAGGAGGAAGATTGGGGGGATAATTCTCTCCCCACACCTCATCCTTCTGAGGATTGGGATGCGGAAGCAGATGATATGCCCTTCTACATACCAGTGAGAAGAACAATTACGGTTGAACAGTGGGGTGTGCGGTGTCCTGCATGTGGTGGCCGCCCCAGTAGATGTCCCTGCTCCTAAAGAAATGTGTCTGTGGTAATATAACCACCAAACTGGCCCTTTTCAGGGCCACCTATTTCTTCAAGAAAGAATAACTTAATATGTTGCAATTTTTTAGACCATAGATACCATAAGTTGAGTGTGATTGTAGTATTTCCTAATCATGGTTACAGTAATGGGGTGATTATGGCGTGATCTTTTAATGGACCAATCAGATTTTAGTTGCTCTCTCTAGCGTAGGAGCAGAATGTAGGTCAATCCACCTATCTTACTATATAACCCAATGTACTTTGTGTTTCTCTCAAAAAATGAAGTTCTTTGAAAAATTCAGTTTGACTAAGTTGTGTGCTGCTTTGCAGCGAAAAGATTGGAAAGAGGTGGAGAAACAACAAAATAAATTGGGATTGGAGCAATTTCTTGCTCGCAGAGGGATTGGATCCAGAAAACCTGTAGCCATTGTGCGACCTATTTTAAAATCTTCTAAGTAAGAAATATTTTTGTTACTTAGGAGACTTTAAAACAAACAGTCCTTTTCAGGGCTACTCAATTAGTTTCGTTAAAGAATAACCTCAAAATAAAAACAAACACAATTTCAACAACATAATTTTAATTAAATCCAAAACCACTAGAATTACTATAAGTCCCTAGAGTCTATTAAAGTCTTTAATGAATATGCACTATAGAGTCACTGTCTGGTTCATCACAAGAAATCTGTTTATCCCAGTTCTCCGTCACCATCTCTGTACAGGATCGAGGCGAGTGAGAGGCTGATTTACAAATGAAACAATAAGTCTTCTTCCCTGTTTGTTTGTTTGATTTGATTCTTTACGTCCACTCAACAATCTTTCAGTTATGCGGGACGGGTCTTCCTGGGTTGAACCAGTACTAAGCTAGGATAAATGTGTCTTGCTCAAGGACCACAACGCAGTGACGCCGGTGAGGCTCGAACCCGCGGCCCTTCGGTCTCGAGTCAAGCACTCTACCACTGAGCCACTGCGCTCCCTCTCTTCTTCCCTGTCTTTGTACGTTTTACTGTCTTCATTTTACGAGTGTCTAAGCGTCTTCTCTTAGGACTGACATCAGATATATCTGAAGCCTTTCGTTTTCTTGAAGGCTTCTCTGTAGATACTGAAGACTGTTGCTTCTCTGTAGATACTGAAGACTGTTGCTTCTCTGTAGATTCTGAAGACTGTTGAGAAGTCAACTCTTCCTCATCTTCATCGTCTGAATAAATCACCATAGGTCTTCGTTTCCTTTGTGGTGGCCTAATATTATCTTCATCATCTGAGCTCTCTGAATCTGAATAATCCACCAACTTAGGTTGAGATTCTTTATCATTCATCAAATGTTCTTCTCTCTTATGACAATTTGGAGCCCAATGATCTTCAAGTCCGCAAATATAGCATTGTCCATATGTAGGCTTCTTATCAGTAGACATCTGTTGTTCTCTTAATTTCTGAGCCTCAGGACAATCTCCAAGCCAATGTCCAGTATCATGACAATAGTGACATTCTCCATAAGGAGGCCTCAACTTGTCTTGTTGTCTCAAACTATCTTCTAATGGCTGCATCAAAGCTTGTTCTTCTTGAGATAAAAGTTTCTTCAATGATACACAATGATAGTAGACGCTCTTCTTATCATAGACTTTAGCCATCCTTGGATCTCTACTGTTTGCCATCTTTACTCTTCGAAAGTCAGAAGTGAAATGATTCTCTCTCACTGGTGTCCAACTATTTATAGTCCTGGAAAAGTTCTGTCTCTTCTATGATTGTAGAGAAATTCAATCACACTAGAATTGTCAGCGACACATCTTTTCCAATTCTCAAATGAAATCAGTGTCTCTTTTTCCATCAAATATCTGATACTGATCCACCAAAGTTTCTTGAAATCTTCAAAAGTTTCAGGACTATTGAGTTTCTGTTGAATCTCTTCTACTGTAATCTCATCATGAGAAAATAAGATGTAAATGCAGAACAATAATCTTCTATACGGTCTGAACTTCAAAATCTTGGATGGTGGAATTTCCAAATATTTCTTCTCTCTTGCTTCTTCCATGATATTACACTTGCAGATAAAATAAATATAATGTATGTGATAAGATAGCTATTGTTCTCAGCTTTTATAGGGTGAAAAAATTTTGAAAATCGGTCGAGGCAAACTCAAGTTATTGCAAAAATATGATTTTTACTTTTTTAGAAATCCGGTTCTTGCTTTTTCATGCCAATAAATTATCTCCCTTGAATAAAAAAATTCACAGTAAAAAATATGCGAAATTTGTAATATCTCGGGTATTTTTTATCCGATTCACTCCAAATTTTTACCATAAGATAGCTCTTATTTTCAAGTTATTGATTTTACATACTATAAGACATGATAACTATTATGGGATAGAGTAACATTGAGACACCATTTCAAACTTATTCTGTTATAGGATAACTATATATATGAATCGCAAATATTTGCTTATTAAGTCAGTAGAGATATAGTTTGAACAAAAATAACTGACCACTGGTACTCTATACATCCGCCGAGGCCCGTAGAGAAGCTTTGTGCTTCAGAAACTGTTGAATATGCATTTAAAAAGGTAGAGCAGCTTCAGCTGTTTAAGGGCGCCAGCCTTCGGGTTGGAGTGGCTCCGCCTCAAATTCTCTGGTCCATAGAGACATGCAGGAATTTGACTTGTATTTGAGACAGTTTCAATCGCCAGGGATTCCGAGGTTAGGATAGTACTGGGGGAGTAATGGTGCTGTTTATACAGTGCCTGATACTTCTTGATAATTTTTCAAAAAATGTAGTCTCGCCTGCACTTTAGGCCTAGCCAAAGCATGTAGTCTCGCCTGACACTTTGTGAAAAAAATTCATATAGATTTGCTTGTCAATTTTTTTTGCTAGTGATTTCGCCTAGCACATGGTGAAACTTTCAGTAGTTTGGCTTATGGAAAATATTTGATCTGATGAAAAATTCAAATTTACATATCAAAATAATTTGAGAACTAGTAATCTTGACTGAGGATTTTTCTGAAAATGTCAGTAGTTTGACCTATGGAAAATATGTGATCGGATGAAAAAATCAAATAGTGATTACACTTGATGAAACAAATTTTGAGAATTTTCAACAGTTGATTTCAGAAAATCTGAGTTTTTCCAAATCTGGGTTTTTCCAGTATAAAAGGAGCTCAGATTTCTATTGCAGCATCAATTCAGTAGAGAACTTCGAAGAGTCAACATGTTTAAGCGACAGAGAGATATTACCCCACCCACTTCTGATGATGAAGAGCCTCGACGTAGATTGGTAGATTATTCAGACACAGAGAGCTCAGATGATGAAGATAATATTAGGCCACCACCAAGAAAAAGAAAACCTATGGTGATTTATTCAGACACAGAGAGTTCAGATGATGAAGATTTGACTTCTTATTATTCTATCAAGACAGTCAACGAGAAGAAGTCTAGATTATTTCGAGCTCAAGGGAAAGAGTTTCAGCTCAACATCAAGACTTTCCCTGACAATATTTCGCCATATCAGTTCATATCAAGATTGTTTGATCGGCTGGTTGAAGACATCAAAGAACGATGCCAGATGGAGTCCAATGACAAGATGCGGATGACTATTTTGCATCCTGGATTGAAACTTGGAGTGTTTGTGCCTTGGAGAGATGTCTCAGCCATGACTGGGGAAGCTATACTTCAAGAAATAGAAAAAGTACAACAGTCCAATGAGAATTTTCGGATCAATGATGGACAGATGACTATTCAAATTACAGTGGTGAGACTTCCAGTGGGCAGTGGACGTAAACCATTACATGCTGGTCTCTATTTTGAGTCAGAAAATATGAGTATCAACAAAAGAAGTATTATACAGATCAATAATACCAAAGATGTAATGTGTATGGCCAGAGCTGTGGTGGTGGCAAAATACAATGCTGATAAAGATGACTCAGAGTCTTGGAAGAAGAGTTGGGTACAGCTTTGAAAGTCAGATCGACCTATGCAGACCAGAGAAGCCATGAAGTTATTGGATCGAGCGAAGATTCCTCATACTAAGTCTTGTGGTATTGAGGAATACAAGAAGATCCAATCTGTACTTGCTCCCAAGTACTTGATCAAAGTCCATTCTCAGTATCCTAAAGATGGACTGATATTTCCACTACAATTCAAGAAGAAACCTGAGACAAAGGTGATCCATATTTACTTCAATGGAGTTGATCCCTATGATGCGATTACGAAGGTGACAGGATTTCTTGGATGTATATATTACTGCGAGTATTGTGATGTTGGATATACAAACAGGGGAGCCCATAGATGTGCTGATGGATGTGATGGTTGCTATAGTGACATTCCTTGTATTCCTGGACAAAAAACGCGTTGTATGGACTGTAAAAGAACATTTCGTAGTAGAGACTGTTTTGCAAAGCATAAGGCAGTGAAATCTAAGCAGCATAAATCTATTTGTCAACTTGTGTATAATTGTGGGAAATGTAATCTTAGGATTGTGGGCAATAAGAAAAATCATGTATGTCCAGGACAGAGGAATTGTAGGAATTGTAAAGAGATTGTTGGGCCCAATCATCAATGCTATATTCAAAGTTATGAATGTAAATCTGAGATGACTGAAAATGAAGGAGAAGAAGAGGTTTCTCAACCAAAGAAATCTCGTTTCATCTTCTTTGATTTCGAGTCAAATCAAGAAACTGGTACACATCAAGTGAATTTCTGTGTTGCTCATAAAGCTTGTGATGATTGCATGGATTTGCCCATAGATACATTTTGTCCGACTTGTTCGACACAAACAGGTCTGAGAGAATTTATCTTTGAAGGTATAGATACTTTACCACAATTTTGCAATTGGGTTTTAGGAGATGAGAATAAAGGAGTGACATGTATTGCACATAATTTTGGAGGATACGATGGTCAGTTCATCTTACACTATATCTTAGAATATGGTACAGTGAAACCTGATGTGATCATGAATGGAAATACTATACTTAGAATGAAAGTAGGACGTGTCACATTCCTTGATTCTTATCAGTTTTTGCATATGAGACTGGCTAATTTCCCAGATACATTTGGCTTGACAGAGATGAAGAAAGGTTACTTTCCTCATCTTGCAAATACACTGGCAAACCAAAAGTATGTGGGACCTTACTTTCCAGTGGACATGTACAATCCTGGTCAGATGTCTGTCAAGGATCGTGAGGTATTTTTAGCTTGGCATAAAGATAAAATTGAGAGTGGTGCTATATTTAACTTCAAACGGGAGATGGAAGAATACTGTCGTAGTGATGTGGATATTCTTAGACGAGGATGTGCTTGTTTCAGACGAGAATTGATCAACATTAGTGGACTCGATCCTTTGTCTGAAGCTTGCACTATCGCTCAAGCTTGTTCAAAAGTATGGAGAAAGAATCATATGCCTGAAAATAGTATTGCCATCATCCCACCTGAAGGTTATCCTAATCAAAAGAATTACTCTATCAAAGCTGTAAGATGGATTCAAAGTGAAGCTAAGGAACGTGGTATTGAAATCAAACATGCATTGAATGGTGGTGAACAAAGAATCAATGGACATTATGTGGATGGCTACCATGAAGAATCTCGAACAGTATTTGAATTCCATGGATGTTACTGGCATGGATGCCCTACTCATTTCCAGACAGAAACAGAGTTCAACATCATCAGTGTTTGACCATGCATCAGTTGTATATTTTGACCATTGGCAAGAATGAAGAGTTAAAAAGAGCTGGATATCAGGTGGTGGAACTTTGGGAGTGTGACTATGACAAGAGATGCAAGGATGATCCAGACTTTAGATCTTTGGTGGACTCAGAATTTACAAACTTAGACCCTTTGAGGCCAAGAGATGCTTTATTTGGTGGAAGGACTAACTCGACCAAACTCTATCAGAAAATCGATGAATCCTCCAATGAAGAAATCAAGTACATAGATGTGTGTTCACTCTATCCAACTATTTGCAAGTACGGACAGTTTCCACTTGGACATCCTACCATCTATTCTCAAGAGAATATTGATAAAGACAACATCAGACAGTACTCTGGATTGATCAAGTGTAAAGTGCTACCACCCACCAATTTGTACCATCCTGTACTTCCACAGAAATGCAGTCAGAAATTGATGTTTCCATTGTGTAGAACTTGTGCTGAAAAGACAGATCCTCATATGAGATGTACTCATTTACGAGAAGAAGATAGAAGTTTTACAGGGACCTGGGTCACTATTGAATTATTTGCTGCATTGGACAGAGGGTACAAGTTATTGGATGTGTATGAAGTCTGGCATTTCTCAGAGACGACTCAATATGACAGAGAATCTGGAGAAGGAGGGATCCTTGCTGGCTATATTGTTACTTTTCTGAGAATCAAGCAAGAATCAAGTGGGTATCCTGATTGGTGCAAGACAGAGCAAGATAAGATCAAGTTCAAGCAAGACTACTTTGAAGCCGAAGGAATCAGGTTGGAGAATGTGGAGAAGAATAAAGGAATGAGAGCTATTGCCAAGATCATGTTAAACAGTCTCTGGGGAAAATTGGCACAGCGAGAGAATATGGCCAAGACAGAATATTTCTCAGAACCTGCCAAGTTCTTTGATATGGTGACGAATCCAAACAAGATTGTCAAGAATGTGGACATTTGCAGAGAAAATCTTCTACTGGTCAACTGGGAGGATACAGAACCCAATGTGGAGGCTCATGCTTGCAGTTATGTGATTGTTGCAGCCTTTGTCACTGCTCAAGCCAGATTGAAGCTCTATGGAATCTTGGAAAAGCTGAATGAACGTGTACTCTACTTTGATACAGACTCTATCATCTATCATCACAAACCCCATTTATGGAATCCTGCTATTGTCAACAACAGACTTGGAGAATGGACAGATGAAGTGCCCAATGCTAGAATTGTGAAATTTGTAGGCATGGGACCGAAGAACTATGGCTATGAATTTATGGACAAGGATGGAAATCGAGGATCTACTTGCAAAGTGAAAGGACTCACTCTAGATTACAATACGTCTCAAGTCATTCACTTTGATAGAATGTTGAACTTGGTGAAGGGAGATAGGAAAGACTTCAGAGAAACTGTCAACTACAATAGGATCAGAAAACATAAAGACAAGACTGTGACCACTGAATTGCAATCCAGGACGTATCGGTTCACTTATACTAAACGTGTCATTGTTGGAGATGGATATACTGTTCCTTATGGGTATTTGGTATAGATAGAGTAGTTCTGATGATCATGTATTATTTCTGATAGTCATGAATTGAACTGTGTCTGATAAACATGTACAGGTGTTTTTATGTATAAAACTGTTTCAATTATGTTTTAAACTGTTTTTTTTTTAATTATGTATTAAACTGTTTTTTTTTAATTATGTATTAAACTGTTGGTTCATGTTCATTAAAATTTGAGTATAAATAAAGTTGTCTTTGTAATTTTTTCACAGTTAACCATGGCACTTTCTACACACCAGTTGGACTCAAATCAAGATATTGGAAGCTTGTTTTTTAAACATCCTTCTAATATTTTTATTTCTGGTCCAAGTGGATCGGGTAAAACTGAATTTGTTAAAAAGATAATTGAGTTTAAAGAAGATTTATTTGATATTTTACCCCAACGTATTGTTTGGTGTTACAAGGAATGGCAAACATCTTATAATATCTTACAAGAACGTGAGGGGTCAAACATCAAATTTATTCAAGGTATCCCCGATGATGAAGATGAAATTGTCACTGATCCCAGTGCAACTCACTTGGTGATTTTTGATGACATGTTAGGAGATAAAGATGAAGAAAAAATTAAGTTATGGTTTACAAGAAAAGGACATCATAGAAACGCAAGTGTGGTGTACATCACTCAAAATTTATTTAAAAAAAGTAAATCTTCTCGCACCATCAGTTTGAATGCTCATTATTTAGTTTTATTTCAAAGTCCAAGAGATAAGATGCAAATCAAAGTATTAGCAAATCAACTTCAAGCTCCACATATGATTCATGCATTTAACGATGCCACATCAATACCTCATGGATACTTATTGGTCGATTTGAAACCAAATACACCTGATTATCTTAGATTCAGAACACATATTTTTCAAAACTGGTTTACAAAATCAGATCAACAAGGACCTGTTGTCTATTTTCCAGGAGTATAAAAAGGTGTGTTTGAGTTCAAATCCATCATTTGTGTCAAAATAGCTCAACGAACATCAGCTAATCTGATACGTGCTCTGTATAATTTAAGCAGAGAACATTATAGTCATAAAAGAAAATCACTCTTAAATGCAGGTTTAATTGAAATGATCAAATGGTTTTCTTTGGCAGCTCGAAAAATTGTTCAGGGTAAGATGAAATTACCTAAACAAACTCAAAAATTTATGGATAGACATCAGGATGATGTTCGAAAATTAGCAAGTGCAATTGTTGATCCTGAAGTCAAACGTAGTATCATTTTAAAACCTGGAGGTGGTGGATTCTTTGGTGGTGTGATCATTCGAAGTCTGATTCGATGGGATGGAAATAAGTTGATGAGAAAATTTAACAAGAAAACTAAAAAACCTAAGAAAAAATCAGTGAAAAAACCAAGAAAACAGAAAAAAAGAAAGGTTGATGATCGTTTTGTAACAAAACGTAAAAGTAAAAGTCCTGCTTCATGGCAAAATTTAGGTCTTGATTCTCCAAACACGAATGCAAGACGATCTTCTATTAATTTAGCAAGATTTACTCCTTTGAGAGCACAAGATTTGTTAAAAAGACATGGATTTGGTGCTACCATGCACATGTTAAATCCAAACAAATATCCATCGCCACCTCATTCTGAACGTCGACGACTTCATTTTTAAGAAAAACTATAAAAAGGCTGTACATTTAAATTATAAACACACTCATAAACATGGCTGTAACAACAACACGTCGTAGAAAAATGCAAAATAAAATGAGAAAAAAATCTCTGATTAAAACTTATGATACATTTTTAGAAGGATTGACTCATTTATCCAATAAATGTCGTAAGAAAATGATTCAAGAATCTCCTAAAGAAGTCATTGATTGTGTAGGGGAATGTTGCATCAATCTTATAAAAGGCAATGTACGTCTGACAAATGCTCAAAAGAATCAGTATGAGCTAGAAAGCAACATATACGTTTACTGAGTTCTAAGCAAGTGCCACTTGACACAAAAAAGAAAATTATTAATCAGAAAGGTGGAGCCTTGTTAGGATTATTGTTAAAACCATTAATTGCTCCTATCATAGGTTCTGTCTTGGGTGAAATTATCAAAAAATAAAAAATATGGATGGTCGTAAAATGGCTATTGTGCCATTTAAACTTTGGGAAGACATGAAACGCTGGAAAGAGGAACAAATTCAAAAACCCAGACTGCCTCCTGATCCTAATGTATCTGCCACAGCCAGTCTTCAAAGAGACTTATCTTCTGTCATGACCAATGAAGATTTGTCTGAAGCTGAAAAATCTCAATTATATGGCCAGACCTTGCACAAATTTAAAACAGCTCATCAAAAAGCTTTAAAAGAAACATCTCTTTTTCCCCAATCTGACCCTAGTTTTTCCAAAATGAATCAATTGGTCATAGATAGTGTGCCTTCCACCATGAAACGTAAAGCTCAGCTTTTAGTTTCACTTCTAAAAACTAACCCAAAACAGTTTAACTTTATGGCAAATCTATTCCAGGGTCCAATATTATTGATTTGGTCAATGATGTCATTAGACATTGAAAAGGCAGTGAACCTACAGGTTGCCAAGCTTTTGCAGAAGGTTTAAGAGACATGAATATTCCCCAAGATGTCATTGGAAATAGGGAAAGGTGGGACTGGATGCATCGTGCTCCAGAAACTCCTGAAACGGATTATATCACTCCCAAACAAAAACGCACCATCAGAAAAACAGCAAGTCGTATTCCTGTTTCTGTCAGGTCTGCAAAGAGTTTGAGTGTCAGAAAACGTATCAAAGACCATTTTTCCTCTCCGACACTTTTATCTGCCACCAAAAAACGTATAAAAGAAGAGTTTTCTTCTCCATGGGTCAGTTACAATGAAGCTTGAACAGTTGTATTACAATCCTAAAAGTCCTGCTGCGTATGCAGGTGAACAAGCTTTGTACAAACTTGCTAAACAATCATCCAAAAAAGTAAAACTTCAAGATATTAGAGACTGGTTAAGAAAACAACAAACTTATACTTTACATAAACCTATTCATAAAAAGTTTTTGCGACGCAAAACAGTAGTGGCTGGAATTGATACTAAATGGCAAGCAGATTTGGCAGACTTATAAAAATTATCAAAGTTCAATGACAAACATAGATATTTACTTTGCATCATAGATGTATTTTCAAAATATGCATGGGTGGTACCTATTAAAGATAAAACTGGGAAAACTTTAGTGATTGCTTTCAAATATGTGTTAAAAAGTGGACGATGTCCAAAAAGTTTGCAAACAGATAAAGGAACTGAATTCAAAAATAAAGAATTTCAAAATTTCTTGAAAACTAAAAAGATTCATTTCTTCACTGCTGAAAATCCTGAAACCAAAGCAAGTATTGTGGAACGTTTTCAAAGAACTTTGAAAACTCGCATGTGGAAATATTTTACTCATCATCGCACTTTGCGATATGTAGACATTCTTCCCAAATTAGTACATGGTTACAATCACACTTATCATCGAAGTATTAAATGTGCACCTGTGTCTGTGACTCTTAAAAATGAACCACAGGTGTCAGAAAACTTGTATGGCAAATCCAATTCTAAAAAAGTCAAACCAAAATTCAAAGTGAACGATTTTGTGCGTATCAATAAAACAAAACGTACATTTGATAAAGGCTATTTACCAAACTGGACACAAGAATTATTTCAAATTTTAGCAGTGGTCAAAAACTCAGACTCCTATCACCTATAAAATAAAAGATCTTGAGGGTGAATTAGTCAAAGGCACTTTCTATTCACACGAGTTACAACGTGTAGAGAAAGATCAAATTTACGAAATTGATTCTGTTTTAGATCACAGAAAACATAAAGTAGGAAAAAAGTGGGTGAAAGAAATTAAAGTTCACTGGAAAGGTTATCCTTCAAAATTTGACAGTTGGATTTTAGAATCTGATCTTGTATAAAAGCATGAAAATGGATCTCAGAGGATCATTTGTGCGTGGTGACACTGCTTCAGTACAATCTGCAGAAGGTCGTGATCGAATTGTTAAAAATCGGTTCACTTTTTTTGCTCAGATCATTGTTGTATACATGATCATTGTCACATCATTAGTTCAAATCAGTCTGAGAAGTCCAGATAAAGAATTGTGGTTAATTTTACTCAGTAGTTCTATCGGTTACATACTACCATCCCCAGGTTTAAAATTTAGAAAACAAACTAATCCAATTTCTGCTGACGAAACAGATTCACCCAAACTCAAACCATGAACAACTTTTATTTGACACTCTTGAGTGATAGTTCACTCAGCACTTTTTCAAAAAATACGCAATGTGACTTTTAAGTGAAATTAGATCATTCCATACAAATTGAAAAAGATAATTGGGAAGTAGGTTTGGTAGAAGTCATAACTCCAACTGAAGTAAATAATATCACTAAGGAAAACAATTATGTGATTTTAAGATTTTTTGATAGAAAAATGTGTGAAGATATAGATAATTGTACAACCTATGGAGGTTATGTAGACATGAGAGTCTTTATCCAAAATGGTTATTATGCTTCTCCACGCCATTTAAATGAAGAAATTCAAAAAAACTATCAATTTTCAATATGGACTGACACTAAAAAATAGCAATGCTACCATTTTAATCACTTATGGTGAAAACAGTGCTCGAGTCAAACTTGATGTTCAAGATCCTACGAAAGTCAAAATTATTTTTCCAAAGGCAATTGCAGAAATATTAGGTGTAGATAGAAATTATTTTGATAAACCAGTAGCAAATGAAAAATACATTTTCAGATATGGTGTGGATTTGAATACAAAAATTCATCAACTTTACATTTACTCTGATTTAGCAAGTTATACATTTATTGGTGATGTTACTGCACCTATTTTGAGAGTATTGCCATTTGAAAGTAAAAGAGAAAACAATTATTTACATCAAGAATTTGTCAATGTACACTACGTTCCAGTGGCAAAATCTTTCATAGATCAGGTGCACATTAGTATAAAAGGTGATACAGGTGAAAATGTGCCATTTATCTCTGGGAAAACGTTAGTGAAACTACATTTTCGACAGAAAGAATAATGTTGAAACAATCAAGAAGTATTATGTCTCTTCAATCTGGGAAAGGAGACTTTCCCGTGTACAGAGGCGTTTCAAGACAATATGGCAATGGTTTAGGATCCATTTTTAAAGCTGCATTGAGAACAGTGATTCCAATTTTAAAACCTGTAGCAAAAGCAAGTTTAAAAAGTGTGAAAAAAGTAGCTAAAGATCAAGGGGTTCAAGCTCTGAAAGATATTGTGGGTGGTGAAAATGTAAAAAAAAGTTTTAAAACAAAGAGGAAAAACAGCTTTAAAATCTTTTGGTCAATCTACTATTAATCAGTTGGCTATAAATTCAACTCAAAAAACGCAAAAAGCCTCAGTCTCAATCTAGACACCGAACTGTTAAGAGGGGTTTTAAAAGCAGAGCAAAAAAGTTTAATCCTATTAAACGCCTGGTATTTGAAAAAGATATATTTGATGAAAAATGATTCAACAAGGTTCTTGCGATTGCACCAAAACGGAATTGGATATGGAATCCATTCCACCCACCATGACTACCATGCAAGGCACTCAGTGGAATGATTATCATCCCATCGCTTCTCTCGATAGTCATCATGCACCCATTGAATTTCTAATTCCACCTCACACCGAGTTTTACACTGATTTGTCTCAAGTCTATCTGTATATCAAATTCAGAATCTTAAAGCAAACGGGTGAAGATCTTGACACGGATGCAAAAGTATTTCCAATTAATAACTTTTTTCATAGTATGTTCAGTGGCATCGATTTGTATATCAACAATAAATTGATCACAAATAATTCAGACACGTATCCATACAGAGCATACCTTGAAAATTTATTTTCTTATGGTTCTGATGTCAAAGATAATCAACTGAAGGCAGCAGAATTTTGGTCTGAGGATGAAGCTGGAGCTTTTGAAGATATAACAAATGCATCTATCACTTATCGTGGCAAACGCGTAGCAAAAAGCAAATCCGTGGAGCTTCAGGGTAAATTACATTTGGATCTTGCTATGCAGGAAAAATATTTACCTAATGGTTTAGAATTCAAACTTAGACTTAATCGATCATCTCCTCAGTTTTGTTTGATGAGTGATAATTATCCTGCAAAAATCAAAATTGATACTGCTATCTTGAGAGTACGAAATGTTCAGCTTCTACCAGCCATTAGCAATGAACTGAATCAAACTATTGCTCATCATAATGCTAAATTTCCAATCAGAAGAGTTGAAGTCAAAACTTTTACAATCAGTAGTGGCACAAGATCTAAAATTGAAGATCATCTTCTCACAGGTCAACTTCCAAAACGAGTTTTTATTGGTTTAGTAACAAATGAGGCATTTAATGGGAATTTGGATACTAATCCTTTCTTTTTCCAACACTTCAATCTAAGTAAAATGGATGTCACTTGTGATGGCCATAGTGTCTATGGAAAACCATTTGAACCTAGATTTGAAAATGATCAGTATCTCAGATCTTTTCTATCAGTTTACCAAGCATTAGCAAGTTAGAATCAGGTCCAAAATTGCAACATTGATTATGAAGATTACAAAGGAGGTTACTGCTTTTGGGGATATGATTTGACACCAGATCAAGCAGCCGATCAGTCTCATTTGCACCCTATAAAAACTGGGAACCTCAGATTGGAGCTTCAGTTTGCAACATCACTTGACAAGACGATCAACGTGCTTGTGTATGCAGAGTTTGACAACCTGATAGAAATCAACGGACTTAGAGAAGTTACCACAGATTACTAAAGATGAATGCAGGATACTTCATTGAACAGGACTTGATGTACCAAACAGATGCATACAGTGCAACAGTCCAGTCATCAGATGAGAAGAGTACCTTACAGAAAGAAGTAGAAGACAATGAGAACATCAATTGTCTTATGAAGACTCTTCTAAAACAAGCTATATTGACTTGTCTAAAGATGGCAGTTGGAGACTGTGCAAAGCATGAATGTCATGGATGCAAAATGAACCACCCAAGTCAGAAATACCACGATATCTGTCTATGGACTTCTCCAAGAGAATGGATTGAAGATTATGGATGTCATGATCCAGCCTTAGAGGGCCTAAACATCTATGATGTGATGGAAGACTTTGACAATAGAATCTGGAACTATCTGTATGGCGACAATTGGCGACACCCTATGGACTTTACAACAGGGATCAATCACCTGACGCCTGAAGAAAATCAAGAAGCCTATAAAAACTGGCAGTACTTCAAGAAAAATCAAAGTGACTAAACAGAACAGTGGAAGACGTACTGGGCCAAGAAACTCATAGAATCCTATGAAGAAAAGGAAACTGAAGAAAACGAGAACCCAGAAACAGAATAAAAATGAACACTGTTGAACTAATCAAAGTCATAAACAATATACCTGTGAAAGGAGAAGTATGTGCCAAGGATTTACTACCAGAGAAGAAACCACTGGATATGAAGGCTTACATTGTAAATACAGATATATCCACAGATCCAGGAGAACATTGGGTGGCTATCTACTTCAGAAGAGATCAAGTTATCTACTTCGATTCATATGGAAGACCACCAGAAGAGCAATATGTTCTACCATTTATTGAAAGAAACTCTTCAAGATGGATCCATAACAAAGAATGTTTACAGAGTCCATGGAGCAAAGTATGTGGAATTTGGTGTATCTACATCATTCACCAGCTCAACAAAGGACTAGATCTAAACACAGCCATTCATCAAGAACTATATGGAACTGGAGATGATTTATACCAGAATGACAGAGATATCGAGATGTGGTTCATCTATAACTATGCCAGAGTCATCCTATCCAAGAATGGAATGAGACGCATGGCTCCTCCTGACTTTTTATTCAAACACAGAATACAGACTTGTAAATGTCATAATTATTCACATCACCTTTCAAAGCAGTATCCTAAGTATAATATGTTGTAAATATGTTAAGGAGTTCTATTGTAAACAATGAACAGAGGGACGGCCCTAATCCTCTGTCATTGTAATCAGTTATAGTTAGCGGGGCAGTAAAGTTATAGAAATGTTCACCAGTCTTTGTTGTTCTTTTCAAAAAATCAGTAGTAGTAAGCTTGAGACGGCTAGCTATACACAAGTTAACGCTACAGAGTGATGCCTCTAGGAGATGAGGTCTTGATTGACCAAAAGACTCTAAAGACGCATAGAACTTAGTAGCCTTAACTATTACACACACCATATATCACCACATACTATAATCCCTAAAATGACTAAGTTATTTTCAAAGCTGAAATTAACTACGTTATTTTATATATCACCACAGAAGAGCCTTCATCCCCCTCAAAAATGACTAAGTTATTTCCCAATGGCCCAGGAAACTATTATAATCACAACCCAACCAGTGGATATGACCAGGAGCTTATCATAATCACAATCATAGACCAGAATGGACCTCAAATAAACTAAGTTATTTCCCAATAGCCCAGGAAACTATCATAATCACAAGCCCACCAGTGGATATGACCAGAAAAAACTATTACAATCATAGACCTAACCAGAATAGCCCCAAAATTAAACTAAGTTATTCTCAATAGCCCAAGAAACTATCACAATTATAGGCCCAACCAGAAAAGACCTCAAAATAAACTAAGTTATTCCCCAAAAGCCCAGGAAACTATCACAATCATAGACCCAACCAGAATTTCACCAAAAATAAACTAAGTTATTCACAGCTAGTCACTCAAGCCTACCAGGATAGTCATCTATGGGGCAATTTTTTAGCCTGAAAAATTCTAAGTTCTTTTCAGGCTAAAAAAAAATTGCCCCATAGTGACATCCATTACTACTCCTGATGCAATGCAGATTACCAAACTACTCTTGTAGGGTTTTCCAGTATGCAAAGGGTTTATTCACCATTGCCAGACAGAGTTTAATCAAGTTATGCCCCTGGGCAAAAAGAGGCCAGTCCAATGGGTCAAATGTTAAGGAGGGAAAACATAAAAAAAATATTTTTGTCTGCATAGAGCCTTGACATAATGTTCTCAGCATCATCTAGTGAACCTTTACCAAGTATGTTCAAATTATGCCTCTATGGGCCAAAAACGGCTCGGCAGTGGAAGTCACATGTATTACTTATTGAGGTTCTACATCATAATAGTTTTATCAACATGACGCATGTAAAGTCTTAATGAAACTGCTGATCTATCAAAATTTATAGCTGGACTTTGAGTAGAGCTTTGTTTTCCAATAATTTCTCAGGTGAGCGACCCAGGGCCCTAGATGCTTTCCTGTATCTTTATAAACAGTCATTCTCAGGTGAGCGACCCAGGACCATAAGGCCCTCTTGTTGTTGAGAAGTATGATTATAGTTTAATTAAGTACAATGTATGAGGGCGCTCCTCTTAAGCAGACTTTATATGAAAGCCAATACTTTTGCCTTATATTTATCATTAGTAAACGCGTCATGTGGAATTCCCAATTGAAAAGGAAAGTGTAGGGTTTTCACGACATGTCGTACAGGTAAAACATTAATGATTAATCAGGTCGATTTCTATCTAAACGATTGAGCTTTTTCCCTTTGGGTCAGTGTACGTATGAAAGGGCGGTTTTCATTGCTTTTCATGCGGGGATCAGGGATTGGGGGTCCACCACAGCTCGACGTTTTTTTGTGTTTTTTTTTTCAAGCCATTAGCATATTTAACAGAGGGGGCTTAACTTTGATTCTGCAAGGCTTTGGCCTCTGTTTGGAGTAACGCAGGTTAAGAAGGGAGTTGATATATCTAGTTGTGGAGAAGTTATTATAGTTTGATAAAGTATGTGGGTGCTCCTCAAAAGCAAACTTTTTATGAAAGACAATACTTTTACCATATATTTATTTTTAGAAAATGTGGAATTCCCAGCTGAAAATGAAAGTGTAGGATTTCTACAGCAAAACTGATTATTAAACGGTTTAGTTGGTTTCTCCTGGGTCTATGTGCGTATAAGAGGTAGGTTTCAGCGTTTTACATCCGCGGATCCAGGATTTTCGTCTGGGTTCAGCCCTGACGTAATTTTTTGATATACTTAGTCCTCAGTATATTGTACAGAGGGGGCTTTATTTTGATCCTGCAAGGCTTTGGTCTCTGTAGGGAGTAACTCAGGTTAGGAAGTGAGTTGAGATATCTATTTGATGACAAGTCATTATAGTTTAAAGGTTACTACATTATTGTGCTAAAGCTATACTGAATGACAAAAGAAACGCTACATCTAAATTTAAAGTCCTGTTATATAAATGTTTATACATGAAGTAAAAAAATTAAGTATTGAATATTTTTACTTTAATGGCATGTTTATGTTGTAGCTCGAAACGTTTTGTCAAAGAAAATTTAATGATGGAATTCAAAACTTTGAAAACCGACGTCGTTTTTTTTCTTAGTTTTTGTTATAAATTCAAAAGGACAGTCACGTAATATGATATTCTGGAAGAGAACATGCAAAATAGAGATGATGATGAATCCTGAGCTTTGAAACAAATTTGCGTTGCCTACATTGTGTAACCGACATATAGAAATGTAATATACAATAACATGCCAGCAAATAGCCTGCTCTTTTACACACCCACGACCCCTGGATAGGGTCAAAAGATCAGACTTTTTTTTTTTCTGAAGAGGGTCATGTTGCATTTCAAAATACAAGGAAAGAAGTTTAGATCATTATGCAAGCAAAAGTTTGACCTGATGCACGACCATGGCCTTTTGGGTTGGGTATATAAGCCAAACATTAAAAATTGTGCCGATTAATATATTTTGATTGAACTCAATCGCTTGTTAAGATATGGTTCTGGTCCGAGTGATAACCAATATGGACTTAGGTGTTGCATAAATGAAATTTATATTTTGCCGTAAACATCTCATGACAAGGACTTGGGTGAATGATCCTGGGCCCATGGGCCCTCTTATTCATTGATCAGATTCATTAGACGGTCGAGAGGGTTGGTTTTGCTCGGACCTGTGAAAAAAGATAATAAAAAGAAAAGAAAATATAAGATCCTTGACATGAAATTTCCAATAATGTGGTATGTGCGTTCATACGCGCAGTCTGGTCAGAGCCTTTGCTAGTCACTTGGATATTCTATGACTGTCAAGCTATTTACCGAACATCATTTGGAGTTTCTCAGCTTAAATAAGGCTGCACTGGCTCGTTTGAGTCTACACTTGTCAAAATTCCACATTGTTGGAAATGGCATGTCGCGGCTCAAACTTTAACTCTTAACCGACGGTGCGACAGCAAAAACAATTGGAGTGATGTCCGGTTCTGCATTGTAATTCGTAAAAAAGTAAACAAAAGTTGCACTTTCTTCCACTTGGAATAAAATATTTTTTGAGATGGAGAATAGCCCAAGGATATCTGCTGCATTTACGGAGTAGCTTTCAGCTACTTTGTGCATATTTACTGAATCATTTTTCTCCATGCTGACTGCAGTTCCAGGAGTCGCGTGTTCGATCCTGGTCCGGTTCCAAACCATGGTGGCGGTTGATCATGAAATCATTTATTCCGTAATTCTGCTCCTTCAGCTGATTAAAAAAAAGTTGTTAGTTACATGCGAACGTATGTGCACAAACGAGTGGTTAACCGCTTGGTCAAGCTTGCTCAGGAAAAAGTGTGGATAGATGAAATGACCATCTCGCATGACCATAGCTGTTGACTGAGACGTTAAGAATCAAAACCAACAAAAAACAACTTTTCGCGGCAACGGGGTGTCAGCAGCCGCCCAAAACACATGAGAATGGATGCAAAGACCGTGAGTATGATGGTCCTTATGACTGACAAAGCAGCACAAGTGATAAATCAGTGGGAAATTGTCTAAAATTCATGGCTACGCATATGATCTATATAAATGATAGGGACATTGGAAACATCTGTTATTTCTAAATGCCACTTCTATATTCGAAGTTTTGGGTGTTGGCCTTTCTCACAAAAACTAGCCAGTATTTCATTTCCGACTTGGAAATTCACCACATTTTAGGATGAAATATATATCACCTCTTGAATAATGATGTAGATAGTTACGGTGCTGCCAGCCAAGAGTGACAGTGACTTCATGATTTGTTTACAAAGATATCATGGACTTATAATCGATAGATCACTTGTGTATTAATCATATCCTCGGGATAGGATTAATACACAAGTGATCTATCGAGTCTAGTTAGCTCAAGTGAAGAGTACACGTTTATGTTTTACTTAACAATTGTACACAAAATATTACGTCACTGTCGCTCTTGGTTGGAACGACAGTACTTATCATTGCATTTCCGCAAAAGCAATAACAACAATTATTTTGCTGTTGAATTGTTATGATTAAGATTTGTTGTAATTTCATATTATTTTCTCATTTTGGACAAGGTCATCCTGTCCGAATTTTCGTGGTTAAGCACTGAATCAACATCATCCACCAACGCAGAGTAAATCACGATCTTTGCCCCAATTTCAATGTGTTTTGGGCGGCTGTTGATATCCCTTCGATACGCGAAAAGTGATTCCGCAAATATGTACAAAGTATGTGATCAACTATTCTGCAAACGTTGATTTCCTTGGGTGGTTGCATGACATCCTCCAATTTTTCAAAACATGTCTTATTTTTTTTTCTTTATCCAAAATGTAAGAAAATGCAAAGTTTGTTTACTTTTTATGCTTTCCCCATGCCGAACCAGAAATTGTTCAAGGACCTCTGACGGTGGTAATGGGAATCACAGTGTATCGCTGCCTATTATATTGATAAAAATTAAAGTCGATCAAATGCTTCCACCTTCATATATAAGCTCGCTGTTGGTCTCTATTTTATGATTTTGCATTTGATTTCCTATTTCCATAAATGTACGGCTTTATTTTGGGGCTAAAATGGTCCCTATTTGTATTATACATATAGGGAATAGAAAAATATTTCTAAAACATCATTCCCCCCCGAGTCCCAACTAATCCTTTTGCACGTAAGTGTGTTCTCATATGTTACATAATATATGTGAAAAGCTAGCTGGGACTCGGGGGGGAATGATATCCCACAGCCCAAAATGTGACGTCTGGGCGAGCCCGATCATTAGCATTTGGATTTTTGGTGTGCTCTCTTGAAAATCTTTTTTTCCAGTTTAATGAAACAATAAGAACAAGTAAGCTTCCTTTTCATAACCCATTAGCAATGAAATATTACAACGTTTTAGCATATTTTTCTTAAGATTATGAAAATTGTCCCTTTACTAAATTCAGTTGGTAGGTTATTTTGCACATATACTGTATCTATCCAATACACATAAACTACATGGCCATTGACTAGGTGTACTTTATGCATGGATGAATGGTTATAGTACATTGCTGCATAATATTGCACCAGGTAAATACATTGTCATCAAGGTTGAATATGGACTACAGTTGCACTTCAAAATATTTCTTAACAAATCAGATAGAAAAAAACAACAACAAAAATAATCACTAATATGCTCATGATTTTGGACTTTAAAATACTTTCACTGTGATTTGTAATCGAGGATTGATGATATAATACCCTTACACGTAAAAATAATTGATTTCTAAATGTTTTGGTGAAGTCAAATTTTGCAACCCCTACCCCCTTTGGTAGCGTCTCCTGTTTTGTTGTAGGGATCTGCCTGTCTAATTATAACCTTAATTCGTTCCTAATACACCAAGCGTCCTATTCAAAAGAATACCAGCGATATCTTATGCATAGGGAAAATTACGGAAGCATCTGAAAAATAGGCAGATACCCTATCAAAGTGTCAGAGGTCCTTTGTTTATATTATTGAATTGGTAGACGTGGATAGGTCTGTTATTATAGAAAAAAAGTAACTGTAGAGGCTGAAAATTGATTTGCTCTTAAAAATATTGTGACTTTCGAAATCGCTGCCCTTTTGTTTAATAGTTAATTGTGCCTGTTTGTGTGTTTGTTTGCGCGCCAGTCAACATTTCTTCATAGATGGGGACGGGTTTTCCTGAGTTGAAACAGTACTAAGAAAGGACTAATGTATCTTGTTCAAGGACACAATGCAGTGACGCTGGTGAGGCTCGAATCCGCAACCTCTCGGTCTCTAGTCAAGTAGTAATTTTAAAAGTGTGTGGTTTAATATGACGTGATATGAAATGACAGCTGGCGGTTTATGAGAGCTCACTATAGGAGTACACTTTAGACACCGGTTGCAATTTCATTTTCCCTATGTATACTATCGAAAAACCACTAGTGGTTTAAGGGAAACGTTATAACGTCCATAGCAACGTTGCGTTTATAATGACAAAATCATAACGTTTTTTAGGCCAGAAATGAGATTTCAAAGAAGTCTTAATGTCATATGATAAATAGAATCTAACATTCGTGCTCTTGCATTATTGAACTTATTAAACTCGCTCGGCAAACCTTGCATTTTAGCTCTTTTTCCAACTCATTTAATACATTCAATAAAACATGAACATTCGTATAAGATCCTCCTTTCATCAAACTCTTGCTGCTTGTTTACTAAAACGACCTTCAGAAAAAAAGTCAATTTTAGTTGGATATTATAACGTGTGACCCCTTAATATATACAATAAGTCATCCCAGGTTTATTATGTCATATCAGGAGTAAGAGCCCATTAATATACAAAGGGTGAAAATTCTCAGATTGGAGAATGATTGCTGTAAGCAGTTATACCATATCTTGTCATGTGAATGTATGTTAATGAGGTAAAGTGGATGAAATAATAATAAATTCCACTAGTTTAGATATAAAATTGTTGAATTAGTTTTTACCCTTTCGTTAAAACAAATTGTTTTGTTGCGTTGCTCAAAAGAACCGTCTCATTGAGAAGGTTTATTTGAGTACTCACAACATATGCTTTAGTTGAAAGGAAAATATTTCTTTTGAAAACGCAGGCCAGAGTGATTCAGGCTTTTTATTTTCGAAATACAATATTTTTTAAAAGAAAATTTGTCGAATTGAGGATCACGAATTCCGAAATTACCGCTAAGTGTGTGAGTTTGTGTTTACCATCCCACCAATAACTAAGGTTATATGGTGACAGCTACTGTCGTGCCAACCAAAAGTGACAGTGACGTTATATTTTGTTTACAAGTGTTAAGTTAAACATTGACTTGTACATAACGCGAAAGGAGAGACCACTTGTGTTTTATCCCTATCCTGCGGATAGGATTAATACACATGTAATCTACTCTCCTGCTAGCCAAGAATGACAGTGACGTAATATTTTGTTTACAATCGCTAAATAAAAAATAACTTGTACACTCCACTTGAGTTAACGCGAATCGATAAATCACTTATATTAATACTATCCTGCGGATAGGTAAGATACACAATTAATCTATCGATTATATGTCGCTGATAACTTTGTAAGCAAAAAATGACGCCACTGTCACTCTTGGCTAGCAGGACAGTATCTATTCTAAATCCCTTATAACTTTGTAAACAAAACATGACGTCACTATCACTCTTGGCTGGCAGGACAGTATAACCGCTGAATATTGTACATAAATGTTCATGTTTTCAGTATGTACCATTATAGTATTTTTTCAAAATGGTTGAATTTTAATACTTCATGTCTTGTTTTAGATAAGCTACTCTATGGTGAACATGCATGTCAACTGAAGTGAACAAAATGAGAAGATCAAGCTAGCATACCAACTTAGAAGAAAGGGTTCCATCTGCGTTGAACTTCAGTGAACAAGATAAAATATAATGTTAACTACAGGGAAATGGTGTATAGATTGAGGTGAAAAAGTATGTTATGAAAATGGAACAATAGTGTTAACTAACGTAAAGATGAACAAGCATGCATGGCAACTGAGATACTTAGATGAACAAACCGACGGAGTAAGAAAAAATAAGTAAATAATTATGCTACGTACGGAACGACCTATAGCAAGGGATAGGCGTCTCAAAACGTTTTATAAAAATATTTTGAGAAATGCACCACTTAACTTTAATAACAAAGAAATTCAAGATATACAGAGAGCAGTTAGACAAATGTTGGAGAGATTTACAGCTCAAATTAACGCAGAATCGTCGTTTAGAATATCTGACATACAGCCTTGTGGTAGTATGGAGGAGAAATCGTCAATTCTAAAGACTGTTTTGGATCCATATGTTTACAATGGAATACCTCTACGTCTGGAAAAATATATTGAATTTGATTAACTTGCAATCATTGATAAACCAGATGATGTGAGATTGGATGGCAGCTGTCCTGCGTGTCACTTGGGGCTAGAGTATACAATTTGGGATGAATTTCCTCTAACAACTGGTTCTGATGATGTATTCAGCAGTCAATTAGGCAGATCTATAGCATCCTTATGTAGTTGTTTTTTTTTTGTGTCCCATTGTGATAAGGATGGTTTCCCATTATGGCCCCCACGATTTTCTTTTGAACCAGCTAACCCTGACATTAACGGATGTCCAAGCTGCACAGTTACTATGGGTACTGGCTGCTTAACGGTTATGCCAAAGGTTATCAACTGCAACCGAGGTGGATGTCCTTTGAAATTATTATGGACTAGCTATATATCAAGTCTGTCCGACTTTGATTGCACTGATACACATGATACACTACTGACAACCAAACAGATACAATATCTTCCCATACACATTGTCTTCATACCAGCGTGTAAAATAAGTGGACAACAGATAAATGGATCTAACCCACTCTTTTTTGTTCCAAAGAGATGTTCTTTCTGTAAGTGTTATAGCAGATTGTCAGATTGCCTTAGCGAAATTGAATATTTTCTCAACAGTGTGTCAGAAAATCATAGGAAAACCTACTTAATCATAAAATTCATTTCCCAATTCTTTGTGAAACTACCCAAATACCATTTAAAAGTAATTCTATTTCAACATTGTAAAATATGTACAGATACGTCAGAGGATTATACTACATGCGTCGAGGGCATACTACGTGAACTAGAACAATCTTATGAAAATGGTGTACTAATGGCATTTCGTGGAAACGTGAACCTTCTTAAAGAATCCCACAACGACCCCTGGCACCGTGAGAGAATTGCTACACTAAACTGTATATTCCAGCAATCATCTAATTTCAAAACATGGACACTAATACGTAGAGTGAATGTAGAGGAGTTATTGTGGTGAATATATACAAAGTTAAGATATCCATGCTATTCGGCATGTGAGCATCTGTTGCAACATTTAACAAACAACTGTGAAATGTCAACCCTTTGTACACTAATGGATTCATCTTTCTGGTTTTTCAGAATAATCTTGGCATAGTCCATAATACATATCTCGTGGTGTCAGGTTATGTTTGAATCAAGCATGCTCATTAATAATTGGGCCTCGACGCGAAAAACCTGTCTTCGGAAGTTTGCGAAAAACAAAGGTGCAGACCAGACTGCAGTCTGATCAGCGCTTTTGCTTTTCGCACTTTGCAAAGGATTATATATCCAAATTTGCTACATGCGAATTTTCGACTTTCTAGCTAGTCTCTGTAGCTGAGCAGGCTGGTTTGAATCTGGCTTTGTCGGAAACCCCGAAGACAGGTTTTCTCGCGACGAGGCCCAATTAATTTCACCTTCCTTTAGCAATTTGGATGGCATACCAAACGAAATGCTACAATCACATACCGCTGATCAACCCATGGCACCGTGAGGAAGAGACATAGAACACAAACAACCTTGTAATTATCTTGATAAATCTGCTTCCTTTAGCAGTTTTGATGGCATGCTATCCGAAATGCTACAATCACATACCGCTGATCAACCCATGGTACCGTGAGAAAGAGACATAGAACACAAAACACCTTGTAATTATCTTCATAAATCTGCTTCCTTTAGCAATTTGGATGGCATGCAAAACGAAATGCTACAGTCACATACCACTGATCAACCCATGGCACCGTGAGGAAAAGACACAGAACACAAACAACCTTGTAATTATCTTGATAAATCTGCTTCCTTTCATGCCAAACGAAATGCTACAGTCATATACCACTAGTCAACTCATGGCACCGTGAGGAAGAGACATAGAACACAAACAACCTTGTAATTATCTTGATTAATCTGCTTCCTTTAGCAATTTGATGGCGTGCCAAACGAAATGCTACAATCACATACCGCTGATCAGTCCATGGCACCGTGAGGAAGAGACATAGAACACAAACAACCTTGTAATTATCTTGATAAATCTGCTTTCTTTAGCAATTTGGATGGCATGCATAACGAAATGCTACAATCATTGTTTGTTTGTTTGTTTGATTCTTAACGACGCATCAACCCTTGTGGGTCATTAGCGTCAGACGGTATTAAACTAAACATGATGAAGATGGAAAAATTAAAAATTTATAAAATAAAATAAAAGGAATGATGTTGATGAGATTGTATAATGATGATTAGTTGAAATACGATTGTTGACAGGAGAGACCACGTACAATATCTGACAGTTTCAAAGAGCTATTCAGATAACTGTACATGTTCTCTAACTGAACAGAATACAACATTAAAAAATCTGTGTTATGGTCTGATACAAATGTAAAACAAAACATGATTTTAAAAATAGCAATTAGATTTTATTAAAAAGATTTATTTGTCTTAAAAATGTCATAATACTATCAATATGTATATCTTGAAATAATTCTTTCATGTTATCAACATGGAAGCAATTATTTCTTACTTGTGCAAAATCGCCACATTCCAAGAGGAAGTGACGTACAGTGAATTGTTTGTTTGTTTGGTTCTTAACGACGCATCAACCCTTGTGGGTCATTAGCGTCAGACGGTATTAAACTAAACATGATGAAGATGGAAAAAGTAAAAATTTATAAGATAAAATAAAAGGAAAGGTGATGATGAGTTTGTACAATGATAATTAGTTGCAATACGATTGTTGACAGGAGAGACCACGTACAATATCTGACAGTTTCAAAGAGCTATTCAGATAACTGTACATGTTCTTTAACTGAACAGAATACAACATTAAAAAAATCTGTATTATGGTCTGATACAAATGTAAAACAAAACATGATTTTAAAAATAGCAATTAGATTTTGTTAAAAAGATTTATTTGTCTTAAAAATGTCATAATACTATCAATATGTATATCTTGAAATAATTCTTTCATGTTATCAACATGGAAGCAATTATTTCTTACTTGTGCAAAATCGCCACACTCCAAAAGGAAGTGACGTACAGTGAATGGTGCATCGCAACCAACACATTGTGGGTGCTCTTCACCTTGTAGTAAGTATGAATGAGTGACTCTTGTATGACCTAAGCGGAGTCGAGCTAAAACTACTTCTTCTCTTCTAATGTTTCGAACAACTGATTGATATTCACCAATAGTTGGTTTGATGTCAAGAAGTTTATTACCAATGCTGTTATTCCATGAAGTTTGCCATTCTTCCAAGATATATTTATTGATAGATGGTTTAAAATTTGAAAATGGAATTTTAAAAGAAGTTGGTTCTAATGAAAGCGATGTTTTTGCTTGCTTATCTACCATCTCATTCCCTTGGATACCTATATGACTAGGAATCCAACAGAGAGCAATTTCTTTATAAGCTAAAAGCTCATGACGTTTTTCTAAAAGTTTCTGAATCTGTGGATTCTTTGAACTGGTATGGTTCATTGCTTTCAATACAGAAAGCGAGTCAGAAAATATAATAAATTTATTGTTAGCATCACAAGTGCTAATGAAATCTAAAGCTAGATCAATTGCTTTGGCTTCAGCAGTGAAAATTGATGAATCGTCAGGTATACGTTGCATATTACTATGGTTGTCTGATATAACAGCACAACCAACCTTTGAGTCTTCCTTTGATCCATCAGTATAAATTTGTTGGTAATTCTTATAACGACTTTGTATTTTTCTGAAATCATTTTTTAATATGTGTGGATTTGATTCAGATTTTTTCCCGGAATGTAAATCAAAAAGTATTTCAGGTGGTTTCATACACCAAGCTGGAATATTTGGTGTAAAATGTTTTTCAATATTTTGTGGTTTGATATTGGCAGATTCTAAGAGTGGTGAAATTCTGATGCCAAATGATTTAATAGCTTTAGGTTTTTGTTCATATAAATTAACATAGTTTGGTGGGAATGTAACTTCATGAGCAGGATTTGATGGGTTAGCAGCAAGTCTTATAGCATATTGCAAAGAGAGTTTCTCTCTTCGTGAGTATAGTGATGGTTCATCTGCTTCCACATAGAGACTAGCAACAGGAGAAGTTCTAAAAGCCCCTAAAGCTAATCTAAGTCCTTGGTTATGTATAGGATCAAGCATTTGAAGATATGATTTTCGTGCAGAGCCATATATAATACAGCCATAGTCTAATTTTGACCGGACTAGAGACCGATACAACTTGAGAAGTGTTGTTCGGTCTGCACCCCAAGAAGTATGGGAAAGCACTTTTAAAAGATTCAATGCTTTTAAACATTTAGCTTTGAGATATTTAATATGGGGTATAAAACTGAGTTTTCTATCAAATAAAATGCCAAGGAATTTAGATTCCTCAACAACTGGAATGGGTGATCCATATAAATGTAAAACCGGATCATCATGTTGCTTGCGCAACTGACAGAAATGTACACACTGTGTTTTTGATTTGGAAAACTTAAAACCATTGCTTGTTGCCCAATTTTCAATCTTATTTAAATTTTGTTGCAGTTGGCGTTCAATCGTCGCCATGCTTTTTGAGCGATAACAGATACAGAAGTCATCAACATATAATGAGCAATCAGTAAGATTACCTAAACATTTCACAATATCATTAATTTTAATGCTAAAAAGTGTTGTTGATAGAACGCCTCCTTGAGGTACACCTTGCTCCTGGTCGTAATAGTCAGACAGAGAGGAGCCAACTCGGACTTGCATGGCGCGGTCTGCAAGGAAGTTTTCAATGAATGTAGGAAGTTTACCTCTTAATCCTAGTTTGTGGATATCTTTTAAAATGCCATATCTCCACGTGGTATCATAAGCTTTTTCCAAATCAAAAAACACAGCAACTACATGTTCCTTTTTAATAAAGGCATCACGTATGAAGGTTTCCAATCTAACTAAATTATCAGTTGTACTGCGATCAGATCTGAAACCAGACTGGAACCGCGATATATGATTATTGGATTCTAAAAACCAAGTAAGTCTTTTATTTATAATTCTTTCAAGTGTTTTACATAGACAACTTGTTAAAGCTATAGGTCTATAGTTATTAGGTTCCGCAGGATCTTTCCCAGGTTTGGGAATTGGGATTATGGTTGCTAAGATCCAATCTTCTGGAAATTTACCAGTAGTCCAAATGTAATTAAATATATTCAAAAGAGTTTCAAGAGAAGTATCTGGGAGATGTTTAAGCATTTGGTAGTGGACCCCATCAGGACCCGTGGCTGAGTCATGCGACAGCTGAACAGCTTCAACTAATTCATCTAAATTAAAATCTTTGTTGTAAATTTCATTATTTTGTGATTTAAAATTCAATTTGACTTTCTCTTGTTCGGTTTTAATCTTTCTGAAGGATTCAGAGTAATTGAATGATGATGAATTGTGACAAAAAGTTTCTCCTAAAGTGTCAGCAATGTCTGTTTTTGAAGTTGCTTTGCTGTCAGTACCCACCATGTTTAGATGTGTGTACCTGGGGGATTTGTTTTTTCCAGAGATTTTTCTTATCATATCCCAAACCTTTTTAATAGGTGTTTTATGATTGATTTTCGAAACATAAGATCTCCATGATTTACGCTTCGAAAGTTTAATTGTTCTACGGGCTTTAGCTCTAAATACTTTGATGTCATTGAAATTGTTGGTATTTGGAGATCTTTTGAATTTAGATAGAGCTTGCTTGCGCTGTTTAATTGCTTCTTTACAGTCGTCATTGTACCATGGATTACTTTTAGTTGGATTTGTCGAAGTTTGAGGAATACATTCTTTAGATATTTCGATAAGAGAAGAGGTAAAATCAGCTATAGGATCAGAAGATTCTTTGAAGTTTTCTGGCACCAATTTACCAGTGCACAGAGTATTAAATAGATCCCAGTTGGCTCTATTTAATTTCCACTTTGGATTGTGATCCTCAGTGGAATAAGTGTTCTGTTCAATGATGATAGGGAAGTGATCACTATTGTGTTGGTCTTCACATACAGACCAATTATAATCAAGAAACAGTGATGGATGACAGAAGGAAAGATCAATAGATGTAAAAGACTTTGTACTTGGAGAATGATAAGTGTAAGACTTATCATTCATAATACAAATGTCATTCTTTGTAATGAAATTTTCGATAAGTTCACCTCTGGAATCATTGTTTTGACCACCCCAGAGGATATTGTGACCATTGAAGTCACCTAATAAAATATATGGAGAAGGAAGTTGTTGCAGTAAATTGTCCAAGTGTTGGGAGTTAAGAGAAAACGATGGAGGAATATATACAGAACATATGGTTATTTCTCTGTCTAGAGTGACAGAAACAGCAGTTGCTTGTAGTTCTGTTTGTAAATCAATCTTTCTTTGTGGGAAAGATGATTTTACAAATATTGAGGCACCACCAGAGGGCCTCAGACAATCAGTATGAACATAGTTATATACATTAAAACCTCGTAATGAGATGTTATCATCTGGTTTAAGAAATGTCTCTTGAAAACAAAATACGGATGGATTATATTCGGAAATCAATAGAGATACTTCATTATAATTAGGTTTCAAACCTCGACAATTCCATTGAATAATTTTATGTTTAAAATCCATACTTGAAAATAATATTAAAAGAAGTACTAAAATAATGGTTAGATTGAAACCCTCCATTATTTCGTTACTGGTAATCTTGGCAGTGTGCCTTTAGGGAGATGGTCACTGGAAGAAGAGTCTGTGAATACCACAGACTCCTCTTCCATACACACCTCCTCGTCATCTTTTTCAGCAAACACAGAATAAGGATTCTTTTCAGCTTGTTTAGCTTTTTCTGTTTGTTCTTTTTCTTTTTGTGCTTGTTCTTTTTGCCATTGCTGTTTTCTTTCTTCTTTTTGTTGTTTTTTAATTCTGTCTTTCTCTTCTTTTTTCTTCCTCTCCTCCTCCTTCTTCATCATTTCCAGGGTTGCTGGCTTAAGTGCCGGCCCTGGACGAGGAGATGAAGTATTTTTTTCTTGTTTTCCATTTGGTGTTTCTTTGGGTGTTTTTTCTGATTGTGTTTTTTCTTGTTTTTTTAAGTATTCGTCAAAGCTGTCGTCTGTCTGTGTGGTTTTGTTTTCAGTTTGTGTAGATTTGTTGCAAGTGCCTGGTTTTACAGCACTTGCATATGTTTGACCTGTGTAGAATTGCTCGTATTGTTTACGAGCGTCAGGAAATGATAGATTGTTTTCACATTTTATTTTCAGTATTTTCTTCTCTTTCTCCCATTGTGGACATTGTTTTGAGTTTGCAGGGTGATTTCCAGAGCAGTTGACACATTTGGCTGGTTTGTCACACACGCCAGATGGTGCACAATGTTCGGGCTCACCGCAGTTGCAGCATACAGCGTGTCTACCACATTTATTTTCGTGGTGACCAAACACTTGACAATGGTAACACCGAAGTGGGTTTGGAATATAGACATCTACTTTCACTTGCATAAAGCCTATTTTAACAACTGTAGGTAAGTTTGGTGAGTTGAATGTAAGAACATATGTGTTGGTTAATTTTGTTCCACCATCACGACGTACAGTGATTCTACGTACATCCGTAACTCCCTGTTCAACCATGCCTTCCTTGATATCATCGCTTGTCACTCTGCTCAAGGCTGGACAGCGAATGATACCCTTGGATGTGTTCAAGGATGAATGGGGTGTTACGGAGCATTTTAAACCACAAAATGTCTTCATCTGTAGTAGATTTTTTTCGTGTGACTCTTTTGCACATTGTACCAAAGATCACCAGACCTTAGGTTCTTTATGCTCTTTGGTTCACCTGCAATGCTCATAATAGTTTTATGTACTACAAACGGAGAAAGAGAAGAAATAGTCTCTCCTTCTTTTTCTGAATGGATTATTAAAAATCTGGGTACATAAGGTTTTTTGGTTGAGGTTGACGAACTTGACGTACTTGAATTAGTTGGTTGAGAAACTGGATACGAGTTTTCAGAGTCAGTATCTGAATTTGCTATGTGACGTTTTTTTGCTTTTTGTTTAGCCATGTAGTTTAGTTGTTTGATTCATCCTCCATGCTCCCCACCCACCGTGGAGCCCAACAAGGGAGCACTTTAATGGAGTGGATTTCCGATCTCCAGTGCTAGAGATACATAGAAGGTATACTTGCACAAATAGAATCTGCACAATTGACCCGTTAAGCCACTGCCTTCCAGGATTATTTTATAAAAGAAAGAAAGTTTAAGATAATGGACACATGGTTGGCATCAGAACGATACTATAGAACGAAGATATAAGAAATATTTTTTTTTACATTTTCAGAATCCTGGGGCTCAGCATGACAAAGCCGATTAGAAACACCGGGCCGTGTTTCCACCTCAGTCTACCCCGTCGAAGAGGCCAAAGAGACGTGTTGAGTCATACAGAATTTATAAACGTCCATATTCTGCATGCTCTCAGTCTTCCAGGCCATCCCCTTCGAGTTACGAGAAAGCCACCCACGGCAGACTGGTGGGTCCTACTCTTAGCACTCCCAGAGGAGACAAGTATTACAATCAATATCGTCCCCCGTGTGAAGTGTGCCCCAGAGACCGCGGCAAGGTGGTAGGTGGTAGGGACAAATGCTACAATCACATACCACTGATCAACCCATGGCACCACGAGGAAGAAACATAGAACACAAACAACCTTGTAATTATCTTGATAAATCTGCTTCCTTTCATGCCAAACGAAATGCTACAATCACATACCACTAGTCAACTCATGGCACCGTGAGGAAGAGACATAGAACACAAACAACCTTGTAATTATCTTGATTAATCTGCTTCCTTTAGCAATTTGATGGCGTGCCAAACGAAATGCTACAATCACATACCGCTGATCAGTCCATGGCACCGTGAGGAAGAGACATATAACACAAACAACCTTGTAATTATCTTGATAAATCTGCTTTCTTTAGCAATTTGGATGGCATGCATAACGAAATGCTACAATCACATACCACTGATCAACCCATGGCACCGTGAGGAAGAGACATAGAACACAAAACACCTTGTAATTATCTTCATAAATCTGCTTCCTTTAGCAATTTGGATGGCATGCCAAATGAAATGCTACAGTCACATACCGCTGATCAACCCATTGCACCGTGAGGAAGAGACATAGAACACAAACAACCTTGTTTTCACCTTGATAAATCTGTTTCCTTTAGCAATTTGGATGACATGCCAAACGAAATGCTACAATCACATACCGCTGATCAACCCATGGCACCTCGAGGAAGAGATATAGAACACAGACAGCCTTGTAATTATCTTGATAAATCTGCTTTCTTTAGCAATTTGGATGGCATGCCAAACGAAATGCTACAATCACATACCACTGATCAACCCATGGCACCACGAGGAAGAGACATAGAACACAAACAACCTTGTAATTATCTTGATAAATCTGCTTCCTTTAGCAAATGTATGGCTTAACTAGTTAGGGGGCACTGCGGGGTTTAAGCGCCGTTGTTTTTAAGATATGCCAATATGATCCACTAAGGTGGTCCTATACCAGGGATTTGACAGAAATATGACCCCTCACCAAGACTTTTTTGTGTGGAAAGTCAATATCCCCACTATGCACCAGTCCCAAGAGGAGGGGGAATGGTTGCAAACAACTGTTGCATAACGTCAACATGCTAAGTGTTAGTCCAAATTAGCCCTGAAAATATACAATTGCATATGCATTCTGTGGTCATGTTTCCATCCTTGGTTTTTGTTCGAACACATCCCTTTGAAATTCAAACGTCACCCTTAAGCTTGGTTCCCTACGTGAAAAAAGCACGGATGAACGGACGGATAACTGGCCATATTTGGTAAATTGGTATATGCGTTTTTCCTTGAAATTAATCTTGATCTACAATGTTTGCTACAGAGAAGTTCCAAAAGGCCAACAGACAACACACAGCCAACGGCGTTTATGAATATTGTGCTGTTTCTCAAATCTACATTTGAGAAACGCTTTTTGATCCCCCCAAAAGGGTCGTTGAAGAATCACCTATATTGATAACAGACATTGTTATATGTCTTCATAAAATCCTATCTCTTGATTGGTCCAATTCTTTATCTTCTAAACTGGCCAACAGGTTGATATGAGATTATAAACCAGCTCAAACTAGTTCCCATAGGTTAATATTTTATGTCAATTTTCTTATATTTTACTCTAGAGAGATAAAATTGCATGAGCATGAAATTAGCATGGATTGCATGTAAATGACATGATTTGCTGTTTAACCTCCCTACATGTAGATCAAAAAATTTAATGAATTTCAACAACAGTTATTTTTGTTTGTTTGTTTTTCTTTGTTTGAGTAAACAAAGTGTTAAAAGTGCTTTATGATTTGCGTTCTGAGAATTCACATACATTTTAAAATGCAATATACTACATTCAAATATTAAAACAAACAGCTGCTAAATCTTGTGAGAAAAGCATTTAGTTAAACATGAATTTAACAATACAAATCTAGCTACAAACTCAAACTGTTAGTTGAAAATTTACATTCGCAGTCGAAGAGTAAAATAATAAAACAGTTATTGACTTCATTTTCGGTAGACATAAGGATTTATCTACCCTCCAAGTGATTTTCACCTTGGTTTACGACCTCAGTAAGAATTCAGTTTCAGGTTAATAAAATCTCATGTCTACCTCATGGAAGTCAATAGTTGTACAATGCATTACACTTTGTATTTAGTATGACGCATCGTCTTTAAAAAAAACACAAAATGTAAGCTACGTATGATCAGCAAGGCTAGAAAATGTTATATCTAAGCTATTTTCCCATATCTTGGGTAATAGCTTCATGTTTTGTAGCAAGGATTTAAAATGCAATTCCCACTAAAACAAGAAACGCAATGATAACGACATGACTGAGTTAATGGTCCCTAAGTAGTATATTTGATGCAGGACCAGGGTTTCACTGTTGGATTTCTTTTACTCTGGTATTCAGTTGCATGTACTGTTGAGTCCTTTTTTTTTTCTCCTTTTTATATCTTGATTAATATGCACTAGGTGATCATAGATAAGTTAGGAATCTTTTTGCAAACCAAACATCTATGTGTCTTGATCCGCATTAGAATCCAGGGTGAGGTTGGTACTGTGAAACTAATTTAAGCCCTCATGTAATTTTCGTAATGATCGTTTCAAGGCGATGTTTCTCTTGTGGATCATTTTTGGTGTTTGAGTTTGTATTTGCCATTCTGTTTTTCAAATTTTTAATTCAATCCTTGAAGACTTTCTCATAGTCTTTTTGGGGTATACCTCTAAGGAGGTTTAATATGGAGACACCTAACTTTTGGCGGGAGGTATATTTCTGCCAGCAAGATTTTTCTTGATGATGATGATGATGATGAGTTGGAGTTTAACGACGCATCAACCCTTTTGGGTCATTAGCGTCATCAAGGTTATTAAGAGAAGTATTACTGAACATTAAAACTATAATAGATAAGCTAAAATATTAACAATTTGACACATAAAACATATGAGTATAGCAAAGACGATAAAATAGTAGTCATTCTACAGCGAAGATCATGTACAATATCTGACAACAACATAGGCTAATCAGATGACTATACATGATCTTCTCCTGCAAAAAAGAAAAAGATATGATGAAAGTAAGTTTAAAATAGTAAACAGTTCAAAGGAAAAAGCTACAATTTGTTAAAAAGATTAATCTCTTTTAAGAATAAGAAGACATTATCAATAGGTACATCATTAAACAATTGTTTGAGTGTATCAACATGAAAGTATTTGTTTCTTATATGAGAAAAATCACCACATTCAAGTAGAAAATGGCGGACTGTAAAGAGTGTATCACATCCAAAACAATACGGTGGCTCCTCTCGTTTTAAAAGATAAGAGTGTGTGATTCTTGTATGACCAATACGTAGACGAGCAAGGACAACTTCCTCCTGTCTGACATTTCGTACTACTGGTTGAGATTGTCCAATGACAGGTTTAATCTCAAAGAGTTTATTACCAACACTGTTATTCCATAAAATTTGCCATTTGTTTAAAATGTACCTATTGATAAAAGATTTAAAATTTGCATAAGGTATTGAAAAGTTTGTTGGGTGTAAATTCAATGAATCTTTTGCTTTTTGATCCACACTTTCATTGCCAGCAATGCCAATGTGGCTAGGGATCCAACAGTAAACTATTTCATTTAATTCTGATAATTCATGATGTTTTTCAAGTAGTTTTTGAATTTGGGGATTTTTTGAAGATGTATGATCTAAAGATTTTAATACTGATAGGGAGTCTGAAAATATAATAAATTTGTTAGAAGTTTCACAGTCGGCAATAAGATCTAATGCTAAATCTAAAGCTTTTGCTTCTGCTGTAAAAATTGAGGACCCATCTGGAATTCGCATAGTTTCAGAGAAGTCATCAGATACTATTGCACATCCTACTTTCATATCATCTTTTGAACCATCTGTATAAATGTGCTTATAGTCCATGTAATGTGATTTTAGCTCCTGGAAATTAGATTTCATGATAATTGGACTTGTTTCTGATTTCTTACCAGAGTGTAAATCGAAAATAAGTTTTGGTTTATTTATACACCATGCTGGTACATTTGGTGTAAAAGATTTATCTATGTTTTTAAAGTTTATGTTTGCAGATTCCAGGACTGGTAAAGTTCTGACGCCAAAAGATTTAATAAAATTTGGTTTGCTTTCATAAAGTTCTGTGTATTTCGGCTGAAAGGTCACATCATGAGCTGGATTTGAATTATTTTCAGCAATTCTAATAGCATATTGTAAAGAAAGTTTTTCTCTACGTGTATTTAAAGATGGCTCATCTGCCTCAACATAAAGACTTGCAGTAGGTGATGTTCTAAATGCTCCTAAGGCTAATCTAAGACCTTGATGATGGATAGGGTCAAGCATAGTTAAATAAGATTTTCTTGCCGATCCATAAATAATGGATCCATAGTCTAGTTTTGAACGTATCAAAGATCGATATAATTGTAAGAGTGTTGTTCGGTCTGCACCCCAAGTAGTGTGAGATAAAACTTTCAATATGTTCAAGGATTTAAGGCATTTTGCCTTCAAGTATTTAATATGCGGAATAAAACTCAGCTTTTTGTCAAATATCAAACCAAGATATTTGTATTCCTGTATAACAGGAATAGGCGATCCATATAATGTAAGAACTGGATCATCATGTTGCTTTCGCAATTGACAGAAATGTACACACTGTGTTTTTGACTTGGAAAATTTAAAGCCATTATTAGTGGCCCAATGTTCTATCTTGTTTAAGTTTTGCTGTAGATGTCTTTCAATTGTTCGCATACTTTTTGATCGAAAGCAAATACAAAAATCATCAACATAGAGAGAGCAGTCTGTTAAATTATCTAAGCATTTAACAATATCATTGATTTTAATATTAAAAAGAGTTGTAGATAATACACCACCCTGTGGGACCCCCTGCTCCTGATCATATAGATCAGAAAGAGTGGATCCCACCCTCACCTGCATTGCGCGATCAGCAAGGAAGCTTTCAATAAAAGTAGGTAGTCTACCTCTTAGTCCTAGTTTATGAATATCTTTCATAATGCCATATCTCCATGTGGTATCGTATGCTTTTTCCAAGTCAAAAAAGACAGCTACAACGTGTTCCTTTTTAACAAAGGCATCACGTATGAAAGTTTCCAATCTAACTAAATTATCATTTGTACTACGGCCAGCTCGGAAACCCGACTGATACCGTGATAAAAGATTGTTGGATTCTAAATACCAAATCAACCTTTTATTAATCATCCTTTCCAACGTTTTACAAAGACAACTTGTAAGAGCTATAGGTCTATAATTGGTTGGCTCAGCATGATCTTTCCCTGGTTTGGGTATAGGTATTACAGTGGCTAATCGCCAGTCTTCAGGAAAATCACCAGTAGTCCATATATGATTGAATATACCTAAAAGAGCCTGGAGGGAACTCTCTGGGAGATGTTTAAGCATTTGATAATGTATTTCATCCGGTCCTGTTGCAGAATCATGTGATTGTTTAATTGCATCCAAAAGTTCATTAAAATTAAAAAGATTATTATATTCCTCAGTATTTGCAGACTTGAAATTAAGTTTAATTTTTTCTTGTTCTGCTTTAACTTTTTGAAATTTTTCAGAGTAATTTCTTGAACATGAATTGTTTAGAAATGTTTCTCCTAAGGTTTCAGCTATATCAAATTTACTTGTTGATTTTGATTCTGTAACGGGATGGTTTAAATGGGTGTAGCTGGGTGACTTTGTCTTACCAGATATTTTCCTTATCATATCCCAAACTTTTTTTATAGGGGTTTTGTGATTAATTTTTGAAACGTAAGAACGCCATGACTTTCGTTTCGAGGTCTTAATTGTTCTGCGAGCCTTTGCTCTAAATACTTTTACTTCATTTAAATTGTCCTTAGTTGGATATTTTTTGAATTTATTTAGAGCTTTTTTCCTCGTTTTAATAGCTTCTTTACATTCATCATTGTACCATGGATTACTTTTTGTTGGATTTGTCGAGGTCTTTGGTATACATTTAGAAGATATATCAATAAGGGAAGAGGTGAAATCAGACAAAGGGTCTGAAGAATCTTTGAAACTTTCTAAAGTTATTGTTTCAGTACATAAAGATTGAAATACTTCCCAATTAGCTTTATTTAGTTTCCATTTTGGATTATGATCTTCTACTGTGGAAGTATTACTTTGAATGACGATAGGAAAATGATCACTATGATGTTGATCTTTACAGACAGACCAATTAAAGTCAAGAAAAAGGGATGGATGGCATAAGGAAAGATCTATGGAAGAGAAAGAGCCTGTTGGATCATGCATATATGTGTATGACTTGTCATTCATAAGACAGATATCATTGTTTGTAATGAAATTTTCAATGATTTCTCCTCTTGAATTATCTTTATTACCCCAGAGAATATTATGGCCATTAAAGTCACCTAATAGTAGATATGGAGAAGGAAGTTGTTTTAATAAAGAATCAAGATGTTTAGTTCTTAAGGTAAAGGAAGGAGGAATATAAATAGAACATATGGTTATTTCTTTATCTAACGTTACAGAAACAGCAGTTGCCTGCAGTTCTGTGGTTAACACTATATTTCGTTGAGGACAAGAAGATTTAACAAAGATAGAGCTACCGCCAGAAGGTCTTTGGCAGTCAGAATGTATATAATTATATATGTTAAAACCCTTAAGGTTTACATTATCATTAGGTTTTAAGAAGGTCTCTTGAAGACAGAAAATAGATGGTTTGTGTTGTTCAAGTATTATGGATATTTCATCAAATTTTGGTTTCAGACCTCGACAATTCCATTGTATGATTTTGTGCTTAAAATTCATTTCTCCCATTAAAAAGTATAAAAATAAAATAATTAAAAGATTGGATACTTTCATTTATTTTCTGCTTGATTGATTATGGAGGAAGAACTGGTGATCTACTTCCTAGGTTAGAAGAACTAGAGGGCTTGGGAATGTCAACAGACAATTCCATACTGGATTCTTCCTCTAAAGTTCCATATTTATTTTGCAATTTTATATCTGAGGATCCTTTTGTTGATCTATCTGGACTTTTATTTTTCAAAGGTTGAGAAGTTTTGTTTGACTGATTTTTATTTCGTGGGTTTATTGTTGATGATGATGAAGCTGTATTGGTTGTGATAGGTTTTAAAGTTTTCTTTGGTTCATTAGGTTTAGTTGCTTGTTTCCCTTTAGCTGCTACCTTTTTTTGCCATTCTTCAACTAATGATTGGATTAACATGTCACAAGTTTGTGTTTGGGCATCTTTCATTTCTACTGTTTTTGATTTGGTTTTAATGATTGAGGCATATGAGTTCACTCCTGGATTTATTGATGTTTCATACAACTTTCTTGCTTCTGGGTATGTTATGTTGTTTTTCACCTTTAGTTTGATTATTTCTTTCTCTTTTTGCCAGACTTCACATTGATTTGAGTACGCAGGATGGTCCTTACCACAATTAGCACATTTAATAGGGTTTGAACAAGTTGATGTATGATTACCTTCCTGCCCACATTTACCGCAAACAGGAGGTGCACTGCATTTGTCTTCATGATGACCAAATTTTTGACACCAAAAACAGCGAAGAGGATTGGTATGTAAAGCTCTATCTTGATGTTTCTGTAGAAAATTTTGATCTCTTTTGGAACAATCGGAGTGTTAAAAGTGAGTACAAAAGTGTTTGTTTCAATGTGTTTTCCTTCTTTTTTGATAATAATTCTTTTGACTGATGTTACTCCTTGTGACTTAAGATTTTCTTTCATTTCTTCTTCAGAGACTCCTTTCATTGCGGGATCTTTTATGATGCCCTTTGAAGAATTTAATGTTGGATGGGGAAAGATTCTAACATTTATGTTGTAAAATTTTGTTTGTCTAAGTAATTGTTCTGTTTGACCTTTCCTTAGTGTTTCAATTAGTATGCTGTTGTCTCTCAATTTTTTTACTGTTTTTGGTGTACCTATCAAACCTTCTAATACTTTTTCTATGATAAATGGAGATAGGCTGGTAACTTTTTCTTCTTCTGTGTTCAAATTTTGAATAAGAATAAATTTAGGGAAAGCAGTAGATTTTGGTTGATCATCATCATCATCAGTATCTGAAGTTCTAGCTCGTTTTCCTTGTGAAGAAACTGGTCGTTTACCATTGTTATCTTGGGATTGATGTAATCCAAGATTGGGGGGTAACCCCAGGCTAGCACCTGAGGTTGAAGGGGGGACCATGGATGTAATGTTTTCAGTAATATCCATAGTGTTGATTTTATGTTCAGTAGCTATGCTCTTCACCCACCGTGGAGCCCTACAAGGGAACGTAATATGGAAATGGTTCTCCTATTTCCTACGTTAAAGTTACATACCTACTATACTCCAGTTCATATTTTCCAGTTGTTCGTCAGCTTAAAAGCTTTCCAACGCTGGTCTGTATGCCCTAAGATTAGCCCATGAGCAGTCGCTTTTGAAACCAAGAAGTGAGATATGCATGAAGAAAATCTAACCCGGTTAAGTACCAAAAGATACTTTAAAAAGACAGAAGGAAGAAAGATTAAGTTGATTTCAAAAGCTGAACCACCCAGCCGATTGATCCAGCGCCGGACCTAGCACCGGACTCACGTCTAGCTGAATCCGAGACCAAAAACAATGTGTTGGAAAGCTGGAGATCCCCGGGCTTTCCTCAATTGCCAGGATTCTCTTCTCCCATTCACGTGTCGCAAACCCACGGCAAACGGGCAGCACACTGTTTTAATAAGGGTTTTCACCTTATCTACTACAGAGGTAAAGCAATCTGTATATTTTAACCCTACAGACAGGGTATAAGCCCGGTTGTGATGTACAGTTAAGAAAATAAACTGTGATAGATTATTTAAAAAGTTTGCAATTGAAATGTTTGTAGTAGACTCGGTCAATTTTAGCCTGTTTGAGTTTAAATGCGTATAATGAAAAAGACACAAATAGTATTAGAGAAACAAATGAATTTGAGACAGAAAGAACTACAGTATGTTCTTTTGAATAAGATATTGGAATTAAGCAAAGATATTTCACAGGTAAATTGCTCTTCAAGTTAAATCTGAAGATATCTCTACAATAGAGAACTTTAAAGCTCTACAATAAAGAACTTTAAACATATAAGAGTAAGAATGTAACTTAGGTACTGGACAGTTGATCATGAAAACTGTCATATAGATAAAGTAAGAGTTTAAAAAATGAATGTTCAACAAGATAAAGAACTCAATAATCAAGACGATAGCAGTTATAAAAATTACTATATTTGACTGTTATCTTCTTTACAGTTTTACTAGTGTAAGACAATTTTTGATAAATTTAAGCTTTTGGTTATTTATGAAAACAAGTTGATATATTTGCGCTTTTACGGACAGTTACCACTGGTTTGCGTGAGGACTTTAACCTCAACCTGTCACCTCTCAAGTCTGCAAAACAAGAGACGCAAACAGGCCTGCTTAAGTACGAAGGTACATACAGTCTGTCCCCAGTGGTGCCGGGCAGCCATCCATATTTCTAGGGCGCCAGAGGGCGGGCGCCTGGCTTACCTTTAGCTCTAAGCAGAGGGGACAGTTATTCAAAAATAAAGTCCCCCGTGCGAATTAAGCCCCCGAACCACGGCAAGGCGGTAAGCAAACTCGGGGGAGATTTTTCTTGAGACAAGGGAAGAGAAAAAGTCACAGGGGACTAGATCAGGGGAATAGGGTGAATGTTCTAGAACATAGACACCCTGTTCTTTCCAAATGCGACGCCACACTTCCGGCCTTGTGACATGAGGCATTGTCATGTTACAAATAAATACCACAGATTCCTATCTTCGGTCAACATTTCTGGTAGAATTTGACAAATTTTCTAAGAACTTTGTTCCTGTAAAACCTTGTATTCATTGACTTGCCTTTGGGTATAGAGACTTGTATTGCTAACCCGTTAGGAGTGAAAAATATGGCACACATAACCTTTTTTACACTGGTAATCCTTTTGGCAATACAAAGCCTTAGCCATACTCGATTACTTACTTTTCGATGCGGTTCAAAATAGTGCATCCAAGACTCATCATGTTACTACATTCATAAATAATTTCTGATCATATCTTGGAAATCGTTTTAACAGTTTGCGCGCCGTCCTAACATGCGTGTATTTTTGCTCCTCATTGAGCAAATGTGGGGCCCACCAAGTGCTTTCCTTATTCATTTTCAAAATATTTCGCCAAAAGCGCAGTGCAAATGCTTTTGAAATGTCAATGATGTCCGCAATCTGCTGAGAGGTATATCGTTGCGTCTGATTTCACTATGTATTTTTTTATAACAAGGTTTGGACTACTTTCAGATTTAGATCTACAATATTTTGGAGCACTTCTAACAGACCCTACGCCTGCACTGAAATCCCTAACCTGTCTGCACACTGTGGAAAATGACATTGAATTACTAACATAAACAGTACATATGTCAGCATAAATGTCCGTTGAACCTCTGCTAAGTAATGCGCGAGTCTTAATGTCAGCCCTGATTTCGATCTCATTTTCAACGCTTCTCCCAACCATTTTGCTTAACCGCCTATGAGTAGGGTTTGTGCAAAAGTAAATTTCACGAGAGATATTGTGTCTACATGTGCAGTTGATACATCGATTGAAAGATGAGAGAATGGAGAACACATACAAGGCGTGGGTTTTATCTTCCCGCCAAAAGTTGCGGTGAAAATTAGCCAGTGGCATTAATTTTGATCCCATCCTCGTACACAGCTGGCTTTATAAATGACACTTATTCACGATGAATATTTACAGGAGTAAAAATGATCAAAATATTACCATTTTTTACAGCTACGTACACTATTTTGTGCACTCGTCAACTGCAACCACCATACGATGACTGCGTTGTTCGAGTACAGTGGTTCTCTAGCGTGATTCTAGCTATAAATTTATTTTTTGTTAGCAAAATAGATACAGATTCAGGAGTTTAGTTAAGAGTGCGTAACGAAAATTTAATTTTCTTATTTCTGAACCAAAACATATGTTAAGGGTACTCAAAAGAACCGTCTCAATGAGACGGCTCTTTTGAGCACCCAAAACATGTGGCTCTTTTGAGCACCCAAAACATGTGTTAAAACTGATGGGTAAGAAAATATTTACAATTTTACGCTGTATTTTTTTGCTTATAAAGCGTAATTGAAAGTACTTTTCCCGTTATTTATGTGCATTCAAAAAGGTGCCAGAGGATGGAAATTTTAACATGTTACGAGTTATTGTTTTTTTAATCACCTAAATAGGATGTGGATTGGTGACAATCGCAAGGTTCAGTTTATAACACTGTAACGTGAAAATGTACATACCATCGGAGGATCCAGAGGGGGAAGACAGGGGGTCCCGACCCCCTTAAATATCACTAAAATACGGAGCTTCATAGCAATATTGATCATGATACCCTAAAAATCACAAAGCCACCATTCAATACGCCATTTTAAAAGCGTTTCACTGGCGGCCCCTCTCCATCCCATCAATTCTAACAAAAAAAAAAAAAAAAAAAAAAAAAAAAAAAAAAACCTAGTAAGGAAAGTTGCCAGAGCTGTTTTCTGGCAGTCGGGCCTGGACCCCCCCCCACCCCTGGCAATAATATCTGGATCCGCGAATAGAACCGCCAGTCACTCAGCCATGCGGTCGCGTCACAGATAGATATATTTGACTATTTGAAAAAAAAAAATGCATATAGGATTCGTAGCCAGTAGCCGTATAGGGCTCATTGGCCAAAGACAAATAGGATCCCTAGCCAGATTATTTTCCTTCCCATGCTATTTATAGAGGAAAATAATGAATAATTCGGTCTGTGAAATGCATATAAGTCATTTTCCACTTAAATTATTAACAAAATACAAAAAAGGATTTCGAAAACAGCCCAAGCTTTTCGAAAAGTTTGTTTTCTTTGTTGTGCGATCGTCTGTGGACGCCATCCTATTATTTGCGGTGTTGGGGACCCCTTTTTACAGCAAGATGTGCGTTTTCATTGTCCGATTTACGGGTTTTTTAATTTTGCAAAGCCAAAACAGAAATCATACACACGACATATTTGAAAATATGAACAAAAAGACTATGTTACTTTGAAGAATATGGCTAATACGTTTGATTGGACATCTTTAAAAAGTGAAGATATATATACTACTCCACAAAAATAACTGAAAAAATACTGGAGCCTATCCGCTAATAACAATCTTATTGAGACACATTGACATTTGATTTTTTGTCTCATAGCTTCATTGTTGTTCCGTTGCATTGCCATTTTCTTCATGCAATTAACGAAATTTTTTACTTTACTTACCTTTTGATGTCACTGCGTTTCATTAAGATTGTTTTCAGCGGATATGCTCGTTTTCTGGAGCGGATAGGGCTTAGGAAAAGCAGTTTAAACGGATAGGCTCCTTTGCGTCTATATACCGTGATTACGAAATTCGTTTTAATATATACTGCTCAACTTAAGTTTAGCACGGATCCACTTTGAATGAACATGAAACATATTATTTAATGTTATCAACATGTATGGGGATCTTGAAATTTACATTTTTCCGTGTCCGCCAGACAAAGAGTAATCTGGTTAGGCGTCAGTGGATTGACGTTAAATTTGATGTCATGGGCATGTAAAGGATACACGTCTACATCAGAAATTAAAACTTTTGATGCTAATGTAAAGCAAAAGGTTCTTAATCATGAAAAACGTTAAAACACGAAAGTTTGGTACCCGTTTATGCCACGTTTTACCGTTCCATTATGACGTTAAAATGTTATTTTTCCACTTCTTGACTTTTCAGCGCACTGAAACAAGCGGTCAAGTAATCATTTTGATGCAAGATTGGCAAAAGCACCCGAATGTGTATAGGCTTTCTTTAGTGTCACTTGTGGGGATGACACTCGATAATTGCATCGTCCTTCGGATCAGGGAAAGTCGCGCCTTGGGCAGGTTAAAGAACCCTACGGTAATTTAGATATGGTCACTTGTAGGCCTTCATCCTGCAACCCGGAGATGACAAAGTACTCCTGTCGATAGTTTGTGGATATTCTCTTTTTGTCATCTCAAAATCGGACTCGATTAAGGGGTCTTTTCTATGCACACGAGGGCGGGATCAAAAGTAATGCATCCAATGATGTTAAATGGCAACTATAGAACTAAAGGTGGGATTGCATTTTTGTTTTTTTCAATCCTTCAAAGTACACTTCATTTCAAAGTTTCAATCTTTTAATCCAGTCCTCGAAGGCTTTCTCATAGTCTTTTTCGTTTTCGGCTAAGGAGGTTTAATGTTGCAGAACATAACTTTTGGCGGGATGTATATTTTTACCAGCAAGATTTTTCTGGAGACGAGGGAAGAGAAAAAAGTCACAGGGACCTTTATCAGGAGAATATGGTCGATGTTATATAAAATAGTCACCCTGTTCTTTCGAAAATGATGTCATACTTCTGGCCTTGTGACTTAAGGCGTGTTAATGTAACAAATAAATACCAGAGATACCAGTCTTCGATTGATGTTTAGGTAGAATTCGACAAGCTTTCTTAGAACTTTTTCTTGTAAAACCTTGCATTCATTGACTTGCCTTGGGTATAAGGACCTGCATTGCTAAGCCCTTAGTAGTAAAAAATATGGTATACATAACATTTTTCGAATTGGTAATCCTTGTGGCAATACAATGCCTTCTTGCATTTTTGGTGAGCCATACTCGATTACTTATTTTTCGATGCGGTTTGAAATAATGTATCCAAGACTCATCATATACTATTACATTCATAAATATTTTCTGATCATATCTTGGAAACCGTTTCAACAGCTTGCGCGCTGTCCTAACATGCACGCATTTTTGCTCCTCATCGAGCAAATGTGGAACCCACCAAGTGCTTTCCTTCTTCGGTTTCAAAATATTTCGCCAAAAGCATAAAGCAGATGCTTTTAAAATTTCAACCATGTCCGCAATCCGCTGAGAAGTATATCTTGCGTCCGATTTTACTAAAAAATTTTTTTAACAATCTTTGGACCACTTGCAGATTTAGATCTACCAGATTTAGGAGCACTTGAACAGGCCCTACGTCTGCACTTAAATGCCTAACCCATCTACAAACCGTGGAAAAGAATGTTGAATTACTACCATAACAGTACATATGTCAGCATAAATGTCCGTTGAACTTCTGCTGAGTAAAGCGCGAGTATGAATGTCAGTCCTGATTTCGTTCGAATTTTCAACGCTTCTCCCAACCATTTTGCCTAACCGCCAATGAGTAGGGTTTGTGCAAAGTAAATTTCACGCGATATATTGTGTCTACACATCTACGTTTCCCTTGCTGAAATCAAAACTTGTTCTCAATGTAACAGCAAATACATTGGCTGATCCAGAGGGGGATCAGGGGTTCGCTTGAACCCCCTTTGTGATTAAATCATTTCACTTTCATTGATAGTTTTCAGAACAAGAGGGCCCTTGGGCCCTGGGTCGCTCACCTGAGAATGACTGATCAGTGGAGTGGAACCATTTGTGAAATTTTGGTAGAGTGCATCATGAGGAACAATTCTGTGAAAATATTTTTATTTTGGGTCAGTGGTTCAGGAGAGGTTTAAAAGCTTTCATATCAGGAGCTCTGGCAGTCCGCCTGTTTGATGCAGCAAAATCATTTTGAAAGAGGGCATCACTGGGAATATTCATGTGTAGATATATGGAAATTGGACCAGTGGTTCAAGAAATGTCTTTAACAGACATTTCTGATCTAGAGCTCTGGCAGCACTTTTGTTCGGCGGAGTGTAACCATTTGTGCAATTTTGTTAGAGGGTATTAAGAGGAACAATTCTGTGAAAATATTTTGAATTTGGATCAGTGGTTCAGTAGTAGATATCGTTTTAAAGATTTCTTATCTGAAGCTCTTGTGGCCCTCCTGTTCGGGGAAACCTTCATTTGAAGTAATATGAATTTCAGACCAGTGGTTCAGGAGATGTCCTTTAAAGACCATTCTTATCTAGAGCTCTGGAGCCCCTGGGCCCATTTGTGCAATATTGGTAGAAGGCATCGTTAGGAACAATCCTGTGAAATTATTTTGAATTTGGACCAGTGGTTCAGGGAGAAACGGCTTTTAAAGGTATTTCTTATCTGGAGCTCTGGCAGCCGTTTTGTTCCGCGGAGTGTAACCATTTGTGCAATTTTAGTAGAGGGTATTACGGGGAAAAATCTGTAAAATTATTTAGAATTCGGGTCAGTGGTTCAGGAGATGTCGTTTAAAAGATTTCTTATCTAGAGCTCTGGCGGCCCTCCTGTTTGGTGCAGCGGAACTATTTATGCAATTTTGAAAGAGTGCGTCATAGGAAACATTCATGTGAAATTATATGAAATTTGGACCAGTCGTTCAGGAGAAGATATCGTTTAAATACTGTTCTTATCTAGAGCTCTCTGGCAGCCCCTTTGGTCAGTGGACTGGAACCATTTGTGCGATATTGAAAGAAGGCATCATGAGGAACAATCCTGTGAAATTATTTTGAATTTGGACCAGTGGTTCAGGAGGAAATGCCGTTAAAGGTATTTCTTATCTGAAGCTTTGGCAGCTCTTTTGTTCAGCGGAGCGTAACCATTTGTGCAATTTGGGTAGATGGTATCAAGAGGAACAATTCTGTGAAATTATTATGAATTTGGGTCAGTGGTCCATGTCGTTTAAAAGATTTATTATCTGGAGCTCTGGCGGCCCTCCTGTTCAGTGGAGGGGAACTATTTATGCAATTTTGTAGGAGGGCATCATGGGGAATATTCATGTGAGTTATATGAAATTAGGACCAGTGGTTCAGGAGATGTCATTTAAAGAAAAAGTTAATGGGCGGACAGACTCGCAACGGACGTCATTCATTCTATATTAATCAGTGTGCGAATTTAAACACCATGAAACGGATAATTTTTAATATACATGTTATTTGACTCATTAAGAGGCTGAATTTATGTGACGCGAGATGTCCGCTTTAATATGATGCTGTAACTAGATTTCATTGGTGTTTTTGATATTAGCTAATTCTTGTTTTCTTAAGGTTTTAATGCAATTTTATTGGTGCGCCTCTCCACAGTTTGAGAATTACAATTGAGATTTGTGACTCAAAGAAAAAAACATAAAGAAGAATTGGTGTTTTTGATATTAGCTAATTCTTGTTTTCTTAAGGTTTTAATGCAATTTTATTGGTGCGCCTCTCCACAGTTTGAGAATTACAATTGAGATTTGTGACTCAAAGAAAAAAACATAAAGAAGAATTTGTTTTGAAGAATTCTACAGAATATAGACTTATAATTACTGGGCAGTTCTTATTGTAGCCGAGTTTCTCCAGGAATCGATGTGATATTTTTGTTTCCATTGAACTGCACAATAGAAATATATTTGACATCAGTGAGGCTCTTAAAAGGGACTGTGCTAACTGTCAATAATGGCCAGTATTGGAGGGGGTGGGGGCTAAGAAGAAGGATTCATCTCCCGGTAGATCTTCTAGTAGAGGAAGGGCGGTGGTGATGATGATGATGAGTTGGAGTTTAACGACGCATCAACCCTTTTGGGTCATTAGCGTCATCAAGGTTAGGTAAGAGAAGTATTACTGAACATTAAAACTATAATAGATAAGCTAAAATATTAAAAATTTAACACATTAAACATATGAGTATAGCAAAGACAATAAAATAGTAATCATTTTACAGCGAAGATCATGTACAATATCTGACAACAACATAGGCTAATCAGATGACTATACATGATCTTCTCCTGCAAAAAAGAAAATGATATGCTGAAAGCAATTTAAAAAATAAGCAGTTCAAAGGAAAATAGCTACAATTTGTTAAAAAGATTAATCTCTTTTAAGAATAAGAAGATATTATCAATAGGTTCATCATTAAACAATTGTTTGATTGTTTCAACATGAAAATATTTGTTTCTTATATGAGAAAAATCACCACATTCAAGTAGAAAATGGCGGACTGTAAAGAGTGTATCACATCCAAAACAACACGGTGGCTCCTCTCGTTTTAAAAGATATGAGTGTGTGACCCTTGTATGACCAGTACGTAAACGAGCAAGGACAACTTCTTCGTGTCTGACATTCCGTACGACTGGTTGAGATTGTCCAATGACAGGTTTAATCTCAAAGAGTTTATTACCAACACTGTTATTCCATAAAATTTGCCATTTATTTAAAATGTACCTATTGATAAAAGAAATTTGTATAAGGTAATGAAAAGTTTGTTGGGTGTAAATTCAATGAATCTTTTGCTTTTTGGTCCACACTTTCATTGCCAGCAATGCCAATGTGGCTAGGGATCCAACAGTAAACTATTTCATTAAATTCTGATAAATCATGATGTTTTTCAAGTAGTTTTTGAATTTGGGGATTTTTTGAAGATGTATGATCTAAAGATTTTAAAACTGAAAGGGAGTCTGAAAATATAACAAATTTATTTGAAGTTTCACAATCGGCAATCCCTGGAGAGTCCCTACCACCTTGTCGCGGTCTCTGGGGCACACTTCACACAGGGGACGATATTGATTGTAATTATTGTCTCCTCTGGGAGTGCTAAGAGTAGGACCCACCAGTCTGCCGTGGGTGGCTTTCTCGTAACTCGAAGGGGATGGCCTGGAAGACTGAGAGCATGCAGAATATGGACGTTTATAAATTCTGTATGACTCAACACGTCTCTTTGGCCTCTTTGACGGGGTAGACTGAGGTGGAAACACGGCCCGGTGTTTCTAATCGGCTTTGTCATGCTAAGCCCCAGGATTCTGAAAATGTAAAAAAAAATATTTCTTATATCTTCGTTCTATAGTATCGTTCTGATGCCAACCATGTGTCCATTATCTTAAACTTTCTTTCTTTTATAAAATAATCCTGGAAGGCAGTGGCTTAACGGGTCAATTGTGCAGATTCTATTTGTGCAAGTATACCTTCTATGTATCTCTAGCACTGGAGATGGGAAATCCACTCCATTAAAGTGCTCCCTTGTTGGGCTCCACGGTGGGTGGGGAGCATGGAGGATGAATCAAACAACTAAACTACATGGCTAAACAAAAAGCAAAAAAACGTCACATAGCAAATTCAGATACTGACTCTGAAAACTCGTACCCAGTTTCTCAACCAACTACTTCAAGTTCGTCAAGTTCGTCTACCTCAACCAAAAAACCTTATGTACCCAGATTTTTAATAATCCATTCAGAAAAAGAAGGAGAGACTATTTCTTCTCTTTCTCCGTTTGTTGTACATAAAACAATAATGAGTATTGCAGGAGAACCAAAGAGCATCAAAAATCTAAGGTCTGGTGATCTTTTGATACAATGTGCAAAAGAGTCACACGAAAAGAATCTACTACAGATGAAGACATTTTGTGGTCTAAAATGCTCCGTAACACCCCATTCATCCTTGAACACATCCAAGGGTATCATTCGCTGTCCAGCCTTGAGCAGAGTGACAAGCGATGATATCAAGGAAGGCATGGTTGAACAGGGAGTTACGGATGTACGTAGAATCACTGTACGTCGTGATGGTGAAACAAAATTAACCAACACATATGTTCTTACATGCAACTCACCAAACTTACCTACAGTTGTTAAGATAGGCTTCATGCAAGTGAAAGTAGATGTCTACATACCAAACCCTCTTCGATGTTACCATTGTCAGGTGTTTGGTCACCACGAAAATAAATGTGGTAGACACGCTGTATGCTGCAACTGCGGTGAGCCTGAACATTGTGCACCATCTGGCGTGTGTGACAAACCAGCCAAATGTGTCAACTGCTCTGGTAATCACCCTGCAAACTCAAAACAATGCCCACAATGGGAGAAAGAGAAGAAAATTCTCAAAATCAAATGTGAAAACAATCTATCATTTCCTGATGCTCGTAAGCAATACGAACAATTTTACACTGGTCAAACCTGTGCAAGTGCTGTAAAACCAGGCACTTGCAACAAATCTACACAAACTGAAAACAAAACCACACAGACAGACGAAAGCTTTGACGAATACTTAAAACAGACAACAGAGAAAACACAAGGTACAAAGGAAAAACGTAACGCATCTCCTAAACCAGGAAAAAGTAACTCCTCTCATTCTGGGCCGGCCCTTAAGGGGGCGACCTTTGAAGTGATGGGGAGGGATGAGGGGGGGAGGAGGGAAGAAGAGAAAGACGGACTCGAAAGGCAACAGGGGGAGGAAGGAGAACAGCAATGGCAGGGGGAGCGGGCACAGAAGGAGGAGGAACAGGTGGAAGGGGCAAGGCAAGCTGGGGGGAGTCCATGTTCTGTGTTTGCTGTGAAAGATGGCGAGGAGGTCATGGACGATGAGTCTGTGGTTTTCACAGGGCCATCTTCCAGTGATCACCTCCCTAAGGGCGCACTGTCACGATTGCCATTGGCTTAAATGATGGAGGGTTTCAATCTAACCATTATTTTTTTACCCATTTTAATGTTGTTTTCAGGTATGGATTTTGAACGTAGAATTGTACAATGGAATTGTCGAGGTTTGAAACCTGATTATGGTGGAGTATCATTATTGATTTCTGAATGTAGTCCGTCTGTGTTTTGTTTTCAGGAGACGTTTCTTGAACCAGGTGATTTTGTTTGTTTGTTTGGTTCTTAACGACGCATCAACCCTTGTGGGTCATTAGCGTCAGACGGTATTAAACTAAACATAATGAAGATGGAAAAAGTAAAAAATTTATAAGATAAAATAAAAGGAATGATGTTGATGAGATTGCATAATGATAATTAGTTGAAATACGATTGTTGACAGGAGAGACCACGTACAATATCTGACAGTTTCAAAGAGCTATTCAGATAACTGTACATGTTCTCTAACTGAACAGAATACAACATTAAAAATCTGTATTATGGTCTGATACAAATGTAAAACAAAACATGATTTTAAAAATAGCAATTAGATTTTGTTAAAAAGATTTATTTGTCTTAAAAATGTCATAATACTATCAATATGTATATCTTGAAATAATTCTTTCATGTTATCAACATGATGATGATGATGATGAGTTGGAGTTTAACGACGCATCAACCCTTTTGGGTCATTAGCGTCATCAAGGTTATTAAGAGAAGTATTACTGAACATTAAAACTATAATAGATAAGCTAAAATATTAACAATTTGACACATAAAACATATGAGTATAGCAAAGACGATAAAATAGTAGTCATTCTACAGCGAAGATCATGTACAATATCTGACAACAACATAGGCTAATCAGATGACTATACATGATCTTCTCCTGCAAAAAAGAAAAAGATATGATGAAAGTAAGTTTAAAATAGTAAACAGTTCAAAGGAAAAAGCTACAATTTGTTAAAAAGATTAATCTCTTTTAAGAATAAGAAGACATTATCAATAGGTACATCATTAAACAATTGTTTGAGTGTATCAACATGAAAGTATTTGTTTCTTATATGAGAAAAATCACCACATTCAAGTAGAAAATGGCGGACTGTAAAGAGTGTATCACATCCAAAACAATACGGTGGCTCCTCTCGTTTTAAAAGATAAGAGTGTGTGATTCTTGTATGACCAATACGTAGACGAGCAAGGACAACTTCTTCCTGTCTGACATTTCGTACTACTGGTTGAGATTGTCCAATGACAGGTTTAATCTCAAAGAGTTTATTACCAACACTGTTATTCCATAAAATTTGCCATTTGTTTAAAATGTACCTATTGATAAAAGATTTAAAATTTGCATAAGGTATTGAAAAGTTTGTTGGGTGTAAATTCAATGAATCTTTTGCTTTTTGATCCACACTTTCATTGCCAGCAATGCCAATGTGGCTAGGGATCCAACAGTAAACTATTTCATTTAATTCTGATAATTCATGATGTTTTTCAAGTAGTTTTTGAATTTGGGGATTTTTTGAAGATGTATGATCTAAAGATTTTAATACTGATAGGGAGTCTGAAAATATAATAAATTTGTTAGAAGTTTCACAGTCGGCAATAAGATCTAATGCTAAATCTAAAGCTTTTGCTTCTGCTGTAAAAATTGAGGACCCATCTGGAATTCGCATAGTTTCAGAGAAGTCATCAGATACTATTGCGCATCCTACTTTCATATCATCTTTTGAACCATCTGTATAAATGTGCTTATAGTCCATGTAATGTGATTTTAGCTCCTGGAAATTAGATTTCATGATAATTGGACTTGTTTCTGATTTCTTATCAGAGTGTAAATCGAAAATAAGTTTTGGTTTATTTATACACCATGCTGGTACATTTGGTGTAAAAGATTTATCTATGTTTTTAAAGTTTATGTTTGCAGATTCCAGGACTGGTAAAGTTCTGACGCCAAAAGATTTAATAAAATTTGGTTTGCTTTCATAAAGTTCTGTGTATTTCGGCTGAAAGGTCACATCATGAGCTGGATTTGAATTATTTTCAGCAATTCTAATAGCATATTGTAAAGAAAGTTTTTCTCTACGTGTATTTAAAGATGGCTCATCTGCCTCAACATAAAGACTTGCAGTAGGTGATGTTCTAAATGCTCCTAAGGCTAATCTAAGACCTTGATGATGGATAGGGTCAAGCATAGCTAAATAAGATTTTCTTGCCGATCCATAAACAATGGATCCATAGTCTAGTTTTGAACGTATCAAAGATCGATATAATTGTAAGAGTGTTGTTCGATCTGCACCCCAAGTAGTGTGAGATAAAACTTTCAATATGTTCAAGGATTTAAGGCATTTTGCCTTCAAGTATTTAATATGCGGAATAAAACTCAGCTTTTTGTCAAATATCAAACCAAGATATTTGTATTCCTGTACAACAGGAATAGGCGATCCATATAATGTAAGAACTGGATCATCATGTTGCTTTCGCAATTGACAGAAATGTACACACTGTGTTTTTGACTTGGAAAATTTAAAGCCATTATTAGTGGCCCAATGTTCTATCTTGTTTAAGTTTTGCTGTAGATGTCTTTCAATTGTTCGCATACTTTTTGATCGAAAGCAAATACAAAAATCATCAACATAGAGAGAGCAGTCTGTTAAATTATCTAAGCATTTAACAATATCATTGATTTTAATATTAAAAAGAGTTGTAGATAATACACCACCCTGTGGGACCCCCTGCTCCTGATCATATAGATCAGAAAGAGTGGATCCCACCCTCACCTGCATTGCGCGATCAGCAAGGAAGCTTTCAATAAAAGTAGGTAGTCTACCTCTTAGTCCTAGTTTATGAATATCTTTCATAATGCCATATCTCCATGTGGTATCGTATGCTTTTTCCAAGTCAAAAAAGACAGCTACAACGTGTTCCTTTTTAACAAAGGCATCACGTATGAAAGTTTCCAATCTAACTAAATTATCATTTGTACTACGGCCAGCTCGGAAACCCGACTGATACCGTGATAAAAGATTGTTGGATTCTAAATACCAAATCAACCTTTTATTAATCATCCTTTCCAACGTTTTACAAAGACAACTTGTAAGAGCTATAGGTCTTTAATTGGTTGGCTCAGCATGATCTTTCCCTGGTTTGGGTATAGGTATTACAGTGGCTAATCGCCAGTCTTCAGGAAAATCACCAGTAGTCCATATATGATTGAATATACCTAAAAGAGCCTGGAGGGAACTCTCTGGGAGATGTTTAAGCATTTGATAATGTATTTCATCCGGTCCTGTTGCAGAATCATGTGATTGTTTAATTGCATCCAAAAGTTCATCAAAATTAAAAAGATTATTATATTCCTCAGTATTTGCAGACTTGAAATTAAGTTTAATTTTTTCTTGTTCTGCTTTAACTTTTTGAAATTTTTCAGAGTAATTTCTTGAACATGAATTGTTTAGAAATGTTTCTCCTAAGGTTTCAGCTATATCAAATTTACTTGTTGATTTTGATTCTGTAACGGGATGGTTTAAATGGGTGTAGCTGGGTGACTTTGTCTTACCAGATATTTTCCTTATCATATCCCAAACTTTTTTTATAGGGGTTTTGTGATTAATTTTTGAAACGTAAGAACGCCATGACTTTCGTTTCGAGATCTTAATTGTTCTGCGAGCCTTTGCTCTAAATACTTTTACTTCATTTAAATTGTCCTTAGTTGGATATTTTTTGAATTTATTTAGAGCTTTTTTCCTCGTTTTAATAGCTTCTTTACATTCATCATTGTACCATGGATTACTTTTTGTTGGATTTGTCGAGGTCTTTGGTATACATTTAGAAGATATATCAATAAGGGAAGAGGTGAAATCAGACAAAGGGTCTGAAGAATCTTTGAAACTTTCTAAAGTTATTGTTTCAGTACATAAAGATTGAAATACTTCCCAATTAGCTTTATTTAGTTTCCATTTTGGATTATGATCTTCTACTGTGGAAGTATTACTTTGAATGACGATAGGAAAATGATCACTATGATGTTGATCTTTACAGACAGACCAATTAAAGTCAAGAAAAAGGGATGGATGGCATAAGGAAAGATCTATGGAAGAGAAAGAGCCTGTTGGATCATGCATATATGTGTATGACTTGTCATTCATAAGACAGATATCATTGTTTGTAATGAAATTTTCAATGATTTCTCCTCTTGAATTATTATCTTTATTACCCCAGAGAATATTATGGCCATTAAAGTCACCTAATAGTAGATATGGAGAAGGAAGTTGTTTTAATAAAGAATCAAGATGTTCAGTTCTTAAGGTAAAGGAAGGAGGAATATAAATAGAACATATGGTTATTTCTTTATCTAACGTTACAGAAACAGCAGTTGCCTGCAGTTCTGTGGTTAACACTATATTTCGTTGAGGACAAGAAGATTTAACAAAGATAGAGCTACCGCCAGAAGGTCTTTGGCAGTCAGAATGTATATAATTATATATGTTAAAACCCTTAAGGTTTACATTATCATTAGGTTTTAAGAAGGTCTCTTGAAGACAGAAAATAGATGGTTTGTGTTGTTCAAGTATTATGGATATTTCATCAAATTTTGGTTTCAGACCTCAACAATTCCATTGTATGATTTTGTGCTTAAAATTCATTTCTCCCATTAAAAAGTATAAAAATAAAATAATTAAAAGATTGGATACTTTCATTTATTTTCTGCTTGATTGATTATGGAGGAAGAACTGGTGATCTACTTCCTAGGTTAGAAGAACTAGAGGGCTTGGGAATGTCAACAGACAATTCCATACTGGATTCTTCCTCTAAAGTTCCATATTTATTTTGCAATTTTATATCTGAGGATCCTTTTGTTGATCTATCTGGACTTTTATTTTTCAAAGGTTGAGAAGTTTTGTTTGACTGATTTTTATTTCGTGGGTTTATTGTTGATGATGATGAAGCTGTATTGGTTGTGATAGGTTTTAAAGTTTTCTTTGGTTCATTAGGTTTAGTTGCTTGTTTCCCTTTAGCTGCTACCTTTTTTTGCCATTCTTCAACTAATGATTGGATTAACATGTCACAAGTTTGTGTTTGGGCATCTTTCATTTCTACTGTTTTTGATTTGGTTTTAATGATTGAGGCATATGAGTTCACTCCTGGATTTATTGATGTTTCATACAACTTTCTTGCTTCTGGGTATGTTATGTTGTTTTTCACCTTTAGTTTGATTATTTCTTTCTCTTTTTGCCAGACTTCACATTGATTTGAGTACGCAGGATGGTCCTTACCACAATTAGCACATTTAATAGGGTTTGAACAAGTTGATGTATGATTACCTTCCTGCCCACATTTACCGCAAACAGGAGGTGCACTGCATTTGTCTTCATGATGACCAAATTTTTGACACCAAAAACAGCGAAGAGGATTTGGTATGTAAAGCTCTATCTTGATGTTTCTGTAGAAAATTTTGATCTCTTTTGGAACAATCGGAGTGTTAAAAGTGAGTACAAAAGTGTTTGTTTCAATGTGTTTTCCTTCTTTTTTGATAATAATTCTTTTGACTGATGTTACTCCTTGTGACTTAAGATTATCTTTCATTTCTTCTTCAGAGACTCCTTTCATTGCGGGATCTTTTATGATGCCCTTTGAAGAATTTAATGTTGGATGGGGAAAGATTCTAACATTTATGTTGTAAAATTTTGTTTGTCTAAGTAATTGTTCTGTTTGACCTTTCCTTAGTGTTTCAATTAGTATGCTGTTGTCTCTCAATTTTTTTACTGTTTTTGGTGTACCTATCAAACCTTCTAATACTTTTTCTATGATAAATGGAGATAGGCTGGTAACTTTTTCTTCTTCTGTGTTCAAATTTTGAATAAGAATAAATTTAGGGAAAGCAGTAGATTTTGGTTGATCATCATCATCATCAGTATCTGAAGTTCTAGCTCGTTTTCCTTGTGAAGAAACTGGTCGTTTACCATTGTTATCTTGGGATTGATGTAATCCAAGATTGGGGGGTAACCCCAGGCTAGCACCTGAGGTTGAAGGGGGGACCATGGATGTAATGTTTTCAGTAATATCCATAGTGTTGATTTTATGTTCAGTAGCTATGCTCTTCACCCACCGTGGAGCCCTACAAGGGAACGTAATATGGAAATGGTTCTCCTATTTCCTACGTTAAAGTTACATACCTACTATACTCCAGTTCATATTTTCCAGTTGTTCGTCAGCTTAAAAGCTTTCCAACGCTGGTCTGTATGCCCTAAGATTAGCCCATGAGCAGTCGCTTTTGAAACCAAGAAGTGAGATATGCATGAAGAAAATCTAACCCGGTTAAGTACCAAAAGATACTTTAAAAAGACAGAAGGAAGAAAGATTAAGTTGATTTCAAAAGCTGAACCACCCAGCCGATTGATCCAGCGCCGGACCTAGCACCGGACTCACGTCTAGCTGAATCCGAGACCAAAAACAATGTGTTGGAAAGCTGGAGATCCCCGGGCTTTCCTCAATTGCCAGGATTCTCTTCTCCCATTCACGTGTCGCAAACCCACGGCAAACGGGCAGCACACTGTTTTAATAAGGGTTTTCACCTTATCTACTACAGAGGTAAAGCAATCTGTATATTTTAACCCTACAGACAGGGTATAAGCCCGGTTGTGATGTACAGTTAAGAAAATAAACTGTGATAGATTATTTAAAAAGTTTGCAATTGAAATGTTTGTAGTAGACTCGGTCAATTTTAGCCTGTTTGAGTTTAAATGCGTATAATGAAAAAGACACAAATAGTATTAGAGAAACAAATGAATTTGAGACAGAAAGAACTACAGTATGTTCTTTTGAATAAGATATTGGAATTAAGCAAAGATATTTCACAGGTAAATTGCTCTTCAAGTTAAATCTGAAGATATCTCTACAATAGAGAACTTTAAAGCTCTACAATAAAGAACTTTAAACATATAAGAGTAAGAATGTAACTTAGGTACTGGATAGTTGATCATGAAAACTGTCATATAGATAAAGTAAGAGTTTAAAAAATGAATGTTCAACAAGATAAAGAACTCAATAATCAAGACGATAGCAGTTATAAAAATTACTATATTTGACTGTTATCTTCTTTACAGTTTTACTAGTGTAAGACAATTTTTGATAAATTTAAGCTTTTTGTTATTTATGAAAACAAGTTGATATATTTGCGCTTTTACGGACAGTTACCACTGGTTTGCGTGAGGACTTTAACCCCAACCTGTCACCTCTCAAGTCTGCAAAACAAGAGACGCAAACAGGCCTGCTTAAGTACGAAGGTACATACAGTCTGTCCCCAGTGGTGCCGGGCAGCCATCTATATTTCTAGGGCGCCAGAGGGCGAGCGCCTGGCTTACCTTTAGCTTTAAGCAGAGGGGACAGTTATTCAAAAATAAAGTCCCCTGTGCGAATTAAGCCCCCGAACCACGGCAAGGCGGTAAGCAAACTCGGGGGTGTTATCAACATGGAAGCAATTATTTCTTACTTGTGTAAAATCGCCACACTCCAAAAGGAAGTGACGTACAGTGAATGGTGCGTCGCAACCAACACATTGTGGCAGCTCTTCACCTTGTAGTAAGTATGAATGAGTGACTCTTGTATGACCTAAGCGGAGTCGAGCTAAAACTACTTCTTCTCTTCTAATGTTTCGAACAACTGATTGATATTCACCAATAGTTGGTTTGATGTCAAGAAGTTTATTACCAATGCTGTTATTCCATGAAGTTTGCCATTCTTCCAAGATATATTTATTGATAGATGGCTTAAAATTGGAAAATGGAATTTTAAAAGAAGTTGGTTCTAATGAAAGCGATGTTTTTGCTTGCTTATCTACCATCTCATTCCCTTGGATACCTAAATGACTAGGAATCCAACAGAGAGCAATTTCTTTATAAGCTAAAAGCTCATGACATTTTTCTATAAGTTTCTGAATCTGTGGATTCTTTGAACTGGTATGGTTCATTGCTTTCAATACAGAAAGCGAGTCAGAAAATATAATAAATTTATTGTTAGCATCACAAGTGCTAATAAAATCTAAAGCTAGATCAATTGCTTTGGCTTCAGCAGTGAAAATTGATGAATCGTCAGGTATACGTTGCATATTACTATGGTTGTCTGATATAACAGCACAACCAACCTTTGAGTCTTCCTTTGACCCATCAGTATAAATTTGTTGGTAATTCTTATAACGACTTTGCATTTTTCTGAAATCATCTTTTAATATGTGTGGATTTGATTCAGATTTTTTCCCGGAATGTAAATCAAAAAGTATTTCAGGTGGTTTCATACACCAAGCTGGAATATTTGGTGTAAAATGTTTTTCAATATTTTGTGGTTTGATATTGGCAGATTCTAAGAGTGGTGAAATTCTGATGCCAAATGATTTAATAGCTTTAGGTTTTTGTTCATATAAATTAACATAATTTGGTGGGAATGTAACTTCATGAGCAGGATTTGATGGGTTAGCAGCAAGTCTTATAGCATATTGCAAAGAGAGTTTCTCTCTTCGTGAGTAAAGTGATGGTTCATCTGCTTCCACATAGAGACTAGCAACAGGAGAAGTTCTAAAAGCCCCTAAAGCTAATCTAAGTCCTTGGTGATGTATAGGATCAAGCATTTGAAGATATGATTTTCGTGCAGAGCCATATATAATACAGCCATAGTCTAATTTTGACCGAACTAGAGACCGATACAACTTGAGAAGTGTTGTTCGGTCTGCACCCCAAGAAGTATGGGAAAGCACTTTTAAAAGATTCAATGCTTTTAAACATTTAGCTTTGAGAAATTTAATATGGGGTATAAAACTGAGTTTTCTATCAAATAAAATGCCAAGGAATTTAGATTCCTCAACAACTGGAATGGGTGATCCATATAAATGTAAAACCGGATCATCATGTTGCTTGCGCAACTGACAGAAATGTACACACTGTGTTTTTGATTTGGAAAACTTAAAATCATTGCTTGTTGCCCAATTTTCAATCTTATTTAAATTTTGTTGCAGTTGGCGTTCAATCGTCGCCATGCTTTTTGAGCGATAACAGATACAGAAGTCATCAACGTATAATGAGCAATCAGTAAGATTACCTAAACATTTCACAATATCATTAATTTTAATGCTAAAAAGTGTTGTTGATAGAACGCCTCCTTGAGGTACACCTTGCTCCTGGTCGTAATAGTCAGACAGAGAGGAGCCAACTCGGACTTGCATGACGCGGTCTGCAAGGAAGTTTTCAATGAATGTAGGAAGTCTACCTCTTAATCCTAGTTTGTGGATATCTTTTAAAATGCCATATCTCCACGTGGTATCATAAGCTTTTTCCAAATCAAAAAACACAGCAACTACATGTTCCTTTTTAATAAAGGCATCACGTATGAAGGTTTCCAATCTAACTAAATTATCAGTTGTACTGCGGTCAGATCTGAAACCAGACTGGAACCGCGATATATGATTATTGGATTCTAAAAACCAAGTAAGTCTTTTATTTATCATTCTTTCAAGTGTTTTACATAGACAACTTGTTAAAGCTATAGGTCTATAATTATTAGGTTCCGCAGGATCTTTCCCAGGTTTGGGAATTGGGATTATGGTTGCTAAGGTCCAATCTTCTGGAAATTTACCAGTAGTCCAAATGTAATTAAATATATTCAAAAGAGTTTCAAGAGAAGTATCTGGGAGATGTTTAAGCATTTGATAGTGGATCTCATCAGGACCCGTGGCTGAGTCATGTGATAGTTGAATAGCTTCAACTAATTCATCTAAATTAAAATCTTTGTTGTAAATTTCATTATTTTGTGATTTAAAATTCAATTTAACTTTCTCTTGTTCGGTTTTGATCTTTCTGAAGGATTCAGAGTATTTGAATGATGATGAATTGTGACAAAAAGTTTCTCCTAAAGTGTCAGCAATGTCTGCTTTTGAAGTTGCTTTGCTGTCAGTACCCACCATGTTAAGATGTGTGTAACTGGGGGATTTGTTTTTTCCAGAGATTTTTCTTATCATATCCCAAACCTTTTTAATAGGTGTTTTATGATTGATTTTCGAAACATAAGATCTCCATGATTTACGCTTCGAAAGTTTAATTGTTCTACGGGCTTTAGCTCTAAATACTTTAATGTCATTGAAATTGTTGGTATTTGGAGATCTTTTGAATTTAGATAGAGCTTGCTTGCGCTGTTTAATTGCTTCTTTACAGTCGTCATTGTACCATGGATTACTTTTAGTTGGATTTGTCGAGGTTTGAGGAATACATTCTTTAGATATTTCGATAAGAGAAGAGGTAAAATCAGCTATAGGATCAGAAGATTCTTTGAAGTTTTCTGGCACCAACTTACCAGTGCACAGAGTATTAAATAGATCCCAGTTGGCTCTATTTAATTTCCACTTTGGATTGTGATCCTCAGTGGAATAAGTGTTCTGTTCAATGATGATAGGGAAGTGATCACTACTGTGTTGGTCTTCACATACAGACCAATTATAATCAAGAAACAGTGATGGATGACAGAAGGAAAGATCAATAGATGTAAAAGACTTTGTACTTGGTGAATGATAAGTGTAAGACTTATCATTCATAATACAAATGTCATTCTTTGTAATGAAATTTTCGATAAGTTCACCTCTGGAATCATTGTTTTGACCACTCCAGAGGATATTGTGACCATTGAAGTCACCTAATAAAATATAAGGAGAAGGAAGTTGTTGCAGTAAATTGTCCAAGTGTTGGGAGTTAAGAGAAAACGATGGAGGAATATATACAGAACATATGGTTATTTCTCTGTCTAGAGTGACAGAAACAGCAGTTGCTTGTAATTCTGTTTGTAAATCAATCTTTCTTTGTGGGAAAGATGATTTTACAAATATTGAGGCACCACCAGAGGGCCTCAGACAATCAGTATGAACATAGTTATATACATTAAAACCTCGTAATGAGATGTTATCATCTGGTTTAAGAAATGTCTCTTGAAAACAAAATACGGATGGATTATATTCGGAAATCAATAGAGATACTTCATTATAATTAGGTTTCAAACCTCGACAATTCCATTGAATAATTTTATGTTTAAAATCCATACTTGAAAAAAATATTAAAAGAAGTACTAAAATAATGGTTAGATTGAAACCCTCCATTATTTCGTTACTGGTAATCTTGGCAGTGTGCCTTTAGGGAGATGGTCACTGGAAGAAGAGTCTGTGAATACCACAGACTCCTCTTCCATACACACCTCCTCATCATCTTTTTCAGCAAACACAGAATAAGGATTCTTTTCAGCTTGTTTTGCTTTTTCTGTTTGTTCTTTTTCTTTCTGTGCTTGTTCTTTTTGCCATTGCTGTTTTCTTTCTTCTTTTTGTTGTTTTTTAATTCTGTCTTTCTCTTCTTTTTTCTTCCTCTCCTCCTCCTTCTTTATCATTTCCAGGGTTGCTGGCTTAAGTGCTGGCCCTGGACGAGGAGATGAAGTATTTTTGTCTTGTTTTCCCTTAGGTGTTTCTTTGGGTGTTTTTTCTGATTGTGATTTTTCTTGTTTTTTTAAGTATTCGTCAAAGCTGTCGTCTGTCTGTGTGGTTTTGTTTTCAGTTTGTGTAGATTTGTTGCAAGTGCCTGGTTTTACAGCACTTGCATAGGTTTGACCAGTGTAAAATTGTTCGTATTGCTTACGAGCATCAGGAAATGATAGATTGTTTTCACATTTGATTTTGAGAATTTTCTTCTCTTTCTCCCATTGTGGGCATTTCTTTGAGTTTGCAGGATGATCCCCTGAGCAATTGACACATTTGGCTGGTTTGTCACACACGCCAGATGGTGCACAATGTTCAGGCTCACCGCAGTTGCAGCATACAGCGTGTCTACCACATTTATTTTCGTGGTGACCAAACACCTGACAATGGTAACATCGAAGAGGGTTTGGTATATAGACATCTACTTTCACTTGCATGAAGCCTATTTTAACAACTGTAGGTAAGTTTGGTGAGTTGAATGTAAGAACATATGTGTTGGTTAATTTTGTTTCACCATCACGACGTACAGTGATTCTACGTACATCTGTAACTCCCTGTTCAACCATGCCTTCCTTGATATCATCGCTTGTCACTCTGCTCAAGGCTGGACAGCGAATGATACCCTTGGATGTGTTCAAGGATGAATGGGGTGTTACAGAGCATTTTAAACCACAAAATGTCTTCATCTGTAGTAGATTTTTTTCGTGTGACTCTTTTGCACATTGTATCAAAAGATCACCAGACCTTAGGTTCTTTATGCTCTTTGGTTCTCCTGCAATGCTCATAATAGTTTTATGTACTACAAACGGAGAAAGAGAAGAAATAGTCTCTCCTTCTTTTTCTGAATGGATTATTAAAAATCTGGGTACATAAGGTTTTTTGGTTGAGGTAGACGAACTTGACGAACTTGAATTAGTTGGTTGAGAAACTGGGTACGAGTTTTCAGAGTCAGTATCTGAATTTGCTATGTTACGTTTTTTTGCTTTTTGTTTAGCCATGTAGTTTAGTTGTTTGATTCATCTTCCATGCTCCCCACCCACCGTGGAGCCCAACAAGGGAGCACTTTAATGGAGTGGATTTCCAATCTCCAGTGCTAGAGATACATAGAAGGTATACTTGCACAAATAGAATCTGCACAATTGACCCGTTAAGCCACTGCCTTCCAGGATTATTTTATAAAAGAAAGAAAGTTTAAGATAATGGACACATGGTTGGCATCAGAACGATACTATAGAACGAAGATATAAGAAATATTTTTTTTACATTTTCAGAATCCTGGGGCTCAGCATGACAAAGCCGATTAGAAACACCGGGCCGTGTTTCCACCTCAGTCTACCCCGTCAAAGAGGCCAAAGAGACGTGTTGAGTCATACAGAATTTATAAACGTCCATATTCTGCATGCTCTCAGTCTTCCAGGCCATCCCCTTCGAGTTACGAGAAAGCCACCCACGGCAGACTGGTGGGTCCTACTCTTAGCACTCCCAGAGGAGACAAGTATTACAATCAATATCGTCCCCTGTGTGAAGTGTGCCCCAGAGACCGCGACAAGGTGGTAGGGACTCTCCAGGGTTGAACCAGGTGATAATATATCATTGAAGGGTTTTAATGTGTACAGCTGTGTTCATGCTGATTGTTTGGGGCCCTCTGGTGGTGCCTCAGTGTTTGTAAAATCATCTTTCCCACAGGGAGGGATTGATTTAGGAACGGAACTGCAAGCAACTGCTGTTTGTGTCACTCTTGACAGAGAGGTAGCCGTGTGTTCTGTATATATTCCTCCATCCTTTTCTCTCGACTCCCAGCACTTGGACAGTTTACTGCAACAGCTTCCTTCTCCGTATATCTTGTTGGGTGACTTCGGTGGTCGCGGTGTCCTCTGGGGTGGTCAAAATAGTGATTCCAGAGGCGAACTTGTCGAGAATTTCATTACAAAGAATGACATATGTGTTGTGGGTGGTGGGTCTTGCACTTATCATTCTCCAAGTACAGGGTCTTTTGCATCTGTTGGTCTTTCCTTCTGTCATCCATCACTGTTTCTTGGCTGTGGTTGGTCTGTGTGTGGGGACCAGCGCGGTGGTGATCACTTTCCTATCATCGTTGGACAGAGCACTTGTTCCGCTGAGGATCACAATCCAGGGTGGAAATTGAATGGAGCCAGCTGGGATCTATTTGGTGCTCTGTGCACTGGTAAATTGGTGCCAGAAAACTTCAAAGAATCTTCTGATCCTATAGCTGATTTTACCTCTTCTCTTATCGAAATATCTAAAGAATGTATTCCTCAAACTTCGACAAATCCAACTAAAAGTAATCCATGGTACAATGACGACTGTAAAGAAGCAATTAAACAGCGCAAGCAAGCTCTATCTAAATTCAAAAGATCTCCAAATACCAACAATTTCAATGACATCAAAGTATTTAGAGCTAAACCTTGTAGAACAATTAAACTTTCGAAGCGTAAATCATGGAGATCTTGTGTTTCGAAAATAAATCATAAAACACCAATTAAAAAGGTTTGGGTTATGATAAGAGGGGTCTCTGGAAGAAGCAGGTCCCCCAGTTACACACATCTAGACATGGTGGGTGCTGACAGCAAGGCAACTTCAAAGGCAGACGTTGCTGACACTTTGGGAGAAACTTTTTGTCACAATTCATCATCATTCAAGTACTCTGAATCCTTCAGAAAGATTAAAACCGAACAAGAGAGAGTTAAATTGAATTTTAAATCACAAAATAATGAAATTTACAACAAAGATTTTAATTTAGATGAATTAGTTGAAGCTATTCAACTATCACATGACTCAGCCACGGGTCCTGATGAGATCCACTATCAAATGCTTAAACATCTCCCAGATACTTCTCTTGAAACTCTTTTGAATATGTTTGGTTGCATTTGGACTACTTGTAGGTTTCCGGAGGATTGGACCTTGGCGGCCGTGGTCCCAGTTCCCAAACCTGGGAAAGATCCTGCGGAACCTAATAATTATAGACCTATAGCTTTAACAAGTTGTCTATGTAAAACACTTGAAAGAATGATAAATAAAAGACTTACTTGGTTTTTAGAATCCAATAATCATATATCGCAGTTCCAGTCTGGTTTCAGATCTGACCGCAGTACAACTGATAATTTAGTTAGATTGGAAACCTTCATACGTGATGCCTTTATTAAAAAGGAACGTGTGGTTGCTGTGTTTTTTGATTTGGAAAAAGCTTATGATACCACGTGGAGATATGGCATTTTAAAAGATATCCACAAATTAGGATTAAGAGGTAGACTTCCTACATTCATTGAAAACTTCCTTGCGGACCGCATCATGCAGGTCCGAGTTGGCTCCTCTCTGTCTGACTATTATGACCAGGAGCAAGGTGTACCTCAAGGAGGCGTTCTATCTACAACACTTTTTAGCATTAAAATTAATGATATTGTGAAATGTTTAGGTAATCTTGCTGATTGCTCATTATATGTTGACGACTTCTGTGTCTGTTGTCGCTCAAAAAGCATGGCGACGATTGAACGCCAACTGCAACAAAATTTAAATAAGATTGAAAATTGGGCAACAAGCAATGGTTTTAAGTTTTCCAAATCAAAAACACAGTGTGTACATTTCTGTCAGTTGCGCAAGCAACATGATGATCCGGTTTTACATTTATATGGATCACCTATTCCAGTTGTTGAGGAATCTAAATTCCTTGGCATTTTATTTGATAGAAAACTCAGTTTTATACCCCATATTAAATATCTCAAAGCTAAATGTTTAAAAGCATTGAATCTTTTAAAAGTACTTTCCCATACTTCTTGGGGTGCAGACCGAACTACACTTCTCAAGCTGTATCGGTCTCTAGTCCGGTCAAAATTAGACTATGGCTGTATTATATATGGCTCTGCACGAAAATCATATCTTCAAATGCTTGATCCTATACATAACCAAGGACTTAGATTAGCTTTAGGGGCTTTTAGAACTTCTCCTGTTGCTAGTCTCTATGTGGAAGCAGATGAACCTTCACTATACTCACGAAGAGAGAAACTCTCTTTGCAATATGCTATAAGACTTGCTGCTAACCCATCAAATCCTGCTCATGAAGTTACATTCCCACCAAATTATGTTAATTTATATGAACAAAAACCTAAAGCTATTAAATCATTTGGCATCAGAATTTCACCACTCTTAGAATCTGCCAATATCAAACCACAAAATATTGAAAAACATTTTACACCAAATATTCCAGCTTGGTGTATGAAACCACCTGAAATACTTTTTGATTTACATTCCGGGAAAAAATCTGAATCAAATCCACACATATTAAAAGATGATTTCAGAAAAATGCAAAGTCGTTATAAGAACTACCAACAAATTTATACTGATGGGTCAAAGGAAGACTCAAAGGTTGGTTGTGCTGTTATATCAGACAACCATAGTAATATGCAACGAATACCCGACGATTCATCAATTTTCACTGCTGAAGCAAAAGCTGTCGATCTAGCTTTAGATTTCATTAGCACTTGTGATGCTAACAATAAATTTATTATATTTTCTGACTCGCTTTCTGTATTAAAAGCAATGAACCATACCAGTTCAAAGAATCCTCAGATTCAGAAACTTTTAGAAAAATGTCATGAGCTTTTAGCTTTTAAAGAAATTGTTCTCTGTTGGATTCCTAGTCATATAGGCATCCAAGGGAATGAGATGGTAGATAAGCAAGCAAAAACTTCGCTTTCATTAGAACCAACTTCTTTTAAGATTCCATTTTCTAATTTTAAGCCATCTATCAATAAGTATATCTTGGAAGAATGGCAAACTTCATGGAACAACAGCATTGGAAATAAACTTCATGACATAAAGCCAACTATTGGTGAACAACAATCTGTTGTTCGAAACATTAGAAAAGAAGAAGTCGTTTTAGCTCGACTCCGTTTAGGTCATACAAGAGTCACACATTCATACTTACTACTAGGCGAAGAGCAACCACACTGTGTTGGTTGCGATGCACCATTCACTGTACGTCACTTTCTTTTGGATTGTGGCGATTTTGCACAAGTAAGAAATAATTGTTTCCATGTTGATAACATGAAACATTTATTTCAAGATATACATATTGATAGTATTATGACTTTTTTAAGACAAATAAATCTTTTTAACAAAATCTAATAAGTATTTTTAAAATCATGTTTGGTTTTACATTTGTATCAGACCATAATACAGACTAGTTAAAGTTATACTTTGTTCAGTCAAAGAACATGTACAGTTATCTGAATAGCTCTTTGAAACTGTCAGATATTGTACGTGGTCTCTTCTGTCAACAACTATATTATAACTTATTTTCATTATACAAACTCATCATCATCATTTCTTTTATTTTATCATACAAATTTTTACTATTTCCATTCACATCATGTTTAGTTTAATACCGCTTGACGCTAATAACCCACAAGGGTTGATGCGTCGTTAAGCACCAAACAAACAAACAAACAAAACAATCGGCAATAAAGTCTAATGCTAAATCAATAGCTTTTGCTTCTGCTGTAAAAATTGAGGACCCATCTGGAATTCGCATAGTTTCAGAGAAGTCGTCAGATACTACTGCACATCCTACTTTCATATCATCTTTTGAACCATCTGTATAAATGTGCTTATAGTCCATGTAATGTGATTTTAGCTCCTGGAAATTAGATTTCATGATAATTGGACTTGTTTCTGATTTCTTACCAGAGTGTAAATCGAAAAGAAGTTTTGGTGTATTTATACACCATGCTGGAACATTTGGTGTAAAAGTTTTATCTATGTTTTTAAAGTTTATGTCTGCAGATTCCAGGACTGGTAAAGTTCTGACGCCAAAAGATTTAATAAAATTTGGTTTGCTTTCATATAGATCTGTGTATTTTGGCTGAAAGGTCACATCATTGTTTGTTTGTTTGGTGCTTAACGACGCATCAACCCTTGTGGGTCATTAGCGTCAGACAGTATTAAACTAAACATGATGAAGATGGAAAAAGTAAAAATTTATAAGATAAAATAAAAGGAAAGATGATGATGAGTTTGTATAATGATAATTAGTTGCAATACGATTGTTGACAGGAGAGACCACGTACAATATCTGACAGTTTCAAAGAGCTATTCAGATAACTGTACATGTTCTTTAACTGAACAGAATACAACATTAAAAAATCTGTATTATGGTCTGATACAAATGTAAAACAAAACATGATTTTAAAAATAGCAATTAGATTTTATTAAAAAGATTTATTTGTCTTAAAAATGTCATAATACTATCAATATGTATATCTTGAAATAATTCTTTCATGTTATCAACATGGAAACAATTATTTCTTACTTGTGCAAAGTCGCCACATTCCAAAAGGAAGTGACGTACAGTGAATGGAGCGTCGCAACCAACACATTGTGGGTGCTCTTCACCTAGTAGTAAGTAAGAATGTGTGACTCTTGTGTGACCTAAACGGAGTCGAGCCAAAACGACTTCTTCTTTTCTAAGGTTTCTAACAACTGATTGGTGTTCACCAATAGTTGGTTTTATCTCACGAAGTTTATTTCCAATGCTGTTATTCCATGAAGTTTGCCATTGATCCAAGATATACTTATTTATAGATGGCTTAAAATTGGAAAATGGAATTTTAAAAGAAGTTGGTTCTAATGAAAGCGATGTTTTTGCTTGCTTATCTACCATCTCATTCCCTTGTATTCCTATATGACTAGGAATCCAACAGAGAACAATTTCTTTATTAGCTAAAAGCTCATGACATTTTTCTAAAAGTTTCTGAATCTGAGGATTCTTTGAACTGGTATGGTTCATTGCTTTTAATACAGAAAGCGAGTCAGAAAATATAATAAATTTATTGTTAGCATCACAAGTGCTAATGAAATCTAAAGCTAGATCGACTGCTTTGGCTTCAGCAGTGAAAATTGATGAATCGTCAGGTATACGTTGCATATTACTATGGTTGTCTGATAAAACAGCACAACCAACCTTTGAGTCTTCCTTTGATCCATCAGTATAAATTTGCTGATAATTCTTATAACGACTTTGGATTTTTCTGAAATCATCTTTTAATATGTGTGGATTTGATTCAGATTTTTTCCCAGAATGTAAATCAAAAAGTATTTCAGGTGTTTTCATACACCAAGCTGGAATATTTGGTGTAAAATGTTTTTCAATATTTTGTGGTTTGATATTGGCAGATTCTAAGAGTGGTGAAATTCTGATGCCAAATGATTTAATAGCTTTAGGTTTTTGTTCATATAAATCAACATAATTTGGTGGGAATGTAACTTCATGAGCAGGATTTGATGGGTTAGCAGCAAGTCTTATAGCATATTGCAATGAGAGTTTCTCTCTTCGTGAGTATAGTGATGGTTCATCTGCTTCCACATAGAGACTAGCAACAGGAGAAGTTCTAAAAGCCCCTAAAGCTAATCTAAGTCCTTGATTATGTATAGGATCAAGCATTTGAAGATATGATTTTCGTGCAGAGCCATATATAATACAGCCATAGTCTAATTTTGACCGGACAAGAGACCGATAAAGCTTGAGAAGTGTAGTTCGGTCTGCACCCCAAGACGTATGGGAGAGCACTTTTAAAAGATTCAATGCTTTTAAACATTTAGCTTTGAGATATTTAATATGGGGTATAAAACTGAGTTTTCTATCAAATAAAATGCCAAGGAATTTAGATTCCTCAACAACTGGAATAGGTGATCCATATAAATGTAAAACTGGATCATCATGTTGCTTGCGCAACTGACAGAAATGTACACACTGTGTTTTTGATTTGGAAAACTTAAAACCATTGCTTGTTGCCCAATTTTCAATCTTATTTAAATTTTGTTGCAGTTGGCGTTCAATCGTCGCCATGCTTTTTGAGCGATAACAGATACAGAAGTCATCGACATATAATGAGCAATCAGTAAGATTACCTAAACATTTGACAATATCATTAATTTTGATGCTAAAAAGTGTTGTAGATAGAACGCCCCCTTGAGGTACACCTTGCTCCTGGTCATAATAGTCAGACAGAGAGGAGCCAACTCGGACTTGCATGGTGCGGTCTGCAAGGAAGTTTTCAATGAATGTAGGAAGTCTACCTCTTAATCCTAGTTTGTGGATATCTTTTAAAATGCCATATCTCCAAGTGGTATCATAAGCTTTTTCCAAATCAAAAAACACAGCAACTACATGTTCCTTTTTAATAAAGGCATCACGTATGAAGGTTTCCAATCTAACTAAATTATCAGTTGTACTGCGGTCAGATCTGAAACCAGACTGGAACCGCGATATATGATTATTGGATTCTAAAAACCAAGTAAGTCTTTTATTTATCATTCTTTCAAGTGTTTTACATAGACAACTTGTTAAAGCTATAGGTCTATAATTATTAGGTTCCGCAGGATCTTTCCCAGGTTTGGGAATTGGGATTATGGTTGCTAATGTCCAATCTTCTGGAAATTTACCAGTAGTCCAAATGTAATTAAATATATTCAAAAGAGTTTCTAGAGAAGTATCTGGGAGATGTTTAAGCATTTGATAGTGGATCTCATCAGGACCCCTGGCTGAGTCATGTGATAGTTGAATAGCTTCAACTAATTCATCTAAATTAAAATCTTTGTTATAAATTTCATTATTTTGTGATTTAAAATTTAATTTAACTTTCTCTTGTTCGATTTTAATCTTTCTGAAGGATTCAGAGTATTTGAATGATGATGAATTGTGACAAAAAGTTTCTCCTAAAGTGTCAGCAATGTCTGTTTTTGAAGTTGCTTTGCTGTCAGTACCCACCAAGTTTAGATGTGTGTAACTGGGGGATTTGTTTTTTCCAGAGATTTTTCTTATCATATCCCAAACCTTTTTAATAGGTGTTTTATGATTGATTTTCGAAACATAAGATCTCCATGACTTACGCTTCGAAAGTTTAATTGTTCTACGGGCTTTAGCTCTAAATACTTTGATGTCATTAAAATTGTTGGTATTTGGAGATCTTTTGAATTTAGAAAGAGCTTGCTTGCGCTGTTTAATTGCTTCTTTACAGTCGTCATTGTACCATGGATTACTTTTAGTTGGATTTGTCGAAGTTTGAGGAATACATTCTTTAGATATTTCAATAAGAGAAGAGGTAAAATCAGCTATAGGATCAGAAGATTCTTTGAAGTTTTCTGGTATCAATTTACCAGTGCATAGAGTGTTAAATAGATCCCAGTTGGCTCTATTTAATTTCCACTTTGGATTGTGATCCTCAGTGGAAAAAGTGTTCTGTTCAATGATGATAGGGAAGTGATCACTATTGTGTTGGTCTTCACATACAGACCAATTATAGTCAAGAAACAGTGATGGATGACAGAAGGAAAGATCAATAGATGAAAAAGATTTTGTACTTGGAGAATGATAAGTGTAAGACTTATCATTCATAATACATATGTCATTCTTTGTAATGAAATTTTCGATAAGTTCGCCTCTGGAATCATTGTTTTGACCACCCCAGAGGATATTGTGACCATTGAAGTCACCTAATAAGATATACGGAGTAGGAAGTTGTTGCAATAAATTGTCCAAGTGTTGGGAGTTAAGAGAAAAGGATGGAGGAATATATACAGAACATATGGTTATTTCTCTGTCTAGAGTGACAGAAACAGCAGTTGCTTGTAGTTCTGTTTGTAAATCAATCTTTCTTTGTGGGAAAGATGATTTTACAAATATTGAGGCACCACCAGAGGGCCTCAGACAATCAGTATGAACATAGTTATATATATTAAAACCTCGTAATGAGATGTTATCATCTGGTTTAAGAAATGTCTCTTGAAAACAAAATACAGATGGATTATATTCGGAAATCAATAGAGATACTTCATTATAATTAGGTTTCAAACCCCGACAATTCCATTGAATAATTTTATGTTTAAAATCCATACTTGAAAATAATATTAAAAGAGGTACTAAAATAATGGTTAGATTGACACCTTCCATTGTTTAAGTTGTTGGTAATCGTGAAAGTGTGCCTTTAGGGAGGTGATCACTGGAGGAAGAGTCTGTGAAAACCACAGAATCATCCTCCATGTCCTCTGCCTCATCATCCTTTTTAAACACAGAAAATGGATTCTTCTGAGCTAGTATTGCTTTTTCTGCTTCTTCTTTTTCTTTCTGTGCTTTTTCTTTAATATATTGTTGCCGTCTTTCATCTTTTTGTTGTTTTTTAGTTTGTCTTTCTCTTCTTTTTTCTTCTTCTCTTCGTCTTTCCTTATCATCTCCAGGGTTGCTGGCTTAAGGGTTTGCCCTGGACGAGATGGATTACCTTTTTCTTGGGGTTTTCCTTTAGGGGGTTCTTGTTGTTTTTCTTCTGTCTGTTTTTTTAAGTATTCTGTAAAACTGTCGTCAATCTGTGTGCTCTTAGTGTCTGTTTCTGTAGATTTGCTGCAAGTGCCTGGTTTCACAGCACTTGCATATGTCCTAGCCTGGTAGAATTGTTCATATTGTTTGCGAGCTTCCGGAAAGGATATGTTTTGTTCACATTTGATTTTTAAGATTTTCTTTTCTTTCTCCCATTGTGGACACTCTTTGAAGTTGGCAGGGTGGTCACCAGAACAGTTTACACATTTGGCAGGTCTTTGACACTGACCAGATGCGCAATGTTCAGGCATACCACAGTTGATACATATAGCCTGCCTGCTACACTTATTTTCATGGTGGCCATATACTTGACATTGATAGCATCTAAGCGGATTGGGAACATATACATCAACCTTCGCTTGAATGAAACCTATTTTGACAACCGTTGGTAGTTCTGGTGTATTAAATGTAAATACAAATGTGTTAGTTGGTTTCAGGACACCATCACGATGGACACTGATTCTACGGACATCCGTAACACCCTGTTCACCCATGAACTCCAAGATATGTTCGTTGCTCTGCCTGATTAAGGCAGGACAGCGAACAATACCTTTGGATGTATTCAAGGATTTATGAGGGGTCACGGAGCATTTCAGTCCACAAAAAGTTTTCATTTTTAAGAGGCTTTTTTCGTGAGGTTCTTTGGCACATTGTATTAATAGGTCACCTGATCTAAGATTCTTGATGCTTTTTGGCTCACCTGCCATACTCATTATTGTTTTGTGTATCAGAAAAGGAGAAAGAAGAGAAATATCCTTTCCTTCTACTTCTGAATGAATGATGAGAAATCTAGGTACATAAGGTTTTTTTGGTACAGAAGACTTAGATTGAGATTGAGAAGCTGTTAATGATTCATCAGAATCTGTGTCTGTAATCGGTGCGTGGCGTTTTCTAGATTTTGTAGCCATGTGTGTTTGGTTTTAAGATTCAGCCTCCATGCTCTCCACCCACCATGGAGCCCAACAAGGGAGCACTTTAATGGAGTGGCTTTCCGACCTCCAGTGCTAGAGCTACATGGAAGTTATACTTGCACAAATATATCTGCACAATAGACTCGCACAAATAAAATCTGCACAATTGACTCGTTAAGCCACTGCCTTCCAGGAATATTTTATAAAAGAAAGAATATATAAGATAATGGACACGTGGTTGGCATCAGAACGATACTATAGAACGAAGACATAAGAAGTATTTTTTTTTACATTTTCAGCTTCCTGGGGCTTAGCATGACAAGACCGATTAGAAACACCGGGCCGTGTTTCCCCTCGGGTCTACCCCGTCAAAGAGGCCAAAGAGACGTGTTGAGTCATACAGAATTTTATACGCCCATATTCTGCATGCTCTCAGTCTTCCAGGCCATCCCCTTCGAGTTACCGAGAAAGCCACCCACGGTGAACAAGTGGGACTCTACTCTTTGCACTCCCGGATGGGGACAAGTATTACAGTCAATATCGTCCCCAAATGTGAAGTGTGCCCCAGAGACCACGGCAAGGTGGTAGAGTCACTCCAAGGAAAGGTCACATCATGAGCTGGATTTGAATTATTTTCAGCAATTCTAATAGCATATTGCAAAGAAAGTTTTTCTCTACGTTTGGTTTGTTTGGTTCTTAACGACGCATCAACCCTTGTGGGTCATTAGCGTCAGACAGTATTAAACTAAACATGATGAAGATGGAAAAAGTAAAAATTTATAAGATAAAATAAAAGGAATGATGTTGATGGGAATGTATAATGATAATAAGTTGCAATACGTTTGTTGACAGGAGAGACCACGTACAATATCTGACAGTTTCAAGGAGCTATTCAGATAAATGTACATGTTCTTTAACTGAACAGAACACAACATTAAAAAATATGTATTATGGTCTGATACAAATGTAAAACAAAACATGATTTTAAAAATAGCAATTAGATTTTGTTAAAAAGATTTATTTGTCTTAAAAATGTCATAATACTATCAATATGTATATCTTGAAATAATTCTTTCATGTTATCAACATGGAAGCAATTATTTCTTACTTGTGCAAAATCGCCACATTCCAAAAGGAAGTGACGTACAGTGAATGGTGCGTCGCAACCAACACATTGTGGATGCTCTTCACCTTGTAGTAAGTATGAATGAGTGACTCTTGTATGACCTAAGCGGAGTCGAGCTAAAACTACTTCTTCTCTTCTAATGCTTCGAACAACTGATTGATATTCACCAATAGTTGGTTTGATGTCATGAAGTTTATTACCAATGCTGTTATTCCCAGAAGTTTGCCATTCTTCCAAGATATATTTATTGATAGATGGCTTAAAATTGGAAAATGGAATTTTAAAAGAAGTTGGTTCTAATGAAAGCGATGTTTTTGCTTGCTTATCTACCATCTCATTTCCTTGGATACCTATATGACTAGGAATCCAACAGAGAGCAATTTCTTTATAAGCTAAAAGCTCATGACATTTTTCTAAAAGTTTCTGAATCTGTGGATTCTTTGAACTGGTATGATTCATTGCTTTCAATACAGAAAGCGAGTCAGAAAATATAATAAATTTATTGTTAGCATCACAAGTGCTAATGAAATCTAAAGCTAGATCAATTGCTTTGGCTTCAGCAGTGAAAATTGATGAATCGTCAGGTATACGTTGCATATTACTATGGTTGTCTGATATAACAGCACAACCAACCTTTGAGTCTTCCTTTGACCCATCAGTATAAATTTGTTGGTAATTCTTATAACGACTTTGCATTTTCCTAAAATCATCTTTTAATATGTGTGGATTTGATTCAGATTTTTTCCCGGAATGTAAATCAAAAAGTATTTCAGGTGGTTTCATAAACCAAGCTGGAATATTTGGTGTAAAATGTTTTTCAATATTTTGTGGTTTGATATTGGCAGATTCTAAGAGTGGTGAAATTCTGATGCCAAATGATTTAATAGCTTTAGGTTTTTGTTCATATAAATTAACATAATTTGGTGGGAAAGTAACTTCATGAGCAGGATTTGATGGGTTAGCAGCAAGTCTTATAGCATATTGCAAAGAGAGTTTCTCTCTTCGTGAGTAAAGTGATGGTTCATCTGCTTCCACATAGAGACTAGCAACAGGAGAAGTTCTAAAAGCCCCTAAAGCTAATCTAAGTCCATGGTGATGTATAGGATCAAGCATTTGAAGATATGATTTTCGTGCAGAGCCATATATAATACAGCCATAGTCTAATTTTGACCGGACTAGAGACCGATACAACTTGAGAAGTGTTGTTCGGTCTGCACCCCAAGAAGTATGGGAAAGCACTTTTAAAAGATTCAATGCTTTTAAACATTTAGCTTTGAGAAATTTAATATGGGGTATAAAACTGAGTTTTCTATCAAATAAAATGCCAAGGAATTTAGATTCCTCAACAACTGGAATGGGTGATCCATATAAATGTAAAACTGGATCATCATGTTGCTTGCGCAACTGACAGAAATGTACACACTGTGTTTTTGATTTGGAAAACTTAAAACCATTGCTTGTTGCCCAATTTTCAATCTTATTTAAATTTTGTTGCAGTTTGCGTTCAATCGTCGCCATGCTTTTTGAGCGATAACAGATACAGAAGTCATCAACGTATAATGAGCAATCAGTAAGATTACCTAAACATTTCACAACATCATTAATTTTAATGCTAAAAAGTGTTGTTGATAGAACGCCTCCTTGAGGTACACCTTGCTCCTGGTCGTAATAGTCAGACAGAGAGGAGCCAACTCGGACTTGCATGACGCGGTCTGCAAGGAAGTTTTCAATGAATGTAGGAAGTCTACCTCTTAATCCTAGTTTGTGGATATCTTTTAAAATGCCATATCTCCACGTGGTATCATAAGCTTTTTCCAAATCAAAAAACACAGCAACTACATGTTCCTTTTTAATAAAGGCATCACGTATGAAGGTTTCCAATCTAACTAAATTATCAGTTGTACTGCGGTCAGATCTGAAACCAGACTGGAACCGCGATATATGATTATTGGATTCTAAAAACCAAGTAAGTCTTTTATTTATCATTCTTTCAAGTGTTTTACATAGACAACTTGTTAAAGCTATAGGTCTATAATTATTAGGTTCCGCAGGATCTTTCCCAGGTTTGGGAATTGGGATTATGGTTGCTAAGGTCCAATCTTCTGGAAATTTACCAGTAGTCCAAATGTAATTAAATATATTCAAAAGGGTTTCAAGAGAATTCTCTGGGAGATGTTTAAGCATTTGATAGTGGATCTCATCAGGACCCGTGGCTGAGTCATGTGATAGTTGAATAGCTTCAACTAATTCATCTAAATTAAAATCTTTGTTGTAAATTTCATTATTTTGTGATTTAAAATTCAATTTAACTTTCTCTTGTTCGGTTTTGATCTTTCTAAAGGATTCAGAGTATTTAAATGATGATGAATTGTGACAAAAAGTTTCTCCTAAAGTGTCAGCAATGTCTGTTTTTGAAGTTGATTTGCTGTCAGTACCCACCATGTTTAGATGTGTGTAACTGGGGGATTTGTTTTTTCCAGAGATTTTTCTTATCATATCCCAAACCTTTTTAATAGGTGTTTTATGATTGATTTTCGAAACATAAGATCTCCATGATTTACGCTTCGAAAGTTTAATTGTTCTACGGGCTTTAGCTCTAAATACTTTGATGTCATTGAAATTGTTTGTATTTGGAGATCTTTTGAATTTAGATAGAGCTTGCTTGCGCTGTTTAATTGCTTCTTTACAGTCGTCATTGTACCATGGATTACTTTTAGTTGGATTTGTCGAGGTTTGAGGAATACATTGTTTAGATATTTCGATAAGAGAAGAGGTAAAATCAGCTATAGGATCAGAAGATTCTTTGAAGTTTTCTGGCACCAATTTACCAGTGCACAGAGTATTAAATAGATCCCAGTTGGCTCTATTTAATTTCCACTTTGGATTGTGATCCTCAGTGGAATAAGTGTTCTGTTCAATGATGATAGGGAAGTGATCACTACTGTGTTGGTCTTCACATACAGACCAATTATAATCAAGAAACAGTGATGGATGACAGAATGAAAGATCAATAGATGTAAAAGACTTTGTACTTGGAGAATGATAAGTATAAGACTTATCATTCATAATACAAATGTCATTCTTTGTAATGAAATTTTCGATAAGTTCACCTCTGGAATCATTGTTTTGACCACCCCAGAGGATATTGTGACCATTGAAGTCACCTAATAAAATATAAGGAGAAGGAAGTTGTTGCAGTAAATTGTCCAAGTGTTGGGAGTTAAGAGAAAACGATGGAGGAATATATACAGAACATATGGTTATTTCTCTGTCTAGAGTGACAGAAACAGCAGTTGCTTGTAGTTCTGTTTGTAAATCAATCTTTCTTTGTGGGAAAGATGATTTTACAAATATTGAGGCACCACCAGAGGGCCTCAGACAATCAGTATGAACATAGTTATATATATTAAAACCTCGTAATGAGATGTTATCATCTGGTTTAAGAAATGTCTCTTGAAAACAAAATACGGATGGATTATATTCGGAAATCAATAGAGATACTTCATTATAATTAGGTTTCAAACCTCGACAATTCCATTGAATAATTTTATGTTTAAAATCCATACTTGAAAATAATATTAAAAGAAGTACTAAAATAATGGTTAGATTGAAACCCTCCATTATTTGGTTACTGGTAATCTTGGCAGTGTGCCTTTAGGGAGATGGTCACTGGAAGAAGAGTCTGTAAATACCACAGACTCCTCTTCCATACGCACCTCCTCATCATCTTTTTCTGCAAACACAGAATATGGATTCTTTTCAGCTTGTTTTGCTTTTTCTGTTTGTTCTTTTTCTTTCTGTGCTTGTTCTTTTTGCCATTGCTGTTTTCTTTCTTCTTTTTGTTGTTTTTTAAGTTTGTCTTTCTCTTCTTTTTTCTTCTTCTCCTCATCTTTCTTTATCATTTCTAAGGTCGCCCCCTTAAGGGCTGGCCCAGAATGAGAGGAGTTACTTTTTCCTGGTTTAGGAGATGCGTTACGTTTTTCCTTTGTACCTTGTGTTTTCTCTGTTGTCTGTTTTAAGTATTCGTCAAAGCTGTCGTCTGTCTGTGTGGTTTTGTTTTCAGTTTGTGTAGATTTGTTGCAAGTGCCTGGTTTAACAGCACTTGCATAAGTTTGACCTGTGTAAAATTGCTCGTATTGTTTACGAGCGTCAGGAAATGATAGATTGTTTTCACATTTTATTTTCAGTATTTTCTTCTCTTTCTCCCATTGTGGACATTGTTTTGAGTTTGCAGGGTGATTTCCAGAGCAGTTGACACATTTGGCTGGTTTGTCACACACGCCAGATGGTGCACAATGTTCGGGCTCACCGCAGTTGCAGCATACAGCGTGTCTACCACATTTATTTTCGTGGTGACCAAACACTTGACAATGGTAACACCGAAGTGGGTTTGGAATATAGACATCTACTTTCACTTGCATAAAGCCTATTTTAACAACTGTAGGTAAGTTTGGTGAGTTGAATGTAAGAACATATGTGTTGGTTAATTTTGTTTCACCATCACGACGTACAGTGATTCTACGTACATCCGTAACTCCCTGTTCAACCATGCCTTCCTTGATATCATCGCTTGTCACTCTGCTCAAGGCTGGACAGCGAATGATACCCTTGGATGTGTTCAAGGATGAATGGGGTGTTACGGAGCATTTTAAACCACAAAATGTCTTCATCTGTAATAGATTTTTTTCATGTGACTCTTTTGCACATTGTATCAAAAGATCACCAGACCTTAGGTTCTTTATGCTCTTTGGTTCACCTGCAATGCTCATAATAGTTTTATGTACTACAAACGGAGAAAGAGAAGAAATAGTCTCTCCTTCTTTTTCTGAATGGATTATTAAAAATCTGGGTACATAAGGTTTTTTTGTTGAGGTTGACGAACTTGACGAACTTGAATTAGTTGGTTGAGAAACTGGGTACGAGTTTTCAGAGTCAGTATCTGAATTTGCTATGTGACGTTTTTTTGCTTTTTGTTTAGCCATGTAGTTTAGTTGTTTGATTCATCCTCCATGCTCCCCACCCACCGTGGAGCCCAACAAGGGAGCACTTTAATGGAGTGGATTTCCGATCTCCAGTGCTAGAGATACATAGAAGGTATACTTGCACAAATAGAATCTGCACAATTGACCCGTTAAGCCACTGCCTTCCAGGATTATTTTATAAAAGAAAGAAAGTTTAAGATAATGGACACATGGTTGGCATCAGAACGATACTATAGAACGAAGATATAAGAAATATTTTTTTTACATTTTCAGAATCCTGGGGCTTAGCATGACAAAGCCGATTAGAAACACCGGGCCGTGTTTCCACCTCAGTCTACCCCGTCAAAGAGGCCAAAGAGACGTGTTGAGTCATACAGAATTTATAAACGTCCATATTCTGCATGCTCTCAGTCTTCCAGGCCATCCCCTTCGAGTTACGAGAAAGCCACCCACGGCAGACTGGTGGGTCCTACTCTTAGCACTCCCAGAGGAGACAATAATTACAATCAATATCGTCCCCTATGTGAAGTGTGCCCCAGAGACCGCGACAAGGTGGTAGGGACTCTCCAGGGCCATGACTTTCGTTTCGATATCTTAATTGTTCTGCGAGCCTTTGCTCTAAATAGTTTTACTTCATTTAAATTGTCCTTAGTTGGATATTTTTTGAATTTATTTAGAGCTTTTTTCCTCGTTTTAATAGCTTCTTTACATTCATCATTGTTTGTTTGTTTGGTGCTTAACGACGCATCAACCCTTGTGGGTCATTAGCGTCAGACGGTATTAACTAAACATGATGAGGATGGAAAAAGTTAAAAATTTATAAGATAAAAATAAAAGGAATGGTGATGATGAGTTTGTTTTATGAAAATAAGTTGCAATACGATTGTTGACAGGAGAGACCACGTACAATATCTGACAGTTTCAAAGAGCTATTCAGATAACTGTACATGTTCTTTAACTGAACAGAATACAACATAATATAATCTGTATTATGGTCTGATACAAATGTAAAACAAAACATGATTTTAAAAACAGCAATTAGATTTTGTTAAAAAGATTTATTTGTCTTAAAAATGTCATAATACTATCAATATGTATATCTTGAAATAAATGTTTCATGTTATTAACATGGAAGCAATTATTTCTTACTTGTGCAAAATCGCCACATTCCAAAAGGAAGTGACGTACAGTGAAAGGTGCGTCGCAACCAACACATTGAGGATGCTCTTCACCTTGTAGTAAGTATGAATGAGTGACTCTTGTATGACCTAAGCGGAGTCGAGCTAATACTACTTCTTCTCTTCTAATGTTTCGAACAACCGATTGATATTCACCAATAGTTGGTTTGATGTCAAGAAGTTTATTACCAATGCTGTTATTCCATGAAGTTTGCCATTCTTCCAAGATATATTTATTGATAGAGGGCTTAAAATTGGAAAATGGAATTTTAAAAGAAGTTGGTTCTTGTTTGTTTGTTTGGTTCTTAACGACGCATCAACCCTTGTGGGTCATTAGCGTCAGACGGTATTAAACTAAACATGATGAAGATGGAAAAAGTAAAAATTTATAAGATAAAATAAAAGGAATGATGTTGATGAGATTGTATAATGATAATTAGTTGAAATACGATTGTTGACAGGAGAGACCACGTACAATATCTGACAGTTTCAAAGAGCTATTCAGATAACTGTACATGTTCTCTAACTGAACAGAATATAACATTAAAAAATCTGTATTATGGTCTGATACAAATGTAAAACAAAACATGATTTTAAAAAAAAGCAATTAGATTTTGTTAAAAAGATTTATTTGTCTTAAAAATGTCATAATACTATCAATATGTATATCTTGAAATAATTCTTTCATGTTATCAACATGGAAGCAATTATTTCTTACTTGTGCAAAATCGCCACACTCCAAAAGGAAGTGACGTACAGTGAATGGTGCGTCGCAACCAACACATTGTGGCAGCTCTTCACCTTGTAGTAAGTATGAATGAGTGACTCTTGTATGACCTAAGCGGAGTCGAGCTAAAACTACTTCTTCTCTCCTAATGTTTCGAACAACTGATTGATATTCACCAATAGTTGGTTTGATGTCAAGAAGTTTATTACCAATGCTGTTATTCCATGAAGTTTGCCATTCTTCCAAGATATATTTATTAATAGATGGCTTAAAATTTGAAAATGGAATTTTAAAAGAAGTTGGTTCTAATGAAAGCGATGTTTTTGCTTGCTTATCTACCATCTCATTCCCTTGGATACCTATATGACTAGGAATCCAACAGAGAGCAATTTCTTTATAAGCTAAAAGCTCATGACATTTTTCTAAAAGTTTCTGAATCTGTGGATTCTTTGAACTGGTATGGTTCATTGCTTTCAATACAGAAAGCGAGTCAGAAAATATAATAAATTTATTGTTAGCATCACAAGTGCTAATGAAATCTAAAGCTAGATCAATTGCTTTGGCTTCTGCAGTGAAAATTGATGAATCGTCAGGTATACGTTGCATATTACTATGGTTGTCTGATATAACAGCACAACCAACCTTTGAGTCTTCCTTTGACCCATCAGTATAAATTTGTTGGTAATTCTTATAACGACTTTGCATTTTTCTGAAATCATCTTTTAATATGTGTGGATTTGATTCAGATTTTTTCCCGGAATGTAAATCAAAAAGTATTTCAGGTGGTTTCATACACCAAGCTGGAATATTTGGTGTAAAATGTTTTTCAATATTTTGTGGTTTGATATTGGTAGATTCTAAGAGTGGTGAAATTCTGATGCCAAATGATTTAATAGCTTTAGGTTTTTGTTCATATTTGTTTGTTTGTTTGGTTCTTAACGACGCATCAACCCTTGTGGGTCATTAGCGTCAGACGGTATTAAACTAAACATGATGAAGATGGAAAAATTAAAAATTTATAAGATAAAATAAAAGGAAAGGTGATGATGAGTTTGTACAATGATAATTAGTTGCAATACGATTGTTGACAGGAGAGACCACGTACAATATCTGACAGTTTCAAAGAGCTATTCAGATAACTGTACATGTTCTTTAACTGAACAGAATACAACATTAAAAAATCTGTATTATGGTCTGATACAAATGTAAAACAAAACATGATTTTAAAAATAGCAATTAGATTTTGTTAAAAAGATTTATTTGTCTTAAAAATGTCATAATACTATCAATATGTATATCTTGAAATAATTCTTTCATGTTATCAACATGGAAGCAATTATTTCTTACTTGTGCAAAATCGCCACACTCCAAAAGGAAGTGACGTACAGTGAATGGTGCATCGCAACCAACACATTGTGGCGGCTCTTCACCTTGTAGTAAGTATGAATGAGTGACTCTTGTATGACCTAAGCGGAGTCGAGCTAAAACTACTTCTTCTCTTCTAATGTTTCGAACAACTGATTGATATTCACCAATAGTTGGTTTGATGTCAAGAAGTTTATTTCCAATGCTGTTATTCCATGAAGTTTGCCATTCTTCCAAGATATATTTATTGATAGATGGCTTAAAATTGGAAAATGGAATTTTAAAAGAAGTTGGTTCTAATGAAAGCGATGTTTTTGCTTGCTTATCTACCATCTCATTCCCTTGGATACCTATATGACTAGGAATCCACCAGAGAGCAATTTCTTTATAAGCTAAAAGCTCATGACATTTTTCTAAAAGTTTCTGAATCTGTGGATTCTTTGAACTGGTATGGTTCATTGCTTTCAATACAGAAAGCGAGTCAGAAAATATAATAAATTTATTGTTAGCATCACAAGTGCTAATGAAATCTAAAGCTAGATCAATTGCTTTGGCTTCAGCAGTGAAAATTGATGAATCGTCAGGTATACGTTGCATATTACTATGGTTGTCTGATATAACAGCACAACCAACCTTTGAGTCTTCCTTTGACCCATCAGTATAAATTTGTTGGTAATTCTTATAACGACTTTGTATTTTTCTGAAATCATCTTTTAATATGTGTGGATTTGATTCAGATTTTTTCCCGGAATGTAAATCAAAAAGTATTTCAGGTGGTTTCATACACCAAGCTGGAATATTTGGTGTAAAATGTTTTTCAATATTTTGTGGTTTGATATTGGCAGATTCTAAGAGTGGTGAAATTCTGATGCCAAATGATTTAATAGCTTTAGGTTTTTGTTCATATAAATTAACATAGTTTGGTGGGAATGTAACTTCATGAGCAGGATTTGATGGGTTAGCAGCGAGTCTTATAGCATATTGCAAAGAGAGTTTCTCTCTTCGTGAGTATAGTGATGGTTCATCCGCTTCCACATAGAGACTAGCAACAGGAGAAGTTCTAAAAGCCCCTAAAGCTAATCTAAGTCCTTGGTTATGTATAGGATCAAGCATTTGAAGATATGATTTTCGTGCAGAGCCATATATAATACAGCCATAGTCTAATTTTGACCGGACTAGAGACCGATACAACTTGAGAAGTGTCGTTCGGTCTGCACCCCAAGAAGTATGGGAAAGCACTTTTAAAAGATTCAATGCTTTTAAACATTTAGCTTTGAGATATTTAATATGGGGTATAAAACTGAGTTTTCTATCAAATAAAATGCCAAGGAATTTAGATTCCTCAACAACTGGAATAGGTGATCCATATAAATGTAAAACTGGATCATCATGTTGCTTGCGCAACTGACAGAAATGTACACACTGTGTTTTTGATTTGGAAAACTTAAAACCATTGCTTGTTGCCCAATTTTCAATCTTATTTAAATTTTGTTGCAGTTGGCGTTCAATCGTCGCCATGCTTTTTGAGCGATAACAGATACAGAAGTCATCGACATATAATGAGCAATCAGTAAGATTACCTAAACATTTCACAATATCATTAATTTTAATGCTAAAAAGTGTTGTAGATAGAACGCCCCCTTGAGGTACACCTTGCTCCTGGTCATAATAGTCAGACAGAGAGGAGCCAACTCGGACTTGCATGGTGCGGTCTGCAAGGAAGTTTTCAATGAATGTAGGAAGTCTACCTCTTAATCCTAATTTGTGGATATCTTTTAAAATGCCATATCTCCACGTGGTATCATAAGCTTTTTCCAAATCAAAAAACACAGCAACTACATGTTCCTTTTTAATAAAGGCATCACGTATGAAGGTTTCCAATCTAACTAAATTATCAGTTGTACTGCGGTCAGATCTGAAACCAGACTGGAACCGCGATATATGATTATTGGATTCTAAAAACCAAGTAAGTCTTTTATTTATCATTCTTTCAAGTGTTTTACATAGACAACTTGTTAAAGCTATAGGTCTATAATTATTAGGTTCCGCAGGATCTTTCCCAGGTTTGGGAATTGGGATTATGGTTGCTAAGGTCCAATCTTCTGGAAATTTACCAGTAGTCCAAATGTAATTAAATATATTCAAAAGGGTTTCAAGAGAATTCTCTGGGAGATGTTTAAGCATTTGATAGTGGATCTCATCAGGACCCGTGGCTGAGTCATGTGATAGTTGAATAGCTTCAACTAATTCATCTAAATTAAAATCTTTGTTATAAATTTCATTATTTTGTGATTTAAAATTTAATTTAACTTTTTCTTGTTCGATTTTAATCTTTCTGAAGGATTCAGAGTATTTGAATGATGATGAATTGTGACAAAAAGTTTCTCCTAAAGTGTCAGCAATGTCTGTTTTTGAAGTTGCTTTGCTGTCAGTACCCACCATGTTTAAATGTGTGTAACTGGGGGATTTGTTTTTTCCAGAGATTTTTCTTATCATATCCCAAACCTTTTTAATAGGTGTTTTATGGTTGATTTTCGAAACATAAGATCTCCATGACTTACGCTTCGAAAGTTTAATTGTTCTACGGGCTTTAGCTCTAAATACTTTGATGTCATTGAAATTGTTGGTATTTGGAGATCTTTTGAATTTAGATAGAGCTTGTTTGCGCTGTTTAATTGCTTCTTTACAGTCGTCATTGTACCATGGATTACTTTTAGTTGGATTTGTCGAAGTTTGAGGAATACATTCTTTAGCTATTTCAATAAGAGAAGAGGTAAAATCAGTTATAGGATCAGAAGATTCTTTGAAGTTTTCTGGCACCAATTTATCAGTGCACAGAGTATTAAATAGATCCCAATTGGCTCTATTTAATTTCCACTTTGGATTGTGATCCTCAGTGGAAAAAGTGTTCTGTTCAATGATGATAGGGAAGTGATCACTATTGTGTTGATCTTCACATACAGACCAATTATAATCAAGAAACAGTGATGGATGACAGAAGGAAAGATCAATAGATGTAAAAGACTTTGTACTTGGAGAATAATAAGTATAAGACTTATCATTCATAATACAAATGTCATTCTTTGTAATGAAATTTTCGATAAGTTCACCTCTGGAATCATTGTTTTGACCACCCCAGAGCATATTGTGACCATTGAAGTCACCTAATAAGATATACGGAGAAGGAAGTTGTTGCAGTAAATTGTCCAAGTGTTGGGAGTTAAGAGAAAAGGATGGAGGAATATATACAGAACATATGGTTATTTCTCTGTCTAGAGTGACAGAAATAGCAGTTGCTTGTAGTTCTGTCTGTAAATCAATCTTTCTTTGTGGGAAAGATGATTTTACAAATATTGAGGCACCACCAGAGGGCCTCAGACAATCAGTATGAATATAGTTATGTACATTAAAACCTTTTAATGATATGTTATCATCTGGTTTAAGAAATGTCTCTTGAAAACAAAATACAGACGGATTATATTCAGAAATCAATAATGATACTTCATTATAATTAGGTTTTAAACCTCGACAATTCCATTGTATAATTTTATGTTTAAAATCCATACTTGAAAATAATATTAAAAGGGGTAATAAAATAATGGTTAGATTGAAACCTTCCATTATTTAAGTTAATGGTAATCGTGACAGTGTGCCTTTAGGGAGGTGATCACTGGAAGATGGCTCTGTGAAAACCACAGACTCATCGTCCATGACCTCCTCGCCATCTTTTTCAGCAAACACAGAATATGGATTCTTTTCAGCTTGTTTTGCTTTTTCTGTTAGTTCTTTTTCTTTCTGTGCTTGTTCTTTGAGAAAGATCTGTTTTCTTTCTTCTTTTTGTTGTTTTTTCAATTTATCTTTCTCTTCCTTTCTCTTCTTCTCCTCATCCTTCTTTATCATTTCTAAGGTCCCCGCCTTAAGGGCTGGCCCAGGAGAGGAGTTACTTTTTCCTGGATGAGGAGATGGGTTAGTTTTTCCTTGTGTACCCTCTTTCGTTTTTGCTTGTTTGTTTGTTTGTTGCTGTAAGTATTCGGTAAAGCTGTCGTCTGTTTGTGTACTTTTGTTGTCTGTTTGTGTAGATTTGTTGCAAGTGCCAGGTTTTACTGCACTTGCATAGGTTTTTGCTCCGTTAAATTGTTCAAACTGTTTTCGTGCTTCTGGGAATGAGATGTTCTGTTCACATTTAATTTTCAATATTTGTTTCTCTTTTTCCCACTGTGGGCATTCTTTAGAGTTTGCAGGGTGGTCACCTGAGCAGTTGACACATTTGGCAGGTTTATCACACTGGCCAGATGCGCAATGTTCAGGTTGAGCACAGTTGCAGCATACAGGGTGTCTACCACACTTGTTTTCGTGGTGACCGAACACTTGACAATTGTAACATCGAAGTGGATTCGGTATGTAGACATCTACTTTAACTTGAATAAATCCTATTTTTACAACTGTTGGTAAGATTGGTGTATTGAAGGTTAAAACAAATGTGTTGGTTGGCTTTAATATACCATCACGACGAACAGTGATTCTGCGAACATCTGTAACTCCTTGTTCACCCATGAACTCAATGATATGTTCGGTTGTCACTTTGCTCAAGGCAGGACAGCGAACAATACCCTTTGATGTGTTCAATGAGGAATGAGGTTTTACAGAGCATTTGAGGTTGCAGAAAGTCTTCATCTGTAGAAGAGTTTTTTCGTGTGATTCCTTTGCACATTGAATTAATAAGTCACCAGATCTTAGTGTTTTAATGCTCTTTGGTTCTCCTGTCAAACTCATAATTGTTTTATGCACGAGAAACGGAGACAGGGAAGAAATGGTCTCTTCCTGCTCAGAATGTATTAATAAAAATCTAGGTACATAAGGTGTTTTTGTTGAGGTAGACGAATTTGACGAATTTGGTTTAGTTGGTTGAGACGCTGGGTACGAGTTTTCAGAGTCAGTATCTGAATTTGCTATGTGACGTTTTTTTGCTTTTTGTTTAGCCATGTAGTTTGTTTGTTTGATTCATCCTCCATGCTCTCCACCCACCGTGGAGCCCAACAAGGGAACACTTTAATGGAGTGGATTTCCGATCTCCAGTGCTAGAGATACATAGAAGGTATACTTGCACAAATAGAATCTGCACAATTGACCCGTTAAGCCACTGCCTTCCAGGATTATTTTATAAAAGAAAGAAAGTTTAAGATAATGGACACATGGTTGGCATCAGAACGATACTATAGAACGAAGATATAAGAAATATTTTTTTTTTTTTACATTTTCAGAATCCTGGGGCTTAGCATGACAAAGCCGATTAGAAACACCGGGCCGTGTTTCCACCTCAGTCTACCCCGTCAAAGAGGCCAAAGAGACGTGTTGAGTCATACAGAATTTATAAACGTCCATATTCTGCATGCTCTCAGTCTTCCAGGCCATCCCCTTCGAGTTACGAGAAAGCCACCCACGGCAGACTGGTGGGTCCTACTCTTAGCACTCCCAGAGGAGACAATAATTACAATCAATACCGTCCCCTGTGTGAAGTGTGCCCCAGAGACCGCGACAAGGTGGTAGGGACTCTCCAGGGTCTCCATTCCTTGTACATAAAACTATAATGAGTTTAACAGGTGAACCCAAAAGCATAAAAAATCTACGGTCTGGTGACCTTCTGATACAGTGTGCGAAGGAAAAACATGAAACAATCTTCTTAATTTGAAGAACTTCTGCGGACTGAAATGCAAAGTGACCCCACATTCTTCCTTGAACATATCCAAGGGTATTGTTCGCTGTCCTGCCTTGAACAGGCAGACTTGTGAGCATATTCTGGAGTTCATGGGAGAACAGGGTGTCACAGATGTTCGTAGAATCAGTGTCTTCCGTGATGGAGCAAAGAAACCGACTAACACATTTGTATTCACGTTCAATTCACCAGTTTTACCATCATTAGTAAAAATAGGTTTTATGCAAGTCAAAGTTGACGTATATATACCAAATCCACTTCGTTGTTATCAATGTCAAGTGTTTGGCCACCACGAAAACAAGTGTGGCAGACAGGCTATATGCGTCAACTGCAGTATGCCTGAGCATTGCCCAGTTGGCCAGTGTCAAAGACCAGCCAAGTGTGTAAACTGCTCAGGGGAACACCCTGCCAACTCTAAACAGTGCCCAGCTTGGGAGAAAGAGAAGAAAATACTTAAGATAAAATGTGAACAGAACATCTCGTTCCCAGAAGCTCGAAAACAATATGAGCAATTTTATGATACTAGATCATATGCAAGTGCTGTAAAACCAGGCACTTGCAACAAATCTACACAAACTGAAAACAAAACCACACAGACAGACGACAGCTTTGACGAATACTTAAAAAAGCAAGAAAAATCACCATCAGAAAAAACACCCAAAGAAACACAAGACAAAAATACTTCATCTCCTCATCCAGGGCCAGCACTTAAGCCAGCAACCCTGGAAATGATGAAGAAGGAGGAGGAGAGGAAGAAAAAAGAAGAGAAAGACAAACTTAAAAAACAACAAAAAGAAGAAAGAAAACAGCAATGGCAAAAAGAACAAGCACAGAAAGAAAAAGAACAAATGGAAAAAGCAAAACAAGCTGAAAAGAATCCATATTCTGTGTTTGCTGAAAAAGATGGCGAGGAGGTCATGGACGATGAGTCTGTGGTTTTCACAGAGCCATCTTCCAGTGATCACCTCCCTAAAGGCACACTGTCACGATTACCATTGACTTAAATAATGGAGGGTTTCAATCTAACCATTATTTTATTACCCCTTTTAATATTATTTTCAAGTATGGATTTTAAACATAAAATTATACAATGGAATTGTCGAGGTTTGAAACCTAATTATAATGAAGTATCATTATTGATTTCTGAATATAATCCGTCTGTATTTTGTTTTCAAGAGACATTTCTTAAACCAGATGATAACATCTCATTACGAGGTTTTAATATATATAACTATGTTCATACTGATTGTCTGAGGCCCTCTGGTGGTGCCTCAATATTTGTAAAATCATCTTTCCCACAAAGAAAGATTGATTTACAAACAGAACTACAAGCAACTGCTGTTTCTGTCACTCTAGACAGAGAAATAACCATATGTTCTGTATATATTCCTCCATTGTTTTCTCTTAACTCCAAACACTTGGACAATTTACTGCAACAACTTCCTTCTCCTTATATTTTATTAGGTGACTTCAATGGTCACAATATCCTCTGGGGTGGTCAAAACAATGATTCCAGAGGTGAACTTATCGAAAATTTCATTACAAAGAATGACATTTGTATTATGAATGATAAGTCTTATACTTATCATTCTCCAAGTACAAAGTCTTTTACATCTATTGATCTTTCATTCTGTCATCCATCACTGTTTCTTGATTATAATTGGTCTGTATGTGAAGACCAACACAGTAGTGATCACTTCCCTATCATCATTGAACAGAACACTTATTCCACTGAGGATCACAATCCAAAGTGGAAATTAAATAGAGCCAACTGGGATCTATTTAATACTCTGTGCACTGGTAAATTGGTGCCAGAAAACTTCAAAGAATCTTCTGATCCTATAGCTGATTTTACCTCTTCTCTTATCGAAATATCTAAACAATGTATTCCCCAAACCTCGACAAATCCAACTAAAAGTAATCCATGGTACAATGACGACTGTAAAGAAGCAATTAAACAGCGCAAGCAAGCTCTATCTAAATTCAAAAGATCTCCAAATACAAACAATTTCAATGACATCAAAGTATTTAGAGCTAAAGCCCGTAGAACAATTAAACTTTCGAAGCGTAAATCATGGAGATCTTATGTTTCGAAAATCAATCATAAAACACCTATTAAAAAGGTTTGGGATATGATAAGAAAAATCTCTGGAAAAAACAAATCCCCCAGTTACACACATCTAAACATGGTGGGTACTGACAGCAAAGCAACTTCAAAAACAGACATTGCTGACACTTTAGGAGAAACTTTTTGTCACAATTCATCATCATTCAATTACTCTGAATCCTTCAGAAAGATTAAAACCGAACAAGAGAAAGTTAAATTGAATTTTAAATCACAAAATAATGAAATTTACAACAAAGATTTTAATTTAGATGAATTAGTTGAAGCTATTCAACTATCACATGACTCAGCCACGGGTCCTGATGAGATCCACTATCAAATGCTTAAACATCTCCCAGAAACTTCTCTTGAAACTCTTTTGAATATATTTAATTACATTTGGACTACTGGTAAATTTCCAGAAGATTGGACCTTAGCAACCATAATCCCAATTCCCAAACCTGGGAAAGATCCTGCGGAACCTAATAATTATAGACCTATAGCTTTAACAAGTTGTCTATGTAAAACACTTGAAAGAATGATAAATAAAAGACTTACTTGGTTTTTAGAATCCAATAATCATATATCGCGGTTCCAGTCTGGTTTCAGATCTGACCGCAGTACAACTGATAATTTAGTTAGATTGGAAACCTTCATACGTGATGCCTTTATTAAAAAGGAACATGTAGTTGCTGTGTTTTTTGATTTGGAAAAAGCTTATGATACCACGTGGAGATATGGCATTTTAAAAGATATCCACAAACTAGGATTAAGAGGTAGACTTCCTACATTCATTGAAAACTTCCTTGCAGACCGCGCCATGCAAGTCCGAGTTGGCTCCTCTCTGTCTGACTATTATGACCAGGAGCAAGGTGTACCTCAAGGAGGCGTTCTATCAACAACACTTTTTAGCATTAAAATTAATGATATTGTGAAATGTTTAGGTAATCTTACTGATTGCTCATTATATGTTGATGACTTCTGTATCTGTTATCGCTCAAAAAGCATGGCGACGATTGAACGCCAACTGCAACAAAATTTAAATAAAATTGAAAATTGGGCAACAAGCAATGGTTTTAAGTTTTCCAAATCAAAAACACAGTGTGTACATTTCTGTCAGTTGCGCAAGCAACATGATGATCCGGTTTTACATTTGTATGGATCACCCATTCCAGTTGTTGAGGAATCTAAATTCCTTGGCATTTTATTTGATAGAAAACTCAGTTTTATACCCCATATTAAATATCTCAAAGCTAAATGTTTAAAAGCATTGAATCTTTTAAAAGTGCTTTCCCATACTTCTTGGGGTGCAGACCGAACTACACTTCTCAAGCTGTATCGGTCTCTAGTCCGGTCAAAATTAGACTATGGCTGTATGATATATGGCTCTGCACGAAAATCATATCTTCAAATGCTTGATCCTATACATAACCAAGGACTTAGATTAGCTTTAGGGGCTTTTAGAACTTCTCCTGTTGCTAGTCTCTATGTGGAAGCAGATGAACCATCACTATACTCACGAAGAGAGAAACTTTCTTTGCAATATGCTATAAGACTTGCTGCTAACCCATCAAATCCTGCTCATGAAGTTACATTCCCACCAAATTATGTTAATTTATATGAACAAAAACCTAAAGCTATTAAATCATTTGGCATCAGAATTTCACCACTCTTAGAATCTGCCAATATCAAACCACAAAATATTGAAAAACATTTTACACCAAATATTCCAGCTTGGTGTATGAAATCACCTGAAATACTTTTTGATTTACATTCCGGGAAAAAATCTGAATCAAATCCACACATATTAAAAGATGATTTCAGAAAAATGCAAAGTCGTTATAAGAATTACCAACAAATTTATACTGATGGGTCAAAGGAAGACTCAAAAGTTGGTTGTGCTGTTATATCAGACAACCATAGTAATATGCAACGTATACCTGACGATTCATCAATTTTCACTGCTGAAGCCAAAGCAATTGATCTAGCTTTAGATTTCATTAGCACTTGTGATGCTAACAATAAATTTATTATATTTTCTGACTCGCTTTCTGTATTGAAAGCAATGAATCATACCAGTTCGAAGAATCCACAGATTCAGTAACTTTTAGAAAAATGTCATGAGCTTTTAGCTTATAAAGAAATTGCTCTCTGTTGGATTCCTAGTCATATAGGTATCCAAGGGAATGAGATGGTAGATAAGCAAGCAAAAACATCGCTTTCATTAGAACCAACTTCTTTTAAGATTCCATTTTCTAATTTTAAGCCATCTATCAATAAGTATATCTTGGAAGAATGGCAAACTTCATGGAACAACAGCATTGGAAATAAACTTCTTGACATAAAACCAACTATCGGTGAACAACAATCAGTTGTTCGAAGCATTAGAAAGGAAGAAGTCGTTTTGGCTCGACTCCGTTTAGGTCATACAAGAGTCACACATTCATACTTACTACTAGGTGAAGAGCAACCACACTGTGTTGGTTGCGATGCATCATTTACTGTACGTCACTTTCTTTTGGATTGTGGCGATTTTGCACAAGTAAGAAATAATTGTTTCCATGTTGATAACATGAAAGAGTTATTTCAAGATATACATATTGATAGTATTATGACTTTTTTAAGACAAATAAATCTTTTTAACAAAATCTAATAAGTATTTTAAAATCATGTTTTGTTTTACATTTGTATCAGACCATAATACAGACTAGTTAAAGTTATACTTTGTTCAGTAAGAGAACATGTACAGTTATCTGAATAGCTCTTTGAAACTGTCAGATATTGTGCGTGGTCTCTTCTGTCAACAACCATATTATAACTTATTTTCATTATACAAACTCATCATCATCATTTCTTTTATTTTATCATACAAATTTTTACTATTTCCATTCACATCATGTTTAGTTTAATACGGCTTGACGCTAATGACCCACAAGGGTTGATGCGTCGTTAAGCACCAAACAAACAAATAACTATAATAGATAAGCTAAAATATTAACAATTTGACACATAAAACATATGAGTATAGCAAAGACGATAAAATAGTAATCATTTTACAGCGAAGATCATGTACAATATCTGACAACAACATAGGCTAATCAGATGACTATACATGATCTTCTCCTGCAAAAAAAGAAAATGATATGCTGAAAGTAAGTTTAAATATGTAAACAGTTCAAAGGAAAATAGCTACAATTTGTTAAAAAGATTAATCTCTTTTAAGAATAAAAAGACATTATCAATAGGTACATCATTAAATAATTGTTTGATTGTATCAACATGAAAGTATTTGTTTCTTATATGAGAAAAATCACCACATTCAAGTAGAAAATGGCGGACTGTAAAGAGTGTATCACATCCAAAACAATACGGTGGCTCCTCGCGTTTTAAAAGATAAGAGTGTGTGATCCTTGTATGACCAATACGAAGACGAGCAAGGACGACTTCCTCCTGCCTGACATTTCGTACTACTGGTTGAGATTGTCCAATGACAGGTTTAATCTCAAAGAGTTTATTACCAACACTGTTATTCCATAAAATTTGCCATTTGTTTAAAATGTACCTATTGATAAAAGATTTAAAATTTGCATAAGGTATTGAAAAGTCTGTAGGGTGTAAGTTCAATGAATCTTTCGCTTTTTGATCCACACTTTCATTGCCAGCAATGCCAATGTGGCTAGGGATCCAACAGTAAACTATTTCATTTAATTCTGATAATTCATGATGTTTTTCAAGTAGTTTTTGAATTTGCGGATTTTTTGAAGATGTATGATCTAAAGATTTTAATACTGATAGGGAGTCTGAAAATATAATAAATTTGTTAGAAGTTTCACAGTCGGCAATAAGATCTAATGCTAAATCTATAGCTTTTGCTTCTGCTGTAAAAATCGAGGATCCATCTGGAATTCGCATAGTTTCAGAGAAGTCATCAGATACTACTGCGCATCCTACTTTCATATCGTCTTTTGAACCATCTGTATAAATGTGCTTATAGTCCATGTAATGTGATTTTAGCTCCTGGAAATTAGATTTCATGATAATTGGACTTGTTTCTGATTTCTTACCAGAGTGTAAATCGAAAATAAGTTTTGGTTTATTTATACACCATGCTGGTATATTTGGTGTAAAAGTTTTATCTATGTTTTTAAAGTTTATGTTTGCAGATTCCAGGACTGGTAAAGTTCTGACGCCAAAAGATTTAATAAAATTTGGTTTGCTTTCATAAAGATCTGTGTATTTGGGCTGAAAGGTCACGTCATGAGCTGGATTTGAATTATTTTCAGCAATTCTAATAGCATATTGTAAAGAAAGTTTTTCTCTACGTGTATTTAAAGATGGCTCATCTGCTTCAACATAAAGACTTGCCGTAGGTGATGTTCTAAATGCTCCTAAGGCTAATCTAAGACCTTGATGATGGATTGGGTCAAGCATAGCTAAATAAGATTTTCTTGCCGATCCATAAACAATGGATCCATAGTCTAATTTTGAACGAATCAAAGATCGATATAATTGTAAAAGTGTAGTTCGATCTGCACCCCAAGTAGTGTGAGATAAAACTTTCAATATGTTCAAAGATTTAAGGCACTTTGCCTTCAAGTATTTAATATGAGGGATAAAACTAAGCTTTTTGTCGAATATCAAACCAAGATATTTGTATTCCTGTACAACAGGAATAGGTGATCCATATAATGTAAGAACAGGATCATCATGTTGCTTTCGCAACTGAAAGAAATGTACACACTGCGTTTTTGACTTGGAAAATTTAAAGCCATTGTTTGTGGCCCAATGTTCTATTTTATTTAAGTTTTGCTGTAGATGTCTTTCAATGGTTCGCATACTCTTTGACCGAAAACAAATACAAAAATCATCAACATAGAGTGAGCAGTCTGTTAAATTATCTAGGCATTTAACGATGTCATTGATTTTGATATTAAATAGAGTTGTAGAAAGTACACCGCCTTGTGGGACCCCCTGTTCCTGATCATATAAATCAGAAAGAGTGGACCCCACCCTCACTTGCATTACGCGATCAGCAAGGAAGCTTTCAATAAAAGTAGGTAGTCTACCTCTTAGTCCTAGTTTATGAATATCTTTCATAATGCCATATCTCCATGTGGTATCGTATGCTTTTTCCAAGTCAAAAAAGACAGCTACAACGTGTTCCTTTTTAACAAAGGCATCACGTATGAAAGTTTCCAATCTAACTAAATTATCATTTGTACTACGGCCAGCTCGGAAACCCGACTGATACCGTGATAAAAGATTGTTGGATTCTAAATACCATATCAACCTTTTATTAATCATCCTTTCCAACGTTTTACAAAGACAACTTGTAAGAGCTATAGGTCTATAATTGGTTGGCTCAGCAGGATCTTTCCCTGGTTTGGGTATAGGTATTACAGTGGCTAATCGCCAGTCTTCTGGAAAATCACCAGTAGTCCAAATATTATTAAATATACTTAGGAGGGCTTGGAGGGAACTCTCAGGAAGATGTTTTAGCATTTGATAATGTATTTCATCAGGTCCAGTTGCAGAATCATGTGACTGATTAATTGCTTCCAAAAGCTCATCAAAATTAAAAAGATTATTATACTCCTCAGTGTTTGTCGATTTGAAATTGAGTTTAATTTTTTCTTGTTCGTTTTTTACTTTTTGAAATTTTTCTGAGTAATTTCTTGAACATGAATTGTTTAGAAATGTTTCTCCTAAGGTTTCAGCTATATCAAATTTACTTGTTGATTTTGTTTCTGTAACGGGATGGTTTAAATGGGTGTAACTGGGTGACTTTGTCTTACCAGATATTTTTCTTATCATATCCCAAACTTTTTTGATAGGGGTTTTGTGATTAATTTTTGAAACGTAAGAACGCCATGACTTTCGTTTTGATATCTTTATTGTTCTGCGAGCCTTTGCTCTAAATATTTTTACTTCATTTAAGTTGTCCTTAGTTGGATATTTTTTGAATTTATTTAGAGCTTTTTTCCTCGTTTTGATAGCTTCTTTACATTCATCATTGTACCATGGATTACTTTTTGTTGGATTTGTCGAGGTTTTTGGTATACATTTAGTAGATATATCAATGAGAAAAGAGGTGAAATCAGACAAAGGGTCTGAAGAATCTTTGAAATTATCTAAATTAATTGTTTCAGTACATAAAGATTGAAATACTTCCCAATTAGCTTTATTTAGTTTCCATTTTGGATTATGATCTTCCACTGTGGAAGTATTACTTTCAATGAGGATAGGAAAATGATCACTATGATGCTGATCGTTACAAACGGACCAGTTAAAGTCAAGAAAAATGGAAGGATGACATAAGGAAAGATCTATAGAAGAGAAAGAACCTGTTGGATCGTGCATATAAGTGTATGATTTATCATTCATAAGACATATATCATTGTTTGTAATGATATTTTCAATTAGTTCACCTCTAGAATTATTTTCTTTATTACCCCAGAGAATATTATGACCATTAAAGTCACCTAGTAATAAATACGGTGTAGGAAGTTGTTGAATAAGAGAATTAAGATGTTCAGATGTTAAAGAAAATGAAGGTGGTATGTAAACAGAACATATGGTTATCTCTTTATCTAGAGTTACTGAAACAGCAGCCGCCTGTAGCTCTGTAGACAAGTCTATATGTCGTTGAGGACAGGAAGATTTAACAAAGATAGAGGTACCTCCTGATGGTCTTTGACATTCAGAATGTATATGATTGTATACATTTAAACCTTTCAGAGTAATTGTATCATCAAGTTTTAAAAATGTTTCTTGAAGACATATAACAGATGATTTGTGTTGTGAAAGTAATAGTTTGATTTCATCACACTTTGGTTTTAAACCTCGACAATTCCATTGTATAATTTTATGTTTAAAATCCATGTCAAATAGAGTAAATGAAAGAATAACTAAAAATAAAATATTGGAAACTTCCATTTCTATGTTTTATGAAATCTATGTCTCCATAGATTCAAGGTTATTATACTTGTTTGATGTTTTTACTGGTTGGTCTTGTACTCTTGTAAGTTTGACAGTTGGTTTTTCTTTTTGTCTTGTTTTAGGTGATTTGCTATTGTCTCTATTGTTTGTCCGGGTTTTAGATCGAGCTCTTGGTTTTTCATTTTCCTCGTTTGTTTTGGATGTACTAGGCTGAGATGTGGAAACTGATGTTTTTGTTGTTGCTGTACTTTTGACTTGTTTGTTTTGTTTGTATTTTGTTGGTATTATGACTTTCGAGCTGGCTGTTATATTAAAATCCTTTTCATCAAAATATGTTTCTGTTGCTTTTGTTTCAGGTTTTTTCATTACAGCTGATTGAACTATTTTTGAATATGTAATTTCTGGCTGTTGTTCTAATACTTTTCTGGCTTCAAGATATGTGATGTTTCTCGTGACTTTAATTCTTAGTATTTCTTTTTCCTTTTTCCACATCTCGCATTCATTAGACCTAGACAGGTGGTTGAGGCCACAGTTAACACATTTAACTGGGTTTGGGCATTTGCTTTCCACATGATTAAAACCACCTGTGCCACATTTTTCACAAACTGATGCGTAATCAACTGGACAATTGCTTTCATGGTGACCTAATTTTTGACAATTGAAACATCTTGTTGGATTTGGTACATAAATGTCAACAGGTATAATTCTATAAAATATTTTTAGAGATTTTGGAACAGTTACCATGTTGAACGTAAGCAAAAGAGTGTTTGTTTCTATTGTTTCGTGATCTTTTTTGATTGTAAAGCGTTTTACAGCGATGACTCCTTGATTTTTGAGGTAGTCACAGATGTCAGTTTCGCTTTCGCCTTTTAAAGCTCTATCCTTTATTATGCCTTTTGATGTGTTCAATGTTTTTATGTTCTGTTACAGTCACTTTAAGATTGAAGAATTTTGTAATTTTGAGAAGATTGTCCGTTTGAGATTTTCGGTTTGTTTCAACTAGTAAAGTTTGATTTTTAAGCTTTTTAACTGATTTTGGTGTACCAATGATTGCTTCGATTTGTTTTTCTATGACAAAAGGTGAAAGTTTTGTAATTGGGTTTTCTTCTTCTTCAGATTTTATGATCAAAAATTTCGGAAAATTGTCAGTTGATTTAAAAGTTGTGAAGGAGGCTACATCATCGTCTGAATCAGGTCGTTGTCGTTTATTGTTTGTTTGTTGTGATAGATTGGGGTTTGACCTCAGGCCTGAGCCTGAGGAGGAAGGGGGGGCCTTGTTTGTTGTAGTTTCAGAATCCATAGTCTGATGTTTTATATTCCATAAATATGTGCTTCACCCTCCATGGAGCCCTACTATGGAACGCAATATGGAAATGGTTCTCCTATTTCCTACGTCAAAGCTGCATATCTACTATACTCCGGTTCATATTTTCCAGTTGTTCTTCCGGCCAAAAGCCATCTTAACGCTGGTCCATATGCCCCAAGATTAGCCCATGAGCAGTCACCCTCGAAACCAAATAGTAAGATATAAATGAAGAAAAATTAAACCCGGTTCTGTACCTAAAAGATACTTTAAAATAGACAGAAGGAAGAAAGAATAAGATGGTTTCTAGAGATGGACCACCCAGCCGATTGATCCAGCGCCGGACCTAGCACTGGACTCACGTCTAGCTGAATCAGAGACCAAAGTAATGTGTTGGAAAGCTGGAGATCCCTGGGCTTTCCTCAATTACCAGGATTCTCTTCTCCCATTCACGCGTCGCAAACCCACGGCAAACAGGCAGCACACTGTTTTAATAAGGGTTTTCACCTTATCTTCTACAGTGGTAAAGCAATCTGTATATTTTAACCCTACAGACAGGGTATAAGCCCGGTTGTGATGTACAGTTTAGAAAATAAACTGAGATAGATTATTTTAAGAGTTTGAAATTGAAATGATTGTAGTAGACTCGGTCAATTTAAGCTTGTTTGAGTTTTAATGCGGATAATGAAAAAAGACACAAATAGTATTAGAGAAATAAATGAATTTGAGACAGAAAGAACTACAGTATGTTCTAATGAATAAGATATTGGAATTTAGTAAAGGTATTCACAGGTAAATTGCTCTTTAAGTTAAATCTGAAGATATCTCTACAATAGAGAATTTTAAAGCTCTACAATACAGAACTTTAAAAATATAAAATCAAGAATGTAACTTAGGTACTGGACAGTAAATCATGAAAACTGTCAAATAGATAAAGTAAGAGTTTAAAAATGAATGTTCAACAAGATCTAGAAATCAATAACTAAGACTATAGCAGTTATAAAATGTAAAACTGCTTTATTTGACTTTTATCTTCTTTACAGTTTTACTAGTGTAAGACAGTTTTTGATAAATTTAAGGTATTGGTTATTTATGAAAACAAGTTGCTATAGTTGCGGCTTTTACGGACAGTTACCACTGGTTTGCGTGGGGACTCTAACCCCAACCTGTCACCTCTCAAGTCTGCAAAACAAGAGACGTAAACAGGCCTGCTTAAGTACGAAGGTACATACAGTCTGTCCCCAGTGGTGCCGGACAGCCATCCATATTTCTAGGGCGCCAGAGGGCGAGCGCCTGGCTTACCTTTAGCTTTAAGCAGAGGGGACAGTTATTCAAAAATAAAGTCCCCCGTGCGAATTAAGCCCCCGAACCACGGCAAGGCGGTAAGCAAACTCGGGGGAAACAATTTCTTTATTAGCTAAAAGCTCATGACATTTTTCTAAAAGTTTCTGAATCTGTGGATTCTTTGAACTGGTATGGTTCATTGCTTTTAATACAGAAAGCGAGTCAGAAAATATAATAAATTTATTGTTAGCATCACAAGTGCTAATGAAATCTAAAGCTAGATCGACTGCTTTGGCTTCAGCAGTGAAAATTGATGAATCGTCAGGTATACGTTGCATATTACTATGGTTGTCTGATAAAACAGCACAACCAACCTTTGAGTCTTCCTTTGATCCATCAGTATAAATTTGTTGGTAATTCTTATAACGACTTTGCATTTTTCTGAAATCATCTTTTAATATGTGTGGATTTGATTCAGATTTTTTCCCGGAATGTAAATCAAAAAGTATTTCAGGTGGTTTCATACACCAAGCTGGAATATTTGGTGTAAAATGTTTTTCAATATTTTGTGGTTTGATATTGGCAGATTCTAAGAGTGGTGAAATTCTGATGCCAAATGATTTAATAGCTTTAGGTTTTTGTTCATATAAATTAACATAATTTGGTGGGAATGTAACTTCATGAGCAGGATTTGATGGGTTAGCAGCGAGTCTTATAGCATATTGCAAAGAGAGTTTCTCTCTTCGTGAGTATAGTGATGGTTCATCTGCTTCCACATAGAGACTAGCAACAGGAGAAGTTCTAAAAGCCCCTAAAGCTAATCTAAGTCCTTGGTTATGTATAGGATCAAGCATTTGAAGATATGATTTTCGTGCAGAGCCATATATAATACAGCCATAGTCTAATTTTGACCGGACTAGAGACCGATACAGCTTGAGAAGTGTAGTTCGGTCTGCACCCCAAGAAGTATGGGAAAGCACTTTTAAAAGATTCAATGCTTTTAAACATTTAGCTTTGAGATATTTAATATGGGGTATAAAACTGAGTTTTCTATCAAATAAAATGCCAAGGAATTTAGATTCCTCAACAACTGGAATAGGTGATCCATATAAATGTAAAACCGGATCATCATGTTGCTTGCGCAACTGACAGAAATGTACACACTGTGTTTTTGATTTGGAAAACTTAAAGCCATTGCTTGTTGCCCAATTTTCAATCTTATTCAAATTTTGTTGTAGTTGACGTTCAATTGTCGCCATGCTTTTCGAGCGATAACAGATACAGAAGTCGTCAACGTATAATGAGCAATCAGTAAGATTACCTAAACATTTCACAATATCATTAATTTTGATACTAAAAAGTGTTGTAGATAGAACGCCCCCTTGAGGTACACCTTGCTCCTGGTCATAATAGTCAGACAGAGAGGAGCCAACTCGGACTTGCATGGCGCGGTCTGCAAGGAAGCCTTCAATGAATGTAGGAAGTCTACCTCTTAATCCTAGTTTGTGGATATCTTTTAAAATGCCATATCTCCACGTGGTATCATAAGCTTTTTCCAAATCAAAAAACACAGCAACTACATGTTCCTTTTTAATAAAGGCATCACGTATGAAGGTTTCCAATCTAACTAAATTATCAGTTGTACTGCAGTCAGATCTGAAACCAGACTGGAACCGCGATATATGATTATTGGATTCTAAAAACCAAGTAAGTCTTTTATTTATCATTCTTTCAAGTGTTTTACATAGACAACTTGTTAAAGCTATAGGTCTATAATTATTAGGTTCCGCAGGATCTTTCCCAGGTTTGGGAATTGGGATTATGGTTGCTAAGATCCAATCTTCTGGAAATTTACCAGTAGTCCAAATGTAATTAAATATGTTCAAAAGGGTTTCAAGAGAATTCTCTGGGAGATGTTTAAGCATTTGATAGTGGATCTCATCAGGACCCGTGGCTGAGTCATGTGATAGTTGAATAGCTTCAACTAATTCATCTAAATTAAAATCTTTGTTATAAATTTCATTATTTTGTGATTTAAAATTCAATTTAACTTTCTCTTGTTCGGTTTTAATCTTTCTGAAGGATTTAGAGTAATTGAATGATGATGAATTGTGACAAAAAGTTTCTCCTAAAGTGTCAGCAATGTCTGTTTTTGAAGTTGCTTTGCTGTCAGTACCCACCATGTTTAGATGTGTGTAACTGGGGGATTTGTTTTTTCCAGAGATTTTTCTTATCATATCCCAAACCTTTTTAATAGGTGTTTTATGATTGATTTTCGAAACATAAGATCTCCATGACTTACGCTTCGAAAGTTTAATTGTTCTACGGGCTTTAGCTCTAAATACTTTGATGTCATTGAAATTGTTGGTATTTGGAGATCTTTTGAATTTAGATAGAGCTTGCTTGCGCTGTTTAATTGCTTCTTTACAGTCGTCATTGTACCATGGATTACTTTTAGTTGGATTTGTCGAAGTTTGAGGAATACATTCTTTAGATATTTCTATAAGAGAAGAGGTAAAATCAGCTATAGGATCAGAAGATTCTTTGAAGTTTTCTGGCACCAATTTACCGGTGCACAGAGTATTAAATAGATCCCAGTTGGCTCTATTTAATTTCCACTTTGGATTGTGATCCTCAGTGGAAAAAGTGTTCTGTTCAATGATGATAGGGAAGTGATCACTATTGTGTTGGTCTTCACATACAGACCAATTATAATCAAGAAACAGTGATGGATGACAGAAGGAAAGATCAATAGATGTAAAAGACTTTGTACTTGGAGAATGATAAGTGTAAGACTTATCATTCATAATACAAATGTCATTCTTTGTAATGAAATTTTCGATAAGTTCACCTCTGGAATCATTGTTTTGACCACCCCAGAGGATATTGTGACCATTGAAGTCACCTAATAAAATATAAGGAGAAGGAAGTTGTTGCAGTAAATTGTCCAAGTGTTGGGAGTTAAGAGAAAAGGATGGAGGAATATATACAGAACATATGGTTATTTCTCTGTCTAGAGTGACAGAAACAGCAGTTGCTTGTAGTTCTGTTTGTAAATCAATCTTTCTTTGTGGGAAAGATGATTTTACAAATATTGAGGCACCACCAGAGGTCCTCAGACAATCAGTATGAACATAGTTATATACATTAAAACCTCGTAATGAGACGTTATCATCTGGTTTAAGAAATGTCTCTTGAAAACAAAATACGGATGGATTATATTCGGAAATCAATAGAGATACTTCATTATAATTAGGTTTCAAACCTCGACAATTCCATTGAATAATTTTATGTTTAAAATCCATACTTGAAAATAATATTAAAAGAAGTACTAAAATAATGGTTAGATTGAAACCCTCCATTATTTGGTTACTGGTAATCTTGGCAGTGTGCCTTTAGGGAGATGGTCACTGGAAGAAGAGTCTGTAAATACCACAGACTCCTCTTCCATACGCACCTCCTCATCATCTTTTTCAGCAAACACAGAATAAGGATTCTTTTCAGCTTGTTTTGCTTTTTCTGTTTGTTCTTTTTCTTTCTGTGCTTGTTCTTTTTGCCATTGCTGTTTTCTTTCTTCTTTTTGTTGTTTTTTAATTCTGTCTTTCTCTTCTTTTTTCTTCCTCTCCTCCTCCTTCTTCATCATTTCCAGGGTTGCTGGCTTAAGTACTGGCCCTGGACGAGGAGATGAAGTATTTTTGTCTTTTCCCTTAGGTGTTTCTTTGGGCGTTTTATCTGATTGTGATTTTTCTTGTTTTTTTAAGTATTCGTCAAAGCTGTCGTCTGTCTGTGTGGTTTTGTTTTCAGTTTGTGTAGATTTGTTGCAAGTGCCTGGTTTTACAGCACTTGCATAGGTTTGACCAGTGTAAAATTGTTCGTATTGCTTACGAGCATCAGGAAATGATAGATTATTTTCACATTTGATTTTGAGAATTTTCTTCTCTTTCTCCCATTGTGGGCATTGTTTTGAGTTTGCAGGGTGATTACCAGAGCAGTTGACACATTTGGCTGGTTTGTCACACACGCCAGATGGTGCACAATGTTCAGGCTCACCGCAGTTGCAGCATACAGCGTGTCTACCACATTTATTTTCGTGGTGACCAAACACCTGACAATGGTAACATCGAAGAGGGTTTGGTATGTAGACATCTACTTTCACTTGCATGAAGCCTATCTTAACAACTGTAGGTAAGTTTGGTGAGTTGAATGTAAGAACATATGTGTTGGTTAATTTTGTTTCACCATCACGACGTACAGTGATTCTACGTACATCCGTAACTCCCTGTTCAACCATGCCTTCCTTGATATCATCGCTTGTCACTCTGCTCAAGGCTGGACAGCGAATGATACCCTTGGATGTGTTCAAGGATGAATGGGGTGTTACGGAGCATTTTAGACCACAAAATGTCTTCATCTGTAGTAGATTCTTTTCGTGTGACTCTTTTGCACATTGTATCAAAAGATCACCAGACCTTAGATTTTTGATGCTCTTTGGTTCTCCTGCAATACTCATTATTGTTTTATGTACAACAAACGGAGAAAGAGAAGAAATAGTCTCTCCCTCTTTTTCTGAATGGATTATTAAAAATCTGGGTACATAAGGTTTTTTGGTTGAGGTAGACGAACTTGACGAACTTGAATTAGTTGGTTGAGAAACTGGGTACGAGTTTTCAGAGTCAGTATCTGAATTTGCTATGTGACGTTTTTTTGCTTTTTGTTTAGCCATGTAGTTTAGTTGTTTGATTCATCCTCCATGCTCCCCACCCACCGTGGAGCCCAACAAGGGAGCACTTTAATGGAGTGGATTTCCGATCTCCAGTGCTAGAGATACATAGAAGGTATACTTGCACAAATAGAATCTGCACAATTGACCCGTTAAGCCACTGCCTTCCAGGATTATTTTATAAAAGAAAGAAAGTTTAAGATAATGGACACATGGTTGGCATCAGAACGATACTATAGAACGAAGATATAAGAAATATTTTTTTTTACATTTTCAGAATCCTGGGGCTTAGCATGACAAAGCCGATTAGAAACACCGGGCCGTGTTTCCACCTCAGTCTACCCCGTCAAAGAGGCCAAAGAGACGTGTTGAGTCATACAGAATTTATAAACGTCCATATTCTGCATGCTCTCAGTCTTCCAGGCCATCCCCTTCGAGTTACGGGAAAGCCACCCACGGCAGACTGGTGGGTCCTACTCTTAGCACTCCCAGAGGAGACAATAATTACAATCAATATCGTCCCCTGTGTGAAGTGTGCCCCAGAGACCGCAGCAAGGTGGTAGGGACTCTCCAGGGTATATGATTATTGGATTCTAAAAACCAAGTAAGTCTTTTATTTATCATTCTTTCAAGTGTTTTACATAGACAACTTGTTAAAGCTATAGGTCTATAATTATTAGGTTCCGCAGGATCTTTCCCAGGTTTGGGAATTGGGATTATGGTTGCTAAGGTCCAATCTTCTGGAAATTTACCAGTAGTCCAAATGTAATTAAATATATTCAAAAGGGTTTCAAGAGAATTCTCTGGGAGATGTTTAAGCATTTGATAGTGGATCTCATCAGGACCCGTGGCTGAGTCATGTGATAGTTGAATAGCTTCAACTAATTCATCTAAATTAAAATCTTTGTTATAAATTTCATTATTTTGTGATTTAAAATTCAATTTAACTTTTTCTTGTTCAGTTTTAATCTTTCTGAAGGATTCAGAGTATTTGAATGATGATGAATTGTGACAAAAGGTTTCTCCTAAAGTGTCAGCAATGTCTGTTTTTGAAGTTGCTTTGCTGTCAGTACCCACCATGTTTAAATGTGTGTAACTGGGGGATTTGTTTTTTCCAGAGATTTTTTCTTATCATATCCCAAACCTTTTTAATAGGTGTTTTATGGTTGATTTTCGAAACATAAGATCTCCATGACTTACGCTTCGAAAGTTTAATTGTTCTACGGGCTTTAGCTCTAAATACTTTGATGTCATTGAAATTGTTAGTATTTGGAGATCTTTTGAATTTAGATAGAGCTTGTTTGCGCTGTTTAATTGCTTCTTTACAGTCGTCATTGTACCATGGATTACTTTTAGTTGGATTTGTCGAAGTTTGAGGAATACATTCTTTAGCTATTTCGATAAGAGAAGAGGTAAAATCAGATATGGGATCAGAAGATTCTTTGAAGTTTTCTGGCACCAATTTATCAGTGCACAGAGTATTAAATAGATCCCAATTGGCTCTATTTAATTTCCACTTTGGATTGTGATCCTCAGTGGAAAAAGTGTTCTGTTCAATGATGATAGGGAAGTGATCACTATTGTGTTGATCTTCACATACAGACCAATTATAATCAAGAAACAGTGATGGATGACAGAAGGAAAGATCAATAGATGTAAAAGACTTTGTACTTGGAGAATGATAAGTATAAGACTTATCATTCATAATACAAATGTCATTCTTTGTAATGAAATTTTCGATAAGTTCACCTCTGGAATCATTGTTTTGACCACCCCAGAGGATATTGTGACCATTGAAGTCACCTAATAAGATATACGGAGAAGGAAGTTGTTGCAGTAAATTGTCCAAGTGTTGGGAGTTAAGAGAAAAGGATGGAGGAATATATACAGAACATATGGTTGTTTCTCTGTCTAGAGTGACAGAAATAGCAGTTGCTTGTAGTTCTGTCTGTAAATCAATCTTTCTTTGTGGGAAAGATGATTTTACAAATATTGAGGCACCACCAGAGGGCCTCAGACAATCAGTATGAACATAGTTATGTACATTAAAACCTTTTAATGATATGTTATCAGCTGGTTTAAGAAATGTCTCTTGAAAACAAAATACAGACGGATTATATTCAGAAATCAATAATGATACTTCATTATAATTAGGTTTCAAACCTCGACAATTCCATTGTATAATTTTATGTTTAAAATCCATACTTGAAAATAATATTAAAAGGGGTGATAAAATAATGGTTAGATTGAAACCCTCCATTATTTAAGTTAATGGTAATCGTGACAGTGTGCCTTTAGGGAGGTGATCACTGGAAGATGGCTCTGTGAAAACCACAGACTCATCGTCCATGACCTCCTCGCCATCTTTTTCAGCAAACACAGAATATGGATTCTTTTCAGCTTGTTTTGCTTTTTCCATTTGTTCTTTTTCTTTCTGTGCTTGTTCTCTTTGCCATTGCTGTTTTCTTTCTTCTTTTTGTTGTTTTTTAAGTTTGTCTTTCTCTTCTTTTTTCTTCCTCTCCTCCTCCTTCTTCATCATTTCCAGGGTTGCTGGTTTAAGTGCTGGCCCTGGACGAGGAGATGAAGTATTTTTGTCTTGTGTTTCTTTGGGTGTTTTTTCTGATGATGATTTTTCTTGCTTTTTCAAGTATTCGTCAAAGCTGTCGTCTGTCTGTGTGGTTTTGTTTTCAGTTTGTGTAGATTTGTTGCAAGTGCCTGGTTTTACAGCACTTGCATATGATCTAGTATCATAAAATTGCTCATATTGTTTTCGAGCTTCTGGGAACGAGATGTTCTGTTCACATTTTATCTTAAGTATTTTCTTCTCTTTCTCCCAAGCTGGGCACTGTTTAGAGTTGGCAGGGTGTTCCCCTGAGCAGTTTACACACTTGGCTGGTCTTTGACACTGGCCAACTGGGCAATGCTCAGGCATACTGCAGTTGACGCATATAGCCTGTCTGCCACACTTGTTTTCGTGGTGGCCAAACACTTGACATTGATAGCAACGAAGTGGATTTGGTATATATACGTCAACTTTGACTTGCATAAAACCTATTTTTACTACTGATGGTAAAACTGGTGAATTGAACGTGAATACAAATGTGTTTGTCTGTTTCTTTGCTCCATCACGGAAGACACTGATTCTACGAACATCTGTGACACCCTGTTCTCCCATGAACTCCAGAATATGCTCACAAGTCTGCCTGTTCAAGGCAGGACAGCGAACAATACCCTTGGATATGTTCAAGGAAGAATGTGGGGTCACTTTGCATTTCAGTCCGCAGAAGTTCTTCAAATTAAGAAGAGTTGTTTCATGTTTTTCCTTCGCACACTGTATCAGAAGGTCACCAGACCGTAGATTTTTTATGCTTTTGGGTTCACCTGTCAAACTCATTATAGTTTTATGTACAAGGAATGGAGAAAGAGAAGAAATACTTTCATCTTCCTTTTCTGAATGGATTATTAAAAATCTGGGTACATAAGGTTTTTTGGTTGAGGTAGACGAACTTGAAGTAGTTGGTTGAGATGCTGGGTACGAGTTTTCAGAGTCAGTATCTGAATTTGCTATGTGACGTTTTTTTGCTTTTTGTTTAGCCATGTAGTTTAGTTGTTTGATTCATCCTCCATGCTCCCCACCCACCGTGGAGCCCAACAAGGGAGCACTTTAATGGAGTGGATTTCCGATCTCCAGTGCTAGAGATACATAGAAGGTATACTTGCACAAATAGAATCTGCACAATTGACCCGTTAAGCCACTGCCTTCCAGGATTATTTTATAAAAGAAAGAAAGTTTAAGATAATGGACACATGGTTGGCATCAGAACGATACTATAGAACGAAGATATAAGAAATATTTTTTTTAACATTTTCAGAATCCTGGGGCTCAGCATGACAAAGCCGATTAGAAACACCGGGCCGTGTTTCCACCTCAGTCTACCCCGTCAAAGAGGCCAAAGAGACGTGTTGAGTCATACAGAATTTATAAAACGTCCATATTCTGTATGCTCTCAGTCTTCCAGGCCATCCCCTTTGAGTTACGAGAAAGCCACCCACGGCAGACTGGTGGGTCCTACTCTTAGCACTCCCAGAGGAGACAATAATTACAATCAATATCGTCCCCTGTGTGAAGTGTGCCCCAGAGACCGCGACAAGGTGGTAGGGACTCTCCAGGGCAATACGATTGTTGACAGGAGAGACCACGTACAATATCTGACAGTTTCAAAGAGCTATTCAGATAACTGTACATGTTCTTTAACTGAACAGAATACAACATTAAAAAAAATCTGTATTATGGTCTGATACAAATATAAAACAAAACATGATTTAAAAAATAGCAATTAGATTTTATTAAAAAGATTTATTTGTCTTAAAAATGTCATAATACTATCAATATGTATATCTTGAAATAATTCTTTCATGTTATCAACATGGAAACAATTATTTCTTACTTGTGCAAAGTCGCCACATTCCAAAAGGAAGTGACGTACAGTGAATGGAGCGTCGCAACCAACACATTGTGGGTGCTCTTCACCTAGTAGTAAGTAAGAATGTGTGACTCTTGTGTGACCTAAACGGAGTCGAGCCAAAACGACTTCTTCTTTTCTAAGGTTTCTAACAACTGATTGGTGTTCACCAATAGTTGGTTTTATCTCACGAAGTTTATTTCCAATGCTGTTATTCCATGAAGTTTGCCATTGATCCAAGATATACTTATTTATAGATGGCTTAAAATTGGAAAATGGAATTTTAAAAGAAGTTGGTTCTAATGAAAGCGATGTTTTTGCTTGCTTATCTACCATCTCATTCCCTTGTATTCCTATATGACTAGGAATCCAACAGAGAACAATTTATTTATTAGCTAAAAGCTCATGACATTTTTCTAAAAGTTTCTGAATCTGTGGATTCTTTGAACTGATATGGTTCATTGCTTTTAATACAGAAAGCGAGTCAGAAAATATAATAAATTTATTGTTAGCATCACAAGTGCTAATGAAATCAAAAGCTAGATCGACTGCTTTTGCTTCAGCAGTGAAAATTGATGAATCGTCAGGTATACGTTGCATATTACTATGGTTGTCTGATAAAACAGCACAACCAACCTTTGAGTCTTCCTTTGATCCATCAGTATAAATTTGCTGGTAATTCTTATAACGACTTTGGATTTTTCTGAAATCATCTTTTAATATGTGTGGATTTGATTCAGATTTTTTCCCAGAATGTAAATCAAAAAGTATTTCAGGTGTTTTCATACACCAAGCTGGAATATTTGGTGTAAAACGTTTTTCAATATTTTGTGGTTTGATATTGGCAGATTCTAAGAGTGGTGAAATTCTGATGCTAAATGATTTAATAGCTTTAGGTTTTTGTTCATATAAATCAACATAATTTGGTGGGAATGTAACTTCATGAGCAGGATTTGATGGGTTAGCAGCAAGTCTTATAGCATATTGCAATGAGAGTTTCTCTCTTCGTGAGTATAGTGATGGTTCATCTGCTTCCACATAGAGACTAGCAACAGAAGAAGTTCTAAAAGCCCCTAAAGCTAATCTAAGTCCTTGGTTATGTATAGGATCAAGCATTTGAAGATATGATTTTCGTGCAGAGCCATATATAATACAGCCATAGTCTAATTTTGACCGGACAAGAGATCGATAAAGCTTGAGAAGTGTAGTTCGGTCTGCACCCCAAGACGTATGGGAGAGCACTTTTAAAAGATTCAATGCTTTTAAACATTTAGCTTTGAGATATTTAATATGGGGTATAAAACTGAGTTTTCTATCAAATAAAATGCCAAGGAATTTAGATTCCTCAACAACTGGAATAGGTGATCCATATAAATGTAAAACTGGATCATCATGTTGCTTGCGCAACTGACAGAAATGTACACACTGTGTTTTTGATTTGGAAAACTTAAAACCATTGCTTGTTGCCCAATTTTCAATCTTATTTAAATTTTGTTGCAGTTGGCGTTCAATCGTCGCCATGCTTTTTGAGCGATAACAGATACAGAAGTCATCGACATATAATGAGCAATCAGTAAGATTACCTAAACATTTCACAATATCATTAATTTTAATGCTAAAAAGTGTTGTAGATAGAACGCCTCCTTGAGGTACACCTTGCTCCTGGTCATAATAGTCAGACAGAGAGGAGCCAACTCGGACTTGCATGGTGCGGTCTGCAAGGAAGTTTTCAATGAATGTAGGAAGTCTACCTCTTAATCCTAATTTGTGGATATCTTTTAAAATGCCATATCTCCAGGTGGTATCATAAGCTTTTTCCAAATCAAAAAACACAGCAACTACATGTTCCTTTTTAATAAAGGCATCACGTATGAAGGTTTCCAATCTAACTAAATTATCAGTTGTACTGCGGTCAGATCTGAAACCAGACTGGAACCGCGATATATAATTATTGGATTCTAAAAACCAAGTAAGTCTTTTATTTATCATTCTTTCAAGTGTTTTACATAGACAACTTGTTAAAGCTATAGGTCTATAATTATTAGGTTCCGCAGGATCTTTCCCAGGTTTGGGAATTGGGATTATGGTTGCTAAGGTCCAATCTTCTGGAAATTTACCAGTAGTCCAAATGTAATTAAATATATTCAAAAGGGTTTCAAGAGAATTCTCTGGGAGATGTTTAAGCATTTGATAGTGGATCTCATCAGGACCCGTGGCTGAGTCATGTGATAGTTGAATAGCTTCAACTAATTCATCTAAATTAAAATCTTTGTTATAAATTTCATTATTTTGTGATTTAAAATTCAATTTAACGTTTTCTTGTTCGGTTTTAATCTTTCTGAAGTATTTGAATGATGATGAATTGTGACAAAAGGTTTCTCCTAAAGTGTCAGCAATGTCTGTTTTTGAAGTTGCTTTGCTGTCAGTACCCACCATGTTTAAATGTGTGTAACTGGGGGATTTGTTTTTTCCAGAGATTTTTCTTATCATATCCCAAACCTTTTTAATAGGTGTTTTATGGTTGATTTTCGAAACATAAGATCTCCATGACTTACGCTTCGAAAGTTTAATTGTTCTACGGGCTTTAGCTCTAAATACTTTGATGTCATTGAAATTGTTGGTATTTGGAGATCTTTTGAATTTAGATAGAGCTTGTTTGCGCTGTTTAATTGCTTCTTTACAGTCGTCATTGTACCATGGATTACTTTTAGTTGGATTTGTCGAAGTTTGAGGAATACATTCTTTAGCTATTTCGATAAGAGAAGAGGTAAAATCAGTTATAGGATCAGAAGATTCTTTGAAGTTTTCTGGCACCAATTTATCAGTGCACAGAGTATTAAATAGATCCCAATTGGCTCTATTTAATTACCACTTTGGATTGTGATCCTCAGTGGAAAAAGTGTTCTGTTCAATGATGATAGGGAAGTGATCACTATTGTGTTGATCTTCACATACAGACCAATTATAATCAAGAAACAGTGATGGATGACAGAAGGAAAGATCAATAGATGTAAAAGACTTTGTACTTGGAGAATGATAAGTGTAAGACTTATCATTCATAATACAAATGTCATTCTTTGTAATGAAATTTTCGATAAGTTCACCTCTGGAATCATTGTTTTGACCACCCCAGATGATATTGTGACCATTGAAGTCACCTAATAAGATATACGGAGAAGGAAGTTGTTGCAGTAAATTGTCCAAGTGTTTGGAGTTAAGAGAAAAGGATGGAGGAATATATACAGAACATATGGTTATTTCTCTGTCTAGAGTGACGGAAATAGCAGTTGCTTGTAGTTCTGTTTGTAAATCAATCTTTCTTTGTGGGAAAGATGATTTTACAAATATTGAGGCACCACCAGAGGGCCTCAGACAATCAGTATGAACATAGTTATGTACATTAAAACCTTTTAATGATATGTTATCATCTGGTTTAAGAAATGTCTCTTGAAAACAAAATACAGACGGATTATATTCAGAAATCAATAATGATACTTCATTATAATTAGGTTTCAAACCTCGACAATTCCATTGTATAATTTTATGTTTAAAATCCATACTTGAAAATAATATTAAAAGGGGTAATAAAATAATGGTTAGATTGAAACCCTCCATTATTTAAGTTAATGGTAATCGTGACAGTGTGCCTTTAGGGAGGTGATCACTGGAAGATGGCTCTGTGAAAACCACAGACTCATCGTCCATGACCTCCTCGCCATCTTTTTCAGCAAACACAGAATATGGATTCTTTTCAGCTTGTTTTGCTTTTTCTGTTAGTTCTTTTTCTTTCTGTGCTTGTTCTTTGAGAAAGATCTGTTTTCTTTCTTCTTTTTGTTGTTTTTTCAATTTATCTTTCTCTTCCTTTCTCTTCTTCTCCTCATCCTTCTTTATCATTTCTAAGGTCCCCGCCTTAAGGGCTGGCCCAGGAGAGGAGTTACTTTTTCCTGGATGAGGAGATGGGTTACTTTTTCCTTGTGTACCCTCTTTCGTTTTTGTTTGTTTGTTTGTTTGTTGCTGTAAGTATTCGGTAAAGCTGTCGTCTGTTTGTGTACTTTTGTTGTCTGTTTGTGTAGATTTGTTGCAAGTGCCAGGTTTTACTGCACTTGCATAGGTTTTTGCTCCGTTAAATTGTTCAAACTGTTTTCGTGCTTCTGGGAATGAGATGTTCTGTTCACATTTAATTTTCAATATTTGTTTCTCTTTTTCCCACTGTGGGCATTCTTTAGAGTTTGCAGGGTGGTCACCTGAGCAGTTGACACATTTGGCAGGTTTATCACACTGGCCGGATGCGCAATGTTCAGGTTGAGCACAGTTGCAGCATACAGGGTGTCTACCACACTTGTTTTCGTGGTGACCGAACACTTGACAATTGTAACATCGAAGTGGATTCGGTATGTAGACATCTACTTTAACTTGAATAAATCCTATTTTTACAACTGTTGGTAAGATTGGTGTATTGAAGGTTAAAACAAATGTGTTGGTTGGTTTTAATATACCATCACGACGAACAGTGATTCTGCGAACATCTGTAACTCCCTGTTCACCCATGAACTCAATGATATGTTCGGTTGTCACTTTGCTCAAGGCAGGACAGCGAACAATACCCTTTGATGTGTTCAATGAGGAATGAGGTTTTACAGAGCATTTGAGGTTGCAGAAAGTCTTCATCTGTAGAAGAGTTTTTTCGTGTGATTCCTTTGTACATTGAATTAATAAGTCACCAGATCTTAGTGTTTTAATGCTCTTTGGTTCTCCTGTCAAACTCATAATTGTTTTATGCACGAGAAACGGAGACAGGGAAGAAATGGTCTCTTCCTGCTCAGAATGTATTAATAAAAATTTAGGTACATAAGGTGTTTTTGTTGAGGTAGACGAACTTGACGAATTTGATTTAGTTGGTTGAGACGCTGGGTACGAGTTTTCAGAGTCAGTATCTGAATTTGCTATGTGACGTTTTTTTTGCTTTTTGTTTAGCCATGTAGTTTGTTTGTTTGATTCATCCTCCATGCTCTCCACCCACCGTGGAGCCCAACAAGGGAACACTTTAATGGAGTGGCTTTCCGACCTCCAGTGCTAGAGTTACATAGAAGGTATACTTGCACAAATAGAATCTGCACAATTGACCCGTTAAGCCACTGCCTTCCAGGATTATTTTATAAAAGAAAGAAAGTTTAAGATAATGGACACATGGTTGGCATCAGAACGATACTATAGAACGAAGATATAAGAAATATTTTTTTTTACATTTTCAGAATCCTGGGGCTTAGCATGACAAAGCCGATTAGAAACACCGGGCCGTGTTTCCACCTCAGTCTACCCCGTCAAAGAGGCCAAAGAGACGTGTTGAGTCATACAGAATTTATAAACGTCCATATTCTGCATGCTCTCAGTCTTCCAGGCCATCCCCTTCGAGTTACGAGAAAGCCACCCACGGCAGACTGGTGGGTCCTACTCTTAGCACTCCCAGAGGAGACAAGTATTACAATCAATATCGTCCCCTGTGTGAAGTGTGCCCCAGAGACCGCGGCAAGGTGGTAGGGACTCTCCAGGGTAAGTTTTTGATGCTCTTAGGCTCACCTGCTATACTCATGATTGCTTTTTCTATCAGAAAAGGAGAAAGAAGAGAAATATCCTTTCCCTCTACTTCTGAATGAATGATTAGAAATCTAGGTACATAAGGTTTCTTTGGTACAGAAGACTTAGATTGAGATTGATGATGATGATGATGATGAGTTGGAGTTTAACGACGCATCAACCCTTTTGGGTCATTAGCGTCATCAAGGTTAGGTAAGAGAAGTATTACTGAACATTAAAACTATAATAGAAAAGCTAAAATATTAACAATTTAACACATTAAACATATGAGTATAGCAAAGACGATAAAATAGTAATCATTTTACAGCGAAGATCATGTACTATATCTGACAACAACATAGGCTAATCAGATGACTATACATAATCTTTTCTGCAAAAAAGAAAATGATATGCTGAAAGCAAGTTTAAATAAGTAAACAGTTCAAAGGAAAATAGCTACAATTTGTTAAAAAGATTAATCTCTTTTAAGAATAAAAAGACATTATCAATAGGTACATCATTAAACAATTGTTTGATTGTATCAACATGGAAATATTTGTTTCTTATATGAGAAAAATCACCACATTCAAGTAGAAAATGGCGGACTGTAAAGAGTGAATCACATCCAAAACAATACGGTGGCTCCTCTCGTTTTAAAAGATATGAGTGTGTGATCCTTGTATGACCAATACGTAAACGAGCAAGGACGACTTCTTCTTGTCTGACATTCCGTACTACTGGTTGAGATTGTCCAAGCACAGGTTTAATCTCAAAGAGTTTATTACCAACACTGTTATTCCATAGAATTTGCCATTTGTCTAAAATGTACCTATTGATAAAAGATTTAAAATTTGCATAAGGTATTGAAAAGTTTGTTGGGTGTAAATTCAATGAATCTTTTGCTTTTTGATCCACACTTTCATTGCCAGCAATGCCAATGTGGCTAGGGATCCAACAGTAAACTATTTCATTAAATTCTGATAAATCATGATGTTTTTCTAGTAGTTTTTGAATTTGGGGATTTTTTGAAGATGTGTGATCTAAAGATTTTAAAACTGAAAGGGAGTCTGAAAATATAACAAATTTATTTGAAGTTTCACAATCGTCAATAAAGTCTAATGCTAAATCAACAGCTTTTGCTTCTGCTGTAAAAATTGAGGACCCATCTGGAATTCGCATAGTTTCAGAGAAGTCGTCAGATATTACTGCACATCCTACTTTCATATCATCTTTTGAACCATCTGTATAAATGTGCTTATAGTCCATGTAATGTGATTTTAGCTCCTGGAAATTAGATTTCATGATAATTGGACTTATTTCTGATTTCTTACCAGAGTGTAAATCGAAAAGAAGTTTTGGTTTATTTATACACCATGCTGGAACATTTGGTGTAAAAGTTTTATCTATGTTTTTAAAGTTTATGCCTGCAGATTCCAGGACTGGTAAAGTTCTGACGCCAAAAGATTTAATAAAATTTGGTTTGCTTTCATATAGATCTGTATATTTTGGCTGAAAGGTCACATCAAAAGCTGGATTTGAATTATTTTCAGCAATTCTAATAGCATATTGTATAGAAAGTTTTTCTCTACGTGTATTCAAAGATGGTTCATCTGCCTCAACATAAAGACTTGCAGTAGGTGATGTTCTAAATGCTCCTAAGGCTAATCTAAGACCTTGATGATGGATAGGGTCAAGCATAGCTAAATAAGATTTTCTTGCCGATCCATAAACAATGGATCCATAGTCTAGTTTTGAACGTATCAAAGATCGATATAATTGTAAGAGTGTTGTTCGATCTGCACCCCAAGTAGTGTGAGATAAAACTTTCAATATGTTCAAGGATTTAAGGCACTTTGCCTTCAAGTATTTAATATGCGGGATAAAACTAAGCTTTTTGTCAAATATCAAACCAAGATATTTGTATTCCTGTACAACAGGAATAGGCGATCCATATAATGTAAGAACTGGATCATCATGTTGCTTTCGCAACTGACAGAAATGTACACACTGTGTTTTTGACTTGGAAAATTTAAAGCCATTGTTATTGGCCCAATGTTCTATCTTGTTTAAGTTTTGCTGTAGATGCCTTTCAATTGTTCGCATACTTTTTGATCGAAAGCAAATACAAAAATCATCAACATAGAGAGAGCAATCTGTTAAATTATCTAGGCATTTAACAATATCATTGATTTTAATATTAAAAAGAGTTGTAGATAATACACCACCCTGTGGGACCCCCTGCTCCTGATCATATAAATCAGAAAGAGTGGATCCCACCCTCACCTGCATTGCGCGATCAGCAAGGAAGCTTTCAATAAAAGTAGGTAGTCTACCTCTTAGTCCTAGTTTATGAATATCTTTCATAATTCCATATCTCCATGTGGTATCGTATGCTTTTTCCAAGTCAAAAAAGACAGCTACAACGTGTTCCTTTTTAACAAAGGCATCACGTATGAAAGTTTCCAATTTAACTAAATTATCATTTGTACTACGGCCAGCTCGGAAACCCGACTGATACCGTGATAAAAGATTGTTGGATTCTAAATACCAAATCAACCTTTTATTAATCATTCTTTCTAAAGTTTTACAAAGACAACTTGTAAGAGCTATAGGTCTATAATTGGTTGGCTCAGCATGATCTTTCCCTGGTTTGGGTATAGGTATTACAGTGGCTAATCGCCAGTCTTCAGGAAAGTCACCAGTAGTCCATATATGATTAAATATACTTAAAAGAGCTTGGAGGGAACTCTCTGGGAGATGTTTAAGCATTTGATAATGTATGTCATCTGGTCCAGTTGCAGAATCATGTGATTGTTTAATTGCATCCAAAAGTTCATCAAAATTAAAAAGATTATTATATTCCTCAGTATTTGCAGATTTGAAATTAAGTTTAATTTTTTCTTGTTCTGCTTTAACTTTTAGAAATTTTTCAGAGTAATTTCTTGAACATGAATTGTTTAGAAATGTTTCTCCTAAGGTTTCAGCTATATCAAATTTACTTGTTGATTTTGTTTCTGTAACGGGATGGTTTAAATGGGTGTAGCTGGGTGACTTTGTTTTACCAGATATTTTTCTAATCATATCCCAAACTTTTTTTATAGGGGTTTTGTGATTAATTTTTGAAACGTAAGAACGCCATGAATTTCGTTTCGATATCTTAATGGTTCTGCGAGCCTTTGCTCTAAAAACTTTTACTTCATTTAAATTGTCCTTAGTTGGATATTTTTTAAACTTATTTAGAGCTTTTTTCCTCGTTTTAATAGCTTCTTTACATTCATCATTGTACCATGGATTGCTTTTTGTTGGATTTGTCGAGGTCTTTGGTATACATTTAGTAGATATATCAATAAGGGAAGAGGTAAAATCAGATATAGGGTCTGAAGAATCTTTGAAATTTTCTAAAGTTAGCGTTTCAGTACACAAAGACTGAAATACTTCCCAATTAGCTTTGTTTAGTTTCCATTTTGGACTATGATCTTCCACTGTGGAAGAATTACTTTCAATGAAAATAGGAAAATGATCACTATGATGTTGGTCTTTACATACAGACCAGTTAAAGTCAAGGAATAGAGATGGATGGCATAAGGAAAGATCTATAGAAAAGAAAGAACCTGTTGGATCATGCATATAAGTGTATGATTTGTCATTCATAAGACATATATCATTGTTTGTAATAACATTTTCAATTAATTCACCTCTGGCATTATTTTCTTTATTACCCCAGAGAATATTATGACCATTAAAGTCACCTAATAATAAATACGGTGCAGGAAGTTGTTGAATTAGAGCAATCAAATGTTCGTATTTCAAAGAAAATGAAGGAGGGATATACACAGAACATATTGTTATCTCTTTATCAAGAGAAACCGAAACAGCAGTCGCTTGAAGTTCTGTATTCAACTCTATATAACGATGAGGACAAGTGGATTTAACAAAGACAGAACTACCTCCTGAAGGTCTCTGACATTCAGAATGAATATGATTATAAATATTAAACCCCTTAAGGGTTACTTTATCATCAGGTTTTAAAAACGTTTCTTGAAGACAGAAAACAGACGGGTTGTGTTGTAAAAGTAAAAGAGATATTTCATCAAATTTTGGCTTAAGACCTCGACAATTCCACTGAATTATTTTGTGTTTAAAATCCATTTCTTGCATAAAGAGGGAAAGAATATAAAATAATAGAAGTATGGAAACTTTCATATTTTAGATTATTTTAAGGAGGAAGAACTGGTGATCGTCTTCCTATATTATTAGAACTTGTTGGAGAAGTATTGTCTACAGACATATTAGAGGTTGAGGATTGGGGAATTTCAACTGACAATTCCATGCTTTCATCCTCTAAACCACCAAATTTATTTTGTAACTTTAAAGAGTCTTTGGGCCCTCTGGGTACAGAGACTCTATTTGCATTTTTCTGTCTAGTATCAGTTTGTTTTGGAGATTTGTTATTTGTGTTTTTTGGCTTTGCTTTTTTAGGTGAGTTTGATTTAGCTGGTGAGTTATTTTTGGCTGGTACTGATGTAGATGAACTAGTTGTTGATTGTTTAGATGGTGTCTTTTTATCAGAGGCTTTTTCAAATTCTGCTTGCATTTTTAATAGTTCATCGCAAATTTCAGTCGATGCATCTTTGAGCTCTACAGTCTTTTGTGCTGATTTTACAATTGTTGAGTATGAAGGAATATTCGAATTCATTGTAGTTTCAAAGAGTTTTCGTGCTTCAGGATATGTGATGTTGTTTTTTATCTTAAGTTTTACAATTTCTTTTTCTTTTAACCAAACTTCACACTTATTGGAATAGGCTGGATGATCTTTCCCACAGTTTACACAATTTATTGGCCCTTTACAGTTTTCAGATCTGAAACCACAGTATCCTTCTTTGCCACATTTTGCACAAACTGGAGCAGCAGAGCATCTGTCCTCATGATGTCCAAACTTCTGGCATTCAAAGCAACGTAATGGATTTGGGATATACAGCTCAACTTTGATCAGGCGATAGAATATTTTGATTTCTTTGGGTATTGTTGGGCTATTGAACGTTAAGACAAATGTATTTGTTTCTATTATTTTTCCATCTTTTTTAATAGTGATTCGTCTAACGTTCAAGACACCTTGCGATTTGAGGTATTCCTTCATCTCATCAGTTGTAACACCTTTCATTTCCGGATCTCGTATGATTCCTTTTGATGAGTTCAGTGTTTGATGTGGCTTTACTCTAACATTTATATTATAAAATTTTGTCTGACGTAGTAATTGTTCAGTTTGACTTTTTCGAAATGTTTCAATCAGTATGCTGTTATCTTTGAGTTTTTTCACACTTTTAGCCGTACCTATTAACCCTTCTATCACCTTTTCAATAATGAAAGGAGATAAATTTGTTATCTTTTCTTCTTCAGAATTGTTGTTCCATATTTGGATGAATTTTGGAAAGGGTTCAGGTTTTTGAAATTGTATGCCATCATCAGAGTCGTCATCAAGAGGTCTCAGTCGTTTATTGGTAGTATTTTGTGTCGATGCTGGTTTGGGGGTCTTACCCATGCCTGAGCCTAAGCCTGAGCGTGGGGTCGAGGGATGGACCATGTGAAATGTAAAATTTTCAGCATGTTCCATAGTGTTTTGAGTTTAGATTCAATAGCTATGCGCTTCACCCACCAAGGAGTCCAACAAGGGAACGCAATTTGGAAACGGTTTTCCAGTTTCCTGCATTAAAGCTACATACCTACTATACTCCGGTTCATATTTTACAGTAGTTCGTCAGGCTTAAGATTTACGTCTAATACATATTAAGTACTGATTCCCAATGAAAAAAGATTTAACATTTATTGGACGTCCCCACCCAAATATTTTCGACCCCCCACACCGCTCTCAAAAGCCCTATTAACTCTGGTCCATATGCCCCTAGATTAGCCCATGAGCAGTCGCTCCTAAAATCAAATAGTGAGATATATATATAGAAAATTGGGACACGGTTAAGCACCTTTAAGATACTTTTAATAAAGACAGAAGGAAGAAAGAAAAAGTTGATTTTAAGAGCTAGACCACCCAGCCGATTGATCCAGCGCCGGACCTAGCACTGGACTCACGTCTAGCTGAATCAGAGACCAAAGCAACGTGTTGGAAAGCTGGAGATCCCTGGGCTTTCCTCAATTGCCAGGATTCTCTTCTCCCATTCACGCGTCGCAAACCCACGGCAAACAGGCAGCACACTGTTTTAATAAGGGTTTTCACCTTATCTACTACAGCAGTAAAGTAATCTGTATATTTTAGCCCTACAGACAGGGGGTAGAAGCTCGGTTATTTTTTAATGTTAATTAATGATGATGATGATGAGTTGGAGTTTAACGACGCATCAACCCTTTTGGGTCATTAGCGTCATCAAGGTTAGGTAAGAGAAGTATTACTGAACATTAAAACTATAATAGATAAGCTAAAATATTAACAATTTGACACATAAAACATATGAGTATAGCAAAGACGATAAAATAGTAATCATTTTACAGCGAAGATCATGTACAATATCTGACAACAACATAGGCTAATCAGATGACTATACATGATCTTCTCCTGCAAAAAAGAAAATGATATGATGAAAGTAAGTTTAACTAAGTAAACAGTTCAAAGGAAAATAATAGCTACAATTTGTTAAAAAGATTAATCTCTTTTAAGAATAAAAAGACATTATCAATAGGTACATCATTAAACAATTGTTTGATTGTATCAACATGAAAGTATTTGTTTCTTATATGTGAAAAATCACCACATTCAAGTAGAAAGTGGCGGACTGTAAAGAGTGTATCACATCCAAAACAATACGGTGGCTCCTCTCGTTTTAAAAGATATGAGTGTGTGATCCTTGTATGACCAATACGTAAAAGAGCAAGGACAACTTCTTCTTGTCTGACATTCCGTACTACTGGTTGAGATTGTCCAAGGACAGGTTTAATCTCAAAGAGTTTATTACCAACACTGTTATTCCATAGAATTTGCCTTTTGTCTAAAATGTACCTATTGATAAAAGATTTAAAATTTGCATAAGGTATTGAAAAGTCTGTAGGGTGTATATTCAATGAATCTTTTGCTTTTTGATCCACACTTTCATTGCCAGCAATGCCAATGTGGCTAGGGATCCAACAGTAAACTATTTCATTTAATTCTGATAATTCATGATGTTTTTCAAGTAGTTTTTGAATTTGCGGATTTTTTGAAGATGTATGATCTAAAGATTTTAATACTGATAGGGAGTCTGAAAATATAATAAATTTGTTAGAAGTTTCACAGTCGACAATAAGATCTAATGCTAAATCTATAGCTTTTGCTTCTGCTGTAAAAATCGAGGACCCATCTGGAATTCGCATAGTTTCAGAGAAGTCATCAGATACTACTGCGCATCCTACTTTCATATCGTCTTTTGAACCATCTGTATAAATGTGCTTATAGTCCATGTAATGTGATTTTAGCTCCTGGAAATTAGATTTCATGATAATTGGACTTGTTTCCGATTTCTTACCAGAGTGTAAATCGAAAATAAGTTTTGGTTTATTTATACACCATGCTGGTATATTTGGTGTAAAAGTTTTATCTATGTTTTTAAAGTTTATGTTTGCAGATTCCAGGACTGGTAAAGTTCTGACGCCAAAAGATTTAATAAAATTTGGTTTGCTTTCATAAAGATCTGTGTATTTGGGCTGAAAGGTCACGTCATGAGCTGGATTTGAATTATTTTCAGCAATTCTAATAGCATATTGTAAAGAAAGTTTTTCTCTACGTGTATTTAAAGATGGCTCATCTGCTTCAACATAAAGACTTGCAGTAGGTGATGTTCTAAATGCTCCTAAGGCTAATCTAAGACCTTGATGATGGATTGGGTCAAGCATAGCTAAATAAGATTTTCTTGCCGATCCATAAACAATGGATCCATAGTCTAATTTTGAACGAATCAAAGATCGATATAATTGTAAAAGTGTAGTTCGATCTGCACCCCAAGTAGTGTGAGATAAAACTTTCAATATGTTCAAAGATTTAAGGCACTTTGCCTTCAAGTATTTAATATGAGGGATAAAACTAAGCTTTTTGTCAAATATCAAACCAAGATATTTGTATTCCTGTACAACAGGAATAGGTGATCCATATAATGTAAGAACAGGATCATCATGTTGCTTTCGCAACTGACAGAAATGTACACACTGCGTTTTTGACTTGGAAAATTTAAAGCCATTGTTTGTGGCCCAATGTTCTATTTTATTTAAGTTTTGCTGTAGATGTCTTTCAATGGTTCGCATACTCTTTGACCGAAAACAAATACAAAAATCATCAACATAGAGTGAGCAGTCTGTTAAATTATCTAGGCATTTAACGATGTCATTGATTTTGATATTAAATAGAGTTGTAGAAAGTACACCGCCTTGTGGGACCCCCTGTTCCTGATCATATAAATCAGAAAGAGTGGACCCCACCCTCACTTGCATTGCGCGATCAGCAAGGAAGCTTTCAATAAAAGTAGGTAGTCTACCTCTTAGTCCTAGTTTATGAATATCTTTCATAATGCCATATCTCCATGTGGTATCGTATGCTTTTTCCAAGTCAAAAAAGACAGCTACAACGTGTTCCTTTTTAACAAAGGCATCACGTATGAAAGTTTCCAATCTAATTAAATTATCATTTGTACTACGGCCAGCTCGGAAACCCGACTGATACCGTGATAAAAGATTGTTGGATTCTAAATACCATATCAACCTTTTATTAATCATCCTTTCCAACGTTTTACAAAGACAACTTGTAAGAGCTATAGGTCTATAATTGGTTGGCTCAGCAGGATCTTTCCCTGGTTTGGGAATAGGTATTACAGTGGCTAATCGCCAGTCTTCTGGAAAATCACCAGTAGTCCAAATATTATTAAATATACTTAGGAGGGCTTGGAGGGAACTCTCAGGAAGATGTTTTAGCATTTGATAATGTATTTCATCAGGTCCAGTTGCAGAATCATGTGACTGATTAATTGCTTCCAAAAGCTCATCAAAATTAAAAAGATTATTATACTCCTCAGTGTTTGTCGATTTGAAATTGAGTTTAATTTTTTCTTGTTCGTTTTTTACTTTTTGAAATTTTTCTGAGTAATTTCTTGAACATGAATTGTTTAGAAATGTTTCTCCTAAGGTTTCAGCTATATCAAATTTACTTGTTGATTTTGTTTCTGTAACGGGATGGTTTAAATGGGTGTAACTGGGTGACTTTGTCTTACCAGATATTTTTCTTATCATATCCCAAACTTTTTTGATAGGGGTTTTGTGATTAATTTTTGAAACGTAAGAACGCCATGACTTTCGTTTCGATATCTTTATTGTTCTGCGAGCCTTTGCTCTAAATATTTTTACTTCATTTAAGTTGTCCTTAGTTGGATATTTTTTGAATTTATTTAGAGCTTTTTTCCTCGTTTTGATAGCTTCTTTACATTCATCATTGTACCATGGATTACTTTTTGTTGGATTTGTCGAGGTTTTTGGTATACATTTAGTAGATATATCAATGAGAGAAGAGGTGAAATCAGACAAAGGGTCTGAAGAATCTTTGAAACTATCTAAATTAATTGTTTCAGTACATAAAGATTGAAATACTTCCCAATTAGCTTTATTTAGTTTCCATTTTGGATTATGATCTTCCACTGTGGAAGTATTACTTTCAATGAGGATAGGAAAATGATCACTATGATGCTGATCGTTACAAACGGACCAGTTAAAGTCAAGAAAAATGAAAGGATGACATAAGGAAAGATCTATAGAAGAGAAAGAACCTGTTGGATCGTGCATATAAGTGTATGATTTATCATTCATAAGACATATATCATTGTTTGTAATGATATTTTCAATTAGTTCACCTCTAGAATTATTTTCTTTATTACCCCAGAGAATATTATGACCATTAAAGTCACCTAGTAATAAATACGGTGTAGGAAGTTGTTGAATAAGAGAATTAAGATGTTCAGATGTTAAAGAAAATGAAGGTGGTATGTAAACAGAACATATGGTTATCTCTTTATCAAGAGTTACTGAAACAGCAGCCGCCTGTAGCTCTGTAGACAAATCTATATGTCGTTGAGGATAGGAAGATTTAACAAAGATAGAGGTACCTCCTGATGATCTTTGACATTCAGAATGTATATGATTGTATACATTAAAACCTTTCAGAGTAATTGTATCATCACGTTTTAAAAATGTTTCTTGAAGACATAAAACTGATGATTTGTGTTGTGAAAGTAATAGTTTGATTTCATCAAACTTTGGTTTTAAACCTCGACAATTCCATTGAATAATATTGTGTTTAAAATCCATATTTCGTATAAATGAGGAAAGAATATATAAAAATATAAGAATGGAAACTTTCATATTATGTAACATACTTTCTTAAGGAGGAAGAACAGGTGACCGCCTTCCTAAATTACTGGAACTTGATGAATTGGGATTGTCATTTGACATTGAGGTTGAGGGGTGGGGAACTTCTACTGATAATTCCATATTTTCATCCTCTAACCCATTATATTTATTTTGCAATTTCAATGATTCTTTGGCTCCTCTTGTAGCATAAGCTCTATCTGTAATTTTCTGTCTGGTATCTGTTTGAACTTGCTGTTTGTTATTTGAACTTTTCGGTTTGGCTTTATTCGGTGAAGTTGTTTTGACTGGATTGTTGTTTTTTACTGATGATGATGATGCTGTAGTACTTGGTGATTGTTTTGGAGTGGTCTTTTTATCAATAGGTTTGAGTTTTTCTAATGGCTTTAGCACAGAGACTTCACATGTTTGAGTTTGGGCATCTTTCAGTTCTACAGTTTTCTGATTTGATTTGATGATTGATGAATATGATGGTATACTTGGATTTATTGTATTTTCATAAAGTTTCCTAGCTTCAGGGTATGGGATGTTGTTTTTGAGTTTGAGTTTCATAATTTCTTTTTCTTTAAGCCACACTTCACATTTGTTTGAATATGCAGGATGATCTTTTCCACAATTTACACAGTTGATTGGGCCTTTACAATTCTCAGATCTCACTCCGCAAAAACCTTCTTTTCCACATTTTGCACAAACAGGAGCAGCTGTGCACCGATCTTCATGATGACCAAAACGTTGACACTCAAAACAGCGTAATGGGTTTGGGATGTACAATTCAACCTTGATTAATCTGTAAAAAATTTTGACTTGTTTTGGGAGAGTTGGGGTGTTGAAAGTAACAACAAAGGTATTGGTGTCTATGATTTGTCCTTCTTTCTTTATACTGATTCTTCTAACATTTAGAACACCTTGGGATTTTAAATATTCTTTAATTTCATCTGTTGAAACACCCTTCATAGCTGAATCTCTTATTATTCCTTTGGAAGAGTTAAGGGTTTGATGTGGGGTGACTTTGACATTAATGTTATAAAACTTTGTTTGACGTAGCAGCTGCTCTGTTTGGCTTTTTCTTGAGGTTTCTACTAGTAGGCTATTATCTTTTAACTTTTTGACATTTTTTGCAGTTCCAATCAATCCTTCAATCACCTTTTCTATAACAAATGGAGATAAATTTGTAATTTTTTCATCTTCACAATTGCTGTTTCTTATGATTATGAATTTTGGAAAGGTTTGTGAATTTTGAATCTGTACATCATCATCCGAGTCCGTATCAAGTGATCTTTGTCTTTTGTTGGTACAATTAGATTGTACCAGATTGGGGGTAGAACCCAGGCCTGAGCTTGGGGTAGAGGGGTGGATCATATTTGAAAAAAATTCAGAATGATCCATAGTGTTGGTTTAATATTCGATAGCTATGCGCCTCGCCCACCGTGGAGCCCAACAAGGGAACGCAATATGGAAATGGCTCTCCTATTTCCTACGTTAAAGCTACACACCTACTATACTCCGGTTCATGTTTTCCAGTCGTACGTTCAACTTAAGATTTACGTCCTATACATATTATTGTTTGTTTGTTTGTTTGGTGCTTAACGACGCATCAACCCTTGTGGGTCATTAGCGTCAAGCGGTATTAAACTAAACATGATGAAGATGGAAATAGTAAAAATTTGTATGATAAAATAAAAGAAATGATGATGATGAGTTTGTATAATGAAAATAAGTTATAATATGGTTGTTGACAGAAGAGACCACGTACAATATCTGACAGTTTCAAAGAGCTATTCAGATAACTGTACATGTTCTTTGACTGAACAAAGTATAACTTTAACTAGTCTGTATTATGGTCTGATACAAATGTAAAACAAAACATGATTTTAAAAATACTTATTAGATTTTGTTAAAAAGATTTATTTGTCTTAAAAAAGTCATAATACTATCAATATGTATATCTTGAAATAACTGTTTCATGTTATCAACATGGAAACAATTATTTCTTACTTGTGCAAAATCGCCACAATCCAAAAGAAAGTGACGTACAGTGAATGGTGCATCGCAACCAACACAGTGTGGTTGCTCTTCACCTAGTAGTAAGTATGAATGTGTGACTCTTGTATGACCTAAACGGAGTCGAGCCAAAACGACTTCTTCTTTTCTAATGTTTCGAACAACTGATTGTTTCTCACCGATAGTTGGTTTTATGTCAAGAAGTTTATTTCCAATGCTGTTGTTCCATGAAGTTTGCCATTCTTCCAAGATATACTTATTGATAGATGGCTTAAAATTAGAAAATGGAATTTTAAAAGAAGTTGGTTCTAATGAAAGCGATGTTTTTGCTTGCTTATCTACCATCTCATTCCCTTGGATACCTATATGACTAGGAATCCAACAGAGAGCAATTTCTTTATAAGCTAAAAGCTCATGACATTTTTCTAAAAGTTTCTGAATCTGTGGATTCTTTGAACTGGTATAGTTCATTGCTTTCAATACAGAAAGCGAGTCAGAAAATATAATAAATTTATTGTTAACATCACAAGTGCTAATGAAATCTAAAGCTAGATCAATTGCTTTAGCTTCAGCAGTGAAAATTGATGAATCGTCAGGTATACGTTGCATATTACTATGGTTGTCTGATATAACAGCACAACCAACCTTTGAGTCTTCCTTTGACCCATCAGTATAAATTTGTTGGTAATTCTTATAACGACTTTGCATTTTTCTGAAATCATCTTTTAATATGTGTGGATTTGATTCAGATTTTTTCCCAGAATGTAAATCAAAAATTATTTCAGGTGGTTTCATGCACCAAGCTGGAATATTTGGTGTAAAATGTTTTTCAATATTTTGTGGTTTAATATTGGCAGATTCTAAGAGTGGTGAAATTCTAATGCCAAATGATTTAATAGCTTTAGGTTTTTGTTCATATAAATTAACATAATTTGGTGGGAATGTAACTTCATGAGCAGGATTTGATGGGTTAGCAGCAAGTCTTATAGCATATTGCAAAGAGAGTTTCTCTCTTCGTGAATATAGTGATGGTTCATCTGCTTCCACATAGAGACTAGCAACAGGAGAAGTTCTAAAAGCCCCTAAAGCTAATCTTAGTCCTTGGTTATGTATAGGATCAAGCATTTGAAGATATGATTTTCGTGCAGAGCCATATATGATACAGCCATAGTCTAATTTTGACCGGACTAGGGACCGATACAGCTTTAGAAGTGTAGTTCTGTCTGCACCCCAAGAAGTATGGGAAAGCACTTTTAAAAGATTCAATGCTTTTAAACATTTAGCTTTGAGATATTTAATATGGGGTATAAAACTGAGTTTTCTATCAAATAAAATGCCAAGGAATTTAGATTCCTCAACAACTGGAATAGGTGATCCATATAAATGTAAAACCGGATCATCATGTTGCTTGCGCAACTGACAGAAATGTACACACTGTGTTTTTGATTTGGAAAACTTAAAGCCATTGCTTGTTGCCCAATTTTCAATCTTATTCAAATTTTGTTGTAGTTGACGTTCAATTGTCGCCATGCTTTTCGAGCGATAACAAATACAGAAGTCGTCAACGTATAATGAGCAATCAGTAAGATTACTTAAACATTTCACAATATCATTAATTTTGATGCTAAAAAGAGTTGTTGATAGAACGCCTCCTTGAGGTACACCTTGCTCCTGGTCATGATAGTCAGACATAGAGGAGCCAACTCGGACTTGCATGGCGCGGTCTGCAAGGAAGTTTTCAATGAATGTAGGAAGTCTACCTCTTAATCCTAATTTGTGGATATCTTTTAAAATGCCATATCTCCATGTGGTATCATAAGCTTTTTCCAAATCAAAAAACACAGCAACTACATGTTCCTTTTTAATAAAGGCATCACGTATGAAGGTTTCCAATCTAACTAAATTATCAGTTGTACTGCGGTCAGATCTGAAACCAGACTGGAACCGCGATATATGATTATTGGATTCTAAAAACCAAGTAAGTCTTTTGTTTATCATTCTTTCAAGTGTTTTACATAGACAACTTGTTAAAGCTATAGGTCTATAATTATTAGGTTCCGCAGGATCTTTCCCAGGTTTGGGAATTGGGATTATGGTTGCTAAGGTCCAATCTTCTGGAAATTTACCAGTAGTCCAAATGTAATTAAATATATTCAAAAGGGTTTCAAGAGAATTCTCTGGGAGATGTTTAAGCATTTGATAGTGGATCTCATCAGGACCCGTGGCTGAGTCATGTGATTGTTGAATAGCTTCAACTAATTCATCTAAATTAAAATCTTTGTTATAAATTTCATTATTTTGTGATTTAAAATTCAATTTAACTTTCTCTTGTTCGGTTTTAATCTTTCTGAAGGATTCAGAGTAATTGAATGATGATGAATTGTGACAAAAAGTTTCTCCTAAAGTGTCAGCAATGTCTGTTTTTGAAGTTGCTTTGCTGTCAGTACCCACCATGTTTAGATGTGTGTAACTGGGGGATTTGTTTTTTCCAGAGATTTTTCTTATCATATCCCAAACCTTTTTAATAGATGTTTTATGATTTAGTTTCGAAACATAAGATCTCCATGACTTACGCTTCGAAAGTTTAATTGTTCTACGGGCTTTAGCTCTAAATACTTTGATGTCATTGAAATTGTTGGTATTTGGAGATCTTTTGAATTTAGATAGAGCTTGCTTGCGCTGTTTAATTGCTTCTTTACAGTCGTCGTTGTACCATGGATTACTTTTAGTTGGATTTGTCGAAGTTTGAGGAATACATTCTTTAGATATTTCGATAAGAGAAGAGGTAAAATCAGCTATAGGATCAGAAGATTCTTTGAAGTTTTCTGGCACCAATTTACCAGTGCACAGAGTATTAAATAGATCCCAGTTGGCTCTATTTAATTTCCACTTTGGATTGTGATCCTCAGTGGAAAAAGTGTTTTGCTCAATGATAATAGGGAAGTGATCACTATTGTGTTGGTCTTCACATACAGACCAATTATAATCAAGAAACAGTGATGGATGACAGAAGGAAAGATCAATAGATGTAAAAGACTTTGTACTTGGAGAATGATAAGTATAAGACTTATCATTCATAATACAAATATCATTCTTTGTAATGAAATTTTCGATAAGTTCACCTCTGGAATCATTGTTTTGACCACCCCAGAGGATATTGTGACCATTGAAGTCACCTAATAAAATATAAGGAGAAGGAAGTTGTTGCAGTAAATTGTCCAAGTGTTGGGAGTTAAGAGAAAAGGATGGAGGAATATATACAGAACATATGGTTATTTCTCTGTCTAGAGTGACAGAAACAGCAGTTGCTTGTAGTTCTGTTTGTAAATCAATCTTTCTTTGAGGGAAAGATGATTTTACAAACATTGAGGCACCACCAGAGGGCCTCAGACAATCAGTATGAACATAGTTATATATATTAAAACCTCGTAATGAGATGTTATCATCTGGTTTAAGAAATGTCTCTTGAAAACAAAATACAGATGGATTATATTCGGAGATCAATAGAGATACTTCATTATAATTAGGTTTCAAACCTCGACAATTCCATTGAATAATTTTATGTTTAAAATCCATACTTGAAAATAATATTAAAAGAGGTACTAGAATAATGGTTAGATTGACACCTTCCATTGTTTAAGTTGTTGGTAATCGTGAAAGTGTGCCTTTAGGGAGGTGATCACTGGAGGAAGAGTCTGTGAAAACCACAGAATCATCCTCCATGTCCTCTGCCTCATCATCCTTTTTAAACACAGAAAATGGATTCTTCTGAGCTAGTATTGCTTTTTCTGCTTCTTCTTTTTCTTTCTGTGCTTTTTCTTTAATATATTGTTGCCATCTTTCATCTTTCTGTTGTTTTTTGAGTTTGTCTTTCTCTTCTTTTTTCTTCTTCTCTTCGTCTTTCCTTATCATCTCCAGGGTTGCTGGCTTAAGGGTTTGCCCTGGACGAGATGGATTACCTTTTTCTTGGGGTTTTCCTTTAGGGGGTTCTTGTTGTTTTTCTTCTGTCTGTTTTTTTAAGTATTCTGTGAAACTGTCGTCAATCTGTGTGCTCTTAGTGTCTGTTTCTGTAGATTTGTTGCAAGTGCCTGGTTTCACAGCACTTGCATATGTCCTAGCCTGGTAGAATTGTTCATATTGTTTGCGAGCTTCCGGAAAGGATATGTTTTGTTCACATTTGATTTTTAAGATTTTCTTTTCTTTCTCCCATTGTGGACACTCTTTGAAGTTGGCAGGGTGGTCACCAGAACAGTTTACACATTTGGCAGGTCTTTGACACTGACCAGATGCGCAATGTTCAGGCATACCACAGTTGATACATATAGCCTGCCTGCTACACTTATTTTCATGGTGCCCATACACTTGACATTGATAGCATCTAAGCGGATTGGGAACATATACATCAACCTTCGCTTGAATGAAACCTATTTTGACAACCGTTGGTAGTTCTGGTGTATTAAATGTAAATACAAATGTGTTAGTTGGTTTCAGGACACCATCACGATGGACATTGATTCTACGGACATCCGTAACACCCTGTTCACCCATGAACTCCAAGATATGTTCGTTGCTCTGCCTGATTAAGGCAGGACAGCGAACAATACCCTTGGATGTATTCAAGGATTTATGAGGGGTCACGGAGCATTTCAGTCCACAAAAAGTTTTCATTTTTAAGAGGCTTTTTTCGTGAGGCTCTTTGGCACATTGTATTAATAGGTCACCTGATCTAAGATTCTTGATGCTTTTTGGCTCACCTGCCATACTCATTATTGTTTTGTGTATCAGAAAAGGAGAAAGAAGAGAAATATCCTTTCCTTCTACTTCTGAATGAATGATGAGAAATCTAGGTACATAAGGTTTTTTTGGTACAGAAGACTTAGATTGAGATTGAGAAGCTGTTAATGATTCATCAGAATCTGTGTCTGTAATCGGTGCGTGGCGTTTTCTAGATTTTGTAGCCATGTGTGTTTGGTTTTAAGATTCTGCCTCCATGCTCTCCACCCACCATGGAGCCCAACAAGGGAGCACTTTAATGGAGTGGCTTTCCGACCTCCAGTGCTAGAGCTACATGGAAGTTATACTTGCACAAATATATCTGCACAATAGACTCGCACAAATAAAATCTGCACAATTGACCCGTTAAGCCACTGCCTTCCAGGAATATTTTATAAAAGAAAGAATATATAAGATAATGGACACGTGGTTGGCATCAGAACGATACTATAGATTGAAGACATAAGAAGTATTTTTTTTTTTTTTTTTACATTTTCAGCTTCCTGGGGCTTAGCATGACAAGACCGATTAGAAACACCGGGCCGTGTTTCCCCTCGGGTCTACCCCGTCAAAGAGGCCAAAGAGACGTGTTGAGTCATACAGAATTTTATACGCCCATATTCTGCATGCTCTCAGTCTTCCAGGCCATCCCCTTCGAGTTACCGAGAAAGCCACCCACGGTGAACAAGTGGGACTCTACTCTTTGCACTCCCGGATGGGGACAAGTATTACAGTCAATATCGTCCCCAAATGTGAAGTGTGCCCCAGAGACCACGGCAAGGTGGTAGAGTCACTCCGGGGCTATACATATTAAATACTGAGTTCCTAAAGAAAAAAAGATTTTACATTTATTGGACGTCCCCACCCATAAAATTTTACTACCCCCCTCACCACTCTCTTAAGCCAAAATAACGCTGGTCTACATGCCCCAAGATTGGCCCATGAGCAGTCGCTCTTGAAACTAAATAGTATGATATATAAAGGGTATGGGACACGGTTATGTACCTAAATAGATACTTTTATAAAGAAAGAAGGAAGAAAGAGTAAGATAGTTTCAAGAGCTGGACCACCCAGCCGATTGATCCAGCGCCGGACCTAGCACTGGACTCACGTCTAGCTGAATCCGAGACCAAAACAATGTGTTGGAAAGCTGGAGATCCCTGGGCTTTCCTCAATTGCCAGGATTCTCTTCTCCCATTCACGCGTCGCAAACCCACAGCAAACGGGCAGCACACTGTTTTAATAAGGGTTTTCACCTTATCTACTACAGAGGTATAGCAATCTGTATATTTTAACCCTACAGACACGGTATAAGCTCGGTTGTGATGTACAGTTTTGAAAATAAACTGTGATAGATTATTTAAAAAGTTCGAAATTGAAATGATTGTAGTAGACTCGGTCAATTTAAGCCTGTTGAGTTTTAATGCTGATAATGTAAAAAAAAGATACAAATAGTATTAGAGAAATAGTTGAATTTGTGACTGAAAGAACTATAGTACGTTCTTTTGAATAAGCGGTTGGAATTTAGCAAAAATATTCCATCCAAGGTAAATTGCTCTTCTAGATAAAATCTGAAGATATCCCTACAATACAGAACTTTAAAGCTCTACAATACAGAACTTTTAAAAAAAAAAAGAGCAAGAAATAACTTTGTTACAGGACAGTTTATCATGAAAACTGTCATATATATAAAGTAATAGTTTAAAAATAAATGTTCAACAAGATCTGGAACTCAATATTTATACGATAGTAGTTATAAAATATAAAACTACTTTATTTGACTTTAATCTTCTTTACAGTTTTACTAGTGTAATACAGTTTTTGATGAATTTAAGCTTTCGGTTATTTATGAAAAAAGGTTGGTATAGTTGCGACTTTTACGGACAGTTACCACTGGTTTGCGTGAGGACTCTAACCCCAACCTGTCACCTCTCAGGTCTGCAAAACAAGAGATGCAAACAGGCCTGCTTAAGTACGAAGGTACATACAGTCTGTCCCCAGTGGTGCCGGGCAGCCATCCATATTTCTAGGGCGCCAGAGGGCGAGCGCCTGGCTTACCTTTAGTTCTAAGCAGAGGGGACAGTTATTCAAAAATAAAGTCCCCCGTGCGAATTAAGCCCCCGAACCACGGCAAGGCGGTAAGCAAACTCGGGGGTTAATGTTAATTAAAACAGATATTTTGTACTAAAGTAATTTGTGTACTATAAACTAACAGACAAGGTATAGGTATATGGTCTTCGAATTAAATAGACTACAAATTTATTAAGTTTGAAATTGTCTCTAGGGAGCAGCCAATGTAATTTAGAGGCATGTAAAGCCAGTGTTAAATCTGAACAAGTGATTGATAAAAAAAAATTCTTTCTAAGTAAAAGGTGAATTCGATTGAGTATAAATACACTTTTCTGAACAATAGTATTATTTGAAAAAAGTTTGCATATAATGTAGATTTTAAAAATTAATTTAAAAATTTATAATCGAATGAAAAACTCTTTAGTTAATTTTGAAACATAAATTTGATATAGGTGCAGTTTCAACTTTTCAACCGACAGTAACTACTAGAAATTGAATTTGATTGGGGGAAATAAAACTTTTACTATTTTCTTTACAATAATGTTAATTTCAAAATCATTTGCATATAATATATATCTTAAAACTTAAGGTCATACTGTTAAGCTATTTAAGGAACATCAATTTGGTTTAGTTGCTGTTTAAACGGACGGTAACCACTGGTTTGCGTGGGGACTCTAACCCCAACCTGTCACCTCTCAAGTCTGCAAAACAAGAGACTCAAACAGGCCTGCTTAAGTACGAAGGTACATACAGTCTGTCCCCAGTGGTGCCGGGCAGCCATCCTTATTTCTAGGGCGCCAGAGGGCGGGCGCCTGGCTTACCTTTAGCTTTAAGCAGAGGGGACAGTTATTCAAAAATAAAGTCCCCCGTGCAAATTAAGCCCCCGAACCACGGCAAGGCGGTAAGCAAACTCGGGGGATTGATTGAGATTGAGAAGCTGTTAATGATTCATCAGAATCTGTGTCTGTAATCGGTGCGTGGCGTTTTCTAGATTTTGTAGCCATGTGTGTTTGGTTTTAAGATTCAGCCTCCATGCTCCCCACCCACCGTGGAGTCCAACAAGGGAGCACTTTAATGGAGTGGTTTTCCGACCTCCAGTGCTAGGGTTACATAGAAGTTATACTTGCACAAATAAAATCTGCGCAATTGACCCGTTAAGCCACTGCCTTCCAGGAATATTTTATAAAAGAAAGAATATATAAGATAATGGACACGTGGTTGGCATCAGAACGATACTATAGAACGAAGATATAAGAAGTATTTTTTTTTTTACATTTTCAGCTTCCTGGGGCTTAGCATGACAAGACCGATTAGAAACACCGGGCCGTGTTTCCCCTCGGGTCTACCCCGTCAAAGAGGCCAAAGAGACGTGTTGAGTCATACAGAATTTTATACGCCCATATTCTGCATGCTCTCAGTCTTCCAGGCCATCCCCTTCGAGTTACCGAGAAAGCCACCCACGGTGAACAAGTGGGACTCTACTCTTTGCACTCCCGGATGGGGACAAGTATTACAATCAATATCGTCCCCAAATGTGAAGTGTGCCCCAGAGACCACGGCAAGGTGGTAGAGTCACTCCGGGGCATTCATCATTGTACCATGGATTACTTTTTGTTGGATTTGTCGAGGTCTTGGGTATACATTTAGAAGATATATCAATAAGGGAAGAGGTGAAATCAGACAAAGGGTCTGAAGAATCTTTGAAACTTTCTAAAGTTATTGTATCAGTACATAAAGATTGAAATACTTCCCAATTAGCTTTATTTAGTTTCCATTTTGGATTATGATCTTCTACTGTGGAAGTATTACTTTGAATGACGATACGAAAATGATCACTATGATGTTGATCTTTACAGAAAGACCAATTAAAGTCAAGAAAAAGAGATGGATGGCATAAGGAAAGATCTATGGAAGAGAAAGAGCCTGTTGGATAATGCATATAAGTGTTTGATTTGTCATTCATAAGACATATATCATTGTTCGTAATGAAATTTTCAATGAGTTCGCCTCTGGAATTATTTTCTTTATTACCACAGAGAATATTATGACCATTAAAGTCACCTAATAGTAGATATGGAGAAGGAAGTTGTCTTAATAAAGAATCAAGATGTTCAGTTTTTAAGGAAAAAGAAGGTGGAATATAAATAGAACATATAGTTATTTCTTTATCTAACGTAACAGAAACAGCAGTTGCCTGCAGTTCTGTAGTTAACTGTATATGTCGTAGAGGACAGGAAGATTTAACAAAGATAGAACTACCACCTGAAGGCCCTTGACAATCAGTATGTATATGATTGTAAATGTTAAACCCTTTAAGGGTTATTTTATCATCCAATTTTAAAAAGGTTTCTTGAAGGCATAGAACAGACGCCTTGTGTTGTGACAGTAAGAGAGATATTTCATCAAATTTTGGTTTAAGACCTCGACAATTCCATTGTATAATTGTTTGTTTGTTTGTTTGGAGCTTAACGACGCATCAACCCTTGTGGGTCATTAGCGTCAGACGGTATTAACTAAACATGATGAGGATGGAAAAAGTTAAAAAATTTATAAGATAAAATAAAAGGAATGGTGATGATGAGTTTGTTTTATGATAATAAGTTGCAATACGATTGTTGACAGGAGAGACCACGTACAATATCTGACAGTTTCAAAGAGCTATTCAGATAACTGTACATGTTCTTTAACTGAACAGAATACAACATAATATAATCTGTATTATGGTCTGATACAAATGTAAAACAAAACACGATTTTAAAAATAGCAATTAGATTTTGTTAAAAAGATTTATTTGTCTTAAAAATGTCATAATACTATCAATATGTATATCTTGAAATAATTCTTTCATGTTATTAACATGGAAGCAATTATTTCTTACTTGTGCAAAATCGCCACATTCCAAAAGGAAGTGACGTACAGTGAAAGGTGCGTCGCAACCAACACATTGAGGATGCTCTTCACCTTGTAGTAAGTATGAATGAGTGACTCTTGTATGACCTAAGCGGAGTCGAGCTAATACTACTTCTTCTCTTCTAATGTTTCGAACAACCGATTGATATTCACCAATAGTTGGTTTGATGTCAAGAAGTTTATTACCAATGCTGTTATTCCATGAAGTTTGCCATTCTTCCAAGATATATTTATTGATAGAGGGCTTAAAATTGGAAAATGGAATTTTAAAAGAAGTTGGTTCTAATGAAAGCGATGTTTTTGCTTGCTTATCTACCATCTCATTCCCTTGGATACCTATATGACTAGGAATCCAACAGAGAACAATTTCTTTATAAGCTAAAAGCTCATGACATTTTTCTAAAAGTTTCTGAATCTGTGGATTCTTTGAACTGGTATGATTCATTGCTTTCAATACAGAAAGCGAGTCAGAAAATATAATAAATTTATTGTTAGCATCACAAGTGCTAATGAAATCTAAAGCTAGATCAATTGCTTTGGCTTCAGCAGTGAAAATTGATGAATGGTCAGGTATACGTTGCATATTACTATGGTTGTCTGATATAACAGCACAACCAACCTTTGAGTCTTCCTTTGACCCATCAGTATAAATTTGTTGGTAATTCTTATAACGACTTTGCATTTTTCTGAAATCATCTTTTAATATGTGTGGATTTGATTCAGATTTTTTCCCGGAATGTAAATCAAAAAGTATTTCAGGTGGTTTCATACACCAAGCTGGAATATTTGGTGTAAAATGTTTTTCAATATTTTGTGGTTTGATATTGGCAGATTCTAAGAGTGGTGAAATTCTGATGCCAAATGATTTAATAGCTTTAGGTTTTCGTTCATATAAATTAACATAATTTGGTGGGAATGTAACTTCATGAGCAGGATTTGATGGGTTAGCAGCAAGTCTTATAGCATATTGCAAAGAGAGTTTCTCTCTTCGTGAGTATAGTGATGGTTCATCTGCTTCCACATAGAGACTAGCAACAGGAGAAGTTCTAAAAGCCCCTAAAGCTAATCTAAGTCCTTGGTTATGTATAGGATCAAGCATTTGAAGATATGATTTTCGTGCAGAGCCATATATAATACATCCATAGTCTAATTTTGATCGGACTAGAGACCGATACAGCTTGAGAAGTGTCGTTCGGTCTGCACCCCAAGAAGTGTGGGAAAGCACTTTTAAAAGATTCAATGCTTTTAAACATTTAGCTTTGAGATATTTAATATGGGGTATAAAACTGAGTTTTCTATCAAATAAAATGCCAAGGAATTTAGATTCCTCAACAACTGGAATGGGTGATCCATATAAATGTAAAACCGGATCATCATGTTGCTTGCGCAACTGACAGAAATGTACACACTGTGTTTTTGATTTGGAAAACTTAAAACCATTGCTTGTTGCCCAATTTTCAATCTTATTCAAATTCTGTTGCAGTTGGCGTTCAATCGTCGCCATGCTTTTTGAGCGATAACAGATACAGAAGTCATCAACATATAATGAGCAATCAGTAAGATTACCTAAACATTTCACAATATCATTAATTTTAATGCTAAAAAGTGTTGTTGATAGAACGCCTCCTTGAGGTACACCTTGCTCCTGGTCGTAATAGTCAGACAGAGAGGAGCCAACTCGGACTTGCATGGCGCGGTCTGCAAGGAAGTTTTCAATGAATGTAGGAAGTCTACCTCTTAATCCTAGTTTGTGGATATCTTTTAAAATGCCATATCTCCACGTGGTATCATAAGCTTTTTCCAAATCAAAAAACACAGCAACTACATGTTCCTTTTTAATAAAGGCATCACGTATGAAGGTTTCCAATCTAACTAAATTATCAGTTGTACTGCGGTCAGATCTGAAACCAGACTGGAACCGCGATATATGATTATTGGATTCTAAAAACCAAGTAAGTCTTTTATTTATCATTCTTTCAAGTGTTTTACATAGACAACTTGTTAAAGCTATAGGTCTATAATTATTAGGTTCCGCAGGATCTTTCCCAGGTTTGGGAATTGGGATTATGGTTGCTAAGGTCCAATCTTCTGGAAATTTACCAGTAGTCCAAATGTAATTAAATATATTCAAAAGGGTTTCAAGAGAATTCTCTGGGAGATGTTTAAGCATTTGATAGTGGATCTCGTCAGGACCCGTGGCTGAGTCATGTGATAGTTGAATAGCTTCAACTAATTCATCTAAATTAAAATCTTTGTTATAAATTTCATTATTTTGTGATTTAAAATTCAATTTAACTTTCTCTTGTTCGGTTTTAATCTTTCTGAAGGATTCAGAGTACTTGAATGATGATGAATTGTGACAAAAAGTTTCTCCTAAAGTGTCAGCAATGTCTGTTTTTGAAGTTGCTTTGCTGTCAGTACCCACCATGTTTAAATGTGTGTAACTGGGGGATTTGTTTTTTCCAGAGATTTTTCTTATCATATCCCAAACCTTTTTAATAGGTGTTTTATGATTGATTTTCGAAACATAAGATCTCCATGACTTACGTTTCGAAAGTTTAATTGTTCTGCGGGCTTTAGCTCTAAATACTTTAACGTCATTCAAGTTGTTGGTATTTGGAGATTTTTTAAATTTAGATAGAGCTTGTTTACGTTGTTTAATTGCCTCTTTACAGTCGTCGTTGTACCATGGATTACTTTTAGTTGGATTTGTCGAGGTTTGAGGAATACATTCTTTAGATATTTCTATAAGAGAAGAAGTAAAGTCAGATATGGGATCAGAAGATTCTTTGAAGTTTTCTGGTATTAATTTACCAGTGCATAGAGTATTAAATAGATCCCAGTTGGCTCTATTTAATTTCCACTTTGGATTGTGGTCCTCAGTGGAAAAAGTGTTCTGTTCAATGATGATAGGGAAGTGATCACTATTATGTTGGTCTTTACTCACAGACCAATTATAATCAAGAAAGAGTGATGGGTGACAGAAGGAAAGATCAATAGAGGAAAAGGACTTTGCACTTGTAGAAAGATAAGTGTATGATTTATCATTCATAATACATATATCATTTTTTGTTAAGAAATTTTCGATAAGCTCACCTCTGGAATCATTGTTTTTACCACCCCAGAGGATATTGTGACCATTGAAGTCACCTAATATGATATAAGGAGAAGGAAGTTGTTGTAGTAAACTGTCCAGGTGTTGAGAATTAAGAGAAAATGATGGGGGAATATATACAGAACATATGGTTATTTCTTTGTCAAGAGTGACAGATACTGCAGTTGCTTGTAGTTCTGTTTGCAAATCAATCTTTCTTTGTGGGAAAGATGATTTTACAAACACCGAGGCACCACCAGAGGGCCTCAGACAATCAGTATGAACATAGTTATATATATTAAAACCTTTTAATGAGATGTTATCATCTGGTTTAAGAAATGTCTCTTGAAAACAAAATACAGATGGATTATATTCGGAAATCAATAGAGATACTTCATTAAAATTAGGTTTCAAACCTCGACAATTCCATTGAATAATTTTATGTTTAAAATCCATACTTGAAAATAATATTAAAAGAGATACTAAAATAATGGTTAGATTGACACCTTCCATTGTTTAAGTTGTTGGTAATCGTGAAAGTGTGCCTTTAGGGAGGTGATCACTGGAGGAAGAGTCTGTGAAAACCACAGAATCATCGTCCATGTCATCTTCCTCATCATCCTTTTTAAACACAGAAAATGGATTCTTCTGAGCTAGTATTGCTTTTTCAGCTTCTTCTTTATCTTTCTGTGCTTTTTCTTTGATATATTGTTGTCGTCTTTCATCTTTTTGTTGTTTTTTGAGTTTGTCTTTCTCTTCTTTTTTCTTCTTCTCTTCATCTTTCCTAATCATCTCCAGGGTTGCTGGCTTAAGGGTTTGCCCTGGACGAGATGGATTACCCTTTTCTTGGGGTTTTCCTTTAGAGGGTTCTTGTTGTTTTTCTTGTGTTTGTTTTTTTAAATATTCTGTAAAACTGTCGTCCGTCTGTGTGCTGTTGTTATGAGTTTCTGTAGATTTGTTGCAAGTGCCTGGTTTCACAGCACTTGCATATGTCCTAGCTTGGTAAAATTGTTCGAATTGCTTACGAGCTTCTGGAAATGACAAGTTATTTTCACATTTTATTTTAAGGATTTTTCTCTCTTTCTCCCATTGTGGGCAATCTTTTGAGTTAGCAGAATGATCACCTGAGCAGTTGGCACACTTGGCAGGTCTTTGACACTGGCCAGATGCGCAATGTTCAGGCATACTGCAGTTGACGCATATCGCTTGTCTGCCACACTTATTTTCGTGGTGGCCAAACACTTGACATTTATAACATCTAAGTGGATTTGGGATATACACGTCAACTTTTGCCTGAATAAAGCCTATTTTGACATTTGCTGGTAGAACTGGTGAGTCGAAAGTAAAAACAAAAGTGTTGGTTGGTTTGAGTGCTCCGTCACGGTGAACATTAATTCTACGTACATCTGTAACACCTTGTTCACCCATGAACTCAAGAATATGTTCGCAGCTCTGCTTGCTTAAGGCAGGGCAGCGAACAATACCCTTTGATGTGTTCAAGGATTTATGGGGTGTTACAGTACATTTCAATCCACAAAATGTTTTCATTTTCAGAAGATTTGTTTCATGGGGTTGTTTTGTACACTGTATTAGTAAATCACCAGATCGTAAGTTTTTGATGCTCTTAGGCTCACCTGCTATACTCATGATTGCTTTTTCTATCAGAAAAGGAGAAAGAAGAGAAATATCCTTTCCCTCTACTTCTGAATGAATGATTAGAAATCTAGGTACATAAGGTTTCTTTGGTACAGAAGACTTAGATTGAGATTGAGAAGCTGTTAATGATTCATCAGAATCTGTGTCTGTAATCGGTGCGTGGCGTTTTCTAGATTTTGTAGCCATGTGTGTTTGTTTTTTAAGATTCAGCCTCCATGCTCCCCACCCACCGTGGAGTCCAACAAGGGAGCACTTTATGTTTGTTTGTTTGGTGCTTAACGACGCATCAACCCTTGTGGGTCATTAGCGTCAGACGGTATTTAAACATGACGTGGATGGAAAGAGTAAAAATTTGTGAGATAAAATAAAAGGAATGATGATGATGAATTTGTACAATGATAATTAGTTGCAATACGATTGTTGACAGGAGAGACCACGTACAATATCTGACAGTTTCAAAGAGCTATTCAGATAACTGTACATGTTCTTTAACTGAACAGAATACAACATAATATAAGGTCTGATACAAATGTAAAACAAAACATGATTTTAAAAATAGTAATTAGATTTTGTTAAAAAGATTTATTTGTCTTAAAAATGTCATAATACTATCAATATGTATATCTTGAAATAATTCCTTCATGTTATCAACATGGAAGCAATTATTTCTTACTTGTGCAAAATCGCCACATTCCAAGAGGAAGTGACGTACAGTGAATGGTGAGTCGCAACCAACACATTGTGGATGCTCTTCACCTTGTAGTAAGTATGAATGAGTGACTCTTGTATGACCTAAGCGGAGTCGAGCTAAAACTACTTCTTCTCTTCTAATGTTTCGAACAACTGATTGATATTCACCAATAGTTGGTTTGATGTCAAGAAGTTTATTACCAATGCTGTTATTCCATGAAGTTTGCCATTCTTCCAAGATATATTTATTGATAGATGGCTTAAAATTTGAAAATGGAATTTTAAAAGAAGTTGGTTCTAATGAAAGCGATGTTTTTGCTTGCTTATCTACCATCTCATTCCCTTGGATACCTATATGACTAGGAATCCAACAGAGAGCAATTTCTTTATAAGCTAAAAGCTCATGACATTTTTCTAAAAGTTTCTGAATCTGTGGATTCTTTGAACTGGTATGGTTCATTGCTTTCAATACAGAAAGCGAGTCAGAGAATATAATAAATTTATTGTTAGCATCACAAGTGCTAATGAAATCTAAAGCTAGATCAATTGCTTTGGCTTCAGCAGTGAAAATTGATGAATCGTCAGGTATACGTTGCATATTACTATGGTTGTCTGATATAACAGCACAACCAACCTTTGAGTCTTCCTTTGACCCATCAGTATAAATTTGTTGGTAATTCTTATAACGACTTTGCATTTTTCTGAAATCATCTTTTAATATGTGTGGATTTGATTCAGATTTTTTCCCAGAATGTAAATCAAAAAGAATTTCAGGTGGTTTCATACACCAAGCTGGAATATTTGGTGTAAAATGTTTTTCAATATTTTGTGGTTTGATATTGGCAGATTCTAAGAGTAGGGAAATTCTGATGCCAAACGATTTAATAGCTTTAGGTTTTTGTTCATATAAATCAACATAATTTGGTGGGAATGTAACTTCGTGAGCAGGATTTGATGGGTTAGCAGCAAGTCTTATAGCATATTGCAAAGAGAGTTTCTCTCTTCGTGAGTAAAGTGATGGTTCATCTGCTTCCACATAGAGACTAGCAACAGGAGAAGTTCTAAAAGCCCCTAAAGCTAATCTAAGTCCTTGGTGATGTATAGGATCAAGCATTTGAAGATATGATTTTCGTGCAGAGCCATATATAATACAGCCATAGTCTAATTTTGACCGGACTAGAGACTGATACAACTTGAGAAGTGTTGTTCGGTCTGCACCCCAAGAAGTATGGGAAAGCACTTTTAAAAGATTCAATGCTTTTAAACATTTAGCTTTGAGAAATTTAATATGGGGTATAAAACTGAGTTTTCTATCAAATAAAATGCCAAGGAATTTAGATTCCTCAACAACTGGAATGGGTGATCCATATAAATGTAAAACCGGATCATCATGTTGCTTGCGCAACTGACAGAAATGTACACACTGTGTTTTTGATTTGGAAAACTTAAAACCATTGCTTGTTGCCCAATTTTCAATCTTATTTAAATTTTGTTGCAGTTGGCGTTCAATCGTCGCCATGCTTTTTGAGCGATAACAGATACAGAAGTCATCAACGTATAATGAGCAATCAGTAAGATTACCTAAACATTTCACAATATCATTAATTTTAATGCTAAAAAGTGTTGTTGATAGAACGCCTCCTTGAGGTACACCTTGCTCCTGGTCATAATAGTCAGACAGAGAGGAGCCAACTCGGACTTGCATGACGCGGTCTGCAAGGAAGCTTTCAATGAATGTAGGAAGTCTACCTCTTAATCCTAGTTTGTGGATATCTTTTAAAATGCCATATCTCCACGTGGTATCATAAGCTTTTTCCAAATCAAAAAACACAGCAACTACATGTTCCTTTTTAATAAAGGCATCACGTATGAAGGTTTCCAATCTAACTAAATTATCAGTTGTACTGCGGTCAGATCTGAAACCAGACTGGAACCGCGATATATGATTATTGGATTCTAAAAACCAAGTAAGTCTTTTATTTATCATTCTTTCAAGTGTTTTACATAGACAACTTGTTAAAGCTATAGGTCTATAATTATTAGGTTCCGCAGGATCTTTCCCAGGTTTGGGAATTGGGATTATGGTTGCTAAGGTCCAATCTTCTGGAAATTTACCAGTAGTCCAAATGTAATTAAATATATTCAAAAGAGTTTCAAGAGAAGCATCCGGGAGATGTTTAAGCATTTGATAGTGAATCTCATCAGGACCCGTGGCTGAGTCATGTGATAGTTGAATAGCTTCAACTAATTCATCTAAATTAAAATCTTTGTTGTAAATTTCATTATTTTGTGATTTAAAATTCAATTTAACTTTCTCTTGTTCGGTTTTGATCTTTCTGAAGGATTCAGAGTATTTGAATGATGATGAATTGTGACAAAAAGTTTCTCCTAAAGTGTCAGCAATGTCTGTTTTTGAAGTTGCTTTGCTGTCAGTACCCACCATGTTAAGATGTGTGTAACTGGGGGATTTGTTTTTTCCAGAGATTTTTCTTATCATATCCCAAACCTTTTTAATAGGTGTTTTATGATTGATTTTCGAAACATAAGATCTCCATGACTTACGCTTCGAAAGTTTAATTGTTCTACGGGCTTTAGCTCTAAATACTTTGATGTCATTGAAATTGTTGGTATTTGGAGATCTTTTGAATTTAGATAGAGCTTGCTTGCGCTGTTTAATTGCTTCTTTACAGTCGTCATTGTACCATGGATTACTTTTAGTTGGATTTGTCGAAGTTTGAGGAATACATTCTTTAGATATTTCGATAAGAGAAGAGGTAAAATCAGCTATAGGATCAGAAGATTCTTTGAAGTTTTCTGGCACCAACTTACCAGTGCACAGAGTATTAAATAGATCCCAGTTAGCTATATTTAATTTCCACTTTGGATTGTGATCCTCAGTGGAATAAGTGTTCTGTTCAATGATGATAGGGAAGTGATCACTACTGTGTTGGTCTTCACATACAGACCAATTATAATCAAGAAACAGTGATGGATGACAGAAGGAAAGATCAATAGATGTAAAAGACTTTGTACTTGGTGAATGATAAGTGTAAGACTTATCATTCATAATACAAATGTCATTCTTTGTAATGAAATTTTCGATAAGTTCACCTCTGGAATCATTGTTTTGACCACCCCAGAGGATATTGTGACCATTGAAGTCACCTAATAAAATATAAGGAGAAGGAAGTTGTTGCAGTAAATTGTCCAAGTGTTGGGAGTTAAGAGAAAAAGATGGAGGAATATATACAGAACATATGGTTATTTCTCTGTCTAGAGTGACAGAAACAGCAGTTGCTTGTAGTTCTGTTTGTAAATCAATCTTTCTTTGTGGGAAAGATGATTTTACAAATATTGAGGCACCACCAGAGGGCCTCAGACAATCAGTATGAACATAGTTATAAACATTAAAACCTCGTAATGAGATGTTATCATCTGGTTTAAGAAATGTCTCTTGAAAACAAAATACGGATGGATTATATTCGGAAATCAATAGAGATACTTCATTATAATTAGGTTTCAAACCTCGACAATTCCATTGAATAATTTTATGTTTAAAATCCATACTTGAAAATAATATTAATAGAAGTACTAAAATAATGGTTAGATTGAAACCCTCCATTATTTCGTTACTGGTAATCTTGGCAGTGTGCCTTTAGGGAGATGGTCATTGGAAGAAGAGTCTGTGAATACCACAGACTCCTCTTCCATACACACCTCCTCATCAACTTTTTCAGCAAACACAGAATAAGGATTCTTTTCAGCTTGTTTTGCTTTTTCTGTTTGTTCTTTTTCTTTCTGTGCTTGTTCTTTTTGCCATTGCTGTTTTCTTTCTTCTTTTTGTTGTTTTTTAATTCTGTCTTTCTCTTCTTTTTTCTTCCTCTCCTCCTCCTTCTTCATCATTTCCAGGGTTGCTGGCTTAAGTGCTGGCCCTGGACGAGGAGATGAAGTATTTTTGTCTTGTTTTCCCTTAGGTGTTTCTTTGGGTGTTTTTTCTGATTGTGATTTTTCTTGTTTTTTTAAGTATTCGTCAAAGCTGTCGTCTGTCTGTGTGGTTTTGTTTTCAGTTTGTGTAGATTTGTTGCAAGTGCCTGGTTTTACAGCACTTGCATAGGTTTGACCTGTGTAAAATTGCTCGTATTGCTTACGAGCATCAGGAAATGATAGATTGTTTTCACATTTGATTTTGAGAATTTTCTTCTCTTTCTCCCATTGTGGACATTGCTTCGAGTTTGCAGGATGATCCCCTGAGCAGTTGACACATTTGGCTGGTTTGTCACACACGCCAGATGGTGCACAATGTTCAGGCTCACCACAGTTGCAGCATACAGCGTGTCTACCACATTTATTTTCGTGGTGACCAAACACTTGACAATGGTAGCACCGAAGTGGGTTTGGAATATAGACATCTACTTTCACTTGTATAAAGCCTATTTTAACAACTGTAGGTAAGTTTGGTGAGTTAAAAGTAAGAACATATGTGTTGGTTAATTTTGTGACACCATCACGACGTACAGTGATTCTACGTACATCCGTAACTCCCTGTTCAACCATGCCTTCCTTGATATCATCGCTTGTCACTCTGTTCAATGCTGGACAGCGAATGATACCTTTGGATGTGTTTAAGGATGAATGGGGTGTTACGGAGCATTTTAGACCACAAAATGTCTTCATCTGTAGTAGACTTTTTTCGTGTGACTCTTTTGCACATTGTATCAAAAGATCACCGGACCTGAGATTCTTTATGCTCTTTGGTTCTCCTGCAATGCTCATAATAGTTTTATGTACCACAAACGGAGAAAGAGAAGAAATAGTCTCTCCTTCTTTTTCTGAATGGATTATTAAAAATCTAGGTACATAAGGTTTTTTGATTGAGGTAGACGAACTTGACGAACTTGAATTGGTTGGTTGAGAAACTGGGTACGAGTTTTCAGAGTCGGTATCTGAATTTGCTATGTGACGTTTTTTTGCTTTTTGTTTAGCCATGTAGTTGAGTTGTTTGATTCATCCTCCATGCTCCCCACCCACCGTGGAGCCCAACAAGGGAGCACTTTAATGGAGTGGATTTCCGATCTCCAGTGCTAGAGATACATAGAAGGTATACTTGCACAAATAGAATCTGCACAATTGACCCGTTAAGCCACTGCCTTCCAGGATTATTTTATAAAAGAAAGAAAGTTTAAGATAATGGACACATGGTTGGCATCAGAACGATACTATAGAACGAAGATATAAGAAATATTTTTTTTTTTACATTTTCAGAATCCTGGGGCTTAGCATGACAAAGCCGATTAGAAACACCGGGCCGTGTTTCCACCTCAGTCTACCCCGTCAAAGAGGCCAAAGAGACGTGTTGAGTCATACAGAATTTATAAACGTCCATATTCTGCATGCTCTCAGTCTTCCAGGCCATCCCCTTCGAGTTACGAGAAAGCCACCCACGGCAGACTGGTGGGTCCTACTCTTAGCACTCCCAGAGGAGACAATAATTACAATCAATATCGTCCCCTGTGTGAAGTGTGCCCCAGAGACCGCGACAAGGTGGTAGGGACTCTCCAGGGAAGGGAGCACTTTAATGGAGTGGTTTTCCGACCTCCAGTGCTAGGGTTACATAGAAGTTATACTTGCACAAATAAATCTGCGCAATTGACCCGTTAAGCCACTGCCTTCCAGGAATATTTTATAAAAGAAAGAATATATAAGATAATGGACACGTGGTTGGCATCAGAACGATACTATAGAACGAAGATATAAGAAGTATTTTTTTTTTACATTTTCAGCTTCCTGGGGCTTAGCATGACAAGACCGATTAGAAACACCGGGCCGTGTTTCCCCTCGGGTCTACCCCGTCAAAGAGGCCAAAGAGACGTGTTGAGTCATACAGAATTTTATACGCCCATATTCTGCATGCTCTCAGTCTTCCAGGCCATCCCCTTCGAGTTACCGAGAAAGCCACCCACGGTGAACAAGTGGGACTCTACTCTTTGCACTCCCGGATGGGGACAAGTATTACAGTCAATATCGTCCCCAAATGTGAAGTGTGCCCCAGAGACCACGGCAAGGTGGTAGAGTCACTCCGGGGCCATTGTATAATACTATGCTTAAAATCCATCAGAGGTAAAATTGATAAAAATAACAAATATACTAAAAGAATGGAAACTTTCATGATTTATTTGGTATTTAACAGCTACTTATTATTTATTGTGCTAGATGTATTATCACAGTACTCTTCTGCTTCCATCTGATCGGAGTTCGATAAGTCTGCAAATCTATTAGTGGTTTTTACAGAGTTATCGGGAACTCTAGTGATTTTTATGTTTCTATCTGTATCTTTTTTACCATTTTTGAGAGATTGACTGTTTTTTCTTGCATTAGTGCGTGATCTGGCTCTTGATTCTCTATCTGTAGGTTTATTTGCTTGTGATGAACTGGTTTCGGAATTAGATGAGCTGGTTTGGGACTTAGTATTTGGTTTTGATGTTGAAGGTTGTTGTGAAGTTTTTGGTTTATTTGTTTTCTTATATTTTGTTGGTATTACAGTTTTTGTACTGGCCGAAACGATGAAGTCATTTTCTGAAAATTGTGTAGTTGCAGGTTTTGTAACAGTTTTTGTCATTGTTGACTGCACTATTCTCGAAAAAGTGTCTTCAGGTTTTTGTTCTACCATCTTTCTAGCTTCAATGTATGTGATGTTATTGGTCACTTTGATTCTCATTATTTCTTTTTCTTTTTTCCAAACATCACATTCATTGGATCTAGATAGATGATCAAGACCACAATTCACACATTTAACTTGGTTTTTACAATTACTTGCAATGTGGTCAAATCCACCTGTTCCACACTTTTCGCAAACTGATGCATAGTCAACAGGACAATCACTTTCATGGTGTCCGAACCTCTGACAGTTGAAGCACCTTAGAGGATTCGGTACGTATATATCTACAGGTATGACTCTGTAAAATATTTTCAGTGATTTTGGTACTGTTACTGTGTTAAATGTCAGCAGAAGAGTATTGGTTTCTATCACATCATAGTTTTTCTTGATTGTGAATCTTTTGACGGCAATTACTCCTTGGTTTTGAAGGTATTCACAAATATTGGCTTTAGTTTCTCCCTTTAGTGTTCTGTCCTTTACTATACCTTTTGAAGTGTTTAAGGTTTTGTGTTCAGAAACATTTACGTTTAAGCTGAAAAATTTCTTGATTTTTAATAGATTTCAGTTTGAGTTTTTCTGGTGGTTTCAACCAATAAAGTTTTGTTTTTTAATTTTTTGACAGACTTGGGTGTTCCTATAATGGCCTCAATTTGCTTTTCTATTACAAAAGGTGACAAATTTGTAATCGGAGTCTCATCTTCTGATTTTATAACCAAAAATTTGGCGAAGTTGTCTGAAGTTTTGAAGTATGTTGAAGTTGTTTGTTCATCATCAGAATCGGGTCATTGCCGTTTGTTTGTCGAAGTTGATTGTGTAACGGGTGGAAAGTTGTCATGAGTCATTGTTAATACTCGATTTGGGGTTGAACCCAGACTAGAGCCTGGTTTGGAAGGGGGGACCATGGAAGTTGTAAATTCAGAATCCATAGTGTGTGATTTTATTTTCCATAGATATGCTCTTCACCCGCCGTGGAGCCCAACAAGGGAACGTAATATGGAAATGGATCTCCTATTTCCTACGCTAAAGTTACATATCTACCACACTCCGGTTCATATTTTCCAGTTGTTCGTCCAGCCAGAAGCCATCTTAACGCTGGTCCATATGCCCCAAGATTAGCCCATGAGCAGTCACTCTTGAAACCAAATAGTAAGATATATATGAAGAAAAAATAAACCCGGTTACGTACCTAAAAGATACTTTAAAATAGACGGAAGGAAGAAAGAATAAGATGGTTTCAAGAGATGGACCACCCAGCCGATTGATCCAGCGCCGGACCTAGCACTGGACTCACGTCTAGCTGAATCTGAGACCAAAACAATGTGTTGGAAAGCTGGAGATCCCTGGGCTTTCCTCAATTGCCAGGATTCTCTTCTCCCATTCACGCGTCGCAAACCCACGGCAAACAGGCAGCACACTGTTTTAATAAGGGTTTTCACCTTATCTACTACAGCAGTAAAGCAATCTGTATATTTTAACCCTACAGACATGGTATAAGCCCGGTTGTGATGCACAGTTTAGAAAATAAACTGTGATAGATTATTTAAATAGTTTGAAATTGAAATGATTGTAGTAGACCAGGTCAATATAAGCCTGTTGAGTTTTAATGCTGATAATGAAAAAAGACACAAATAGTATTAGAGAAATAGTTGAATTTGAGACTGAAAGAACTACAGTAAGTTCTTTTGAATAAGAGGTTGGAATTTAGCAAAAATATTCCATCCAAGGTAAATTGCTCTGCTAGTTAAAATCTGAAGATATCCCTACAATACAGAACTTGAAAGCTCTACAATACAGAACTTTAAAAAAAAAAATAAGAGCAAGAATGTAACTTAGTTACAGGACAGATAATCATGAAAACTGTCATATATATAAAGTAAGAGTTTAAAAATAAATGTTCAACAAGATCTAGAGCTCAATGATTAAGACGATAGCAGTTATAAAATATAAAACTGCTTTATTTGACTTTTATCTTCTTTACAGTTTTACTAGTGTAATATAGTTTTTGAAAATTTTAAGCTTTTGGTTAATTATGAAAAAGGTTGCTATAGTTGCGGCTTTTACGGACAGTTACCACTGGTTTGCGTGAGGACTTTAACCCCAACCTGTCACCTCTCAAGTCTGCAAAACAAGAGACGCAAACAGGCCTGCTTACGTACAAAGGTACATACAGTCTGTCCCCAGTGGTGCCGGGCAGCCATCCATATTTCTAGGGCGCCAGAGGGCGAGCGCCTGGCTTACCTTTAGTTCTAAGCAGAGGGGACAGTTTGTTTGTTTGGTTCTTAACGACGCATCAACCCTTGTGGGTCATTAGCGTCAGACGGTATTAAACTAAACATGATGAGGATGGAAAAGTAAAAATTTATAAGATAAAATAAAAGGAATTATATTAATGATATTGTATAATGATAATTAGTTGCAATACGATTGTTGACAGGAGAGACCACGTACAATATCTGACAGTTTCAAAGAGCTATTCAGATAACTGTACATGTTCTCTAACTGAACAGAATACAACATTAAAAAATCTGTATTATGGTTTGATACAAATGTAAAACAAAACATGATTTTAAAATAGCAATTAGATTTTGTTAAAAAGATTTATTTGTCTTAAAAATGTCATAATACTATCAATATGTATATCTTGAAATAATTCTTTCATGTTAGCAACATGGAAACAATTATTTCTTACTTGTGCAAAGTCGCCACATTCCAAAAGGAAGTGACGTACAGTGAATGGAGCGTCGCAACCAACACATTGTGGGTGCTCTTCACCTAGTAGTAAGTAAGAATGTGTGACTCTTGTGTGACCTAAACGGAGTCGAGCCAAAACGACTTCTTCTTTTCTAAGGTTTCTAACAACTGATTGGTGTTCACCAATAGTTGGTTTTATCTCACGAAGTTTATTTCCAATGCTGTTATTCCATGAAGTTTGCCATTGATCCAAGATATACCTATTTATAGATGGCTTAAAATTGGAAAATGGAATTTTAAAAGAAGTTGATTCTAATGAAAGCGATGTTTTTGCTTGCTTATCTACCATCTCATTCCCTTGTATTCCTATATGACTAGGAATCCAACAGAGAACAATTTCTTTATTAGCTAAAAGCTCATGACATTTTTCTAAAAGTTTCTGAATCTGTGGATTCTTTGAACTGGTATGGTTCATTGCTTTTAATACAGAAAGCGAGTCAGAAAATATAATAAATTTATTGTTAGCATCACAAGTGCTAATGAAATCTAAAGCTAGATCGACTGCTTTGGCTTCAGCAGTGAAAATTGATGAATCGTCAGGTATACGTTGCATATTACTATGGTTGTCTGATAAAACAGCACAACCAACCTTTGAGTCTTCCTTTGATCCATCAGTATAAATTTGTTGGTAATTCTTATAACAACTTTGCATTTTTCTGAAATCATCTTTTAATATGTGTGGATTTGATTCAGATTTTTTTCCAGAATGTAAATCAAAAAGTATTTCAGGTGTTTTTATACACCAAGCTGGAATATTTGGTGTAAAATGTTTTTCAATATTTTGTGGTTTGATATTGGCAGATTCTAAGAGTGGTGAAATTCTGATGCCAAATGATTTAATAGCTTTAGGTTTTTGTTCATATAAATCAACATAATTTGGTGGGAATGTAACTTCATGAGCAGGATTTGATGGGTTAGCCGCAAGTCTTATAGCATATTGCAATGAGAGTTTCTCTCTTCGTGAGTATAGTGATGGTTCATCTGCTTCCACATAGAGACTAGCAACAGGAGAAGTTCTAAAAGCCCCTAAAGCTAATCTAAGTCCTTGGTTATGTATAGGATCAAGCATTTGAAGATATGATTTTCGTGCAGAGCCATATATAATACAGCCATAGTCTAATTTTGACCGGACTAGAGACCGATAAAGCTTGAGAAGTGTAGTTCGGTCTGCGCCCCAAGACGTATGGGAGAGCACTTTTAAAAGATTCAATGCTTTTAAACATTTAGCTTTGAGATATTTAATATGGGGTATAAAACTGAGTTTTCTATCAAATAAAATGCCAAGGAATTTAGATTCCTCAACAACTGGAATAGGTGATCCATATAAATGTAAAACTGGATCATCATGTTGCTTGCGCAACTGACAGAAATGTACACACTGTGTTTTTGATTTGGAAAACTTAAAACCATTGCTTGTTGCCCAATTTTCAATCTTATTTAAATTTTGTTGCAGTTGGCGTTCAATCGTCGCCATGCTCTTTGAGCGATAACAGATACAGAAGTCATCGACATATAATGAACAATCAGTAAGATTACCTAAACATTTCACAATATCATTAATTTTAATGCTAAAAAGTGTTGTAGATAGAACGCCTCCCTGAGGTACACCTTGCTCCTGGTCATAATAGTCAGACAGAGAGGAGCCAACTCGGACTTGCATGGCGCGGTCTGCAAGGAAGTTTTCAATGAATGTAGGAAGTCTACCTCTTAATCCTAGTTTGTGGATATCTTTTAAAATGCCATATCTCCAAGTGGTATCATAAGCTTTTTCCAAATCAAAAAACACAGCAACTACATGTTCCTTTTTAATAAAGGCATCACGTATGAAGGTTTCCAATCTAACTAAATTATCAGTTGTACTGCGGTCAGATCTGAAACCAGACTGGAACCGCGATATATGATTATTGGATTCTAAAAACCAAGTAAGTCTTTTATTTATCATTCTTTCAAGTGTTTTACATAGACAACTTGTTAAAGCTATAGGTCTATAGTTATTAGGTTCCGCAGGATCTTTCCCAGGTTTGGGAATTGGGATTATGGTTGCTAAGATCCAATCTTCTGGAAATTTACCAGTAGTCCAAATGTAATTAAATATATTCAAAAGAGTTTCAAGAGAAGTATCTGGGAGATGTTTAAGCATTTGATAGTGGATCTCATCAGGACCCGTGGCTGAGTCATGTGATAGTTGAATAGCTTCAACTAATTCATCTAAATTAAAATCTTTGTTGTAAATTTCATTATTTTGTGATTTAAAATTCAATTTGACTTTCTCTTGTTCGGTTTTAATCTTTCTGAAGGATTCAGAGTAATTGAATGATGATGAATTGTGACAAAAAGTTTCTCCTAAAGTGTCAGCAATGTCTGTTTTTGAAGTTGCTTTGCTGTCAGTACCCACCATGTTTAGATGTGTGTAACTGGGGGATTTGTTTTTTCCAGAGATTTTTCTTATCATATCCCAAACCTTTTTAATAGGTGTTTTATGATTGATTTTCGAAACATATGATCTCCATGATTTACGCTTCGAAAGTTTAATTGTTCTACGGGCTTTAGCTCTAAATACTTTGATGTCATTGAAATTGTTGGTATTTGGAGATCTTTTGAATTTAGATAGAGCTTGTTTGCACTGTTTAATTGCTTCTTTACAGTCGTCATTGTACCATGGATTACTTTTAGTTGGATTTGTCGAAGTTTGAGGGATACATTCTTTAGATATTTCGATAAGAGAAGAGGTAAAATCAGCTATAGGATCAGAAGATTCTTTGAAATTTTCTGGCACCAATTTACCAGTGCACAGAGTATTAAATAGATCCCAGTTGGCTCTATTTAATTTCCACTTTGGATTGTGATCCTCAGTGGAATAAGTGTTCTGTTCAATGATGATAGGGAAGTGATCACTATTGTGTTGGTCTTCACATACAGACCAATTATAATCAAGAAACAGTGATGGATGACAGAAAGAAAGATCAATAGATGTAAAAGACTTTGTACTTGGAGAATAATAAGTATAAGACTTATCATTCATAATACAAATGTCATTCTTTGTAATGAAATTTTCGATAAGTTCACCTCTGGAATCATTGTTTTGACCACCCCAGAGGATATTGTGACCATTGAAGTCACCTAATAAAATATAAGGAGAAGGAAGTTGTTGCAGTAAATTGTCCAAGTGTTGGGAGTTAAGAGAAAACGATGGAGGAATATATACAGAACATATGGTTATTTCTCTGTCAAGAGTGACAGAAACAGCAGTTGCTTGTAGTTCTGTTTGTAAATCAATCTTTCTTTGTGGGAAAGATGATTTTACAAATATTGAGGCACCACCAGAGGGCCTCAGACAATCAGTATGAACATAGTTATATATATTAAAACCTCGTAATGAGATGTTATCATCTGGTTTAAGAAATGTCTCTTGAAAACAAAATACGGATGGATTATATTCGGAAATCAATAGAGATACTTCATTATAATTAGGTTTCAAACCTCGACAATTCCATTGAATAATTTTATGCTTAAAATCCATACTTGAAAATAGTATTAAAAGAAGTACTAAAAAAATGGTTAGATTGAAACCCTCCATTATTTGGTTACTGGTAATCTTGGCAGTGTGCCTTTAGGGAGATGGTCACTGGAAGAAGAGTCTGTGAATACTACAGACTCCTCTTCCATACACACCACCTCATCATCTTTTTCTGCAAACACAGAATATGGATTCTTTTCAGCTTGTTTTGCTTTTTCTGCTTGTTCTTTTTCTTTCTGTGCTTGTTCTTTTTGCCATTGCTGTTTTCTTTCTTCTTTTTGTTGTTTTTTAAGTTTTTCTTTCTCTTCTTTTTTCTTCTTCTCCTCATCTTTCTTTATCATTTCTAAGGTCGCCCCCTTAAGGGCTGGCCCAGAATGAGAGGAGTTACTTTTTCCTGGTTTAGGTGATGTGTTACGTTTTTCCTTTGTACCTTGTGTTTTCTCTGTTGTCTGTTTTAAGTATTCGTCAAAGCTGTCGTCTGTCTGTGTGGTTTTGTTTTCAGTTTGTGTAGATTTGTTGCAAGTGCCTGGTTTAACAGCACTTGCATAAGTTTGACCTGTGTAAAATTGCTCGTATTGTTTACGAGCATCAGGAAATGATAAGTTGTTTTCACATTTGATTTTGAGAATTTTCTTCTCTTTCTCCCATTGTGGGCATTGCTTCGAGTTTGCAGGGTGATCACCTGAGCAGTTGACACATTTGGATGGTTTGTTACACACGCCAGATGGTCCACAATGTTCAGGCTCACCGCAGTTGCAGCATACAGGGTGTCTACCACATTTATTTTCGTGGTGACCAAACACTTGACAACTGTAACATCTAAGTGGGTTTGGTATATAGACATCTACTTTCACTTGCATAAAGCCTATTTTAACAACTGTAGGTAAGGTAGGTGAATTAAATGTAAGTACATATGTGTTGGTTAATTTTGTTTCACCATCACGACGTACAGTGATTCTACGTACATCCGTAACTCCCTGTTCAACCATGCCTTCCTTGATATCATCGCTTGTCACTCTGTTCAAGGCTGGACAGCGAATAATACCCTTGGATGTGTTCAAGGATGAATGGGGTGTTACGGAGCACTTAAGACCACAAAATGTCTTCATCTGTAGTAGATTTTTCTCGTGTGCTTCTTTAGCACATTGTATTAAAAGATCACCAGACCTTAGGTTCTTTATGCTCTTTGGTTCTCCTGCAATGCTCATAATGGTTTTATGTACAACAAAAGGATAAAGAGAAGAAATAGTCTCTCCTTCTTTTTCTGAATGGATTATTAAAAATCTGGGTACATAAGGTTTTTTGGTTGAGGTTGCCGAACTTGACGAACTTGATTTAGTTGGTTGAGAAGCTGGGTACGAGTTTTCAGAGTCAGTATCTGAATTTGCTATGTGACGTTTTTTTGCTTTTTGTTTAGCCATGTAGTTTAGTTGTTTGATTCATCCTCCATGCTCCCCACCCACCGTGGAGCCCAACAAGGGAGCACTTTAATGGAGTGGATTTCCGATCTCCAGTGCTAGAGATACATAGAAGGTATACTTGCACAAATAGAATCTGCACAATTGACCCGTTAAGCCACTGCCTTCCAGGATTATTTTATAAAAGAAAGAAAGTTTAAGATAATGGACACATGGTTGGCATCAGAACGATACTATAGAACGAAGATATAAGAAATATTTTTTTTACATTTTCAGAATCCTGGGGCTCAGCATGACAAAGCCGATTAGAAACACCGGGCCGTGTTTCCACCTCAGTCTACCCCGTCAAAGAGGCCAAAGAGACGTGTTGAGTCATACAGAATTTATAAACATCCATATTCTGCATGCTCTCAGTCTTCCAGGCCATCCCCTTCGAGTTACGAGAAAGCCACCCACGGCAGACTGGTGGGTCCTACTCTTAGCACTCCCAGAGGAGACAATAATTACAATCAATATCGTCCCCTGTGTGAAGTGTGCCCCAGAGACCGCGACAAGGTGGTAGGGACTCTCCAGGGCAGAGGGGACAGTTATTTAAAAATAAAGTCCCCCGTGCGAATTAAGCCCCCGAACCACGGCAAGGCCGGAAGGGCGGTGGATTACAAGAAATAGCATGAAGGAACACAATGAAACAGAATCATTCTTTTCATTCAAGAAAATGTAAAACATGCATGCATGTTTAAATCAATTTTTAAACCTTTCAGAAGAAACTAAGCCACCTTGAGATGGCTGTGTTATGAAGTTTGAACCAGGTAAACAAACGGCTACACCAAATGACCAGGTTGAATTCAGTGTAGTGTAAGGAGGCAGATTGACAACAAGATTGAATTGACCAATCAGGCATATCACATGACTTTGTGACGCATTTGGTAAACAAGATGTCACATGTACCCAAAATGCTAAAATCAGATAGGTCAGTATTTGAAAAATGCTCCTGATCGAAGATAATGGATTTGCTACATATTTTTGCTTCCCTTATCATGGCTATGGCTAATTTTGTATTTTAGAAAAAAATATTAACTAAACATTTGTATTTAAACAAAGAAACAAATCATTTGTGCAAACCTGGTAGGGCCCACATCCCCAATGCTACATACCAAGTCCCAAAGCCAATGACCTTTTGATTCAAGAGAAGAAGATATTCGAAGTTTTTACCATATATGGGCGTGGTGGCCATCGTCATGTGACCGTAACAATTTGTATAAATTTTGGTTCGTCATGTGACCGTAACAATTTGTATAAATTTTGGTTAACTAATCATAAGGAGTTGTCATATGAAATTTGATTTCAATTGGCCATGTGTTTTCTGAGAAAACTGTGTTTTAATATATTGATGGTTGATGATGATGATGAGTTGGAGTTTAACGACGCATCAACCCTTTTGGGTCATTAGCGTCATCAAGGTTAGGTAAAAGACGTATTACTGAACATTAAAACTATAATAGATAAGCTAAAATATTAACAATTTAACACATTAAACATATGAGTATAGCCAAGACGATAAAATAGTAATCATTTTACAGCGAAGATCATGTACAATATCTGACAACAACATAGGCTAATCAGATAACTATACATGATCCTCTCCTGCAAAAAAAGAAAATGATATGCTGAAAGCAAGTTAAAATAAGAAAACAGTTCAAAGGAAAATAGCTACAATTTGTTAAAAAGATTAATCTCTTTTAAGAATAAAAAGACATTATCAATAGGTACATCATTAAACAATTGTTTGATTGTATCAACATGAAAATATTTGTTTCTTATATGAGAAAAATCACCACATTCAAGTAGAAAATGGCGGACTGTAAAGAGTGTATCACATCCAAAACAATACGGTGGCTCCTCTCGTTTTAAAAGATATGAGTGTGTGATCCTTGTATGACCAATACGTAAACGAGCAAGGACGACTTCTTCTTGTCTGATATTCCGTACTACTGGTTGAGATTGTCCAATGACAGGTTTAATCTCAAAGAGTTTATTACCAACACTGTTATTCCATAAAATTTGCCATTTGTTTAAAATGTACCTATTGATAAAAGATTTAAAATTTGCATAAGGTATTGAAAAGTTTGTTGGGTGTAAATTCAATGAATCTTTTGCTTTTTGATCAACACTTTCATTGCCAGCAATGCCAATGTGGCTAGGGATCCAACAGTAAACTATTTCATTAAATTCTGATAAATCATGATGTTTTTCAAGTAGTTTTTGAATTTGGGGATTTTTTGAAGATGTATGATCTAAAGATTTTAAAACTGAAAGGGAGTCTGAAAATATAACAAATTTATTTGAAGTTTCACAATCGGCAATATGATCTAATGCTATATCAATAGCTTTTGCTTCTGCTGTAAAAATTGAGGACCCATCTGGAATTCGCATAGTTTCAGAGAAGTCGTCAGATACTACTGCACATCCTACTTTCATATCATCTTTTGAACCATCTGTATAAATGTGCTTATAGTCCATGTAATGTGATTTTAGCTCCTGGAAATTAGATTTCATGATAATTGGACTTGTTTCTGATTTTTTACCAGAGTGTAAATCGAAAATAAGATTTGGTTTATTTATACACCATGCTGGAACATTTGGTGTAAAAGTTTTATCAATGTTTTTAAAGTTAATATTTGCAGATTCTAGGACTGGTAAAGTTCTGACGCCAAAAGATTTAATAAAATTTGGTTTGCTTTCATATAGATCTGTGTATTTTTGCTGAAAGGTCACATCATGAGCTGGATTTGAATTATTTTCAGCAATTCTAATAGCATATTGTAAAGAAAGTTTTTCTCTACGTGTATTTAAAGATGGCTCATCTGCTTCAACATAAAGACTTGCAGTAGGTGATGTTCTAAATGCTCCTAAGGCTAATCTAAGACCTTGATGATGGATAGGGTCAAGCATAGCTAAATAAGATTTTCTTGCCGACCCATAAACAATGGATCCATAGTCTAGTTTTGAACGAATCAAAGATCGATATAATTGTAAGAGTGTTGTTCGATCTGCACCCCAAGTAGTGTGAGATAAAACTTTCAATATGTTCAAGGATTTAAGGCACTTTGCCTTCAAGTATTTAATATGCGGGATAAAACTAAGCTTTTTGTCAAATATCAAACCAAGATATTTGTATTCCTGTACAACAGGAATAGGCGATCCATATAATGTAAGAACTGGATCATCATGTTGCTTTCGCAACTGACAGAAATGTACACACTGTGTTTTTGACTTGGAAAATTTAAAGCCATTGTTAGTGGCCCAATGCTCTATCTTGTTTAAGTTTTGCTGTAGATGTCTTTCAATTGTTCGCATACTCTTTGATCTAAAACAAATACAAAAATCATCAACATAGAGTGAGCAGTCTGTTAAACTATATAGGCATTTAACGATATCATTGATTTTAATATTAAAAAGAGTTGTAGAAAGTACACCGCCCTGTGGGACCCCCTGTTCCTGATCATATAAATCAGAAAGAGTGGATCCCACCCTCACTTGCATTGCGCGATCAGCAAGGAAGCTTTCAATAAAAGTAGGTAGTCTACCTCTTAGTCCTAGTTTATGAATATCTTTCATAATGCCATATCTCCATGTGGTATCGTATGCTTTTTCCAAGTCAAAAAAGACAGCTACAACGTGTTCCTTTTTAACAAAGGCATCACGTATGAAAGTTTCCAATTTAACTAAATTATCATTTGTACTACGGCCAGCTCGGAAACCCGACTGATACCGTGATAAAAGATTGTTGGATTCTAAATACCAAATCAACCTTTTATTAATCATTCTTTCTAAAGTTTTACAAAGACAACTTGTAAGAGCTATAGGTCTATAATTGGTTGGCTCAGCATGATCTTTCCCTGGTTTGGGTATAGGTATTACAGTGGCTAATCGCCAGTCTTCAGGAAAATCACCAGTAGTCCATATATGATTAAATATACCTAAAAGAGCTTGGAGGGAACTCTCTGGAAGATGTTTAAGCATTTGATAATGTATTTCATCTGGTCCAGTTGCAGAATCATGTGATTGTTTAATTGCATCCAAAAGTTCATCAAAATTAAAAAGATTATTATATTCCTCAGTATTTGCAGACTTGAAATTAAGTTTAACTTTTTCTTGTTCTGCTTTAACTTTTTGAAATTTTTCAGAGTAATTTCTTGAACATGAATTGTTTAAAAATGTTTCTCCTAAGGTTTCAGCTATATCAAATTTACTTGTTGCTTTTGTTTCTGTAACGGGATGGTTTAAATGGGTGTAACTGGGTGATTTTGTCTTACCAGATATTTTTCTTATCATATCCCAAACTTTTTTTATAGGGGTTTTGTGATTAATTTTTGAAACGTAAGAACGCCATGACTTTCGTTTCGATATCTTAATTGTTCTGCGAGCCTTTGCTCTAAATACTTTTACTTCATTTAAATTGTCCTTAGTTGGATATTTTTTGAATTTATTTAGAGCTTTTTTCCTCGTTTTAATAGCTTCTTTACATTCATCATTGTACCATGGATTACTTTTTGTTGGATTTGTCGAGGTCTTGGGTATACATTTAGAAGATATATCAATAAGGGAAGAGGTGAAATCAGACAAAGGGTCTGAAGACTCTTTGAAACTTTCTAAAGTTATTGTATCAGTACATAAAGATTGAAATACTTCCCAATTAGCTTTATTTAGTTTCCATTTTGGATTATGATCTTCTACTGTGGAAGTATTACTTTGAATGACGATAGGAAAATGATCACTATGATGTTGATCTTTACAGACAGACCAACTAAAGTCAAGGAAAAGAGATGGATGACATAAGGAAAGATCTATAGAATAGAAAGAGCCTGTCGGATCGTGCATATATGTGTATGACTTGTCATTCATAAGACAAATATCATTGTTTGTAATAAAATTTTCAATGAGTTCACCTCTGGAATTATTTTCTTTATTACCCCAGAGAATATTATGACTATTAAAATCTCCTAAGAGTAAATATGGAGAAGGAAGCTGCTTTAATAAATAATCAAGATGTTCAGTTTTTAAGGTAAAAGAAGGAGGAATATAAATAGAACATATAGTTATTTCTTTATCTAACGTTACAGAAACAGCAGTTGCCTGCAGTTCTGTGGTTAACACTATATTTCGTTGAGGACAAGAAGATTTAACAAGGATAGAGCTACCGCCAGAAGGTCTTTGGCAGTCAGAATGAATATAGTTATATATGTTAAAACCTTTAAGGGTTACATTATCATTAGGTTTTAAGAAGGTCTCTTGAAGACAAAAGATAGATGGTTTCTGTTGATCCAGTATGATGGATATTTCATCAAATTTTGGTTTCAAACCTCGACAATTCCATTGTATGATTTTGTGCTTAAAATTCATTGGAGATAAAAAGGATAAAATGAATGATGATGATGATGATGAGTTGGAGTTTAACGACGCATCAACCCTATTGGGTCATTAGCGTCATCAAGGTTAGGTAAGAGAAGTATTTCTGAACATTAAAACTATAACAGATTAGCTAAAATATTAACAATTTAACACATTAAACATGAGTATATCTAAGACGATAAAATAGTAACCATTTTACAGCGAAGACCATGTACAATATCTGACAACTACATAGGCTAATCAGATGACTGTACATGTTCTTCTCCTGCAAAAAAAACAAAAGAAATGATATGCTGAAAGCAAGTTTAAAAAAATAAATAGTTCAAAGGAAAATAGCTACAATTTGTTAAAAAGATTAATCTCTTTTAAGAATAAGAATACATTATCAATAGGTACATCATTAAACAATTGTTTGATTGTATCAACATGAAAATATTTGTTTCTTATATGTGAAAAATCACCACATTCAAGTAGAAAATGGCGGACTGTAAAAAGTGTATCACATCCAAAACAGTACGGTGGCTCCTCTCGTTTTAAAAGATATGAGTGTGTGATCCTTGTATGACCAATACGTAAACGAGCAAGGACAACTTCTTCTTGTCTGACATTTCGTACTACTGGTTGAGATTGTCCGATGACAGGTTTAATCTCAAAGAGTTTATTACCAACACTGTTATTCCATAAGATTTGCCATTTGTTTAAAATGTACCTATTGATAAAAGATTTAAAATTTGCATAAGGTATTGAAAAGTCTGTAGGGTGTAAATTCAATGAATCTTTTGCTTTTTGATCCACACTTTCATTGCCAGCAATGCCAATGTGGCTAGGGATCCAACAGTAAACTATTTCATTAAATTCTGATAGATCATGATGTTTTTCAAGTAATTTTTGAATTTGGGGATTTTTTGAAGAAGTATGATCTAAAGATTTTAATACTGAAAGAGAGTCTGAAAATATTACAAATTTGTTAGAAGTTTCACAATCGGCAATAAGATCTAATGCTAAATCAATAGCTTTTGCTTCTGCTGTAAAAATTGAGGACCCATCTGGAATCCGCATAGTTTCAGAGAAGTCGTCAGATACTACTGCACATCCTACTTTCATATCATCTTTTGAACCATCTGTATAAATATGCTTATAGTCCATGTAATGTGATTTTAGCTCTTGGAAATTAGATTTCATGATAATAGGACTGGTTTCTGACTTCTTACTAGAGTGTAAATCGAAGAGAAGTTTTGGTTTATTTATACACCATGCTGGAACATTTGGTGTATAAGTTTTATCAATGTTTTCAAAGTTAATATTTGCAGATTCTAGGACTGGTAAAGTTCTGACGCCAAAAGATTTAATAAAATTTGGTTTGCTTTCATATAGATCTGTGTATTTTGGCTGAAAGGTCACATCATGAGCTGGATTTGAATTATTTTCAGCAATTCTAATAGCATATTGTAAAGAAAGTTTTTCTCTACGTGTATTTAAAGATGGCTCATCTGCTTCAACATAAAGACTTGCAGTAGGTGATGTTCTAAATGCTCCTAAGGCTAATCTAAGACCTTGATGATGGATAGGGTCAAGCATAGCTAAATAAGATTTTCTTGCCGACCCATAAACAATGGATCCATAGTCTAGTTTTGAACGAATCAAAGATCGATATAATTGTAAGAGTGTTGTTCGATCTGCACCCCAAGTAGTGTGAGATAAAACTTTCAATATGTTCAAGGATTTAAGGCACTTTGCCTTCAAGTATTTTATATGCGGGATAAAACTAAGCTTTTTGTCAAATATCAAACCAAGATATTTGTATTCCTGTACAACAGGAATAGGCGATCCATATAATGTAAGAACTGGATCATCATGTTGCTTTCGCAACTGACAGAAATGTACACACTGTGTTTTTGACTTGGAAAATTTAAAGCCATTGTTAGTGGCCCAATGTTCTATCTTGTTTAAGTTTTGCTGTAGATGCCTTTCAATTGTTCGCATACTCTTTGATCGAAAACAAATACAAAAATCATCAACATAGAGAGAGCAGTCTGTTAAATTATCTACGCATTTAACGATATCATTGATTTCAATATTAAAAAGAGTTGTAGAAAGTACACCGCCCTGTGGGACCCCCTGTTCCTGATCATATAAATCAGAAAGAGTGGATCCCACCCTCACTTGCATTGCGCGATCAGCAAGGAAGCTTTCAATAAAAGTAGGTAGTCTACCTCTTAGTCCTAGTTTATGAATATCTTTCATAATGCCATATCTCCATGTGGTATCGTATGCTTTTTCCAAGTCAAAAAAGACAGCTACAACGTGTTCCTTTTTAACAAAGGCATCACGTATGAAAGTTTCCAATTTAACTAAATTATCATTTGTACTACGGCCAGCTCGGAAACCCGACTGATACCGTGATAAAAGATTGTTGGATTCTAAATACCAAATCAACCTTTTATTAATCATCCTTTCCAACGTTTTACAAAGACAACTTGTAAGAGCTATAGGTCTATAATTGGTTGGCTCAGCATGATCTTTCCCTGGTTTGGGTATAGGTATTACAGTGGCTAATCGCCAGTCTTCAGGAAAATCACCAGTAGTCCATATATGATTAAATATACCTAAAAGAGCTTGGAGGGAACTCTCTGGAAGATGTTTAAGCATTTGATAATGTATTTCATCCGGTCCAGTTGCAGAATCATGTGATTGTTTAATTGCATCCAAAAGTTCATCAAAATTAAAAAGATTATTATATTCCTCAGTATTTGCAGACTTGAAATTAAGTTTAATTTTTTCTTGTTCTGCTTTAACTTTTTGAAATTTTTCAGAGTAATTTCTTGAACATGAATTGTTTAGAAATGTTTCTCCTAATGTTTCAGCTATATCAAATTTACTTGTTGCTTTTGTTTCTGTAACGGGATGGTTTAAATGGGTGTAACTAGGTGATTTTGTCTTACCAGATATTTTTCTTATCATATCCCAAACTTTTTTTATAGGGGTTTTGTGATTAATTTTTGAAACGTAAGAACGCCATGACTTTCGTTTCGATATCTTAATTGTTCTGCGAGCCTTTGCTCTAAATACTTTAACATCATTTAAATTGTCCTTAGTTGGATATTTTTTGAATTTATTTAGAGCTTTTTTCCTCGTTTTAATAGCTTCTTTACATTCATCATTGTACCATGGATTACTTTTTGTTGGATTTGTCGAGGTCTTAGGTATACATTTGGAAGATATATCAATAAGGGAAGAGGTGAAATCAGACAAAGGGTCTGAAGAATCTTTGAAATTTTCAGTTGATATTTTATCTGAGCATAAACAGTGAAATAATTCCCAATTGGCTTTATTCAATTTCCATTTGGGATTATGATCCTCTATTGTGGTAGTATTACTTTCAATAAGGATAGGAAAATGATCACTATGGTGTTGATCTTTACATACAGACCAATTAAAGTCAAGAAAAAGTGATGGATGGCATAAGGAAAGATCTATAGAAGAAAAAGAGCCTGTTGGATCGTGCATATATGTGTAGGACTTGTCATTCATAAGACATATATCATTGTTTGTAATGAAATTTTCAATGAGTTCGCCTCTGGAATTATTTTCTTTATTACCCCAGAGAATATTATGACCATTAAAGTCACCTAAGAGTAGATATGGAGAAGGAAGTTGCTTTAATAAAGAATCAAGATGTTCAGTTTTCAAAGAAAAAGAAGGGGGAATATAAACAGAACATATAGTTATTTCTTTATCTAACGTAACAGAAACAGCAGTTGCCTGCAGTTCTGTAGTTAACTGTATATTTCGTTGAGGACAAGAAGATTTAACAAATATAGAGCTACCGCCAGAAGGCCTTTGGCAATCAGAATGTATATAATTATAGATGTTAAAACCTTTAAGGGTAATTTTGTCATCAGGTTTTAAAAAGGTTTCTTGGAGGCAAAAAATAGATGGTTTTTGTTGTGAAATTATAAGAGATATTTCATCAAATTTTGGTTTGAGACCTCGACAATTCCATTGTATTATATTATGTTTAAAATCCATAACAGATATAAAATGTAAAAATAATAAAAGATTTGCAAGAGTGGAAACTTTCATATTTATAGTGATAGTGTAACTTTCTAGGTATTTTCTTTACGGGTCTTTTGTTCAGAATACTCTTCTGCTTCCATCTGTTCTAAACCGGAATATTTATTATCAACTTTAATTGATTGATCAGGTATTCTATTTATTTTGATCTGTCTGTCTTTGTCTTTTTGATTTTTCTTTGGTGATTGGCTGGTGTGTCTAGGGTTTGGTTTTGGATGTGACTCTTTTTTCTTTTGTTCTTGAGATGTACTTGTTTGTGTTACTGGTTTAGTCTTTGGTGTTGCTGGTTTTGGCTTTGATGGTGTAGCTTGTGTAGATGTTTGAGATTTACCTGATTTCATGTTTGATGGCCATATTACTTTTGAGCTAGATGTGACGATCTTGTCATTCTCATCAACTTGTGTACTTACATTTTTTGTTTGTGGTTTTGCGATTGCCGATTGGACTATTTTGGATAGAGTGATTTCTGGTGTTTGTTCAACAATCTTTCTGGCCTCAAGGTATGTGATGTTTCTGGTTACTTTAATTTTCATAATGTCTTTCTCTTTTTTCCATACTTCACATACATTGGACCTGGAAAGATGGTCAAGACCACAATTAACACACTTTATTTGGTTGGGGCACTTACTTGCCAAGTGGTCAAAACCTCCAGTTCCACATTTTTCACAGATAGATGCATAGTCCTCTGGGCAGTCGCTTTCATGATGACCAAATCTCTGGCAGTTAAAACACCTAAGAGGATTTGGAATGTATATTTCCACAGGCTTGATCTGGTAAAATATTCTCAAAGATGTTGGAACTGTAGTTGAATTGAATGTTAGCAGAAGAGTATTTGTTTCAATAATAGAGTCATCTCTTTTGATTGTAAATCTCTTAACAGCAACAACACCCTGACTTTTCAGATAATCACAAATATCTGCTTCTTTTTCTCCTTTTAGAGTTCTATCTCTAAGAATACCTTTAGACGTGTTTAAAGTTTTATGTTCTGAAACTGTAACTTGTAGGTTGTAAAATTTGGTAACTTTCAAAAGATTTTCAGTTTGAGATTTCCGTGTTGTTTCGACTAAAAGAGTATGGTTCTTTAATTTTTTTACTGTTTTTGGTGTCCCAATGAGAGCTTCAATTTGCTTTTCAATAATAAAAGGAGAAAGAGAGGTTATTGGTTTTTGTTCATCTGATTTTATTACCAAAAATTTTGCAAAATTATCTGCAGTCTTATAAATACTTGAAGTAGATATTTCATCATCTGTGTCAGAGTCCGGTCGTTGTCTTTTCTGTGTTGTCCTTGAAAGAGTAGGAAAGTTTTCCTGTGATAATACAGGATTGGGGGTCGAACCCAGGCCTAGGCCAGGGGAAGAAGGGGGGACCATGGTAGAATTTAATTCAGCATGATCCATAATGTTGATTTAAGTGTTCGATAGATATGCACTTCACCCACCGTGGAGCCCAACAAGGGAATGTAATTTGGAAATGGCTCTCCTATTTCCTACATTAAAGTTACATATCTACTATACTCCGGTTCATATTTTCCAGTAGTTCGTCCGGCTTAAGATTAACGTCCAATACATATCAAACACTAAATCCCTTAAGAAACAGATTTAACATTTATTGGACGTCCCCACCCAAAAATTTTAAGACCCCCCTCACCGCTCTCAGAAGCCTTGTTAACGCTGGTCTATATGCCCCAAGATTAGCCCATGAGCAGTCACTCTTGAAACCAAATAGAAAGATATAAATAAAGAAAAATTGAACCCGGTTATGTACCTAAAAGATACTTTGAAATAGACAGAAGGAAGAAAGAATAAGATGGTTTCAAGAGATGGACCACCCAGCCGATTGATCCAGCGCCGGACCTAGCACTGGACTCACGTCTAGCTGAATCCGAGACCAAAACAATGTGTTGGAAAGTTGGAGATCCCTGGGCTTTCCTCAATTGTCAGGATTCCCTTCTCCCATTCACGCGTCGCAAACCCACGGCAAACAGGTAGCACACTGTTTTAATAAGGGTTTTCACCTTATCTACTACAGAGGTAAAGCAATCTGTATATTTTAACCCTACAGACAGGGTATAAGCTCGGTTGTGATGTACAGTTTAGAAAATAACTGAGATAGATTATTTAAAAAGTTTAAAATTAAAATGATTGTAGTAGACCCGGTGGATTTAAGCCTGTTTGAGTTTTAATGTGGATAATGAAAAAAAGACACAGATAGTATTAGAGAAATAAATGAATGTGAGACAGAAAGAACTTCAGTATGTTCTTTTGAATGAGATATTGGAATTTAGCAAAGATATTCACAGGTAAATTGCTCTTCAAGTTAAATCTGAAGATATCCCCACAATAGAGAACTTTAAAGCTCTACAATACAGAACTTTAAAAATATAAGAGCAAGAATGTAACTTAGGTACTGGACAGTTAATCATGAAAACTGTCATATAGATAAAGTAAGAGTTTAAAAATTTTTGTTCAACAAGATATGGAACTCAATAATTAAGTCGATAGCAGTTATAAAAATTGCTACATTTGACTTTTATCTTCTTTACAGTTCTACTGGTGTAAGACAATTTTTGATAAATTTAAGCTTTTGGATATTTATGAAAACAAGTTGATATATTTGCGTTTTTACGGACAGTTACCACTGGTTTGCGTGAGGACTTCAACCCCAACCTGTCACCTCTCAAGTCTGCAAAACAAGAGACGCAAACAGGCCTGCTTAAGTACGAAGGTACATACAGTCTGTCCCCAGTGGTGCCGGGCAGCCATCCATATTTCTAGGGCGCCAGAGGGCGGGCGCCTGGCTTACCTTTAGCTCTAAGCAGAGGGGACAGTTATTCAAAAATAAAGTCCCCCGTGCGAATTAAGCCCCCGAACCACGGCAAGGCGGTGAGCAAACTCGGGGGATAAAATGAATAAAACTAGTAAAAAGATGGAAACTTTCATGTAATATATGTATTAGACTTACTTGGTTTGATCCTTGCGAGATTTTTGATCACTGTACTCTTCTGCTTCCATTTGTTCTAGGTCTGAAAATGTATTTTTAAGTTTGATGGGTTCATCTTGAACCCTGGTTAATTTGATTTTATCTCTTTGGTTTTTCTTTGGAGATTGGCTTTTCTTTCTTGGGCTTGTTCGATTTTTTGACCGTGATTCTCTGTTTTTTGCTGGTTCAACTTGTGATGTACTTGGTTGTTTAGATTGAGATGTTGAAGCTTTTGATGATGGTTGAGACTTATTTGTTTTATATTTTGTTGGTATAAGAACTTTAGTACTGGAAGAGATGATTTTGTCATTTTCTGAAGTTTGAGTGTAATCGTTTTTGATTTCAGGTTTAGCAATTGCTGATTGAACAATGGTGGAAAAGGTAGTTTCAGGTGTGTGTTCAACAATCTTTCTTGCTTCAAGGTACGTGATGTTTCTTGTTACTTTGATTTTCATTATTTCTTTCTCTTTTTTCCATACCTCACATACATTGGACCTAGAAAGATGGTTTAGACCACAGTTAACACATTTAACTGGGTTAGGGCACGCACTGGCCAAATGTTCAAAACCACCTGTTCCACACTTTTCGCAGACAGAACAATAGTCTACAGGACAATCACTTTCATGGTGACCAAACCTCTGACAGTTGAAACATCTCAGAGGATTTGGCACATAAATATCAACAGGTACAAATTGGTAAAAAATTCTTAGTGTTTTTGGTACTGTGATAGAGTTAAAGGTAAGCAAAAGTGTATTTGTTTCTATCACTTCATGATCTTTTTTGATCATGAACCTCTTTACAGCTATCACTCCTTGACTCTTGAGGTATTCACAAATGTCCTGTTCAGTTTCACCTTTCAATGTTCTGTCTTTAATTATCCCTTTCGAGGTATTCAATGTTCTGTGTTCCGATACTGATACTTTCATGTTAAAGAATTTTGTAACTTTTAAAAGATTTTCTGTTTGTGCTCGTCTTGTTGTTTCTACTAGAAGTGTTTTGTTTTTTAACTTTTTGACTGTTTTAGGTGTTCCAATAAATGACTCAATTTGTTTTTCAATGATGAATGGTGATAAACTTGTAATAGGTGGTTCTTCTTCTGATTTTATGACCAAAAATTTAGGAAAGTTATCTGTTGATTCGAAAGTTGTAGAAGCTTCTGTCTCGTCATCCGAATCAGGTCGTTGTCTTTTATTTTTTGAACTAGTTTGTTGTAGTGTTGGAAAGTTTTCCTGAGATAATACAGGATTGGGGGTCGAACCCAGGCCTAGGCCAGGGGAAGAAGGGGGGACCATGGTAGAATTAAATTCAGCATGATCCATGTTGTTTGGGTAATTATTCCATAGATATGCACTTCACCCACCGTGGAGCCCAACAAGGGAATGTAATATGGAAATGGCTCTCCTATTTCCTACATTAAAGCTACATATCTATTATACTCCGGTTCATATTTTCCAGTAGTTCGTCCGGCTTAAGATTAACGTCCAATACATATCAAACACTAATTCCCTTAAGAAAAAGATTTAACATTTATTGGACATCCCCACCCAAAAATTTTAAGACCCCCCTCACCGCTCTCAGAAGCCTTGTTAACGCTGGTCTATATGCCCCAAGATTAGCCCATTAGCAGTCACTCTTGAAACCAAATAGTAAGATATAAATGAAGAAAAATTAAACCCGGTTCTGTACCTAAAAGATACTTTAAAATAGACAGAAGGAAGAAAGGATAAGATGGTTTCTAGAGATGGACCACCCAGCCGATTGATCCAGCGCCGGACCTAGCACTGGACTCACGTCTAGCTGAATCAGAGACCAAAGTAATGTGTTGGAAAGCTGGAGATCCCTGGGCTTTCCTCAATTACCAGGATTCTCTTCTCCCATTCACGCGTCGCAAACCCACGGCAAACAGGCAGCACACTGTTTTAATAAGGGTTTTCACCTTATCTACTACAGAGGTAAAGCAATCTGTATATTTTAACCCTACAGACAGGGTATAAGCCCGGTTGTGATGTACAGTTTAGAAAATAAACTGAGATAGATTATTTAAAAAGTTTAAAATTGAAATGATTGTAGTAGACTCGGTCAATTTAAGCCTGTTTGAGTTTTAATGTGGATAATGAAAAAAAGACACAGATAGTATTAGAGAAATAAATGAATGTGAGACAGAAAGAACTTCAGTATGTTCTTTTGAATGAGATATTGGAATTTAGCAAAGATATTCACAGGTAAATTGCTCTTCAAGTTAAATCTGAAGATATCCCTACAATAGAGAACTTTAAAGCTCTACAATACAGAACTTTAAAAATATAAGAGCAAGAATGTAACTTAGGTACTGGACAGTTAATCATGAAAACTGTCATATAGATAAAGCAAGAGTTTAAAAATAAATGTTCAACAAGATATAGAGCTCAATAATTAAGTCGATAGCAGTTATAAAAATTGCTACATTTGACTTTTATCTTCTTTACAGTTTTACTGGTTTAAGACAATTTTTGATAAATTTAAGCTTTTTGTTATTTATGAAAACAAGTTGATATATTTGCGCTTTTACGGACAGTTACCACTGGTTTGCGTGAGGACTTTAACCCCAACCTGTCACCTCTCAAGTCTGCAAAACAAGAGACGCAAACAGGCCTGCTTAAGTACGAAGGTACATACAGTCTGTCCCCAGTGGTGCCGGGCAGCCATCCATATTTCTAGGGCGCCAGAGGGCGGGCGCCTGGCTTACCTTTAGCTCTAAGCAGAGGGGACAGTTATTCAAAAAATAAAGTCCCCCGTGCGAATTAAGCCCCCGAACCACGGCAAGGCGGTAAGCAAACTCGGGGGAATATATTGATGGGCCTCCAATATAAGTGACCTTGGCTGAGAGGTCAACCTTGACCTTTGGAATTACCTCTTAACATATCAAGTGAGAACAATGACTTTGGCTTCAACAGTATTAAAAAAAATCAACTTTTCCAAATAAATCCAACGTAAATGCATTAGGAAGCAAATTTGATCTTCATGTTAAGTAGGTCAAGGTCAACCTAGAACCATCATTTGAACAAACTTGGTAGGCCCTACATCACAAATGTTACATACCAAGTCCTAAGGTCATCAGCCTTCTGGTTCTGGAGAAGATTTTTAAAGGGTTCTTACCATATATGGGCATGTCAGCCATTTTGGTCATGTGACCAAAACAGTTTGCATAAATCTTGGCTAACTTATTGTAAGCAGTCTTCATATGAAATTTGAGTTCAATTGGCTCAACTGTTTCTGAGGAAACTATGTTTTAAAATATTGATTGGACTCCAATATTAGCGGCCTTGGCTGAAAGGTCAACCTTGACCTTTGTAACTTATCTATAGCCATTGTCACATAAGATTAAACATATCAAGTTAGAATTATGACTTTGGCTTCAATAGTTTTCAAAAAAATCAACTTTTCAAAAATTTACCCATTAAAATGCATTAGGCAGAAAGGTCAACCCAGGATAATCATTTGAACAAACTTGGTAGGCCCCACATCCCCGATGCTACATACCAAGTCTCAAGGTCACCGGCCTTCTGGTACTGGAGACGAAGATTTTTAAAGGTTTTTTACCATATATAGGCATGGCGGCCATCTTGGTCATGTGACCAGGATCATTTGAACAAACTTTCGTTCCCCCATCCTGAGGAGTCTCCATATGAAATTTGAGTTTAATTGGCCCAGTGGTTTCAGAGGAGAAGATGTTTGAAAATGTTGACGGACGACGGAGTCATTGGTATACTAATTTCTCACCTTGGCGCCTTCGGCTCAGGTGAGCCAAAAAAATGAACTTATACTTAGCCGCAACTCAAAAAATTGTACACAAATGATGACTTTGTTCTGAATCGCTTAGATGCATCTAGTGAATTCGCTCCCTCTGGTTGGTTGATGGATTAAAGCCAATGTCACGCGTAATACGTGTATCAACAGTCCAGTTCAATTAATTTGATTCAGAAACTAAAACAAATTTTCTCATTTTTTTATTTTTAAAAAGTTCACAAACTATTTGGGTCATTTAGAAAATAAAGATATAAACCAACTACTGCTGGATAGACATTCCATGATAGCAATAGCTATCCAACAGTTTTGTGGTCAGTAGACACCAAAAATGTATATCACTTCATAGACATGTCCGTTTTTAATTCTTGAGAAAAAAATACATTTTTTTTTAATTTATTTCCGGTATTCCTTGAAAAATCCAAAATCATTTTTTTTCAAATCTAAATAGAACACAAAAGATCGATAATAGTACCAGAATTATCAAGTGACCTGCACTGTAATTTTCAGAAAAGCGTAATTAGGTAAAACAAGCGTCTCCGTGATCAATAAAGAATTGGTCAGCAAAAAAAAAAGATTGATTTCAAGATAAAAAATAGTGTTTTTATGCCCCCGAAGGAACTTCGGAAGGCATATATAGTAGTGACACTGTCCGTCCCACTTCGTGTCCGATGTAAATCTCCTATATCCTTTGAGGTAGGAATCCCAAATTGGGTGTGTGAATGCATCTTGTGATGGCGGAGTGTTGTGTACAAGTTTCGGGTCACCGTTACCTTGACCTCTGACATAGTTTTAAGAATAATCATGTCCCAAGCATATCTCTTATATTATTTAAGGCCAAATTTAGTGTTGCATACCATCTTTGTTTCACTGTGACCTTGACCTAGTTTCTAGTATTGGCATTGAGTCTTGAGGTAGGAATCCCCTAATTTGGTGTGTGGATTCCTCTTGGGATGGCGAAATGGTGCATACCATTTTGGGTCACTTTGACTTCTGACTTCATTTCTAGGTTTTCGTATCTGGAGCATATCTCCTTTATAACAGATAACTTCCTCAAATGTGTCTAATGCTAGAACAATTCTTTTGGGGGCATTCGTCAGGTATTGCAACAATTCTTGTTTGATATGGTATTTTGGAAATCTTAGACAGAATTTATTATTTTCTTGAATGAAATTGCAACTAGATCCTGTTTTTCCGCAATTTAACTTCGAGTTATGAATTCTCGCTTCAATGCGTACAGATTTTGGACTTTTCAATATTCGTCACAAGCTAAAATTCTGATTCACCTTGGGGGTCAAATTGACCAGAAAAAAAGAAATTAGCATACCCTCGCAACATATTTATTCATTCTATTATACTACTCAAATTTTGATAAGCATCACAATAATAATTTCCATAGGGCACAATGTACTGAGCCTACCTCTTTGCCATTATTGTTTGTTTGTTTGTTTGGTTCTTAACGACGCATCAACCCTTGTGGGTCATTAGCGTCAGACGGTATTAAACTAAACATGATGAAGATGGAAAAAGTAAAAATTTATAAGATAAAATAAAAGGAATGATATTAATGAGATTGTATAATGATGATTATTTGCAATACGATTGTTGACAGGAGAGACCACGTACAATATCTGACAGTTTCAAAGAGCTATTCAGATAACTGTACATGTTCTCTAACTGAACAGAATACAACATTAAAAAATCTGTATTATGGTTTGATACAAATGTAAAACAAATTATGATTTTAAAATAGCAATTAGATTTTGTTAAAAAGATTTATTTGTCTTAAAAATGTCATAATACTATCAATATGTATATCTTGAAATAATTCTTTCATGTTAGCAACATGGAAACAATTATTTCTTACTTGTGCAAAGTCGCCACATTCCAAAAGGAAGTGACGTACAGTGAATGGAGCGTCGCAACCAACACATTGTGGGTGCTCTTCACCTAGTAGTAAGTAAGAATGTGTGACTCTTGTGTGACCTAAACGGAGTCGAGCCAAAACGACTTCTTCTTTTCTAAGGTTTCTAACAACTGATTGGTGTTCACCAATAGTTGGTTTTATCTCACGAAGTTTATTTCCAATGCTGTTATTCCATGAAGTTTGCCATTCTTCCAAGATATACTTATTTATAGATGGCTTAAAATTTGAAAATGGAATTTTAAAAGAAGTTGGTTCTAATGAAAGCGATGTTTTTGCTTGCTTATCTACCATCTCATTCCCTTGTATTCCTATATGACTAGGAATCCAACAGAGAACAATTTCTTTATTAGCTAAAAGCTCATGACATTTTTCTAAAAGTTTCTGAATCTGTGGATTCTTTGAACTGGTATGGTTCATTGCTTTCAATACAGAAAGCGAGTCAGAAAATATAATAAATTTATTGTTAGCATCACAAGTGCTAATGTAATCTAAAGCTGGATCGACTGCTTTGGCTTCAGCAGTGAAAATTGATGAATCGTCAGGTATACGTTGCATATTACTATGGTTGTCTGATAAAACAGCACAACCAACCTTTGAGTCTTCCTTTGATCCATCAGTATAAATTTGTTGGTAATTCTTATAACGACTTTGCATTTTTCTGAAATCATCTTTTAATATGTGTGGATTTGATTCAGATTTTTTTCCAGAATGTAAATCAAAAAGTATTTCAGGTGTTTTCATACACCAAGCTGGAATATTTGGTGTAAAATGTTTTTCAATATTTTGTGGTTTGATATTGGCAGATTCTAAGAGTGGTGAAATTCTGATGCCAAATGATTTAATAGCTTTAGGTTTTTGTTCATATAAATCAACATAATTTGGTGGGAATGTAACTTCATGAGCAGGATTTGATGGGTTAGCCGCAAGTCTTATAGCATATTGCAATGAGAGTTTCTCTCTTCGTGAGTATAGTGATGGTTCATCTGCTTCCACATAGAGACTAGCAACAGGAGAAGTTCTAAAAGCCCCTAAAGCTAATCTAAGTCCTTGGTTATGTATAGGATCAAGCAGTTGAAGATATGATTTTCGTGCAGAGCCATATATAATACAGCCATAGTCTAATTTTGACCGGACTAGAGACCGATAAAGCTTGAGAAGTGTAGTTCGGTCTGCACCCCAAGATGTATGGGAGAGCACTTTTAAAAGATTCAATGCTTTTAAACATTTAGCTTTGAGATATTTAATATGGGGTATAAAACTGAGTTTTCTATCAAATAAAATGCCAAGGAATTTAGATTCCTCAACAACTGGAATAGGTGATCCATATAAATGTAAAACCGGATCATCATGTTGCTTTCGCAACTGACAGAAATGTACACACTGTGTTTTTGATTTGGAAAACTTAAAGCCATTGCTTGTTGCCCAATTTTCAATCTTATTCAAATTTTGTTGTAGTTGGCGTTCAATTGTTGCCATGCTTTTCGAGCGATAACAGATACAGAAGTCGTCAATGTTCAATGAGCAATCAGTAAGATGATGATGATGAGTTGGAGTTTAACGACGCATCAACCCTTTTGGGTCATTAGCGTCATCAAGGTTAGGTAAAAGACGTATTACTGAACATTAAAACTATAATAGATAAGCTAAAATATTAACAATTTAACACATTAAACATATGAGTATAGCCAAGACGATAAAATAGTAATCATTTTACAGCGAAGATCATGTACAATATCTGACAACAACATAGGCTAATCAGATAACTATACATGATCCTCTCCTGCAAAAAAGAAAATGATATGCTGAAAGCAAGTTAAAATAAGTAAACAGTTCAAAGGAAAATAGCTACAATTTGTTAAAAAGATTAATCTCTTTTAAGAATAAAAAGACATTATCAATAGGTACATCATTAAACAATTGTTTGATTGTATCAACATGAAAATATTTGTTTCTTATATGAGAAAAATCACCACATTCAAGTAGAAAATGGCGGACTGTAAAGAGTGTATCACATCCAAAACAATACGGTGGCTCCTCTCGTTTTAAAAGATATGAGTGTGTGATCCTTGTATGACCAATACGCAAACGAGCAAGGACGACTTCTTCTTGTCTGACATTCCGTACTACTGGTTGAGATTGTCCAATGACAGGTTTAATCTCAAAGAGTTTATTACCAACACTGTTATTCCATAAAATTTGCCATTTGTTTAAAATGTACCTATTGATAAAAGATTTAAAATTTGCATAAGGTATTGAAAAGTTTGTTGGGTGTAAATTCAATGATTCTTTTGCTTTTTGATCCACACTTTCATTGCCAGCAATGCCAATGTGGCTAGGGATCCAACAGTAAACTATTTCATTAAATTCTGATAAATCATGATGTTTTTCAAGTAGTTTTTGAATTTGGGGATTTTTTGAAGATGTATGATCTAAAGATTTTAAAACTGAAAGGGAGTCTGAAAATATAACAAATTTATTTGAAGTTTCACAATCGGCAATATGATCTAATGCTAAATCAATAGCTTTTGCTTCTGCTGTAAAAATTGAGGACCCATCTGGAATTCGCATAGTTTCAGAGAAGTCGTCAGATATTACTGCACATCCTACTTTTATATCATCTTTTGAACCATCTGTATAAATGTGCTTATAGTCCATGTAATGTGATTTTAGCTCCTGGAAATTAGATTTCATGATAATTGGACTTGTTTCTGATTTTTTACCAGAGTGTAAATCGAAAATAAGTTTTGGTTTATCTATACACCATGCTGGAACATTTGGTGTAAAAGTTTTATCAATGTTTTTAAAGTTAATATTTGCAGATTCTAGGACTGGTAAAGTTCTGACGCCAAAAGATTTAATAAAATTTGGTTTGCTTTCATATAGATCTGTGTATTTTGGCTGAAAGGTCACATCATGAGCTGGATTTGAATTATTTTCAGCAATTCTAATAGCATATTGTAAAGAAAGTTTTTCTCTACGTGTATTTAAAGATGGCTCATCTGCCTCAACATAAAGACTTGCAGTAGGTGATGTTCTAAATGCTCCTAAGGCTAATCTAAGACCTTGATGATGGATAGGGTCAAGCATAGCTAAATAAGATTTTCTTGCCGATCCATAAACAATGGATCCATAGTCTAGTTTTGAACGAATCAAAGATCGATATAATTGTAAGAGTGTTGTTCGATCTGCACCCCAAGTAGTGTGAGATAAAACTTTCAATATGTTCAAGGATTTAAGGCACTTTGCCTTTAAGTATTTAATATGCGGGATAAAACTCAGCTTTTTGTCAAATATCAAACCAAGATATTTGTATTCCTGTACAACAGGAATAGGCGATCCATATAATGTAAGAACTGGATCATCATGTTGCTTTCGCAATTGACAGAAATGTACACACTGTGTTTTTGACTTGGAAAATTTAAAGCCATTATTAGTGGCCCAATGTTCTATCTTGTTTAAGTTTTGCTGTAGATGCCTTTCAATTGTTCGCATACTTTTAGATCGAAAGCAAATACAAAAATCATCAACATAGAGAGAGCAATCTGTTAAATTATCTAGGCATTTAACAATATCATTGATTTTAATATTAAAAAGAGTTGTAGATAATACACCGCCCTGTGGGACCCCCTGTTCCTGATCATATAAATCAGAAAGAGTGGATCCCACCCTCACTTGCATTGCGCGATCAGCGAGGTAGCTTTCAATAAAAATAGGTAGTCTACCTCTTAGTCCTAGTTTATGAATATCTTTCATAATGCCATATCTCCATGTGGTATCGTATGCTTTTTCCAAGTCAAAAAAGACAGCTACAACGTGTTCCTTTTTAACAAAGGCATCACGTATGAAAGTTTCCAATTTAACTAAATTATCATTTGTACTACGGCCAGCTCGGAAACCCGACTGATACCGTGATAAAAGATTGTTGGATTCTAAATACCAAATCAATCTTTTTTTAATCATTCTTTCTAAAGTTTTACAAAGACAACTTGTAAGAGCTATAGGTCTATAATTGGTTGGCTCAGCATGATCTTTCCCTGGTTTGGGTATAGGTATTACAGTGGCTAATCGCCAGTCTTCAGGAAAATCACCAGTAGTCCATATATGATTAAATATACCTAAAAGAGCTTGGAGGGAACTCTCTGGGAGATGTTTAAGCATTTGATAATGTATTTCATCTGGTCCAGTTGCAGAATCATGAGATTGTTTAATTGCATCCAAAAGTTCATCAAAATTAAAAAGATTATTATATTCCTCAGTATTTGCAGACTTGAAATTAAGTTTAATTTTTTCTTGTTCTGCTTTAACTTTTTGAAATTTTTCAGAGTAATTTCTTGAACATGAATTGTTTAGAAATGTTTCTCCTAAGGTTTCAGCTATATCAAATTTACTTGTTGATTTTGTTTCTGTAACGGGATGGTTTAAATGGGTGTAACTGGGTGACTTTGTCTTACCAGATATTTTTCTTATCATATCCCAAACTTTTTTTATAGGGGTTTTGTGATTAATTTTTGAAACGTAAGAACGCCATGACTTTCGTTTCGATATCTTAATTGTTCTGCGAGCCTTTGCTCTAAATACTTTTACTTCATTTAAATTGTCCTTAGTTGGATATTTTTTGAACTTATTTAGAGCTTTTTTCCTCGTTTTAATAGCTTCTTTACATTCATCATTGTACCATGGATTACTTTTTGTTGGACTTGTCGAGGTCTTGGGTATACATTTATAAGATATATCAATAAGGGAAGAGGTGAAATCAGACAAAGGGTCTGAAGAATCTTTGAAACTTTCTAAAGTTATTGTATCAGTACATAAAGATTGAAATACTTCCCAATTAGCTTTATTTAGTTTCCATTTTGGATTATGATCTTCTACTGTGGAAGTATTACTTTTAATGATGATAGGAAAATGATCACTATGATGTTGATCTTTACAAACAGACCAATTAAAGTCAAGGAAAAGGGATGGATGGCAAAAGGAAAGATCTATGGAAGAAAAAGAGCCTGTTGGATCATGCATATAAGTGTTTGATTTGTCATTCATAAGACATATATCATTGTTTGTAATGAAATTTTCGATGAGTTCGCCTCTGGAATTATTTTCTTTATTACCCCAGAGAATATTATGACCATTAAAGTCTCCTAAGAGTAGATATGGAGAAGGAAGTTGCTTTAATAAAGAATCAAGATGTTCAATTTTCAAAGAAAAAGAAGGTGGAATGTAAACAGAACAAATAGTAATTTCTCGATCAAGAGTAACTGAAATAGCTATGGCTTGTAGTTCAGTGTTAAGAATGATCTTTCTTTGAGGACAGGAAGATTTCACAAAAATAGAACTTCCCCCTGAAGGTTTTTGTTTGTTTGTTTGTTTGGTGCTTAACGACGCATCAACCCTTGTGGGTCATTAGCGTCAGACGGTATTAACTAAACATGATGAGGATGGAAAAAGTTAAAAATTTATAAGATAAAATAAAAGGAATGGTGTTGATGAGTTTGTTTTATGAAAATAAGTTGCAATACGATTGTTGACAGGAGAGACCACGTACAATATCTGACAGTTTCAAAGAGCTATTCAGATAACTGTACATGTTCTTTAACTGAACAGGATACAACATAATATAAACTGTATTATGGTCTGATACAAATGTAAAACAAAACATGATTTTAAAAACAGCAATTAGATTTTGTTAAAAAGATTTATTTGTCTTAAAAATGTCATAATACTATCAATATGTATATCTTGAAATAATTCTTTCATGTTATTAACATGGAAGCAATTATTTCTTACTTGTGCAAAATCGCCACATTCCAAAAGGAAGTGACGTACAGTGAAAGGTGCGTCGCAACCAACACATTGAGGATGCTCTTCACCTTGTAGTAAGTATGAATGAGTGACTCTTGTATGACCTAAGCGAAGTCGAGCTAATACTACTTCTTCTCTTCTAATGTTTCGAATAACCGATTGATATTCACCAATAGTTGGTTTGATGTCAAGAAGTTTATTACCAATGCTGTTATTCCATGAAGTTTGCCATTCTTCCAAGATATATTTATTGATAGAGGGCTTAAAATTGGAAAATGGAATTTTAAAAGAAGTTGGTTCTAATGAAAGCGATGTTTTTGCTTGCTTATCTACCATCTCATTCCCTTGGATACCTATATGACTAGGAATCCAACAGAGAACAATTTCTTTATAAGTTAAAAGCTCATGACATTTTTCTAAAAGTTTCTGAATCTGTGGATTCTTTGAACTGGTATGGTTCATTGCTTTCAATACAGAGAGCGAGTCAGAAAATATAATAAATTTATTGTTTGCATCACAAGTGCTAATGAAATCTAAAGCTAGAACAACTGCTTTGGCTTCAGCAGTGAAAATTGATGAATCGTCAGGTATACGTTGCATATTACTATGGTTGTCTGATATAACAGCACAACCAACCTTTGAGTCTTCCTTTGACCCATCAGTATAAATTTGTTGGTAATTCTTATAACGACTTTGCATTTTTCTGAAATCATCTTTTAATATGTGTGGATTTGATTCAGATTTTTTCTCGGAATGTAAATCAAAAAGTATTTCTGGTGGTTTCATGCACCAAGCTGGAATATTTGGTGTAAAATGTTTTTCAATATTTTGTGGTCTGATATTGGCAGATTCTAAAAGTGGTGAAATTCTGATGCCAAATGATTTAATAGCTTTAGGTTTTTGTTCATACAAATTAACATAATTTGGTGGGAATGTAACTTCATGAGCAGGATTTGATGGGTTAGCAGCAAGTCTTATAGCATATTGCAAAGAGAGTTTCTCTCTTCGTGAATATAGTGATGGTTCATCTGCTTCCACATAGAGACTAGCAACAGGAGAAGTTCTAAAAGCCCCTAAAGCTAATCTAAGTCCTTGGTTATGTATAGGATCAAGCATTTGAAGATATGATTTTCGTGCAGAGCCATATATGATACAGCCATAGTCTAATTTTGACAGGACTAGAGACCGATACAGCTTTAGAAGTGTAGTTCGGTCTGCACCCCAAGAAGTATGGGAAAGCACTTTTAAAAGATTCAATGCTTTTAAACATTTAGCTTTGAGATATTTAATATGGGGTATAAAACTGAGTTTTCTATCAAATAAAATGCCAAGGAATTTAGATTCCTCAACAACTGGAATAGGTGATCCATATAAATGTAAAACCGGATCATCATGTTGCTTGCGCAACTGACAGAAATGTACACACTGTGTTTTTGATTTGGAAAACTTAAAGCCATTGCTTGTTGCCCAATTTTCAATCTTATTCAAATTTTGTTGTAGTTGACGTTCAATTGTTGCCATGCTTTTCGAGCGATAACAGATACAGAAGTCGTCAACGTATAATGAGCAATCAGTAAGATTACCTAAACATTTCACAATATCATTAATTTTGATACTAAAAAGTGTTGTAGATAGCACACCCCCTTGAGGTACACCTTGCTCCTGGTCATAATAGTCAGACAGAGAGGAGCCAACTCGGACTTGCATGGCGCGGTCTGCAAGGAAGTTTTCAATGAATGTAGGAAGTCTACCTCTTAATCCTAGTTTGTGGATATCTTTTAAAATGCCATATCTCCACGTGGTATCATAAGCTTTTTCCAAATCAAAAAACACAGCAACTACATGTTCCTTTTTAATAAAGGCATCACGTATGAAGGTTTCCAATCTAACTAAATTATCAGTTGTACTGCGGTCAGATCTAAAACCAGACTGAAACCGCGATATATGATTATTGGATTCTAAAAACCAAGTAAGTCTTTTATTTATCATTCTTTCATGTGTTTTACATAGACAACTTGTTAAAGCTATAGGTCTATAATTATTAGGTTCTGCAGGATCTTTCCCAGGTTTGGGAATTGGGATAATGGTTGCTAAGGTCCAATCTTCTGGAAATTTACCAGTAGTCCAAATGTAATTAAATATATTCAAAAGGGTTTCAAGAGAATTCTCTGGGAGATGTTTAAGCATTTGATAGTGGATCTCGTCAGGACCCGTGGCTGAGTCATGTGATAGTTGAATAGCTTCAACTAATTCATCTAAATTAAAATCTTTGTTATAAATTTCATTATTTTGTGATTTAAAATTCAATTTAACTTTCTCTTGTTCAGTTTTAATCTTTCTGAAGGATTCAGAGTACTTGAATGATGATGAATTGTGACAAAAAGTTTCTCCTAAAGTGTCAGCAATGTCTGTTTTTGAAGTTGCTTTGCTGTCAGTACCCACCATGTTTAAATGTGTGTAATTGGGGGATTTGTTTTTTCCAGAGATTTTTCTTATCATATCCCAAACCTTTTTAATAGGTGTTTTATGATTGATTTTCGAAACATAAGATCTCCATGACTTACGTTTCGAAAGTTTAATTGTTCTGCGGGCTTTAGCTCTAAATACTTTAACGTCATTCAAGTTGTTGGAATTTGGAGATTTTTTAAATTTAGATAGAGCTTGTTTACGTTGTTTAATTGCCTCTTTACAGTCGTCGTTGTACCATGGATTACTTTTTGTTGGATTTGTCGAGGTTTGAGGAATACATTCTTTAGATATTTCTATAAGAGAAGAAGTAAAGTCAGATATGGGATCAGAAGATTCTTTGAAGTTTTCTGCTATTAATTTACCAGTGCATAGAGTATTAAATAGATCCCAGTTGGCTCTATTTAATTTCCACTTTGGATTGTGGTCCTCAGTGGAAAAAGTGTTCTGTTCAATGATGATAGGGAAGTGATCACTATTATGTTGGTCTTTACTCACAGACCAATTATAATCAAGAAAGAGTGATGGGTGACAGAAGGAAAGATCAATAGAGGAAAAGGACTTTGCACTTGTAGAAAGATAAGTGTATGATTTATCATTCATAATACATATATCATTTTTTGTTAAGAAATTTTCGATAAGCTCACCTCTGGAATCATTGTTTTTACCACCCCAGAGGATATTGTGACCATTGAAGTCACCTAATATGATATAAGGAGAAGGAAGTTGTTGTAGTAAACTGTCCAGGTGTTGAGAATTAAGAGAAAATGATGGGGGAATATATACAGAACATATGGTTATTTCTTTGTCAAGAGTGACAGATACTGCAGTTGCTTGTAGTTCTGTTTGTAAATCAATCTTTCTTTGTGGGAAAGATGATTTTACAAACACCGAGGCACCACCAGAGGGCCTCAGACAATCAGTATGAACATAGTTATATATATTAAAACCTTTTAATGAGATGTTATCATCTGGTTTAAGAAATGTCTCTTGAAAACAAAATACAGATGGATTATATTCGGAAATCAATAGAGATACTTCATTAAAATTAGGTTTCAAACCTCGACAATTCCATTGAATAATTTTATGTTTAAAATCCATACTTGAAAATAATATTAAAAGAGATACTAAAATAATGGTTAGATTGACACCTTCCATTGTTTAAGTTGTTGGTAATCGTGAAAGTGTGCCTTTAGGGAGGTGATCACTGGAGGAAGAGTCTGTGAAAACCACAGAATCATCGTCCATGTCATCTTCCTCATCATCCTTTTTAAACACAGAAAATGGATTCTTCTGAGCTAGTATTGCTTTTTCAGCTTCTTCTTTATCTTTCTGTGCTTTTTCTTTGATATATTGTTGTCGTCTTTCATCTTTTTGTTGTTTTTTGAGTTTGTCTTTCTCTTCTTTTTTCTTCTTCTCTTCATCTTTCCTAATCATCTCCAGGGTTGCTGGCTTAAGGGTTTGCCCTGGACGAGATGGATTACCCTTTTCTTGGGGTTTTCCTTTAGAGGGTTCTTGTTGTTTTTCTTGAGTTTGTTTTTTTAAATATTCTGTAAAACTGTCGTCCGTCTGTGTGCTGTTGTTATGAGTTTCTGTAGATTTGTTGCAAGTGCCTGGTTTCACAGCACTTGCATATGTCCTAGCTTGGTAAAATTGTTCGAATTGCTTACGAGCTTCTGGAAATGACAAGTTATTTTCACATTTTATTTTAAGGATTTTTCTCTCTTTCTCCCATTGTGGGCAATCTTTTGAGTTAGCAGAATGATCACCTGAGCAGTTGGCACACTTGGCAGGTCTTTGACACTGGCCAGATGCGCAATGTTCAGGCATACTGCAGTTGACGCATATCGCTTGTCTGCCACACTTATTTTCGTGGTGGCCAAACACTTGACATTTATAACATCTAAGTGGATTTGGGATATACACGTCAACTTTTGCCTGAATAAAGCCTATTTTGACATTTGCTGGTAGAACTGGTGAGTCGAAAGTAAAAACAAAAGTGTTGGTTGGTTTGAGTGCTCCATCACGGTGAACATTAATTCTACGTACATCTGTAACACCTTGCTCACCCATGAACTCAAGAATATGTTCGCAGCTCTGCTTGCTTAAGGCAGGGCAGCGAACAATACCCTTTGATGTGTTCAAGGATTTATGGGGTGTTACAGTACATTTCAATCCACAAAATGTTTTCATTTTCAGAAGATTTGTTTCATGGGGTTGTTTTGTACACTGTATTAGTAAATCACCAGATCGTAAGTTTTTGATGCTCTTAGGCTCACCTGCTATACTCATGATTGCTTTTTCTATCAGAAAAGGAGAAAGAAGAGAAATATCCTTTCCCTCTACTTCTGAATGAATGATTAGAAATCTAGGTACATAAGGTTTCTTTGGTACAGAAGACTTAGATTGAGATTGAGAAGCTGTTAATGATTCATCAGAATCTGTGTCTGTAATCGGTGCGTGGCGTTTTCTAGATTTTGTAGCCATGTGTGTTTGGTTTTAAGATTCAGCCTCCATGCTCCCCACCCACCGTGGAGTCCAACAAGGGAGCACTTTAATGGAGTGGTTTTCCGACCTCCAGTGCTAGGGTTACATAGAAGTTATACTTGCACAAATAAAATCTGCGCAATTGACCCGTTAAGCCACTGCCTTCCAGGAATATTTTATAAAAGAAAGAATATATAAGATAATGGACACGTGGTTGGCATCAGAACGATACTATAGAACGAAGATATAAGAAGTATTTTTTTTTTACATTTTCAGCTTCCTGGGGCTTAGCATGACAAGACCGATTAGAAACACCGGGCCGTGTTTCCCCTCGGGTCTACCCCGTCAAAGAGGCCAAAGAGACGTGTTGAGTCATACAGAATTTTATACGCCCATATTCTGCATGCTCTCAGTCTTCCAGGCCATCCCCTTCGAGTTACCGAGAAAGCCACCCACGGTGAACAAGTGGGACTCTACTCTTTGCACTCCCGGACGGGGACAAGTATTACAATCAATATCGTCCCCAAATGTGAAGTGTGCCCCAGAGACCACGGCAAGGTGGTAGAGTCACTCCGGGGCCTGAAGGTTTTTGACAATCTGTATGAATGTGATGATATGAATTAAAACCTTTTAAAGATTGATTATCTACAGTTTTTAAAAAAGTTTCTTGTAAACAGAAGACAGATGGGTTCTCTTCTTGTTGTAAGACGCATATTTCTTCAAATTTGGTCTTCAAACCTCGACAATTCCATTGTATTATTTTATGTTTAAAATCCATGTCAAATAGCATAAAGGAAAGAGTAACTATAATTAAAATATTGGAAACTTTCATGTTCAGGTCTTAAGTGAAATCTATGTCTCCATAGATTCTAGTTGACCATATTTATTTGCAGACTTGACAGGTTGATCTTGTTGAATTCTTGTAATTTTGACGTTTGGTTTTTCTTTTGTTTTAGGGGACTTACTGTTGTCCCTACTTGTTGTCCGTGTTTTGGATCTAGATCTTGTTTTTTCATGTTGATTGTTTGATTTGGATGGACCAGGCTGAGACGATGAACTTGCTGCTGTGTTTTGTGCTGATTGCTTTTTTGTTTTGTATATTGTCGGTATTATAACTTTTGAACTGGCTGTGATGTTGAAATCTTTTTCATCAAAATGTGTTTCAGTTGTTTTTGTTTCGGGTTTCTTCATTTGTACGGATTGAACTATTTTGGAAAAGGAAGTATCTGGCTGTTTTTCAAACAAATTTCTAGCTTCTATGAAAGTAATATTTTGTGTAACTTTGATTTTCATGATTTCCTTTTCTTTTTTCCAAATTTCACACTCGTTTGATCTTGAGGGGTGATTCAGTCCACAGTTGACACATTTAGTAGGGTTTTTACATTTACTGGTCAGGTGGTCGTGATTTCCAGTTCCACAGTTTTCACATACTGACCCAAGATCTTCTGGGCAGTTGTTTTCATGGTGGTTAAATTTCTGGCAGTTAAAACACCGCAGAGGATTGGGTATATAGATATCTACTGGTATGAATCTGTAGAATATCCTTAAAGATTTTGGCACTGTTATCCTATTGAAAGTTAGAAGTAGAGTATTTGTTTCTATTGTGCTATTTCCTTTTTTGATTGTAAAGCGTTTCACTGCTATTACTCCTTGATCCTTTAAATATTCTTTGATGTTTTCTTCAGTTTCTCCTTTTAAAGCTCTGTCTCTTATAATACCTTTTGATGAATTTAGTGTATGGTGTTCTGAAACAGTGACTGGAAGATTAAAGAAGGTTTTCATTTTTAGAAGATTTTCAGTTTGTGTTTTCCTTGACGTTTCAACTAATAGAGTTTGATTTTTGAGTTTTTTCACTGATTTTGGCGTTCCTATTGTTGATTCAATCTGTTTTTCTATTACAAATGGTGATAAAGAGGTGATTGGTTTTTCTGAGTCATTTGATTTTATTACCAGAAATTTAGCAAAATTGTCAACAGGTTTGAAAACTGTGGAAATGTTATTCTCATCGTCAGAGTCCGGTCGTTGTCGTTTATTTTTTGCACTTGAAGAAAGAGTAGGATAGTTGTCTTGCGACAGTGCAAGATTGGAGGTCAAACCCAGATTTGGATCTGGGGTCGAAGGGGGGACCATGGTAAAATTGAATTTAGCATGATCCATATTGTTTGGTTTTGTAGTTCGATAGATATGTTCTTCACCCACCGTGGAGCCCAACAAGGGAATGTAATATGGAAATGGCTCTCCTATTTCCTACATTAAAGCTACATATCTACTATACTCCGGTTCATATTTTCCAGTAGTTCTTCCAGCTTAAGATTAACGTCCAATACATATCAAACGCAGATTCTCTAAAGAAAAAAGTCTAACATTTATTGGACGTCCCCACCCGAATTTTGTGACCCCCCTCACCACTCTCAAAAGCCTTATTAACGCTGGTCTATATGCCCCAAGATTGGCCCATGAGCAGTCACTCTTGAAACCAAATAGTAAGATATAAATGAAGAAAAATTAAACCCGGTTATGTACCTAAAAGATACTTTAAAGTAGACAGAAGGAAGAAAGAATAAGATGGTTTCAAGAGATGGACCACCCAGCCGATTGATCCAGCGCCGGACCTAGCACTGGACTCACGTCTAGCTGAATCCGAGACCAAAACAATGTGTTGGAAAGCTGGAGATCCCTGGGCTTTCCTCAATTGCCAGGATTCTCTTCTCCCATTCACGCGTCGCAAACCTACGGCAAACAGGCAGCACACTGTTTTAATAAGGGTTTTCACCTTATCTACTACAGAGGTAAAGCAATCTGTATATTTCAACCCTACAGACACGGTATAAGCCCGGTTGTGATGTACAGTTTAGAAAGTAAACTGTGTTAGATTATTTAAAAAGTTTGAAATTGAAATGATTGTAGTAGACCCGATCAATTTAAGCCTGGTTGATAATGAAAAAAAAAGACACAAATAGTATTAGAGAAATAAATGAATTTGAGACAGAAAAAAACTAAAGTATGTTCTTTCGAATAATATGTTGGAATTTAGCAAAGATATTTCACAGGTAAATTGCTCTTCAAGTTAAATCTGAAGATATCCCTACAACAGAGAACTTTAAAGTTCTACAATACAGAACTTTAAAAATATAAGAGCAAGAATGTAACTTAGGTACTGGACAGTTAATCATGAAAACTGTCATATAGTTAAAGTAAGAGTTTAAAAAATAAATGTTCAACAAGATATAGAACTCAATAATTAAGACGATAGCAGTTATAAAAATTGCTATATTTGACTTTTATCTTCTTAACAGTTTAACTAGTGAAAGACAATTTTTGATAAATTTAAGCTTTTGGTTATTTTATGAAAACAAGTTGATATAGTTGCGCTTTTACGGACAGTTACCACTGGTTTGCGTGAGGACTTTAACCCCAACCTGTCACCTCTCAAGTCTGCAAAACAAGAGACGTAAACAGGCCTGCTTAAGTACGAAGGTACATACAGTCTGTCCCCAGTGGTGCCGGGCAGCCATCCATATTTCTAGGGCGCCAGAGGGCCGGCGCCTGGCTTACCTTTAGCTCTAAGCAGAGGGGACAGTTATTCAAAAATAAAGTCCCCCGTGCGAATTAAGCCCCCGAACCACATCAAGGCGGTAAGCAAACTCGGGGGAGCAATCAGTAAGATTACCTAAACATTTCACAATATCATTAATTTTGATACTAAAAAAAAGTGTTGTAGATAGCACGCCCCCTTGAGGTACACCTTGCTCCTGGTCATAATAGTCAGACAGAGAGGAGCCAACCCGGACTTGCATGGCGTGGTCTGAGGAAGTTTTCAATGAATGTAGGAAGTCTACCTCTTAATCCTAGTTTGTGGATATCTTTTAAAATGCCATATCTCCACGTGGTATCATAAGCTTTTTCCAAATCAAAAAACACAGCAACTACATGTTCCTTTTTAATAAAGGCATCATGTATGAAGGTTTCCAATCTAACTAAATTATCAGTTGTACTGCGGTCAGATCTGAAACCAGACTGAAACCGCGATATATGATTATTGGATTCTAAAAACCAAGTAAGTCTTTTATTTATCATTCTTTCATGTGTTTTACATAGACTTGTTAAAGCTATAGGTCTATAATTATTAGTTTCCGCAGGATCTTTCCCAGGTTTGGGAATTGGGATTATGGTTGCTAAGGTCCAATCTTCTGGAAATTTACCAGTAGTCCAAATGTAATTAAATATATTCAAAAGAGTTTCAAGAGAAGTATCTGGGAGATGTTTAAGCATTTGATAGTGGATCTCATCAGGACCCGTGGCTGAGTCATGTGATAGTTGAATAGCTTCAACTAATTCATCTAAATTAAAATCTTTGTTATAAATTTCATTATTTTGTGATTTAAAATTCAATTTAACTTTCTCTTGTTCGGTTTTAATCTTTCTGAAGGATTCAGAGTAATTGAATGATGATGAATTGTGACAAAAAGTTTCTCCTAAAGTGTCAGCAATGTCTGTTTTTGATGTTGCTTTGCTGTCAGTACCCACCATGTTTAGATGTGTGTAACTGGGGGATTTGTTTTTTCCAGAGATTTTTCTTATCATATCCCAAACCTTTTTAATAGGTGTTTTATGATTGATTTTCGAAACATAAGATCTCCATAACTTACGTTTCGAAAGTTTAATTGTTCTACGGGCTTTAGCTCTAAATACTTTGATGTCATTGAAATTGTTGGTATTTGGAGATCTTTTGAATTTAGATAGAGCTTGCTTGCGCTGTTTAATTGCTTCTTTACAGTCGTCATTGTACCATGGATTACTTTTAGTTGGATTTGTCGAAGTTTGAGGAATACATTCTTTAGATATTTCGATAAGAGAAGAGGTAAATTCAGCTATAGGATCAGAAGATTCTTTGAAGTTTTCTGGCACCAATTTATCAGTGCACAGAGTATTAAATAGATCCCAGTTGGCTCTATTTAATTTCCACTTTGGATTGTGATCCTCAGTGGAAAAAGTGTTCTGTTCAATGATGATAGGGAAGTGATCACTATTGTGTTGGTCTTCACATACAGACCAATTATAATCAAGAAACAGTGATGGATGACAGAAGGAAAGATCAATAGATGTAAAAGACTTTGTACTTGGAGAATGATAAGTATAAGACTTATCATTCATAATACAAATGTCATTCTTTGTAATGAAATTTTCGATAAGTTCACCTCTGGAATCATTGTTTTGACCACCCCAGAGGATATTGTGTCCATTGAAGTCACCTAATAAAACATAAGGAGAAGGAAGTTGTTGCAGTAAATTGTCCAAGTGTTGGGAATTAAGAGAAAACGATGGAGGAATATATACAGAACATATGGTTATTTCTCTGTCTAGAGTGACAGAAACAGCAGTTGCTTGAAGTTCTGTTTGTAAATCAATCTTTCTTTGTGGGAAAGATGATTTTACAAATATTGAGGCACCACCAGTGGGCCTCAGACAATCAGTATGAACATAGTTATATATATTAAAACCTCGTAATGAGATGTTATCATCTGGTTTAAGAAATGTCTCTTGAAAACAAAATACGGATGGATTATATTCGGAAATCAATAGAGATACTTCATTATAATTAGGTTTCAAACCTCGACAATTCCATTGAATAATTTGATGTTTAAAATCCATACTTGAAAATAATATTAAAAGAAGTACTAAAATAATGGTTAGATTGACACCTTCCATCGTTTAAGTTGTTGGTAATCGTGAAAGTGTGCCTTTAGGGAGGTGATCACTGGAGGAAGAGTCTGTGAAAACCACAGAATCATCGTCCATGTCCTCTGCCTCATCATCCTTTTTAAACACAGAAAATGGATTCTTCTGAGCTATTATTGCTTTTTCTGCTTCTTCTTTTTCTTTCTGTGCTTTTTCTTTAATATATTGTTGCCGTCTTTCATCTTTTTGTTGTTTTTTAGTTTGTCTTTCTCTTCTTTTTTCTTCTTCTCTTCGTCTTTCCTTATCATCTCCAGGGTTGCTGGCTTAAGGGTTTGCCCTGGACGAGATGGATTACCTTTTTCTTGGGGTTTTCCTTTAGGAGGTTCTTGTTGTTTTTCTTCTGTCTGTTTTTTTAAGTATTCTGTAAAACTGTCGTCAATCTGTGTGCTCTTAGTGTCTGTTTCTGTAGATTTGTTGCAAGTGCCTGGTTTCACAGCACTTGCATATGTCCTAGCCTGGTAGAATTGTTCATATTGTTTGCGAGCTTCCGGAAAGGATATGTTTTGTTCACATTTGATTTTTAAGATTTTCTTTTCTTTCTCCCATTGTGGACACTCTTTGAAGTTGGCAGGGTGGTCACCAGAACAGTTTACACATTTGGCAGGTCTTTGACACAGACAAGATGCGCAATGTTCAGGCATACCACAGTTGATGATGATGATGATGATGAGTTGGAGTTTAACGACGCATCAACCCTTTTGGGTCATTAGCGTCATCAAGGTTAGGTAAGAGAAGTATTACTGAACATTAAAACTATTATAGATAAGCTAAAATATTAACAATTTAACACATTAAACATATGAGTATAGCAAAGACAATAAAATAGTAATCATTTTACAGCGAAGATCATGTACAATATCTGACAACAACATAGGCTAATCAGATGACTATACATGATCTTCTCCTGTAAAAAAGGAAATGATATGCTGAAAGCAAGTTTAAAAAAGTAAACAGTTCGAAGGAAAATAGCTACAATTTGTTAAACAGATTAATCTCTTTTAAGAATAAGAAAACATTATCAATAGGTACATCATTAAACAATTGTTTGATTGTATCAACATGAAAATATTTATTTCTTATATGAGAAAAATCATCACATTCAAGTAGAAAATGGCGGACTGTAAAGAGTGTATCACATCCAAAACAATACGGTGGCTCCTCTCGTTTTAAAAGATATGAGTGTGTGATCCTTGTATGACCAATACGTAAACGAGCAAGGACGACTTCCTCCTGTCTGACATTTCGTACTACTGATTGAGATTGTCCAATGACAGGTTTAATCTCAAAGAGTTTATTACCAACACTGTTATTCCATAAAGTTTGCCATTTGTTTAAAATGTACCTATTGATGAAAGATTTAAAATTTGCATAAGGTATTGAAAAGTTTGTCGGGTGTAAATTTAATGAATCTTTTGCTTTTTGATCCACACTTTCATTGCCAGCAATGCCAATGTGGCTAGGGATCCAACAGTAAACTATTTCATTAAATTCTGATAATTCATGATGTTTTTCAAGTAGTTTTTGAATTTGGGGATTTTTTGAAGATGTATGATCTAAAGATTTTAAAACTGAAAGGGAGTCTGAAAATATAACAAATTTATTTGAAGTTTCACAATCGGCAATAAAGTCTAATGCTAAATCAATAGCTTTTGCTTCTGCTGTAAAAATTGAGGACCCATCTGGAATTCGCATAGTTTCAGAGAAGTCGTCAGATACTACTGCACATCCTACTTTCATATCATCTTTTGAACCATCTGTATAAATGTGTTTATATTCCATGTAATGTGATTTTAGCTCCTGGAAATTAGATTTCAAGATAATTGAACTTGTTTCTGATTTCTTACCAGAGTGTAAATCGAAAAGAAGTTTTGGTTTATTTATACACCATGCTGGAACATTTGGTGTAAAAGTTTTATCTATGTTTTTAAAGTTTATGTTTGCAGATTCCAGGACTGGTAAAGTTCTGACGCCAAAAGATTTAATAAAATTTGGTTTGTTTTCATATAGATCTGTGTATTTTGGTTGAAAGGTCACATCATGAGCTGGATTTGTATTATTTTCAGCAATTCTAATAGCATATTGTAAAGAAAGTTTTTCTCTACGTGTATTTAAAGATGGTTCATCTGCCTCAACATAAAGACTTGCAGTAGGTGATGTTCTAAATACTCCTAAGGCTAATCTAAGACCTTGATGATGGATAGGGTCAAGCATGGCTAAATAAGATTTTCTTGCTGATCCGTAAACAATGGATCCATAGTCTAGTTTTGAACGTATCAAAGATCGATATAATTGTAAGAGTGTTGTTCGATCTGCACCCCAAGTAGTGTGAGATAAAACTTTCAATATGTTCAAGGATTTAAGGCACTTTGCCTTCAAGTATTTAATATGCGGGATAAAACTCAGCTTTTTGTCAAATATCAAACCAAGATATTTGTATTCCTGTACAACAGGAATAGGCGATCCATATAATGTAAGAACTGGATCATCATGTTGTTTTCGCAATTGACAAAAATGTACACACTGTGTTTTTGACTTGGAAAATTTAAAGCCATTATTAGTGGCCCAATGTTCTATCTTGTTTAAGTTTTGCTGTAGATGCCTTTCAATTGTTCGCATACTTTTTGATCGAAAGCAAATACAAAAATCATCAACATAGAGAGAACAATCTGTTAAATTATCAAGGCATTTAACAATATCATTGATTTTAATATTAAAAAGAGTTGTAGAAAGTACACCGCCCTGTGGGACCCCCTGTTCCTGATCATATAAATCAGAAAGAGTGGATCCCACCCTCACTTGCATTGCGCGATCAGCAAGGAAGCTTTCAATAAAAGTAGGTAGTCTACCTCTTAGTCCTAGTTTATGAATATCTTTCATAATGCCATATCTCCATGTGGTATCGTATGCTTTTTCCAAGTCAAAAAAGACAGCTACAACGTGTTCCTTTTTAACAAAGGCATCACGTATGAAAGTTTCCAATTTAACTAAATTATCATTTGTACTACGGCCAGCTCGGAAACCCGACTGATACCGTGATAAAAGATTGTTGGATTCTAAATACCAAATCAACCTTTTATTAATCATTCTTTCTAAAGTTTTACAAAGACAACTTGTAAGAGCTATAGGTCTATAATTGGTTGGCTCAGCATGATCTTTCCCTGGTTTGGGTATAGGTATTACAGTGGCTAATCGCCAGTCTTCAGGAAAATCACCAGTAGTCCATATATGATTAAATATACCTAAAAGAGCTTGGAGGGAACTCTCTGGGAGATGTTTAAGCATTTGATAATGTATTTCATCTGGTCCAGTTGCAGAATCATGAGATTGTTTAATTGCATCCAAAAGTTCATCAAAATTAAAAAGATTATTATATTCCTCAGTATTTGCAGACTTGAAATTAAGTTTAATTTTTTCTTGTTCTGCTTTAACTTTTTGAAATTTTTCAGAGTAATTTCTTGAACATGAATTGTTTAGAAATGTTTCTCCTAAGGTTTCAGCTATATCAAATTTACTTGTTGATTTTGTTTCTGTAACGGGATGGTTTAAATGGGTGTAACTGGGTGACTTTGTCTTACCCGATATTTTTCTTATCATATCCCAAACTTTTTTTATAGGGGTTTTGTGATTAATTTTTGAAACGTAAGAACGCCATGACTTTCGTTTCGATATCTTAATTGTTCTGCGAGCCTTTGCTCTAAATACTTTTACTTCATTTAAATTGTCCTTAGTTGGATATTTTTTGAATTTATTTAGAGCTTTTTTCCTCTTTTTAATAGCTTCTTTACATTCATCATTGTACCATGGATTACTTTTTGTTGGATTTGTCGAGGTTTTTGGTATACATTTAGAAGATATATCAATAAGGGAAGAGGTGAAATCAGACAAAGGGTCTGAAGAATCTTTAAAACTTTCTACAGTTATTGTTTCAGTACATAAAGATTGAAATACTTCCCAATTAGCTTTATTTAGTTTCCATTTTGGATTATGATCTTCTACTGTGGAAGTATTACTTTTAATGACGATAGGAAAATGATCACTATGATGTTGATCTTTACAGACAGACCAATTAAAGTCAAGAAAAAGGGATGGATGGCATAAGGAAAGATCTATGGAAGAGAAAGAGCCTGTTGGATCATGCATATAAGTGTTTGATTTGTCATTCATAAGACATATATCATTGTTTGTAATGAAATTTTCAATGAGTTCGCCTCTGGAATTATTTTCTTTATTACCCCAGAGAATATTATGACCATTAAAGTCACCTAATAGTAGATACGGAGAAGGAAGTTGTTTTAATAAAGAATCAAGATGTTCATTTTTTAAGGAAAAAGAAGGTGGAATATAAATAGAACATATAGTTATTTCTTTATCTAACGTAACAGAAACAGCAGTTGCCTGCAGTTCTGTAGTTAACTGTATATTTCGTTGAGGACAAGAAGATTTAACAAAAATAGAACTACCGCCAGAAGGTCTCTGGCAGTTAGAATGTATATAATTATAGATGTTAAAACCTTTAAGAGAAATTTTGTCATCAGGTTTTAAAAATGTTTCCTGAAGGCAAAAAATAGATGGTTTCTGTTGTGAAAGTAAGAGTGATATTTCATCAAATTTGGGTTTTAGACCTCGACAATTCCATTGTATTATAGTGTGTTTATAATCCATGACAGATAAAAAAGATAAAATAAGTAAATAAATACTTAGATTGGAAACTTTCATATTTGCAAAAGGGTAATAAGACTTACTTATTACTTTCTTTGCCAGATTTTTGATCATCGTACACTTCTGCTTCCATCTGTTCAAGACTGTTGAATTTGTTATCTAATTTGATAGATTCGTCTTGAACTCTAGTTAACTTTATTTGTCTTTCTTTGGGAGTTTTCTTTGGCGACTGACTTTTCTTTCTTGGACTTGATCGTGTTTTAGATCGTGATTCTCTGTTCTGTTTTTGTTCTACTTTAGACATATTTGCTAGTGTTGTTTGTTTTGGTTTCTGAGGTGTTGATTTCGGCTTTGGTGTTGAAGATTGTGATGGTGTTTGATTTTTATTTACTTTTTTAGGTGTTGGATCTAAAACTTTTGTGCTTGAAGTGATAACCTTATCTTCGTCTGAAGTTTGTGTGCAGACTGTTTTCAACTCAGGTTTTGCAACAGCAGATTGTACAATTTTTGAAAAGGTGACTTCAGGTGTTTGTTCTACCATCTTTCTTGCTTCAATGTATGTAATGTTTCTGGTGACTTTAACCTTCATTATTTCCTTTTCTTTCTTCCAAACTTCACATACATTGGATCTTGAAAGATGGTCAAGACCACAGTTGACACATTTAACTGGGTTTGGGCATGCACTTGCTAGGTGAGTAAAACCACCTTCGCCACACTTTTCACAAATTGAAGCATAATCTGCTGGACAGTCACTTTCATGATGACCGAACCTCTGACAGTTGTAACACCTCAGAGGATTCGGTACATATATGTCTACAGGTATAATTCTGTAAAAAATCTTGACTGAATTTGGTACAGACACTGAGTTGAATGTCAGAAGAAGAGTATTGGTTTCAATTGTGTCAAATTCCTTTTTAATTGTGAAACGCTTTACTGCTATGACTCCTTGATTTTTAAGGTAGTCACATATATCCTTTTCACTTTCTCCTTTTAAAGCTCTGTCTTTAATTATACCTTTAGATGTATTTAATGTTTTGTGTTCTGAAACTGTAACTTTCAAATTAAAGAACTTTTTCATTTTTAGTAGATTTTCCGTTTGTGCTCGTCTTGTTGTTTCAATTAATAGGGTTTTGTTTTTTAACTTTTTTACAGATTTTGGCGTTCCAATGATTGATTCTATTTGTTTCTCAATTACAAAAGGTGACAAATGTGTGATTGGTTGATCTTCTTCTGATTTGATAATCAAAAATCTGGCAAAATTGTCAGCCGATTTGAAAAGTAAGGAAGGTTCTGATTCTGGTTCGTCGTCCGAGTCCTGTCGTTGTCTTTTATTGTTCGAGTTTGTTTGTGAAAGATTCGGATAATTGTCCTGAGACATATATCCAAGATTGGAGGTCGAACCCAGGCCTGGGCCTGGGGAAGAAGGGGGGACCATGGTAGAATTATATTCAGCATGATCCATGTTGTGTGGTTAGTTATTCCATAGATATGCACTTCACCCACCGTGGAGCCCAACAAGGGAATGTAATATGGAAATGGCTCTCCTATTTCCTACATTAAAGCTACATATCTATTATACTCCGGTTCATATTTTCCAGTAGTTCGTCCGGCTTAAGATTAACGTCCAATACATATCAAACACTAATTCCCTTAAGAAAAAGATTTAACATTTATTGGACATCCCCACCCAAAAATTTTAAGACCCCCCTCACCGCTCTCAAAAGCCTTGTTAACGCTGGTCTATATGCCCCAAGATTAGCCCATGAGCAGTCATTCTTGAAACCAAATAGTAAGATATAAATGAAGAAAAATTAAACCCGGTTCTGTACCTAAAATACCACAGTTGATACATATAGCCTGCCTGCTACACTTATTTTCATGGTGGCCATACACTTGACATTGATAGCATCTAAGCGGATTGGGAACATATACATCAACCTTCGCTTGAATGAAACCTATTTTGACAACCGTTGGTAGTTCTGGTGTATTGAATGTAAATACAAATGTGTTAGTTGGTTTCAGGACACCATCACGATGGACATTGATTCTACGGACATCCGTAACACCCTGTTCACCCATGAACTCCAAGATATGTTCGTTGCTCTGCCTGATTAAGGCAGGACAGCGAACAATACCTTTGGATGTATTCAAGGATTTATGAGGGGTCACGGAGCATTTCAGTCCACAAAAAGTTTTCATTTTTAAGAGGCTTTTTTCGTGAGGTTCTTTGGCACATTGTATTAATAGGTCACCTGATCTAAGATTCTTGATGCTTTTTGGCTCACCTGCCATACTCATTATTGTTTTGTGTATCAGAAAAGGAGAAAGAAGAGAAATATCCTTTCCTTCTACTTCTGAATGAATGATGAGAAATCTAGGTACATAAGGTTTTTTTGGTACAGAAGACTTAGATTGAGATTGAGAAGCTGTTAATGATTCATCAGAATCTGTGTCTGTAATCGGTGCGTGGCGTTTTCTAGATTTTGTAGCCATGTGTGTTTGGTTTTAAGATTCAGCCTCCATGCTCTCCACCCACCATGGAGCCCAACAAGGGAGCACTTTAATGGAGTGGCTTTCCGACCTCCAGTGCTAGAGCTACATGGAAGCTATACTTGCACAAATATATCTGCACAATAGACTCGCACAAATAAAATCTGCACAATTGACCCGTTAAGCCACTGCCTTCCAGGAATATTTTATAAAAGAAAGAATATATAAGATAATGGACACGTGGTAGGCATCAGAACGATACTATAGAACGAAGACATAAGAAGTATTTTTTTTTACATTTTCAGCTTCCTGGGGCTTAGCATGACAAGACCGATTAGAAACACCGGGCCGTGTTTCCCCTCGGGTCTACCCCGTCAAAGAGGCCAAAGAGACGTGTTGAGTCATACAGAATTTTATACGCCCATATTCTGCATGCTCTCAGTCTTCCAGGCCATCCCCTTCGAGTTACCGAGAAAGCCACCCACGGTGAACAAGTGGGACTCTACTCTTTGCACTCCCGGATGGGGACAAGTATTACAGTCAATATCGTCCCCAAATGTGAAGTGTGCCCCAGAGACCACGGCAAGGTGGTAGAGTCACTCCGGGGCTCTTTGCCATTAGATATCTTCCAACGGGTTTCTTCGAATTCAGGGAGAATTTCAGTTGTAATTAAAAATGCAGTGGGTGACAGCATTTGATGCAACTTTTAAATAAAAGAAAAAGGGTTGACTTTGATGAAAAAGTAGAACTTTTGAAGCAGGCATGGCATGATGGTTTGCGTTCTGCTAGTGGAGGTAAATTAATTGTCCCCAAACAGTTAGAGGAATATAGTTTTGGCATCGTCCACCCATCTCGAACCATAGGTCAGAATTAATGCATTATTAATGTTAATATAAGGTTCAAACCTTAGAAAATCTTCTCTGGAACCAAAAGGCTAATCAAGTTTTGGAATGTTCATGGAATCATGAATACTTCGGGTGTCTTGCAAAGTAAGTGATGCCCCAAGGGCTTCAAATTAACAAAGGATATCTCCCACTAAACCACTGTGCTGATCAAAAAATAATATTTACTTTTTGGGTTTGCACCCTTACTTACTTTAAATACCAAATATATTTCATCTCATGAGTTGAAAATGTCAAAGTTATCACTCCTGCTGTGCACTTGTGAAAATTTTGATATTTTCAACATGGTCGATGAAATATATCTGGTATTCACCTAAACAGTAAATATCCTTTAGTTATCACATGACGTCGCGTCTGGGAGTGAAATAACGCCATGCAATAAAATCGATAAACAACTAGTGGTTTACAGATTAACCACCAGACCTGGGGCCAAATACATTGAAAAGTATTCAAATACATTACAGCTACTTTCACTGATCAATGATTACAATTACATTACAGGACCTGTAGAATTGTAATGATTACAATAACAATTACTTTAGAAATGTAATCAAATAATTACTAATTACTTTGAAGTTTCGTATAAATTTGTAATGCTATAATTTATGATACTCACTTTTAAAGTTATGTAGGGTCTTTGCAGCTTTATACATATGTAATGCCATGTCAAATAACTAGCTATAAAGTTTTAAAAAATAAAAAAAATATGTAGACACAATGCACAGTTCATACCAATATCGGTTTAAATTTTTTGATACATCATACATCAGATCTGCCCTCATACAATGTACTTTATAGATGATGAGCATGCCACATATAGTAAAATAGGTTTATAAAGTACAGTAAAATGGAAAATTGTCTGGTACTTCAATCTTTTACTCAGTTGGTCAGCTATTTTCAACTTGTAAACAGATTTAGTGTGATGATTACTTTTATTCACCAAAGTTTTTCAAAAGTTAAATGTTTAATGCCAATTTTCAAGGGCTACTTTCAGCTCTAAAGCCGTTCAGACACCCTTTAACACAACTCATTCTGAGGGAACATAATTCAAAATGGCTTAAAACTGGTGCTGCCATTGCACGAACGTTGATTTAGAAATGTTATAGGTGTGATTGAAATAAACGCTTGCAACTGCTACACAAGTAGCTATTTAGAGGGCTGTAAGTCCTATTTCATATGAGCTAGCTATATTCAATAACACAAGATTTTAACACCTTTGAGAAGTATGGATTTGACAAATTTACCTGTGAAGTCAGCTAAGCATGTCAACAAGAACAGAATTAAATTTGCTTCTCACATCCAGACAAATGAAAGGAGAAATAAAATACTGTCAGAGTGAATTTTAAGAGAAAATTTTACCTAATACCATTTATAATATCCTATTGCAGTATTTAGCATCTCTCTATACTACATTGCCTCATAATCTAATAAAAGATAAACTAACAGAATTAATTGAACAAACATTTAACTGAGAGGGCTCACTTTATTTGGCTTGTAATGATAAAAATGCATTTTTTACTTCTGAACAACCTAAACGATATAAAATGTGGTCATGTCAGAAAATGTGTGATGCGCTCCATTATCTTTTGGACAATATATTTATAAGATTTGGCTCTAAATCATATAGACAAATCGTCGGTATTCCAATGGGTACTAATTGTGCTCCTCTTGTTGCAGATTTGTTTTTGTTTTGTTAAGAGAGAGACTTTATGTTATCTCTGTCAGACAATAATCAAGCTGATATTATTGAAGCTTTTAACTCTACCTCCAGATATTTAGATGACTTACTTAATATTGATAATCCTTATTTTGAACAAATGGTAGGTCAGATATATCCCACTGAACTTCAGTTAAATAAGGCGAATTCTTCTGATACTGAAGCTCCGTTTTTGGACTTGAACTTGTCAATAACAAAAGGCATAGTTTCTTCTAAAATTTATGATAAACGGGATTATTTTAATTTTGAAATAGTAAATTTCCCATTTCTTGATGGAGATGTTCCTCGTTTTCCTTCCTATGGTGTATATATTTCTCAGCTTATTCGTTTTGCTAGAGTGTGCTCTAATGTTGATGACTTCAACAACAGAAACTTATTTTTAACTGCTAAATTATTAAAACAAGGTTATAGATATCATAAAATTCGAAAAGCATTTTCTAAATTCTACTACAGACACTCAGAGTTAATTGTTAAATACAACATTGGGTTAAAAACTCTTCTGCAACAAGGCATATCAGAATCTATATTTTATGGCGATTTAGTCTATAAATTCAAACGAATTGTTGGAAAACCTAATTTTAGTGATCAATTAAAAAAGATCGTAAATCGTTATTTTGTTTGTTTGTTTGGTTCTTTACGACGCATCAACCCTTGTGGGTCATTAGCGTCAGACGGTATTAAACTAAACATGATGAAGATGGAAAAAGTAAAAATTTATAGGATAAAATAAAAGGAAAGATGATTATTTGTTTGTTTGTTTGTTTGTTTGGTTCTTAACGACGCATCAACCCTTGTGGGTCATTAGCGTCAGACGGTATTAAACTAAACATGATGAAGATGGAAAAAGTAAAAATTTATAGGATAAAATAAAAGGAAATATGATTATGAGTTTGTACAATGATAATTAGTTGCAATACAATTGTTGACAAGGGAGACCACGTACAATATCTGACAGTTTCAAAGAGCTATTCAGATAACTGTACATGTTCTTTAACTGAACAGAATACAACATTAAAAACTCTGTATTATGGTCTGATACAAATGTAAAACAAAACATGATTTAAAAATAGTAATTAGATTTTGTTAAAAAGATTTATTTGTCGTAAAAATGTCATAATACTATCAATATGTATATCTTGAAATAATTCTTTCATGTTATCAACATGGAAGCAATTATTTCTTACTTGTGTAAAATCGCCACATTCCAAGAGGAAGTGACGTACAGTGAATGGTGCGTCGCAAACAACACATTGTGGGTGCTCTTCACCTTGTAGTAGGTATGAATGAGTGACTCTTGTATGACCTAAGCGGAGTCGAGCTAAAACTACTTCTTCTCTTCTAATGTTTCGAACAACTGATTGATATTCACCAATAGTTGGTTTGATGTCAAGAAGTTTATTACCAATGCTGTTATTCCATGAAGTTTGCCATTCTTCCAAGATATATTTATTGATAGATGGCTTAAAATTTGAAAATGGAATTTTAAAAGAAGTTGGTTCTAATGAAAGCGATGTTTTTGCTTGCTTATCTACCATCTCATTCCCTTGGATACCTATATGACTAGGAATCCAACAGAGAGCAATTTCTTTATTAGCTAAAAGCTCATGACATTTTTCTAAAAGTTTCTGAATCTGTGGATTCTTTGAACTGGTATGGTTCATTGCTTTCAATACAGAAAGCGAGTCAGAAAATATAATAAATTTATTGTTAGCATCACAAGTGCTAATGAAATCTAAAGCTAGATCAATTGCTTTGGCTTCAGCAGTGAAAATTGATGAATCGTCAGGTATACGTTGCATATTACTATGGTTGTCTGATATAACAGCACAACCAACCTTTGAGTCTTCCTTTGACCCATCAGTATAAATTTGTTGGTAATTCTTATAACGACTTTGCATTTTTCTGAAATCATCTTTTAATATGTGTGGATTTGATTCAGATTTTTTCCCAGAATGTAAATCAAAAAGTATTTCAGGTGGTTTCATACACCAAGCTGGAATATTTGGTGTAAAATGTTTTTCAATCAGTCCTTGGTTATGTATAGGATCAAGCATTTGAAGATATGATTTTCGTGCAGAGCCATATATAATACAGCCATAGTCTAATTTTGACCGGACTAGAGACCGATAAAGCTTGAGAAGTGTAGTTCGGTCTGCACCCCAAGACGTATGGGAGAGCACTTTTAAAAGATTCAATGCTTTTAAACATTTAGCTTTGAGATATTTAATATGGGGTATAAAACTGAGTTTTCTATCAAATAAAATGCCAAGGAATTTAGATTCCTCAACAACTGGAATAGGTGATCCATATAAATGTAAAACTGGATCATCATGTTGCTTGCGCAACTGACAGAAATGTACACACTGTGTTTTTGATTTGGAAAACTTAAAACCATTGCTTGTTGCCCAATTTTCAATCTTATTTAAATTTTGTTGCAGTTGGCGTTCAATCGTCGCCATGCTTTTTGAGCGATAACAGATACAGAAGTCATCGACATATAATGAGCAATCAGTAAGATTACCTAAACATTTCACAATATCATTAATTTTAATGCTAAAAAGTGTTGTAGATAGAATGCCTCCTTGAGGTACACCTTGCTCCTGGTCATAATAGTCAGACAGAGAGGAGCCAACTCGGACTTGCATGGTGCAGTCTGCAAGGAAGTTTTCAATGAATGTAGGAAGTCTACCTCTTAATCCTAATTTGTGGATATCTTTTAAAATGCCATATCTCCACGTGGTATCATAAGCTTTTTCCAAATCAAAAAACACAGCAACTACATGTTCCTTTTTAATAAAGGCATCACGTATGAAGGTTTCCAATCTAACTAAATTATCAGTTGTACTGCGGTCAGATCTGAAACCAGACTGGAACCGCGATATATGATTATTGGATTCTAAAAACCAAGTAAGTCTTTTATTTATCATTCTTTCAAGTGTTTTACATAGACAACTTGTTAAAGCTATAGGTCTATAATTATTAGGTTCCGCAGGATCTTTCCCAGGTTTGGGAATTGTGATTATGGTTGCTAAGGTCCAATCTTCTGGAAATTTACCAGTAGTCCAAATGTAATTAAATATATTCAAAAGGGTTTCAAGAGAATTCTCTGGGAGATGTTTAAGCATTTGATAGTGGATCTCATCAGGACCCGTGGCTGAGTCATGTGATAGTTGAATAGCTTCAACTAATTCATCTAAATTAAAATCTTTGTTATAAATTTCATTATTTTGTGATTTAAAATTCAATTTAACTTTTTCTTGTTCGGTTTTAATCTTTCTGAAGGATTCAGAGTATTTGAATGATGATGAATTGTGACAAAAAGTTTCTCCTAAAGTGTCAGCAATGTCTGTTTTTGAAGTTGCTTTGCTGTCAGTACCCACCATGTTTAAATGTGTGTAACTGGGGGATTTGTTTTTTCCAGAGATTTTTCTTATCATATCCCAAACCTTTTTAATAGGTGTTTTATGGTTGATTTTCGAAACATACGATCTCCATGACTTACGCTTCGAAAGTTTAATTGTTCTATGGGCTTTAGCTCTAAATACTTTGATGTCATTGAAATTGTTGGTATTTGGAGATCTTTTGAATTTAGATAGAGCTTGTTTGCGCTGTTTAATTGCTTCTTTACAGTCGTCATTGTACCATGGATTACTTTTAGTTGGATTTGTCGAAGTTTGAGGAATACATTCTTTAGCTATTTCGATAAGAGAAGAGGTAAAATCAGTTATAGGATCAGAAGATTCTTTGAAGTTTTCTGGCACCAATTTATCAGTGCACAGAGTATTAAATAGATCCCAATTGGCTCTATTTAATTTCCACTTTGGATTGTGATCCTCAGTGGAAAAAGTGTTCTGTTCAATGATGATAGGGAAGTGATCACTATTGTGTTGATCTTCACATACAGACCAATTATAATCAAGAAACAGTGATGGATGACAGAAGGAAAGATCAATAGATGTAAAAGACTTTGTACTTGGAGAATGATAAGTATAAGACTTATCATTCATAATACAAATGTCATTCTTTGTAATGAAATTTTCGATAAGTTCACCTCTGGAATCATTGTTTTGACCACCCCAGAGGATATTGTGACCATTGAAGTCACCTAATAAGATATACGGAGAAGGAAGTTGTTGCAGTAAATTGTCCAAGTGTTGGGAGTTTAGAGAAAAGGATGGAGGAATATATACAGAACATATGGTTATTTCTCTGTCTAGAGTGACAGAAATAGCAGTTGCTTGTAGTTCTGTCTGTAAATCAATCTTTCTTTGTGGGAAAGATGATTTTACAAATATTGAGGCACCACCAGAGGGCCTCAGACAATCAGTATGAACATAGTTATGTACATTAAAACCTTTTAATGATATGTTATCATCTGGTTTAAGAAATGTCTCTTGAAAACAAAATACAGACGGATTATATTCAGAAATCAATAATGATACTTCATTAAAATTAGGTTTCAAACCTCGACAATTCCATTGTATAATTTTATGTTTAAAATCCATACTTGAAAATAATATTAAAAGGGGTAATAAAATAATGGTTAGATTGAAACCCTCCATTATTTAAGTTAATGGTAATCGTGAGAGTGTGCCTTTAGGGAGGTGATCACTGGAAGATGGCTCTGTGAAAACCACAGACTCATCGTCCATGACCTCCTCGCCATCTTTTTCAGCAAACACAGAATATGGATTCTTTTCAGCTTGTTTTGCTTTTTCTGTTAGTTCTTTTTCTTTCTGTGCTTGTTCTTTGAGAAAGATCTGTTTTCTTTCTTCTTTTTGTTGTTTTTTCAATTTATCTTTCTCTTCCTCCTCTTCTTCTCCTCATCCTTCTTTATCATTTCTAAGGTCCCCGCCTTAAGGGCTGGCCCAGGAGAGGAGTTACTTTTTCCTGGATGAGGAGATGAGTTACTTTTTCCTTGTGTACCGTCTTTCGTTTTCTCTGTTGTTTGTTGCTGTAAGTATTCGTTAAAGCTGTCATCTGTTTGTGTACTTTTGTTGTCAGTTTGTGTAGATTTGTTGCAAGTGCCAGGTTTTACTGCACTTGCATAGGTTTTTGCTCCGTTAAATTGTTCATACTGTTTTCGTGCTTCTGGGAATGAGATGTTCTGTTCACATTTAATTTTTAATATTTGTTTTTCTTTTTCCCACTGTGGGCATTCTTTAGAGTTTGCAGGGTGGTCACCTGAGCAGTTGACACATTTGGCAGGTTTATCACACTGGCCAGATGCGCAATGTTCAGGTTGAGCACAGTTGCAGCATACAGGGTGTCTACCACACTTGTTTTCGTGGTGACCGAACACTTGACAATTGTAACATCGAAGTGGATTCGGTATGTAGACATCTACTTTAACCTGAATAAATCCTATTTTTACAACTGTTGGTAAGATTGGTGTATTGAAGGTTAAAACAAATGTGTTGGTTGGTTTTAATATACCATCACGACGAACAGTGATTCTGCGAACATCTGTAACTCCCTGTTCACCCATGAACTCAATGATATGTTTGGTTGTCACTTTGCTCAAGGCAGGACAGCGAACAATACCCTTTGATGTGTTCAATGAGGAATGAGGTTTTACAGAGCATTTGAGGTTGCAGAAAGTCTTCATCTGTAGAAGAGTTTTTTCGTGTGATTCCTTTGCACATTGAATTAATAAGTCACCAGATCTTAGTGTTTTAATGCTCTTTGGTTCTCCTTTCAAACTCATAATTGTTTTATGCACGAGAAACGGAGACAGGGAAGAAATGGTCTCTTCCTGCTCAGAATGTATTAATAAAAATCTAGGTACATAAGGTGTTTTTGTTGAGGTAGACGAACTTGATTTAGTTGGTTGAGACGCTGGGTACGAGTTTTCAGAGTCAGTATCTGAATTTGCTATGTGACGTTTTTTTGCTTGTTTTTTAGCCATGTAGTTTTGTTGTTTGATTCATCCTCCATGCTCTCCACCCACCGTGGAGCCCAACAAGGGAACACTTTAATGGAGTGGCTTTCCGACCTCCAGTGCTAGAGTTACATAGAAGGTATACATGCACAAAAAGAATCTGCACAATTGACCCGTTAAGCCACTGCCTTCCAGGATTATTTTATAAAAGAAAGAAATTTTAAGATAATGGACACATGGTTGGCATCAGAACGATACTATAGGACGAAGATATAAGAAATATTTTTTTTTTTTTTTTTACATTTTCAGAATCCTGGGGCTCAGCATGACAAAGCCGATTAGAAACACCGGGCCGTGTTTCCACCTCAGTCTACCCCGTCAAAGAGGCCAAAGAGACATGTTGAGTCATACAGAATTTATAAACGTCCATATTCTGCATGCTCTCAGTCTTCCAGGCCATCCCCTTCGAGTTACGAGAAAGCCACCCACGGCAGACAGGTGAGTCCTACTCTTAGCACTCCCAGAGGAGACAAGTATTATAATCAATATCGTCCCCTGTGTGAAGTGTGCCCCAGAGACTGTGGCAAGGTGGTAGGGACTCTCCAGGGTCGTAAATCGTTATATAAGGGTTGGATATAATTTGGATATCATGCGATAGTCTGCATGCCTAGTTTTAAACCCAATCACGGTTTATAGCTATGGTTTCCTCTTTAATTGCATGACGGTTGGTCAGGCCTCAGACTCTATGATGGCTCTGACGTAAAGCTTTAATCGGTGGGTTGGTGCCTGATGCTTATCTGTAGCTGGACCCACCGTGGCTCAACTTGAGGTTTTCTTTAACTCTGACTATCTGTGAGTCATGAGCCCTTTTCTTTGTTTCATCATGGAGTGTTAATTTGATTAGAGTGTTTTCCATGATGATACATTGCATTAGTTAGATGGCCTCCATGCGAGCTGAACATTTCTTGTACCTCAACAACAGCAGAATCTGGGGCGAAGATTTGGTACCAGTAAAATGCATTTAAGCCCCCCGGTGGCTTAGGCTGCTGTCCGTTCTAAGGCGGTGGTTCTGTTGTTGTTGACTTTTTGTTTATTGTTACTCCCATTGTGGGAGTCTGTAATTGTTCTATGTTTTGTTGTACGTTACTTTATGTCCATTCTAGTATTGCAATCATCTTGATGGGGAAGAGAGAGCTGATTGCTTTGCTTAATTTGTCTTCCTGGTGTCTTGTGATGGTTGAGCGGCTCTTCCTCGCGGTGCCACGGGGTTGTCTGCAGTTTGTGATTGTGGTATTTCCTGATCATACTCACTTACTATTTTTAAAAATAAAATAAAATAATTGTGTAAAAAAATCACTGATTTTTATTTTTTCATACACAATGTACATTTATCTCAAACATCTGAATTAAATTGATATTAATTCTGAAAGTTACTAAATCTTTTAAGATTGATTTTATTATTTATTGTCTACAAAAGTCAATATTTTTTATTTATCCATTGTGTACCTTTTTCCAATCATCTGAATTAAAATAATACCATTAGTCATCAGTTAGTTTCTAGTGGTGAGCAAAATTTTCTAAGTAAGTAGCCAAATGTATTTAAAAAGTATTTTAAAGTAACCATAATTACAGCTAAAATATTTTCAGTAATGATTACAATTACATTGCATGTATTTGAGCCAAGCAATAATTACAATTACATGATTACTTTGAAAATTGTATTTAATTACAGATAATTACAATTACTGATTACGTTTACCCCAGGTCTGTTGACCACTGTTGGTTTACAGATTTATGGGAAACTGTACGACCTCCATACATAATGCGAAAAATTATAACGTTCTTACGCCAGAAATGAGATTTCAAAGTATTCTTAATGTCAAATGATAAATAAAATCTATCATTCGTGCTCTTGCATTATTGAATTTATCAAATTTGTTGAGAAAAAGTGATAAAATGCTCGACAAGCCTTGCATTTTATCACTTTTCCCCAACTTGTTTAATAAAGGACCTCGGACAGTCTTAATGAAGGATTGCCCATAAAAATGGCCAGAAAAAAGTTTCAATGGAAAACGATAGTTTTTCCATCAAAAATATAGCAGGTTCAACGCTCGAATTATCCGCAAAATTGTTTTTCTCATTGGACAAGTGCTTATCTAAAAATATGCGTTGAAAACCCTGTTTTTGCTATTCAACATATAGAAAATAGAAAAAGTTTTACTGAAGTGCTTCCCCCCTCTCCCCGTGACCAAACTAATCCTTTTGCATACTGTTGTAGTTTTACATTTGACACATCATATAAAAACGGCATGATTGGTCACGGGGGAACGATGTCAAGATGTTCAAAAACAGTTTATTATAAAAACTTATCCGGAACTTATTTTGTACAAACCTGTAGGTAAATATCAATTTACAATGGCATGTATCAGGGCTTTAGTTATGATTGCGTACTAAGTAATTAAGTGTCTTATTTCTCAACCAAAACATATGTTGTGGGTACTCAAAAGAACCGTCGCAATGAGTAAAATCTGACGATTTAAAAAAATATTTATAATTATAAGTAAAAAAATTGTGCTTACCTAAACTCTGACTTATACAGTGTGAAGGTTTGATACCCCTGAGTTAACATGTCAAACTGGCTGAACTCATACACAACAGGTAATGGTCAAAAGTTATGGACATCATACTTCTTTAGAAGTTATGGACATCATACTTATTTAGAAGAAGCTATGAAATCTTCAACCTAAATTTAATGCAAACGCATCACTTTCGTCGCAAGTTTTATGCCCCAAACATGATATATTCCATGTATTTAGGTGAATACCCGGCGAAACTTTGACTTTCTGTGAAAAAAAAATTGTCACAAAAAATACCCCCGCCCCCTAAACCCTAATGTCCTGGCATAAATGTGCAATATTTCCAAAATATTTTTATTTTGCTAGGTACACTAAATGTCAGGGTTTTATTTAAGCACTAAAATATAGTTGTCAAATATGCATTATTTTAGCAACAGGCTGTCAAAATTTGGGCAGATTGAATAGGAGACTGTCCGAGGTCCTTCAATTAAGCATGATCACGCATGTTAGTATTTAATCAAGGTTTACATCCTATTACTTTCTTCACATAAAAGATAATATTCCATTTAAGCAATATATAATTATGCAATGAAACTGCTTGTCATCACTAGCAAGCATAAAACTTCTAGTCTGTTTTGAAGTATATCATTTGTCTTTAAAGAAGAGAACAGTTCTCAATAGTGTTGGATGAATGTTGCAAGTTAATTGTGATGAAGACAAATATCTTATGTTAGTGGTAGGGAATATACTATTTTAAATGCACTTTGCTAGATACTCTTAGAGATCTTATCAAAATAATTCTCACCTGTCCCATAGTGACAAGGTGAGCTCTTTTGATTGCTTCGTCCCCCGGCAGTGAACAATTAACTTAAAGACATCACTTAAATCTCTAGTCCAATTTTGAAATATTTTCACAAAAAAAATGAGTGGGTGGCCCTTACAATAATTGTTCGAATGGCTCTGGTCCATTGCATAACTAGGTTGTCATTTAAATCAAAAGTTTTAGGTACAGAGTGACGAATGCATGTTAGGGACAACACAACCCCTACCTCGAGCAGACTATGGGACCTATTTGTCCACAGGGTGGATAGTACTGGCACAACCCAGGAAGCACAGGGTCCGAAAGGTGTTGCACGCTAACGGTAGACCCTTGACGTAGGTCTACTTATCACTGTCGCACTTGAAGACTCATCAGGTCCGAGGCTATTTGTCCACAGGGTGGATATTACTGGCGAAATCCAGGAAGCACAGGGTCCAAAAGGTGCCGTTTTTATATGGTAGACCCCTAACGTAGGTCTACTAGCAAGACCCCTAACTAGGTCTGCTAGCTGCTACCGCACTTGGTGACTTGTCAGGTCTGAGGCTTGTGGTGGATGTCTGATTGGGTACGAGGATCTCTTGTTGTAATCCCACACACACGCATGATACATAAACACGCCTCCAAATTGCTCTCATGACAACAAATCAACCATTATGCTCCAGCTTTTTTCGCCAAGAAAGAGAATAAAGAGAAGTACCTCAATCATGTTCAGCGTCAAGTACAGCTGAGTGCCTAGTGTCGTTTATAGCTGACTATTTATTACTGCTTTCCACAGTTGAGAGCCAAAAAATTAGAAAATAGTGAATATGATCAGGAAATACCACAATCACAAAGTGCAGACAAACCCCTGGCATCGTGAGGAAGAGCCACACAAAAATCACGAGACACCAGGAAGACAAACAAAGCAAAGCAAAGCAAGCAGCTCTCTCTCTCTCTCTGTTCCATCGAAAACTAGAATGGACACAAAGTAACTTACAATAAAACATAGAACAATTACAGAATCCAACAATGGGAGTAACAATCAACAACGAATCAACAACAACAGAATCCCCGCCTAAGAACTGACAGCATCCAAAGCCACTGGGGGAGGGCTTAAATGCATTTTACTGGTACCAAATCTTCGCCCTAGATCCTGCTATTGTTGAAGTACATAAGTATTAAGCTCGCATGGAGGATTCCTAACTATTGCAATGTATCATCATTGAAAAACAATATAACCAAATTAACGGAGACTGTGTGAAAAATTTGATCCAAGATACCATCCAAGACTCATTTGTCATAATGTCTTATTGTCAAAAAAGCAGCTGATATTCAATCTCAACTCAAAGTAAAACTTTCTAAAGCACAAAATGTGTGTTTAACTCTTGATCTTTGGATGAACAGGCCAATGACAGTTTTCCTGGGTGTAACTGGACATTATGTAATGCTTGAGTGAAAAAGAGTCAAAGAGCGACACATTAGTGAAAACATCAAGCACTGTTATGAAGAGACGTTAGCCTTTTATGGTATTTTGACAATGCTTCAAATATGCCGAAAAGATTTGCCAATTTGCCAAGGTTAAACAAAGTGATTCAAGTGATGACGATGATGACAACTCTATGGAAGACATTGATAAGGATATACGTAAATGCTTACCCTTCCATTTACTATGCTTTGCTCACACATTGCAACTTGTGATTCGAGATGGGTTGAAAGTAGCTGGGCAACATTTAAAGACTGTAATAGCAAAAGCTGCATCTATTGTGGGCAGCATCAGAAAATCTATACATGCCACTGGAATCCTGGAAATCGAAAAGTGTGTGCAGGCCCAGAACTTGACAAGATGGAACAGCCAGATTAAAATGATTCGTTCCAGAGAGCAGGAATTAGAACTAAGTGTAAAACTCACAGCATTATAAAGAAGCTTACTGAAAGAGCTCTGTGAAATCCTTGGTCCATTTGAGGAAGCCACCCAGCTATAAGCAACGCAGTCAGTTTTGCCAGTTTGTTGCGACTAGTTTCTTTACTTAAACTCTGTTCAGATATTTGTGGCACCGGTTTTTCGCAGTTTCCACTTTTATACATCGTTTTAGGCCCAACATCGCTGTGAGAAAGTTATTCTTGAAGACATCCGCTAATTTCTCCAGCAGGTTTCGTGGCAGTGCGAGCCCTGATATCTTGAAAATGTCAGAAACTTAACAAATGCGCCCACAAAGTCCAGCTGACGATGATTGCCACATAAAATACATCAATATTCATCGATATGCTTCAACCTTTTGGGACCAGAATGGCAATAATTGTCATAGAAGCATTGCTACAAAAAGACGACAAATGCACTAATAGAAGAGGGCGAGAAAAATAATAGACTCGTCTACATAAGACTATTTGATACCAGAATAGGGTACCAAAGAAAGAATTATTCTTTATAGGAAAACAAGTGATATCAAAGTCCCGATATGTTGTGACTGCCTATCCTGCAAGAAGGGTGTAAGGTATGTATTATTTTGGGTCTAATCAGTCTTCTGTCAACATGAATAAAGCTCCGATTCATATATTTACCCAATAAGGACATGCCAAAGATTCTGATCAGACTTAGCTGATGGCCAAACAATATGTTATATAACAGGAAATCTCTTAAGCAAGACCAGGATTCAATATGGTTCTTTTTACAGTTGAAGAAGCTCATCAATTAAGAGTAAGGAAGCCAGTCGTAGTGAAACCGATAGTCACTTGGGCAGCGCCAGGGGTCATCAGATAGCCTGTCAAGAGGAACCAGTCACACCCCCTGCTTCTTTATCCGTCGTGGGGCTTGCTTTCTGCCACAGGTCATATGGTAACTTTACCAATTCGTATAGGGGTAAGCGTGTTAACTCTAGCATTTAGAATAAGGAGGTTTTAAGGGGGATTTTTATAGAATGAAACTGAATCAGAGAAAACCTGTCATTTAGGTTTGCAGCAAAATGAGACTCACACCTGCCTGTTCTGCTACAGAAACTGCTAAGAATCTTGGAAATTTTGGTAATCAGAGTTTATACATTCCAAAACGTGAAAAACAAAGGTGCTAATCAGACTGCACAGATCTGTAGGCCGAGTTGCGCCAATGTTCCTCAAATACCTCACAGGCAGACAAACCTGCGCATCAGTGAAGCCTGATCAATAACTCCTTTGTTATTCGCTTTATGGAAAGTATCATATGTAGATTTGCTACAAGTGAAATCTCAATTTTCAAGCTGGTCTTTGTAGTTAAAGTGTTGAGAAGACCCTTATTAGACTAGTATGCATCATCTAGGTGTATAAAAGACTCTGATCAGACTGGAATGTATTATTTTTGGTCTGATCAGTCGCCTTTCCCCATGAATAAAGCTTGGAATGATATATTACCCACTTAGATCATGCCAAAGATTCTGCTCAGACTGAGCTGACGATCAAATTGAGCTGATGGCCAAACTGATCCGAGTGTTTTCTCTGTATAAACTCATTTTATAAGTTTTGTCACGTCATGGCTCCAATATGTTTACAACATGTTAAGCTATTCCGCAAGACCATGATTAAATATGGTTCTTTTCTCAGATAAAGAAGCTCAGCCATTAAGAGTTAGGGAGCCAGTCATAGTGGAACCAGTAGTCTCTCCGGCAGCGCCAGAGGAAGCATGCATTAGAGAACCTGTGCGTGAGGAACCGGTCATCCCTCCTGCTTCTTCATCCGTTGGCGGGAGGGTTGTTGGTGGCTTCCTTTCTGCCACCGGTCATATGGTAACTTTACTAATTCGTTTAGGATTAAGCGCGGTAACTCTACCATTTAAAATCGGGAGGTTTCTAGGGGATTTATATAGGATGAAATTGAATTAGAGAAAAATGTCTTCTAGGTTTGCAGCAAGATGAGACTCGCACCTGCCTGTTCTGCTACAGACATCGGAAACCCTTTGTGTGAGGAACCGGTCATACCCCCTGCTTCTTCATCTGTTGTCGGGAGGGTTGTGGGTGGCTTCCTTTTCTGCCACGGGTCACATTATTAATTCTTTAAGGAGAAAGCGCGGTAACTCTACCATTTAGAATTGGGAGGTTTCTAGGGGGATTTTTTAGGATGAAACTGAAGTAGAGAAAACCTTTTTATAGGATGAAACTGAACTAGAGAAAATTATAGAAAACCTATCTTCTAGGTTTGCAGTAAGATGAGACTCACACCTGCCTGTTCTGCTACAGAGACTGCCAAGAATCTTGGAAACTTTGGTAGTCAGGGTTTATACTTTCCAAAAAGTAAAAAACAAAGGTGCTAATCAAACTGCATAGATCTGAAGGCTGAGTTACACCACTGTTGCTCACATACCACAAAGGCAGACAAACCTGCGCATCAGGGCAGTCTCATCAGTTCCTTTACAATTCACTTTATGGAAAGTATCACATGAAAATTTGCTACAAGTGAAATCTCAATCTTCAAGCTAGTCTCAGTAGCTAAGGTGTTGAGAAGACCCCTATCAGACTAGTATGAATCATCTAGGTGTTGTGGACACTCTTATCAGACTGGTATGTATTATTTTTGGTCTGATCAGTCTTCTGTCCCCATGTTTGTTTGTTTGTTTGGTGCTTAACGACGCATCAACCCTTGTGGGTCATTAGCGTCAGACGGTATTAACTAAACATGATGAGGATGGAAAAAGTTTAAAATTTATAAGATAAAATAAAAGGAATGGTGATGATGAGTTTGTTTTATGAAAATAAGTTGCAATACGATTGTTGACAGGAGAGACCACGTACAATATCTGACAGTTTCAAAGAGCTATTCAGATAACTGTACATGTTCTTTAACTGAACAGAATACAACATAATATAATCTGTATTATGGTCTGATACAAATGTAAAACAAAACATGATTTTAAAAACAGCAATTAGATTTTGTTAAAAAGATTTATTTGTCTTAAAAAAGTCATAATACTATCAATATGTATATCTTGAAATAATTCTTTCATGTTATTAACATGGAAGCAATTATTTCTTACTTGTGCAAAATCGCCACATTCCAAAAGGAAGTGACGTACAGTGAAAGGTGCGTCGCAACCAACACATTGAGGATGCTCTTCACCTTGTAGTAAGTATGAATGAGTGACTCTTGTATGACCTAAGCGGAGTCGAGCTAATACTACTTCTTCTCTTCTAATGTTTCGAACAACCGATTGATATTCACCAATAGTTGGTTTGATGTCAAGAAGTTTATTACCAATGCTGTTATTCCATGAAGTTTGCCATTCTTCCAAGATATATTTATTGATAGAGGGCTTAAAATTGGAAAATGGAATTTTAAAAGAAGTTGGTTCTAATGAAAGCGATGTTTTTGCTTGCTTATCTACCATCTCATTCCCTTGGATACCTATATGACTAGGAATCCAACAGAGAACAATTTCTTTATAAGTTAAAAGCTCATGACATTTTTCTAAAAGTTTCTGAATCTGTGGATTCTTTGAACTGGTATGGTTCATTGCTTTCAATACAGAGAGCGAGTCAGAAAATATAATAAATTTATTGTTTGCATCACAAGTGTTAATGAAATCTAAAGCTAGATCAACTGCTTTGGCTTCAGCAGTGAAAATTGATGAATCGTCAGGTATACGTTGCATATTACTATGGTTGTCTGATATAACAGCACAACCAACCTTTGAGTCTTCCTTTGACCCATCAGTATAAATTTGTTGGTAATTCTTATAACGACTTTGCATTTTTCTGAAATCATCTTTTAATATGTGTGGATTTGATTCAGATTTTTTCCCGGAATGTAAATCAAAAAGTATTTCTGGTGGTTTCATGCACCAAGCTGGAATATTTGGTGTAAAATGTTTTTCAATATTTTGTGGTTTGATATTGGCAGATTCTAAAAGTGGTGAAATTCTGATGCCAAATGATTTAATAGCTTTAGGTTTTTGTTCATACAGATTAACATAATTTGGTGGGAATGTAACTTCATGAGCAGGATTTGATGGGTTAGCAGCAAGTCTTATAGCATATTGCAAAGAGAGTTTCTCTCTTCGTGAATATAGTGATGGTTCATCTGCTTCCACATAGAGACTAGCAACAGGAGAAGTTCTAAAAGCCCCTAAAGCTAATCTAAGTCCTTGGTTATGTATAGGATCAAGCATTTGAAGATATGATTTTCGTGCAGAGCCATATATGATACAGCCATAGTCTAATTTTGACCGGACTAGAGACCGATACAGCTTTAGAAGTGTAGTTCGGTCTGCACCCCAAGAAGTATGGGAAAGCACTTTTAAAAGATTCAATGCTTTCAAACATTTAGCTTTGAGATATTTAATATGGGGTATAAAACTGAGTTTTCTATCAAATAAAATGCCAAGGAATTTAGATTCCTCAACAATTGGAATAGGTGATCCATATAAATGTAAAACCGGATCATCATGTTGCTTGCGCAACTGACAGAAATGTACACACTGTGTTTTTGATTTGGAAAACTTAAAGCCATTGCTTGTTGCCCAATTTTCAATCTTATTCAAATTTTGTTGTAGTTGACGTTCAATTGTTGCCATGCTTTTCGAGCGATAACAGATACAGAAGTCGTCAACGTATAATGAGCAATCAGTAAGATTACCTAAACATTTCACAATATCATTAATTTTGATACTAAAAAGTGTTGTAGATAGCACACCCCCTTGAGGTACACCTTGCTCCTGGTCATAATAGTCAGACAGAGAGGAGCCAACTCGGACTTGCATGGCGCGGTCTGCAAGGAAGTTTTCAATGAATGTAGGAAGTCTACCTCTTAATCCTAGTTTGTGGATATCTTTTAAAATGCCATATCTCCACGTGGTATCATAAGCTTTTTCCAAATCAAAAAACACAGCAACTACATGTTCCTTTTTAATAAAGGCATCACGTATGAAGGTTTCCAATCTAACTAAATTATCAGTTGTACTGCGGTCAGATCTGAAACCAGACTGAAACCGCGATATATGATTATTGGATTCTAAAAACCAAGTAAGTCTTTTATTTATCATTCTTTCAAGTGTTTTACATAGACAACTTGTTAAAGCTATAGGTCTATAATTATTAGGTTCTGCAGGATCTTTCCCAGGTTTGGGAATTGGGATTATGGTTGCTAAGGTCCAATCTTCTGGAAATTTACCAGTAGTCCAAATGTAATTAAATATATTCAAAAGGGTTTCAAGAGAATTCTCTGGGAGATGTTTAAGCATTTGATAGTGGATCTCGTCAGGACCCGTGGCTGAGTCATGTGATAGTTGAATAGCTTCAACTAATTCATTTAAATTAAAATCTTTGTTATAAATTTCATTATTTTGTGATTTAAAATTCAATTTAACTTTCTCTTGTTCAGTTTTAATCTTTCTGAAGGATTCAGAGTACTTGAATGATGATGAATTGTGACAAAAAGTTTCTCCTAAAGTGTCAGCAATGTCTGTTTTTGAAGTTGCTTTGCTGTCAGTACCCACCATGTTTAAATGTGTGTAACTGGGGGATTTGTTTTTTCCAGAGATTTTTCTTATCATATCCCAAACCTTTTTAATAGGTGTTTTATGATTGATTTTCGAAACATAAGATCTCCATGACTTACGTTTTGAAAGTTTAATTGTTCTGCGGGCTTTAGCTCTAAATACTTTAACGTCATTCAAGTTGTTGGAATTTGGAGATTTTTTAAATTTAGATAGAGCTTGTTTACGTTGTTTAATTGCCTCTTTACAGTCGTCGTTGTACCATGGATTACTTTTAGTTGGATTTGTCGAGGTTTGAGGAATACATTCTTTAGATATTTCTATAAGAGAAGAAGTAAAGTCAGATATGGGATCAGAAGATTCTTTGAAGTTTTCTGGTATTAATTTACCAGTGCATAGAGTATTAAATAGATCCCAGTTGGCTCTATTTAATTTCCACTTTGGATTGTGGTCCTCAGTGGAAAAAGTGTTCTGTTCAATGATGATAGGGAAGTGATCACTATTATGTTGGTCTTTACTCACAGACCAATTATAATCAAGAAAGAGTGATGGGTGACAGAAGGAAAGATCAATAGAGGAAAAGGACTTTGCACTTGTAGAAAGATAAGTGTATGATTTATCATTCATAATACATATATCATTTTTGGTTAAGAAATTTTCGATAAGCTCACCTCTGGAATCATTGTTTTTACCACCCCAGAGGATATTGTGACCATTGAAGTCACCTAATATGATATAAGGAGAAGGAAGTTGTTGTAGTAAACTGTCCAGGTGTTGAGAATTAAGAGAAAATGATGGGGGGATATATACAGAACATATGGTTATTTCTTTGTCAAGAGTGACAGATACTGCAGTTGCTTGTAGTTCTGTTTGTAAATCAATCTTTCTTTGTGGGAAAGATGATTTTACAAACACCGAGGCACCACCAGAGGGCCTCAGACAATCAGTATGAACATAGCTATATATATTAAAACCTTTTAATGAGATGTTATCATCTGGTTTAAGAAATGTCTCTTGAAAACAAAATACAGATGGATTATATTCGGAAATCAATAGAGATACTTCATTAAAATTAGGTTTCAAACCTCGACAATTCCATTGAATAATTTTATGTTTAAAATCCATACTTGAAAATAATATTAAAAGAGATACTAAAATAATGGTTAGATTGACACCTTCCATTGTTTAAGTTGTTGGTAATCGTGAAAGTGTGCCTTTAGGGAGGTGATCACTGGAGGAAGAGTCTGTGAAAACCACAGAATCATCGTCCATGTCATCTTCCTCATCATCCTTTTTAAACACAGAAAATGGATTCTTCTGAGCTAGTATTGCTTTTTCAGCTTCTTCTTTATCTTTCTGTGCTTTTTCTTTGATATATTGTTGTCGTCTTTCATCTTTTTGTTGTTTTTTGAGTTTGTCTTTCTCTTCTTTTTTCTTCTTCTCTTCATCTTTCCTAATCATCTCCAGGGTTGCTGGCTTAAGGGTTTGCCCTGGACGAGATGAATTACCCTTTTCTTGGGGTTTTCCTTTAGAGGGTTCTTGTTTTTCTTGTGTTTGTTTTTTTAAATATTCTGTAAAACTGTCGTCCGTCTGTGTGCTGTTGTTATGAGTTTCTGTAGATTTGTTGCAAGTGCCTGGTTTCACAGCACTTGCATATGTCCTAGCTTGGTAAAATTGTTCGAATTGCTTACGAGCTTCTGGAAATGACAAGTTATTTTCACATTTTATTTTAAGGATTTTTCTCTCTTTCTCCCATTGTGGGCAATCTTTTGAGTTAGCAGAATGATCACCTGAGCAGTTGGCACACTTGGCAGGTCTTTGACACTGGCCAGATGCGCAATGTTCAGGCATACTGCAGTTGACGCATATCGCTTGTCTGCCACACTTATTTTCGTGGTGGCCAAACACTTGACATTTATAACATCTAAGTGGATTTGGGATATACACGTCAACTTTTGCCTGAATAAAGCCTATTTTGACATTTGCTGGTAGAACTGGTGAGTCGAAAGTAAAAACAAAAGTGTTGGTTGGTTTGAGTGCTCCATCACGGTGAACATTAATTCTACGTACATCTGTAACACCTTGTTCACCCATGAACTCAAGAATATGTTCGCAGCTCTGCTTGCTTAAGGCAGGGCAGCGAACAATACCCTTTGATGTGTTCAAGGATTTATGGGGTGTTACAGTACATTTCAATCCACAAAAAGTTTTCATTTTCAGAAGATTTGTTTCATGGGGTTCTGTCCCCATGAATAAAGCTTGGAATGATATATTTACCCACTAAGGACATGTCAAAAATTCTGATTAGATTGAGCTGATGGCCAAACTGATATGAGTCATCTCTGTATAAACTCATTTTATTGGTTTTGTCACGTCATGGCTCCAATATGTTTTACAACATGTTAAGCTATTCAGCAAGACCAGGATTAAATTTGGTTCTTTTTTCAGATAAAGAAGCTCAGCCATTTAGAGTTAGGGAGCCAGTCGTAGTGGAACCGGTAGTCTCTCGGGCAGCGCCAGAGGAAGCGTGCATCAGAGAGCCTTTGAGTGAGGAACCGGTCATCCCCCCTGCTCCTTTATCCTTTGTTGGGAGGGTTGTTGGTAGCTTCCTTTCTGCCATCTGTCATATGGTAACTTTACTAATTCGTATAGAGAGAGGGTTGTTGGTGGCTTTCTTTCTGCTACCGGTTATATGGTAACTTTACTAATTCGTATAGGAGAAAGCGCAGTAACTCTTACATTTAGAATCGGGAGGTTCCTAGGGGGATTTTTTATAGGATGAAACTAGATTAGAGAAAACCTTTTTATAGGATGAAACGGAACTAGAGAAAACCCGTCTCTAGGTTTGAAGCAAGATGAGACTCACACCTGCCTGTTCTGCTACAGAGACTGAAATTTTGGTAATCAGGGTTTATACTTTCCAAAAAGTGAAAAACAAAGGAGCTAATCAGACTGTACAGATCTGAAGGCTGAGTTACACCTATGTTGCTCACATACCACAAAGGCAGACAAACGTGCGCATCAGGGCAGTATGATCAGTTCCTTTGTCATTCACTTTATGGAAAGTATCATATGAAAAATTGCTACAAGTGAAATCTCAATCTTCAAGCTAGTCTCAATAGCTAAGGTGTTGAGAAGACCCCTATCAGACTAGTATGAATCATCTAGGTGTTGAGAACACTCTTATCAGACTGGTATGTATTATTTTGGTTCTGGTCAGTCTTCTGTCCCCATGCATAAAGTTTGGAATAATACATTACCCACTTAGGACATGCCAAAGATTCTGATCAGACTAAGCTGATGCCCAAATTAGTTTTGTCACGTCATGGCTCCAATATGTTTTACAACATGTAAAGCTATTCAGCAAGACCAGGATTATATATGGTTCTTTTCTCAGATAAAGCACACCCATTAAGAGTTAGGGAGCCAGTCATAGTTGAACTGGTAGTCTCTTAGGCAGCGCCAGGGGAAGCCTGCATCAGAGAGTCTGTGTGTGAGGAACTGGTCATACCCCCTGCTTCTTCATCTGTTGTTGGGAGGGTTGTTGGTGGCTTCCTTTCTGCCACCGGTCATATGGTTACTTTACTAATTTGTATAGGAGTAAGCGCGGTAACTCTACCATTAAGAATCAGGAGTTTTCTAGGAGGAGTTTTTATAGGTTGAAACTGAATTAGAGAAAACCTTTTTATCGGATGAAATTGAATTAGAGAAAACCTGTCTTCTAGGTTTGCAGCAAGATGAGACTCGCACCTGCCTGTTCTACTACAGAGACTGCCAAGAATCTTGGAAATTTTGGTTTGCAGGGTTTATACACAGATCTGAAGGCTGAGTTACACCACTGTTCTCACATACCACAAAGGCATACAAAACTGCGAATCAGGGCAGTCTGATCAACTCCTTTGTTATTCACTTTATAGAAAGTATCATAAATAATTTGATACAAGTGGACTCTCAATCTTCAAGCTAGTCTCTGTAGCTATGGTGTTGAGAAGACTCCTATCAGACTAGAATGAATCATCTAGGTGTTGAGAAGACTCTGATCAGACTGGTACGTATTATTTTGGGTCTGAATAGTCTTCTGTCCCCATGAATAAAGCTTTGAATGATATATGTACCCACTTAGGACACGCCAAAGATTCTGATCAGACTAAGCTGATGCCCAAACTGATCTGAGTGTTTTCTCTGTATAAACTCATTTTATTAGTTTTGTCACGTCATGTCTCCAATATGTTTTACAACATGTAAAGCTATTCAGCTAGACCAGGATTAAATATGGTTCTTTTCTCAGAACAAGAACCTCGGCCATTAAGAGTTAGGGAGCCAGTCGTAGTGGAACCTGTAGTCTCTTGGCGGCGCCAGAGGGAGCGTGCATCAGAGAGCCTGTGCGTGGGGAACGGGTCATCCCCCTGCTTCTTCACCCATTGTCAGGAGGGTTGATGGTGGCTTCCTTTCTGCCACCGGATATATGGTAACTTTACTAATTTGTATAGGAGTAGGCACGGTAACTCTACCATTTAGAATCGGGAGCTTTCTTGGGGGAGTTTTTATAGGTTGAAACTGAATAAGAGAAAACCTTTTTATAGAAGGAAACTGAATTTGAGAAAACCTGTCTTCTAGGTTTGCAGCAAGATGAGACTCATACCTGCCTGTTCTGCTACAGAGACAGCCAAGAATCTTGGAAATTTTGGTTTTCAGGGTTTATACTTTCCAAAAAGTAAAAAGCAAAGGTGCTAATCAGACTGCTCAGATCTGAAGGCTGAGATACACTACGGTTGCTCACATACCACAAAGGCAGACAAACGTGCGCATCAGGGCAGTCTGATCAGTTCCTTTGTTATCCACTGTACGGAATGTATCATATGTAAATTTGCTACAAGTGAAATCTCAATCTTCAAGCTAGTCTCAGTAGCTAAGGTGTTGAGAAGACCCCTATCAGACTAGTATGAATCATCTAGATGTTGAGAAGACTCTGATCAGACTGGTACGTATTATTTTGGCTCTGGTCAGTCTTTTGTCCCCATGAATAAAGCTTGGAATGATATATTTACCCATTTAGGACATGCCAAAGGATTCTGATCAGACTGAGCTTATGGTCAAACTGATCTGAGTGTTTTCTCTGTATAAACTCATTTTATTGGTTTTGTCACGTCATGGCTCCAATATGTTTTACAACATGTAAAGCTATTCAGCAAGACCAGGATTAAATATGGTTCTTTTCTCAGATAAAGAAGCTCAGCCATTAAGAGTTAGGGAGCCAGTTGTAGTGGAACCGGTAGTCTCTCAGGCAGCGCCAGTGGAAGCGTGCATCAGAGAGCCTGTGCGTGAGGAATCGGTCATCCCCCTTGCTTCTTCATTTATTGTCAGGAGGGTTGTTGGTGGCTTCCTTTCTGCCACCGGATATATGGTAACTTTACTAATTCGTGTAGGAGTAAGCACAGTAACTCTACCATTTAAAATCGGGAGTTTTCTTGGGGGAGTTTTTATAGGTTGAAACTGAATAAGAGAAAACCTTTTTATAGGGGAAACTGAATTAGAGAAAACCTGTCTTCTAGGTTTGCAGCAAGATGAGACTCACACCTGCCTGTTCTTCTACAGAGATAGCCAAGAATCTTGGAAATTTTGGTTTTCACGGTTTATACTTTCTAAAAAGTAAAAAAACAAAGGTGCTAATCAGACTGCACAGATCTAAAGGCTGAGTTACACCACTGATGCTCACATACGACAAAGGCAGACAACCCTGCAAATCAGGGCAGTCTGATCAACTCCTTTGTTATTCACTTTATAGAAAGTATCACATGTAAATTTGATACAAGTGAAATCTCAATCTTCAAGCTAGTCTCAGTAGCTAAGGTGTTGAGAAGACCCCTATCGGACTAGTATGAATCATCTAGGTGCTGTAAAGACTCTGATCAGACTGGTATGTATTATTTTGGGTCTGAGCAGTCTTTTGTCCCCATTAATAAATCTTTGATTCATTTACCGCAGCATGCTTATCAGTCTTTTAAAGGTTACTTCCTGGTTTGATACTGTTAACAATGCTGTGACACGCTGGATGAACTTTAGAGAAACCATTTGCATGAACATGACCTACAATTATTCTACTACAATATTTAGAAGTATTTTCGCCTAAAATGTACAAATTTCTGGTAGAAAAAAATTGGATATCAGGGTTTATACTTTCCAAAAAAGTGAAAAACAAAGGTGCTAATCAGACTGCACAGATCTGTAGGTTGAGTTGCACCAATGTTCATACCAGAAAGGCAGACAAACCTGCGCATCAGGATAACTCCTTTGTTATTCACTTTATGGAAAGTATCATATGTAAATTTGCTATAAGTGAAATCTCAATTTTCAAGCTAGTCCCAGTAGCTAAGGTGTTTAGAAAAATCCAATCAGACTAGAATGAATCAACTAGGTGTTTAGAAGACTCTGGTCAGATTAGTATGCATTACTTTGGGTATGATCAGTCTTCTGTCCCCATGAGTAAAGCTTTGATTCATATATTTACCCACTTTGGACATGCCAAAGATTCTGATCAGACTGAGGTGATGGCCAAACTGATATGAGTCTTCTCTGCATACACTCATTGTATTGTTTTTGTCACGTTATGGCTCCAATATGTTTTATAACAGTGAAATCTCTTCAGCAAGACCAGAATTAAATATGTTTTTTTTCTCAGATAAGGAAGCTCAGCCATTAAGAGTTAGGAAGCCAGTCGTAGTGGAACTGGTAGTCTCTTGGGCAGCTCCAGAGGAAGCGTGCATCAGAGAGCCTGTGCGAGAGGAACCGGTCATACCCCTGCTTCTTCATCCGTTGTCGGGAGGGTTGTTGGTGGCTTCCTTTCTGCCACCGGTCATATGGTAACTTTGCTCATTCGTATAGCAGGAGGGTTGTTGGTGGCTACCTTTCTGCCACCGGTCATATGGTAACTTTACCAATTCGTATAGGGGTAACCACAGTGACTCTACCAATTAGAATTGGGAGGTTTTAGTTTTTTTTTTATAGGATGAAACTTTTTGTTTGTTTTTGTTTGATGTGATTCTTTACGTCCCATCAACAATCTTTCAGTTATAAAGGGACGGGTCTTCTTGGGTTGAACCAGTACTAAGCTAGGATTAATGGTAGGATTAAACTGAATAAGATTATTATACTTTCCAAAAAGTGAAAAATAAAGGTGCTACAGACTGCACAGATCTGTAGGCTGAGTTGCCCTAATGTTGCTCACATACCACAAAGATAGACAAACCTGCGCATCAGGGCAGTCTGATCAACTCCTTTGTTATTCACTTTATGGAAAGTATCATATGAAATTTTGTTACAAGTGAAATCTCAATCTTCAAGCTAGTCTCAGTAGCTAAGGTGTTGAGAAGACCCCTATCAGACTAGTATAAATCATCTAGGTGTTGAGAACACTCTGATCAGACTGGTATGTATTATTTTTGGTCTGATCAGTCTTCTGTCCCCATGAATAAAGCTTGGAAGGCTTCAAGATCTGAAGGCTCAGTTACACCACTGTTGCTCACATACCACAAAGGCAGACAAACGTGCGCATCCCGATCAGCTCCTTTGTTATTCACTTTGTGGAACGTATTGTATGTAAATTTGCTGCAAGTGAAATCTCAATCTTCAAGCTAGTCTCAGTAGCTAAGGTGTTGAGAAGACCCCCTATCAGACTAGTATGAATCATCTAGGTGTTGACTGATCAGACTAGTATGCATTTTTTTGGGTCTGATCAGTCTTCTAACCCCATGAATAAAGCTTGGAATGATCTATTTACCCACTTAGGACAAGCCAAAGATTCTGATCAGACTGAGCTGATGGCCAAACTGATCTGAGTGTTTTCTCTGTATAAACTCATTTTATTAATTTTGTCACGTCATGGCTCCAATATGTTTTACAACATGTAAAGCTATTCAGCAGGACAAGGATTAAACATGGTTCTTTTCTCAGATAAAGCACACCCATTAAGAGCTAGGGAGCCAGTCATAGTGGAACCAGTAGTCTCTCCGGCAGCGCCAGAGGAAGCATGCATTAGAGAACCTATGCATGAGGAACCGGTCATCCCTCCTGCTTCTTCATCCGTTGGCGGGAGGGTTGTTGGTGGCTTCCTTTCTGCCACCAGTCATATGGTAACTTTACTAATTCGTATAGCAGGAGAGTTGTTGGTGGCTTCCTTTTTGCCACCAGTCATATGGTAACTTTACTTATTCCTATAGCGGGAGGGTTGTTGGTGGCTTCCTTTCTGGTGGCTTCCTTTCTGCCTCGGTCATATGGTAACTTTACTTATTTGTATAGCAGGAGGGTTGTTGGTGGCTTCCTTTCTGCCACCGGTCATATGGTAACTTTACTCATTCGTATAGTGGGAGGGTTGTTGGTGGCTTCCTTTCTGCCCAGGTCATATGGTAACTTTACTCATTTGTATAACCAGTCATATGGTAACTTTACTTATTCGTATAGCGGGAGGGTTGTTGGTGGCTTCCTTTCTGCCACCGGTCATATGGTAACTTTACTAATTTGTATAGTGGGAGGGTTGTTGGTGGCTTCCTTTCTGCCACCGGTTATATGGTAACTTTACTAATTCGTATAGCGGGTGGGTTGTTGGTGGCTTCCATATGGTAACTTTACTCATTTGTATAGCTGGAATGTTGTTGTTGGCTTCCTTTCTGCCACCGGTCATATGGTAACTTTACTCATTCGTATAGTGGGAGGGTTGTTGGTAGCTTCCTTTCTGCCACCGGTCATATGGTAACTTTACTAATTCGTATAGGAGTAAGCACGGTAACTCTACCATTTAGAATCGGGAGGTTTCTAGGGGGATTTTTTATAGGATGAAAACTGAATTAGAGAAAACCTTTCTATGGGATGAAACTGAATTAGAGAAAATCTGTCTTCTAGGTTTGCAGCAATATTAGACTCACACCTGCCTGTTCTGCTACAGCGTATGTCGAGAATCTTAGAAATTTTGGTAATCAGGGTTTATACTTTCCATAAGTAAAAAACAAAGGTGCTCATCAGACTGCACAGATCTGAAGGCCGAGTTACACCACTTTTGCTCAAATACCACAAAGGCAGACAAACCTGCGCATCAGGGCAGTTTGATCAACTCCTTTGTTATTCACTTTATAGAAAGTATCATATGTTTGTTTGTTTGATTTGATTATTAACATCCCATCAACAATCTTCAGTCAAACAGGGACCGGTCTTCCTGGGATGAACCAGTACTAAGCTAGGATAAATATATCTTGCTCAAGGACCAATTCTGATCAGACAAAGCTGTATTAGTTTTGTCACGTCATGGCTCCAATTTGTTTTACAACATGTAAAGCAATTCAACAAGACCAGGATTAAATATGATTCTTTTCTCAGATAAAGAAGCTCAGCCATTAAGAGTTAGGGAGCCAGTCGTAGTGGAACTGGTAGTCTCTTGGGCAGCTCCAGAGGAAGCGTGCATCAGAGAGCTTGTGGGTGATGAACCGATCATACCCCCTGCTTCTTCAACCTTTGTCGGCAGGGTTGTTGGTGCCTACCTTTCTGCCACTGCTCATATGGTAACTTTACTAATTCGTATAGGAATAAGCGTGGTAACTCTACCATTTAGAATCGGGAGGTTTCTAGGGGTAATTTTTATAGGATGAAACTGAATTAGAGAAAACCCGTCTTCTAGGTTTGCAGCAAGATGAGACTCACACCTGCCTGTTCTGCTACAGCGACTGCCAAGAATCTTGGAAACTTTGGTAAACCCTGACTGCCAAGAATCTTGGAAACTTTGGTAATCAGGGTTTATACTTTCCAAAAGTAAAAAACAAAGGTGCTAATCAGACTGCACAGATCTAAAGGCCGAGTTACACCATTGTTGCTCACATACCGCAACCGCAGACAAACCTGCGCATCAGGGTAGTCTGATCAGTTCCTTTGTTCTTCATTTTATGGAAATTATCATATCTAAATTTGCTACAAGTGAAATCTCAATCTTCAAGCTAGTCTCAGTAGCTAAGGTGTTGAGAAGACCCCTATCAGACTAGTATGAATTATCCAGGTGTTGAGAAATCTGATCAGACTGGTATCTATCATTTTGGGTCTGATCAGTCCTCTGTCCCCATGAAAAATGCTTTGAATAATATATTTACCCACTTAGGACATGCCAAAGATTCTGATCAGACTCAGCTGATGGCCAAACGGATCTGAGTCTTTTCTCTGTATACTCATTTTATTAGTTTTGTCACGTCATGGCTCCAATATGTTTTACAACATGTAAAGCATTTTCAGCAAGACCAGGATTAAATATGGTTCTTTTCTCAGATAAAGAAGCTCAGCCATTAAGAGTTAGGGAGCCAGTCGTAGTGGAACCGGTGGTCTCTTGGGCAGCGCCAGAGGAAGCATGCATCAGGGAACTTATGAGTGAGGAACCAGTCATACCCCCTGCTTCTTCATCCGTTGTCGGGAGGGTTGTTGGTGGCTTCCTTTCTGCCACAAGACATATGGTAACTTTACTAATTCGTATAGGAGTAAGCACGGTAACTCTACCATTTAGAATTGGGAGGTTTTTAGGGGGATTTCTTATAAGTTGAAACTTAATTAGAGAAAATCGCACCTGCCTGTTCTGCTACAGAGACTGCCAAGAATCTTGGAAATTTTGGATATCAGGGTTTATACTTTCCAAAAAGTGAAAAACAAAGGTGCTAATCAGACTGAACCCATATGTAGGTTGAGTTGCACCAATGTTGATACCAGAAAGGCAGACTAACCTGCGCATCAGGATAACTCCTTTGTTATTCACTTTATGGAAAGTTTCATATGTAAATTTGCTACAAGTGAAATCTCAATTTTTAAGCTAGTCCCAGTAGCTAAGGTGTTTAGAAGAATCCAATCAGACTAGAATGAATCAACTAGGTGTTGAGAAGACTGGTCAGACTAGTATGCATTATTTTGGGTATGATCAGTCTTCTGTCACCAAGAATAAAGCTTTGATTCATATATTTATCCACTGATCAGCCTGAGGTGATGGCCAAACTGATATGAGTCTTCTCTGCATACACTCGCTGTATTGGTTTTGTCACGTAATGGCTCCAATATGTTTTACAACTATGAAATCTCTTCAGCAAGACCAGGATTAAATATGGTTCTTTTTTCAGATGAAGAAGCTCAGCCATTTAGAGTTAGGGAGCCAGTCGTAGTGGAACAGGTAGTCTCTCAGGCAGCGCCAGAGGAAGCGTGCATTAGAGAGCATGTGCGTGAGGAACCGGTCATACCTCCTGCTGCTTCATCTGTTATTGGGAGGGTTGTTGGTGGCTTCCTTTCTGCCACCGGACATATGGTAACTTAACTAATTTGTATAGGAGTAATTGCGGTAACTCTACCATTTAGAATCGAGAGGTTTCTAGCGGGATTTTTTATAGGATAAACTGAATTAGAGAAAACATTTTTATAGGATGAAACTGAATAAGATATAACCTGTTTTCTAGGTTTGCAGCAAGATGAGACTCACATCTGCCTGTTCTGCTACAGAGACGGCCAAGAATCTTGGAAATTTTGGTAATCAGGGTTTATCCTTTCCAAAAAGAAAAAAAACAAAGGTGCTTATCAGACTGCACAGATCTCTATCAGACTAGTATGAATCATCTAGGTGTTGATGACTGGTATGTATTATTGTTTGTCTGATTAGTCTTCCGTCCCTATGAATAAATCTTTCAATGATATATTTACCCACTTAGGACATGCCAAAGATTCTGATCAGACTGAGCTGATGACCAAACTGATCTGAGTCTTTTCTCTGTATAAACTCATTTTATTAGTTTTGTCACGTCATGGCTCCAATATGTTATACAACATGTAAAGCTATTCAGCAAGACCAGGATAAAATATGTTTCTTTTCTGAGATAAAGAAGCTCAGGGAGCCAGTCATAGTGTAACCGGTAGTCTCTCAAGCAGCGCCAGAGGATATGTTTGTTTGTTTGATTTGATTCTTCACGTCCCAACAACAATCTTTCAGTTAAACAGGAACGGGTATTCATGGGTTGAACCAGTACTAAGCTAGAATATATGTGTCTTGCTCAAGGACCACAAGGCAGTGACACTGGTGAGGCTCAAACCAGCGGCCCTTCGGTCTCAGGTCAAGCACTCTACCACTGAGCCTCTGCGCTCCCTGCAGCGCCAGAGGAAGCTTGCATCAGACAGCCTGTGCGTGAGGAACCGGTCATAGCCCCTGCTTCTTCATCCGTTGTCGGGAGTGTTGTTGGTGACTTCCTTTCTGCCACCAGACATATGATAACTTTACTAATCTGTAAAGGGGAAAGCGCAGTAACTCTACCATTTAGAATCAGGAGGTTTCTAGGGGGATTTTGTTTGTTTGTTTGGTTCTTTACGACGCATCAACCCTTGTGGGTCATTAGCGTCAGACGGTATTTAACTAAACATGATGAAGATGGAAAAAGTAAAAAGTCATAAGATAAAATAAAAGGAAAGATGATGATGAGTTTGTATAATGATAATTAATTGCACTACGATTGTTGACAGGAGAGACCACGTACAATATCTGACAGTTTCAAAGAGCTATTCAGATAACTGTACATGTTCTTTAACTGAACAAAATACAACATTAAAAATCTGTATTATGGTCTGATACAAATGTAAAACAAAACATGATTTTAAAAATAGCAATTAGATTTTGTTAAAAAGATTTATTTGTCTTAAAAATGTCATAATACCATCAATATGTATATCTTGAAATAATTCTTTCATGTTGTTGACATGGAAGTAATTATTTCTTACTTGTGCAAAATCGCCACATTCCAAAAGGAAGTGACGTACAGTGAATGGTGCGTCGCAACCAACACACTGTGGCTGCTCTTCACCTTGTAGTAAGTATGAATGAGTGACTCTTGTATGACCCAAGCGGAGTCGAGCTAAAACTACTTCTTCTCTTCTAATGTTTCGAACAACTGATTGATATTCACCAATAGTTGGTTTGATGTCAAGAAGTTTATTACCAATGCTGTTATTCCATGAAGTTTGCCATTCTTCCAAGATACATTTATTGATAGATGGCTTAAAATTGGAAAATGGAATTTTAAAAGAAGTTGGTTCTAATGAAAGCGATGTTTTTGCTTGCTTATCTACCATCTCATTCCCTTGGATACCTATATGACTAGGAATCCAACAGAGAGTAATTTCTTTATAAGCTAAAAGCTCATGACATTTTTCTAAAAGTTTCTGAATCTGTGGATTCTTTGAACTGGTATGGTTCATTGCTTTCAATACAGAAAGCGAGTCAGAAAATATAATAAATTTATTGTTAGCATCACAAGTGCTAATGAAATCTAAAGCTAGATCAATTGCTTTGGCTTCAGCAGTGAAAATTGATGAATCGTCAGGTATACGTTGCATATTACTATGGTTGTCTGATATAACAGCACAACCAACCTTTGAGTCTTCCTTTGACCCATCAGTATAAATTTGTTGGTAATTCTTATAACGACTTTGCATTTTTCTGAAATCATCTTTTAATATGTGTGGATTTGATTCAGATTTTTTCCCGGAATGTAAATCAAAAAGTATTTCAGGTGGTTTCATACACCAAGCTGGAATATTTGGTGTAAAATGTTTTTCAATATTTTGTGGTTTGATATTGGCAGATTCTAAGAGTGGTGAAATTCTGATGCCAAATGATTTAATAGCTTTAGGTTTTCGTTCATATAAATTAACATAATTTGGTGGAAATGTAACTTCATGAGCAGGATTTGATGGGTTAGCAGCAAGTCTTACAGCATATTGCAAAGAGAGTTTCTCTCTTCGTGAGTAAAGTGATGGTTCATCTGCTTCCACATAGAGACTAGCAACAGGAGAAGTTCTAAAAGCCCCTAAAGCTAATCTAAGTCCTTGGTTATGTATAGGATCAAGCATTTGAAGATATGATTTTCGTGCAGAGCCATATATAATACAGCCATAGTCTAATTTTGACCGGACTAGAGACCGATACAGCTTGAGAAGTGTAGTTCGGTCTGCACCCCAAGAAGTATGGGAAAGCACTTTTAAAAGATTCAATGCTTTTAAACATTTAGCTTTGAGATATTTAATATGGGGTATAAAACTGAGTTTTCTATCAAATAAAATGCCAAGGAATTTAGATTCCTCAACAACTGGAATAGGTGATCCATATAAATGTAAAACTGGATCATCATGTTGCTTGCGCAACTGACAGAAATGTACACACTGTGTTTTTGATTTGGAAAACTTAAAGCCATTGCTAGTTGCCCAATTTTCAATCTTATTCAAATTTTGTTGTAGTTGACGTTCAATTGTCGCCATGCTTTTTGAGCGATAACAGATACAGAAGTCATCAACGTATAATGAGCAATCAGTAAGATTACCTAAACATTTCACAATATCATTAATTTTAATGCTAAAAAGTGTTGTAGACAGAACGCCCCCTTGAGGTACACCTTGCTCCTGGTCATAATAGTCAGACAGAGAGGAGCCAACTCGGACTTGCATGGCGCGGTCTGCAAGGAAGTTTTCAATGAATGTAGGAAGTCTACCTCTTAATCCTAGTTTGTGGATATCTTTTAAAATGCCATATCTCCACGTGGTATCATAAGCTTTTTCCAAATCAAAAAACACAGCAACTACATGTTCCTTTTTAATAAAGGCATCACGTATGAAGGTTTCCAATCTAACTAAATTATCAGTTGTACTGCGGTCAGATCTGAAACCAGACTGGAACCGCGATATATGATTATTGGATTCTAAAAACCAAGTAAGTCTTTTATTTATCATTCTTTCAAGTGTTTTACATAGACAACTTGTTAAAGCTATTGGTCTATAATTATTAGGTTCCGCAGGATCTTTCCCAGGTTTGGGAATTGGGATTATGGTTGCTAAGGTCCAATCTTCTGGAAATTTACCAGTAGTCCAAATGTAATTAAATATATTCAAAAGAGTTTCAAGAGAAGTATTTGGGAGATGTTTAAGCATTTGATAGTGGATTTCATCAGGACCCGTGGCTGAGTCATGTGATAGTTGAATAGCTTCAACTAATTCATCTAAATTAAAATCTTTGTTATAAATTTCATTATTTTGTGATTTAAAATTCAACTTAACTTTCTCTTGTTCGGTTTTAATCTTTCTGAAGGATTCAGAGTAATTGAATGATGATGAATTGTGACAAAAAGTTTCTCCTAAAGTGTCAGCAATGTCTGTTTTTGAAGTTGCTTTGCTGTCAGTACCCACCATGTTTAGATGTGTGTAACTGGGGGATTTGTTTTTTCCAGAGATTTTTCTTATCATATTCCAAACCTTTTTAATAGGGGTTTTATGATTGATTTTCGAAACATAAGATCTCCATGATTTACGCTTCGAAAGTTTAATTGTTCTGCGGGCTTTAGCTCTAAATACTTTGATGTCATTGAAATTGTTGGTATTTGGAGATCTTTTGAATTTAGATAGAGCTTGCTTGCGCTGTTTAATTGCTTCTTTACAGTCGTCATTGTACCATGGATTACTTTTAGTTGGATTTGTCGAAGTTTGAGGAATACATTCTTTAGATATTTCGATAAGAGAAGAGGTAAAATCAGCTATAGGATCAGAAGAATCTTTGAAGTTTTCTGGCACCAATTTACCAGTGCACAGAGTATTAAATAGATCCCAGTTGGCTCTATTTAATTTCCACTTTGGATTGTGATCCTCAGTGGAATAAGTGTTCTGTTCAATGATGATAGGGAAGTGATCACTATTATGTTGGTCTTCACATACAGACCAATTATAATCAAGAAACAGTGATGGATGACAGAAGGAAAGATCAATAGATGTAAAAGACTTTGTACTTGAAGAATGATAAGTGTAAGACTTATCATTCATAATACAAATGTCATTCTTTGTAATGAAATTTTCGATAAGTTCACCTCTGGAATCATTGTTTTGACCACCCCAGAGGATATTGTGACCATTGAAGTCACCTAATAAAATATAAGGAGAAGGAAGTTGTTGCAGTAAATTGTCCAAGTGTTGGGAGTTAAGAGAAAACGATGGAGGAATATATACAGAACATATGGTTATTTCTCTGTCTAGAGTGACAGAAACAGCAGTTGCTTGTAGTTCTGTTTGTAAATCAATCTTTCTTTGTGGGAAAGATGATTTTACAAATATTGAGGCACCACCAGAGGGCCTCAGACAATCAGTATGAACATAGTTATATACATTAAAACCTCGTAATGAGATGTTATCATCTGGTTTAAGAAATGTCTCTTGAAAACAAAATACGGATGGATTATATTCGGAAATCAATAGAGATACTTCATTATAATTAGGTTTCAAACCTCGACAATTCCATTGAATAATTTTATGTTTAAAATCCATACTTGAAAATAATATTAAAAGAAGTACTAAAATAATGGTTAGATTGAAACCCTCCATTATTTCGTTACTGGTAATCTTGGCAGTGTGCCTTTAGGGAGATGATCACTGGAAGAAGAGTCTGTGAATACCACAGACTCCTCTTCCATACACACCTCCTCATCATCTTTTTCAGCAAACACAGAATAAGGATTCTTTTCAGCTTGTTTTGCTTTTTCTGTTTGTTCTTTTTCTTTCTGTGCTTGTTCTTTTTGCCATTGCTGTTTTCTTTCTTCTTTTTGTTGTTTTTTAATTCTGTCTTTCTCTTCTTTTTTCTTCCTCTCCTCCTCCTTCTTCATCATTTCCAGGGTTGCTGGCTTAAGTGCTGGCCCTGGACGAGGAGATGAAGTATTTGTGTCTTGTTTTCCCTTAGGTGTTTCTTTGGGTGTTTTTTCTGATTGTGATTTTTCTTGTTTTTTTAAGTATTCGTCAAAGCTGTCGTCTGTCTGTGTGGTTTTGTTTTCAGTTTGTGTAGATTTGTTGCAAGTGCCTGGTTTTACAGCACTTGCATATGATCTAGTATCATAAAATTGCTCATATTGTTTTCGAGCTTCTGGGAACGAGATGTTCTGTTCACATTTTATCTTAAGTATATTCTTCTCTTTCTCCCAAGCTGGGCACTGTTTAGAGTTGGCAGGGTGTTCCCCTGAGCAGTTTACACACTTGGCTGGTCTTTGACACTGGCCAACTGGGCAATGCTCAGGCATACTGCAGTTGACGCATATAGCCTGTCTGCCACACTTGTTTTCGTGGTGGCCAAACACTTGACATTGATAACAACGAAGTGGATTTGGTATATATACGTCAACTTTGACTTGCATAAAACCTATTTTTACTACTGATGGTAAAACTGGTGAATTGAACGTGAATACAAATGTGTTTGTCTGTTTCTTTGCTCCATCACGGAAGACACTGATTCTACGAACATCTGTGACACCTTGTTCTCCCATGAACTCCAGAATATGCTCACAAGTCTGCCTGTTCAAGGCAGGACAGCGAACAATACCCTTGGATATGTTCAAGGAAGAATGTGGGGTCACTTTGCATTTCAGTCCGCAGAAGTTCTTCAAATTAAGAAGAGTTGTCTCATGTTTTTCCTTCGCACACTGTATCAGAAGGTCACCAGACCGTAGATTTTTTATGCTTTTGGGTTCACCTGTCAAACTCATTATAGTTTTATGTACAAGGAATGGAGAAAGAGAAGAAATACTTTCATCTTCCTTTTCTGAATGGATTATTAAAAATCTGGGTACATAAGGTTTTTTGTTTGAGGTAGACGAACTTGAAGTAGTTGGTTGAGAAGCTGGGTACGAGTTTTCAGAGTCAGTATCTGAATTTGCTATGTGACGTTTTTTTGCTTTTTGTTTAGCCATGTAGTAGGGGGATTTTTATAGGATGAAATTGAATAAGAGAAAACCTTTTTATAGGATGAAACTGAATTAGAGAAAACCTGTCTTCTAGATTTTGAAGCAAGATGAGACACACCTGCCTGTTCTGCTACGGAGACTGCCAAGAATCTTTGACATTTTGGCTATCAGGGTTTATACATTCCAAAAAGTGAAAAACATTTTGGTTATCAGGGTTTATACATTCCAGATCTGAAGGCTGAGTTACACCACTGTTGCTCACATACCACAAAGGCAGACAAACGTAGGCTGAGTTACACCACTGTTGCTCACATACCACAAAGGCAGACAAATGTTACTTTGTTATTCACTTTATGGAAAGTATCATATGTAAATTTGCTACAAGTGAAATCTCAATCTTCAAGCTAGTCTCAGTAGCTAAGGTGTTGAGAAGATCCCGATCAGACTAGTATGAATCAACTAGGTGTTGAGAAGATTGTTTGTTTGACGACGCATCAACCCTTGTGGGTCATTAACGTCAGACGGTATTAATCTTAACATGAAGTGGATGGAAAAAGTAAAAATTTGTAAGATAAAATGAAAGTTTGTTTGTTTGTTTGGTTCTTAACGACGCATCAACCCTTGTGGGTCATTAGCGTCAGACGGTATTAAACTAAACATGATGAAGATGGAAAAAGTAAAAATTTATAAGATAAAATAAAAGGAATGATGTTGATGAGATTGTATAATGATAATTAGTTGAAATACGATTGTTGACAGGAGAGACCACGTACAATATCTGACAGTTTCAAAGAGCTATTCAGATAACTGTACATGTTCTCTAACTGAACAGAATATAACCGTAAAAAATCTGTATTATGGTCTGATACAAATGTAAAACAAAACATGATTTTAAAAATAGCAATTAGATTTTGTTAAAAAGATTTATTTGTCTTAAAAATGTCATAATACTATCAATATGTATATCTTGAAATAATTCTTTCATGTTATTAACATGGAAGCAATTATTTCTTACTTGTGCAAAATCGCCACACTCCAAAAGGAAGTGACGTACAGTGAATGGTGCGTCGCAACCAACACATTGTGGCAGCTCTTCACCTTGTAGTAAGTATGAATGAGTGACTCTTGTATGACCTAAGCGGAGTCGAGCTAAAACTACTTCTTCTCTCCTAATGTTTCGAACAACTGATTGATATTCACCAATAGTTGGTTTGATGTCAAGAAGTTTATTACCAATGCTGTTATTCCATGAAGTTTGCCATTCTTCCAAGATATATTTATTGATAGAGGGCTTAAAATTGGAAAATGGAATTTTAAAAGAAGTTGGTTCTAATGAAAGCGATGTTTTTGCTTGCTTATCTACCATCTCATTCCCTTGGATACCTATATGACTAGGAATCCAACAGAGAACAATTTCTTTATAAGTTAAAAGCTCATGACATTTTTCTAAAAGTTTCTGAATCTGTGGATTCTTTGAACTGGTATGGTTCATTGCTTTCAATACAGAGAGCGAGTCAGAAAATATAATAAATTTATTGTTTGCATCACAAGTGCTAATGAAATCTAAAGCTAGATCAACTGCTTTGGCTTCAGCAGTGAAAATTGATGAATCGTCAGGTATACGTTGCATATTACTATGGTTGTCTGATATAACAGCACAACCAACCTTTGAGTCTTCCTTTGACCCATCAGTATAAATTTGTTGGTAATTCTTATAACGACTTTGCATTTTTCTGAAATCATCTTTTAATATGTGTGGATTTGATTCAGATTTTTTCCCGGAATGTAAATCAAAAAGTATTTCTGGTGGTTTCATGCACCAAGCTGGAATATTTGGTGTAAAATGTTTTTCAATATTTTGTGGTTTGATATTGGCAGATTCTAAAAGTGGTGAAATTCTGATGCCAAATGATTTAATAGCTTTAGGTTTTTGTTCATACAAATTAACATAATTTGGTGGGAATGTAACTTCATGAGCAGGATTTGATGGGTTAGCAGCAAGTCTTATAGCATATTGTAAAGAGAGTTTCTCTCTTCGTGAGTATAGTGATGGTTCATCTGCTTCCACATAGAGACTAGCAACAGGAGAAGTTCTAAAAGCTCCTAAAGCTAACCTTAGTCCTTGATTGTGTATAGGATCAAGCATTTGAAGATATGATTTTCGTGCAGAGCCATATATAATACAGCCATAGTCTAATTTTGACCGGACTAGAGACCGATACAGCTTGAGAAGTGTAGTTCGGTCTGCACCCCAAGAAGTATGGGAAAGCACTTTTAAAAGATTTAATGCTTTTAAACATTTAGCTTTGAGATATTTAATATGGGGTATAAAACTGAGTTTTCTATCAAACAAAATGCCAAGGAATTTAGATTCCTCAACAACTGGAATAGGTGATCCATATAAATGTAAAACCGGATCATCATGTTGCTTGCGCAACTGACAGAAATGTACACACTGTGTTTTTGATTTGGAAAACTTAAAGCCATTGCTTGTTGCCCAATTTTCAATCTTATTCAAATTTTGTTGTAGTTGACGTTCAATTGTTGCCATGCTTTTCGAGCGATAACAGATACAGAAGTCGTCAACGTATAATGAGCAATCAGTAAGATTACCTAAACATTTCACAATATCATTAATTTTGATACTAAAAAGTGTTGTAGATAGCACGCCCCCTTGAGGTACACCTTGCTCCTGGTCATAATAGTCAGACAGAGAGAAGCCAACTCGGACTTGCATGGCGCGGTCTGCAAGGAAGCTTTCAATGAACGTAGGAAGTCTACCTCTTAATCCTAGTTTGTGGATATCTTTTAAAATGCCATATCTCCACGTGGTATCATAAGCTTTTTCCAAATCAAAAAACACAGCAACTACATGTTCCTTTTTAATAAAGGCATCACGTATGAAGGTTTCCAATCTAACTAAATTATCAGTTGTACTGCGGTCAGATCTGAAACCAGACTGGAACCGCGATATATGATTATTGGATTCTAAAAACCAAGTAAGTCTTTTATTTATCATTCTTTCAAGTGTTTTACATAGACAACTTGTTAAAGCTATTGGTCTATAATTATTAGGTTCCGCAGGATCTTTACCAGGTTTGGGACTGGGGTTATGGTTGCTAAGGTCCATTCTTCTGGAAATTTACCAGTAGTCCAAATGTAATTAAATATATTCAAAAGGGTTTCAAGAGAATTCTCTGGGAGATGTTTAAGCATTTGATAGTGGATCTCATCAGGACCCGTGGCTGAGTCGTGTGATAGTTGAATAGCTTCAACTAATTCATCTAAATTAAAATCTTTGTTGTAAATTTCATTATTTTGTGATTTAAAATTCAATTTAACTTTCTCTTGTTCGGTTTTAATCTTTCTGAAGGATTCAGAGTAATTGAATGATGATGAATTGTGACAAAAAGTTTCTCCTAAAGTGTCAGCAATGTCTGTTTTTGAAGTTGCTTTGCTGTCAGTACCCACCATGTTTAGATGTGTGTAACTGGGGGATTTGTTTTTTCCAGAGATTTTTCTTATCATATCCCAAACCTTTTTAATAGGTGTTTTATGGTTGATTTTCGAAACATAAGATCTCCATGATTTACGCTTCGAAATTTTAATTGTTCTACGGGCTTTAGCTCTAAATACTTTGATGTCATTGAAATTGTTGGTATTTGGAGATCTTTTGAATTTAGATAGAGCTTGCTTGCGCTGTTTAATTGCTTCTTTACAGTCGTCATTGTACCATGGATTACTTTTAGTTGGATTTGTCGAGGTTTGAGGAATACATTCTTTAGATATTTCAATAAGAGAAGAGGTAAAATCAGCTATAGGATCAGAAGATTCTTTGAAGTTTTCTGGCACCAATTTACCAGTGCACAGAGTATTAAATAGATCCCAGTTGGCTCTATTTAATTTCCACTTTGGATTGTGATCCTCAGTGGAATAAGTGTTCTGTTCAATGATGATAGGGAAGTGATCACTATTGTGTTGGTCTTCACATACAGACCAATTATAATCAAGAAACAGTGATGGATGACAGAAGGAAAGATCAATAGATGTAAAAGACTTTGTACTTGGAGAATAATAAGTGTAAGACTTATCATTCATAATACAAATGTCATTCTTTGTAATGAAATTTTCGATAAGTTCACCTCTGGAATCATTGTTTTGACCACCCCAGAGGATATTGTGACCATTGAAGTCACCTAATAAAATATAAGGAGAAGGAAGTTGTTGCAGTAAATTGTCCAAGTGTTGGGAGTTAAGAGAAAACGATGGAGGAATATATACAGAACAAATGGTTATTTCTCTGTCTAGAGAGACAGAAACAGCAGTTGCTTGTAGTTCTGTTTGTAAATCAATCTTTCTTTGTGGGAAAGACGATTTTACAAATATTGAGGCACCACCAGAGGGCCTCAGACAATCAGTATGAACATAGTTATATATATTAAAACCTCGTAATGAGATGTTATCATCTGGTTTAAGAAATGTCTCTTGAAAACAAAATACGGATGGATTATATTCAGAAATCAATAGAGATACTTCATTATAATTAGGTTTCAAACCTCGACAATTCCATTGAATAATTTTATGTTTAAAATCCATACTTGAAAATAATATTAAAAGAGGTACTAAAATAATGGTTAAATTGAAACCCTCCATTATTTAAGTTACTGGTAATCTAGGCAGAGTGCCTTTAGGTAGATGGTCACTGGAAGAAGAGTCCGTGAATACCACAGACTCCTCTTCCATACAAACTACCTCATCATCTTTATGTAATACAGAAAATGGATTTTGCTGTGATTTTTCTGCCTGTTCTTTTTCTTTTAATTCCTTTTCCTGTTTGTCTTTGATAAATTGTTGTCGTCTTTCTTCTTTCTGTTGTTTCTTAAGTCTGTCTTTCTCTTCTTTTTTCTTCCTCTCCTCCTCCTTCTTCATCATTTCCAGGGTTGCTGGCTTAAGTGCTGGCCCTGGACTAGGAGATGAAGTACTTTTTCCTTGTTTTTCATTTGTTTTTTCTTTGCCTGTTTTTTCTGACGCTTTTTGTTGCTCTAAGTATTCAGTAAAGCTGTCATCTGTTTGAGTGTCTTTGTCTACTGTTTGTGTTTGTTTGTTGCAAGTGCTAGGTTTAACTGCACTTGCATAGGTCTGAACTGCATTAAATTGTTCAAATTGTTTTCTAGCCTCTGGAAACGTTATGTTCTGCTCACATTTGATTTTAAGGATCTTCTTCTCTTTCTCCCATGTAGGACATTGCTTTGAGTTGGCAGGGTGGTCACCCGAACAGTTTGCACATCTAGCAGGTCTTTGACATTGACCAGATGGGCAATGTTCAGGCATACCACAGTTGGCGCATACAGCTTGTCTGCCACACTTGTGTTCATGGTGGCCAAAGATTTGACATTGATAACACCTAAGTGGGTTAGGAATGTACACGTCAACTTTTGCCTGAATGAAACCAATTTTAACTGTTGATGGTAAGACTGGAGTACTGAAAGTAAATACAAATGTGTTGGATGGTTTAAGGACATTATCACGAAAAACATTAATTCTGCGAACAGCAGTAACTCCCTGTTCCTTCATGAACTCCAGAATATGTTCATCAGTCTGCTTGTTTAGGGCAGGACATCGAACAATACCCTTGGAGACATTCAATGAAGAATGAGGGGTCACTGTACATTTGACGTCGCAGAATTTCTTCATTTTAAGAAGGTTTTTCTCATGTGGTTCCTTAGCACATTGTATGAGTAAATCACCAGATCTTAGATTTTTAATACTTTTGGGTTCACCTGCTACACTCATGATTGTCTTGTGTATTAAAAAAGGAGAAAGAGAAGAAATATCTTTTCCTTCTTCTTCTGAATGAATAACAAGAAATCTTGGAACATAAGGTTGCTTAGATGACAAGGAAGTTGATTGACTTGTTTGTGAAGCTGAGTAAGCATCATCAGAATCGGTATCAGATATCTTTTTCGAGCGTTTTCTTGCTGATTTAGAAGCCATGCGTGTTTGGTTGTAAGATTCAGCCTCCATGCTCTCCACCCACCGTGGAGCCCAACAAGGGAGCACTTTAATGGAGTGGGTTTCCGATCTTCAGTGCTAGAGCTACATGGAAGTTATACTTGTACAAATATATCTGCACAATAGACTTGCACAAATAAAATCTGCACAATTGACCCGTTAAGCCACTGCCTTCCAGGAATATTTTATAAAAGAAAGAATATTTAAGATAATGGACACGTGGTTGGCATCAGAACGATACTATAGAACGAAGATATAAGAAATATTTTTTTTTACATTTTCAGCTTCCTGGGGCTCAGCATGACAAGACCGATTAGAAACACCGGGCCGTGTTTCCCCTCGGGTCTACCCCGTCAAAGAGGCCAAAGAGACGTGTTGAGTCATACAGAATTTTATACGCCCATATTCTGCATGCTCTCAGTCTTCCAGGCCATCCCCTTCGAGTTACCGAGAAAGCCACCCACGGTGAACAAGTGGGACTCTACTCTTGGCACTCCCGGATGGGGACAAGTATTACAATCAATATCGTCCCCAAATGTGAAGTGTGCCCCATAGACCACGGCAAGGTGGTAGAGTCACTCCAGGGATAAAATGAAAGGAATGACGGTGATGTGTATGTATAATGATAATTAGTTGCAATATGATTGTTGACAGGAGACCACGTACAATATCTGACAGTTTTAAAGAGCTATTCAGATAACTGTACATGTTCTTTAACTGAACAAAATACATTATTAAAGAATATGTATTATGGTCTGATACAAATGTAAAACAAACATGATTTTAAAAATAGCAATGAGATTTTGTTAAAAAGATCTATTTGTCTTAAAATGTCATAATACTATCGATATGTATATCTTGAAATAACTGTTTCATGTTATCAACATGGAAGCAATTATTTCTTACTTGTGCAAAATCGCCACACTCCAAAAGGAAGTGACGTACAGTGAATGGTGCATCGCAACTGCTCTTCACCTAGTCGTAAGTATGAATGTGTGACTCTTGTATGACCTAAACTGAGTCGATCCAAAACGACTTCTTTTCTAATGTTGCGAACAACTGATTGATGTTCACCAATAGTTGGTTTTATCTCAAGAAGTTTATTTCCTATGCTGTTATTCCATGAAGTTTGCCACTCTTCCAAGATATATTTATTGATAGAGGTCTTAAAATTAGAAAATCGAATCTTAAAAGAAATTGGTTTTAATGAAAGCGATGTTTTTGCCTGCTTTTCTACCATCTCATTCCCTTGGATACCTATTTGACTAGGAACAACAGCGAACAATTTCTTTATAAGCTAAAAGCTCATGACATTTTTCAAAAAGTTTCTGAATCTGTGGATTCTTTGAACTGGTATGGTTCATTGCTTTCAATACAGAGTCAGAAAATATAATTTATCGTAAGCATCACAAGTGCTAATGAAATCTGAAGCTAGATCAACTGCTTTGACTTCAGCAGTGAAAATTGATGAATCGTCAGGTATACGTTGCATATTACTATGGTTGTCTGATATAACAGCACAACCAACCTTTGAGTCTTCCTTTGACCAATCAGTATAAATTTGTTGGTAATTGTTATAACGATTTTGCAGTTTTCTGAAATCACAAGGAGGCTTTTTAGTGACCATTGTATACATAAACCATCGCTATCGGCTTTAAACCTCCCCTTGAGTATTTACATTATCACTAGAATGCTTTATAGTGACTCTTGAGTACACGTAACATCACAAAGAGGCTTTACTGACCGTTCCAAGGCGGTACTTCTTTTGTGGATCTTTTATGTTTTTGTTCTGTCTTGTGTTTGTTATGTTTTGTGCGCGTCTGTTTATATGTGCTTCGTGGTCACCTGCTGGGAAAGGCCTGACCTCTTGGCTCTCGTTTGTGGTGTCTTCTGTGAGTTTGTCACTTTCCCATTGGTGTCCTTGGTCGGGTGTGGTACTTGATTGTATCGATTCCTGATCTTTGCAACCTTACTTACTTTTATAGTGACTCTGGAGTAAATGTACTACATGTATAACTAGGAGGCTTAAAGTGATTCTTGAGTGCATGTACCATCACTAGGGAGCTTTATAGTGACTCTAGAATACATGTACCATCACAAGGATACTGTACAGTTACCCTTGAGTACATGTCCAATCACTCAGAGGATTTATGGTGACCTTTTAGTACATATACTATCACCAGAATACTTAATAGTAATCGTTGAGTACGCATACCATCACTTAGACTTTACTTACTTACTAACTTACTTACAACCCCTCAGTCTTGAGTCCAGAATTCTACCACTTAGCCACTGGCTCATATATTTAAAAGTCATTAAATCATGGTGTATCTATTTACTTTGTGTCTTGTGTGAGGTCAAAGTTTAGTTATGGAAAACTAATTTTATTGTCTTTTCAGATCCAGCTAACGAGGAACATCCCCTTGGAAAAGAACCATTCAGGGAACCTGTATCGTCTATTGCAGTTGGGTGTCAACTAGATCCTGCAGATCCATTTCTTTCAGTAGTTTTGCTTTCACCTGTTGTACTCATAATGGACTTGTCTTATTTGACTGTTGGTCATTTTGAGTGCAACGGGCTTCCGTATGATCACGGCTTGTCTGATCTCATTTTACCTACTGCTCTCAGAATGGACCTATCTGATTGGAGTGTTGGTCATTTTGAGTGCAACAGGCTTCATTGTCATCACTTGTCTGATCCCCTTTTATCTATTGCTCTCAGAATGGACTAATCTGATTGGAGTGTTTGTAATTTTGAGTGCAACAGACTTCATTGTCATCACTTGTCTGATCCCCTTTTATATATTGCTCTCAGAATGGACTTATCTGATTTGAGTGTTGGCCATTTTGAGTGCAACAGGCTTCATTGTCATCACTTGTCTGATCCCCTTTTACCTATTGCTCTCAGAATACTCTGAGTGCAACAGGCTTCCTCATGGTAATCACTTGTCTGAACCCCTTTTATCTATTGCTCTCAGAATGGACTTCTGATTGAAGCGTTGGTCTTTTTGAGTGCAACAGGCTTCATTGTCATCACTTGTCTGATCTCCTTTTACCTACTGCTCTCAGAATGGACTTACCTGATTTGAGTGTTGGTCATTTTGAGTGCAAAAGGCTTCATTGTCATCACTTGTCTGATCCCCTTTTATCTATTGCTCTCACCATGGACTTATCTGATTGGAGTGTTTGTCATTTTGAGTGCAACAGGCTTCATTGTCATCACTTGTCTGATCCCCTTTTATCTATTGCTCTCACAATGGACTTATCTGATTTGAGTGTTGGTCATTCTGAGTGCAACAGGCTTCCTGATGGTAATCACTTGTCTGATCCCCTTTTACCTATTGCTCTCAGAATGGACTTATCTCATTGGAGTGTTGGTCATTTTGAGTGCAACAGGCTTCATTGTCATCACTTGTCTGATCCCCTTTTACCTATTGCTCTCAGAATGGACTTGTCTCATTGGAGTGTTGGTCATTTTGAGTGCAACAGGCTTCATTGTCATCACTTGTCTGGTCCCCTTTTATCTATTGCTCTCAGAATGGACTTATCTGATTGGAGTGTTGGTCATTCTGAGTGCAACAGGTTTCAACATGGTAATCACTTGTCTGATCCCCTTTTACCTATTGCTCTCAGAATGGACTTATCTCATTGGAGTGTTGGTCATTTTGAGTGCAAAAGGCTTCATTGTCATCACTTGTCTGATCCCCTTTTACCTATTGCTCTCAGAATGGACTTATCTGATTGGAGTGTTGGTCATTATGAGTGCAACAGGCTTCGTCATTGTCATCACTTGTCTGATCCCCTTTTACCTATTGCTCTCAGAATGGACCTTTCTCATTGGAGTGTTGGTCATTTTGAGTGCAAAAGGCTTCATTGTCATCACTTGTCTGATCCCCTTTTACCTATTGCTCTCAGAATGGACCTTTCTCATTGCTGTGTTGGTCATTTTGAGTGCAACAGGCTTCCTCATGGTAATCACTTGTCTGATCTCCTTTTACCTATTGCTCTCAGAATGGTATTATATCATTGGAGTGTTGGTCATTTTGAGTGCAACAGGCTTCGTAATTGTCATCACTTGTCTGATCTCCTTTTACCTATTGCTCTCAGAATGGACTTATCTGATTGGAGTGTTGGTCATTTTGAGTGCAACAGGCTTCGTCATTGTCATCACTTGTCTGATCTCCTTTTACCTATTGCACTCAGAATGGAATTATCTCATTGGAGTTTTGGTCATTTTGAGTGCATAAGGTTTGATTATGGTCATGGTTTGTGTGATTTTTTCACCTCCCCTGATTTATTGCATTGCTTGGGATAGCTGTCTGGCCATTAGGTGGAGCTTTAGAATTGCCAACCTTGTTTCTTTCTGATACTTTTTGCCCACATGGCAGCCAATTTGAAATTCTTCAAAAGAACATCTCCCAAACCATTCATTGAATTGTACCAAAATTTTGTTGGAGACATCAAGACAAAACGGAGACTTAGAATGGCAGCCATCTTGAAATTCTTAAAACAGCGTCTTTTGCTTTAAGAATGTAAGGCAACAAAGCAATACTCGGAGTCTGAGGTTCTAAAGGTCACAGACCTGTAATAGTAAAAAGGGCACTGATTGGCTCAAAAGGTGGGTGGAAGCTCAGCACAATATTTAAGTTGAAAAGTGTTTTGTGATTTGTCAATAATAAAATTACGGGAAAGAAATCATATCTATTAGAAAGATATATATTAGCTGCAAACATCTCTGCTTTTGTTGATAAGGTTTACTTGTGTGGCTTAGAAAAAAAGCATTGCAGCTTGGTATTTTTTTCGATGAAATTTTCCTCTCATGTAGGGTGCCCACCTTCAGGGGCCAAAAAGTGGTAAATCATGGCGGTCATCAGGGTATCTCATTCTTGTTTATAGATTAAACTAGGTCCAATCTGTAATTCTATGGCAGCCTCATTGTGCTTTAAGAGTTGTGAGGATCACAGCTTACTTAAAGGCTATAATGGAGGTCTATGGAAAAACAGTTACAGGTCTGGGCCCTAAATGCAATCTGAGCTGATGTGACAGCCAAGCTGGCCACCATGATGCTATATAGCACCCAATGATCAGTTTTATCCAGGTGAACAATTCTGGCCCTTTTGAGAGTCTTGTTTTCTTCAGTATCTGTTCAGTATTTGTTACTCACTGTGCTGTTGGTTGTCTATCATAGTGGCACCTCATTATATCAGCAGGTTTCGTGGCAGTGCGTGCTTCTGGCAAAGCCCCGATATCTTGAAAAATTTCAGAAACTTCTCATTATATCAGCAGGTTTCGTGGCAGTGCGTGCTTCTGGCAAAGCCCCGATATCTTGAAAAATTTCAGAAACTTAACAAATGCGCCCACAAAGTCCAGTTGACGATGATTGCAACATAAAATACATCAATATTCATCGATATGCTTCACGCCTCTAGAGTCTGTTTTTAAATTGCTCAAATGCAAAACAACCTTTACTCGATTATAAAATGTTTTGATAACAAATTAGAGGACCTGAAGCGCTCACCTGATCTCCTAAATAATGTTAAAATAGGTCAAGGTCAACTACAGCTTATAATGGAACAAATTTTGTTTTACCATATATGGGGGTTGTAGCCATTTTGGTCAAGTGACCTAAACAATCTAATGAATAATCCATCAAAAGGCCAAAAAGATGTTTAGATAGGTGTGTGGTGGTCCAAATGAGTGGCATTGGATAAAAGTGCACAGGTCAGCTTGACATTTGGTACTTAATATAAAACCATTGTTTCATTAGGTTTAACTATTATGAATTCAGCTCAAACAGTTATAGAAAAATTAACATTTAAAGATTTTCCCAAAATAAATGCATTAGGAATAAAATTTGAACTTGCCATAAAGTAGGTCAAGGTCAACCTAGATTCATCATTTGTGCAAACCTGGTAGGGCCCACATCCCCAATGCTACATACCAAGTCCCAAAGCCAATGGACTTTTGGTTCCAGAGAAGAAGATATTTAAAGCGTTTTTACCATTTATGTGCATGGTGGCCATCTTAGCCATGTGACCATAACAATTTGTATAATTTTTGGCTAACCAATCATAAGGAGTTGTCATATGAAATTTGATTTCAATTGGTAATGTGATTTCTGAGAAAAGTATGATTTAATATGTTGATTGGACTCCAATATGAGCGACCTTGGCTGAAAGGTCAAAGGTCATCTTTGACTTTGAAACTTATTTATAGAGACTAGATTCAACATATCAAGTGAGAATAATGACTTTGGCTTCCACAGTATTAAAAGAATCAACTTTTAAAAGAATTTCCCATTTAAATGCATTAGGAAGCAAATTTGACCTTGACGTCAACCTAGGATCATTATTTGAACAAACTTGGTAGGCCCAACACACCCAATGCTACATACCAAGTCCCAAGGTCATCAGCCTTCTGGTACTGGAGTAGAAGATTTTTAAAGGGTTTTTACCATATATGGGCGTGGCGGCCATCTTGGTCATGTGACAAAAATAGTTTGTATAATTTTTGACTAACATAACATAAGCAGTCTTCACATGAAATTTGAGTTCAATTGGGCCAAGGGTTTGTGACAAAACTATGTTTTAATATATCGATGAGACCACAATATGAGCGACCTTGGCTGAAAGGTCAACCTTGACCTTTGAAACTTATTTATAGCCATTGTCTCATTAGTTTTAACATATCAAGTAAGAATAATGACTTTGGCTTTATCAGTATTAAAAAAATCAACTTTTCAAAAAAATTCCCATTTAATGCATTAGGAAGCAAATTTGACCTTGACGTTAAGTAGGTCAAGGTCAACCTAGGATCATTATTTGAACAAACTTGGTAGGCCCAACACCCCCAATGCTACATACCAAGTCCCAAGGTCATCAGCCTTCTGGTTCTGGAGTAGAAGATTTTTTAAAGGGTTTTTACCATATATGGGCGTGGCGGCCATCTTGGTCATGTGACCAGGACCATTTGAACAAACTTTCTTTCCCGCGTCCTAGGGAGTCTCCATATGAAATTTTAGTTCAATTGGCCTAGTAGTTTCAGAGGAGAAGATGTTTGAAAATGTTGACGGACGGACGGACGCCGGAGTGACTGGTATACTATTAGCTCACCCATGAGCATTCCGCTCAGGTGAGCTAATAAAAGCGATTCTTTATTCTACAAAAATTATCTTCAAGCTTTACCAGTTCTAGTACACGTGAAAGTAATGATCGGCAGGGGTTGGTAAGGGGACTAGGGACCTGCAATGGTGTTTTTTTTTTTTTGTTTGATTTGATTCTTTACGTCCCATCAACAATCTGTCAGTTAAACAGGGACGGGTCTTCCTGGGTTGATCCAGTACTAAGCTAGGATAAATTTGTCTTGCTCAAGGACCACAATGCAATGACGCCGGTGAGGCTCGAACTCACGACCCTCGGTCTCGAGTCAAGCACTCTACCACTGAGCCACTATGCTCCCTCCTGCAATGGTGGCAATTAGTTCTAGGAGCGTCTTTCCTAGGTGATGATCAAGCAAGTTCATGTCATAAACACACTTGTGACGTGCAACATTTTCAATAGCGCATGGATATGGCAAGCACGATGTAATGCCATTTCGACAGGGATGCCCCATTACAAATTAATCATATTTTTACGAAAGTATGACTATGCTCACAAAAAGACACAATAAAGGTGCGACCTTGGTAACAAGATACTATCAGCATGTTATTATTAATTCATAGCTGAAATGGGGCATTTCTACGACCATTTATAATTGCTTGGTTTAATCAACAATACAACTGGATTTGTGTTTTATGATTTCAAACCCATGCAAAAAGTATGAATTCAATCTTTTCTAACTAAATCAGACAACGAACAATTTTTTAAATAGGTACACTGTGAAAATTAGTTAAATTTTTACAACAAATTTAATTGCAGCTGAACTGCAACTGACCTTCGTGTGTCATTTAACTGCTTTAAAGCTATATTCTGTTCAATGGTTTTGATCCTCAGAATAACTACATTAATAACAGGTAGAAATGTTACGAGGGACGTTTTTTATGTTCGTAGAGAGGTAGATTTAATGAAAACGGCGAAAGTAAATGCATACATCATGCATATATTTGGAAAGATTGAGCTTTTACTATACATGCAACCTAAAATTATTTCAAATTGCGTTACTTTAATGTCTTCTAAGAGGCAAAGACATACATATTTACTGACGGACTTTAATTACGCAACACTAACTTCCCCTTATATCTTCCAAAAGACTGTTTAATGTAAACTTCCTTTAGTTCGATAATGTCATCATGAGTTGGCCTCTTCAGCAAACACTTAAATTTTAATTGTACAACTAAACTGGACGACGTTATTTGCTCAGTAAGAATTTAGCCATTTAAACATTTCTTAAGTAGAGGAGATTTTAAGCTATTGAATGAAAGGGTGCACCCAGATAAACGTCATATACGCAAATAAGCTGTATTGCAGACCTGCCAATCAATATGAGAGTGATTCCTCGATGACTAACGAAGTCCATGACACAAATTTGATGCTTCTAGTGTTTCTTGATTTAAAGAAGTAGGGAATCTTTCATTCATAACATTTGGTCACATGAAAAAGTTGACCCCCATCTCAAAAAGTTTACATTTTAATGCATTAAATTCATTTTAGTTGGACAAGTTTTCCATGTTTTACTTACGAATGAATGTTCTTTAACATACAATCAAAATTATTGTTCTGCCTTCTTTTTCGAGACATAAATTAAAGCTGTTATTCTAGTGTTGCGTTTTTAAAGTCCGTCAGTATATATCGCACACTGGAAATATGGTAGAAATATGACATTTATGGACTTAGTCTCTGACAGAACGTCAGTAACAATTGCATGAAAATGGGTCCATAGCCACACACAGCTTCTGAAAATACGGCTGCAGATCAAGGACACCACGTGCTACAATATTATATAAACAATATATCAAATACGCAGCAATTATTGGATATGGAAGATTTGTTTGGAACCTCAGTAAAGTGAACAGTAGGCATATAAACTTTTATTGTAAAAAGTTGACACAAGCGGAAGTTGGATGCAGGCTTTTGAATGTGGCTTAATATGTTAGCTGTAATGTAGTATTATAATTTTTCTTGTTTATATGGTAGATGGAAGTGTTAAGGTAACTTTCATCCCAAAACGAAGTTAATGCTTTTGCTTTATTAGAAATGAACTGCAAAATAGATTGTCTAGGGGTGCTAAAATCCCATATTTTGTACATAAATGACGCCATGGAGCGTTACAATATAAAATACATTAAAACTGTTTTTGTGCCTCTAAACATGTGTTGAAATCACTGCAATAAGAAAATAATGCAGATCCGATTGTTATTGTGTTTTCTACGCGGGGTTGATATACCCCACCCACTTTTTATAACATGGGGGTATGCCAGTACCGGACGTTGCCTGATACACGCTTAACTCGATACATCAATATAACTGCTGACGAATGATTGAGTATAACATGTGCTATGCAAAACCAGAAGAAATTTAAAAATTTGTTCATAATTGTAATTTTAACAGATAAAATGCTTACATTACCATAGCGAATGGAACTTAACAGCGTCTAATTCCCTGCTTGCTGCGTGGTTAAAATGGCATGAATTTCGACCAGTTTTCTTTTCATGCCCTATTCAAAGCTATATATCTTGACCGAACTAAGCGCTAATGATGTAAAATTAATATCAGTTGATAGGCAAAAGCTAGACCTTTCAAAATATATATACTTATGGTACCGTAAGTTCTATATTTGTAGAGATACAGCCCGATTCTACGAACATAAAAAATGACCCTCGTAATATTTATGCTGCAGAAATGTTTGCCTCAAGAAATGCGAGTGTTAAGCGCCAGATCAGTGGTAGTCACCCACTTTATAATTTCCCACAAATTTCTCGCCAATTGGAATAACGACTCTCAAATATTATAATGAAAATATTGTCATGGAGGACGTTTCAATTGTCTTAAGTCTTCAGGCGTATTTCTCAATTTCTTGATTTTTCCTAAGGTATCAGGACTTTGCCAGAAGCTCGTACAGAACCTGCTGGAGAAATTAGGGGAGGTCTACACGAGTAACTTTCTCACAGCGATGTAGGACATAAAATCACGTATAAAAGCAGGAACTGCAAAATTTCTGAACTGAGTTTTATTCATTTTTTATAATTGTGATAGAAAAAAGAGCATCCATAAATCACGGCTATACACAATCTGACAGTGTCAATTTAGTTGGGATATTTACACTTTTCTTGTTTGCTGGGCAGAACTACATGTTGTTGTTGTGTTTAACGTAAAAATATTATATGTTACAAGAATCTCTTTGAAATGTACCCTCCTTTGATGATCCTCAATCTTACTAGAAGGCTTATCACTACTGTCGCTTGATGATGGAGGTGGTGACTGAACAGTAGATTGGCCAGGCATGGGACTTTTGCTTGCACTAGAATTGTTAGACTTGAGCTTTCGTAGTTGATAACTCAAGTCACTGTATGGAATTCCCGATGTGTTTGCGAATGTGTGATCGCATCCCTCCTGCCGTCTTAAATGTTTCGAAACAGAGGTAGCATTTACGTTCACAAAAGCCGTTTCTTGAATGCCTCGTAGCATTATTTGTAGTTGAAAACTCGACCCATACCAATCACAAGTAAGCACCTGGTTTTTGGCATGAGCAGTTTTTAAATAAATACACACTTGATTTACTTCATGAAATATTTCAGCACAGGGTGCAATTAGTTTTGCAAGAAGCTTTCTTCGAATGTCTCAAAAGATTTGACTGGAAAGTAAACTCTTCTGCTAATCCCAGCAAACTTCCTGTAAACCTGTGGTCGTCTTCGTTGTATGCCATGCTGTTCCTATTTTACGCCAATGTAAACATTGTGTCTTATTTTTCCTTTTCCAAGCCATATTTACTTGGGAAATTGTATGTGAATGTAAAATGTCACTATTACTGCCGTTGTATATGATACACAATCAAACACGAATGTGAATTAAAACTGTTCTCCACAGGGTAAACATATGTCAGACGAGTGTTAATTTGTTGTGTGAGTGAATCGCTTTGTTTAAAAGTTTGAAAATGATCTCTCATTTCGCCATCAAATTCTACTTGTTTTCACAGTTCACAAAAGTGGCATATCAAACACAACTCCCCCTTAAAATGTGGGACATTTCTCTTCTTGTGCCCATTCTGTTTCAACTAAATGACTGCAGCCCTATTGGGTATAAAAAATAAACCGACACATCATAGAGAATCACCTAAAGAATCCAGAAAATACCAAAATGGCAATAATTGTCATAGAAGCATTGTGACAAAAAGACGACACATACACTAATAGAAGAGGACGAGAAAAATAATAACTAGAAAAATAATATACTCGCCTACACAAGACTATTTGATAGGGTACCACAGAAAGAAGTTATTCTTTATAGGAAAAAAAGTGATATCAAAGTCCCCATATATCGTGACTGCCTATCCTGCAAGAAAGGTATAAGGTATGTGTGCATTATTTTGGGTCTAATCACTCTTCTGTCCCCATGAATAAAGCTTGGAATGATATATTTACCCACTTAGGACATGCCAAAGATTCTGATCAGACTGAGCTGATGGCCAAACTGATCTGAGTGTTTTCTCTGTATAAACTCATTGTATTGATTTTGTCATGCTATGGCTCCAATATGTTTTACAACAGGTAAATCTATTCAGCAAGACCAAAATTCAATATGGTTCTTTTTTCAGATGAAGAAGCTCAGACATTAAGAGTAAGGAAGCCAGTCATAGTGGAACAGGTAGTCCCTCGGAAGGGGTCATCACAGAGCCTGTGCATGAGGAACCTGTCATACCACCTGCTTCTTCATTCCGTGGCTTCTTTTCTGCTATCAGTCATATGGTATCCTGGGTCAGGTGTGGTACTTGATTGTATCGATTCCTGATCTTTGCACCTTTACTTACTTTACTTATTCGTTTAGGGGTAAACGTAGTAACTATGACATTTAGAATTGGGAGGTTTCAGGGGTTTTTATAGGATGAAACTGAATTAGAGAAAACCTGTCTTCTGGGTTTGCAGCATGATGAGACTCACACCTGCCTGTTCTGCTACAGAGTGGCAAGAATCTTGAAACTTTTGGTAATCAGGTTTAATACTTTCCAAAAAGTGAAAAACAAATGTGCAAATCAGAGATTATAGATCACAGATCTTAAGGCTGAGTTGTACCAATGTTGTTCCCAAACCACAAAGGCAGACAAACCTGCACATCAGGACAGTCTGATCAACTCCTCTGTTATTCACTTTATGGAAAGTGTCCTATGTAAATTTGATACAAGTGAAATCTCAATTTTCAAGCTAGTCTCAGTAGCTTAGGTGTTGAGAAGACCCCTATCAGACTAGTATGAATCATCAAGGTGTTGAGAAGACTAATCAGACTGGTATGTATTAGTTTGGGTCTGATTAGTGTTCTGTCCCCCATGAATAAAGCTTGGATTGATATATTTACCCACTAAGGACATGCCAAAGATTCTGATCTGATGGCCAAACTGATCTGAGTGTTTTCTTTGTTTTACAACATGTAAAGCTATTCAGCAAGACCAGGATTAAATATGGTTCTTTTCTCAGAACAAGAAGCTCGGCCATTAAGAGTAAGAGAGCCAGTCGTAGTGGAACCAGTAGTCTCCCGGGCAGCGCCAGAGGAAGCGTGCATCAGAGAGGCTGTGCGTGAGGAACCAGTCATAGCCCCTGCTTCTTCATCCGTCGTGGGGAGGGTTGTTGGTGGCTTTCTTTTTGCCACCGGTCATATGGTAACTTAACTAATTGGTATAGGAGTAAGGGCGGTAACTCTACCATTTAGAATCAGGAGTTATATAGGTTGAAACTGAATAAGAGAAAACCTTTTTATAGGATGAAAGTGAATTAGAGAAAACCTGTCTTCTAGGTTTGCAGCAAGATGAGACTCACACCTGCCTGTTCTGCTACAGAGACTGCCAAGAATCTTGGAAATTTTGGTTTTCAGGGTTTATACTTTCCAAAAAGTAAAATACAAAGGTGCTACACAGATCTGAAGGCTGAGTTACACCACTGTTGCTCACATACCACAAAGGCAGACAAAACTGCGAATCAGGGCAGTCTGATCAACTACTTTGTTATTCACTTTATGTAAAGTATCATATATACTTTGATACAAGTGAAATCTCAATCTTCAAGCTAGTCTCAGTAGGTTAGGTGTTGAGAAGACCCCTATCAGACTGGTATGTATTATTTTTTGTCTGATCAGTCTTCTGTCCCCATGAATAAAGCTCGGAATGATATTTACCCACTTAGGACTTGCCAAAGATTCTTATCAGACTGAGCTGATGGTCAAACTGATCTGAGTGTTTTCTCTGTATAAACTCATTTTATTAGTTTTGTCACGTCATGGCTCCAATATGTTTTACAACATATAAAGCTATTCAGCTAGACCAGGATTAAATGTTTTTTTTTCTTAAGCTTAGGGAGCCAGTCGTAGTGGAACCGGTAGTCTCTCAGGCAGCGCCAGAGGAAGCGTGCATCAGAGAGCCTGTGAGTGAGGAACTGCCCCTGCTTCTTCATCCGTTGTCGGGTGGGTTGTTGGTGGCTTCCTTTCTGCCACCGGTCATATGGTAACTTTACTAATTTGAATAGGAGTAAGGGTAGTAACTGTACCATTTAGAATCAGGTTTCTAGGGGGATTTTTTATAGGACGATACTGAATTAGAAAAACCTTTTTATAGGATGAAACTGAATTAAAAAAAAACCTGTCTTAGGTTTGCAGCAAGATGAGACTCACACCTGCCTGTTCTGCTACTGAGACTGCCAATAATCTTAGAAATTTTGTAATACCCTTTTAAGAACATATTTATACTTTCCAAAAAGTAAACTAGAGGACCTGGAGCGCTCACCTGATCTCCTTAATAATGTTAAAATAGGTCAAGGTCATCATAGGCTTATCAAACATATTTTGTTTCACCATACATGGGCAGTGTCCATTTTGATCAAGTGACCTAAAATATCATACTTATATGTTTTATCTTCTGAATACTCCATATGAAATTCAGTTCAAACAGCCTGTTGAATTATGAGAAAAAGATGCTTAGATACATATAAGGCAGTCAAATATGAGTGGCCTTGGATGAAAAGTCAAAGGTCAGTCAGCTGACTTTTGGTGCTTATCGAAAACGAGTGGCTCAGGTTTAACATTTTTCGCAAACATTTCAATTTAAACAGTTATAGAAAAAAATGAACATTTCAAGATTTTTCCAATATATGGAATCAAATTTAACTTTGTGGTAAAAAAAAGATCAAGGTCAATCCAGATTCATCATTGTGCAAACCTGGCAGGGCCCACATCCCCAATGCTACATACCAAGTCCAACGGCCATTGGCGGTTTTTACCTAATATGGGCATGGCCACCATCTTGGACATGTGACCATTAACATTTGGTACAAATTTACTCCCCTCAACTTAAGGATTCTCCATATGAAATTTGAGCTCAACTGGCCAAGTGGTTTCTGAGAAAACTATGTATTAATATATATTGACAAGTCTCCAATAGGAAAGGTCAAAAGTCAACCTTGACCTTTGAAACTTATTTATAGCCCTTGCCTCTTAACATATCAAGTGAGAACAATGACTGGCTTCAACAGTATTCAAAAAATCAAACTTTCAAAAAATGTCCAATTTAAATGCATTAGGAAGCAAATTTGACCTTGATGTTAAGTGGGTCCAGCTCAACCTAGGATCATCATATGAACAAGCTCGGTAGGCCCAACTTTCAAAATGCTACATACCAAATCCCAAGGTCATTAGCCTTCTGGTTCTGGAGAAGATTTTTGAAGGTTTTTTTTCCCATATATGGGCATGTAGGCCATCTTATGTGACCAAAACAATTTGCATAAAATCTTAGCTAACTTATCGTAAGAAGTCTTCACATGAAATTTGTGTTCAGTTGGCCTAATGGTTTCTGAGAAAACTATGTTTTAATATATTGATGGGGCTCCAATATGAGCGGCTTGGCTGAAAGGTCCTTTGGAACTTATTTATAACCGTTAACATTAAACGATTTATCAAGTGAGAATAATGACTTTGGCTTCAGTAGTTTTAATAAAAAATCAACTTTTCAAAAATTTCACCATTTAAATGCATTTGGAAGCAAATTTGACCTTGACGTTAAGTAGGTCAAGGTCAACCTAGGATCATCATTTGAACAAACTTGGTAGGCCCCACATCCCGGATGCTACAAACCAAGTCGCAAGGTAATCGGCCTTATGTTTTAGGAGATGATGCATTGATAAGTTAGGGGTCTTTCATGCAAACCAAATATCTATGTGTCTTGATCCACATCTGAATTAAGGGTGAGGTTGGCGCCGTTAAACCGGTTTAAGCCCTCCAGTAAAATATTTTACTGACCGTTCCAAGGCGGTACTTCTTTCGTGGATTTTTTATGTTTTTGTTCTGTCTTGTGTTTGCTATGTTTTGTGCGCGTCTGTTTATTGTGCTTTGTGGTCACCTGCTGGGAAAGGGCTGACCTCTTAGCTCTCGTTTGTGGTGTCTTCTGTGAGTTTGTCACTTTCCCATTGGTATCCTGGGTCAGGTGTGGTACTTGATTGTATCGATTCCTGATCTTTGCACCATTACTTACTTCTGGTTCTGGAGAAGATTTTTAAATGGTTTTTACCATATATGGGCATGGCGGCCATCTTGGTCATGTGACCAGAAACATTTGAACAAACTTTCGTTCCCCCATCCTAAGGAGTCTCCATATAAAATTTCAGTTTAATTGGTCCAGTGGTTTCAGAGTAGAAGATGTTTGAAAATGTTGACGAACAGACAGACGGACGGACGACAGAGTCACTGGTATACTAATAGCTCATCTCCGAGCCTTCGGCTCAGGTGAGCTAAAAACAAAGGTGTTAATCAGACTGCACAGACCTGAAGACTGACTTACACCACTGTTGCTCACATACAACAAAGGCAGACAAACCTGCGCATCAGGGCAGTCTGATTAACTCCTTTGTTATTCACTTTATAGAAAGTATCAAATGTAAATTTGCTACAAGTGAAATCTCGATCTTCAAGCTGGTCTCGGTAGCTAAGGTGTTGAGAAGACCCCTATCAGACTAGTATGAATCATCTAGATGTTGATTTGATTTTTGATTTGAGTCTTGACGTCCCATCAAAAATCTTTCACTTGTATAGGGACGGGTCTTCCTGGATTGAACCAGCACTAAGCTAGGATAAATGTGTCTTGCTCAAGGACCACAACGAAATGACGCTGGTGAGGCTCGAATCCGCGGCCCTTTGGTCTTAAGTCAAGCACTCTACCACTAAGCCACTGCACTCCCTCTAGGTGTTGAGAAGACTCTGATCAGTCTGTTATGTATTATTTTGGGTCTTGTCAGTCTTCTGTCCCCATGAATAAAGCTCGGAATGATATGTACCCACTAAGGACATGCCAAAGATTCTGATCAGACTGAGCTGATGGTCAAACTGATCTGAGTGTTTCCTCTGTATAAACTCATTTTATTGGTTTTGTCACGTCATGGATCCAATATGTTTTACAACATGTAAAGCTATTCAGCAAGACCAGGATTAAATATGTTTCTTTTCTCAGATAAAGAAGCTCAGCCATTAAGAGTTAGGTAGCCAGTTGTAGCGGAACATGTAGTCTCTCGGGCAGCGCAAGAGGAAGCGTGCATCAGAGAGCTTGTGGGTGATGAACCGATCATTACCCCTGCTTCTTCATCAGTCGTCGGGAGGGTTGTTGGTGGCTTCCTTTCCGCCACCGGTCATATGGTAACTTTACTCATTCGTATAGCGGAAGGGTTGTTGGTGGCTACCTTTCTGCCACCGGTCATATGGTAACTTTACTTATTCATATGGGAGTAAGCGCAGTAACTCTACCATTTAGAATCGGGAGGTTTCTAAGGGGATTTTTATAGGATGAAACTGAATAAGAGAAAACCTTTTTATATGATGAAACTGAATAAGGAAAACCTGTCTTCTAGGTTTGCAGCAAGATGAGACTCACACCTGCCTGTTCTGCTACAGAGACTGCCAAGAATCTTGGAACTTTTGGTTATCAGGGTTTATACTTTCCAAAAAGTTAAAAACAAAAGTGCTAATCAGACTGCACAGATCTGAAGGCTGAGTTACACCACTGTTGCTCACATACCACAAAGGCAGACAAATCTGCGAATCAGTGCAGTTTTATCAACTACTTTATAGAAAGTATCATATGTAAATTTGATACAAGTGAAATCTCAATCTTCAAGCTAGTCTCAGTAGCTAAGGTGTTGAGAAGACCCCTTTCAGACTACTATGAATCATCTAGGTGTTGAGAAGACTCTGATCAGACTGGTATGTTTTATTTTGGGTCTGGTCAGTCTTTTGTCCCCATGATTTAAGCCTGGATGAGCTAACAATGTAATCTGTAATCATGGCCCTTAAGCCACAATATCACACAGGTATTACCTTATTGGTACATATATAGTATAGTATTTTTTCGCGAGTATTTGGTGGTGCGCGATATATAAGAATTTTCTGTTTAGGCTATTTTATTCACACCTCCACGTGGCATAATTATTGATATCACTATCATTGCCACCAGGCTCATGGGTGAAAGTTCAAAATTTTCAAAATCCTTAACTTTGGCAAATCTGACCTTAAAACTTGCAATATGCCCACTAAATATTTACAATTTCACGTTTAAATGGTCAATTGCCTTTAGACGACTGAAAACTAATCAGAGAAGTTTAGACGGACTAAAAACTAATCAGAGAAGATATTATAATCTCCCTAATTCAGCATTTTGAGGCTGACTTTCTGTGGAATAATTAGGAATAATCCTGAAAACTTTCACCCATGCAGGCTGACTGAAACCACCAATCTCCCGGAGGTGTGTGGTCTTACACAGTGGGCAACTGAGTTGGTCCATGGGGTGGATTTCGTAGGGATGCAAGATGCACTCTTACCGACTCTGCCATCGAACACATGACTGCAAGATCGATAGAGATTTTTCATTTCTGCATCTGCAAATCTCGGTTAATTCTGTTGTAATTTTGGTACGGGTGTACGCCAGTATTTTGAAACCAATATACCTGGCCTTTCAAAAAAATCTATTCATATACCGGATTTCACAGAAAGATGACCTATTCATATACCGTTGTTTGAAGTAATATATCCTTTCATATCCACTTTGATTTGTAAACAAGTTCACTAGATCAAAGGACAGTCATAATGAGGTGATTAGGACTTCCTTAATTGGGCAATAAAGTGGTCCCGTGAAGGGATTAGGTATTTTATTATTAAATATTGATCTCAATATTTAATCATAAAATACCTAATCCCTTCATTGGAATAACAATATTTAATCATAAAATACCTTATCCCTTCATTGGACAACATTATTGCCTCTGTAAGAAAGTCCTAATGACGGTCCTTTGATCTAGTAAACAAGTTTACAAATGACCCTCAGCAAGAGAAAACCCGCTTGGTGTAATTATGAATAAAAGGCTTAACGAATATTCGAGGGAAAAACATGTCCATATACATGGTGTCAGAAAAAGGGGGCTATCCACACTATGTCATATAGCAACCCTCCCCCCCCCACCCCGAGCTGCAAATAAATATGGTCGCTGTCCTTCCTGATGTCTAATGCACCAAAAATACAAGATCTTTATTTCGAATTTTGGCCCACATAGGAGCACACAAAGAAGCATATAATATAAAAAATACAGTTAATGGCCCAGTTCCGAATCACTTTTTCTTCAAGGCGTATTCCAAATAGTTGCTCTGAGTAAATAAGATTTCGGTTTTACTATTACAAAGCACTATCATTCCCCTAAATAATGAACCTAAATTTGTATCATTCGGACTCAGCTATGTGTCATACCAAGGCTTTGAAGTAGGCCGCCAATTGGCCTAGTTGCGGGTCATTTTCCCAGTTTCGAATCACTTTAGAAATTCTAAGAAATTACCTTCAGTAGTACAGTTGCATTAAGGTTTTGACATTGTTAGCTTAAATACTACTTCCAATGACGAGTTTGACGCATTATTTTACCGTATTCATTGCAGTAAACTTGCACGGACACAGAAAGTAACCAAAACGGGCAACCATCGGCCCGCCAGCGAAACGTCATATAAATGGCGCCTCGCTAGCGGTCCTATGATGACACGACATCTGTAGCTTTGTACTTTTCGAACCAGTAATCCTAAGATAATAGCTGCTTTGTGCTTTTCCATGCGGGAGGGGCTGTCCGGACCCCCAGTACTCACTACTGTTTGATCCGCGCATGAATAAACGTCCTAAGACTATGAACATTTTTACCACATGCAAGTAATACTCCCGATTATACACCCTGGCTAATGATCGAAAGGTTTACCGGTAAACTTGGTAAATGAGACAGTGTAGAGTTGAACTAGATCAGATAGATGCTAGAGGCGCCTTCTAATCAAGATCTGCATTGTCTGCCATTTGACGCATCGCTTTGTGATACAGACACTAACATTCACTTTTTCGGAGTATTTTTTTTTTCGATTTTTGTGACATTTTTATGTAACGTCTGTGCTACTTTCCGTCGATATTTAGCGCATGCATATACCAACACGCGTTGTGAGAGTAAAATGCATTTGTAATCACTGCCCAATCCACCAACACCGCGGGCGGTCGACACACGTGATACTGTAGCCGATTGCGGGGTCATCATGGTAGATGTTTGAATGGTTATAACGTCTTGACCCCCCACCACACACACACGCACGCACACCACAGTACGGGACAAAGACCAGATTTTAAACATTTAAAAGACGATCGACAAAATCTTTGCCAGTAAAAAGAAAAACTGGAGAGCTTCAACATGTTTAACGGTACCAACCTCACTCTTAATTCTGATTTGGCTCTGGTACCCAAGTAAAAACTCTGTTATACATAGTTGAGATGGGCAAAAAGCATGGGAATCATCCGACACAAGTATGTCCACTTGTGATGGAGTGAGGCATATACCAGGGCCCGGAATTACAATGCCTCCTTAGAGTTAAGGAAGACTTAAGTTAAGTATTGATTTTTCAGGATGCGAAAAATAACGTTTCAAACTGATTAAAATCAAAATAGTTTCATTTTTTCTGTAGATCACAATGATATTTTGCCCACAAGTACTGCATCGATCCAGGCAATTTATTTAAAATCTTAACTAGCATGTTTAAATATCAGTACTTAACATAAGTCTTCCTTAAACGTTAAGGAGGCGTTGTAATTCCGGGCCCAGGGCACTGGAAAATCAACAAGACGTTAGCCTTCTATTACTCATAGGAGGATGTAGTGCATGGTCGGATCCAGAGTCAAAACTTTCTGGATCCCCGCGTCTGCTAAGAGAGAGAGAGAGAGAGAGAGAGAGAGAGAGAGAGCATATGGTGCCCGTGAAACTTTTCACATAATTTTGACTTCTATTTTGTACAAACAGCTGAGCGCGTGTACGTTATTGTTATGGGACGTGTAATAAACTTGTGTTTACACACTGATTCGAAACTGGGCAAAACATTGACAGTGATTAAACGGCTATCACAGAACCCAAAACAGAATAAAAGGTCCGTTTTTTTCTTGGATGTGTTTTAATAATTGTTGGAAAACATGCTGAAACCGAAAGTTTGATAAAAATGCATTTCAAACAAAAGCCTTTTTCGGAAATATGCAGTGAACAGATACTGACACGTGTGAAAATATACCTTCATAAAATGGGTCATGGGGGGAAATTGTAATTATTTTCACCAAGCAGATAACTTATAGGTATTTGCTTTCACTCACATACAGAGGGATAATTATACAACAAAACAAAACAAAAATATGTATTTTTAATTGTACCGCTGATGTGTAGTTTGCAACGAAACTATGACGTAATTCGGAACTGGGAAAGATTCGAAACTGGGCCATATCTGTACAATAATGACCAAAATCCGAATGACAGATCGTTTACCAAAAGAGAAAAAAATAGCATTTACAATTACTTTATGCAAGAATATACCCTCTCCACATTCCTGCACCATCTGTCTGCGTTTAAAAGCAAATAGCATATGAACACAGGCACCCGGACTACCCTAGCAGGAGAAGTCAGGAGTGTCTGGCTACCCGCCCATTCAATTTATAATTTGATGCGCTGTGTTTTGGTCCATTCGGCGGGAAACGGATGGTGTTGGTTCTTTCTTTCTCTATATACTGCCAGACCCTCTTTAGAGTATTATCGGCAGGTGTACTTTGTTCGACATGAATATCTAATAAAGATGTACACTCACTCGATAATCATGAATTTGTTATCAGTTGAAAGATTGATCATTGACACCATCATTTATCTATTGGCACTGTCTCCGGGTCCGGTACCGGACCTCTAGACTACGGGGCTACGGGTCCGGTACCGGACCCCTAGACACTGATTCTAGGAGTCCGGTACCGGACTCCGAGCCACGCCTATGAGGACTGTTTCGGGGTCCGGTAATTTGTGAAACAACTAAGTTGACAAGTCAAGGGATACCGGTCTGCACCTGCACGTATATATGTAGTAACAGTTATTTTACCAACAAAAACTCCTGTTGAAGTTTCACTTTGCTTCGTCCGCCATCTTTGATCCTCAAAGGGAAACCAATCTGTATTTACTGTCATGCGTTACACTATTCAAACAGTTAAGCTTATACAAAAGGTATATAAATAATAACGGTAAAGTAACTTAGCTCACCTGTAACAAATCAATTATCTTCACATCTTCAATTAAAGGAACTAATTAAACTATTTGTTGGCAGCTGATTAGTGAGATAAGTGAGCAGTGTCAAATAAGCTTACACGTATAGTCTGTAGTGTAGATTCATTATTCAACTATAGCTTTCAAAGAGACTCACTACTGGGACAACGGCAGTGGATCTTGCTGGTATCTTTTGACATTCGGACATAGCTTTATAAGAAGACTCGGAGTCTTTTTTTGTCTTTTTTTAAAAAAAAAAACTGATATGGTCCAAAAAGGAAATGACTTTTTAGCATATATACAAACAGTGTTGAACAAGATCAGACTGCTCATACGATAACAGTCTGATCTGGACCCACACTGTTTGCTGGAGAGACGTTACAAATGGATATCCTAAGGTTGAAGACTCGATCGCGGAAATGCATCAAAAATAATGACAGTGATGAACAAGATCAGACTGCTCCTATGATAACAGTCTAATCTCGGTCCACTCTATTTGTTACAGAGACGTTACAAATTGATCTACATAGGTTGAACGACTCAATCGCGGAAATGCATCTAAAATTTACGTCTGCTGGAGTTATCTGCTACATGTTAATGCTTACGCCAACGGCTAATTTCGCCGTGGACCCTGATCAGACTGTTCCTAGGAGAGCAGTCAGATTTGGGTCCAAACTGCTTGCTACAAAGACGTCTTACGGAAGACAAACATTGCGAATCCGGTTCAGGCTACTCCTAGGATAGCAGTTTGATATGGGTCCACACTGTTTGCTACAAAGACGGCTTATGGGTCGTTATGTCAGGGAAATGCAACTTATGCTTACGTCAATGGCCAATATCCTCGTACAGACAAACATTTGGGACCAGGATCAGACTGCTCCTATGCGATCTGGGTCAATATTGATTGCTTCAAAGACGTCTTTCAATAACGAACTAGTAGACGACATATGGGTCGTTATGTAAGGAAAATGCAACTTATGCTTACGTCAATTGCTAATTTTATCCGTACAGACAAACATTGTGGACCTGGATCAGACTGCTCTTAGGAGAGCAGTTTAATCCGGATCCACACTGTTTGCTACAAAGACTGGACTGGAATAATCTAGCAGAACATAAATGGCGTTTCGCTGGCGTGCTAATGGTGGCCCAACATTGCTGGCTTAGTAGCTTTTTAATTTTTCAGGGGATCCTGATCAGTATATATTTCTTATGATTTTTCAGGGGGAGGGGGCTCCGGAGCCCCTGCCCCCCGCCCCCCACTCTGGATCATCGCATCATGAATACGCCCAACTGATGTTAGATCCCTATCATTAGTTTCTGAGCACCACATTTCGTAGAGCTCAATAGTCATATATAGCTGTTTTGTTGTGAATAACGTCCTGTGCAAGCATGCTATTACCGAGCCACCATCGGCCCATGCGTTTGGCTGATGCTCGACAGTGGTCTGATTTTGTTTGCTTATTTGGTCTTAAGCTTTTGGGTGCTCAAAAGAACCGTCTCACCGCTGTGAATAACTTCCCGTGCTAGCATGTTATATCGGGCCAAAATCGGCCCACGTTTTAAGCTGTTTTATTTTGAATAACTTCGGACCACCATCGGCCCATGCGTTTCACTGGTGGTTGTGGTGGATGGACGGGCGGACAGGCAGACAGACAGACAGACAGTTATGTGACCAATTAGCCGATATGAAAGCAATTAAACAATGCACCTGCAATCACCGTTTGCTTACTTCAATGAAAGTGCAAATTGGTATGTACCTTTAGGTTAATAATCAAGCAGACAGATAACAACAATAAATTAATAAGAACATTGAGACAAACACCAATTAAAGGACATCAAACCCTGCGCCAATTCACTGATGCGAAAGTAAGGTCCCCCTGGCATTAACTACCTTTATTCATGACCTTATTGAAAAAATTAGGATAAGAAAAATAAAAATAAAAGGAATAAAGTAAGACAACTTATATCTAGTTATGTTTTTTATTCACTCTTGCCCGTTAAAAATCTTATACTTTTTGTATTAATTACCTTTATTAATGACCTTATTGAAAAAATTAGGATATTAAGAAAAATAAAAATAAAAGGAATTAAATAAGACAAATTATATCTAGTTATGTTTTTTATTCACTCTTGTCCGTTAAAAATCTTATACTTTTTGTATAAGCTTATACTTGTTTGAATAGTGTGACAGTAAATACAGATGATCAAAGATGGCGGACGAAGCAAAGTGAAACTTCAACACGAGTTTTTGTTGGTAAAATAACAGTTACTACATATACGTGCAGGTACGGACACGCATCCCCGTATCCATAGACATGCCGAGTAGTTGTTTCACAAACTACCGGACTCCGAGACAGTCCTCATAGGCGTGGCTCGGTGTCCGGTACCGGACCCGTAGCCCCGTAGTCTAGGGGTCCGGTACCGGACCCCGAGACAGTGCCAAGATAATGTTGAGAAAATTAGAAGAATTACATAGTTCTTTCGGTCAGTCTGATACCGCAGGATCACTTGACCATTTTAATCGGTGAAAATCCCAATACATTTGGTACGGTGACAAGTTTTGTTTAAATAAAAATAGCAATCAATACTAAAAACTGCCTTAAATAGTTTAATGACGTCAAACCAGCATCGCGGGTAGGCCACCGCAGGATCCCTAAATACTATATTTCAGACAATTTAAATCGGTAAAAATCCCATTAAATTTGATATAGTTACAAGTTTTTTTTTTTAAATAAAAATAGCAATCAATGGTAAAAACTGCCGAAAATATTGTGTATGTACCTATTTTGAGGAAGTGTCTACAGGTACGGGCCCATATCCCTAGACTACGAATGAGGGGTGATCAGGTCAACTTTCAGATTTAAGTTTTTTTCGAATAAAATCGTAAAAAGTCCGGTCAGTAGGAGTATCGGCTGTTTTCATTGGCTAACGTTAAAAAACAATCCTAGAACAATCCTAAAATTAAATGATAATAATAATTATTATTATTTAATTTGAGGATTGTTTTTTAACTTTAGCCATAAATAGTTTCAAATTGTATTTGTTTTATAATTTCCAGTGTACAATAATTGAAAATTAATTTACGTGGTTGAAAATAGTGAAAATAAATGCAAAATTTACAAAACTGGAACTAGTGTCACTGCAGGCTATATATATATGCCTTTTACTGTGTTTAGACATCTTTTTCCTCATGCCTAGTGGTGTGTGAATCGGTAACCGAGAAGCGATTTTTCAGACAACAGGTTATGGAAGCCAGTACTCCATGCTAGTAGTTAAATATAATTGCATCTGATATTTATATTTGACATATCTTTCAATCTATACAATTCTTTTCTTTAAACAGTGAATTGATTATCAGTCAATGAGCTCAATGTTCGTTATGTAACCGTTTTTGTGGTAGTTTCAGAAATCATTGCAAATGCTATAAATTTTCTACACTTTGAGACTGAACAAGTTTAATTGCGTCAGATCTATTTATATGTTCCCACATCAATCAAACATTTAGTTTTTACTCCGAATAAGAAAATTACTGGTTTTCCCCAATTTGTAAAAAGGCACTGAAGCGGACCCCTAATCAGACCCAGAATCTTATACCGGATCCATAGACTTGGAGGTTCTGAGTCTATGGTACATTTGATGTTTTCGTTCACGAATAAGAAGGCTATAGGCGTTTGAAGTTCTAAAGTGAAAAGCATTAAGTGAATGGAAAAGTCAGAGGTAATCCAAAAATGCTACAGTGAAGATGTATCATTTCACTAGCGATTTAACTTTTATATGTTTTTGATACACATTGATTTCACTGCTAAGTATAAAATCAAAATTAGTATTATGAAAAATAGTATAAAATTGCTATGCCTTTATTTGATGAAGCTTATAGCTTATAGTACAACAAATAAAGACATAACAATTTTAAAGTATTTAGGTTTCTGCCTAATTCAGTGAGTTTTCAAAGCTTAACACGATATTCAAGTAATTTTCAAGGCATATTTTATTTTAGATGACGTTTACAGAAAGGCTTTTTTTATATTCAAGCACTTTATAAGCCTGTGGATACCATGTCCCTGCAAAGTTGGTTCAAATCAGCATTTATCCATGGGATACCTTGCACACCAAGGAAAGCTACAACGGGACAACATCAAAAATATGTCCCATTCCACTTCTGACTGATGAAGGGAAGTGATGGCGTTTTTTTATCAAGCAGATCCTCACCGGCGTCACTGTGTTGTGTCCTTGAGCAAGAATATTAATCCTAGCTTAGTACTGGTTCAACCCAGGAAGACCCGTCCCTTTATAACTGAAAGATTGTTGATGGGACGTAAAGAATCAAATCAAGCAAACAAATTATCAAGGAGACGGATACCTTTGGCCACATTGTTGTATGAACAGTTTATACATCTCACATAGATCACTTTACGCCTCAACATACAGCTTTTGAGCAATCGGCAGCATGCTTATCAGTCTTTAGAGTTACTTCCCTGGTTTGATACCGATTGCAATATTGTGACACGCTGCGTGAACTTTAGAAAAAATCATGTGCATGAACATGAACTACAATAATCTGACTACAATATTTAGAAGTATTTTGACCCATATATATATTTATATTTCTGGTATTATTTACAATTTTTCATTTTGACCTTAACGTTCAAAGGCAAAAATTGTAAATATATATTATTCTTACCAGAAATTTGTATACTTGTGAGAAAATACTTCTAAATATTGTAGTAGGATAATTGAAGCTCATGTTCATGCAACTGTTTTTCTAAAGTTCACCCAGCGTATTACTAAAAGACTGATAAGCATGCTGCTGATTGCTCAAAAGCTGTATGTTGGGGCGTAAAGATATATATGTGAGATGTGTAAATTGTTCATACAACAATGTGGCCAAAGGTATCAGCCTCCTTGATCAAAAAAGCATTTTTTGTTTATACAGTAAAAATCATGCAAGTAAGAGCTTTTAAAAGATATATTCCCTTAGGTCTACCAACAAATGCTGATGGCACAAAACTACTGATTCGAGCTGTTGTTGACAACATTTTCATTACTGAAGCATATGCATTTCTTCTTTAGGTAAACATTTCATTAAGAAATCGGTGAAATGTATGTCAGGCCTCTATAACTTAAAGCTTAAAGCAGTGGGTTGGTGCCTGATGCTTATCTGTAGCTGGACCCATCGTGGCTCAACTTGAGGTTTTCTTTAGCTCTGACTGTCTGTGAGTCATGAGCACTTTTCTTTGTTTCATCATGGTGTGTTAATTTGATAAGAGTGTTTCTCTATGATGATACATTGCATTAGTTAGAAGGCCTCCATGCGAGCTAATTATTTCTTGTACTTCAACAACAGCAGAATCTAGGGCGAAGATTTGGTAGCAGAAAATGCATTTAATGGCTTAGGCTTCTGTCCGTTCTAAGGCGGTGGTTCTGTTGTTGTTGATATTTGTTTATTGTTTCTCCCATTGTGGGAGTCTGTAATTGTTCTATGTTTTGTTGTACGTTACTTTATTTCGATTCTAGTATTGCAATCACCTTGATGGGGAAGAGAGAGCTGGTTGCTTTGCTTAATTTGTCTGGTGATGGTTGAGTGTCTCTTCCTTGCGGTGCCATGGGGTTGTCTGCGGTTTGTGATTGTGGTATTTCCTGATCATACTCACTATTTTTGTGCTGGCAAAACTGATACAAGCACTGCACTTTTTTCTGGTTCAATTTCTTCCGTTAGTATTTCTGAATCTGTCAATTCATTAAGTGCTTGTGAAACCTACATTCGTTCATGTTTCGATTTGTAAGCTGACTAAGATTATTTGATAAGAAACATCTAAGCGTCTGTGAATCGTTGGCTCTATTAAGGTCTCATTATCTTGTTTACTTATATTGGCAAACTTTGCATGACGAAGACCTATTCCTACTTTATTTCCATCACATGCTAGCTGTTTCGGTTCGAATTGGCATACAGGGCATGGCTTTCTAAAGACAATTTTCAAAGATGATGCCCAACTTAGCCACCATTTGATGAATGTATTGGGGTCCATAAAATTGTGGCTGAACTTATTTTGCTTTTTATAGTTTTTACTTTTCTTTCTCCAAAAAAATGAAAAAGTAATTGAAGCAGACAATACCAAGTTAACATATTCCCATCCTATTTCATCTCCAGCTGCAGTTTCATTTGAAAGAACATGAATACAAAGATACTTCCCTTCATCCCAAGGTGGCTGCAGGTAGAGTTCAAGAAAAATCTGTTGTAAACATCACATTTTACAGGAGCATTGCTAGTATATACCACCAATGTTCTTGATCATTTTATTATTCCTTCAGGTATATCTTCATCATGCCAACCAACTTTACATGAACAGTCATCACCAGGAATGTTAGGTATTAGGTTTTCTACTTAAAAATGGCCTTCGTCAGTTTTTGACAAATTCATATAGTTCCAATTGTCCCTGATGTAAACATTTTCTGCAATTCAATGTCATTTTGATTTCTAGGTATATGTTTACTTTCACATGGAAATGTCCATAAGCCAGTCTCTAGATCATAATTGTAGGTACAATCAACCTTCACTTCATCCTCTTGTATTTCATGTATTCATTATCAATTTCAAAATTATCTTCTGAAGAAGCAAAGTCACTCTAAAAGTGTGGGTTACATTTAAGTAGTTCTAAGTGTTTAAAATGTTTACTTTTCATAAGGTTATCAACCCATTTTTTTTTTTTTTTTCCCTGGAGAGTCCCTACCACCTTGTCGCGGTCTCTGGGACACACTTCACACAGGGGACGATATTGATTGTAATTATTGTCTCCTCTGGGAGTGCTAAGAGTAGGACCCACCAGTCTGCCGTGGGTGGCTTTCCCGTAACTCGAAGGGGATGGCCTGGAAGACTGAGAGCATGCAGAATATGGACGTTTATAAATTCTGTATGACTCAACACGTCTCTTTGGCCTCTTTGACGGGGTAGACTGAGGTGGAAACACGGCCCGGTGTTTCTAATCGGCTTTGTCATGCTAAGCCCCAGGATTCTGAAAATGTAAAAAAAAATATTTCTTATATCTTCGTTCTATAGTATCGTTCTGATGCCAACCATGTGTCCATTATCTTAAACTTTCTTTCTTTTATAAAATAATCCTGGAAGGCAGTGGCTTAACGGGTCAATTGTGCAGATTCTATTTGTGCAAGTATACCTTCTATGTATCTCTAGCACTGGAGATCGGAAATCCACTCCATTAAAGTGCTCCCTTGTTGGGCTCCACGGTGGGTGGGGAGCATGGAGGATGAATCAAACAACTAAACTACATGGCTAAACAAAAAGCAAAAAAACGTCACATAGCAAATTCAGATACTGACTCTGAAAACTCGTACCCAGTTTCTCAACCAACTAATTCAAGTTCGTCAAGTTCGTCTACCTCAACCAAAAAACCTTATGTACCCAGATTTTTAATAATCCATTCAGAAAAAGAGGGAGAGACTATTTCTTCTCTTTCTCCGTTTGTTGTACATAAAACAATAATGAGTATTGCAGGAGAACCAAAGAGCATCAAAAATCTAAGGTCTGGTGATCTTTTGATACAATGTGCAAAAGAGTCACACGAAAAGAATCTACTACAGATGAAGACATTTTGTGGTCTAAAATGCTCCGTAACACCCCATTCATCCTTGAACACATCCAAGGGTATCATTCGCTGTCCAGCCTTGAGCAGAGTGACAAGCGATGATATCAAGGAAGGCATGGTTGAACAGGGAGTTACGGATGTACGTAGAATCACTGTACGTCGTGATGGTGAAACAAAATTAACCAACACATATGTTCTTACATTCAACTCACCAAACTTACCTACAGTTGTTAAGATAGGCTTCATGCAAGTGAAAGTAGATGTCTACATACCAAACCCTCTTCGATGTTACCATTGTCAGGTGTTTGGTCACCACGAAAATAAATGTGGTAGACACGCTGTATGCTGCAACTGCGGTGAGCCTGAACATTGTGCACCATCTGGCGTGTGTGACAAACCAGCCAAATGTGTCAACTGCTCTGGTAATCACCCTGCAAACTCAAAACAATGCCCACAATGGGAGAAAGAGAAGAAAATTCTCAAAATCAAATGTGAAAATAATCTATCATTTCCTGATGCTCGTAAGCAATACGAACAATTTTACACTGGTCAAACCTATGCAAGTGCTGTAAAACCAGGCACTTGCAACAAATCTACACAAACTGAAAACAAAACCACACAGACAGACGACAGCTTTGACGAATACTTAAAAAAACAAGAAAAATCACAATCAGATAAAACGCCCAAAGAAACACCTAAGGGAAAAGACAAAAATACTTCATCTCCTCGTCCAGGGCCAGTACTTAAGCCAGCAACCCTGGAAATGATGAAGAAGGAGGAGGAGAGGAAGAAAAAAGAAGAGAAAGACAGAATTAAAAAACAACAAAAAGAAGAAAGAAAACAGCAATGGCAAAAAGAACAAGCACAGAAAGAAAAAGAACAAACAGAAAAAGCAAAACAAGCTGAAAAGAATCCTTATTCTGTGTTTGCTGAAAAAGATGATGAGGAGGTGCGTATGGAAGAGGAGTCTGTGGTATTTACAGACTCTTCTTCCAGTGACCATCTCCCTAAAGGCACACTGCCAAGATTACCAGTAACCAAATAATGGAGGGTTTCAATCTAACCATTATTTTAGTACTTCTTTTAATATTATTTTCAAGTATGGATTTTAAACATAAAATTATTCAATGGAATTGTCGAGGTTTGAAACCTAATTATAATGAAGTATCTCTATTGATTTCCGAATATAATCCATCCGTATTTTGTTTTCAAGAGACATTTCTTAAACCAGATGATAACGTCTCATTACGAGGTTTTAATGTATATAACTATGTTCATACTGATTGTCTGAGGACCTCTGGTGGTGCCTCAATATTTGTAAAATCATCTTTCCCACAAAGAAAGATTGATTTACAAACAGAACTACAAGCAACTGCTGTTTCTGTCACTCTAGACAGAGAAATAACCATATGTTCTGTATATATTCCTCCATCGTTTTCTCTTAACTCCCAACACTTGGACAATTTACTGCAACAACTTCCTTCTCCTTATATTTTATTAGGTGACTTCAATGGTCACAATATCCTCTGGGGTGGTCAAAACAATGATTCCAGAGGTGAACTTATCGAAAATTTCATTACAAAGAATGACATTTGTATTATGAATGATAAGTCTTACACTTATCATTCTCCAAGTACAAAGTCTTTTACATCTATTGATCTTTCCTTCTGTCATCCATCACTGTTTCTTGATTATAATTGGTCTGTATGTGAAGACCAACACAATAGTGATCACTTCCCTATCATCATTGAACAGAACACTTTTTCCACTGAGGATCACAATCCAAAGTGGAAATTAAATAGAGCCAACTGGGATCTATTTAATACTCTGTGCACCGGTAAATTGGTGCCAGAAAACTTCAAAGAATCTTCTGATCCTATAGCTGATTTTACCTCTTCTCTTATAGAAATATCTAAAGAATGTATTCCTCAAACTTCGACAAATCCAACTAAAAGTAATCCATGGTACAATGACGACTGTAAAGAAGCAATTAAACAGCGCAAGCAAGCTCTATCTAAATTCAAAAGATCTCCAAATACCAACAATTTCAATGACATCAAAGTATTTAGAGCTAAAGCCCGTAGAACAATTAAATTTTCGAAGCGTAAGTCATGGAGATCTTATGTTTCGAAAATCAATCATAAAACACCTATTAAAAAGGTTTGGGATATGATAAGAAAAATCTCTGGAAAAAACAAATCCCCCAGTTACACACATCTAAACATGGTGGGTACTGACAGCAAAGCAACTTCAAAAACAGACATTGCTGACACTTTAGGAGAAACTTTTTGTCACAATTCATCATCATTCAATTACTCTAAATCCTTCAGAAAGATTAAAACCGAACAAGAGAAAGTTAAATTGAATTTTAAATCACAAAATAATGAAATTTATAACAAAGATTTTAATTTAGATGAATTAGTTGAAGCTATTCAACTATCACATGACTCAGCCACGGGTCCTGATGAGATCCACTATCAAATGCTTAAACATCTCCCAGAGAATTCTCTTGAAACCCTTTTGAACATATTTAATTACATTTGGACTACTGGTAAATTTCCAGAAGATTGGATCTTAGCAACCATAATCCCAATTCCCAAACCTGGGAAAGATCCTGCGGAACCTAATAATTATAGACCTATAGCTTTAACAAGTTGTCTATGTAAAACACTTGAAAGAATGATAAATAAAAGACTTACTTGGTTTTTAGAATCCAATAATCATATATCGCGGTTCCAGTCTGGTTTCAGATCTGACTGCAGTACAACTGATAATTTAGTTAGATTGGAAACCTTCATACGTGATGCCTTTATTAAAAAGGAACATGTAGTTGCTGTGTTTTTTGATTTGGAAAAAGCTTATGATACCACGTGGAGATATGGCATTTTAAAAGATATCCACAAACTAGGATTAAGAGGTAGACTTCCTACATTCATTGAAGGCTTCCTTGCAGACCGCGCCATGCAAGTCCGAGTTGGCTCCTCTCTGTCTGACTATTATGACCAGGAGCAAGGTGTACCTCAAGGGGGCGTTCTATCTACAACACTTTTTAGTATCAAAATTAATGATATTGTGAAATGTTTAGGTAATCTTACTGATTGCTCATTATACGTTGACGACTTCTGTATCTGTTATCGCTCGAAAAGCATGGCGACAATTGAACGTCAACTACAACAAAATTTGAATAAGATTGAAAATTGGGCAACAAGCAATGGCTTTAAGTTTTCCAAATCAAAAACACAGTGTGTACATTTCTGTCAGTTGCGCAAGCAACATGATGATCCGGTTTTACATTTATATGGATCACCTATTCCAGTTGTTGAGGAATCTAAATTCCTTGGCATTTTATTTGATAGAAAACTCAGTTTTATACCCCATATTAAATATCTCAAAGCTAAATGTTTAAAAGCATTGAATCTTTTAAAAGTGCTTTCCCATACTTCTTGGGGTGCAGACCGAACTACACTTCTCAAGCTGTATCGGTCTCTAGTCCGGTCAAAATTAGACTATGGCTGTATTATATATGGCTCTGCACGAAAATCATATCTTCAAATGCTTGATCCTATACATAACCAAGGACTTAGATTAGCTTTAGGGGCTTTTAGAACTTCTCCTGTTGCTAGTCTCTATGTGGAAGCAGATGAACCATCACTATACTCACGAAGAGAGAAACTCTCTTTGCAATATGCTATAAGACTCGCTGCTAACCCATCAAATCCTGCTCATGAAGTTACATTCCCACCAAATTATGTTAATTTATATGAACAAAAACCTAAAGCTATTAAATCATTTGGCATCAGAATTTCACCACTCTTAGAATCTGCCAATATCAAACCACAAAATATTGAAAAACATTTTACACCAAATATTCCAGCTTGGTGTATGAAACCACCTGAAATACTTTTTGATTTACATTCCGGGAAAAAATCTGAATCAAATCCACACATATTAAAAGATGATTTCAGAAAAATGCAAAGTCGTTATAAGAATTACCAACAAATTTATACTGATGGATCAAAGGAAGACTCAAAGGTTGGTTGTGCTGTTTTATCAGACAACCATAGTAATATGCAACGTATACCTGACGATTCATCAATTTTCACTGCTGAAGCCAAAGCAGTCGATCTAGCTTTAGATTTCATTAGCACTTGTGATGCTAACAATAAATTTATTATATTTTCTGACTCGCTTTCTGTATTAAAAGCAATGAACCATACCAGTTCAAAGAATCCACAGATTCAGAAACTTTTAGAAAAATGTCATGAGCTTTTAGCTAATAAAGAAATTGTTCTCTGTTGGATTCCTAGTCATATAGGAATACAAGGGAATGAGATGGTAGATAAGCAAGCAAAAACATCGCTTTCATTAGAACCAACTTCTTTTAAGATTCCATTTTCTAATTTTAAGCCATCTATCAATAAGTATATCTTGGAAGAATGGCAAACTTCATGGAACAACAGCATTGGAAATAAACTTCTTGACATAAAACCAACTATCGGTGAGCAACAATCAGTTGTTCGAAACATTAGAAAAGAAGAAGTCGTTTTGGCTCGACTCCGTTTAGGTCATACAAGAGTCACACATTCATACTTACTACTAGGTGAAGAGCAACCACACTGTGTTGGTTGCGATGCACCATTCACTGTACGTCACTTTCTTTTGGATTGTGGCGATTTTGCACAAGTAAGAAATAATTGTTTCCATGTTGATAACATGAAACAGTTATTTCAAGATATACATATTGATAGTATTATGACTTTTTTAAGACAAATAAATCTTTTTAACAAAATCTAATAAGTATTTTTAAAATCATGTTTTGTTTTACATTTGTATCAGACCATAATACAGACTAGTTAAAGTTATACTTTGTTCAGTCAAAGAACATGTACAGTTATCTGAATAGCTCTTTGAAACTGTCAGATATTGTACGTGGTCTCTTCTGTCAACAACCATATTATAACTTATTTTCATTATACAAACTCATCATCATCATTTCTTTTATTTTATCATACAAATTTTTACTATTTCCATCTTCATCATGTTTAGTTTAATACCGCTTGACGCTAATGACCCACAAGGGTTGATGCGTCGTTAAGCACCAAACAAACAAACAAACAAACCCATTTTTTTTTATCCTTTTTTGCGACTTGCAGTATCCATCCTCGCATGAAGCAATGTAGCGGTCCAATCTTTTATTGTAAGTAAGATTCACAAATGACAATGCATCAGAATCTATAACAGAAAATTGCTTTGTTTTACGCTGAGAACTGATCTCTATGATAGTTTCATTATTAATATATTTAAGAGAATTTTGAATGAGATGTTCTTTCTCTGACAAATTATTCATTTTCTTTTGTATTCAAGTTTGGAAGAACATTTTTCTTAAAGAATCTGCAATGCATACAAGTAGCTCCTTGAACATCCAATACTGTGACAGAGCCAGTAGAATTTGAGAGATCTAAAAGAGTTCTGTATATTCTACATGAACAGGTTAAATAGCCTCCTGTTTCTGTCACATTCCAACTAGTAATAACAAAAGCAGATTCTTTAAAACGTCCATCATCACAGTTATAATCATTCATAACAGCTTTCACAGTTTCATTTTCTCGATAAATCTGTATAAATATTGATTTTTCTGCCACAAGTCTTCTTACAAATCCAGCATAGATTGATAAAAAAAAGAATCACTTAGTGAATCAAATCTGAAATCTGGATTGAAGATAGTTTGTTAACTGTTTTCACTTAATCACTCACTTTTCTTCGTTTATTTTGTCTTTTTGGATATTCTCTAGGAGTGTCAACGTCAATAGTGTTTCAGATAATGCTGAAGTACATTTTTAAAATAAGTTTTTAATCTAACACTGTCATTTTCCATCTGAAAGAACAAGCGTTTTTATGGGGAAACCTTGTTTCAAATCTTTGTCCTTTGGCAGCTTTTCCAGTTATGACATTATAAACAATTCAGAGCTATGCGTTGCTTTAGCAGGTACTTAGAGGTTTCAGTGGGCAATACAGACTTTACAAAGTCACTTGAACTTGTATCAGACTCAACAATTCTCTAAAGGGAATGATATCAGTTTGCTTCTTTGATTATTAAAAAACTGATATTCCATTCTCATTTGTTTAACTTGAAAGTCTTTTTGATTACCATCTTAAGATACCGTTTTTGTCTTAAAGCCTTTACTTGCACAGTGGGAGAAAACCCCTTTAAGTTTAGCATTTGTTTCATCTGATTTCTTCAGACATTTCCCCAAATGATCTATCACTGATGGTGGAAATATGGTTGTGTCCAAGTCTTTACTAGTTGATGCAACTGGTGATTCTGAGTCTTTACTTGTTGGTGCAACTGGGTCTCCAAGGCTCAATCTTGCAACATACTGGAGATGATCTTCCAAAGTGTACGGGTGCTGCTTGATTTTAAAGGACAAATCAAAGAACTCTAAGCCCAGCTGAGAATGCTGAAAGCAGAATAAACCCATTAAGCGGGTGTTTTACCCGAATTATTATGGACATGATTTGGAATTTATCATTGTCTTATTCAAATTTGATCACTATTCAGAAACCAAATTATGAAATGAGCCATCTTATTGAAACTGGTTTTGCGAAAAAGCAAACAAGAATTAGGCTGCAAGCAAGGCTTTCAATATACCTCCTGCAAAAAAGTTCCTCAAACCGTTCCTCCTTTAATTTGCTCAAAACATTAATTGACCAACAATAAATAGTCATCAGAAGGGATGGCAAATCACACTCCCCTCAAAGTAAACGATAAGCAATTACAAACGGCCAGCCTAGTATATACATATTTGATGATAAAATATGAAGTGTCAATGCAAGCAAATATGGAATATTGACAACAATTGATTCAACACGTTTTCCCCTATAAAGTTCATTCAAGGGAGATAACCCAATTGGGTAGCAAGATGTGAGCAACCATTCTTGCATGCGACACATCGTCTTGACCTGAAATATATGAATTCTAAATATCCTCGAAATATCTCAAAGGGTAAAAAACCTATTTAGCGCAGATGCTTTCTATTTTTAAGGTTATGCAAGGGAGAGCAACCATTCTTGCACGTATACCAAAAATCATCAAAATATCTCGAAATGTATAAGAGTTATTGAGTGCACGAGTTTTCCACTCTAAAGTAGATTTAAGGGAGATACCTCAAAAGTGCAGCAAGGGAGCAACCATTCTTAAACCCCACACACCGTCTTGACCTGATATATATGTCAACCAAGTATCATCAAAATATATCAAAGGGTATAAGATTTATTGAGCACACAAGCTTTGCCCTATAAAGTTCATTCAAAGGAGATAACATAAAGACCAACAGGGGAGAGCAACCATTCATGCACTTGACACAGTCTTGGCCTAATATACATGCCTACCAAAAATATCGAAATATTAAAAGGTATCAAGTTATTGAGCGTACAAGATACAGTGGTGAGCAAGAAAATAAACACATTATTTGGTTGAAGGTAGGATAGAAAAATCTGTCCATTAGGATCACTGTTCTTCATCACTTGGCAAGCCTCGTGATGCAAAACGTTTATCCTCTGAATGGATTTTCTATCCTACCCTCAAACTTCAGTTAGATTTTTATAAACTCACAAGAAAACTCCCAGTTTAGCCAAGGTGGTTACAGGCTCAGACAAACATCAGGCAGTGACACACCATTTAAAGCTTCCATTGTAATTGCCTATTCTAAGAACTGAAATGTGAACGAGTCAATTTTTAACAAACTTCTAAGATATCCACTGTCCATGGTACTTATCATTTATCATTAAACCAAGAATTTATTAAATCTGACAAATAGATACTGAGATATGATTGCTGACAAATTAACAGGGAGGCGATGCCAAAGAGAAATAACTATATACCATTGTTGGGCCTGGGTACTGTTCTACATCTCCACACAAGAGCAGCTTCAGTCTTTAGAAATCAACAATCTTTAACACAGACTCTTCCAGTTTATTGACAGAAGCCATGTGAATAACTGAGTAACCACATTCCATTCACAAACATTGAGTCCTGCAATGTCACCTGTAAATGTAAACAAAAATGTATCATGCAATGAGGTGGATATGCAACTGGATATCGCTTTATAAATACAATAAGACATTTTTAGTGTGACTGTTATTTGGCATTTACCAGTAATGAGATTGGACCCAGGCCATCAGACTAAAATCCTGTTTGATAAAATCATTATTTGCCAGCATGTAAAATTGTAACAAAAATATTAAAGGGGTACGTGCATTAAGAGGCTATTTTGGCCCCCCTATGAGGTCAAAAAATAAAAGTTGCTCTTCACAAGTTTCTTCTTATTAGTTTATTAGAACAATAGCCAAAATGTTAAGGTCTGGTATTGATTCGACCTTTAAGGTTGCTATGGTAACAAAAATGGCCGTCAAAATAGGCTGAAAATAGGAAAATGGCCATCTTGGAGCAAATTTGAGACATATAACAGAGGAATTAATATAGAGCACAAGCAAATACCAAAACAATATTTTAACAGATGATGAAAATTATTATGGCACACAATATATTAAAAGACTTTTTTGGTATTTGCTTGTGCTGATATCTAATTCTTAAAAAATCGGTCTCCAAAAGCCTCAAATTTGGCCTAAAATGGCAATTTCTCTATTTTAAGACTATTTTATCAGCCATTTTTGTTACCATAGCAACCGGTAAAGTGAAATTAATGCCAGAATTTTAAACTTGGGCTATTCTTCTAATAAACCAATAAGATAAAATTGGTGAAAAGTGACATTCAGTTTTTGGCTCTAGAGGGGCCAAAATATCCCCTTAATGCACGTACCCCTTTAAATATATAATCACTTGGGGTGGGGTAAAATTTTGACACTGTCATGCTTATCTACACGCACTGGGCAATAATTGTCTATAGTGAGAAGTTGTGAAATATTTTAACTTTGAGGAAATGTGAACATCATTACACACACAAAAAAGCAATTTCAACAACGAATTGATATCCTCCAACAAAATAATGGTAGAGCTTTCTTATTGAAATTAAGACAATAAAAGAGCAATTACTCCTGTATATCTAAGGACAATCTAATGAATATTCCTGTGCATCACCTCAAATTGATTTATATTTAGGCAATCAAAGGGCAACAACTTCACTACACCTGATGAAATCCTCATAAAAAATCCACATGCATCATCACAATATGCTCAAAAATACACAGTATAAATTTCTTAATCTACCTGTTTAGGGTATACATCTTTTAAAAGCTCTCACTTGCATGAAATTTTTCCTGTATAAACAAAAAATGCCTTTTTTATCAAGGAGACAGATACTTTTGGCCACATTGTTGTATGAACAATTTAAACATCTCACATACATGTATATCACTTTACGCCCAAACAACCAGCTTTTGAGCAATCTGCAGCATGCTAATCAGTCTTTTTAGAGTTATTTCCTGTTTTGATACCATTTGCAATATTGTGTCACGTTGGGGGAACTTAAGAAAAAAACATTTGCATGAAAATGAACTTCAATAATCTGACTACAATATTTAGAAGTATTTTGACCCAAATATATATATACACGGAGGTATATGGTGAATTAACTGAGCCGATAGATGCTGTAAATATTTTGCCTCAAGCGAGATTCGAACCCACAACCTCGGCAACACCGCCTAGCACCACACCAGACATCAACGCTACCAACTGAGACATCCCCATTAAAGGATGTTCAGGAAGCGCTGATATTGATGACGACTGATTCAGTCGTATATTGGTTCTTTTTCAATGGATGGCATCTATTTCGTTCGCAAGTGAAAGCCTGATGGATCCAAGGATACAAGTGAAATTAGATAAATATCAAGCGCGGAAATATAATTTCACAAACATCATTGCAATCGAGCTACACAGGATCACTAACTGATGCAGATTCAGACAGTAGGTAAATACGGAGGGATATAGTGAATCAACTGAGCCGATAGATGCTGTAAATATTTTGCCTCTAGCGAGATTCGAACCCACGACCTTGGCAACACCGCCAAGCACTACACCAGACATCAACGCTACCAACTGCGCCACTGAGAAATCACCATTAAAGGATGTTCAGGAAGCGCTGATATTGATGACGACTGATGCAGTACACGTCGTATATTGGTTCTTTTTCAATGGATGTCATCTACAGCTGCTTTCCAAATTTTTTATAGATAGCGATTTTTGTCATTATTATTTACATACCCTATACCTGTTTGAGTGTTTGTAATAAACTTGTGCTTTGTTTGATATATGATTATTTCTGCTCCTGTATGCACGACATATTTAGTTATAGTGAGTAAAAATATGGCTTGTTTTTGCAGCTGATTTGTATCGGGTTTTAACTTCTAAAAAAGTTGATCGTATTTTTAGCGAATCAAAGTTGCTTATCAAAACTCTATTTCGAATTATGAGATAATAAGGAGAGCTTCAAAGAAAACTGTGGTTGGAATCTATAAAGTCATGTTTACGGTGCATTGTAAAAAACTTTAAGAATTGAAGCTATTGAGTGTATCAACAATGAATCACTTGATTGACTTTGGTGTATGTGCCTTAGTAGGTTGCAAAAATTATATAATTTTTACATAATTACGTTTAATTCAACAAGATAACGCACCTTGCAATAGCTCTTTAAAACATTCACACGTGATTCATATTGGAGTTTAATATCGCTTTTGATATTATCCTGATATGCCTTACTGGCGATTGTTTCATTAACAAGCTTAAGTTAAGAGACCTCTTTAAAAAGTACGAGATAGTCTCCTCAATACGATTCCAGTGGATTTTATCCATCCATCAATGTAATGTGGATAAATATCGTGTTTCAGATGCCAGATGGGAATAGGTTTGCAAAAGAAATAGGTTAATAGCGTGGATTCAATTTTAATAGAATTCCAAACCCTCTGGGCCCATTAACACTGTTTGGCAGTACTGTACTTTCCTTTTGGCCTTTCTCCTAATAATTGGGCTCTTACTATGTAGCACAAATCTGAACACCCAAAATGCACTCAAAATATCTTTCTAAAAGTAATTATTTAAAATTACATAATTTGTGCAACCTACTAGTGCATATACACCAAAGTTGATACACTCTATAGCTTCAATTCTTAAAGTATTTTCACAATGCACCGTAAACATGACTTTATAGATTCCCACCATAGTTTTCTTTGCAGCATGATCAGCTTTTTTTAGAAGTTAAAACTTGCTGCAAAACATCTGCAAAAACAAGCCATATTTTTGCTCACTATAACTAGATATGTCGTGCATACAGGAGCAGAAATAAATCTTATCTCAAACAAAGCACAAGTTTATTACAAACACTCAAATAGGTATAGGGTATGTAAATAATTATGACAAAAATAGCTATCTATAAAAAAATTTGGAAAGCAGCTGTATATCGTTCGCAGTGAAAGCCTGATGGATCCAAGGTGAAATTAGATAAATATGAGAAGTGCGGAAATATAATTTCACAAACGTCATTGCTAACGAGCTACACAGGATCAGAAACTGATAGGAGGGATATAGTGAATCAACTGAGCCGATAGATGCTGTAAATATTTTGCCTCTAGCGAGATTCTAACACACGACCTGGGCAACACCGCCTAGCACTACACCAGACATCAACGCTACCAACTGCGCCACTGAGACATCCCCATTAAAGGATGTTCAGGAAGCGCTGATATTGATGACGACTGATGCAGTACACGTCTAATATTGGTTCTTTTTCAATAGATGTCATCTTTATCGTTCGCAAGTGAAAGCCTGATTGATCCAAGGATACAAGTGAAATTAGATAAATATCAGAGGTGCGGAAATATAATTTCACAAACATCGTTGCTTTCGAGCGACACAGGATCAGAAACTGATGCAGATTCAGACAGTAGGTAAATACGGAGGGATATAGTGAATCAACTGAGCCGACAGATGATGTAAATATTTTTCCTCTAGCGAGATTCGAACCCACGACCTCGGCAACACCGCCCAGCACTACACCAGGCACGAACGCTACCAACTGCGCCACTGAGACATCCCCATTAAAGGATGTTCAGGAAGCGCTGATATTGATGACGACTGATGCAATACACGTCGTATATTGGTTCTTTTTCAATGGATGGCATCTATATCGTTCGCAAGTGAAAGCCTGATGGATCCATTTTGACCTTGAAAAGTTCAAAGGCAAAAAGTGTAAATATATTTTTCTACCAGAAATTTGTATATTTGGGAGTACTTCAAAATGTTGTAGTAGGATGATTGTAGTTCATGTTCATGCAACCGTTTTTTTCTTAAGTTCACCCAGCGTGTCACATTACATTCATTCATTCAAGCTGACTAAGCTCATTAGCTAAGAAACATCTATCTAAGTGACTGTGAATCGTTGGTTCTATTAAGTTTACTTATATTAGCAAATTTGCATGACGAAAACCTATTCCTACTTTAGTTCCTTCACATGCTAGCTGTTTCAGTTCAAATTGGCATACTAGGCATGGTCTTCTAAAGTCAATTTTCAAAGATAATGCCCAACTAAACCACCATTTAATGAATGTATTGGGGACCATAAAATTGTGGTTGAACTTATTTTGCATTTTATAGTCTTTACTTTTCTTTCTATCATCAGGAATGCTAGGTAATATGTTTTCTCCTTTTAAATAGCCTTCATCAGTTTTTGACAAATTCATTTAATTCCAATTGTCCTTGATTTGAACATTTTCTGCAATTCAATGTAATTTTGGTTTCTAGGTATATGTTTACTTTCACATGGAAATGTCCATAAGCCAGTCTCTAGATCAAAATTGTAGGTACAATTAACCTTCACTTCATCCTCTTGTATTTCATCTGCATCGTCAGTTTCTTATCATAATATATGACTATTCAAATACGTATTCATTATCAATTTCAAAATTATCTTCTGAAGAAGCAAAGTCATTCTAAAAGTGTGGGTTACATTTAAGAAGTTCTAAGTGTTTGCATTGTTTACCTTTCATAAGGTTATCATCACATTTCTTTGATCCTTTTTGCGACTTGCAGTATCCTCTATGCATGAAGCAATGTAGCTGTCCAATCTTTTATTGTAAGTAAGATTTACAAATGACAATGACTTAAAGATTGTTGATGGGATGTAAAGAATCATAACAAACAAACGAATGACAATGCGTCAGAATCTATAACAGAATATTGCTTTGTTTTACGCTGAGAACTGATCTCAATGATAGTTTCATTATTAATATATTTAAGAGAATTTTGAATGAGATATTCTTTCGCTGACCAATTTTCATTTCCTTTTGTATTCAAGTTTGGAAGAACATTTTCCTTAAAGAACCTGCAATGCATACAAGTAGCTCCTTGAACATCCAATACTGTGACAGAGCCAGTAGAATTTGAGAGATCTAAAATAGTTCTGTATATTCTACATGAACAGGTTAAATAGCCTCCTGTTTCTGTCACATTCCAACTAGTAATAACAAAAGCAGATTCTTTAAAACGACCATCATCACAGTTATAATCATTCAAAAACAGCTTTCACAGTTTCTAACACTGTCATTTTCCATGAAATAAAAGAACAATTTGTTTCTAAAAGAACAAGCGTTTTTATGGGGAAACCTTGTTTCAAATCTTTGCCGTTCTTTGCCAGCTTTTTCAGTTATCTACTTTTAAGTTGCACATGATTAACATATCAGAGCTATGCTTTGCTTTAGCAGGCACTTAGAAGTTTCAGGTCACTTGAACATGTATCGGACTAAACAATTCTCTAAAGGGAGTAATATCAGTTTGCTTCTTTGAATATTAAAAAAACTGGTAATCCATTCTCATTTGTTTTACTTCAAAGTTTTTTTGATTACCATCTAAAGATACCGTTTTGTCTTAAACCCTTTACTTGCACAGTGGAAGAAACCCCTTTAAGTCCAGCATTTGTTTCACCTGATTTCTTTAGACATTTCTCCGAATGATCTATAGCAAACTTTGAATTTCTATCAAATAGTTTTGGAGGTCTGAACCGTTCTGCTTCTTCTGTAGGCTTCTGCATGTTCATTAAAGATTGTGTTATATCTAATTGTGTTCCAATGCTGAACAGAAAGACAGATTCTGGTTTTGTTTGAAAATAATTAATAATGCCATGAATACATACTTGCTCCATAAAGCCTGTATACTCACCAGATTCAAAATATTTGATATTGTATTGCTTTTCATCAGTGAACTGAATTTCAAAAGCAGTATAAACAAATACGCCATCAGAACTGTCTGGTGTTCCAGCTAATTAAAATACAGCTCCTTCAAACTGAAAAAAAGCTACATGGGGATTTACCAGCAGAGGAATCAGGTGTAAGAAATTTAACACCAGTTAAGTATGTCATCACTTTTAATTCAAACTCTATGCCAAGTTAACAAGTGCTTAAATTTACACATGTTTTCATCCATGGTTCTGTTTCCGCTTCTATTTAATTATCATCCTGATGTTTCCTCTTTCTTTTAATAACAACAAAAACATGAGTCTACAGTACTACATTTCAGCAGAACAGGACAAGCTGAGTTGTTAGACAGTTCTGTCCTGGTTGAGGCAACAGAGCATTAGATTTTTTTGACGAGTGTGGATTTATCACTGATGGTATAACTTTGGTTATGTCCAAGTTTTTACTAGTTGATGCAACTGGTGATTCTGAGTCTTTACTTATTTATGCAACTAGGTCTCCGGGGTTCAATCTGGCAACATACTATAGATGATCTTCCAAAGTGTACTGGTGCTGCTTGATTTTAAAGGACAAATCAAAGAACTCTAAGCCCAGCTGAAAATGTTTAAAACAGAATACAAGCATTAAGCTTCTTTTGTAAGAAAGTGTTTTACCCAGTATTATCATTGACAGGATCTGGAATTTATCATTGCCTTATTCAAATTTGATCACTATTCAGAAACCAAATAATTATGAAATGAGCCATCTTATTGGAAACTGGTTTTGTGAAAAAGCAAACAAGAATTAGGTTGCAAGCAAGGCTTTCAACATACCTACTGCAAAATAGTTCCTACGTTAATTTAAGTGTTAAATAGCAAAAACAGATTTTTCAACATATTTTTTATTGGTACTTGTCCTAGGAGAAAAACACTTTTGCGGCTAATTAGAGGGTAGAACCTACTATCCTTTTCATGGAATATCTTTTTCTATGAAACTATTCTCTGGCCATTTTTATGGGCAATCGTTCATTAAGACTGTCCGAGGTCCTTATATTTGAAATTGGCAAATATTAATCCAAAAAATATAGATAAAACTTTACACCAAACATACCAGCCTGGCGTATGAATAAACCTAAAATTCTCTTTGATTTACATTTGGGCAAAAAGTCTGAACCAAGTCCTATTATCATGAAATCTAGTTTTAATGAACGTAAGTCTAATTATACTAATTGTACGTATATGTATACTGTCGCTTCAAAGGATGATATGAGAGTTGGCTATGCGGTGGTATCTGACAACTACTCAGAAAACATGCGAATTCCAGATGGCTCATCAATTTTTACTGCTGAAGCAAAAGCTATTTCCAGCAAGTTTATAATCTTTTCAGATTCCCTTTCCGTTTTGACGTCTCTAGACCATACATCCTCAAAAATCCACAAATTCAAAAACTTGAAAAACAACATGAATTATCCATATTAAATGAAATTATTTACTGTTGGATTCCTAGTCACATTGGAATACCTGGCAATGAAAATGTGGATCTAAAAGCAAAAGTGTCACTTAATTTACATCCTACAAACTTTCCAATACAGTTTTCAAATTTTAAACCCTTTATTATTAGATACATATTAAACAATTGGCAAACATCACGGAATAATAGTGTTGGTAATGAATTCTACGATATTAAACCTTATATAGGATCATCTCAATCAGTAGTACATAATATTCGATTAGAGGAGATTGTACTTGCACGTAATCGAATAGGCCACACAAGGATAACACACTCATAACTTTTAAACAGAGAGGAACATCAAAATGCGTTGGATGCGATAAAACTTTTACCGTACGCCATATACTACTTGAGTGTGTGGACTTTTCTAATGTTAGAAATAAATATTACCATGTTAGTACAATTAAACAATAGTTGTTAATGATGTCCTATTTGTTTTATTGTTTATCAGTACTATTTTTAAGGGGATATCTTTCAAGCTCTTACTTGCATGAAACTTTTTCTGTATAAACAAGAATTGCTTTTTTGTCAAGGAGACGGATACCTTTGGCCACATTGTTGTATTAACATTTACACATCTCACATAGATCACTTTACGCCCTAACATACAGCTTTTGAGCAATCGGCAGCATGCTTATCAGTCGTTTTAGAGTTACTTCCTGGTTTGATACCGTTAACAGTGCTGAGACACGCTGGATGAACTTTAGAGAAAATCATTTGCATGAACATGACCTACAGTTATTTGACTACAATATTTAGAAGTATTTTGACCCAAATATTATGTATTTCTGGTATCATTTAAAATTTTTCAATTTGACCTTGAAAAATTCATAAGCAAAAATTGAAAATTTATATTTTTCTACCAGAAATTTGTACATTTTGGGCGAAAATACTTCTAAATATTGTAGTCGAATAATTGTAGGTCATGTTCATGCAAATGGTTTTCATTAAAGTTCATCCAGCGTGTCGCAGCATTGTTAACGGTATCAAACCAGGAAGTAACTCTAAAAAGACTGATAAGCGTGCTGCGGATTGCTCAAAAGCTGTGTGTTGGGGCGTAAAGTGATCTATGTGAGATGTATAAGTTGTTCATACAACAATGTGGCCAAAAGTATCCGTCTCCTTGACAAAAAAGCAATTCTTGTTTATACAGGAAAATTTTCATGCAAGTTAGAGCTTTTGAAAGATATATCCCCTTAACCTAAACTTGATGACCTTGAGGGTTGATGCGTCGTAGAACTCCTTAACTCATCATCATTAAACCAAGAATGTATTAAATCTGACAAATAGGCACTGTGATATGATTGCTGACTAATAGGCACTGTGATATGATTACTGACAAATGAACAGGGAGGCGATGCCAAAAGAAAAATAACTATATACCATTGTTTGGCCTGGGTTCTATTCTACATCTCAAGACAAGAGCAGCGTCAGTGTTGAGAAATGAACAATCTTAACACAGACTCTTCCAGTAAATGGCAGAAGCCATGAAACCTAAGAAGCCACGTAAATGCAAATAACTGAGTAACCATATTCCATTCACATACATTGAATCCTGCAATGACAGCTGTAAATGTTAACACAAGTGTATCATACAATGAGGTGGATATGCAACTGGATATCGCAGCATAAATACAATAAGACATTTTAGTGTGACTGTTATTTGGCATTTACCACTAATGGGATTGGACCCAGGCCATCAGACTAAAATCCTGTTTGATAAAATGATTATCTACCAGCATGTAAAATTTTAACAAAAATATATTGACAATTGCCTTAGTTATTGTGAAATTGAAATATTTGACACTTAAGGGCCCAGGGGGCTGGGGTAAAATTTTGACACTGTCATGCTTATTTTACAAGCACTGGGCAATTATGGTCTATAGTGAGAAGTTGTGAAATATATATGCTTTGGGGAAATGTGAACATCATTACACACAAAAAAAAGCAAACCCAACAACTTCAGCTCAGGTTAGCTAAAAAGTAAAAATAATTCAAAGGCCAGGAACTGATGCAATCACAACCCAAATCCAGCCCTCAAACCCTAAGTGTGCAGTACAACTTATAAGACACAACCTTTGCATAAAATTTCATAATCCTTAATCATGTAGCTGCTGAGAAAACTTGGATGAAAAATGTCCATATGTGTTATATATAGGAGTGAAAGAAGGAACAAATTGAGAATTTGAAAAAGATGGCAAAATGATCATAAGCATCTTAATTTTCATTTACACAATGCACTTTGAAGGTGTACACAAAATTTCATAAACCTAAAGAAAGTTGTTGCTGAGAAAACTTTGACAAAAATGTCCATAAAGAATTGACAGAAGGAAATATTGAAACTTTTAAAAAGGCAAATTGTGCTTAACCATCTTTATTTTCATTTACACAATACACTTAGGCTACCTAAAGGTGCACATAAAATTTGAAATTACTGGCTCCAAAAGAAGCTGAGAAACCTGTGGCAGAAATTTTCATTTGAGAGAAAGAAAAAATGAACAATTAAAGGGACTTATAAGCAATATGTGACTGTTTTCGTTACACAGTATAAACCATCACTATCAAGATTTGCACCAAATTTCAGAATCCTAAGTCAAGTATTTGCTGAGAAATCTTTGACAGAAAAAGTTAAAATTGTCATTGGACAGAAAGAAAAATGAAAAGAAGGGACGGATAAGCAATATGTGGCTTTTTTGTTACATAATACATCTCATCACTATCAAGCTTTGTACCAAATTTCAGAATCCTAAGTCAAGTAGTTACTGAGAAATCTTTGACAGAAAAAAGTTTTCTTTACAACCCAGTCAACAGCTATGGTCATGTTGGGACGGTCAGTTCAAAGACGTAACCATTTAAATGCAGTGAGTAGCAAACCCTCCATCTCAAATCTAGCACTATACTGTTGACCATGCTCCATCTCAAATCTATCACTTTACCGTTGATCATGTGCGCTATTCATATCATTCGAAGGGCTCTGAAGCTCCCAGGTAACTTTCTCTTCATATATCAGCTGGCGTAGTAGTGTTTAAATGCCTGTGGGTTCAGCTGAGAATGGTTATTAGATTATAAAGAGGGCAGGCTGATGTTATTGATGCGTTTAACACTACTTCCAGATATTTGGACGATATTTTAAATATTAATAATGTTTATTTTGAAAATATGGTTAGTCAAATATACCCTTCAGAGCTCCAACTTAATAAAGCCAATGCCTCTGATACCGAAGCCGCATTTTTAGACTTGCATTTGTCAATTTCTAATGATATTGTTTCTACCAAAATTTATGATAAACGTGACGACTTTGATTTTGAAATTGTCAATTTCCCATTTTTAGATGGTGATGTTCCTCGTTCTACATCCTATGGAGTCTATATCTCTCAACTCATTCGTTTTGCTAGAGCATCTAGCTATGTTACTGATTTCAACACTCGCAATAAATTGTTAACTCAGAAACTTCTTTAACAGGGCTATCGGTATCATAAACTTCGCAAAACATTTTCAAAATTTTATAGACGATACTATGATTTGATTTCTAAATTCCAAGTTGGACTTAAATCTCTCTTGCGCCAAGGACTTTCGGAACCTGATTTCTATGGTGACTTGGTGTATAAGTTGAAGAAGATTGTTGGCTCTAATAATTTTTCAGCGCAGTTCATTAAAATAATTTCCCATTATAAAAAGATTGGCTATAACATTAATGTATTGCAACAGACTGCATGCTTGGTAGTCAACCCAATCACGGTTGGCAACTTTGCTGTCCTCTTTAATTGCACGCCGGTGGGTCGGACTTCAGACTCTATGATGGTTCCGACTTAAAGACTTATCTATTGATGAGATGGTAGGGGCCTGATGCTTTGGCTGTTGTCGGGCCCACCGGGGTTTACCTGTTGGATTTCTTTTGCACCGGTATTCAGTTTAATTTACTGTTGAGTCCTTATCCTTGCTTTATCTCCTTGTTATATCTTGATTTATATGTTTTAGGAGATGATGCATTGATAAGTTAGGGGTCTTTCATGCAAACTAAATATTTATGTGTCTTGATCCACATCTGAATTAAGGGTGAGGTTGGCGCCGTTAAACCGGTTTAAGCCCTCCAGTAAAATATTTTACTGACCGTTCCAAGGTGGTACTTCTTTTGTGGATCTTTTATGTTTTTGTTCTGTCTTGTGTTTGCTATGTTTTGTGTGCGTCTGTTTATATGTGCTTTGTGGTCACCTGCTGGGAAAGGGCTGACCTCTTGGCTTTCGTTTGTGGTGTCTTCTGTGAGTTTGTCACTTTCCCATTGGTATCCTGGGTCAGGTGTGGTACTTGATTGTATCGATTCCTGATCTTTGCAACCTTATTACTTTGTGTATGACTGCACTTCTGTTGTTGAGTATATCATCTGTCTGTCCTTAACTTGCAATATGATTCTCACTGCTCCTTCAGCTAGAGATGTAAATCTTAAAGGTACTTACTTGAATTTATGCAAATTTCCTTTTTTTCACGATACTATTTTCTCTTTTATACGAATGAGATTTTTAAGCAATATTTAAAAAAATGGCATTTTTGTATCGAAACTAACCATACTCTGAAGGATGATCAGATTCCTGCTCCTTGTATCGGTGACTGTATCCTTCCTTTTTGCTAGCAATATATGACAACTCTTCTGATAACTCGTTGGTGTGCCTTGATATAGGTCATATTTGATACTAAACAAGAGTTAACTAGAAAGGTGTGTGACACAGATGCCCCCGCCTGGGGCCATTGTATGAGAGAAAACTGATTCACTAATATTGACAAAATGTTTTTTAACATGTCAATATGCCAATATTTATTACAGAGTTTGTTAAGTTCCATCCATTCATTCCTGAATTAAGGTGCAGAATCAAAATTCTAACACGATTAAAGACCATAGCTCTTATGAATTTGCACCAATTGATGCAAAAACAATACCAACATAGAGCTTGTCAATATCTATCCATATGCAAAAATTATCAAATTCCTTTCTTCAGTCTTGAGCTGATATGAAATTCTGACACCAGTCAAAGGCCATAACTCTTTTATAAATTTGCATATATTGACGCAAAACAATCCAAATCTAGATCTTGTCAAATTTCAAAGTGTATACAAAATCTTGTTAATTTCCATCCATTCATTCTTGATTGTTGTGTTGCTCTTCCTCGCGGTGCCATGGGTTTGTCTGCATTTTATGATTGTGGTATTTCCTGATCATACTCACTATGTTTTTAAGATAATGAGTGGAAACAACATTCTGACGAAGATCAAGGGTCATAGCTCCATTAAAAATGGTGCGGGCATAACAAGACATGTGCCCAGGAGACATGGATGCCCACCCCCCCCTTTCTGTGGCAAAATTCGCATATTCTCACAAACAAATGGCAGGCCCCCTAGCAGACTCTCATGAAATATAAGATTTTTTTGTATAGGCTATTTTAGGCAATAAAAAGGTTGTTTCATTGAAATTCTAACAAAAATAAAGAGCAAATTCATTTTATTTATTGGATCCTGCTTTTTAAAGCCATGTTATAATAGATGATGGTATAAAAGAGGTGCAGCAAATCCACAGCCAATAAATTTACAGCCCATTAAAAACAAATCAATACCAAATTACTCCTGCCATTTATACCCTAGTTGATATCCTCATTTGTAACTAAAGGCTTGTGTTGAGCAGTGCTGGGTCGAAAAATATTTTGAAAAAAAAAAACAAAAAGCAGGAGAAGCCATCTCTGCATTTTGTAAGGGCAATTCTACCTTCAGTAGATGAACAATTGCAAAGAATATTGCTCTCATTTATTGATGTTCTTAGAAATCAGGACATTCAAAAGTCAATAAACCCAATAGGTTCTATCCATTAATATTTGTTGGCCAATTTATTGCAGTTGGTAGCATGTCCAACCTAATGTCTGGAGTTTTGCAGCTTCAATTTCCAGGTCAGGCATATTCTTTTACTTGTTGTCAGTTACTAGTGAAAGCTGAGTACTAGTGAAAGGTAACCAGGCCGGGTAGCGCAGTTGGTAACATGTCTGGCAACAGATGCAAAAATAGTTAGTATGATCAGGAAATACCACAATCACAAACCGCAGACAACCCCGTGGCACCGCGAGGAAGAGCCGCTCAACCATCACGAGACACCAGGAAAACAAATCAAGCAAGTCTGACTGTAGATGCAGGGCGCGAGTTAGATCCAGGCCTCCCATAATTTCATGGAGATTGATCATGAAATAATTTCTACGGTCATTCTCCTCCCTTCTGCTGAATCATTGAAGAAGGGTTGTTGTCAGTTACAATTGAAAATATGTGCACGAAGTACAGGTTGACTGCTTGTTCAAGCTTGCCCAGGAAAAAGTGTGGCTAGGTGAACTGACAGTCCCGACATGACCATAGATGTTGGCTTGGGATGTAAAGCAACAAAAAAACTAGTGAAAGGATTTTGGTTCAGCCAGCTTAGGAATTCCGACATTACCTGAGCTGTAAAGCAAGAAATCAACCCAAAATTAAGCATTTACATTTACCTTAACTCACTATTTTTTTGCTGCCTTATCTGAAGCCTCAGAAGAAATGACTATAAGAGTCGCCCTGGTGCAAGGAGAAGGCATACATACAATGGTCTGAGGATGAATACAGCTTAATTAGCAGAAGTCACTAGTATGCAAATCGTTTGACCTAAAATTGATAAATATATTGATTAATGATAAATGTTCTGATTAAATTTTCCATCTGTGTGGCAAATAGTTTTGATCCAGATGTAGTCCAACAATTTTTCTGGCCAAATCTGGGTCCAAACTGTTTGCAAAGGTTGTCAGCCGGAGTCACTAGCATGTAATTGTGTCCGGAGTTCATGTTCTCTTCAACTAAATTTTTCACTGGATTCTCCAGAAGCTCAACAAAACAATTTCACCTGCAAAATAAAGAAGACAGTCAATTCATGTGTTATATAAGATTGTAATATGTTCTTTACATTTTGAGAAATATTTTTGTAATGTTCTGTTCAAACCATTACTTTTTGTTTTGTTTTGATGCTTTACGTCTCAGTTAATTTCTCTGTCAATAGTGGGAAAATTTCCTGCCTTCATGGGTTAAGTGTCTTGCTCAAGGACACAGTACAGTAGCTCTGTCGCAACCATTCAATTCCAAGTCTAACCTTCAACCACTAAGCAACTGCACTTCTTTTACTTTTTAAACAAAAAAACTTAGAAGTATTTTTCATATCTTGGTGCAAAAACCTGTTATGTCCATGGTGCTCAGAGCTGTTGTATAGCCCCTTTAGCACTGCCAAGAAACAGACATAAGAGTTTATCTATATATTTTTCGAAAAGTAGGCATATTTGATTTCATAAATTTATCATTTATGGAAAAGTATACTTTGTTTTAATGATTTGTTGCCCTATTCCTTAGAAAATCCTCTTTCAATCATAAATGTAATGGTTAGTAAAATAATTTAAGCCCCTTGTCAGTTTTTTTTTTTTTTGCACAATACTGATAAAGTTACATTTTTATACCAAGACAATATGTGAGCCACACTATGCACATCACAAGGACTAAAATCAGACGTTTTCACACACGGCAAATCTGTTTTCCCATACAGACATTTTCAAATAAGGGGAATCAGTCTTGCAAGACAATTTTTCCAAGCTCCAATTCAGACAACGCTTCTCCAAAGCAGTTGATCTAGCTTTAGATTTCATTAGCACTTGTGATGCAAACAATAAATTTATTATATTTTCTGACTCGCTCTCTGTATTGAAAGCAATGAACCATACCAGTTCAAAGAATCCACAGATTCAGAAACTTTTAGAAAAATGTCATGAGCTTTTAACTTATAAAGAAATTGTTCTCTGTTGGATTCCTAGTCATATAGGTATCCAAGGGAATGAGATGGTAGATAAGCAAGCAAAAACATCGCTTTCATTAGAACCAACTTCTTTTAAAATTCCATTTTCCAATTTTAAGTCCTCTATCAATAAAATATCTTGGAAGAATGGCAAACTTCATGGAATAACAGCATTGGTAATAAACTTCTTGACATCAAACCAACTATTGGTGAATATCAATCGGTTGTTCGAAACATTAGAAGAGAAGAAGTAGTATTAGCTCGACTCCGCTTAGGTCATACAAGAGTAACTCATTCATACTTACTACAAGGTGAAGAACAGCCTCAATGTGTTGGTTGCGACGCACCTTTCACTGTACGTCACTTCCTTTTGGAATGTGGCGATTTTGCACAAGTAAGAAATAATTGCTTCCATGTTAATAACATGAAAGAATTATTTCAAGATATACATATTGATAGTATTATGACATTTTTAAGACAAATAAATCTTTTTAACAAAATCTAATTGCTGTTTTTAAAATCATGTTTTGTTTTACATTTGTATCAGACCATAATACAGATTATATTATGTTGTATTCTGTTCAGTTAAAGAACATGTACAGTTATCTGAATAGCTCTTTGAAACTGTCAGATATTGTACGTGGTCTCTCCTGTCAACAATCGTATTGCAACTTATTTTCATAAAACAAACTCATCATCACCATTCCTTTTATTTTATCTTAAATTTTTTTAACTTTTTCCATCCTCATCATGTTTAGTTAATACCGTCTGACGCTAATGACCCACAAGGGTTGATGCGTCGTTAAGCACCAAACAAACAAACAAACAAAGACAACGCTTCTAAAGTATGTGGGTCAGTCAAACTTTTAGAAGTAATGCTAAACTTAACATTAGGTTAAGCATACAATCAATTTTGCATCTCATCCACAGACCCAGTGAAGCAATGCCTATGAAAAATAGTGAGTATGATCAGGAAATACCACAATCACAAACTACAGACAACCCCATGGCACCGCGAGGAAGAGTCGCTCAACCACCACGAGACACCAGGAAGACAAATTAAGCAAAACAACCAGCTCTCTTCCCCACCAAGATGATTGCAATACTAAAATTGACACAAAGTAACGCACAACAAAACAAGAACATTTACAGACTCCCACAAAGGGAGTAACAATAAACAAACAGTCAACAATAGAACCACTGCCTTAGAACAGACAGCAGCCTAAGCCACCGGGGGGGGGGGGGGGGGGGGGGGGGGGGCTTAAATGCATTTTACTGGTACCAAATCTTCGCCCTTGATTCTGCTGTTGTTGAATTACAAGAAGTGTTCAGCATGGAGGCCATCTAACTAATGCAATGTATCATCATGGAGAAGCACTCCAATCAAATTAACACACCATGATGAAACAAAGAAAAGGGCTCATGACTCACAGATAGTCAGAGCTAAAGAAAACCAAGTTGAGCCACGGTGGGTCCAGCTACAGATAAGCATTAGGCACCAACCCACCGTTTAAAGCTTTACGTCAGAGCCGTCATAGAGTCTGAGGCCTGATCCACCGTCTTGCAATTAAAGAGGAAACCTAAGTTCAGTCAATTTTTCTCTTTGCGAAGATTGAAAACCTCTCTAACAGCAGCCCATTCACCATCATCCCTGCAGTGTAAGACAAGTGTCAAATCATGCATTTTTGCTAAAGGTAGAACTTCACGAGGGAAGAGATGCTGAGCCTGTTTTTTTCTGCTCAATATAAGCATTTACTTTTGTGCATGTAGGTGTGCATCTACATCAGCAAGAATAAAAATCCAGGTCAAACTCCCCAACTCCAATGAAGTCACAAATTTTAAGATGATGAGCAACCTCTGTCACTTGTCTTTGCTCTTCCCCAGGCATGATGATGCACCCCTGAAGTGCAATGAACAAACCTCAAGTTACTTAATCAATTTCAAATGTGTATTTGTTTGATTTGATTCTTTACGTCCCATCAACAATCTTTCAGTTAAACAGGGACGGGTCTTCCTGGGTTGAACAAGTACTAAGCTAGGATAAATGTGTCTTGCTCAAGGGCCACAATGCAGTGACTCTGGTGAGGCTGGAACCCTCGATCTCGAGTCAAGCACTCTACCATTGAGCCAGTGCGCTCCCTTTCAAATGTGTAGGAAATACAAAGTTGCTTACACAAAATTGAAAAGGACTTAAGTTAAATTCCAAAACGGACAGTCTATCAACTCCAAATGACTATCAACAAATTGGATTTCTGGACCAGGTGAAAGATTGGAAACAGGTGATAAAAAGTGGCCAAAAATGGACTTGAATTGACAGACATCATAATCTGTCTGATCCCTAATCCAATGAAGATTCACCACTATCTTCCAATCTAAAATACAAACCAAATGATTTGGAGGAGAGACAGCAACAGTTTCTTGAATGAGAAATTCAAAAGTTTCACAAACTATTCCCAAACGGCCCATCCGATCACATCTCCATTATGATTGTAAAACAAGTTGTTCAACGACACAATCTGTATCAACTCAGTATCAGATCCCAGTTGCAACCAACTTGCAAAATAAAAAGAAAATTCCATACATAAGTTGACACCACAAATGCAAATAGACATCTGAAAAGCTGTTGGAATTTTCAAATGTGACCTCGATTGACTCTGAACATGCCTAGTTACATCATGACCTACATATCCCTTACAATGCCAGAGCATGCTGAGGTTGGACTGAAGTACCAAGGTAAATGATTGCGCAACATATGTCTCTGAAATGACTACTAACTGAATCCCAACACAAGGCACAATTAATTTTCCTCTTACATCCAACTTTATGCATATTATCAAATGCCTCAGATTCCAGTTGCTCATGCGAAATGTCTTCCTCAAATGAGACCAAAGGTTTATTCTCATGCAAATTCTGTTCATCTTCCAACAACTCTTAGAGCTATTTCTTCATGCAAAAAATATCCAGCCTCAGCTTCTAAAGACATGTTCTAGATGCTATTTAATGCTAAGTGAAGACGACAATGAACTAACGAGGAATCTGAAAATGAGATAAGATTATAATTAAATGTTGTTCACAGCAGTTGGCATCGAATATGGAAGAGGGTGTGTGAGGGCAAAATGTTTACGAGCATGTAGTTTAATTTGATTCTTTTTTGTCCCATCAATCTTTCAGTTATGTAGAGACTGAGTTGAACAAGTACAAAGCTAGGATTAACGTGTCTTACCAAAGGACACAACGCAGTGACGCCTATAAGGCATGAACACGCAGCATTTGGATCTCATATCAAGCACTCCCACCATGTTGTTTTACGCTTCGTTCTCTTCAATTTTATTACGCTTCGTTCTCTTCAATTTTATTACGCTTCGTTCTCTTCAATTTTATTTAAGAAATAAATTTGATTTTTGGAGTTTTCCTGGATTCCAAATGTAGCCTGAAGGGATGTTACCTTTGCAAGAGACCAAAATATTCATGATTTTCTGATCAGACCAAAAATTGAAAGTTTTGCTTATATTAACATTTTATTCTAAATTTCTAGGAGGGTCAGTCAAAAATAACTTACGAGTTGGTTAATATCTTTTTACTGGGTACGCACTTTTGACTGAAACTTAATACACATATAGAATGAACCTTCGGGCTTCATTGCATATAGAAGTTGATGTCTTATTATCTTCAATGTGCTGTTGCTAGGCAACCGAAGACCGGCTCTCAGCGATGTGCGTTCGCACTGATGACACTTCTGACTAAGCAGCCATGAATTTCAAATCTAAAACAGTATAATAACGGACATTTTATCTCGCCAATTGTATTTACAAAGTGTTAGCAATATTTTGAAGAAGCGAAATAGAAAGTAAATACAATACATGCGATGTTCGTTGCCTAGCAACCAAAATTGATGGAAATTCCATTTTTAACAAAAACACCAGATTTGTTGCTATGGCAACCGTTTATTCCTGGGAATATTCAAGATATGCATTCAAATAGTAAAACTAATTACTAAATACATTATAATGGTCATGATATGATACTTAGTTGATAATATTGCTCTACAATGAACCGTTACTGGTGGGTGGGGTACATTTTGTGGTGAAATTTTCCAAAAAAAACCCCAGTTAATTTTCCTCTTATTTATGTAATAGAATTCCAACGCCTCAATCTGAGTTGATGCATTTGACAAAATACTTTCAAACACTTTATTTGCAACAAATGTATAAGTTGATGAAACTTAAATTTTGTATATTGTTTCCATGGCAACGCTATATTCTAGCGTGAACGCATGACATTATTTCATATTCTTCGGTTGCTAAGCAACAACAATCTATACTTTGCATATTCTGACGCAGGACAGCTCATTGCATACATGTGCCAAATTTGACTAGTGTTCTTAAGCCTACGTAAGAGATATGTATCAACTCTCAGTTATTTTTGACTGACCCTCGTAAAATATAGAAATTATTTATAATTCAGGAAATGGTTTTGTGTTTAATATGAAATCTTATTAACAGTTTTTTAGTGTAAAACAGGAAAGTGGGACAGCCCGTGTGAACATGGACAACCAATGGAGCAAACAAGAAACACGTCGCCTGCTAAAATGCTTTTATTGTTTAAAATTTAATATTTTAATTACTGACAAGTCCCATCATTTAGCTTGCATTCAATTAGAAAATCTAAAGGATGTTGCTTATGGTTGTCGTGACGTCGCGATAATTCTAAGACAACCTAAATTAAAAAAAGTCACAGAGTATCAATACCTTCCATAATGAGCGCAAAAAAGTTTTTGAACGAATGTTTGTTCTCGAAAGCAAACACAAGACCAAATATTGAATTTTAGGCCTCTGGCTATGTTCATTTGGTCTACGTGGCGTCATTACTTTTTGGCGCTATTGGCCGTTTATTTCCTACGGAACAGGAATAATCAAAACTTTTAAGTGCCACCAGAGAACCCTTAACTCGTTGAATAAGACAAAAGTATCGCGGCATCCGTCTGTTATTGCTGTTTGTAATATTAAGACTTCCGAAAACTTTTGTTTTCCATTGGTTAAGGCATCTGTCTACCAGCTAAAAGTGTTTGTTTGCAAATTGAATTAAACTCACATTAGTCAGACAATTGTTGAAAACAAGGCAAATTCGACGAATTTATATCCCCCGACTAAGGGTTATTTGAGAGAAACATGTAAATCACAAAACATAAATCCCATTTATCTAACCCTTAGTTCACCTACAGTATCATTCAGATCATAACAAACGCCTGTCAAGTATGTTTAAGTGCTAAGTTCAATAAAACAATATACTTACATCTGCACCATTTCAATATCTGACCTTGAAACCCAACCTCAGGGGTCAAGATTGTGTGTAAATTCAAAGTGTTACCTTGCATGTAGGTCTACACTTCTTACACTTTACTTTAATATGCAACATGACCACTTTTAGAAAAGAACAAAGAATGACCTTTTGACCCCACCCCAGGGGTCGTTGGTGTGTGTAATGACAGCATACTTGCTTTCATGGTGCTATGTGCCCAATTCCCTTTAATTTGATATACAACATGACTTCTTTCAGTAAAAGATATAGTTTGACCTTTTGACCCCACCCCCTGGGTCAAGGGTGTGTCTTTGGGCAAAATATTTGCTACCATGTTGCTGCCAGCGTCTTCAGCTTTAATTTGATATGCAACATGACTACTTTCAGAAAAATATTAAGTTTGACCCCATCCCCTGGGTCAAGGGTATGTCTGTGGGCAAAATATTTGCTACCATGTTGCTGCCAGCGCTTTCAGCTTTAATTTGATATGCAACATGACCATATTCTGAAAAAGTTTAATTTTGGCCTCGGCCCCTCCCCCTAAGTCCACCCAAGGGGCTCGGAATCAGACCTTCAAACTGATGCTCAATATGGCTAGACCCAAATAATGCTTCGTTTGTTTGGTGCTTAACGACGCATCAACCCTTGTGGGTCATTAGCGTCAGACGGTTTTAAACTAAACATGATGTGGATGGAAAGAGTAAAAATTTGTAAGATAAAATAAAAGGAATGACGATGATGAGTTTGTAAAATGATAATAAGTTGTAATACGATTGTTGACCCCAGAGTTTGCTTACCGCCTTGTGGTTTGGGAGCTTAATTCGCACGGGGGACTTTATATTTGAATAACTGTCCCCTCTGCTTAGAACTAAAGGTAAGCCAGGCGCTCGCCCTCTGGCGCCCTAGAAATATGGATGGCTGCCCGGCACCACTGGGGACAGACTGTGTGTACCTTCGTACGTAAGCAGGCCTGTTTGCGTCTCTTGTTTTGCAGACTTGAGAGGTGACAGGTTGGGGTTAGAGTTCTCACGCAAACCAGTGGTAACTGTTTGTACAAGTCGCAACCATAGCAACCTTTTTCATAAATAACCAAAAGCTTAAATTTATCAAAAACTATATTACACTAGTAAAACTGTAAAGAAGATAAAAGTCAAATAAATCAGTTTTATATTTAATAACTGCTATCGTCTTAATCATTGAGTTCTAGATCTCGTTGAACATTTATTTTTAAACTCTTACTTTATATACAAGACAGTTTTCATGATTAACTGTCCTGTAACTAAGTTACATTCTTGCTCTAATTTTTCTAAAGTTCTGTATTGTAGGGATAACTTCAGATTTTATCTAGAAGAGCAATTTACCTTGGATGGAATATTTTTGCTAAATTCCAACCGCTAATTCAAAAGAACGTACTGTGGTTTTTTCAGTCTCAAATTCAACTATTTTTCTAATACTATTTGTGTCTTTTTTTCATTATTAGCATTAAAACTCAACAGGCTTAAATTGACCGAGTCTACTACAATCATTTCAATATCAAACTTTTTAAATAATCTATCACAGTTTATTTTTTAAACTGTACATTACAACCGGGCTTATACCGTGTCTGTAGGGTTAAAATATACAGATTGCTTTACTGCTGTAGTAGATAAGGTGAAAACCCTTATTAAAACAGTGTGCTGCCTGTTTGCTGTGGGTTTGCGACGCGTGAATGGGAGAAGAGAATCCTGGCAATTGAGGAAAGCCCATGGATCTCCATTTTTTAGGTCCGGCGCTGGATCAATCGGCTGGGTGGTCCATCTCTTGAAACCATCTTTTTCTTACTTCCTTCTGTCTATTTTAAAGTATCTTTTAGGTACATAACCGGGTTTGAATTTTCTTCATTTATATCTTACTATTTGGTTTCAAGAGTGACTGCTCATGTGCCAATCTTGGGGCATATTTGTTTTGTTTGTTTGTTTGGTGCTTAACGACGCATCAACCCTTGTGGGTCATTAGCGTCAGGCGGTATTAAACTAAACATGATGTGGATGGAAAGAGTAAAAATTTGTAAGATAAAATAAAAGGAATGATAATGATGAGTTTATATAATGATAATAAGTTGCAATACGATTGTTGACAGGAGAGACCAAGTACAATATCTGGCAGTTTCAAAGAGCTATTCAGATAACTGTACATGTTCTTTAACTGAACAGAATACAACATAATATAATCTGTATTATGGTCTGATACAAATGTAAAACAAAACATGATTTCAAAAATAGCAATTAGATTTTGTTAAAAAGATTTATTTGTCTAAAACATGTCGTAATACTATCAATATGTATATCTTGAAATAATTCTTTCATGTTATCAACATGGAAGCAATTATTTCTTACTTGTGCAAAGTCGCCAAATTCCAAAAGGAAGTGACGTACAGTGAATGGTGCATCGCAGCCAACACATTGTGGCTGCTCTTAACCTTGTAGTAAGTATGAATGAGTGACTCATGTATGACCTAAGCGGAGTCAAGCTAAAACTACTTCTTTTCTAATGTTTCGAACAACTGATTGATGTTCACCAATAGTAGGTTTGATGTCAAGAAGTTTATTTCCAATGCTGTTATTCCATGAAGTTTGTCATTCTTCCAAGATATATTAATTGATAGATGGCTTAAAATTAGAAAATGAAATCTTAAGAGAAGTTGGTTCTAATGAAAGCGATGTTTTTGCTTGCTTATCTACCATCCCATTCCCTTGGATACCTATATGACTAGGAATCCAACAGAGAACAATTTCCTTGTAAGCTAAAAGCTCATGACATTTTTCTAAAAGTTTCTAAATCTGTGGATTCTTTGAACTGGTATGGTTCATTGCTTTCAATACAGAAAGCGAGTCGGAAAATATAATAAATGTATTGTTAGCATCACAAGTGCTAATGAAATCTAAAGCTAGATCAATTGCTTTGGCTTCAGCAGTGAAAATTGATGAATCGTCAGGTATACGTTGCATATTACTATGGTTGTCTGATATAACAGCACAACCAACCTTTAAATCTTCATTTGACCCATCAGTATAAATTTGTTGGTAATTCTTAAAACGACTTTGCATTTTATGAAATCATCTTTTAATATGTGTGGATTTGATTCAGATTCTTTCCCAGAATGTAAATCAAAAGTATTTCAGGTGGTTTCATACACCAAGCTGATAATAATGCTCTTGTCGTCATTTTGGTTTTGAAATTAGTAGGAATAGCATCAGTCTGATTTCACATAGTTTATATACATGCAGAGCTTACATGTCATGAAAACGAGTGAATTATTTCAAATCCTTGTCAAGCTTAAGTTGATTCTAATTAAGCAAAACAAGCCAAACCAAATTAATTGTGCTGTTGGTGAAATCTATTTACAATTATTATAAAACATGTATAATAATTGGGCATTATGTAACATGTATAATAATTGGGCCTCAGTAAGAAACCAATTTGTAACCAGTCCGCTCAGCTACATAGACTAGCTAGAATATTATAATTTGCATAAAGGGAATAACAAAGGCACTAATCAGTCTGTGCTGATGGGCAGGCTGATCTGTGCCTTTGTTTTTCACAAACATCGAAGACAGGTTTTGTAGATGCGCTTTCCATGGATGTTAGCGACTCTTACTTATTGCTTGAACAAGTTAGAAAATAAGATTGTTCTTCGTTTAAAGTGTTTTCCAGCACTGCAGTGAAGTCACCATTCCTCTACCCACAATACCACATTTGCAATGAATTTTTTGTGTGTTTCGTTTCTAAGTGTTTTTCGGCAGTGAAGCCACCAGCGCAAAACGACCACGATCGTTTTCGGCGGCATAGTCATTAACCAGAGAGGACCCCGGACCCCAGTTAGACAACCATACGAACCCCTCCCCCTGAGTTATATTTTAGGTGTTTTCCGGCAGTATCCTGCGTTTTCCAGTCAATAAGTCTTTTCCTGTCTTTCTAGTAACCGATCCGAGTATAATTATATTTAACACTTGGACCCTTAACTAATGGAGAATACCATGGTCAGACACTGAAAAAAACAACTGCCCAGACTTGCACAATAGGAAATATTTAAAATAAACGCAAAATAAAAGGAATGTACTTGGTAAAGCCCTGGTCCCACAGGGCTAGCAACCTCGCTGCGACCTTGCCGCAACTAAAAATTAACAAAAAAATAACAATGGCGGAGAGGTCGCAGAGGTCACAGTAAGGTTTTACAATGGTCTCGACAAGGGCGCAGCAAGGTCTGTGATCGGTCACCATACAAAATCAGTCGCGGCCAGCCAAGACTAGCGGCGGCTGATTTCGATTGCTGACTAGTTGCAATGGTTTTCTAGAAGTTGTCAATCAGTTACTGACTAGTCGCTGATCTGCCACCCACCGATATCATGAATATTTTGACAGTGAAATCTTCAGCAACTAGTCTCTGACTAATCAGCTACTGACTGGAGACCGAGCGGTGACTAGTCGGCGACAGGTTGTAGTGCTAGCATCTATTTAACATGAGGCTATCTCGCCATCCTGAGATCATTTAAACACAAGCGTTGAAAGTGTGTGCATCATAGGGCATAGATGTGGGCAAAAAAAGGCACCAGTATAAATCAGGCTGTAAAAATTACTACTGAAATTCAGACTCCTGTTTTTTTGTTTGATTTTTTATGTTCCTTCAACAATCCTTCAGTCATGTAGGGATGGGTCTTCCTGGGTTGAACCAGTACTAAGCTAGGATTAACGTGTCTTGCTCAAGGACACAACACAGTGATGCCGGTGAGGCTCCATGCCATGGCCTCTCAGTCTCAAGCCAAGCACTTTATCATTGAGCTCCATAGACTCCCGGTTCTGATGATGATCTCAACTGTCCTAGAGACATGTTGATATATCAAATGCTGAAAATGCAAGCTCAGGATTGGTAGGTCCAAGCAGAATAATCACAACCACACTTACAGGGTTCCTATTTGTTGAAAGCGAAACTTTATCTAATATATTATCATGATGGCAACTTGCCAAACACTCTCTTCTACATTGTGTCCTCAATTTTTAAGAAATAGTCTCCAATCAGTCACGGACCAGTAGGCGATGGATTGCTGATCTTTCACGGACGGACTAAATGATCGCTGAACGTGCGGCTATCGGTAGGCGGCTGATCGGAGACTGGTCGCAGACTAGTCGCGAACATACCAGAAATGGAAAAACCAGTAGCAGAGGTCGCAATCAAAATCAGTCGCCAAGAGGTCACACCGAGGTTGCAAGCTCTGTGAGACTGGAGCTTAAGAAAAGGCATTTCTTAGATATCTATGACGACCTCTGCATGTCTGCTCTAACAAGAAAGTAAAGGCAATTTCGCATCCAGATTTTCGTCATGCTGTGTATCAAGACCCAGTGAGCATTTTGTTTGGCTACATTTATATGGTAAAGCACACTGAATGATCGTGATTAAATGGACTTTGATTTCTTACTGATCACAACTAAAATCCACAGCCCCAGTAAACAAAGCGCTCTAAGTTTAGATTTGATTGCGAACATTTACCAGGCATTCTAACTGTATAAAGTTGGTCAGCCTTGTCGTCTGCGCTTCAGTTGGTTGCACGTTAAAGCGTACATATACTAGGCCAAAAAAGAAACTCCGCATATAAAGATGAAAAATATAACGTGTTAAATGAGAGTTACAAAATTTCACATGCTATCTATGTTTTGCTACTATTCCTGCCACACATTATTACAATTGTTTAATTGGGACCAGTCAACCCAAACCAGTGTACTGGCTGTCTTTTTATTTTCAGGTTTTTCACGTGCACATTCATTTTATTTAGATTTACACATGTAATAACTACTGAAATCACTAGTCTAATATCCAATTTGCTTGAAAACATTTCAAAAACCTTAAATTAAAAGTTACACATTGCTAATTTACGATGTCAAAACGGACACATGTTGAACGCGAAAAGGCGATTGGAATGTTACAAGCTAGCAGGATGCCATCGGTGATAGCCCAACAATTTCGATGACATGCAATGATATTTGAACGTCTTAGGAAACTTTTCTAACAAATTGGAACAAGTCAGACCGTGCGCATTCATGACGTCATCGCCTAAAGACGCGACGTTAAGATCGATAAAAACGTAGGTTTAAACTGATGAATCAATTTTGTCCGGCGACAATGATAGGTAGGACAATCCTAGGAACTCATAATCCAAGAATCAGCGCTCAAACTGTGACACATCGTTTGCGAGAGATTGGTGAAAGACCCCCATATACATTGTATGTATTATATGCGGCGGTTCTCTTTTGGCCTAGTATATGTTATTATACCCAATTTGATGTGAGCCATTTTGTTACATGTTTCACCATGGAGAAAGATTAACATAACGAGTTACACCTGGGTTACAGAGGATGCCACATCACAAAGGAATTCTAAAAGAGGGTGTTGCATGAGAGCTCATAATTTATTGAATTTATTAAAGAGTTTGGGAAAAAGAGATAAAATGCGAGGCTTGCAAAGCATTTAATCCCTTTTAGCAACGAGTTTGATAAATTAAATAATACAGGAGCACGAATGCTAGATTCAATTTTACCATATGACATTTTAGATTACTTTGAAATCTTATTTCGGACGTAACGTTATAAATTTGTCATTATGTACACATCGTTGTTATGGACGTCATAACGTTTCCTCAAACTCTGTAAACCACTAGAGGGGGCTCAGTGATAGAGTGCTTGACTCCAGACCATGGGGTCACGGGTTCGAGCCTCACCGGCGTCGCTGCATTGTTGTCCTTGAGCAAGACACATTTATCCTAGCTTAGTACTGGTTCAACCCAGGAAGACCTGTCCCTGTTTAACTGAAAGATTATTGATGGGACGTAAAGAATCAAATCAAACAAAATAAACCACTAGTGGTTTATCGATTACATTGCATGGCCTTATTTCACTCACAGGCGTGACGTCATATGATAACTGAAGACTGCTGAAGTTAAGAATTTATTTCCAAAGCAATATGGAAAACTCACAAAAAATTTTATTAGCAAAACTCTGATAGCTTCCCAAAGACTTAAACAAACCTTTATTAAAGGAGGATACTACTAGTTCTCAGAAGGCAAGTCAATCTATTGAGATGAATTAGGAGGAGACTACCAGTTCTTAGAAGGCAAGTCAATTTGTTGGGAAAACAGAAACAAAGCCATTTTCAAAGTTGACCTAAATGCCAGTAAACAGTAAAGACCTCTATGAAATGCAAACAGTGAAGACCTTGATGAAAACCCAATACAACACAGCATTCCATCAAGGTCTGCACTGTTACCGAGACAAAAGCAGTTTTCAGAGAAAGAAATATTTTTTTGAATCATAACTTGGACCCCTCAATATATAGAATGGGCCATTCTGGCTTCATTGTAAGTAAAAGCCTGAAAAGGGATAAAGTGTCACACTCAGTAATATTTTGCTTTCAGGACATTGCCAAAAGATGTTTTCATACAATTTTACAAACTTTTATTGAATGGTTTGGTTTATCATTGCAGGGAATGCAGTACATATAGTGTAGAATCAGTTTTCTTCAAATTAATCACCTTAGCCCCCATGATGCCAAAACTAGTTTTGGGTATAGGAGATTTCGATTATTGGAGGGCCTAATCAGAGACCTGCTGTAGGACAAGAACATCACAGCCAAGAAGAAAATGTGCTACATGTAGTTTAGACAATTGTGTTCCATCTAAGTGATAAAACCAGTTCCAAGTCAAACTATTTTTGCGGGTACAATACTCATTGGAAGCATCTCAATGAGACGCTTCAAATGAGCACCAAGGTTTTTGTGGAGAAATGAATTCTATTCAGGCCTCCAGATAGTGCATAGTTCAAAATTAATTTCCTTTTTTCTCAAAGCATTATTTTATGTTATGGGTACTCAAAAGAACTTTTAGGACCAAAAAGAAATGTTAAAACTGATGAGTAAGAAAGTAGTTACATTTCTTCTCTGGAAATTCTGTTAACCTTGAATTAAAGGGGACGGCAACCCTGATGATTACTATGTTTTAGATGAAAAATCGTAATAAACCATGAAATTTGATACCAGTTTCATCTAAATCGGTTGAAAAATGTGGAAGTTGTGGGCGTTTGAATATTTGCAAATGGACTGTAATGGAAGCGGCCAAATTGTAGGCTAAGTGATGTCACTCAGCCTAATTAAATATGCGTAATCAAAATAAAAGACAAATCAATGGATTATTACCATTAATAATCAATGAAACATTTTCCTTACGTATTAAGCTAGATATCTGCTAAAACACAGATGATGTGATAGTAGTGATAACAAAAAATTAAGCAGTTGAAAAAATTCTGAAAACTAATTAAATATTCAAAATGGCGGCTAAATGTTGGCAATATTGAAATCTTTAAATGCCCATAACTTGCCCATTTTTCAACTGATTTTGATGATACTTGTATCAAAATTCATGGTTCATAGAGCTCTTTCTGATCAAACATACTTATCATTAGGGTAGCTGTCCCCTTTAAGAAAATATTTTACAGTTTTAAGTGTAAACCAGATGATAGTTATTAAGAACCTGAATGAGGTTAAACTATTGTCACAAACATTTTTCTATTGATATCGACACTGGATTTTAACCATAAAGATGACAATCAGTGTTTTTGTTTTGTCAGTATTACATGTACTTCCTGTTTGTTGATTAACACATCATCAGGCCTTTAGTTTAGAGTGCGTACCAAAAGTTGATTTTCCTATTTCTCAACCAAAACTTAAATTTGGATACTCAAAAGAACCGTCTCAATGAGACTGTTCTTTTGAGCACCCAAACATATGTTCAAAATGTTGGATTAGAAAATATTAACAATTTTACGCTCAAAAATGTTGTTTATCTAAACATATGCATCATTGATGGATACTTCTTAATTCCAATCTTGAGTTTGCAAATGGGGTCAAGTCTGACTGGACTAGGGACCAGACATCATGTTGTATGGAATCTGATTGTACATTTGTCATACTCTGTTTGAATCAGAATGATTTGTCACATGTGACCTTATTTTCTTAAGAAATGTCTGATTTACACTTATTGAATCGGACATTTCTTAAGAAATTAAGTGTTATAAGGACACACATACCCAAAGCTGAAATCTTGAAGCAGGTTTGAAGATGAAGGGCAAATTGTAACATAAGTATGTGTATGGAAACTGTTTTAATTTTGACGTATATATTATCAGTATCCTTGCGCATGGCCATTGTGCTTTTTTCACCTTTTGATGCACATGTGTAAGTTCCATTCACTGTTCAATCGAAAAGCGGTGAGTAACAGGTATTGTTTGTTTAGTATATGTGTACTGAGAAGAACCGTCTCAAAGAGATGGCTGTTTTGAGCATCTTAAACAAATGATAAGAAAAATATTCACAATTTTTCTCACAAAAAAATTGTTTAATCTTGACCTAGCTATGAAATATACAGGTAGCAAAACTTAGCTGACCATGAATTCTACCCTGCCTCAAAATGTTTGATCTTATCAAAAAAAAAAGGATTGATGGGTTTAGACCTAAACTTGCTCAGATATACCACTGGGTAATTGGTAAGAACTTATTAGATTTAGGTGACATTGGACTTATTTTCAAGGTCACAAGAGATCATAGAAAGTTGAAAAATCCTTGATTACACCATAGGTATCTTTATAATAGATAGAACGATTTGAAACAAACTTGCTTCCAAAGGATACCCTTTTAAGAACATATTTGACTTCACTACAGCTGGTGACTGGGACTGTGTGGTGGCGGTAGAACGTCTCCCTTCCCTTCACTATAGTGTAGATTTTATTTTCTTGTCCTTTGAGATCATGGGTTTCATTGTGGGGCTTTGAAACTATTAGAGGGTCACTGATGAAGCCTAATTGGCAGAAACTAGCTAGTCTGGCCCAGGAAATATGCACACTCTAGTTTCAGTTCTTTGGTGCAGTATTTGCTTCCAAAGGATACCCTTTTAAGAACATATTTGACTTCACTACAGTTGGTGACTGGGACTGTGTGGTGGCGGTAGAACGTCTCCCTGCCCTTCACTATAGAGTAGATTTTATTTTCTTGTCCTTTGGGATCGTGGGTTTCATTATGGAGCTTTGAAACTATTAGAGGGTCACTGATGAAGCCTAATTGGCAGAAACTAGCTATTCTGGCCCAGGAAATATGCACACTCTAGTTTCAGTCCTTTGGTGCAGTCTTTGCTTCCAAAGAATACCCTTTTAAGAACATATTTGCATATAGATATATCAATTCAGAGGGTAATGGAGATCTTGATCTTAATTTCACACAAAAAAATCTTATGTCTGATCTGAATGTGCCAGTTACTATGGTACAATTATGGTAGTAGCTTTTATCCTCAAGGAAATCAGAGGGATTAGCAATTCTCTCAATATCCCACATGGCTTCTCTTTTGCTTTACTTTTCCTTTATTAGTATAGTTGTTGTTGTCATAGCAACCAGGCATACAAATTAGCAAAGTATTTTATTATTGGATTATGTAGTTTAATTGATCATTTTATAGGATAATGCTACAGAGAAACTATCTGATCCCAGAATTTGCTGTAAATTGATCTTGAATCATCGAAATATACTGATTTTTTTAATATGTTCAGTGGTTTGCTTTTTTGTTGCCATAGCAATCAGATATATGATGTCGTATATGTTTCACTATTGGTCCATGTTACACAATAGTATGTCTATGCCTTTAAGTTAAGAGTGTGTACCAAAAAATACGTTTCTTATTTCTCAACCAAAACATATGTTGTGGGTACTCAAAAGATATGTCTCAATGAGAAGATTCTTTTGAGTACCCAAAACATATGCTTAAACTGATGTATAAGAAAATATTAAAACTTTAACACTTAAGAATTTTACTTATCTGAAACTGTTACAAGTTTAAAAGAATTGCTAAAAAAATGATTTCAAGTAGCAAAAATAGCAAAATTAGTGCTTTTGTCTTCAGTAGCGTGCTATTTGTTACCATGACAACTAGACTTTTGATTTGACAAAGCTTTTTTTTATATTTTAATCATGTACTACATGGGATGCACTTTAAGTATGATACTATGGACTAAATATACAAGTTTACAAAAAATGCTAAAACTGATCTCAAAATACATAAAAAAGCAAAATTTGGCTTTTTGTATTTGTTAGTGTGTTATATGTTGCAATGGCAACTAGGCATATGATTAGAGAAAGCTTTTTAAGTTATAATTATGTACTACATGAGACGCACTTTAGTTTTAATACTTTTGACTAACTGTACCAGTTAACAAGAAACTGCTAAAAATTATCTCAAAATACCTAAAAAGGAAAAAAATAGGCTTGTTGTCATTATTAGTGTGTTATTTGTTGCCACGACAACTAAGCATAAAAATGACAAAGCTTTCTATGTTTGAATAGTGTACTGCATAGGCATATGATCTTTAAATATGATGCTATGGACTTATTGAACTAAATGAGCCAGTTTAAAAAAAAACTGCTAAAGATTATATCAAAGCTCTTGAAAATATCAAATAAGGCCATTTGTCTTTGATAGTGGACTATTTGTTGCCATGGCAACAAGGCATGTGCTTTGCAAAATAATTTATCTTTTAACCATGTAGAACAAGAGTTGTTTAACTTGTATGCTGCTATGAACTTACTCTATCAGTTTTTAAAAACTGCCAAAATTGATCTCAAAATACCTAAAATAGCAAAATTATCGTATATGTCTCGGTGTATGATTTTGCAAAGTGTTTCTTTTTTAATCATACAATTAAAGAGTTAAGCTATAAGTATGATGTTATGGACTCTGTACCAGTTTACATTAAGTGCTAAAATTGATTTTAAAATAGCTAAATAAGCAAAATTAGGTTATATGTCTCATTGCTGTCTGGAAAATATGAGAATTAATATTAATATCAATTGTTACGCAAGCATGGCACAATATTCCAGGCTAAGCAATTAAGAAGCCATTAGCTAGTCAAAATAAAGACCGAACCGCTAGCACGCTGAAAAAGCTAAGCCCCGCCTATTACTTTGACACGTCAGACTGAGTAAAGGTAATTTTTCAGTTTGTGAGAAAGTATTTGATTGGTTGAAAATGGACCCAACTGGGTCTTAAACCCAACGGAGGTCAAGTTACCTGATCTCGAGTCACTTTTGCTTTGGCTTGAGACCAGTGAACTTGAAAAAAGGAATAAATAAAGATCATAAAACTTCATTGAGTTTTGGCCCTCTCTTTTACAGCATCCAGCAGCACGTGAAAATTGGTAGAGAATCTGAGTAACGATCTTTGGTAGAGTTCAAGCAACTAATGCAAGCAGTTTGCGTCCCATATAACTACAATCTACGGAGTGCAGAAGACACTGGCAGTGATCCAATTGAAACTGTTGAAGTAATATCAACCCTATTAAAAATATGGCAGGCACCTTTAAGCTTGATGTGTTTAGGTGATAGAACCAATAAGGTTGAAGACTTTCTTAAAAGATTTGACCAATATGTGAGCATTGTGCAAATAAAGAAGGAGCAGTGAGGACAGAGCAAGGTGGTATCTGAACACTGTAAGCCCTCAACCAAAAACTGTTGATGAAGCCAAGGTGGTATTAACTACTAAATTCAATCAAGATGTGACAGTAAAACTCAATGTATTTTGCATGAAAAAAAATGGAATAGGAATCAATCAGTGATTTTATGTATCGGTTTGAAAAAGATACACCATATGAACTTACCTGAAAATGTTAGGATGAAAATGGCGCTTGAATGCCTGGAACCACATATTTGTTTAGCCATTTCATCACATGGCCCAAAGACTCTTGATGAAGTTAGGGTTCTGGCTGGTAGGGTTGAGACAATCCCACCACCCCCCGTTGCAACAGCCACAGCTGATCCCAGTCAAAAAATCCGCTGGCATAAATTATGGCAATGAGGGAAATGACATGGTTTTTGTTTTGATAGATTGCATATATGTTCGAATAGACTATGGATATTCTGATCAAATGTAAGTAGATTTCTGTTTTCTCATCTATACACCATTTCTAGCCCATACTTTTCCCGATCAAACGCTACCAGGATATTCTCTTTAAGTTTCTTACCTTGAGTACAGACTCTGTCACAAAGAAAATAACTGTCATCCATCAGTTTATTTCTATAAATCAGACTCGATCTTTGCTACAAAAAAGTTGTGACAGAGTCTGTACTCAAAGTTAGAAGCTTTATGAGGCTTTCCTGGCATCATTAGATGGGGGAAAATGTGGGTTGGAAAATGGTGTATCGCTTTCTGGGTAAGAATGATAAAACAGAGAGAAATCTCAACTTACTTTTGCATAAAACATCACTGTGGAAAAGAAGTCAGACATTTTCCATAAAGTGTAACCAAGCAAAAACAAGAGGCCCTAAATCGCTCACCTGAGTTTTCTTTAAAGCTTACATAAATGTGAAATCTGGCCATGTCTCTATTGGCACCTGAAGTGGGACCATTTTTGACCCCAGGGGCATAATTTGAACAAACTTGATAGAGGTCCTCTAGGTGACGCTACATACCAAATATCAAGGCTCTATGCCTTGAGGTTTCAGACAAGAAAAGTTTTTTCATGCTTCCCTATATAAGTCTATGTAAAACATGTGACACTCGGGACAAAGCCATTTTTGGACCCCAGGGGTGTTATTTGAACATACTAGCTAGATGTTCACTAGGCCATGCTACATACCATACATCACGGCTCTAGGCCTTATGGTTTCAGACAAGAAGATTTTTCCTTGTTTTTTCCCTATATAATATAGTATGATCAGAAAAAAAACACAATCACAAACTGCAGGCAAACCCATGGCACAGCGAGGAAGAGCCACACAACTAATACCAGACACCAGGAAGAACTAAGCAAAGCAACCAGCGCTCTCTCTTCCCCATCAAGATGATTGCAAAACTAGAATGGACAAAAAGAAACGCACAACAAACAATTACAGACTCCCACAATGGGAGTTACAATAAACAACAACAGAACCACCGCCTTAGAATGGTGGACAGCAGCCTTAGCCACCTGGGGGAGGGGGGGGGGGGGGTTAAATGCATTTTACTGGTATCATATCTTCGCCCTAGATTCTGCTGATGTTGAAGTACAAGAAATGTTCAGCTCGCATGCAAGCCTTCTAACTTATGCAATGTATCATCATGGAGAACACTCTTATCAAATTAATATGATGAGACAAAGAAAAGGGCTCATGACTCACTGATAGTCAGAGCTTAAGAAAACCTCAAGTTGATCCACAGTGTGTCCAGCTACAGATAAGCATCAGGCATCAACCCACTGATTCGGGGAAAAAATCTGAATCAAATCCACACATATTAAAAGATGATTTCAGAAAAATGCAAAGTCGTTATAAGAATTACCAACAAATTTATACTGATGGGTCAAAGGAAGACTCAAAGGTTGGTTGTGCTGTTATATCAGGCAACCATAGTTATATGCAACGTATACCTGACGATTCATCAATTTTTACTGCTGAAGCCAAAGCAATTGATCTAGCTTTAGATTTCATTAGCACTTGTGATGCTAACAATAAATTTTTCATATTTTCTGACTCGCTTTCTGTATTAAAGCAATGAACCATACCAGTTCAAAGAATCCACAGATTCAGAAACTTTTAGAAAAATGTCATGAGCTTTTAGCTTATAAAGAAATTGTTCTCTGTTGAATTGCCAGTCATATAGGTATCCAAGGGAATGAGATGGTAGATAAGCAAGCAAAAACATCGCTTTCACTAGAACCAACTTCTTTTAAGATTCCATTTTCTAATTTTAAGCCATCTATCAATAAATATATCTTGAAAGAATGGCAAACTTCATAGAATAACAGCATTGGCAATAACTTCTTGACATAAAACCATTTATTGGTGAACATCAATCAGTTGTTCGAAACATTAGAAAAGAAGTCGTTTTGGCTCGACTCCGCTTAGGTCATACAAGAGTCACACATTCATACTTACTACTAGGTGAAGAGCAACCACAATGTGTTGGTTGCGATGCACCATTCACTGTATGTCACTTCCTTTTGGAGTGTGGCGATTTTGCACAAGTAAGAAATAACTGCTTCCATGTTTATAACATGAAAGAATTATTTCAAGATATACATATTGATAGTATTATGACATTTTTAAGACAAATAAATCTTTCTAACAAAATCTAATTGCTATTTTTAAAATCATGTTTTGTTTTACATTTGTATCAGACCATAATACAGATTTTTTAATGTTGTATTCTGTTCAGTTAAAGAACATGTACAGTTATCTGAATAGCTCTTTGAAACTGTAGGATATTGTCAACAATCGTATTGCAACTAATTATCATTATACAAACTCATCATCATCATTCCTTTTATTTTATCTTATAAATTTTTACTTTTTCCATCTTCATCATGTTTAGTTTCATACCGTCTGATGCTAATGACCCACAAGGGTTGATGGGTCGTTAAGAACCGAACAAACAATCAACCCACTGATTAACGCTTTACGACCGAGCCATCATAGAGTCTGAGGCCTGACCAATCGTTGTGCAATTAAAGAAGAAATCATAGCTAAAACGTCGATTGGGTTTAAAACCAGGCATGTAGACTGTCGCATGACATCCAAGTTATATCCAACCTTTATTTAACGTTTGATGATCTTTTTGAATTGTTCTCTAAAATTGGGTTTTCCAACAATTCGTATGAATTTATAAACTAAATCACCATAAAATATAGATTCTGATATGCCTTGTTGCAGAATGAGTTTTCAACCCAATCTTGTATTTAAAAAAATACTCTTGAGTGTCTGTGGTAGAATTAAGTGTTGCTTTTCGAATGTTATATCTATAACCTTGTTTAAATAACTTAGCAGTTAAAAATAAGTTTCTGTTGTTGAAGTCATCAACATAAGAACACACTCTTGCAAAACGAATAAGACTAAGTACTTAAACTCGTGACCCCCCAGGGGCATTATTTGAACAAACTTGGTAGAGGCCTACCAGGTGATGCTACATACCAAATATCAATATCAAGGCTTTAGGACTTATGGTTTCAGAGCCCAAAAAGTCATATGTTTCCCTATACTAGCCTATGTAAGACATGTGACCCCTTGGACCGGGCCATTATTGGCCCAAGGGGCATAATTTAAACAAACGTGGTATAGATCCCCTAGGTGGTGCTACATACCAAATATCAAGGCTCTTGGCCTAATGGTTTAAGCCAAGAAGATTTTTATGCCCCAACTTTGAAAAATTTGTAGGGGCATATTGCTTTGGGTTTGTCAGTCTGTGCGTGCGTCCGTCCGTTACAAGTTTAAGACAGGGTTTTGAAATTTCGAAGATGGACTCTTATTTTTTTTTTATTCTGGATTATCTCCCTTTGTGGAGTTATGCCCCCCTTAAAGGGTTATAATGAAATTTTGTAATCATGATATTTCAAAAACTATAACGGCTAGGAGCTTCAAACTTGGTCAGCTTATAGAGTATAATGAGTAGATTACCTGGTGAAAATAAAAAAAATCATTTTATTTTTTTTAGTTATTGCCCTTTGCAAATTTGGACATAGAAAACTTGATATCTCAAAAAACCGTTACAGCTGTTAAGTTGGACAGTTGATAGAGGGTAATGAGTAGAATACCTGGTGAAAATTAACAAAAAATATATTTCTCTTTAGTTATCTCCTTTGCATTTTTTTGAATTAATGCCCTTTGCAAATTTGGATATCGAAAACTTCCAATAAAGATATCTCAAACTATATTAAAGTTAGTTGCCTAAGATTTGGTCAGCTGAAGGAACATGGTGAATAGATTACCTGGTGAACGGGATGGTGGAAAAGCTAATGGTTGGGGGCATAGTGTTTCATAAACACAATTTCTAGTTTAATGTTTTTCCCTATATAAGCCTATGTTAAACATGTGAACCCTGTGTGAGGGCATTTTTTGACCCCAGGAGCATAATTTGAACAAACTTGATAGAGGTCATCTAGGTGATGCTACATACCAAATATCAAAGCTCTAGAGGCCTTAAGGTTTCGGACAAGTAGATTTTTTCATTTTTCCCTGTAAAAGCCTATGTAAAACATGTGACGCCCCGGGCAGGGCCATTTTTGACCCCCGGGGGATCATTTGAACATACTAGGTAGAGGTACACTAGGTGATGATACATACCATAAATCAAAGCTCTAGGCCTTGTGGTTTCAGAGAAGATTTTAGAAGATGTCCTTTGAAGAAATTGTTGGCTTTGCACGACGGACATCCAACAATCACAATAGCTCACCATCAGCCATTGGCTTAAAACATGTGACTAGCCACCCTAAAAAAGAAGCATTAAACATTTCTACTTCAGTCTATTACAGCAAAGTCATCTCAATATGAACTTGATGATCAAGTCAATGGCAAATAGCAGCAAGTTGTCTTCCGTTCCTATGTGGCACTGAATGTTTCAGTCCTGTACAATAAATATCCTGGTAGTTGCCATAAATAAACATGTACAATACATATCGATTGAGCCCATCATTTTCGACACAGAAATTAAGGTGAAAAATGCTGACGTGTTGTTGTGTGCCTCGGTGCAATAAGAGAGGACATACGTTTCCTTCGATCCTGAACAATGACAGCAATGGGTAAAAGCAATTGAACGGCTTGCTGAAGTGACCCTCAGAGACTGGGAACCTACGCCAACTTCGTAGTTTGCCAATCGTATTTCTAGCCCGATGATTACATTCATGCAAAGCAGGCAGGTTTTATTAATTTTTATTATGTTTAGATGTCTATTTGCGACAAAAAGGATACCTGGGAGTGGTTTTAACTTTGTTAACCATATTAATTTCGTATTCATTTTTGAAAAGATTCACCGCAAAAAGTTTCGACCTTTAGCATCAGTTATGTGAAAAGGCTTTCCCAAATACCCTAGAGACACATGCACTGAAATTTTAGTGCGATTTTCGCAAAACTTATTGGTATTCATTATACTATGTGTACTCTAAAATATATATTAAGGATCCATGGGCCAGTTTTCCAGGGGCCTTTACACATTTGGGACAGCCCATTAAAAGTTCGAAACTTGTATGTATTCGAATGAGACATCCTGATATGACTGAAAAATTGTTGACTATTACTATTGTCTTAAGCAGTTATCACTCAACTAAGGCCTTCAGATATGTGGGGGCTATGCCAAATTTAATGCCAGAACATACATAATGGGTACTCAAAATAACTGTCTCAATGAAACGGCTCTTTTAAATACCAAAACATAGGTTTAGACTGGCAGATTATAATGTAGTCGCATGTTAAGCTTAACTGTATGGCTGGTGGTCACCCATCTCAAATCCGCGTCTGAGGCTAGTTATGACGTCATAAATATGGCGACCATAATAAGAAACTGCCCGTTAATAAAAGCTATAGTTAGTGTTGGTAGGGTCATATTTATCCAACACAAACGCTTTTTTTACCATAATATCAATTATTTTAGTCATATGATGGTAACATCAATGCTTTACCTGACTTTGACAATGAATTATTTATCGATAACTATATTTTGCATGCAAAATACCGTAGATTTCCTATAAATACCCAGCTTATCGGGCCACCTTTAGACTGATGGCTGAGAATGTTATTGCTCCCCCTGGGGAGATTTGCAAGCTTATCCTATCTAAAAGAGGATTCCAAGCTGCGTCTTTTAATAGATGTTTGCACTATGTTCGCCGGGGCGTTAGTCTCTGACAGCCTGTTACATATGTTACCATATTAAATTTAGAAAAAAATTAAAAGTTTGAACTACAGAAAGAAGGCTAATTATTTAAATTACTCATATGGTCTGCATATTGACTACTTTAGCTACATATAAATTCTTTTGGAGCAAAATTACAGCTTCCTGTGGTGTTATGTAATTTACTTTAATTAGATTACCCTTTAAACATGAAATTGTGACCAATATCATTTACTTTTTAGCTGATATGTGCGTTTTTCAAATTGTTTTAATTATTTTGTACTAACAAACTCATTTTGGTTAAAGAAAATCCAGAGTTTGCTTTTATACTTTAAATATAGTGTCTTATACGTGAAATTAAACAACCCAAAGGCTATACCCAATTTTAAGGAGCCGAATTTGGTAGGCATCATTTAAGTAAAAATATATGAAAACATTTGCTGCTGTTGGATATCTTGCATATTTGGGATTTTTCTCATACTATTAATAATTGTAGAATTTGCAGGTTTAACAACAAGATTGAAGCATTTGTAAAAGGTTGTAACATATGTTACATGACATAATAAATAAGCAAGGACACTGACTTGATGTAAGAGATGATATTTCAGGATAAAATGAATATATTTTGCATGTTTTCCTAGCTGAAGTCTCCAGCCTCTGGTGCCTAAATCTTAGGTATTTATGATTATTAAGCCCCTGTACCTTTGTTACAGATGTTATGAATATTTGTTTTCAATATTTCCTAATATGAATAATTCTAAAATAAAGATACATCCTAGAGGAACATAGAAAATAATCGTTTCACATTTAAACAGTACAATTTAGTAAATGTCCCTTTCTAATGTAAATATTCTAAACCAATTCTTATCCAAGTCATATACAATATCGATTATTAATTCTGCTTCTCTGGTAAAATAATTGTCCTCCTCATCTCATAAAAAAGAATAATCATCAAACAAGATTTTGACTGCAATCTGAGTAATAACCTGCTCCATTCCAAACTCTTTCAGATATACTCTATCGTATGTACCAATTCAAGGTGCATCGAATAGGAGATGTTTGCACCCTGTAAGCATGGGTGATAGCCTGTAACATCTTGTTACATATGTTACTTTATCAATTTGAGAATAAGAAAATTGAAAGTTTGAGCTACAGAAAAAAGACATTAAAACTAGCTTATCAATGAACAATCCAATAGTCTGCAAATTACTGAAGGACTTTACTACATATGACAGCTGTTTACGGCTACATGTTGTATTATGTGCGTTACATGAACTTAATTATAATTTAAAAGTGGTAATTTTGGCTATCATCATTTAGTTTAACGACTGCTCTGAGTCGGTTTCAAACCGTTTCAGATTATTATGATACTTTTACTCTTAATTCAATACTTAGGCCAAAGGTCATTATCAAGAAAAACATGCACTTCAATGTCAACTACAAGATGGTGGAACAGAGACTATGTAGTTGACATTAAAGTGCATGTTTTTCTTGATAAAGGCCTTTGGCCGAAATATTGAATTAAGAGTAAAATTATCATATGTGTTTAACTTTGTTCCCTATGGAATATAAATGAATATCGTTTTAGACTAGGTTTAACAAACCTATACTCAATTGACGAATACAAAAACCAAAGTTTGCTTTTCTATCTTAAATATTTTGTCTTATATGAGCTAATGCACAACCCTACCCCCAGCTTTGCAGAGGAGCGAATTTTGTTTTCGCCGCTTAAATAAAACACATATAAAACAATTGCAAAGTGTTGATATATTGCATTTTCTTAAACAGTCTTGCTCATATATCATCAAGTTTCTAAGATCAGAACACTTATTAAAGATGTCAATGTGCCATTGTTGATGTCACAACCAGGGCTCTGATCGAATTCCATGCTCTTTCAGGTGCTGATATTCACTAGTTCAATGTCAGAAAAGAGCAAGAAATCATACTGGCAGGCATTCAGCAATGCTGGAGACTCTATCCACGAAGCATTCTTTCACCTCGGCTCAGTGCCCTTAAAAAGCACTGTGGCGGATGCACTAAAGTAATATACTCATATTCGTTAATTGTCTCGTCTGTGATGTCTAACTGTGAGTTTGTTACTTTCCCATTGGTATCCTGGGTCAGGTGTGGTACTGGATTGTATCGATTCCTGATCTTTGCCGTCTTTCTTACTTTGTATTAGCCAGTCACCGATATAGTTCGACTTACTGCGTTGACGTAGTGGATATTTTGGAGAAAAAAAGCTGAATTGCAAAATCTACCACTTCCAAGAGCTGTGTTTCTCGAAGGTGTCAAACGTGCGCAGTACCAGTGCATCATTTGGAAAACCTCATCTGTCATTAATCCTAAAATCAATGCCTGACAATTATGGTTAGAAGCGGGACTGTGATAAATATTGTCCCGTTATGATGACATTGCCCATGTGCGGATTCAGAGGGGGATAGGGGGTCCGGACATCCCCCCTGGAAAATAACAAGTATGTATATGGGTTTCTAAAGAAACTAGCATTTGGAGCCCCTCCTGGAAAAAGTTTGACACCCCCTCCCCCTGGAAAATAATGGACCCCCTTTGGATCTTTGGTAAAGTATAAGTAAAGTTTTCTCAGCAGTAAAACCATTGGACCCCCTCTGTAAACTGTAAAATAAGCTGAGGGCTAAATAAAACTGACAAAAGTTCCTGGATCCGCGCATGCTGCCTCCTGTCCCTGAAACCCCTATGCAGCTGATAAAATGTGGTTGCAGCATGTCTGTATGCGAAACATCTCGATGTAAGTACAAAGCAAACCATTTATATTGTACTGATTTGTGTTGCCGAAGAGCAGGAGAGGACTCATGTAAAATATTGCCAGTACAACTATTTTCATGTGGATTCCTATATTTCTTTAGCTGTGTGTTTTTCAATCACTCCACTGTCTTTTTATTCGTAAATCGTGACGGCATTTACGTCCCACCCTCGAACTGACTTCACACTATCTGAATATATTTTGTATGTTTAAAAGAGTTTGTATTCAGTCTTGATAAGGCTGCCAGTTTATTAAAGGAATATTTTCATGCGTTGGAAATGGACAAAACGCATATATATGTGGTATTTACATATAAGGCGTCATTTCAATGACGTCATCTTTTTGTTCTGATGCGAAAACACTCTGGTCGACATGTTAATTTTAATTATTAACCTCCTCAGATTAAATTTGGTGCATTTCGACTGAAATTGGCAAACAAAATGCAATAAAGTCCTGATCGCCATAGACTACAATGGACATACCGTTTAAATTGCACTGATACAATATACGTTATTTTGATGACGTCATAATGACGTCCAGACGTGAAACCCAGATGGGTGACCAGGTGATTTTCATTAGTTATCCCCTAAAGTTTGATTTGGTATAGGTCACCATAAATCGGCATCAAATTCGCACGGGAGTCCTGATCGCCCCTGACTACTAGATATAACAAGAGGCAGAACCTGGATGAAACTGTGCAGGAAAGCCTGGAAGGTGACTTGCATCAAACCTTCGAGTGCAATGAAGTGAGCGTAAAAACTGAGAAGCCTGAAGCTACTCCAGAACCATTCATGCCATATATTCTAGCATTTCATGATATGATGACACAGACAGTACCACGGCCTATGTTCTCTATCAAAATTTTTAGTAAAGATGATAAAGCCAATCATTTTTATAAAGGCCTTGAATCCTACCTTAAATTCATGTTTGTACTAAACACCTTAGGCCCTGCTGCATATTGTCTTAATTATATATATCACAGTGTGGGAAAAATCCAGTTCCAACCAGTTATTCATGGCCCTAATGAAGCTGAGGAGATATACAACAAATTTTGAACTGTTTAGAATGTTAAATGTTTCTGAAAACAGTTTGAAAAATATTTTCACATGGATTATATTCATTGCTAAACAGTGGCAAGAGGTCAAGAAATCTTGTGAGATATTTCAATCCATCAGACTTTAAATCAAAGTTCCCCACAACAAGAGTAATTATTGATGGCACTGAATGCCCAGTTAAAAAGCCAAAGGCACCTCGAGCACAACAATCAACATTTTTAACACATATGAATAAGAACACGGTGAAAACATTTATTCGTGCAACTCCAGGGGGACATATCTTATGTATCACCCTTATTTGGTGGCACAGCTAGTGACAGATAAATTGTAGAACCTTCAATGTGTGATGATCCTAGTGATTCTATGTCAAAAGATTTGTTTGCACCTTTTGAGTCCAATTGATTGATTGATTGATTGATGCTTAACGACGCATCAACCCTTGTGGGTCATTAGCGCCAGACGGTATTGAACTAAACATGATGTGGATGGAAAGAGTAAAAATGTGTAAGATAAAATAAAAGGAATGATGATGATGAGTTTGTATTATGATAAGTTGCAATAAGATTATTGACAGGAGAGACCACGTACAATATCAAAGAGTTTCAGATAACTGTGACTTATCTATAATTCAAATAAAATTAATAATCTTTACTTTTGCCAGAGGTCTTTATAATGGAAAACTTGCACTTTGATATCAACTGCATAGTCACTATTCCATCATTTTATATTTGTTTTAACTGTTATAAACAAGTACAAAATGGTGGAACAGTGACTATGTACTGTACCTGTAATGGATATCAAAGTGTATGTTTTTTTCTTTATGTAAGAGTAACATTACATGTAACATATGCATTTGGAAGAATCCATAAATGCATTAATTATTACATATACAACAATGTACTCATATAAATCTATTAGACCTTAAATTAAGCGCAACCAAAAATACGTCTGAAAATGTAGTCTGAATAAGTCGCTGCTGCATTTATTTACTAACATTTTATTATTGACTTACAAATGTAAGTAAAGAACAAACTGTTGAACCCAGATCACAAGTCTCCAGAAAAGATTATGTAATGGATTGTTTTTTGTCTACTCAATTGAAGCATATGTTGTGGGTACTCAAAAGGACCATTTCAATGAGACGGTTCTTTTTAGTCTTATCTGGAGGCCTGATTTCAATGAGATGGTTCTACTGAGCATTCAGATCAAATGCTTTTCCTAGCTTTGTTTTGTTTCTTTCATTTGATTCTTTACCTCCCAGTCAACAAGTTCTCATTTATGTATAGGACAGGTCTTTCTGGTTGAACCAGTACTAAACAAGGATGTGTCTTTGAAGCACAAGGCATTGTCACCTGTGAGACTCGAACCCGCAACCCCTCTGTCTCGAGACAAGCACTCTACCACTGGGCCACTGCGCTCCCTCTTGCTCACTTTTTGGAAGCAGTTGGGTTGTATGACAAAATAGATTGATACACCATTATTGATTATTTTCCGATTGAACCACATACTGTCAAGGAGATACAACATTTGTTTAATTGCAACAGAAAGAAGACTGTAGAATGTGTAATACCATCTGGATCAGACCCCCAACCAGACAAGGAGAGAATACTCAGCCTTCATCTAGTTTGTCCCAATGCATCCTTTTTTGCGCTTATACCACCGTTAAATGGAGACATTGAGGTACCCCAAGTGAAGAAACCTATTCTGGATCATTTTCCACGTACACTGCCAAGTTGTTATTCCGAGGAATACAAGGATCTCCCAGCACAAGAACTTAAAGACATAAGTGCTCAGTTTTTTTTCAACCTATAAGTGCTCCAAAAATCAAATAGAAAGTATATTTGAAAGAACCAAAACACAAAATATCAGTAAACTGTGGTATGATCACCGGAAAGGGAGAGTTACAGGTACCAAGGCACATGACATTCTAGTGAGGAAGGAAACCACTCCTCCTGATAAATTAGTTATGCGGATAATAGATTATGAGACATACGACTTACCAAAGAAGGAAGCAATAAAGTGGGGACTGGATAACGAGTCGAAAGTTCGGAAAGCCTACGAAATAATGCACAATTTCATGGAAATCTAAAGTGTGAACCATCAAGGTTCTTATTTCTGAATCTAATTATTTCTTTGGAGCAACTCCTGATGGAATAGTGAAGTGTGAATATTGCGGCACAGGAACATTGGAGATAAAATGTTCAAATATAGACAAGTGACACCATTAGAAGCTGCATTAACTGACAAGACGTTTTGTCTGGATATAAACATGAATCTAAAGCAGAACAATATATACTACACTCAAGTCCAATTTCAAATGGCAGTATTCAACACAGTTTATACTGACTTTGTAGTAATGACTGAACCAAATTCAGAAATGACACTGGTAATATTGAGGGTATTAAGAGATGATACGTTTTGCGATATTCAATTCCACAAGTGCACTGCTTTTGTACAGGAGCACATAGTGCCTGAAATTTTGTCAAGGAAACTAATGGACAAACCAGTAGAGTATGGAAAAATGATTATATGTGACAATGAGACATGTGATATTGGTTGGTACCACTATGGATGTATTAACATGAAGAGAAAACCAAGGGGTCGATGGATTTGTCCCAAGTTCAAGAAATGACAGAAGTTTTATCTCTGATCTGACATCATTCAAGATAAGGCCAAATAAGAAAATCCCTGTGTGTGGGGTAACCCAACCCTACCTCAATTTACAGATGAAACCTACATGTGGAATTTTTTCAGGTCTTCTGGAAAAAATATATAATTTTACGCATTTTGAAAGCCGAAATGCCTTTCAAAATGCATAAAATCAAAAAAAAATCTGAAAAAAAAGGATTAAAAAATGTGTGCCTAGCCTACCTAAAATTTTCAGACCTGTTATTTGAAACACATTTATTTTTTATTTGGCCTAACCAGAGAAGTGCTACACTGTACTTTCCAGTTCAAAGGAATATGTGCTCTGAGTCTTTGTGTGCTTTAAGTATCGAGCATTCCAATCTAGTTCTGAGGTTATAAAATTTCATGCTCAACTCAAGTTCAACCGTGCATGAACTTTATCATGTCCATAAAATGTTTAAATGCCAGAAATTGTTTGAAGAAAAATGTGCTTTAAGTGTTCATGTGCTTTCCCAAGCTAGTCCTGTGGTTATAAAATAATGTATGCTCAGGATGAGCATGAATTATATCAAGCCAATAAAATGCCATCAAATTGTTCATACATGTAGGACAATGTGCTCTAGGTGCTTTTTTCAAGCTGTTCCTGAGGTTATAAACTTTTTTCATGCTCATCTCAGCTGATATTTATCAAGCTCATGAATGTTATAAGCATGATAAGTGCACTATCTGAGAGCAGTTATTTATCAGCAATTTAGTTTTAATGAATCATTGAAATTTATGCTCAGTTGAGCATAAAAAAGATTTATATTCTCTGGCCTGGTGAATATTATTTTAACTCCCATATTGGATTGAAAACAAGTACCTTTACTTTGATAATAGAAATGATATCAATGAAACCGTTTAACGGCATATCTTATGCTCAAAAACATAACAAAGTATAGTTCAATATTAACCTCTGATGGGTCAAAAGTTGGAGAGCCCATGGTGTAGCAGAAAAATGGAAATCAGGAGTTAAATATTGCTAATACCCTACCAGTTATTCCTTGTATTTTGATTCAGGCCCCCAGAAAAGAGAAATCAAAAAGTAAATTTCTAATTTTTCAATCAAAACATCTGCTGTGGGTACTCAAAATAACCATCTCAATGAGACGACCATAACAAATGTTTAATTTGACAAATATGAAAATGTTAACAATTTCATGCCACAAATTTTGTTTATCTGGAGGCCCGAGACAGTAGGTTTTACAGGGCTCACCCTGCCATTCACCATTGTAGCCATTTGCTACTAAAAATGTAGAGTGGCTACAAATATCAGTCTTTGGTTCATATATAAAGTAAATATTTGCGAAAAAGTGATCAACTTTTTATTATTCCTTCACACTTTTTTTATTGTGTCATATTTTACTCTTTGGATGCTGGATTTTTTCCAACAACATCAGTGTGTCAAACAGTTTGGGTACAGATCAGGCCCCACGCTTTGTCAGGCCTGATCAGGATCCAAACTGCTTGCAAAGTGAAAGGCTATCAGCAGACAACAAAAGTTGTCCCTAGAGGGCAAAGAGTTAAATACAAAACAACTTGTTGAAACTGCGTTCTGGCTAAAATTAATTTCATTTAGCTTAAACTTTAGTGTTGGCTACAACAAATTTCGAGCCAGAGTAAGCCGTGGTTTTATTAATTCTTACTTCACCTGAGTGCTATTTCAGGTTGACTCGTCCAAACTTTGAGCTTTCAGAGGTCAAAATCCAACTATAGTGACATGCAGCATGTGAATATATATTTCACACACATCTGAAAGATGATTTGTAAATCCACTGAGCTTTGAAGAAACTATATATCTTTATATGCTTATCTCCTCATTCCTTTTGAAATAATGTATTAAGTTATCACATACCACCAGAATTTTCTTTATCATTCCCATCACCATCGTAATGTGTCTCTGCTGGTTCTCTATAATTTGATAGGCCCACAAGGGCGTCTGCAGCTTCAAAATGTGACTTTTCCTGATGAAGCTGTAGTTTCCTCTTGCTGTATATCCTCTCTTTCTCTGCTGACCGAACAGTAGCTCTCCTGTATCGGTCCATGTAAGGGTTCTTGAACTTCTGATACCCTAGGTTAACTGATGGGATGTAGTCTGGATTATCTGGGTCGTCGCTTTTACCTATGTAAATTAACAAAAATAGCAATGGAGCAGAGATGAGCGTGCCAAAAATATAATATGACATTGAAACTGCCTGGGAAACAAGAGATTTTCTTTAATGATTTTTCTATGAACAGGGAACAAAAATTCCACTCGTCCACTTGTAATTACTAGCGAAATCTAGAAAGGACAAGTAATTCTTCCAAAAGCACTCGTCCTGCAGGACAAGTGCTTTAGGAAGAATTACTCAGAAATCATATTACATATTACTCCCTTATCATCTTTACTGCATATGCTTTTAAAGGACAAGTGTGTGTGTGTGTGTGTGTTTGCAAGACGAGTGAAAATTGTAAGTCACTCGTCCTGCAGGACAAATGCAATATTGAAATATTTTTGTCACCTGATGTAAACATGGTACAAATTATATTTTGCATGTTAACTATGTGGCTTGGCAGCTCAGTCTTGAGAGAGAGTGCTTGTTATTCACAGAATGAAAGGTCATGTCCTGGGTTCCAGCTCCTGCCAGGCCAAACCGTACTTTTGGCGGCTTAGTGCAAATTGATTTTGATTTGAATCTTAATGCTTAACGTCCGGGCAAACAATTTTTAGTCATGGTGCTACAGAGCCACGTCTCTTGGGTATTTCCAGTACTTTTTTGGAAATCTTCAGGCTCGTTTGTGCTATCAAATTCCAGTTTGGCACGAACCAGTCATTTGCATTGTCGCCCCACCCCCACCTATACGAGGATAGTCGGGCTAAGAGGCCTGGTTGGTTGTTGGTTTTGTTGCTTTACGTCCCAAGTCAACCGCTATGGTCATTGTGGGACGGTCAGTTCACCTAACCACATTTTTTCCTGGGCAGGCTTGAACAAGCGGTTAACCAGTAATTTGTGCACATACTTTCGCTTGTAACTGACAACAACCCTTCTTGAATGAATCAGCGGAAGGGAGGAGAATGGCCGTAGAAATTATTTCATGATCAATCTCGACGAAAGTATGGGACCAAGCCGGGATCGAACTCACGACCCCTGGATCTGCAGTCAGACACGCATCTGTAGCCAGACACGTTACCGACTGCGCTACGCGGCCCGGCATTTACTTTTAGATTGTCCCTGCAGTGCCAGGGAAGTCATGGGGGTTTAACGTTGGGCCCATTACCCCAATCAGATATTCTGTTGTGTATGGTGGGGCTAAGACTAAGAGAAGGGCTGTTGTCATCAGCTTGTCCCTCAGGCTTGTCCACACAGTGTGAGGCTTATACCAGGGCTATGAATCATGACTGGTGCATACTAAGAATGTGGGAAAACACTATAGGCCTATTGTGTACATCAGTAGCATACATTGTACTTTCAGTTTCAGTAACAAAATCTTCAACTTTTTTCCGAGAGTTTCATAGTCTGACACTCGAGAGTCTGACCTCTTAACATTAGTTAAGTATTAATGCCATCTTTTACATACCTTCAATAAAGTGTTCACTGCATATTCAGGCTGATTTATCGCCCGGAGACCAATCCTTTCCCATCGTAGGATCTTTCCTGTTGATTGCCTTGATCCACTGACTTCGCCTGGGTTCCACGCTTGGTATTCTGTGAAATTTTACATCTTGTGGCATGTCACTGTCTCTGTTTGTGCACCAGAACACTACACACTCTTTCTCCATGTTTTCACTTCAAAAGATATGGGATATTACGCGATTTAACTCTGTTAACACACCTTTCTTTCTATCTTTACTGGTTCGCTCATACATGAGCATTACACCAGGGAGTGCGAATTTGGAAATTTTGATAAAATAAAAAACAAAAACAACACAAAAAACAAAACAACACAAAAAACAAAACAACACAAAAACAAAAACTTTTGGCTGAATTTTTGTTTAAATAAGGAATGCCCTAAACTCCTCTGTGGACTGGTATTTGCCACAGAAGGAGGCAGACTATTCCAATGTGGAATAGTTCGGGGGAAAAAGGAATTCTTCAGGGCATCACTGTATGTCTGGTCTCTGCGGTATTGAGCACTATGTGATGACCTGGTAGTTTTCAAACTGTGAGCAGGGGTCATATACTTGTCTTTTTCAATAGACACTGCTCCACAATGAATCTTGTGAAAGAGAAGCAATGAGGACTGGTCCCTCAGGGCCTCGAGAGATGGCCATTCAAGCTCATCAAGCATTTCGCAGACACTACTTGTGTTCCGCCATCTCCTGCAGGTCCAGCTGGCTGCTGTCCTCTGAACTTTCTCAATCTGATTAAAATCTGAAGTTTCGAGTGAGGGCTCCAAATGGGTGCTGCATACTCTAGTGTAGGCCGAACCAAAATTTTGTATGCAACTTCCTTTGTACTCCTAGGTGCAAAAGCCAAATTCCTGCGAAGGAAACCAAGTGTCTTAGTTGCTTTGGAAGAGATTTATGAGACATGCTGACCCCAATCCATGTTATCTGTAATGGTGATACCAAGGTATTTTGCCGACTGAACATTTTCTAAAGTTTGATTGTGTAGTGAGTAGTCGAAAAGAATTTTTTTGTGAAGCTGATGCCGAGTCACTCTCATTGATTGACATTTGGCTACGTTTAATTTCATTTTCCAATCGGCTTCGGTCAAATAATCCTGATGTGAATATATATTCCTATACAGGACACAATCGTCTGCGAACAGAAGACCTGATGTTATCCGGCAGATCATTTATGAAGATGAGGAACAAGACCGGACCTTCGACCGATCCCTGGGGCACACCGGATAGCACTGGGGCTGGATCTGAGGCTTGGCCATCTAAAACAACTTGTTGAGTGCGCCCAGAGAGCCATGAGTTAATCAACTTGTGGGTGGATCCTCTAATCCCATAATATTCCAATTTGTGTAATAGCCTCCTGTGTGGAACCTTGTCAAAGGCCTTAGCAAAATCCATTATGATTAAATCTGTGCCCACGATTCACAGTCCCATCCAGGTTGCTGATGATGTCGTGCACAAACTGGGTTTCGCAAGACCTCTGACTTCGGAAACCATGCTGACAGTCAGCAAGTATGCTATCTAAGGCTAAGTGTTTGTTGATGTTGCTTACTAAAATATGCTCTAGGGTTTTGCAGCAGGTATATGCAAATATGTTCTTAAAAGGGTATTCTTTGGAAGCAAAGACTGCACCAAAGGACTGAAACTAGAGTGTGCATATTTCCTGGGCCAGACTAGCTAGTTTCTGCCAATTAGGCTTCATCAGTGACCCTCTAATAGTTTCAAAGCTCCACAATGAAACCCATGATCTCAAAGGACAAGAAAATAAAATCTACACTATAGTGAAGGGAAGGGAGACGTTCTACCGCCACCACACAGTCCCAGTCACCAGCTGTAGTGAAGTCAAATATGTTCTTAAAAGGGTATCCTTTGGAAGCAAGTTTGTTTCAAATCGTTCTATCTATTATAGAGATACCTATGGTGTAATCAAGGATTTTTCAACTTTCTATGATCTCTTGTGACCTTGAAAATAAGTCCAATGTCACCTAAATCTAATAAGTTCTTACCAATTACCCAGTGGTATATCTGAGCAAGTTTAGGTCTAAACCCATCAATCCTTTTTTTTTGATAAGATCAAACATTTTGAGGCAGGGTAGAATTCATGGTCAGCTAAGTTTTGCTACCTGTATATTTCATAGCTAGGTCAAGATTAAACAATTTTTTGTGAGAAAAATTGTGAATATTTTTCTTATCATTTGTTTAAGATGCTCAAAACAGCCATCTCTTTGAGACGGTTCTTCTCAGTACACATATACTAAACAAACCATACCTGTTACTCACCGCTTTTCGATTGAACAGTGAATGGAACTTACACATGTGCATCAAAAGGTGAAAAAAGCACAATGGCCATGCGCAAGGATACTGATAATATATACGTCAAAATTAAAACAGTTTCCATACACATACTTATGTTACAATTTGCCCTTCATCTTCAAACCTGCTTCAAGATTTCAGCTTTGGGTATGTGTGTCCTTATAACACTTAATTTCTTAAGAAATGTCCGATTCAATAAGTGTAAATCAGACATTTCTTAAGAAAATAAGGTCACATGTGACAAATCATTCTGATTCAAACAGAGTATGACAAATGTACAATCAGATTCCATACAACATGATGTCTGGTCCCTAGTCCAGTCAGACTTGACCCCATTTGCAAACTCAAGATTGGAATTAAGAAGTATCCATCAATGATGCATATGTTTAGATAAACAAAATTTTTGAGCGTAAAATTGTTAATATTTTCTAATCCAACATTTTGAACATATGTTTGGGTGCTCAAAAGAACAGTCTCATTGAGACGGTTCTTTTGAGTATCCAAATTTAAGTTTTGGTTGAGAAATAGGAAAATCAACTTTTGGTACGCACTCTAAACTAAAGGCCTGATGATGTGTTAATCAACAAACAGGAAGTACATGTAATACTGACAAAACAAAAACACTGATTGTCATCTTTATGGTTAAAATCCAGTGTCGATATCAGTAGAAAAATGTGACAATAGTTTAACCTCATTCAGGTTCTTAATAACTATCATCTGGTTTACACTTAAAACTGTAAAATATTTTCTTAAAGGGGACAGCTACCCTAATGATAAGTATGTTTGATCAGAAAGAGCTCTATGAACCATGAATTTTGATACTAGTATCATCAAAATCAGTTGAAAAATGGGCAAGTTATGGGCATTTAAAGAATTCAATATTGCCAACATTTAGCCGCCATTTTGAATATTTAATTAGTTTTCAGAATTTTTTCAACTGCTTAATTTTTAGTTATCACTACTATCACATCATCTGTGTTTTAGCAGATATCTAGCTTAATACGTAAGGAAAATGTTTCATTGATTATTAATGGTAATAATCCATTGATTTGTCTTTTATTTTGATTACGCATATTTAATTAGGCTGAGTGACATCACTAAGCCTACAATTTGGCCGCTTCCATTACAGTCCATTTGCAAATATTCAAACGCCCACAACTTCCACATTTTTCAACCGATTTAGATGAAACTGGTATCAAATTTCATGGTTTATTACGATTTTTCATCTAAAACACAGTAATCATCAGGGTTGCCGTCCCCTTTAATTCAAGGTTAACAGAATTTCCAGAGAAGAAATGTAACTACTTTCTTACTCATCAGTTTTAACATTTCTTTTTGGTCCTAAAAGTTCTTTTGAGTACCCATAACATAAAATAATGCTTTGAGAAAAAAGGAAATTAATTTTGAACTATGCACTATCTGGAGGCCTGAATAGAATTCATTTCTCCACAAAAACCTTGGTGCTCATTTGAAGCGTCTCATTGAGATGCTTCCAATGAGTATTGTACCCGCAAAAATAGTTTGACTTGGAACTGGTTTTATCACTTAGATGGAACACAATTGTCTAAACTACATGTAGCACATTTTCTTCTTGGCTGTGATGTTCTTGTCCTACAGCAGGTCTCTGATTAGGCCCTCCAATAATCGAAATCTCCTATACCCAAAACTAGTTTTGGCATCATGGGGGCTAAGGTGATTAATTTGAAGAAAACTGATTCTACACTATATGTACTGCATTCCCTGCAATGATAAACCAAACCATTCAATAAAAGTTTGTAAAATTGTATGAAAACATCTTTTGGCAATGTCCTGAAAGCAAAATATTACTGAGTGTGACACTTTATCCCTTTTCAGGCTTTTACTTACAATGAAGCCAGAATGGCCCATTCTATATATTGAGGGGTCCAAGTTATGATTCAAAAAAATATTTCTTTCTCTGAAAACTGCTTTTGTCTCGATAACAGTGCAGACCTTGATGGAATGCTGTGTTGTATTGGGTTTTCATCAAGGTCTTCACTGTTTGCATTTCATAGAGGTCTTTACTGTTTACTGGCATTTAGGTCAACTTTGAAAATGGCTTTGTTTCTGTTTTCCCAACAAATTGACTTGCCTTCTAAGAACTGGTAGTCTCCTCCTAATTCATCTCAATAGATTGACTTGCCTTCTGAGAACTAGTAGTATTCTCCTTTAGTAAAGGTTTGTTTAAGTCTTTGGGAAGCTATCAGAGTTTTGCTAATAAAATTTTTTGTGAGTTTTCCATATTGCTTTGGAAATAAATTCTTAACTTCAGCAGTCTTCAGTTATCATATGACGTCACGCCTGTGAGTGAAATAAGGCCATGCAATGTAATCGATAAACCACTAGTGGTTTATTTTGTTTGATTTGATTCTTTACGTCCCATCAATAATCTTTCAGTTAAACAGGGACAGGTCTTCCTGGGTTGAACCAGTACTAAGCTAGGATAAATGTGTCTTGCTCAAGGACAACAATGCAGCGACGCCGGTGAGGCTCGAACCCGTGATCCCATGGTCTGGAGTCAAGCACTCTATCACTGAGCCCCCTCTAGTGGTTTACAGAGTTTGAGGAAACGTTATGACGTCCATAACAACGATGTGTACATAATGACAAATTTATAACGTTACGTCCGAAATAAGATTTCAAAGTAATCTAAAATGTCATATGGTAAAATTGAATCTAGCATTCGTGCTCCTGTATTATTTAATTTATCAAACTCGTTGCTAAAAGGGATTAAATGCTTTGCAAGCCTCGCATTTTATCTCTTTTTCCCAAACTCTTTAATAAATTCAATAAAACATGAGCTCTCATGCAACACCCTCTTTTAGAATTCCTTTGTGATGTGGCATCCTCTGTAACCCAGGTGTAACTCGTTATGTTAATCTTTCTCCATGGTGAAACATGTAACAAAATGGCTCACATCAAATTGGGTATAATAACATATACTAGGCCAAAAAAGAAACGCCGCATATAATACATACAATGAATATGGGGGTCTTTCACCAATCTCTCGCAAACGATGTGTCACAGTTTGAGCGCTGATTCTTGGATTATGAGTTCCTAGGATTGTCCTACCTATCATTGTCGCCGGACAAAATTGATTCATCAGTTTAAACCTACGTTTTTATCGATCTTAACGTCGCGTCTTTAGGCGATGACGTCATGAATGCGCACGGTCTGACTTGTTCCAATTTGTTAGAAACGTTTCCTAAGACGTTCAAATATCATTGCATGTCATCGAAATTGTTGGGCTATCACCGATGGCATCCTGCTAGCTTGTAACATTCCAATCGCCTTTTCGCGTTCAACATGTGTCCGTTTTGACATCGTAAATTAGCAATGTGTAACTTTTAATTTTAGGTTTTTGAAATGTTTTCAAGCAAATTGGATATTAGACTAGTGATTTCAGTAGTTATTACATGTGTAAATCTAAATAAAATGAATGTGCACGTGAAAAACCTGAAAATAAAAAGACAGCCAGTACACTGGTTTGGGTTGAGTGGCAGGAATAGTAGCAAAACATAGATAACATGTGAAATTTTGTAACTCTCATTTAACACGTTATATTTTTCATCTTTATATGCGGCGTTTCTTTTTTGGCCTAGTATATGTACGCTTTAACGTGCAACCAACTGAAGCGCAGACGTCAAGGCTGACCAACTTTATACAGTTAGAATGCCTGGTAAATGTTCGCAATCAAATCTAAACTTAGAGCGCTTTGTTTACTGGGGCTGCGGATTTTAGTTGTGATCAGTAAGAAATCAAAGTCCATTTAATCACGATCATTCAGTGTGCTTTACCATATAAATGTAGCCAAACAAAATGCTCACTGGGTCTTGATACACAGCATGACGAAAATCTGGATGCGAAATTGCCTTTACTTTCTTGTTCGAGCAGACATGCAGAGGTCGTCATAGATATCTAAGAAATGCCTTTTCTTAAGCTCCAGTCTCACAGAGCTTGCAACCTCGGTGTGACCTCTTGGCGACTGATTTTGATTGCGACCTCTGCTACTGGTTTTTCCATTTCTGGTATGTTCGCGACTAGTCTGCGACCAGTCTCCGATCAACCGCCTACCGATAGCCGCACGTTCAGCGATCATTTAGTCCGTCCGTGAAAGATCAGCAATCCATCGCCTACTGGTCCGTGACTGATTGGAGACTATTTCTTAAAAATTGAGGACACAATGTAGAAGAGAGTGTTTGGCAAGTTGCCATCATGATAATATATTAGATAAAGTTTCGCTTTCAACAAATAGGAACCCTGTAAGTGTGGTTGTGATTATTCTGCTTGGACCTACCAATCCTGAGCTTGCAGCATTTGATATATCAACATGTCTCTAGGACAGTTGAGATCATCATCAGAACCGGGAGTCTATGGAGCTCAATGATAAAGTGCTTGGCTCGAGACTGAGAGGCCATGGCATGGAGCCTCACCGGCATCACTGTGTTGTGTCCTTGAGCAAGACACGTTAATCCTAGCTTAGTACTGGTTCAACCCAGGAAGACCCTTCCCTACATAACTGAAGGATTGTTGAAGGAACATAAAAAATCAAACAAAAAAACAGGAGTCTGAATTTCAGTAGTAATTTTTACAGCCTGATTTATACTGGTGCCTTTTTTTTGCCCACATCTATGCCCTATGATGCACACACTTTCAACGCTTGTGTTTAAATGATCTCAGGATGGCGAGATAGCCTCATGTTAAATAGATGCTAGCACTACAACCTGTCGCCGACTAGTCACCGCTCGGTCTCCAGTCAGTAGCTGATTAGTCAGAGACTAGTTGCTGAAGATTTCACTGTCAAAATATTCATGATATCGGTGGGCGGCAGATCAGCGACTAGTCAGTAACTGATTGACAACTTCTAGAAAACCATTGCAACTAGTCAGCAATCGAAATCAGCCGCCGCTAGTCTTGGCTGGCCGCGACTGATTTTGTATGGTGACCGATCACAGACCTTGCTGCGCCCTTGTCGAGACCATTGTAAAACCTTACTGTGACCTCTGCGACCTCTCCGCCATTGTTATTTTTTTGTTAATTTTTAGTTGCGGCAAGGTCGCAGCGAGGTTGCTAGCCCTGTGGGACCAGGGCTTTACCAAGTGCATTCCTTTTATTTTGCGTTTATTTTAAATATTTCCTATTGTGCAAGTCTGGGCAGTTGTTTTTTTTCAGTGTCTGACCATGGTATTCTCCATTAGTTAAGGGTCCAAGTGTTAAATATAATTATACTCGGATCGGTTACTAGAAAGACAGGAAACGACTTATTGACTGGAAAACGCAGGATACTGCCAGAAAACACCTAAAATATAACTCAGGGGGAGGGGTTCGTATGGTTGTCTAACTGGGGTCCGGGGTCCTCTCTGGTTAATGACTATGCAGCCGAAAACGATCGTGGTCGTTTTGCGCTGGTGGCTTCACTGCCGAAAAACACTTACAGTGATGATATTTCCTAACTTTTTTGAAACGAAACACACAAAAAATTCATTGCAAATGTGGTATTGTGGGTAGAGGAATGGTGACTTCACTGCAGTGCTGGAAAACACTTTAAACGAAGAACAATCTTATTTTCTAACTTGTTCAAGCAATAAGTAAGAGTCGCTAACATCCATGGAAAGCGCATCTACAAAACCTGTCTTCGATGTTTGTGAAAAACAAAGGCACAGATCAGCCTGCCCATCAGCACAGACTGATTAGTGCCTTTGTTATTCCCTTTATGCAAATTATAATATTCTAGCTAGTCTATGTAGCTGACCGGACTGGTTACAAATTGGTTTCTTACCGAGGCCCAATTATTATACATGTTACATAATGCCCAATTATTATACATGTTTTATAATAATTGTAAATAGATTTCACCAACAGCACAATTAATTTGGTTTGGCTTGTTGTGCTTAATTAGAATCAACTTAAGCTTGACAAGGATTTGAAATAATTCACTCGTTTTCATGACATGTAAGCTCTGCATGTATATAAACTATGTGAAATCAGACTGATGCTATTCCTACTAATTTCAAAACCAAAATGACGACAAGAGCATTATTATCAGCTTGGTGTATGAAACCACCTGAAATACTTTTTGATTTACATTCCGGGAAAGAATCTGAATCAAATCCACACATATTAAAAGATGATTTCATAAAATGCAAAGTCGTTTTAAGAATTACCAACAAATTTATACTGATGGGTCAAATGAAGATTTAAAGGTTGGTTGTGCTGTTATATCAGACAACCATAGTAATATGCAACGTATACCTGACGATTCATCAATTTTCACTGCTGAAGCCAAAGCAATTGATCTAGCTTTAGATTTCATTAGCACTTGTGATGCTAACAATACATTTATTATATTTTCTGACTCGCTTTCTGTATTGAAAGCAATGAACCATACCAGTTCAAAGAATCCACAGATTTAGAAACTTTTAGAAAAATGTCATGAGCTTTTAGCTTACAAGGAAATTGTTCTCTGTTGGATTCCTAGTCATATAGGTATCCAAGGGAATGGGATGGTAGATAAGCAAGCAAAAACATCGCTTTCATTAGAACCAACTTCTCTTAAGATTTCATTTTCTAATTTTAAGCCATCTATCAATTAATATATCTTGGAAGAATGACAAACTTCATGGAATAACAGCATTGGAAATAAACTTCTTGACATCAAACCTACTATTGGTGAACATCAATCAGTTGTTCGAAACATTAGAAAAGAAGTAGTTTTAGCTTGACTCCGCTTAGGTCATACATGAGTCACTCATTCATACTTACTACAAGGTTAAGAGCAGCCACAATGTGTTGGCTGCGATGCACCATTCACTGTTCGTCACTTCCTTTTGGAATTTGGCGACTTTGCACAAGTAAGAAATAATTGCTTCCATGTTGATAACATGAAAGAATTATTTCAAGATATACATATTGATAGTATTACGACATGTTTTAGACAAATAAATCTTTTTAACAAAATCTAATTGCTATTTTTGAAATCATGTTTTGTTTTACATTTGTATCAGACCATAATACAGATTATATTATGTTGTATTCTGTTCAGTTAAAGAACATGTACAGTTATCTGAATAGCTCTTTGAAACTGCCAGATATTGTACTTGGTCTCTCCTGTCAACAATCGTATTGCAACTTATTATCATTATATAATCTCATCATTATCATTCCTTTTATTTTATCTTAAAAATTTTTACTCTTTCCATCCACATCATGTTTAGTTTAATACCGCCTGACGCTAATGACCCACAAGGGTTGATGCGTCGTTAAGCACCAAACAAACAAACAAAACAAATATGCCCCAAGATTGGCACATGAGCAGTCACTCTTGAAACCAAATAGTAAGATATAAATGAAGAAAATTCAAACCCGGTTATGTACCTAAAAGATACTTTAAAATAGACAGAAGGAAGTAAGAAAAAGATGGTTTCAAGAGATGGACCACCCAGCCGATTGATCCAGCACCGGACCTAAAAATGGAGATCCATGGGCTTTCCTCAATTGCCAGGATTCTCTTCTCCCATTCACGCGTCGCAAACCCACAGCAAACAGGCAGCACACTGTTTTAATAAGGGTTTTCACCTTATCTACTACAGCAGTAAAGCAATCTGTATATTTTAACCCTACAGACACGGTATAAGCCCGGTTGTAATGTACAGTTTAAAAAATAAACTGTGATAGATTATTTAAAAAGTTTGATATTGAAATGATTGTAGTAGACTCGGTCAATTTAAGCCTGTTGAGTTTTAATGCTAATAATGAAAAAAGACACAAATAGTATTAGAAAAATAGTTGAATTTGAGACTGAAAAAACCACAGTACGTTCTTTTGAATAAGCGGATGGAATTTAGCAAAAATATTCCATCCAAGGTAAATTGCTGTTCTAGATAAAATCTGAAGTTATCCCTACAATACAGAACTTTAGAAAAATTAGAGCAAGAATGTAACTTAGTTACAGGACAGTTAATCATGAAACTGTCTTGTATATAAAGTAAGAGTTTAAAAATAAATGTTCAACGAGATCTAGAACTCAATGATTAAGACGATAGCAGTTATTAAATATAAAACTGATTTATTTGACTTTTATCTTCTTTACAGTTTTACTAGTGTAATATAGTTTTTGATAAATTTAAGCTTTTGGTTATTTATGAAAAAGGTTGCTATGGTTGCGACTTGTACGGACAGTTACCACTGGTTTGCGTGAGAACTCTAACCCCAACCTGTCACCTCTCAAGTCTGCAATACAAGAGACGCAAACAGGCCTGCTTACGTACGAAGGTACACACAGTCTGTCTCCAGTGGTGCCGGGCAGCCATCCATATTTCTAGGGCGCCAGAGGGCGAGCGCCTGGCTTACCTTTAGTTCTAAGCAGAGGGGACAGTTATTCAAAAATAAAGTCCCCCGTGCGAATTAAGCTCCCAAACCACAAGGCGGTAAGCAAACTCTGGGGTCAACAATCGTATTACAACTTATTATCATTTTACAAACTCATCATCGTCATTCCTTTTATTTTATCTAACAAATTTTTACTCTTTCCATCCACATCATGTTTAGTTTAAAACCGTCTGACGCTAATGACCCACAAGGGTTGATGCGTCGTTAAGCACCAAACAAACGAAGCATTATTTGGGTCTAGCCATATTGAGCATCAGTTTGAAGGCCTGATTCCGAGCCCCTTGGGTGGACTTAGGGGGAGGGGCCGAGGCCAAAATTAAACTTTTTCAGAATATGGTCATGTTGCATATCAAATTAAAGCTGAAAGCGCTGGCAGCAACATGGTAGCAAATATTTTGCCCACAGACGTACCCTTGACCCAGGGGATGGGGTCAAACTTAATATTTTTCTGAAAGTAGTCATGTTGCATATCAAATTAAAGCTGAAGACGCTGGCAGCAACATGGTAGCAAATATTTTGCCCAAAGACACAGCCTTGACCCAGGGGGTGGGGTCAAAAGGTCAAACTATATCTTTTACTGAAAGAAGTCATGTTGTATATCGAATTAAAGGGAATTGGGCACATAGCACCATGAAAGCAAGTATGCTGTCATTACACACACCAACGACCCCTGGGGTGGGGTCAAAAGGTCATTCTTTGTTCTTTTCTAAAAGTGGTCATGTTGCATATTAAAGTAAAGTGTAAGAAGTGTAGACCTACATGCAAGGTAACACTTTGAATTTACACACAATCTTGACCTCTGAGGTTGGGTTTAAAGGTCAGATATTGAAATGGTGCAGATGTAAGTATATTTTTTTATTGAACTTAGCACTTAAACATACTTGACAGGCGTTTGTTATGATCTGAATGATACTGTAGGTGAACTAAGGGTTAGATAAATGGGATTTATGTTTTGTGATTTACATGTTTCTCTCAAATAACCCTTAGTCGGGGGATATAAATTCGTCGAATTTGCCTTGTTTTCAACAATTGTCTGACTAATGTGAGTTTAATTCAATTTGCAAACAAACACTTTTAGCTGGTAGACAGATGCCTTAACCAATGGAAAACAAAAGTTTTCGGAAGTCTTAATATTACAAACAGCAATAACAGACGGATGCCGCGATACTTTTGTCTTATTCAACGAGTTGAGGGTTCTCTGGTGGCACTTAAAAGTTTTGATTATTCCTGTTCCGTAGGAAATAAACGGCCAATAGCGCCAAAAAGTAATGACGCCACGTAGACCAAATGAACATAGCCAGAGGCCTAAAATTCAATATTTGGTCTTGTGTTTGCTTTCGAGAACAAACATTCGTTCAAAAACTTTTTTGCGCTCATTATGGAAGGTATTGATACTCTGTGACTTTTTTTAATTTAGGTTGTCTTAGAATTATCGCGACGTCACGACAACCATAAGCAACATCCTTTAGATTTTCTAATTGAATGCAAGCTAAATGATGGGACTTGTCAGTAATTAAAATATTAAATTTTAAACAATAAAAGCATTTTAGCAGGCGATGTGTTTCTTGTTTGCTCCATTGGTTGTCCATGTTCACACGGGCTGTCCCACTTTCCTGTTTTACACTAAAAACTGTTAATGAGATTTCATATTAAACACAAAACCATTTCCTGAATTATAAATAATTTCTATATTTTACGAGGGTCAGTCAAAAATAACTGAGAGTTGATACATATCTCTTACGTAGGCTTAAGAACACTAGTCAAATTTGGCACATGTATGCAATGAACTGTCCTGCGTCAGAATATGCAAAGTATAGATTGTTGTTGCTTAGCAACCGAAGAATATGAAATAATGTCATGCGTTCACGCTAGAATATAGCGTTGCCATTGAAACAATATACAAAATTTAAGTTTCATCAACTTATACATTTGTTGCAAATAAAGTGTTTGAAAGTATTTTGTCAAATGCATCAACTCAGATTGAGGCGTTGGAATTCTATTACATAAATAAGAGGAAAATTAACTGGGGTTTTTTTTGGAAAATTTCACCACAAAATGTACCCCACCCACCAGTAACGGTTCATTGTAGAGCAATATTATCAACTAAGTATCATATCATGACCATTATAATGTATTTAGTAATTAGTTTTACTATTTGAATGCATATCTTGAATATTCCCAGGAATAAACGGTTGCCATAGCAACAAATCTGGTGTTTTTGTTAAAAATGGAATTTCCATCAATTTTGGTTGCTAGGCAACGAACATCGCATGTATTGTATTTACTTTCTATTTCGCTTCTTCAAAATATTGCTAACACTTTGTAAATACAATTGGCGAGATAAAATGTCCGTTATTATACTGTTTTAGATTTGAAATTCATGGCTGCTTAGTCAGAAGTGTCATCAGTGCGAACGCACATCGCTGAGAGCCGGTCTTCCGTTGCCTAGCAACAGCACATTGAAGATAATAAGACATCAACTTCTATCTGCAATGAAGCCCGAAGGTTCATTCTATATGTGTATTAAGTTTCAGTCAAAAGTGCGTACCCAGTAAAAAGATATTAACCAACTCGTAAGTTATTTTTGACTGACCCTCCTAGAAATTTAGAATAAAATGTTAATATAAGCAAAACTTTCAATTTTTGGTCTGATCAGAAAATCATGAATATTTTGGTCTCTTGCAAAGGTAACATCCCTTCAGGCTACATTTGGAATCCAGGAAAACTCCAAAAATCAAATTTATTTCTTAAATAAAATTGAAGAGAACGAAGCGTAATAAAATTGAAGAGAACGAAGCGTAATAAAATTGAAGAGAACGAAGCGTAAAACAACATGGTGGGAGTGCTTGATATGAGATCCAAATGCTGCGTGTTCATGCCTTATAGGCGTCACTGCGTTGTGTCCTTTGGTAAGACACGTTAATCCTAGCTTTGTACTTGTTCAACTCAGTCTCTACATAACTGAAAGATTGATGGGACAAAAAAGAATCAAATTAAACTACATGCTCGTAAACATTTTGCCCTCACACACCCTCTTCCATATTCGATGCCAACTGCTGTGAACAACATTTAATTATAATCTTATCTCATTTTCAGATTCCTCGTTAGTTCATTGTCGTCTTCACTTAGCATTAAATAGCATCTAGAACATGTCTTTAGAAGCTGAGGCTGGATATTTTTTGCATGAAGAAATAGCTCTAAGAGTTGTTGGAAGATGAACAGAATTTGCATGAGAATAAACCTTTGGTCTCATTTGAGGAAGACATTTCGCATGAGCAACTGGAATCTGAGGCATTTGATAATATGCATAAAGTTGGATGTAAGAGGAAAATTAATTGTGCCTTGTGTTGGGATTCAGTTAGTAGTCATTTCAGAGACATATGTTGCGCAATCATTTACCTTGGTACTTCAGTCCAACCTCAGCATGCTCTGGCATTGTAAGGGATATGTAGGTCATGATGTAACTAGGCATGTTCAGAGTCAATCGAGGTCACATTTGAAAAGTCCAACAGCTTTTCAGATGTCTATTTGCATTTGTGGTGTCAACTTATGTATGGAATTTTCTTTTTATTTTGCAAGTTGGTTGCAACTGGGATCTGATACTGAGTTGATACAGATTGTGTCGTTGAACAACTTGTTTTACAATCATAATGGAGATGTGATCGGATGGGCCGTTTGGGAATAGTTTGTGAAACTTTTGAATTTCTCATTCAAGAAACTGTTGCTGTCTCTCCTCCAAATCATTTGGTTTGTATTTTAGATTGGAAGATAGTGGTGAATCTTCATTGGATTAGGGATCAGACAGATTATGATGTCTGTCAATTCAAGTCCATTTTTGGCCACTTTTTATCACCTGTTTCCAATCTTTCACCTGGTCCAGAAATCCAATTTGTTGATAGTCATTTGGAGTTGATAGACTGTCCGTTTTGGAATTTAACTTAAGTCCTTTTCAATTTTGTGTAAGCAACTTTGTATTTCCTACACATTTGAAAGGGAGCGCACTGGCTCAATGGTAGAGTGCTTGACTCGAGATCGAGGGTTCGAGCCTCACCAGAGTCACTGCATTGTGGCCCTTGAGCAAGACACATTTATCCTAGCTTAGTACTTGTTCAACCCAGGAAGACCCGTCCCTGTTTAACTGAAAGATTGTTGATGGGACGTAAAGAATCAAATCAAACAAATACACATTTGAAATTGATTAAGTAACTTGAGGTTTGTTCATTGCACTTCAGGGGTGCATCATCATGCCTGGGGAAGAGCAAAGACAAGTGACAGAGGTTGCTCATCATCTTAAAATTTGTGACTTCATTGGAGTTGGGGAGTTTGACCTGGATTTTTATTCTTGCCGATGTAGATGCACACCTACATGCACAAAAGTAAATGCTTATATTGAGCAGAAAAAAACAGGCTCAGCATCTCTTCCCTCGTGAAGTTCTACCTTTAGCAAAAATGCATGATTTGACACTTGTCTTACACTGCAGGGATGATGGTGATGGGGCTGCTGTTAGAGAGGTTTTCAATCTTCGCAAAGAGAAAAATTGACTGAACTTAGGTTTCCTCTTTAATTGCAAGACGGTGGATCAGGCCTCAGACTCTATGACGGCTCTGACGTAAAGCTTTAATCGGTGGGTTGGTGCCTAATGCTTATCTGTAGCTGGACCCACCGTGGCTCAACTTGGTTTTCTTTAGCTCTGACTATCTGTGAGTCATGAGCCCTTTTCTTTGTTTCATCATGGTGTGTTAATTTGATTGGAGTGCTTCTCCATGATGATACATTGCATTAGTTAGATGGCCTCCATGCTGAACAGCAGAATCAAGGGCGAAGATTTGGTACCAGTAAAATGCATTTAAGCCCCCCCCCCCCCCCCCCCCCCCCCCCCCCGGTGGCTTAGGCTGCTGTCTGTTCTAAGGCAGTGGTTCTATTGTTGACTGTTTGTTTATTGTTACTCCCTTTGTGGGAGTCTGTAATTGTTCTTGTTTTGTTGTGCGTTACTTTGTGTCAATTTTAGTATTGCAATCATCTTGGTGGGGAAGAGAGCTGGTTGTTTTGCTTAATTTGTCTTCCTGGTGTCTCGTGGTGGTTGAGCGACTCTTCCTCGCGGTGCCATGGGGTTGTCTGTAGTTTGTGATTGTGGTATTTCCTGATCATACTCACTATTTTTCATAGGCATTGCTTCACTGGGTCTGTGGATGAGATGCAAAATTGATTGTATGCTTAACCTAATGTTATGTTTAGCATTACTTCTAAAAGTTTGACTGACCCACATACTTTAGAAGCGTTGTCTGAATTGGAGCTTGGAAAAATTGTCTTGCAAGACTGATTCCCCTTATTTGAAAATGTCTGTGTGGGAAAACAGATTTGCCGTGTGTGAAAACGTCTGATTTTAGTCCTTGTGATGTGCATAGTGTGGCTCACATATTGTCTTGGTATAAAAAAATGTAACTTTATCAGTATTGTGCAAAAAAAAAAAAAAACTGACAAGGGGCTTAAATTATTTTACTAACCATTACATTTATGATTGAAAGAGGATTTTCTAAGGAATAGGGCAACAAATCATTAAAACAAAGTATACTTTTCCATAAATGATAAATTTATGAAATCAAATATGCCTACTTTTCGAAAAATATATAGATAAACTCTTATGTCTGTTTCTTGGAAGTGCTAAAGGGGCTATACAACAGCTCTGAGCACCATGGACATAACAGGTTTTTGCACCAAGTTATGAAAAATACTTCTAAGTTTTTTTGTTTAAAAAGTAAAAGAAGTGCAGTTGCTTAGTGGTTGAAGGTTAGACTTGGAATTGAATGGTTGCGACAGAGCTACTGTACTGTGTCCTTGAGCAAGACACTTAACCCATGAAGGCAGGAAATTTTCCCACTATTGACAGAGAAATTAACTGAGACGTAAAGCATCAAAACAAAACAAAAAGTAATGGTTTGAACAGAACATTACAAAATATTTCTCAAAATGTAAAGAACATATTACAATCTTATATAACACATGAATTGACTGTCTTCTTTATTTTGCAGGTGAAATTGTTTTGTTGAGCTTCTGGAGAATCCAGTGAAAAATTTAGTTTGAAGAGAACATGAACTCCGGACACAATTACATGCTAGTGATTCCGGCTGACAACCTTTGCAAACAGTTTGGACCCAGATTTGGCCAGAAAAATTGTTGGACTACATCTGGATCAAAACTATTTGCCACACAGATGGAAAATTTAATCAGAACATTTATCATTAATCAACATATTTATCAATTTTAGGTCAAACGATTTGCATACTAGTGACTTCTGCTAATTAAGCTGTATTCATCCTCAGACCATTGTATGTATGCCTTCTCCTTGCACCAGGGCGACTCTTATAGTCATTTCTTCTGAGGCTTCAGATAAGGCAGCAAAAAAATAGTGAGTTAAGGTAAATGTAAATGCTTAATTTTGGGTTGATTTCTTGCTTTACAGCTCAGGTAATGTCGGAATTCCTAAGCTGGCTGAACCAAAATCCTTTCACTAGTTTTTTTGTTGCTTTACATCCCAAGCCAACATCTATGGTCATGTCGGGACTGTCAGTTCACCTAGCCACACTTTTTCCTGGGCAAGCTTGAACAAGCAGTCAACCTGTACTTCGTGCACATATTTTCAATTGTAACTGACAACAACCCTTCTTCAATGATTCAGCAGAAGGGAGGAGAATGACCGTAGAAATTATTTCATGATCAATCTCCATGAAATTATGGGAGGCCTGGATCTAACTCGCGCCCTGCATCTACAGTCAGACTTGCTTGATTTGTTTTCCTGGTGTCTCGTGATGGTTGAGCGGCTCTTCCTCGCGGTGCCACGGGGTTGTCTGCGGTTTGTGATTGTGGTATTTCCTGATCATACTAACTATTTTTGCATCTGTTGCCAGACATGTTACCAACTGCGCTACCCGGCCTGGTTACCTTTCACTAGTACTCAGCTTTCACTAGTAACTGACAACAAGTAAAAGAATATGCCTGACCTGGAAATTGAAGCTGCAAAACTCCAGACATTAGGTTGGACATGCTACCAACTGCAATAAATTGGCCAACAAATATTAATGGATAGAACCTATTGGGTTTATTGACTTTTGAATGTCCTGATTTCTAAGAACATCAATAAATGAGAGCAATATTCTTTGCAATTGTTCATCTACTGAAGGTAGAATTGCCCTTACAAAATGCAGAGATGGCTCACCTGCTTTTTGTTTTTTTTTCAAAATATTTTTCGACCCAGCACTACTCAACACAAGCCTTTAGTTACAAATGAGGATATCAACTAGGGTATACATGGCAGGAGTAATTTGGTATTGATTTGTTTTTAATGGGCTGTAAATTTATTGGCTGTGGATTTGCTGCACCTCTTTTATACCATCATCTATTATAACATGGCTTTAAAAAGCAGGATCCAATAAATAAAAATGTGAATTTGCTCTTTATTTTTGTTAGAATTTCAATGAAACAACCTTTTTAATGCCTAAAATAGCCTATACAAAAAAATCTTATATTTCATGAGAGTCTGCTAGGGGGCCTGCCATTTGTTTGTGAGAATATGCGAATTTTGCCACAGAAAGGGGGGGGGGTGGGCATCCATGTCTCCTGGGCACATGTCTTGTTATGCCCGCACCATTTTTAATGGAGCTATGACCCTTGATCTTCGTCAGAATGTTGTTTCCACTCATTATCTTAAAAAAAATAGTGAGTATGATCAGGAAATACCACAATCATAAAATGCAGACAAACCCATGGCACCGCGAGGAAGAGCAACACAACAATCAAGAATGAATGGATGGAAATTAACAAGATTTTGTATACACTTTGAAATTTGACAAGATCTAGATTGGGATTGTTTTGCGTCAATATATGCAAATTTATAAAAGAGTTATGGCCTTTGACTGGTGTCAGAATTTCATATCAGCTCAAGACTGAAGAAAGGAATTTGATAATTTTTGCATATGGATAGATATTGACAAGCTCTATGTTGGTATTGTTTTTGCATCAATTGGTGCAAATTCATAAGGGCTATGGTCTTTAATCGTGTTAGAATTTTGATTCTGCACCTTAATTCAGGAATGAATGGATGGAACTTAACAAACTCTGTAATAAATATTGGCATATTGACATGTTACAAAACATTTTGTCAATATTAGTGAATCAGTTTTCTCTCATACAATGGCCCCAGGCGGGGGCATCTGTGTCACACACCTTTCTAGTTAACTCTTGTTTAGTATCAAATGAGACCTATATCAAGGCACACCAACGAGTTATCAGAAGAGTTGTCATATATTGCTAGCAAAAAGGAAGGATACAGTCACCGATACAAGGAGCAGGAATCTGATCATCCTTCAGAGTATGGTTATTTTCGATGTAAAAATGCCATTTTTTTAAATATTGCTTAAAAATCTCATTCGTATAAAAGAGAGAATAGTATCGTGAAAAAAAGGAAATTTGCATAAATTCAAGTAAGTACCTTTAAGATTTACATCTCTAGCTGAAGGAGCAGTGAGAATCATATTGCAAGTTAAGGACAGACAGATGATATACTCAACAACAGAAGTGCAGTCATACACAAAGTAATAAGGTTGCAAAGATCAGGAATCGATACAATCAAGTACCACACCTGACCCAGGATACCAATGGGAAAGTGACAAACTCACAGAAGACACCACAAACGAAAGCCAAGAGGTCAGCCCTTTCCCAGCAGGTGACCACAAAGCACATATAAACAGACGCACACAAAACATAGCAAACACAAGACAGAACAAAAACATAAAAGATCCACAAAAGAAGTACCGCCTTGGAACGGTCAGTAAAATATTTTACTGGAGGGCTTAAACCGGTTTAACGGCGCCAACCTCACCCTTAATTCAGATGTGGATCAAGACACATAAATATTTAGTTTGCATGAAAGACCCCTAACTTATCAATGCATCATCTCCTAAAACATATAAATCAAGATATAACAAGGAGATAAAGCAAGGATAAGGACTCAACAGTAAATTAAACTGAATACCGGTGCAAAAGAAATCCAACAGGTAAACCCCGGTGGGCCCGCCAACAGCCAAAGCATCAGGCCCCTACCATCTCATCAATAGATAAGTCTTTAAGTCGGAACCATCATAGAGTCTGAAGTCCGACCCACCGGCGTGCAATTAAAGAGGACAGCAAAGTTGCCAACCGTGATTGGGTTGACTACCAAGCATGCAGTCTGTTGCAATACATTAATGTTATAGCCAATCTTTTTATAATGGGAAATTATTTTAATGAACTGCGCTGAAAAATTATTAGAGCCAACAATCTTCTTCAACTTATACACCAAGTCACCATAGAAATCAGGTTCCGAAAGTCCTTGGCGCAAGAGAGATTTAAGTCCAACTTGGAATTTAGAAATCAAATCATAGTATCGTCTATAAAATTTTGAAAATGTTTTGCGAAGTTTATGATACCGATAGCCCTGTTAAAGAAGTTTCTGAGTTAACAATTTATTGCGAGTGTTGAAGTCAGTAACATAGCTAGATGCTCTAGCAAAACGAATGAGTTGAGAGATATAGACTCCATAGGATGTAGAACGAGGAACATCACCATCTAAAAATGGGAAATTGACAATTTCAAAATCAAAGTCGTCACGTTTATCATAAATTTTGGTAGAAACAATATCATTAGAAATTGACAAATGCAAGTCTAAAAATGCGGCTTCGGTATCAGAGGCATTGGCTTTATTAAGTTGGAGCTCTGAAGGGTATATTTGACTAACCATATTTTCAAAATAAACATTAATATTTAAAATATCGTCCAAATATCTGGAAGTAGTGTTAAACGCATCAATAACATCAGCCTGCCCTCTTTATAATCTAATAACCATTCTCAGCTGAATACACAGGCATTTAAACACTACTACGCCAGCTGATATATGAAGAGAAAGTTACCTGGGAGCTTCAGAGCCCTTCGAATGATATGAATAGCGCACATGATCAACGGTAAAGTGATAGATTTGAGATGGAGCATGGTCAACAGTATAGTGCTAGATTTGAGATGGAGGGTTTGCTACTCACTGCATTTAAATGGTTACGTCTTTGAACTGACCGTCCCAACATGACCATAGCTGTTGACTGGGTTGTAAAGAAAACTTTTTTCTGTCAAAGATTTCTCAGTAACTACTTGACTTAGGATTCTGAAATTTGGTACAAAGCTTGATAGTGATGAGATGTATTATGTAACAAAAAAGCCACATATTGCTTATCCGTCCCTTCTTTTCATTTTTCTTTCTGTCCAATGACAATTTTAACTTTTTCTGTCAAAGATTTCTCAGCAAATACTTGACTTAGGATTCTGAAATTTGGTGCAAATCTTGATAGTGATGGTTTATACTGTGTAACGAAAACAGTCACATATTGCTTATCAGTCCCTTTAATTGTTCATTTTTTTTTTCTCTCAAATGAAAATTTCTGCCACAGGTTTCTCAGCTTCTTTTGGAGCCAGTAATTTCAAATTTTATGTGCACCTTTAGGTAGCCTAAGTGTATTGTGTAAATGAAAATAAAGATGGTTAAGCACAATTTGCCTTTTTAAAAGTTTCAATATTTCCTTCTGTCAATTCTTTATGGACATTTTTGTCAAAGTTTTCTCAGCAACAACTTTCTTTAGGTTTATGCAATTTTGTGTACACCTTCAAAGTGCATTGTGTAAATGAAAATTAAGATGCTTATCATCATTTTGCCATCTTTTTCAAATTCTCAATTTGTTCCTTCTTTCACTCCTATATATAACACATATGGACATTTTTCATCCAAGTTTTCTCAGCAGCTACATGATAAAGGATTATGAAATTTTATGCAAAGGTTGTGTCTTATAAGTTGTACTGCACACTTAGGGTTTGAGGGCTGGATTTGGGTTGTGATTGCATCAGTTCCTGGCCTTTGAATTATTTTTACTTTTTAGCTAACCTGAGCTGAAGTTGTTGAGTTTGCTTTTTTGTGTGTGTAATGATGTTCACATTTCCCCAAAGCATATATATTTCACAACTTCTCACTATAGACCATAATTGCCCAGTGCTTGTAAAATAAGCATGACAGTGTCAAAATTTTACCCCGGCCCCCTGGGCCCTTAAGTGTCAAATATTTCAATTTCACAATAACTAAGGCAATTGTCAATATATTTTTGTTAAAATTTTACATGCTGGTAGATAATCATTTTATCAAACAGGATTTTAGTCTGATGGCCTGGGTCCAATCCCATTAGTGGTAAATGCCAAATAACAGTCACACTAAAATGTCTTATTGTATTTATGCTGCGATATCCAGTTGCATATCCACCTCATTGTATGATACACTTGTGTTAACATTTACAGCTGTCATTGCAGGATTCAATGTATGTGAATGGAATATGGTTACTCAGTTATTTGCATTTACGTGGCTTCTTAGGTTTCATGGCTTCTGCCATTTACTGGAAGAGTCTGTGTTAAGATTGTTCATTTCTCAACACTGACGCTGCTCTTGTCTTGAGATGTAGAATAGAACCCAGGCCAAACAATGGTATATAGTTATTTTTCTTTTGGCATCGCCTCCCTGTTCATTTGTCAGTAATCATATCACAGTGCCTATTAGTCAGCAATTATATCACAGTGCCTATTTGTCAGATTTAATACATTCTTGGTTTAATGATGATGAGTTAAGGAGTTCTACGACGCATCAACCCTCAAGGTCATCAAGTTTAGGTTAAGGGGATATATCTTTCAAAAGCTCTAACTTGCATGAAAATTTTCCTGTATAAACAAGAATTGCTTTTTTGTCAAGGAGACGGATACTTTTGGCCACATTGTTGTATGAACAACTTATACATCTCACATAGATCACTTTACGCCCCAACACACAGCTTTTGAGCAATCCGCAGCACGCTTATCAGTCTTTTTAGAGTTACTTCCTGGTTTGATACCGTTAACAATGCTGCGACACGCTGGATGAACTTTAATGAAAACCATTTGCATGAACATGACCTACAATTATTCGACTACAATATTTAGAAGTATTTTCGCCCAAAATGTACAAATTTCTGGTAGAAAAATATAAATTTTCAATTTTTGCTTATGAATTTTTCAAGGTCAAATTGAAAAATTGTAAATGATACCAGAAATACATAATATTTGGGTCAAAATACTTCTAAATATTGTAGTCAAATAACTGTAGGTCATGTTCATGCAAATGATTTTCTCTAAAGTTCATCCAGCGTGTCTCAGCACTGTTAACGGTATCAAACCAGGAAGTAACTCTAAAACGACTGATAAGCATGCTGCCGATTGCTCAAAAGCTGTATGTTAGGGCGTAAAGTGATCTATGTGAGATGTGTAAATGTTAATACAACAATGTGGCCAAAGGTATCCGTCTCCTTGACAAAAAAGCAATTCTTGTTTATACAGAAAAAGTTTCATGCAAGTAAGAGCTTGAAAGATATCCCCTTAAAAATAGTACTGATAAACAATAAAACAAATAGGACATCATTAACAACTATTGTTTAATTGTACTAACATGGTAATATTTATTTCTAACATTAGAAAAGTCCACACACTCAAGTAGTATATGGCGTACGGTAAAAGTTTTATCGCATCCAACGCATTTTGATGTTCCTCTCTGTTTAAAAGATATGAGTGTGTTATCCTTGTGTGGCCTATTCGATTACGTGCAAGTACAATCTCCTCTAATCGAATATTACGTACTACTGATTGAGATGATCCTATATAAGGTTTAATATCGTAAAATTTATTACCAACACTATTATTCCGTGATGTTTGCCAATTGTTTAATATGTATCTAATAATAAAGGGTTTAAAATTTGAAAACTGTATTGGAAAGTTTGTAGGATGTAAATTAAGTGACACTTTTGCTTTTAGATCCACATTTTCATTGCCAGGTATTCCAATGTGACTAGGAATCCAACAGTAAATAATTTCATTTAATATGGATAATTCATGTTGTTTTTCAAGTTTTTGAATTTGTGGATTTTTGAGGATGTATGGTCTAGAGACGTCAAAACGGAAAGGGAATCTGAAAAGATTATAAACTTGCTGGAAATAGCTTTTGCTTCAGCAGTAAAAATTGATGAGCCATCTGGAATTCACATGTTTTCTGAGTAGTTGTCAGATACCACCGCATAACCAACTCTCATATCATCCTTTGAAGCGACAGTATACATATACGTACAATTAGTATAATTAGACTTACGTTCATTAAAACTAGATTTCATGATAATAGGACTTGTTTCAGACTTTTTGCCCAAATGTAAATCAAAGAGAATTTTAGGTTTATTCATACGCCAGGCTGGTATGTTTGGTGTAAAGTTTTATCTATATTTTTTGGATTAATATTTGCCAATTTCAAATATAAGGACCTCGGACAGTCTTAATGAACGATTGCCCATAAAAATGGCCAGAGAATAGTTTCATAGAAAAAGATATTCCATGAAAAGGATAGTAGGTTCTACCCTCTAATTAGCCGCAAAAGTGTTTTTCTCCTAGGACAAGTACCAATAAAAAATATGTTGAAATATCTGTTTTTGCTATTTAACACTTAAATTAAAGTAGGAACTATTTTGCAGTAGGTATGTTGAAAGCCTTGCTTGCAACCTAATTCTTGTTTGCTTTTTCACAAAACCAGTTTCCAATAAGATGGCTCATTTCATAATTATTTGGTTTCTGAATAGTGATCAAATTTGAATAAGGCAATGATAAATTCCAGATCCTGTCAATAATAATACTGGGTAAAACACTTTCTTACAAAAGAAGCTTAATGCTTGTATTCTGTTTTAAACATTTTCAGCTGGGCTTAGAGTTCTTTGATTTGTCCTATAAAATCAAGCAGCACCAGTACACTTTGGAAGATCATCTATAGTATGTTGCCAGATTGAACCCCGGAGACCTAGTTGCATAAATAAGTAAAGACTCAGAATCACCAGTTGCATCAACTAGTAAAAACTTGGACATAACCAAAGTTATACCATCAGTGATAAATCCACACTCGTCAAAAAAATCTAATGCTCTGTTGCCTCAACCAGGACAGAACTGTCTAACAACTCAGCTTGTCCTGTTCTGCTGAAATGTAGTACTGTAGACTCATGTTTTTGTTGTTATTAAAAGAAAGAGGAAACATCAGGATGATAATTAAATAGAAGCGGAAACAGAACCATGGATGAAAACATGTGTAAATTTAAGCACTTGTTAACTTGGCATAGAGTTTGAATTAAAAGTGATGACATACTTAACTGGTGTTAAATTTCTTACACCTGATTCCTCTGCTGGTAAATCCCCATGTAGCTTTTTTTTCAGTTTGAAGGAGCTGTATTTTAATTAGCTGGAACACCAGACAGTTCTGATGGCGTATTTGTTTATACTGCTTTTGAAATTCAGTTCACTGATGAAAAGCAATACAATATCAAATATTTTGAATCTGGTGAGTATACAGGCTTTATGGAGCAAGTATGTATACATGGCATTTTTAATTATTTTCAAACAAAACCAGAATCTGTCTTTCTGTTCAGCATTGGAACACAATTAGATATAACACAATCTTTAATGAACATGCAGAAGCCTACAGAAGAAGCAGAACGGTTCAGACCTCCAAAACTATTTGATAGAAATTCAAAGTTTGCTATAGATCATTCGGAGAAATGTCTAAAGAAATCAGGTAAAACAAATGCTGGACTTAAAGGGGTTTCTTCCACTGTGCAAGTAAAGGGTTTAAGACAAAACGGTATCTTTAGATGGTAATCAAAAAAACTTTGAAGTAAAACAAATGAGAATGGAATACCAGTTTTTTTAATATTCAAAGAAGCAAACTGATATTATTCCCTTTAGAGAATTGTTTAGTCCGATACATGTTCAAGTGACCTGAAACTTCTAAGTGCCTGCTAAAGCAAAGCATAGCTCTGATATGTTAATCATGTGCAACTTAAAAGTAGATAACTGAAAAAGCTGGCAAAGAACGGCAAAGATTTGAAACAAGGTTTCCCCATAAAAACGCTTGTTCTTTTAGAAACAAATTGTTCTTTTATTTCATGGAAAATGACAGTGTTAGAAACTGTGAAAGCTGTTATGAATGATTATAACTGTGATGATGGTCGTTTTAAAGAATCTGCTTTTGTTATTACTAGTTGGAATGTGACAGAAACAGGAGGCTATTTAACCTGTGCATGTAGAATATACAGAACTATTTTAGATCTCTCAAATTCTACTGGCTCTGTCACAGTATTGGATGTTCAAGGAGCTACTTGTATGCATTGCAGGTTCTTTAAGGAAAGTGTTCTTCCAAACTTGAATACAAAAGGAAATGAAAATTGGTCAGCGAAAGAACATCTCATTCAAAATTCTCTTAAATATATTAATAATGAAACTATCATTGAGATCAGTTCTCAGCGTAAAACAAAGCAATATTCTGTTATAGATTCTGACGCATTGTCATTCGTTTGTTTGTTATGATTCTTTACATCCCATCAACAATCTTTAAGTCATTGTCATTTGTAAATCTTACTTACAATAAAAGATTGGACAGCTACATTGCTTCATGCATAGAGGATACTGCAAGTCGCAAAAAGGATCAAAGAAATGTGATGATAACCTTATGAAAGGTAAACAATGCAAACACTTAGAACTTCTTAAATGTAACCCACACTTTTAGAATGACTTTGCTTCTTCAGAAGATAATTTTGAAATTGATAATGAATACGTATTTGAATAGTCATATATTATGATAAGAAACTGACGATGCAGATGAAATACAAGAGGATGAAGTGAAGGTTAATTGTACCTACAATTTTGATCTAGAGACTGGCTTATGGACATTTCCATGTGAAAGTAAACATATACCTAGAAACCAAAATTACATTGAATTGCAGAAAACGTTCAAATCAAGGACAATTGGAATTAAATGAATTTGTCAAAAACTGATGAAGGCTATTTAAAAGGAGAAAACATATTACCTAGCATTCCTGATAATAGAAAGAAAAGTAAAGACTATAAAATGCAAAATAAGTTCAACCACAATTTTATGGTCCCCAATACATTCATTAAATGGTGGTTTAGTTGGGCATTATCTTTGAAAATTGACTTTAGAAGACCATGCCTAGTATGCCAATTTGAACTGAAACAGCTAGCATGTGAAGGAACTAAAGTAGGAATAGGTTTTCGTCATGCAAATTTGCTAATATAAGTAAACTTAATAGAACCAACGATTCACAGTCACTTAGATAGATGTTTCTTAGCTAATGATCTTAGTCAGATTGAATGAATGAATGTAATGTGACACGCTGGGTGAACTTAAGAAAAAAACGGTTGCATGAACATGAACTACAATCATCCTACTACAACATTTTGAAGTACTCCCAAATATACAAATTTCTGGTAGAAAAATATATTTAGACTTTTTGCCTTTGAACTTTTCAAGGTCAAAATGGATCCATCAGGCTTTCACTTGCGAACGATATAGATGCCATCCATTGAAAAAGAACCAATATACGACGTGTATTGCATCAGTCGTCATCAATATCAGCGCTTCCTGAACATCCTTTAATGGGGATGTCTCAGTGGCGCAGTTGGTAGCGTTCGTGCCTGGTGTAGTGCTGGGCGGTGTTGCCGAGGTCGTGGGTTCGAATCTCGCTAGAGGAAAAATATTTACATCATCTGTCGGCTCAGTTGATTCACTATATCCCTCCGTATTTACCTACTGTCTGAATCTGCATCAGTTTCTGATCCTGTGTCGCTCGAAAGCAATGATGTTTGTGAAATTATATTTCCGCACCTCTGATATTTATCTAATTTCACTTGTATCCTTGGATCAATCAGGCTTTCACTTGCGAACGATAAAGATGACATCTATTGAAAAAGAACCAATATTAGACGTGTACTGCATCAGTCGTCATCAATATCAGCGCTTCCTGAACATCCTTTAATGGGGATGTCTCAGTGGCGCAGTTGGTAGCATTGATGTCTGGTGTAGTGCTAGGCGGTGTTGCCCAGGTCGTGTGTTAGAATCTCGCTAGAGGCAAAATATTTACAGCATCTATCGGCTCAGTTGATTCACTATATCCCTCCTATCAGTTTCTGATCCTGTGTAGCTCGTAAGCAATGACGTTTGTGAAATTATATTTCCGCACTTCTCATATTTATCTAATTTCACCTTGGATCCATCAGGCTTTCACTGCGAACGATATACAGCTGCTTTCCAAATTTTTTATAGATAGCTATTTTTGTCATAATTATTTACATACCCTATACCTATTTGAGTGTTTGTAATAAACTTGTGCTTTGTTTGAGATAAGATTTATTTCTGCTCCTGTATGCACGACATATCTAGTTATAGTGAGCAAAAATATGGCTTGTTTTTGCAGATGTTTTGCAGCAAGTTTTAACTTCTAAAAAAAGCTGATCATGCTGCAAAGAAAACTATGGTGGGAATCTATAAAGTCATGTTTACGGTGCATTGTGAAAATACTTTAAGAATTGAAGCTATAGAGTGTATCAACTTTGGTGTATATGCACTAGTAGGTTGCACAAATTATGTAATTTTAAATAATTACTTTTAGAAAGATATTTTTGAGTGCATTTTGGGTGTTCAGATTTGTGCTACATAGTAAGAGCCCAATTATTAGGAGAAAGGCCAAAAGGAAAGTACAGTACTGCCAAACAGTGTTAATGGGCCCAGAGGGTCTGGAATTCTATTAAAATTGAATCCACGCTATTAACCTATTTCTTTTGCAAACCTATTCCCATCTGGCATCTGAAACACGATATTTATCCACATTACATTGATGGATGGATAAAATCCACTGGAATCGTATTGAGGAGACTATCTCGTACTTTTTAAAGAGGTCTCTTAACTTAAGCTTGTTAATGAAACAATCGCCAGTAAGGCATATCAGGATAATATCAAAAGCGATATTAAACTCCAATATGAATCACGTGTGAATGTTTTAAAGAGCTATTGCAAGGTGCGTTATCTTGTTGAATTAAACGTAATTATGTAAAAATTATATAATTTTTGCAACCTACTAAGGCACATACACCAAAGTCAATCAAGTGATTCATTGTTGATACACTCGATAGCTTCAATTCTTAAAGTTTTTTACAATGCACCGTAAACATGACTTTATAGATTCCAACCACAGTTTTCTTTGAAGCTCTCCTTATTATCTCATAATTCGAAATAGAGTTTTGATAAGCAACTTTGATTCGCTAAAAATACGATCAACTTTTTTAGAAGTTAAAACCCAATACAAAACAGCTGCAAAAACAAGCCATATTTTTACTCACTATAACTAAATATGTCGTGCATACAGGAGCAGAAATAATCATATATCAAACAAAGCACAAGTTTATAACAAACACTCAAACAGGTATAGGGTATGTAAATAATAATGACAAAAATCGCTATCTATAAAAAATTTGGAAAGCAGCTGTAGATAACATCCATTGAAAAAGAACCAATATACGACGTGTACTGCATCAGTCGTCATCAATATCAGCGCTTCCTGAACATCCTTTAATGGTGATGTCTCAGTGGCGCAGTTGGTAGCGTTGATGTCTGGTGTAATGCTTGGCGGTGTTGCCAAGGTCGTGGGTTCGAATCTCGCTAGAGGCAAAATATTTACAGCATCTATCGGCTCAGTTGATTCACTATATCCCTCCGTATTTACCTACTGTCTGAATCTGCATCAGTTAGTGATCCTGTGTAGCTCGATTGCAATGATGTTTGTGAAATTATATTTCCGCGCTTGATATTTATCTAATTTCACTTGTATCCTTGGATCCATCAGGCTTTCACTTGCGAACGAAATAGATGCCATCCATTGAAAAAGAACCAATATACGACTGAATCAGTCGTCATCAATATCAGCGCTTCCTGAACATCCTTTAATGGGGATGTCTCAGTTGGTAGCGTTGATGTCTGGTGTGGTGCTAGGCGGTGTTGCCGAGGTTGTGGGTTCGAATCTCGCTTGAGGCAAAATATTTACAGCATCTATCGGCTCAGTTAATTCACCATATACCTCCGTGTATATATATATATGGGTCAAAATACTTCTAAATATTGTAGTCAGATTATTGAAGTTCATTTTCATGCAAATGTTTTTTTCTTAAGTTCCCCCAACGTGACACAATATTGCAAATGGTATCAAAACAGGAAATAACTCTAAAAAGACTGATAAGCATGCTGCAGATTGCTCAAAAGCTGGTTGTTTGGGCGTAAAGTGATATACATGTATGTGAGATGTTTAAATTGTTCATACAACAATGTGGCCAAAAGTATCTGTCTCCTTGATAAAAAAGGCATTTTTTGTTCATACAGGAAAAATTTCATGCAAGTGAGAGCTTTTAAAAGATGTATACCCTAAACAGGTAGATTAAGAAATTTATACTGTGTATTTTTGAGCATATTGTGATGATGCATGTGGATTTTTTATGAGGATTTCATCAGGTGTAGTGAAGTTGTTGCCCTTTGATTGCCTAAATATAAATCAATTTGAGGTGATGCACAGGAATATTCATTAGATTGTCCTTAGATATACAGGAGTAATTGCTCTTTTATTGTCTTAATTTCAATAAGAAAGCTCTACCATTATTTTGTTGGAGGATATCAATTCGTTGTTGAAATTGCTTTTTTGTGTGTGTAATGATGTTCACATTTCCTCAAAGTTAATATATTTCACAACTTCTCACTATAGACAATTATTGCCCAGTGCGTGAAGATAAGCATGACAGTGTCAAAATTTTACCCCACCCCAAGTGATTATATATTTAAAGGGGTACGTGCATTAAGGGGATATTTTGGCCCCTCTAGAGCCAAAAACTGAATGTCACTTTTCACCAATTTTATCTTATTGGTTTATTAGAAGAATAGCCCAAGTTTAAAATTCTGGCATTAATTTCACTTTACCGGTTGCTATGGTAACAAAAATGGCTGATAAAATAGTCTTAAAATAGAGAAATTGCCATTTTAGGCCAAATTTGAGGCTTTTGGAGACCGATTTTTTAAGAATTAGATATCAGCACAAGCAAATACCAAAAAAGTCTTTTAATATATTGTGTGCCATAATAATTTTCATCATCTGTTAAAATATTGTTTTGGTATTTGCTTGTGCTCTAAATTAATTCCTCTGTTATATGTCTCAAATTTGCTCCAAAATGGCCATTTTCCTATTTTCAGCCTATTTTGACGGCCATTTTTGTTACCATAGCAACCGTAAAGGTCGAATCAATACCAGACCTTAACATTTTGGCTATTGTTCTAATAAACTAATAAGAAGAAACTTGTGAAGAGCAACTTTTATTTTTTGACCTCATAGGGGGGCCAAAATAGCCTCTTAATGCACGTACCCCTTTAATATTTTTGTTACAATTTTACATGCTGGCAAATAATGATTTTATCAAACAGGATTTTAGTCTGATGGCCTGGGTCCAATCTCATTACTGGTAAATGCCAAATAACAGTCACACTAAAAATGTCTTATTGTATTTATAAAGCGATATCCAGTTGCATATCCACCTCATTGCATGATACATTTTTGTTTACATTTACAGGTGACATTGCAGGACTCAATGTTTGTGAATGGAATGTGGTTACTCAGTTATTCACATGGCTTCTGTCAATAAACTGGAAGAGTCTGTGTTAAAGATTGTTGATTTCTAAAGACTGAAGCTGCTCTTGTGTGGAGATGTAGAACAGTACCCAGGCCCAACAATGGTATATAGTTATTTCTCTTTGGCATCGCCTCCCTGTTAATTTGTCAGCAATCATATCTCAGTATCTATTTGTCAGATTTAATAAATTCTTGGTTTAATGATAAATGATAAGTACCATGGACAGTGGATATCTTAGAAGTTTGTTAAAAATTGACTCGTTCACATTTCAGTTCTTAGAATAGGCAATTACAATGGAAGCTTTAAATGGTGTGTCACTGCCTGATGTTTGTCTGAGCCTGTAACCACCTTGGCTAAACTGGGAGTTTTCTTGTGAGTTTATAAAAATCTAACTGAAGTTTGAGGGTAGGATAGAAAATCCATTCAGAGGATAAACGTTTTGCATCACGAGGCTTGCCAAGTGATGAAGAACAGTGATCCTAATGGACAGATTTTTCTATCCTACCTTCAACCAAATAATGTGTTTATTTTCTTGCTCACCACTGTATCTTGTACGCTCAATAACTTGATACCTTTTAATATTTCGATATTTTTGGTAGGCATGTATATTAGGCCAAGACTGTGTCAAGTGCATGAATGGTTGCTCTCCCCTGTTGGTCTTTATGTTATCTCCTTTGAATGAACTTTATAGGGCAAAGCTTGTGTGCTCAATAAATCTTATACCCTTTGATATATTTTGATGATACTTGGTTGACATATATATCAGGTCAAGACGGTGTGTGGGGTTTAAGAATGGTTGCTCCCTTGCTGCACTTTTGAGGTATCTCCCTTAAATCTACTTTAGAGTGGAAAACTCGTGCACTCAATAACTCTTATACCTTTCGAGATATTTTGATGATTTTTGGTATACGTGCAAGAATGGTTGCTCTCCCTTGCATAACCTTAAAAATAGAAAGCATCTGCGCTAAATAGGTTTTTTACCCTTTGAGATATTTCGAGGATATTTAGAAATCATATATTTCAGGTCAAGACGATGTGTCGCATGCAAGAATGGTTGCTCACATCTTGCTACCCAATTGGGTTATCTCCCTTGAATGAACTTTATAGGGGAAAACGTGTTGAATCAATTGTTGTCAATATTCCATATTTGCTTGCATTGACACTTCATATTTTATCATCAAATATGTATATACTAGGCTGGCCGTTTGTAATTGCTTATCGTTTACTTTGAGGGGAGTGTGATTTGCCATCCCTTCTGATGACTATTTATTGTTGGTCAATTAATGTTTTGAGCAAATTAAAGGAGGAACGGTTTGAGGAACTTTTTTGCAGGAGGTATATTGAAAGCCTTGCTTGCAGCCTAATTCTTGTTTGCTTTTTCGCAAAACCAGTTTCAATAAGATGGCTCATTTCATAATTTGGTTTCTGAATAGTGATCAAATTTGAATAAGACAATGATAAATTCCAAATCATGTCCATAATAATTCGGGTAAAACACCCATTTTTACAAAAGAAGCTTAATGGGTTTATTCTGCTTTCAGCATTCTCAGCTGGGCTTAGAGTTCTTTGATTTGTCCTTTAAAATCAAGCAGCACCCATACACTTTGGAAGATCATCTCCAGTATGTTGCATGATTGAGCCTTGGAGACCCAGTTGCACCAACAAGTAAAGACTCAGAATCACCAGTTGCATCAACTAGTAAAGACTTGGACACAACCATAGTTCCACCATCAGTGATAGATCATTTGGGGAAATGTCTAAAGAAATCAGATGAAACAAATGCTGGACTTAAAGGGGTTTTCTTCCACTGTGCAAGTAAAGGCTTTAAGACAAAAACGGTATCTTAAGATGGTAATCAAAAAGACTTTCAAGTTAAACAAATGAGAATGGAATATCAATTTTTTAATATTCAAAGAAGCAAACTGATATCATTCCCTTTAGAGAATTGTTGAGTCTGATACAAGTTCAAGTGACTTTGTAAAGTCTGTATTGCCCACTGAAACCTCTAAGTACCTGCTAAAGCAACGCATAGCTCTGAATTGTTTATAATGTCATAACTGGAAAAGCTGCCAAAGGACAAAGATTTGAAACAAGGTTTCCCCATAAAAACGCTTGTTCTTTCAGATGGAAAATGACAGTGTTAAATTAAAAACTTATTTTAAAAATGTACTTCAGCATTATATGAAACACTATTGACGTTGACACTCCTAGAGAATATCCAAAAAGACAAAATAAACGAAGAAAAGTGAGTGATTAAGTGAAAACAGTTAACAAACTATCTTCAATCCAGATTTCAGATTTGATTCACTAAGTGATTCTTTTTTTTATCAATCTATGCTGGATTTGTAAGAAGACTTGTGGCAGAAAAATCAATATTTATACAGATTTATCGAGAAAATGAAACTGTGAAAGCTGTTATGAATGATTATAACTGTGATGATGGACGTTTTAAAGAATCTGCTTTTGTTATTACTAGTTGGAATGTGACAGAAACAGGAGGCTATTTAACCTGTTCATGTAGAATATACAGAACTCTTTTAGATCTCTCAAATTCTACAGGCTCTGTCACAGTATTGGATGTTCAAGGAGCTACTTGTATGCATTGCAGATTCTTTAAAAAAAATGTTCTTCCAAACTTGAATACAAAAGAAAATGAATAATTTGTCAGAGAAAGAACATCTCATTCAAAATTCTCTTAAATATATTAATAATGAAACTATCATAGAGATCAGTTCTCAGCGTAAAACAAAGCAATTTTCTGTTATAGATTCTGATGCATTGTCATTTGTGAATCTTACTTACAATAAAAGATTGGACCGCTACATTGCTTCATGCGAGGATGGATACTGCAAGTCGCAAAAAAGGATAAAAAAAAATGGGTTGATAACCTTATGAAAAGTAAACATTTTAAACACTTAGAACTTCTTAAATGTAACCCACACTTTTAGAGTGACTTTGCTTCTTCAGAAGATAATTTTGAAATTGATAATGAATACATGAAATACAAGAGGATGAAGTGAAGGTTGATTGTACCTACAATTATGATCTAGAGACTGGCTTATGGACATTTCCATGTGAAAGTAAACATATACCTAGAAACCAAAATGACATTGAATTGCAGAAAATGTTTACATCAGGGACAATTGGAACTATATGAATTTGTCAAAAACTGACGAAGGCCATTTTTAAGTAGAAAACCTAATACCTAACATTCCTGGTGATGACTGTTCATGTAAAGTTGGTTGGCATGATGAAGATATACCTGAAGGAATAATAAAATGATCAAGAACATTGGTGGTATATACTAGCAATGCTCCTGTAAAATGTGATGTTTACAACAGATTTTTCTTGAACTCTACCTGCAGCCACCTTGGGATGAAGGGAAGTATCTTTGTATTCATGTTCTTTCAAATGAAACTGCAGCTGGAGATGAAATAGGATGGGAATATGTTAACTTGGTATTGTCTGCTTCAATTACTTTTTCATTTTTCTGTAGAAAGAAAAGTAAAAACTATAAAAAGCAAAATAAGTTCAGCCACAATTTTATGGACCCCAATACATTCATCAAATGGTGGCTAAGTTGGGCACCATCTTTGAAAATTGTCTTTAGAAAGCCATGCCCTGTATGCCAATTCGAACCGAAACAGCTAGCATGTGATGGAAATAAAGTAGGAATAGGTCTTCGTCATGCAAAGTTTGCCAATATAAGTAAACAAGATAATGAGACCTTAATAGAGCCAACGATTCACAGACGCTTAGATGTTTCTTATCAAATAATCTTAGTCAGCTTACAAATCGAAACATGAACGAATGTAGGTTTCACAAGCACTTAATGAATTGACAGATTCAGAAATACTAACGGAAGAAATTGAACCAGAAAAAAGTGCAGTGCTTGTATCAGTTTTGCCAGCACAAAAATAGTGAGTATGATCAGGAAATACCACAATCACAAACCGCAGACAACCCCATGGCACCGCAAGGAAGAGACACTTAACCATCACCAGACAAATTAAGCAAAGCAACCAGCTCTCTCTTCCCCATCAAGGTGATTGCAATACTAGAATCGAAATAAAGTAACGTACAACAAAACATAGAACAATTACAGACTCCCACAATGGGAGAAACAATAAACAAATATCAACAACAACAGAACCACCGCCTTAGAACGGACAGAAGCCTAAGCCATTAAATGCGTTTTCTGCTACCAAATCTTCGCCCTAGATTCTGCTGTTGTTGAAGTACAAGAAATAATTAGCTCGCATGGAGGCCTTCTAACTAATGCAATGTATCATCATAGAGAAACACTCTTATCAAATTAACACACCATGATGAAACAAAGAAAAGTGCTCATGACTCACAGACAGTCAGAGCTAAAGAAAACCTCAAGTTGAGCCACGATGGGTCCAGCTACAGATAAGCATCAGGCACCAACCCACTGCTTTAAGCTTTAAGTTATAGAGGCCTGACATACATTTCACCGATTTCTTAATGAAATGTTTACCTAAAGAAGAAATGCATATGCTTCAGTAATGAAAATGTTGTCAACAACAGCTCGAATCAGTAGTTTTGTGCCATCAGCATTTGTTGGTAGACCTAAGGGAATATATCTTTTAAAAGCTCTTACTTGCATGATTTTTACTGTATAAACAAAAAATGCTTTTTTTATCAAGGAGGCTGATACCTTTGGCCACATTGTTGTATGAACAATTTACACATCTCACATATATATCTTTACGCCCCTACATACAGCTTTTGAGCAATCAGCAGCATGCTTATCAGTCTTTTTAGTAATACGCTGGGTGAACTTTAGAAAAACAGTTGCATGAACATGAGCTTCAATTATCCTACTACAATATTTAGAAGTATTTTCTCACAAGTATACAAATTTCTGGTAAGAATAATATATATTTACAATTTTTGCCTTTGAACGTTAAGGTCAAAATGAAAAATTGTAAATAATACCAGAAATATAAATATATATATGGGTCAAAATACTTCTAAATATTGTAGTCAGATTATTGTAGTTCATGTTCATGCACATGATTTTTTCTAAAGTTCACGCAGCGTGTCACAATATTGCAATCGGTATCAAACCAGGGAAGTAACTCTAAAGACTGATAAGCATGCTGCCGATTGCTCAAAAGCTGTATGTTGAGGCGTAAAGTGATCTATGTGAGATGTATAAACTGTTCATACAACAATGTGGCCAAAGGTATCCGTCTCCTTGATAATTTGTTTGCTTGATTTGATTCTTTACGTCCCATCAACAATCTTTCAGTTATAAAGGGACGGGTCTTCCTGGGTTGAACCAGTACTAAGCTAGGATTAATATTCTTGCTCAAGGACACAACACAGTGACGCCGGTGAGGATCTGCTTGATAAAAAAACGCCATCACTTCCCTTCATCAGTCAGAAGTGGAATGGGACATATTTTTGATGTTGTCCCGTTGTAGCTTTCCTTGGTGTGCAAGGTATCCCATGGATAAATGCTGATTTGAACCAACTTTGCAGGGACATGGTATCCACAGGCTTATAAAGTGCTTGAATATAAAAAAAGCCTTTCTGTAAACGTCATCTAAAATAAAATATGCCTTGAAAATTACTTGAATATCGTGTTAAGCTTTGAAAACTCACTGAATTAGGCAGAAACCTAAATACTTTAAAATTGTTATGTCTTTATTTGTTGTACTATAAGCTATAAGCTTCATCAAATAAAGGCATAGCAATTTTATACTATTTTTCATAATACTAATTTTGATTTTATACTTAGCAGTGAAATCAATGTGTATCAAAAACATATAAAAGTTAAATCGCTAGTGAAATGATACATCTTCACTGTAGCATTTTTGGATTACCTCTGACTTTTCCATTCACTTAATGCTTTTCACTTTAGAACTTCAAACGCCTATAGCCTTCTTATTCGTGAACGAAAACATCAAATGTACCATAGACTCAGAACCTCCAAGTCTATGGATCCGGTATAAGATTCTGGGTCTGATTAGGGGTCCGCTTCAGTGCCTTTTTACAAATTGGGGAAAACCAGTAATTTTCTTATTCGGAGTAAAAACTAAATGTTTGATTGATGTGGGAACATATAAATAGATCTGACGCAATTAAACTTGTTCAGTCTCAAAGTGTAGAAAATTTATAGCATTTGCAATGATTTCTGAAACTACCACAAAAACGGTTACATAACGAACATTGAGCTCATTGACTGATAATCAATTCACTGTTTAAAGAAAAGAATTGTATAGATTGAAAGATATGTCAAATATAAATATCAGATGCAATTATATTTAACTACCTGCATGGAGTACTGGCTTCCATAACCTGTTGTCTGAAAAATCGCTTCTCGGTTACCGATTCACACACCACTAGGCATGAGGAAAAAGATGTCTAAACACAGTAAAAGGCATATATATATAGCCTGCAGTGACACTAGTTCCAGTTTTGTAAATTTTGCATTTATTTTCACTATTTTCAACCACGTAAATTAATTTTCAATTATTGTACACTGGAAATTATAAAACAAATACAATTTGAAACTATTTATGGCTAAAGTTAAAAAACAATCCTCAAATTAAATAATAATAATTATTATCATTTAATTTTAGGATTGTTCTAGGATTGTTTTTTAACGTTAGCCAATGAAAACAGCCGATACTCCTACTGACCGGACTTTTTACGATTTTATTCGAAAAAAACTTAAATCTGAAAGTTGACCTGATCACCTCTCATTCGTAGTCTAGGGATATGGGCCCGTACCTGTAGACACTTCCTCAAAATAGGTACATACACAATATTTTCGGCAGTTTTTACCATTGATTGCTATTTTTATTTAAAAAACAAAACTTGTCACTATATCAAATTTAATGGGATTTTTACCGATTTAAATTGTCTGAAATATAGTATTTAGGGATCCTGCGGTGGCCTACCCGCGATGCTGGTTTGACGTCATTAAACTATTTAAGGCAGTTTTTAGTATTGATTGCTATTTTTATTTAAACAAAACTTGTCACCGTACGAAATGTATTGGGATTTTCACCGATTAAAATGGTCAAGTGATCCTGCGGTATCAGACTGACCGAAAGAACTATGTAATTCTTCTAATTTTCTCAACATTATCTAATAGATAAATGATGGTGTCAATGATCAATCTTTCAACTGATAACAAATTCATGATTATCGAGTGAGTGTACATCTTTATTAGATATTCATGTCGAACAAAGTACACCTGCCGATAATACTCTAAAGAGGGTCTGGCAGTATATAGAGAAAGAAAGAACCAACACCATCCGTTTCCCGCCGAATGGACCAAAACACAGCGCATCAAATTATAAATTGAATGGGCGGGTAGCCAGACACTCCTGACTTCTCCTGCTAGGGTAGTCTGGGTGCCTGTGTTCATATGCTATTTGCTTTTAAACGCAGACAGATGGTGCAGGAATGTGGAGAGGGTATATTCTTGCATAAAGTAATTGTAAATGCTATTTTTTTCTCTTTTGGTAAACGATCTGTCATTCGGATTTTGGTCATTATTGTACAGATATAGCCCAGTTTCGAATCTTTCCCAGTTCCGAATTACGTCATAGTTTCGTTGCAAACTACACATCAGCGGTACAATTAAAAATACATATTTTTGTTTTGTTTTGTTGTATAATTATCCCTCTGTATGTGAGTGAAAGCAAATACCTATAAGTTATCTGCTTGGTGAAAATAATTACAATTTCCCCCCATGACCCATTTAATGAAGGTATATTTTCACACGTGTCAGTATCTGTTCACTGCATATTTCCGAAAAAGGCTTTTGTTTGAAATGCATTTTTATCAAACTTTCGGTTTCAGCATGTTTTCCAACAATTATTAAAACACATCCAAGAAAAAAACGGACCTTTTATTCTGTTTTGGGTTCTGTGATAGCCGTTTAATCACTGTCAATGTTTTGCCCAGTTTCGAATCAGTGTGTAAACACAAGTTTATTACACGTCCCATAACAATAACGTACACGCGCTCAGCTGTTTGTACAAAATAGAAGTCAAAATTATGTGAAAAAGTTTCACGGGCACCATATGCTCTCTCTCTCTCTCTCTCTCTCTCTCTCTCTCTCTCTCTTAGGAGACGCGGGGATCCAGAAAGTTTTGACTCTGGATCCGACCATGCACTACATCCTCCTATGAGTAATAGAAGGCTAACGTCTTGTTGATTTTCCAGTGCCCTGGGCCCGGAATTACAACGCCTCCTTAACGTTTAAGGAAGACTTATGTTAAGTACTGATATTTAAACATGCTAGTTAAGATTTTAAATAAATTGCCTGGATCGATGCAGTACTTGTGGGCAAAATATCATTGTGATCTACAGAAAAAATGAAACTATTTTGATTTTAATCAGTTTGAAACGTTATTTTTCGCATCCTGAAAAATCAATACTTAACGTAAGTCTTCCTTGACTCTAAGGAGGCATTGTAATTCCGGGCCCTGGTATATGCCTCACTCCATCACAAGTGGACATACTTGTGTCGGATGATTCCCATGCTTTTTGCCCATCTCAACTATGTATAACAGAGTTTTTACTTGGGTACCAGAGCCAAATCAGAATTAAGAGTGAGGTTGGTACCGTTAAACATGTTGAAGCTCTCCAGTTTTTCTTTTTACTGGCAAAGATTTTGTCGATCGTCTTTTAAATGTTTAAAATCTGGTCTTTGTCCCGTACTGTGGTGTGCGTGCGTGTGTGTGTGGTGGGGGGTCAAGACGTTATAACCATTCAAACATCTACCATGATGACCCCGCAATCGGCTACAGTATCACGTGTGTCGACCGCCTGCGGTGTTGGTGGATTGGGCAGTGATTACAAATGCATTTTACTCTCACAACGCGTGTCGTGGTATATGCATGCGCTAAATATCGATGGAAATGAGCACAGACGTTACATAAAAATGTCACAAAAATCGAAAAAAAAAAATACTCCGAAAAAGTGAATGTTAGTGTCTGTATCACAAAGCGATGCGTCAAATGGCAGACAATGCAGATCTTGATTAGAAGGCGCCTCTAGCATCTATCTGATCTAGTTCAACTCTACACTGTCTCATTTACCAAGTTTACCGGTAAACCTTTCGATCATTAGCCAGGGTGTATAATCGGGAGTATTACTTGCATGTGGTAAAAATGTTCATAGTCTTAGGACGTTTATTCATGCGCGGATCAAACAGTAGTGAGTACTGGGGGTCCGAACAGCCCCTCCCGCATGGAAAAGCACAAAGCAGCTATTATCTTAGGATTACTGGTTCGAAAAGTACAAAGCTACAGATGTCGTGTCATCATAGGAACGCTAGCGAGGCGCCATTTATATGACGTTTCGCTGGCGGGCCGATGGTTGCCCGTTTTGGTTACTTTCTGTGTCCGTGCAAGTTTACTGCAATAAATACGGTAAAATAATGCGTCAAACTCGTCATTGGAAGTAGTATTTAAGCTAACAATGTCAAAACCTTAATGCAACTGTACTACTGAAGGTAATTTCTTAGAATTTCTAAAGTGATTCGAAACTGGGAAAATGACCCGCAACTAGGCCAATTGGCGGCCTACTTCAAAGCCATGGTATGACACATAGCTGAGTCCGAATGATATAAATTTAGGTTCATTATTTAGGGGAATGATAGTGCTTTGTAATAGTAAAACCGAAATCTTATTTACTCAGAGCAACTATTTGGAATACGCCTTGAAGAAAAAGTGATTCGGAACTGGGCCATTAACTGTATTTTTTATATTATATGCATCTTTGTGTGCTCCTATGTGCGCCAAAATTCGAAATAAAGATCTTGTATTTTTGGTGCATTAGACATCAGGAAGGACAGCGACCATATGTATTTGCAGCTCGGGGTGGGGGGGGGGGAGGGTTGCTATATGACATAGTGCGGATAGCCCCCTTTTTCTGACACCATGTATATGGACATGTTTTTCCCTCGAATATTCGTCAAGCCTTTAATTCATAATTACACCAAGCGGGTTTTCTCTTGCTGAGGGTCATTTGTAAACTTGTTTACTAGATCAAAGGACCGTCATTAGGACTTTCTTACAGAGGCAATAATGTTGTCCAATGAAGGGATAAGGTATTTTATGATTAAATATTGTTATTCCAATGAAGGGATTAGGTATTTTATGATTAAATATTGAGATCAATATTTAATAATAAAATACCTAATCCCTTCACGGGACCACTTTATTGCCCAATTAAGGAAGTCCTAATCACCTCATTATGACTGTCCTTTGATCTAGTGAACTTGTTTACAAATCAAAGTGGATATGAAAGGATATATTACTTCAAACAACGGTATATGAATAGGTCATCTTTCTGTGAAATCCGGTATATGAATAGATTTTTTTGAAAGGCCAGGTATATTGGTTTCAAAATACTGGCGTACACCCGTACCAAAATTACAACAGAATTAACCGAGATTTGCAGATGCAGAAATGAAAAATCTCTATCGATCTTGCAGTCATGTGTTCGATGGCAGAGTCGGTAAGAGTGCATCTTGCATCCCTACGAAATCCACCCCATGGACCAACTCAGTTGCCCACTGTGTAAGACCACACACCTCCGGGAGATTGGTGGTTTCAGTCAGCCTGCATGGGTGAAAGTTTTCAGGATTATTCCTAATTATTCCACAGAAAGTCAGCCTCAAAATGCTGAATTAGGGAGATTATAATATCTTCTCTGATTAGTTTTTAGTCCGTCTAAACTTCTCTGATTAGTTTTCAGTCGTCTAAAGGCAATTGACCATTTAAACGTGAAATTGTAAATATTTAGTGGGCATATTGCAAGTTTTAAGGTCAGATTTGCCAAAGTTAAGGATTTTGAAAATTTTGAACTTTCACCCATGAGCCTGGTGGCAATGATAGTGATATCAATAATTATGCCACGTGGAGGTGTGAATAAAATAGCCTAAACAGAAAATTCTTATATATCGCGCACCACCAAATACTCGCGAAAAAATACTATAGCCTTTGTACCAATAAGGTAATACCTGTGTGATATTGTGGCTTAAGGGCCATGATTACAGATTACATTGTTAGCTCATCCAGGCTTAAATCATGGGGACAAAAGACTGACCAGACCCAAAATAAAACATACCAGTCTGATCAGAGTCTTCTCAACACCTAGATGATTCATAGTAGTCTGAAAGGGGTCTTCTCAACACCTTAGCTACTGAGACTAGCTTGAAGATTGAGATTTCACTTGTATCAAATTTACATATGATACTTTCTATAAAGTAGTTCATAAAACTGCACTGATTCGCAGATTTGTCTGCCTTTGTGGTATGTGAGTAACAGTGGTGTAACTCAGCCTTCAGATCTGTGCAGTCTGATTAGCACTTTTGTTTTTAACTTTTTGGAAAGTATAAACCCTGATAACCAAAATTTCCAAGATTCTTGGCAGTCTCTGTAGCAGAACAGGCAGGTGTGAGTCTCATCTTGCTGCAAACCTAGAAGACAGGTTTTCCTTATTCAGTTTCATCATATAAAAAGGTTTTCTCTTATTCAGTTTCATCCTATAAAAATCCCTTTAGAAACCTCCCGATTCTAAATGGTAGAGTTACTGCGCTTACTCCCATATGAATAAGTAAAGTTACCATATGACCGGTGGCAGAAAGATAGCCACCAACAACCCTTCCGCTATACGAATGAGTAAAGTTACCATATGACCGGTGGCGGAAAGGAAGCCACCAACAACCCTCCCGACGACTGATGAAGAAGCAGGGGTAATGACCGGTTCCTCACCCACAAGCTCTCTGATGCAGGCTTCCTCTTGCGCTGCCCGAGAGACTACATGTTCCGCTACAACTGGCTACCTAACTCTTAATGGCTGAGCTTCTTTATCTGAGAAAAGAACCATATTTAATCATGGTCTTGCTGAATAGCTTTACATGTTGTTAAACATATTGGATCCATGACGTGACAAAACCAATAAAATGAGTTTACACAGAGGAAACACTCAGATCAGTTTGACCATCAGCTCAGTCTGATTAGAATCTTTGGCATGTCCTTAGTGGGTACATATCATTCAGAGCTTTATTCATGGGGACAGAAGACTGACAAGACCCTAAATAATACATAACAGACTGAGCAGAGTCTCCTCAACACCTAGAGGGAGTGCAGTGGCTTAGTGGTAGAGTGCTTGACTTAAGACCAAAGGGCCGCGGGTTCGAGCCTCACCAGCGTCACTTCGTTGTGGTCCTTGAGCAAGACACATTTATCCTAGCTTAGTGCTGGTTCAATCCAGGAAGACCTGTCCCTATACAAGTGAAAGATTGTTGATGGGACGTAAAGACTCAAATCAAAAATCAAATCAACACCTAGATGATTCATACTAGTCTGATAGGGGTCTTCTCAACACCTTAGCTACTGAGACTAGCTTTAAGATCGAGATTTCCCTTGTAGCAAATTTACATTTGATACTTTCTATAAAGTGAATAACAAAGGAGTTGATCAGACTGCCCTGATGCGCAGGTTTGTCTGCCTTTGTTGTATGTGAGCAACAGTGGTGTAAGTCAGCTTTCAGGTCTGTGCAGTGTGATTAACACCTTTGTTTTTAGCTCACCTGAGCCGAAGGCTCCGAGATGAGCTATTAGTATACCAGTTACTCTGTCGTGCGTCTGTCTGTTCGTCAACATTTTCAAACATGTTCTCCTCTGAAACCACTGGACCAATTAAACTGAAATTTTATATGGAGACTCCTTAGGATGGGGGAACGAAAGTTTGTTCAAATGTTTCTGGTCACATGACCAAGATGGCCGCCATGCCCATATATGGTAAAAACCATTTAAAAATCTTCTCCAGAACCAGAAAGCCGATTACCTTGGGACTTGGTATGTAGCATCCGGGATGTGGGGCCTACCAAGTTTGTTCAAATGATGATCCTAGGTTGACCTTGACCTACTTAACGTCAAGGTCAAATTTGCTTCCAAATGCATTTAAATGGTGAAATTTTTGAAATGTTGATTTTTTGTTAAAACTACTGAAGCCAAAGTCATTATTCTCACTTGATATATCGTTTAATCTAATGTGACAATGGTTATAAATAAGTTCCAAAGGACCTTTCAGCCAAGCTGCTCATATTGGAGCCCCATCAATATATTAAAACATAGTTTTCTCAGAAACCATAAGGCCAATTGAACTCAAATTTCATGTGAAGACTTCTTACGATAAGTTAGCTAAGATTTTATGCAAATTGTTTTGGTCACATAAGATGGCCGACATGCCCATATATGGGAAAAAAATCTTCTCCAGAACCAGAAGGCTAATGACCTTGGGACTTGGTATGTAGCATTTTGGATGTTGGGCCTACCGAGCTTGTTCATATGATGATCCTAGGTTGACCTTGACCCTCTTAACATCAAGGTCAAATTTGCTTCCTAATGCATTTAAATTGGACATTTTTTGAAAGTTTGATTTTTGAATACTGTTGAAGCCAGTCATTGTTCTCACTTGATATAATAAGAGGCAAGGGCTATAAATAAGTTTCAAAGGTCAAGGTTGACTTTTGACCTTTCCTATTGGAGACTCGTCAATATATATTAATACATAGTTTTCTCAGAAACCACTTGGCCAGTTGAGCTCAAAATCCTTAAGTTGAGGGGAATAAATTTGTACCAAATGTTAATGGTCACATGTCCAAGATGGCGGCCATGCCCATATAAGGTAAAAACCGCCAATGGCCTTTGGACTTGGTATGTAGCATTGGGGATGTGGGCCCTGCCAGGTTTGCACAATGATGAATCTGGATTGACCTTGATCTTTTTTTTACCACAAAGCCAAATTTGATTCCATATATTGAAAAAATCTTGAAATGTTCATTTTTTCTTTAACTGTTTAAACTGAAATGTTTGCGAAAAATGTTAAACCTGAGACATTCGTTTTCTATAAGCACCAAAAGTCAAGCTGTCTGACCTTTGACTTTTCATCCAAGGCCACAAATATTTGACTGCCTTATATGTATCTAAGCATCTTTTTCTCATAATTCAACAGGCTGTTTGAACTGAATTTCATATGGAGTATTCAGAAGATAAAACATATAAGTATGTTATTTTTAGGTCACTTGATCAAAATGGACACTGCCCATGTATAGTGAAACTAAATATGTTTGATAAGCCTATGATGACCTTGACCTATTTTAACAGTATTAAGGAGATCAGGTGAGCGCTCCAGGTCCTCTAGTTTACTTTTTGGAAAGTATAAATATGTTCTTAAAAGGGTATTACAAATTTTCTAAGATGATTGACAGTCTCAGTGGCAGAACAGGCAGGTGTGAGTCTCATCTTGCTGCAAACCTAAAAGACAAATTTTCTTTAATTCAGTTTCATCCTATAAAAAGGTTTTCTAATTCAGTATCGTCCTATAAAAAATCCCCCTAGAAACCTGATTCTAAATGGTAGAGTTACTACCCTTACTCCTATACAAATTAGTAAAGTTACCATATGACCGGTGGCAGAAAGGAAGCCACCAACAACCCACCCGACAACGGATGAAGAAGCAGGGGGGATGACCTGTTCCTCACGCACAGGCTCTCTGATGCACGCTTCCTCTGGCGCTGCCTGAGAGACAACTAGTTCCACTACGACTGGCTCCCTAAGCTTAAGAGAAAAAGAACCATATTTAATCCTGGTCTAGCTGAATAGCTTTACATGTTGTAAAACATATTGGAGCCATGACGTGACAAAACTAATAAAATGAGTTTTTACAGAGAAAACACTCAGATCAGTTTGACCATCAACTCAGTCTGATAAGAATCTTTGGCAAGTCCTAAGTGGGTAAATATCATTCCGAGCTTTATTCATGGGGACAGAAGACTGATCAGACCAAAAATAATACATACCAGTCTGATAAGGGACTTCTAAACACCAAGATGATTCATAATAGTCTGATAGGGGTCTTCTCAACACCTAAGCTACTGAGACTAGCTTGAAGATTGAGATTTCACTTGTATCAAAGTATATATGATACTTTCCATAAAGTAAATAACAAAGTAGTTGATCAGACTGCCGTGATTTGCAGTTTTGTCTGCCTTTGTGGTATGTGAGCAACAGTGGTGTAACTCAGCCTTCAGATCTGTGTAGCACCTTTGTATTTTACTTTTTGGAAAGTATAAACCCTGAAAACCAAAATTTCCAAGATTCTTGGCAGTCTCTGTAGCAGAACAGGCAGGTGTGAGTCTCATCTTGCTGCAAACCTAGAAGACAGGTTTTCTCTAATTCACTTTCATCCTATAAAAAGGTTTTCTCTTATTCAGTTTGAACCTATAATAACTCCCCCTAGAAAACTCCTGATTCTAAATGGTAGAGTTTCCGCGCTTACTCCTATACCAATAAGTTAAGTTACCATATGACCGGTGGCAAAAAGAAAGCCACCAACAACCCTCTCGACGACGGATGAAGAAGCAGGGGCTATGACTGGTTCCTCAAGCACAGCCTCTCTGATGCACGCTTCCTCTGGCGCTGCCCGAGAGACTACCGGTTCCACTACGAACGGCTCTCTTACTCTTAATGGCCGAGCTTCTTGTTCTGAGAAAAGTACCATATTTTTAATCCTGGTCTTGCTGAATAGCTTTACATGTTGTAGAACATATTGGATCCATGACGTGACAAAACTAATAAAATGAGTTTATACAGAGAAAACACTCAGATCAGTTTGGCCAACTGAGCAGTGAGTAAATATATCATTCCAAGCTTTATTCATGGGGACAAAAGACTGACCAGAGCCAAAATAATACATACCAGACTAATCATAGTCTTCTCAACACCTAGATGATTCATACTAGTTAGTTTAATAGTGGTTTTCTCAACACCTTAGCTACTGAGACTAGCTTGAAGATTCAGATTTCACTTGTAGCAAATTTAGATATGATACTTACCATAAAGTGAATAACAAAGGAACTGATCAGACTGCCCTGATGAGCACGTTTGTCTGCCTTTGTGGTATGTGAGCAACAGTGGTGTAACTGAGCCTTCAGATCTGTGCAGTATGATTAGCACCTTTGTTTTTCACTTTTTTGGAAAGTATAAACCCTGATAACCAAAATTTCCAAGATTCTTGGCAGTCTCTGTAGCAGAACAGGCAGGTGTGAGTCTCATCTTGCTGCAAACCTAGAAGACAGGTTTTCTCTAATTCAGTTTCATCCCATAAAAAATCCCCCTAGAAACCTCCCAATTCTAAACGGTAGAGTTACTGCGCTTACTCCTATACAAATTAGTAAAGTTACCATATGGCACCAACTACCCTCCCGACAACGGATAAAGAAGCAGGGGGTATAACTGGTTCCTCATGCACGGCCTCTCTGATGCACGCTTCCTCTGGCGCTGCCCGAGAGACTACCGGTTCCACTACGACTGGCTCCCTAACTCTTAATGGCTGAGCTTCTTTATCTGAGAAAAGAACCATATTTAATCCTGGTCTTGCTGAATAGCTTTACATGTTGTAAAACATATTGGATCCATGCTGTGACAAAACTTATAAAATGAGTTTATACAGAGAAAACACTCAGATCAGTTTGACCATCAGCTCAGTCTGATCAGAATCCTTTGGCATGTCCTTACTGGGTAAATATATCATTCCAAGCTTTATTCATGCGGTTAGAAGACTGATCAGACCCAAAATAATGCATACTAGTCTGATCAGAGTCTTCTGAACACCTAGATGATTCATACTAGTCTGATAGGGGGTCTTCTCAACACCTTAGCTACTAAGACTAGCTTGAAGATTGAGATTTCACTTGTAGCAAATTTACATACAATACGTTCCATAAAGTGAATAACAAAGGAGCTGATTAGGATGCGCACGTTTGTCTGCCTTTGTGGCATGTGAGCAACAGTGGTGTAACTCAGCCTTCAGATCTGTGCAGTCTGATAAGCACCTTTGTTTTTCACTTTTTGGAAAGTATAAACCCTGATTACCAAAATTTCCAAGATTCTTGGCCATCTCTGTAGCAGAACAGGCAGGTGTGAATCTCATCTTGCTGCAAACCTAGAAGACATGTTTTCTCTAATTCAGTTTCATCCTATAAAAATCCCTTTAGAAACCTCCCGATTCTAAATGGTAGAGTCACCGCGCTTACTTCTATACAAATTAGTAAAGTTACCATATGACAGGTGGCAGAAAGGAAGCCACGAAGAACCTCTTCCGACAACGGATGAAGAAGCAGGGGTAATGACCTGTTCCTCACGCACAGGCTCTCTGATGCACGCTTCCTCTGGCGCTGCCTGAGAGACTACCTGTTCCACTACGACTGGCTCCCTAACTCTTAATGGCTGAGCTTCTTTATCTGAAAATAGAACCATATTTATTCCTGGTCTTGCTGATTAGCTTTACATGTTGTAAAACATATTGGAGCCATGACGTGACAAAACTAATAAAATGAGTTTATACAGAGAAAAGACTCAGATCAGTTTGGCCATCAGCTGAGTCTGATCAGAATCTTTGGCATGTCCTAAGTGGGTAAATATATCATTCAAAGCTTTTTTCATGGGGACAGAAGACTGATCAGACCCAAAATGATAGATACAAGTCTGACCAGTCTTCTTAACACCTGGATGATTCATACTAGTCTGATAGGGGTCTTCTAAACACCTTAGCTACTGAGACTAGCTTGAAGATTGAGATTTCACCTGTAGCAAATTTAGATATGATATTTTCCATAAAATGAATAACAAAGGAACTGATCAGACTGCCCTGATGCGCAGGTTTGTCTGCGGTTGCGGTATGTGAGCAACAGTGGTGTAACTCGGCCTTTAGATCTGTACAGTCTGATTAGCACCTTTGTTTTTTACTTCTTGGAAACTATAAACCCTGATTACCAAAGTTTCCAAGATTCTTGGCAGTCACTGTAGCAGGACAGGCAGGTGTGAGTCTCATCTTGCTGCAAACCTAGAAGACGGGGTTTCTCTAATTCAGTTTCATCCTATAAAAATTCCCCCTAGAAACCTCCCGATTCTAAATGGTTACCACGCTTATTCCTATACGAATTAGTAAAGTTATCATATGAGCAGTGGCAGAAAGGAAGCCACCAACAACCCTCCTGACAAAGGTTGAAGAAGCAGGGGTAATGACTGGTTCCTCACGCACAGGCTCTCTGATGCACGCTTCCTCTGGCGCTGCCTGAGAGACTACCGGTTCCACTACGACTGGCTCCCTAACTCTTAATGGGTGAGCTTCTTTATCTGAGAAAAGAACCATATTTAATCCTGGTCTTGCTGAATAGCTTAATATGTTGTAAAACATATTGGAGCCATGAAGTGACAAAACTAATACAGCTCAGTCTGATCAGAATTGGTCCTTAAGCAAGATATATTTATCCTAGCTTAGTACTGGTTCATCCCAGGAAGACCGGTCCCTGTTTGACTGAAGATTGTTGATGGGATGTTAAGAATCAAATCAAACAAACAAACATATGATACTTTCTATAAAGTGAATAACAAAGGAGTTGATCAAACTGCCCTGATGCGCAGGTTTGTCTGCCTTTGTGGTATTTGAGCAACAGTGGTGTAACTCGGCCTTCAGATCTGTGCAGTCTGATGAGCACCTTTGTTTTTTACTTTTTGGAAAGTATAAACCCTGATTACCAAAATTTCTAAGATTCTCGACAGTCCCTGTAGCAGAACAGGCAGGTGTGAGTCTAATATTGCTGCAAACCTAGAAGACAGGTTTTCTCTAATTCAGTTTCATCCCATAAAAAGGTTTTCTCTAATTCAGTTTTCATCCTATAAAAAATCCCCCTAGAAACCTCCTGATTCTAAATGGTAGAGTAACCGTGCTTACTCCTATACGAATTAGTAAAGTTACCATATGACCGGTGGCAGAAAGGAAGCTACCAACAACCCTCCCACTATACAAATGAGTAAAGTTACCATATGACCGGTGGCAGAAAGGAAGCCACCAACAACCCTCCCGCTATACGAATTAGTAAAGTTACCATATGACCGGTGGCAGAAAGCCGGTGGCAGAAAGGAAGCTACCAACAACCCTCCCACTATACAAATGAGTAAAGTTACCATATGACCGGTGAACCCACCCGCTATACGAATTAGTAAAGTTACCATATGACCGGTAGCAGAAACCAACAACCCTCCCACTATACAAATAAGTAAAGTTACCTTATGACCTGTGGCAGAAAGGAAGCCACCAACAACCCTCCCGCTATACGAATAAGTAAAGTTACCATATGACCAGGGCAGAAAGGAAGCCACCAACAACCCTCCCACTATACGAATTAGTAAAGTTACCATATGACCGGTGGCAGAAAGGAAGCCACCAACAACCCTCCCGCTATACGAATAAGTAAAGTTACCATATGACCAGGGCAGAAAGGAAGCCACCAACAACCCTCCCACTATACGAATTAGTAAAGTTACCATATGACCGGTGGCAGAAAGGAAGCCACCAACAACCCTCCCGCTATACGAATAAGTAAAGTTACCATATGACCGGGGCAGAAAGGAAGCCACCAACAACCCTCCCGCTATACGAATAAGTAAAGTTACCATATGACCCGGGCAGAAAGGAAGCCACCAACAACCCTCCCGCTATACGAATGAGTAAAGTTACCATATGACTGGTGGCAGAAAGGAACCCACCAACAACCCACCCGCTATACGAGTTATTTGTTTGTTTGGTTCTTAACGACGCATCAACCCTTGTGGGTCATTAGCGTCAGACGGTATTAAACTAAACATGATGAAGATGGAAAAAGTAAAAATTTATAAGATAAAATAAAAGGAATGATGTTGATGAGATTGTACAATGATAATTAGTTGCCATACGATTGTTGACAGGAGAGACCACGTACAATATCTGACAGTTTCAAAGAGCTATTCAGATAACTGTACATGTTCTTTATCTGAACAGAATACAACATTAAAAAATCTGTATTATGGTTTGATACAAATGTAAAACAAAACATGATTTTAAAAATAGCAATTAGATTTTGTTAAAAAGATTTATTTGTCTTAAAAATGTCATAATACTATCAATATGTATATCTTGAAATAATTCTTTCATGTTATCAACATGGAAGCAATTATTTCTTACTTGTGCAAAGTCGCCACATTCCAAAAGGAAGTGACGTACAGTGAATGGTGCGTCGCAACCAACACATTGTGGCTGCTCTTCACCTAGTAGTAAGTAAGAATGTGTGACTCTTGTGTGACCTAAACGGAGTCGAGCCAAAACGACTTCTTCTTTTCTAATTTTTCGAACAACTGATTGTTGCTCACCGATAGTTGGTTTTATGTCAAGAAGTTTATTTCCAATGCTGTTGTTCCATGAAGTTTGCCATTCTTCCAAGATATACTTATTAATAGATGGCTTAAAATTAGAAAATGGAATCTTAAAAGAAGTTGGTTCTAATGAAAGCGATGTTTTTGCTTGCTTATCTACTATCTCATTCCCTTGGATACCTATATGACTAGGAATCCAACAGAGAACAATTTCATTATCAGCTAAAAGCTCATGACATTTTTCTAAAAGTTTCTGAATCTGTGGATTCTTTGAACTGGTATGATTCATTGCTTTCAATACAGAAAGCGAGTCAGAAAATATAATAAATTTATTGTTAGCATCACAAGTGCTAATGAAATCTAAAGCTAGATCAATTGCTTTGGCTTCAGCAGTGAAAATTGATGAATCGTCAGGTATACGTTGCATATTACTATGGTTGTCTGATATAACAGCACAACCAACCTTTGAGTCTTCCTTTGACCCATCAGTATAAATTTGTTGGTAATTCTTATAACGACTTTGCATTTTTCTGAAATCATCTTTTAATATGTGTGGATTTGATTCAGATTTTTTCCCGGAATGTAAATCAAAAAGTATTTCAGGTGGTTTCATACACCAAGCTGGAATGTTTGGTGTAAAATGTTTTTCAATATTTTGTGGTTTGATATTGGCAGATTCTAAGAGTGGTGAAATTCTGATGCCAAATGATTTAATAGCTTTAGGTTTTTGTTCATATAAATTAACATAATTTGGTGGGAATGTAACTTCATGAGCAGGATTTGATGGGTTAGCAGCAAGTCTTACAGCATATTGCAAAGAGAGTTTCTCTCTTCGTGAGTATAGTGATGGTTCATCTGCTTCCACATAGAGACTAGCAACAGGAGAAGTTCTAAAAGCCCCTAAAGCTAATCTAAGTCCTTGGTTATGTATAGGATCAAGCATTTGAAGATATGATTTTCGTGCAGAGCCATATATAATACAGCCATAGTCTAATTTTGACCGGACTAGAGACCGATACAGCTTGAGAAGTGTAGTTCGGTCTGCACCCCAAGAAGTATGGGAAAGCACTTTTAAAAGATTCAATGCTTTTAAACATTTAGCTTTGAGATATTTAATATGGGGTATAAAACTGAGTTTTCTATCAAATAAAATGCCAAGGAATTTAGATTCCTCAACAACTGGAATGGGTGATCCATATAAATGTAAAACCGGATCATCATGTTGCTTGCGCAACTGACAGAAATGTACACACTGTGTTTTTGATTTGGAAAACTTAAAACCATTGCTTGTTGCCCAATTTTCAATCTTATTTAAATTTTGTTGTAGTTGGCGTTCAATCGTCGCCATGCTTTTTGAGCGATAACAGATACAGAAGTCATCAACATATAGTGAGCAATCAGTAAGATTACCTAAACATTTCACAATATCATTAATTTTAATGCTAAAAAGTGTTGTTGATAGAACGCCTCCTTGAGGTACACCTTGCTCCTGGTCGTAATAGTCAGACAGAGAGGAGCCAACTCGGACTTGCATGGCGCGGTCTGCAAGGAAGTTTTCAATGAATGTAGGAAGTCTACCTCTTAATCCTAGTTTGTGGATATCTTTTAAAATGCCATATCTCCACGTGGTATCATAAGCTTTTTCCAAATCAAAAAACACAGCAACTACATGTTCCTTTTTAATAAAGGCATCACGTATGAAGGTTTCCAATCTAACTAAATTATCAGTTGTACTGCGGTCAGATCTGAAACCAGACTGGAACCGCGATATATGATTATTGGATTCTAAAAACCAAGTAAGTCTTTTATTTATCATTCTTTCAAGTGTTTTACATAGACAACTTGTTAAAGCTATAGGTCTATAGTTATTAGGTTCCGCAGGATCTTTCCCAGGTTTGGGAATTGGGATTATGGTTGCTAAGATCCAATCTTCTGGAAATTTACCAGTAGTCCAAATGTAATTAAATATATTCAAAAGAGTTTCAAGAGAGGTATCTGGGAGATGTTTAAGCATTTGATAGTGGATCTCATCAGGACCCGTGGCTGAGTCATGTGATAGTTGAATAGCTTCAACTAATTCATCTAAATTAAAATCTTTGTTGTAAATTTCATTATTTTGTGATTTAAAATTCAATTTGACTTTCTCTTGTTCGGTTTTAATCTTTCTGAAGGATTCAGAGTAATTGAATGATGATGAATTGTGACAAAAAGTTTCTCCTAAAGTGTCAGCAATGTCTGTTTTTGAAGTTGCTTTGCTGTCAGTACCCACCATGTTTAGATGTGTGTAACTGGGGGATTTGTTTTTTCCAGAGATTTTTCTTATCATATCCCAAACCTTTTTAATAGGTGTTTTATGATTGATTTTCGAAACATAAGATCTCCATGATTTACGCTTCGAAAGTTTAATTGTTCTACGGGCTTTAGCTCTAAATACTTTGATGTCATTGAAATTGTTGGTATTTGGAGATCTTTTGAATTTAGATAGAGCTTGCTTGCGCTGTTTAATTGCTTCTTTACAGTCGTCATTGTACCATGGATTACTTTTAGTTGGATTTGTCGAAGTTTGAGGAATACATTCTTTAGATATTTCGATAAGAGAAGAGGTAAAATCAGCTATAGGATCAGAAGATTCTTTGAAGTTTTCTGGCACCAATTTACCAGTGCACAGAGTATTAAATAGATCCCAGTTGGCTCTATTTAATTTCCACTTTGGATTGTGATCCTCAGTGGAATAAGTGTTCTGTTCAATGATTATAGGGAAGTGATCACTATTGTGTTGGTCTTCACATACAGACCAATTATAGTCAAGAAACAGTGATGGATGACAGAAGGAAAGATCAATAGATGTAAAAGACTTTGTACTTGGAGAATGATAAGTATAAGACTTATCATTCATAATACAAATGTCATTCTTTGTAATGAAATTTTCGATAAGTTCACCTCTGGAATCATTGTTTTGACTACCCCAGAGGATATTGTGACCATTGAAGTCACCTAATAAGATATACGGAGAAGGAAGTTGTTGCAGTAAATTGTCCAAATGTTGGGAGTTAAGAGAAAAGGATGGAGGAATATATACAGAACATATGGTTATTTCTCTGTCTAGAGTGACAGAAATAGCAGTTGCTTGTAGTTCTGTCTGTAAATCAATCTTTCTTTGTGGGAAAGATGATTTTACAAATATTGAGGCACCACCAGAGGGCCTCAGACAATCAGTATGAACATAGTTATGTACATTAAAACCTTTTAATGATATGTTATCATCTGGTTTAAGAAATGTCTCTTGAAAACAAAATACAGACGGATTATATTCAGAAATCAATAATGATACTTCATTATAATTAGGTTTCAAACCTCGACAATTCCATTGTATAATTTTATGTTTAAAATCCATACTTGAAAATAATATTAAAAGGGGTAATAAAATAATGGTTAGATTGAAACCCTCCATTATTTAAGTTAATGGTAATCGTGACAGTGTGCCTTTAGGGAGGTGATCACTGGAAGATGGCTCTGTGAAAACCACAGACTCATCGTCCATGACCTCCTCGCCATCTTTTTCAGCAAACACAGAATATGGATTCTTTTCAGCTTGTTTTGCTTTTTCTGTTAGTTCTTTTTCTTTCTGTGCTTGTTCTTTGAGAAAGATCTGTTTTCTTTCTTCTTTTTGTTGTTTTTTCAATTTATCTTTCTCTTCCTTTCTCTTCTTCTCCTCATCCTTCTTTATCATTTCTAAGGTCCCCGCCTTAAGGGCTGGCCCAGGAGAGGAGTTACTTTTTCCTGGATGAGGAGATGGGTTACTTTTTCCTTGTGTACCCTCTTTCGTTTTTGTTTGTTTGTTTGTTTGTTGCTGTAAGTATTCGGTAAAGCTGTCGTCTGTTTGTGTACTTTTGTTGTCTGTTTGTGTAGATTTGTTGCAAGTGCCAGGTTTTACTGCACTTGCATAAGTTTTTGCTCCGTTAAATTGTTCAAACTGTTTTCGTGCTTCTGGGAATGAGATGTTCTGTTCACATTTAATTTTCAATATTTGTTTCTCTTTTTCCCACTGTGGGCATTCTTTAGAGTTTGCAGGGTGGTCACCTGAGCAGTTGACACATTTGGCAGGTTTATCACACTGGCCAGATGCGCAATGTTCAGGTTGAGCACAGTTGCAGCATACAGGGTGTCTACCACACTTGTTTTCGTGGTGACCGAACATTCTTGCTCTTATATTTTTAAAGTTCTGTATTGTAGAACTTTAAAGTTCTCTGTTGTAGGGATATCTTCAGATTTAACTTGAAGAGCAATTTACCTGTGAAATATCTTTGCTAAATTCCAACATATTATTCGAAAGAACATACTATATTTTTTTTCTGTCTCAAATTCATTTATTTCTCTAATACTATTTGTGTCTTTTTTTTCATTATCAACCAGGCTTAAATTGATCGGGTCTACTACAATCATTTCAATTTCAAACTTTTTAAATAATCTATCACAGTTTACTTTCAAAACTGTACATCACAACCGGGCTTATACCGTGTCTGTAGGGTTAAAATATACAGATTGCTTTACCTCTGTAGTAGATAAGGTGAAAACCCTTATTAAAACAGTGTGCTGCCTGTTTGCCGTGGGTTTGCGACGCGTGAATGGGAGAAGAGAATCCTGGCAATTGAGGAAAGCCCAGGGATCTCCAGCTTTCCAACACATTGTTTTGGTCTCGGATTCAGCTAGACGTGAGTCCAGTGCTTGGTCCGGCGCTGGATCAATCGGCTGGGTGGTCCATCTCTAGAAGCCATCTTATTCTTTCTTCCTTCTGTCTATTTTAAAGTATCTTTTAGGTACAGAACCGGGTTTAATTTTATCTTCATTTATATCTTACTTTTTGGTTTCGAAAGTGACTGCTCATGGGCCAATCTTGGGGCATACAGACCAGCGTTAATATGGCTTTTGAGAGTGGTGAGGGGGGTCGACAAAACATTTGGGTGGGGACGTTCAGTAAATGTTAAATCTCTTTCTTAAAGGAATCAGCATTTGATATATATTGAACGTAAATCTTAAGCCAGAAGAACGACTGGAAAGTATGAACCGGAGTATAATAGATATGTAGCTTTAACGTAGGAAATAGGAGAGCCATTTCTAAATTACGTTCCCTTGTTGGGCTCCATGGTGGGTGAAGCACATAGCTATGGAAGACAAAACAAAACACTATGGATCATTCTGAAAATATTTCAACCATGGTCCGACCCTCTACCCCAGGTTCCAGCCTGGGTTCGACCCCCAATCTTGCATTGTCTCAGGACAATTATCCTTCTCTCTCAAAATCAAGTTCAAACAACAAACGTCAAAGAGCAGAATCAGATGATGAAAACCAATCTTTCTTCAAACCAGACAATTTTCCAAAATTCCTAGTTATAAAATCAAATACAGAACAATCAATCACTTCATTATCTCCATTCGTCATTGAAAAACAAATTGAAGCAGCTATAGGAACAGCCAAAAGTGTGAAAAAATTAAAAAACCAAACGTTATTAGTTGAAACTACAAGAAAAGCCCAAACGGAAAATCTCTTGAAAATGAAGACCTTTTTCAATCTTCCTGTCACGGTCTCTGAGCATAATACTCTTAATTCATCTAAGGGTATTATCAGAAATCGTGACCTAAAAGGAGAAACGGAACAAAACATTTTGGAGTATTTAAAACCTCAGGGAGTCACAGCTGTAAAACGGTTTAAGATCAAGAAAGGTGAACAACTCATTGAAACTAATACATTTTTGCTGACTTTTAACATGATCACCTTACCAAAATCAGTTAGAATTTTTTATCGCATAACACCAGTAGAAATATATGTTCCAAACCCATTAAGATGCTTCAACTGCCAAAAATACAATCACCATGAAGATAACTGCCCTGAGGATATTGGCTCTGTGTGTGAAAATTGTGGAATGGGTGGTCATAACCACCTTACTTCACGTTGTAAAAACCCAACAAAATGTGTGAATTGTGGAAAAGACCACCCTTCAAGATCAAATGTTTGCGAGGTTTGGATCAAAGAAAAAGATATACTGAAGATCAAGGTAACTAATAACATCACCTACCTTAAAGCAAAAAAGCTATATGAACAAAAGCCAGAGTTTACCTTTTCAAAAGTAGTACAATCAGCCCAAGTTACAAAACCTGAGACAAAAACAACTGAAACATATTTTGATGAAAAAGATTTCAACATTACAGCCAGCTCAAAAGTCATCATACCAACCAAATACAAACAAAACAAACAATCAGCACAACATACAGCAGCAACTAAAGCAGCAAAATCATCATCTGATTCTGGTTCATCCAAATCAAATAGTCAACATGAAAGATCTAGATCTAAAACACGGACAACAAGTAGGGACAACAGTAAATCCCCTAAAACAAAACAAAAAGAAAAACCTAATGTCAAAATTACAAGATTACAAGACCAATCTATAAAGACAGATAATAAATATGGTCACCTAGAATCTATGGAATCATAGATTTCACTTAAGACATGAATATGAAAGTTTCCAATATTTTAATTATAGTTACTCTTTCTTTTATGCTATTTGACATGGATTTTAAACATAAAATAATACAATGGAATTGTCGAGGATTAAAGACCAAATTTGAAGAAATATGTGTCTTACAACAAGAAGAGAACCCATCTGTCTTCTGTTTACAAGAAACTTTTTTAAAAACTGTAGATAGTATATCATTAAAAAGTTTTAATTCATATCATCACATTCATACAGATTGTCAAAAACCTTCAGGGGGAAGTTCAATATTTGTGAAATCTTCCTGTCCTCAAAGAAAAATCAATCTTAACACCGAACTACAAGCCATAGCTATTTCAGTTACTCTTGATCGAGAAATTACTATTTGTTCTGTTTACATTCCACCTTCTTTTTCTTTGAAAATTGAACATCTTGATTCTTTATTAAAGCAACTTCCTTCTCCATATCTACTCTTAGGAGACTTTAATGGTCATAATATTCTCTGGGGTAATAAAGAAAATAATTCCAGAGGCGAACTCATCGAAAATTTCATTACAAACAATGATATATGTCTTATGAATGACAAATCAAACACTTATATGCATGATCCAACAGGCTCTTTTTCTTCCATAGATCTTTCCTTTTGCCATCCATCCCTTTTCCTTGACTTTAATTGGTCTGTTTGTAAAGATCAACATCATAGTGATCATTTTCCTATCATCATTAAAAGTAATACTTCCACAGTAGAAGATCATAATCCAAAATGGAAACTAAATAAAGCTAATTGGGAAGTATTTCAATCTTTATGTACTGATACAATAACTTTAGAAAGTTTCAAAGATTCTTCAGACCCTTTGTCTGATTTCACCTCTTCCCTTATTGATATATCTTCTAAATGTATACCCAAGACCTCGACAAATCCAACGAAAAGTAATCCATGGTACAATGATGAATGTAAAGAAGCTATTAAAACGAGGAAAAAAGCTCTAAATAAATTCAAAAAATATCCAACTAAGGACAATTTAAATGAAGTAAAATTATTTAGAGCAAAGGCTCGCAGAACAATTAAGATATCGAAACGAAAGTCATGGCGTTCTTACGTTTCAAAAATTAATCACAAAACCCCTATAAAAAAAGTTTGGGATATGATAAGAAAAATATCTGGTAAGACAAAGTCACCCAGTTACACCCATTTAAACCATCCCGTTACAGAAACAAAAGCAACAAGTAAATTTGATATAGCTGAAACCTTAGGAGAAACATTTTTAAACAATTCATGTTCAAGAAATTACTCTGAAAAATTTCAAAAAGTTAAAGCAGAACAAGAAAAAATTAAACTTAATTTCAAGTCTACAAATACTGAGGAATATAATAATCTTTTTAATTTTGATGAACTTTTGGATGCAATTAAACAATCACATGATTCTGCAACTGGACCAGATGAAATACATTATCAAATGCTTAAACATCTTCCAGAGAGTTCCCTCCAAGCTCTTTTAGGTATATTTAATCATATATGGACTACTGGTGATTTTCCTGAAGACTGGCGATTAGCCACTGTAATACCTATACCCAAACCAGGGAAAGATCATGCTGAGCCAACCAATTATAGACCTATAGCTCTTACAAGTTGTCTTTGTAAAACTTTAGAAAGAATGATTAATAAAAGGTTGATTTGGTATTTAGAATCAAACAATCTTTTATCACGGTATCAGTCGGGTTTCCGAGCTGGCCGTAGTACAAATGATAATTTAGTTAAATTGGAAACTTTCATACGTGATGCCTTTGTTAAAAAGGAACACGTTGTAGCTGTCTTTTTTGACTTGGAAAAAGCATACGATACCACATGGAGATATGGCATTATGAAAGATATTCATAAACTAGGACTAAGAGGTAGACTACCTACTTTTATTGAAAGCTTCCTTGCTGATCGCGCAATGCAAGTGAGGGTGGGGTCCACTCTTTCTGATTTATATGATCAGGAACAGGGGGTCCCACAAGGCGGTGTTCTTTCTACAACTCTATTTAATATCAAAATCAATGACATCGTTAAATGCCTAGATAATTTAACAGACTGCTCACTCTATGTTGATGATTTTTGTATTTGTTTTCGGTCAAAGAGTATGCGAACCATTGAAAGACATCTACAGCAAAACTTAAATAAAATAGAACATTGGGCCACAAACAATGGCTTTAAATTTTCCAAGTCAAAAACGCAGTGTGTACATTTCTGTCAGTTGCGAAAGCAACATGATGATCCTGTTCTTACATTATATGGATCACCTATTCCTGTTGTACAGGAATACAAATATCTTGGTTTGATATTTGACAAAAAGCTTAGTTTTATCCCTCATATTAAATACTTGAAGGCAAAGTGCCTTAAATCTTTGAACATATTGAAAGTTTTATCTCACACTACTTGGGGTGCAGATCGAACTACACTTTTACAATTATATCGATCTTTGATTCGTTCAAAATTAGACTATGGATCCATTGTTTATGGATCGGCAAGAAAATCTTATTTAGCTATGCTTGACCCAATCCATCATCAAGGTCTTAGATTAGCCTTAGGAGCATTTAGAACATCACCTACTGCAAGTCTTTATGTTGAAGCAGATGAGCCATCTTTAAATACACGTAGAGAAAAACTTTCTTTACAATATGCTATTAGAATTGCTGAAAATAATTCAAATCCAGCTCATGATGTGACCTTTCAGCCAAAATACACAGATCTATATGAAAGCAAACCAAATTTTATTAAATCTTTTGGCGTCAGAACTTTACCAGTCCTAGAATCTGCAAATATTAACTTTAAAAACATTGATAAAACTTTTACACCAAATGTTCCAGCATGGTGTATAAATAAACCAAATCTTATTTTTGATTTACACTCTGGTAAGAAATCAGAAACAAGTCCAATTATCATGAAATCTAATTTCCAGGAGCTAAAATCACATTACATGGACTATAAGCACATTTATACAGATGGTTCAAAAGATGATATGAAAGTAGGATGTGCAGTAGTATCTGACGACTTCTCTGAAACTATGCGAATTCCAGATGGGTCCTCAATTTTTACAGCAGAAGCAAAAGCTATTGATATAGCATTAGATTATATTGCCGATTGTGAAACTTCAAATAAATTTGTTATATTTTCAGACTCCCTTTCAGTTTTAAAATCTTTAGATCATACATCTTCAAAAAATCCCCAAATTCAAAAACTACTTGAAAAACATCATGATTTATCAGAATTTAATGAAATAGTTTACTGTTGGATCCCTAGCCACATTGGCATTGCTGGCAATGAAAGTGTGGATCAAAAAGCAAAAGATTCATTGAATTTACACCCAACAAACTTTTCAATACCTTATGCAAATTTTAAATCTTTTATCAATAGGTACATTTTAGACAAATGGCAAATTCTATGGAATAACAGTGTTGGTAATAAACTCTTTGAGATTAAACCTGTCCTTGGACAATCTCAACCAGTAGTACGGAATGTCAGACAAGAAGAAGTCGTCCTTGCTCGTTTACGTATTGGTCATACAAGGATCACACACTCATATCTTTTAAAACGAGAGGAGCCACCGTATTGTTTTGGATGTGATACACTCTTTACAGTCCGCCATTTTCTACTTGAATGTGGTGATTTTTCTCATATAAGAAACAAATATTTCCATGTTGATACAATCAAACAATTGTTTAATGATGTACCTATTGATAATGTCTTTTTATTCTTAAAAGAGATTAATATTTTTAACAAATTGTAGTTATTTTCCATTGAACTGTTTACTTATTTAAACTTGCTTTCAGCATATCATTTTCTTTTTTGCAGGAGAAGATTATGTATAGTCATCTGATTAGCCTATGTTGTTGTCAGATATTGTACATGATCTTCGCTGTAGAATGATTACTATTTTATCGTCTTTGCTATACTCATATGTTTAATGTGTTAAATTGTTAATATTTTAGCTTTTCTATTATAGTTTTAATGTTCAGTAATACTTCTCTTACCTAACCTTGATGACGCTAATGACCCAAAAGGGTTGATGCGTCGTTAAACTCCAACTCATCATCATCATCATCTTCTCCTCATCCTTCTTTATCATTTCTAAGGTCCCCGCCTTAAGGGCTGGCCCAGGAGAGGAGTTACTTTTTCCTGGATGAGGAGATGGGTTACTTTTTCCTTGTGTACCCTCTTTCGTTTTTGTTTGTTTGTTTGTTTGTTGCTGTAAGTATTCGGTAAAGCTGTCGTCTGTTTGTGTACTTTTGTTGTCTGTTTGTGTAGATTTGTTGCAAGTGCCAGGTTTTACTGCACTTGCATAAGTTTTTGCTCCGTTAAATTGTTCAAACTGTTTTCGTGCTTCTGGGAATGAGATGTTCTGTTCACATTTAATTTTCAATATTTGTTTCTCTTTTTCCCACTGTGGGCATTCTTTAGAGTTTGCAGGGTGGTCACCTGAGCAGTTGACACATTTGGCAGGTTTATCACACTGGCCAGATGCGCAATGTTCAGGTTGAGCACAGTTGCAGCATACAGGGTGTCTACCACACTTGTTTTCGTGGTGACCGAACACTTGACAATTGTAACATCGAAGTGGATTCGGTATGTAGACATCTACTTTAACTTGAATAAATCCTATTTTTACAACTGTTGGTAAGATTGGTGTATTGAAGGTTAAAACAAATGTGTTGGTTGGTTTTAATATACCATCACGACGAACAGTGATTCTGCGAACATCTGTAACTCCCTGTTCACCCATGAACTCAATGATATGTTCGGTTGTCACTTTGCTCAAGGCAGGACAGCGAACAATACCCTTTGATGTGTTCAATGAGGAATGAGGTTTTACAGAGCATTTGAGGTTGCAGAAAGTCTTCATCTGTAGAAGAGTTTTTTCGTGTGATTCCTTTGCACATTGAATTAATAAGTCACCAGATCTTAGTGTTTTAATGCTCTTTGGTTCTCCTGTCAAACTCATAATTGTTTTATGCACGAGAAACGGAGACAGGGAAGAAATGGTCTCTTCCTGCTCAGAATGTATTAATAAAAATCTAGGAAAATAAGTTGTTTTTGTTGAGGTAGACGAACTTGACGAATTTGATTTAGTTGGTTGAGACGCTGGATACGAGTTTTCAGAGTCAGTATCTGAATTTGCTATGTGACGTTTTTTTGCTTTTTGTTTAGCCATGTAGTTTGTTTGTTTGATTCATCCTCCATGCTCTCCACCCACCGTGGAGCCCAACAAGGGAACACTTTAATGGAGTGGCTTTCCGACCTCCAGTGCTAGAGTTACATAGAAGGTATACTTGCACAAATAGAATCTGCACAATTGACCCGTTAAGCCACTGCCTTCCAGGATTATTTTATAAAAGAAAGAAAGTTTAAGATAATGGACACATGGTTGGCATCAGAACGATACTATAGAACGAAGATATAAGAAATATTTTTTTTTTTACATTTTCAGAATCCTGGGGCTCAGCATGACAAAGCCGATTAGAAACACCGGGCCGTGTTTCCACCTCAGTCTACCCCGTCAAAGAGGCCAAAGAGACGTGTTGAGTCATACAGAATTTATAAACGTCCATATTCTGCATGCTCTCAGTCTTCCAGGCCATCCCCTTCGAGTTACGAGAAAGCCACCCACCGCAGACTGGTGGGTCCTACTCTTAGCACTCCCAGAGGAGACAATTATTACAATCAACATCGTCCCCTGTGTGAAGTGTGCCCCAGAGACCGCGGCAAGGTGGTAGGGACTCTCCAGGGGCTATACGAGTTAGTAAAGTTACTATATGACCGGTGGCAGAAAGGAAGCCACCAACAACCCTCCCGACAATGGATGTAGAAGCATGGGGGATGACCTGTTCCTCACGCACAGGCTCTCTGATGCACGCTTCCTCTGGCGCTGCCTGAGAGACAACAAGTTCCACTACGACTGGCTCCCAAACTGTTAATGGGTGAGCTTCTTTATCTGAGAAAAGAACCATATTTAATCCTGGTCCTGCTGAATAGCTTAACATGTTGTAAAACATATTGGAGCCATGACGTGACAAAACTAATAAAATGAGTTTATACAGAGAAAAGACTCAGATCAGTTTGGCCATCAGCTGAGTCTGATCAGAATCTTTGGCATGTCCTAAGTGGGTAAATATATCATTCCAAGCTTTATTCATGGGGAAAGAAGACTGATCATACCCAAATTAATGCATACTAGTCTGAACAGAGTCTTCTAAACACCTAGATTATTGATACTAGTCTGATAGGGGTTTTTCAACACCTTAGCTACTGAGACTAGCTTTAAGATTGAGATTTCACTTGTAGCAAATTTACATATGAAACTTTCCATAAAGTGAATAACAAAGGAACTGATCAGACTGCCCTGATGCGCAGGTTTGTCTACCTTTGTGGTATGTGAGCTACATGGTGTCACTTAGCCTTTAGGTCTGTGCAGTCTGATTAGCACCTTTGTTTTTTTTATTTTTTTGGAAAGTATAAACCCTGATTACCAAAATTTCTAACTTTCTTGGCAGTCTCTGTAGCAGAACAGGCAGGTGTGAGTCTCATCTCGCTGCAAACCTAGAAGACAGGTTTTCACTTATTTAGTTTCATCCTATAAAACCTTTTGATTCTAAGTTATTGAGTAACCCCGCTTACTCCTGTACGAGTTAGTAAAGTTACAATATGTCAGGTGGCAGAAAGGAAGCCACCAACAACCCTCCGGACAACGGATGAAGAAGCAGGAGGTATGACCTGTTCCTCACACACAGGCTCTCTGATGCACACTTCCTCTGGCGCTGCTGGAGAGACTATCGGTTCCAATACGACTGGCCCCCAAACTCTTAATGGCTGAGCTTCTTTATCTGAGAAAAGAACCATATTTAATCCTGGTCTTGCTGAATAGCTTTACATGTTGTAAACATATTGGAGCCATGCCGTGACAAAACTTATAAAATGAGTTTATACAGAGAAAACACTCAGATCAGTTTGGCCATCAGCTCAGTCTGATCAGAATCCTTTGGCATGTCCTTAGTGGGTAAATGAATCCAAGCTTTATTCATGGGGACAGAAGAGTGATTAGACCCAAAATAATGCATACATACCTTATACCTTTCTTGCAGGATAGGCAGTCACGATATATCGGGACTTTGATATCACTTTTTTTCCTATAAAGAATAACTTCTTTCTGTGGTACCCTATCCCGGTATAAAATATTCTTGTGTAGGCGAGTCTATTATTTTTCTCGTCCTCTTCTATTAGTGTTTTTGTCGTCTTTTTGTCGCAATGCTTCTATGACAATTATTGCCATTTTGGTATTTTCTGGATTCTTTATGTGATTCTCTATGATGTGTCGGTTTATTTTTTATACCCAATAGGGCTACAGTCATTTAGTTGAAACAGAATGGGCACAAGAAGAGAAATGTCTCACATTTTAAGGGGGAGTTGTGTTTGATATGCCACTTTTGTGAACTGTGAAAACAAGTAGAATTTGATGGCGAAATAAGAGATCATTTTCACACTTTTAAACAAAGCGATTCACTCACACAACAAATTAACACTCGTCTGACATATGTTTACCCTGTGAAAAACAGTTTTAATTTACATTCGTGTTTGATTGTGTATCATATACAACGGCAGTAATAGTGACATTTTACATTCACATACAATTTCCCAAGTAAATATGGCTTGGAAAAGAAAAAAATAAGATACAATGTTTACATTCCATACTACTGGTTGAGATTGTCCAAGGACAGGTTTAATCTCAAAGAGTTTATTACCAACACTGTTATTCCATAGAATTTGCCATTTGTCTAAAATGTACCTATTGATAAAAGATTTAAAATTTGCATAAGGTATTGAAAAGTTTGTTGGATGTAATATCAATGAATCTTTTGCTTTTTGATCCACACTTTCACTGCCAGCAATGCCAATGTGGCTAGGGATCCAACAGTAAACTATTTCATTAAATTCTGATAAATCATGATGTTTTTCTAGTAGTTTTAGAATTTGGGGATTTTTTGAAGATGTGTGATCTAAAGATTTTAAAACTGAAAGGGAGTCTGAAAATATAACAAATTTATTTGAAGTTTCACAATCGGCAATAAAGTCTAATGCTAAATCAACAGCTTTTGCTTCTGCTGTAAAAATTGAGGACCCATCTGGAATTCGCATAGTTTCAGAGAAGTCGTCAGATATTACTGCACATCCTACTTTCATATCATCTTTTGAACCATCTGTATAAATGTGCTTATAGTCCATGTAATGTGATTTTAGCTCCTGGAAATTAGATTTCATGATAATTGAACTTGTTTCTGATTTCTTACCAGAGTGTAAATCGAAAAGAAGTTTTGGTTTATTTATACACCATGCTGGAACATTTGGTGTAAAAGTTTTATCTATGTTTTTAAAGTTTATGCCTGCAGATTCCAGGACTGGTAAAGTTCTGACGCCAAAAGATTTAATAAAATTTGGTTTGCTTTCATATAGATCTGTATATTTTGGCTGAAAGGTCACATCAAAAGCTGGATTTGAATTATTTTCAGCAATTCTAATAGCATATTGTAAAGAAAGTTTACGGTAGTACGGAATGTCAGACAAGAAGAAGTCGTCCTTGCTCGTTTACGTATTGGTCATACAAGGATCACACACTCATATCTTTTAAAACGAAAGGAGCCACCGTATTGTTTTGGATGTGATACACTCTTTACAGTCCGCCATTTTCTACTTGAATGTGGTGATTTTTCTCATATAAGAAACAAATATTTCCATGTTGATACAATCAAACAATTGTTTAATGATGTACCTATTGATAATGTATTTTTATTCTTAAAAGAGATTAATCTTTTTAACAAATTGTAGCTATTTTCCTTTGAACTGTTTACTTATTTAAACTTGCTTTCAGCATATCATTTTCTTTTTTGCAGGAGAAGATTATGTAAAGTCATCTGATTAGCCTATGTTTGTTTGTTTGTTTGTTTGGTTCTTAACGACGCATCAACCCTTGTGGGTCATTAGCGTCAGACGGTATTAAACTAAACATGATGAAGATGGAAAAAGTAAAAATTTATAAGATAAAATAAAAGGAATGATGTTGATGAGATTGTATAATGATAATTAGTTGAAATACGATTGTTGACAGGAGAGACCACGTACAATATCTGACAGTTTCAAAGAGCTATTCAGATAACTGTACATGTTCTCTAACTGAACAGAATACAACATTAAAATCTGTATTATGGTCTGATACAAATGTAAAACAAAACATGATTTTAAAAATAGCAATTAGATTTTGTTAAAAAGATTTATTTGTCTTAAAAATGTCATAATACTATCAATATGTATATCTTGAAATAAATCTTTCATGTTATCAACATGGAAGCAATTATTTCTTACTTGTGCAAAATCGCCACACTCCAAAAGGAAGTGACGTACAGTGAATGGTGCATCGCAACCAACACATTGTGGCGGCTCTTCACCTTGTAGTAAGTATGAATGAGTGACTCTTGTATGACCTAAGCGGAGTCGAGCTAAAACTACTTCTTCTCTTCTAATGTTTCGAACAACTGATTGGTATTCACCAATAGTTGGTTTGATGTCAAGAAGTTTATTACCAATGCTGTTATTCCATGAAGTTTGCCATTCTTCCAAGATATATTTATTGATAGATGGCTTAAAATTGGAAAATGGAATTTTAAAAGAAGTTGGTTCTAATGGAAGCGATGTTTTTGCTTGCTTATCTACCATCTCATTCCCTTGGATACCTATATGACTAGGAATCCAACAGAGAGCAATTTCTTTATAAGCTAAAAGCTCATGACATTTTTCTAAAAGTTTCTGAATCTGTGGATTCTTTGAACTGGTATGGTTCATTGCTTTAATACAGAAAGCGAGTCAGAAAATATAATAAATTTATTGTTAGCATCACAAGTGCTAATGAAATCTAAAGCTAGATCAATTGCTTTGGCTTCAGCAGTGAAAATTGATGAATCGTCAGGTATACGTTGCATATTACTATGGTTGTCTGATATAACAGCACAACCAACCTTTGAGTCTTCCTTTGACCCATCAGTATAAATTTGTTGGTAATTCTTATAACGACTTTGTATTTTTCTGAAATCATCTTTTAATATGTGTGGATTTGATTCAGATTTTTTCCCGGAATGTAAATCAAAAAGTATTTCAGGTGGTTTCATACACCAAGCTGGAATATTTGGTGTAAAATGTTTTTCAATATTTTGTGGTTTGATATTGGCAGATTCTAAGAGTGGTGAAATTCTGATGCCAAATGATTTAATAGCTTTAGGTTTTTGTTCATATAAATTAACATAGTTTGGTGGGAATGTAACTTCATGAGCAGGATTTGATGGGTTAGCAGCAAGTCTTATAGCATATTGCAAAGAGAGTTTCTCTCTTCGTGAGTATAGTGATGGTTCATCTGCTTCCACATAGAGACTAGCAACAGGAGAAGTTCTAAAAGCCCCTAAAGCTAATCTAAGTCCTTGGTTATGTATAGGATCAAGCATTTGAAGATATGATTTTCGTGCAGAGCCATATATAATACAGCCATAGTCTAATTTTGACCGGACTAGAGACCGATACAACTTGAGAAGTGTTGTTCGGTCTGCACCCCAAGAAGTATGGGAAAGCACTTTTAAAAGATTCAATGCTTTTAAACATTTAGCTTTGAGATATTTAATATGGGGTATAAAACTGAGTTTTCTATCAAATAAAATGCCAAGGAATTTAGATTCCTCAACAACTGGAATGGGTGATCCATATAAATGTAAAACCGGATCATCATGTTGCTTGCGCAACTGACAGAAATGTACACACTGTGTTTTTGATTTGGAAAACTTAAAACCATTGCTTGTTGCCCAATTTTCAATCTTGTTTAAATTTTGTTGCAGTTGGCGTTCAATCGTCGCCATGCTTTTTGAGCGATAACAGATACAGAAGTCATCAACATATAATGAGCAATCAGTAAGATTACCTAAACATTTCACAATATCATTAATTTTAATGCTAAAAAGTGTTGTTGATAGAACGCCTCCTTGAGGTACACCTTGCTCCTGGTCGTAATAGTCAGACAGAGAGGAGCCAACTCGGACTTGCATGGCGCGGTCTGCAAGGAAGTTTTCAATGAATGTAGGAAGTCTACCTCTTAATCCTAGTTTGTGGATATCTTTTAAAATGCCATATCTCCACGTGGTATCATAAGCTTTTTCCAAATCAAAAAACACAGCAACTACATGTTCCTTTTTAATAAACGCATCACGTATGAAGGTTTCCAATCTAACTAAATTATCAGTTGTACTGCGGTCAGATCTGAAACCAGACTGGAACCGCGATATATGATTATTGGATTCTAAATACCAAGTAAGTCTTTTATTTATCATTCTTTCAAGTGTTTTACATAGACAACTTGTTAAAGCTATAGGTCTATAGTTATTAGGTTCCGCAGGATCTTTCCCAGGTTTGGGAATTGGGATTATGGTTGCTAAGATCCAATCTTCTGGAAATTTACCAGTAGTCCAAATGTAATTAAATATATTCAAAAGAGTTTCAAGAGAAGTATCTGGGAGATGTTTAAGCATTTGATAGTGGATCTCATCAGGACCCGTGGCTGAGTCATGTGATAGTTGAATAGCTTCAACTAATTCATCTAAATTAAAATCTTTGTTGTAAATTTCATTATTTTGTGATTTAAAATTCAATTTGACTTTCTCTTGTTCGGTTTTAATCTTTCTGAAGGATTCAGAGTAATTGAATGATGATGAATTGTGACAAAAAGTTTCTCCTAAAGTGTCAGCAATGTCTGTTTTTGAAGTTGCTTTGCTGTCAGTACCCACCATGTTTAGATGTGTGTAACTGGGGGATTTGTTTTTTCCAGAGATTTTTCTTATCATATCCCAAACCTTTTTAATAGGTGTTTTATGATTGATTTTCGAAACATAAGATCTCCATGATTTACGCTTCGAAAGTTTAATTGTTCTACGGGCTTTAGCTCTAAATACTTTGATGTCATTGAAATTGTTGGTATTTGGAGATCTTTTGAATTTAGATAGAGCTTGCTTGCGCTGTTTAATTGCTTCTTTACAGTCGTCATTGTACCATGGATTACTTTTAGTTGGATTTGTCGAAGTTTGAGGAATACATTCTTTAGATATTTCGATAAGAGAAGAGGTAAAATCAGCTATAGGATCAGAAGATTCTTTGAAGTTTACTGGCACCAGTTTACCAGTGCACAGAGTATTAAATAGATCCCAGTTGGCTCTATTTAATTTCCACTTTGGATTGTGATCCTCAGTGGAATAAGTGTTCTGTTCAATGATGATAGGGAAGTGATCACTACTGTGTTGGTCTTCACATACAGACCAATTATAATCAAGAAACAGTGATGGATGACAGAAGGAAAGATCAATAGATGTAAAAGACTTTGTACTTGGAGAATGATAAGTGTAAGACTTATCATTCATAATACAAATGTCATTCTTTGTAATGAAATTTTCGATAAGTTCACCTCTGGAATCATTGTTTTGACCACCCCAGAGGATATTGTGACCATTGAAGTCACCTAATAAAATATAAGGAGAAGGAAGTTGTTGCAGTAAATTGTCCAAGTGTTGGGAGTTAAGAGAAAACGATGGAGGAATATATACAGAACATATGGTTATTTCTCTGTCTAGAGTGACGGAAACAGCAGTTGCTTGTAGTTCCGTTTGTAAATCAATATTTCTTTGTGGGAAAGATGATTTTACAAATATTGAGGCACCACCAGAGGGCCTCAGACAATCAGTATGAACATAGTTATATATATTAAAACCTCGTAATGAGATGTTATCATCTGGTTTAAGAAATGTCTCTTGAAAACAAAATACGGATGGATTATATTCGGAAATCAATAGAGATACTTCATTATAATTAGGTTTCAAACCTCGAAATTCCATTGAATAATTTTATGTTTAAAATCCATACTTGAAAATAATATTAAAAGAAGTACTAAAATAATGGTTAGATTGAAACCCTCCATTATTTCGTTACTGGTAATCTTGGTAGTGTGCCTTTAGGGAGATGGTCACTGGAAGAAGAGTCTGTGAATACCACAGACTCCTCTTCCATACACACCTCCTCATCATCTTTTTCAGCAAACACAGAATAAGGATTCTTTTCAGCTTGTTTTGCTTTTTCTGTTTGTTCTTTTTCTTTCTGTGCTTGTTCTTTTTGCCATTGCTGTTTTCTTTCTTCTTTTTGTTGTTTTTTAATTCTATCTTTCTCTTCTTTTTTCTTCCTCTCCTCCTCCTTCTTCATCATTTCCAGGGTTGCTGGCTTAAGTGCTGGCCCTGGACGAGGAGATGAAGTTCTTTTTCCTTTTGTTTCATTTGTTTTTTCCTTGCTTGTTTTTTCTGATACTGTTTGTTGTTTTAAGTATTCGTCAAAGCTGTCATCTGTTTGTGTGTCTTTGTCATCTGTTTGTGTTTGTTTGTTGCAAGTGTTAGGCTTAACTGCACTTGCATATGTTTGCACTGCATAAAACTGTTCATATTGTTTGCGTGCCTCTGGAAAAGAGATGTTCTGTTCACATTTAATCTTTAGTATCTTCTTCTCTTTCTCCCATGTTGGACATTGCTTAGAGTTGGCAGGGTGATCGCCTGAACAGTTTGCACATTTGGCAGGTCTTTGACACTCACCAGATGGACAATGTTCAGGCATACCACAGTTGACGCATACAGCTTGTCTGCCACACTTGTGTTCGTGGTGGCCAAACATTTGACAATGATAACACCTAAGTGGGTTAGGAATGTATACGTCAACTTTTGCCTGAATGAAACCAATTTTAACTATTGATGGTAAAACTGGAGTACTGAAAGTAAATACAAATGTGTTGGTTGGTTTTAAGGCATGATCACGAAAAAACATTAATTCTACGAACAGCAGTAACTCCCTGTTCCTTCATGAACTCCAGAATATGGTCATCTGTCTGCTTGTTTAGGGCAGGACATCTAACAATACCCTTGGAGACATTCAATGAAGAATGAGGAGTCACTGTACACTTTAGGTCACAGAATTTCTTCATTTTCATAAGGTTTTTCTCATGTGATTCCTTGGCACATTGTATCAGTAAATCACCAGATCTAAGAGTTTTGATACTTTTTGGTTCACCTGCCACACTCATGATTGTCTTATGTATTAAAAAAGGAGAAAGAGAAGAAATGTCTTTTCCTTCTTCTTCAGAATGAATAATAAGAAATCTTGGAACATATGGTTGTTTTGATGACATAGAACTTGATTTATTTGTTTGTGAAGCTAAGTAAGCATCATCGGAATCGTCGTCAGATATCTTTTTCGAGCGTTTTCTTGCTGATTTAGTAGCCATGCGTTTTTGGTTGTAAGGTTCAGCCTCCATGCTCCCCACCCACCGTGGAGCCCAACAAGGGAGCACTTTAATGGAGTGGATTTCCGATCTCCAGTGCTAAGGCTACATGGAAGTTATACTTGTACAAATGTATCTGCACAATAGACTCGTACAAATAAAATCTGCACAATTGACCCGTTAAGCCACTGCCTTCCAGGAATATTTTATAAAAGAAAGAATATATAAGATAATGGACACGTGGTTGGCATCAGAACGATACTATAGAACGAAGATATAAGAAATATTTTTTTTTACATTTTCAGCTTCCTGGGGCTCAGCATGACAAGACCGATTAGAAACACCGGGCCGTGTTTCCCCTCGGGTCTACCCCGTCAAAGAGGCCAAAGAGACGTGTTGAGTCATACAGAATTTTATACGCCCATATTCTGCATGCTCTCAGTCTTCCAGGCCATCCCCTTCGAGTTACCGAGAAAGCCATCCACGGTGAACAGATGGGACTCTACTCTTGGCACTCCCGGATGGGGACAAGTATTACAATCAATATTGTCCCCAAATGTGAAGTGTGCCCCAGAGACCACGGCAAGGTGGTAGAGTCACTCCAGGGATTAGCCTATGTTGTTGTCAGATATTGTACATGATCTTCGCTGTAAAATGATTACTATTTTTATCGTCTTTGCTATACTCATATGTTTAATGTGTTAAATTGTTAATATTTTAGCTTTTCTATTATAGTTTTAATGTTCAGTAATACTTCTCCTACCTAACCTTGATGACGCTAATGACCCAAAAGGGTTGATGCGTCGTTAAACTCCAACTCATCATCATCATCATCATCAACAATGTTTACATTGGCGTAAAATAGGAAAAAGCATGGCATACAACGAAGACGACCACAGGTTTACAGGAAGGTTGCTGGGATTAGCAGAAGAGTTTACTTTCCAGTCAAATCTTCGAGACATTCGAAGAAAGCTTCTTGCAAAACTAATTGCCCCCGTGCTGAAATATTTCATGAAGTAAATCAAGTGTGTTTTTATTTAAAAACTGCTCATGCCAAAAACCAGGTGATTACTTGTGATTGGTATGGGTCGAGTTTTCAACTACAAATAATGCTACGAGGCATTCAAGAAACGGCTTTTGTAAACGTAAATGCTACCTCTGTTTCGAAACATTTAAGACGGCAGGAGGGATGCGATCACACATTTGCAAACACATTGATTCGGAATTCCTTACAGTGACTTAAGTTATCAACTACGAAAGCTCAAGTCTAACAATTCTAGTGCAAGCAAAAGTCCCATGCCTGGCCAATCTACTGTTCAGTCACCACCTCCATCATCAAGCGACAGTAGTGATAAGCCTTCTGGTAAGATTGAGGATCATCAAAGGAGGGTACATTTCAAAGAGATTCTTGTTACATATAATATTTTACCGAATGGAGCTGTTGCAACTCTTTTCTAACAGACGACAGGAACTCCATAATAATGTAGTAGTTGAATTGAAGGAAGAGAGAGTTAATTGCTTCAACTTGGTTCCCCACTGAAGATTTTGTACATGTAGTTCTGTAGGGGCCGCTGTTGTGTATTTGATGAACCATTCCCCTTGTAAACCAGGGGTCGCAGGCTAGATTCCAGGCTTCACCAGTCTGTCATATGAGACTTTCAGCCGTGGCCCCGTCTCCATATGACCTTAGCTGTTGGTGGGATGTTAAACACAACAACAACATGTAGTTCTGCCCAGCAAACAAGAAAAGTGTAAATATCCCAACTAAATTGAAACTGTCAGATTGTGTATAGCCGTGATTTATGAATGCTCTTTTTTCTATCACAATTATAAAAATGAATAAAACTCCGTTCAGAAATTGTGTGGCACCCGTTTTTTGCAGTTCCTGCTTTTATACGTGATTTTATGTCCTACATCGCTGTGAGAAAGTTACTCGTGTAGACCCAGGGTTGGCATAAAACCCGGGTTTTATCATAAAGCCCAACCCGGCGGGTTTTATGAGGGCGGTTTTTTGGGGTTTTATGTGGGTTTTAAAATCTGAAAGTTTATCATAACTCCCACAACCAGCTGCTACCTTACAGTTTTTTTGTACTGATCTAAAGAGAAACAGTCTGATCAGGATTAAAGCTGTTTGCATTTCTGTCTGGTTCTTTTGATGGTTTTGCTTTGTGGTAAAATTTTAAAATGGTTACAACAAACTGTGGGGATGACCCAAAATTTAGAAAAATATCAGTACTATTGTTTTACTGTGATTCACACCTTTGGGGCAGTAATTGAGTAATTCTTCTTGGCTTTTGAAATTATGGTCCTAGTAACAAAAGTGTGAATATATTTTAATGCAGTTGTATTGGGAAATGGGAACTTATTAACTTTTGGAATAGAATTATATATACATACATAAAGTTTATTCAGGCTTATGCATAAAACAGCTCATCACCAATCAAAGTTAGCTTTAAGGTTTTCGTTTACTGCCAATATGATCAAGCAATAAGACCCAGAGTGGATTTGTTTATATTATTGAAGCCCAAGATATTTTTCAGGGGAAAGGTTAGCAGACTGGCATAATCATGATAATAAACTAGATAATTATAATCAGATAAATAGTTGAAAACTGACTTGTCTGTATCTTGTAAAAACATGTAATATATACTCAGAAGAAAAAGTTTAGTCAGTACAGACACTGTGTGCAATAATTTTGTAAGACAGTCTAAATATTGACAAAACCCTTACTCAAAATAAAATTCATGTAATGTCTTACAAATGTGAACATTTTTAATAAAACATTCTAAAATATACCCATTTTCTTCATCAAAATTACACAAAGTGGTCAATACTTGGGGTCTGGCAACCAGTCATAATGGTTCTGGGGTGGTAAACAGCAGTCAGCATCAGAGCACTTTCTAATCTGAAAACTATAGTTTCTTATATTGGCTTGATGCAGATGAGGTATGGGGGTGAACCCATGGCTCAAATTAATTGAAAATATTACCCTAGCGATACTGATGAGTTTCCTTGAGTTCCATAGACTTTTGGCTGGATCCAGATGAGGTATGAGGGTGA